>OX104038.1:36795232-38091584 GCA_944470415.2 Schistosoma rodhaini
ACAGCTAGTGAACCGACGATCATACACTTACACAACCTGAAACAAAGATTATTGAATTTCATAGTTTACGTCAACGACTGATCCTAATAAGCAACCACTGAAAGCAAGGGAGAATTAGACAACTGTTCCGTCCCAGTATGAAGCTTCCCACCAGTGAGCATTTGTGAGCTCATTGAAGTTAGAACCCAGGACCTCTGATTATCGCTTCAAGAGTTTAATATTTCGACCAATCAGCTTTAATTCAGTAACTTACATTTCTAACTTAAATCAATTCGAGATGTTGTGTCAGTATCCGAAAGTACTTGATTCCAATCATGGGGAATTGTGGATGCGCACTGCTGAGTACTTTATTAGAACAAAACAACTGTCTGGTGCATCTTGATTTTCACTAGCTGTTTAACTAAGATAATTCCATGATGCAAATTGCACGACATGCATATTATATAAATCAGTTAGAGATCGTCTCGAAAGAATACATCTGATGTATTCTCAAAATCTATCATCATTGTCATTATAATTAAATCAATATTCGCAATTTACTCACATATCACTATGCAATTTTATTAAACCATTGTTAGCCAAGTAAGTAACAAAAATTGCTTCATTCTAAAAACCTACATTTTTTTTAATGTTTTAAAATTACAAAAGAAAACCATCTAATTAACAACGACATAACATTTGCCTTAATACATCTATAAATGTGCACATACATGGAGAGGAGATAGAGGAATGAGAAAACATCCTATTTTGTTTTAATATTTAACAGTTACTTATTTGAAAAATTTCGTGTATACTAGACGTAATTCGTCTCCTCATCGACTTATTCGAAAATTCTAAATTTATATTTCTACAAGAAAAAATGGGGGGTTAACTTGTTGATGTAAGAGTACATCAAGACGATCCACTCTTATAGTATATATATATATATATATATATATATATATATATATATATATATATATATATATATACTGGAAGAATATCAATTATATGCAATAACTGCGTAGTAATAAACGTGTCAAACATCCATTACAGCATTACTACATGAACAAATTTTCATAGTTGAAAGCGTGAGTCAATTGAAACTAGACCACCAGGGAAAACCTGAAAGCACGAGACGGCCGTTTATGGGACTCCTCAGTGGTAGTGCACATCCACGACCTCACCTCGCTAGATTCGAACCCAAGACCTACCAGTCTCGCTCCAGGGCACAAAAAACCCCTTATGAACAAATTTTTTTTCATTATCAATTACAAGTCGATTCTTACATTGCATTCGATAAGAATTTCTAGTTGTTGTTTTTTTGTGAATGATTTGCAAGAAATTAACTTGGTTAAGAATAATCTTCAACATGAAATAAGAAAATTATCTGTTCATATTTCATTATAGTTCTATATTTTTCATTATTCACTATATTAAGCTACATATCGAATGAATTACAGTATCTGTAGGAGTTGTCATTGGCATGTTACCGCCAAATGTAAAGTCCAAATTTTTTAGAGAATGATCACTGGGTAGTCATAGTCGTAATAGTAGCAGCTAATATTATATCAATCAATATGAATGTCTTAATTCTACTGTAGGTCACTGATATATAGGGTACTCAAACTCTTGATAATGACAACCTAACCACTCATCGATTCTCCAGAATTCTTGTAACTTGCATCTCGAACAGAATATACAAGATGAAAAATGCGAACAGAAGCTTCGCCCCAAAAATTAATTTATCTACAGAAATCAGGAGAGCCTATACGTTTACTAGTGACCCTGACATCCAGGGAGTTTCTTGGGACAGTGACAATATAGGAAGTTATTCAATCAGAGTGTTACACGGAATCCATTGGTTCTTTAGAAATGTTTGAAAAGTTTCTACTGAATGCTGATTGAATGAAATGTTTTCAGTCTTTTTATATCCTCTGATTGCTTAATTGATGAATTCTCGAGAGCTTCCAACTATTAGGGAATTGAACAACTCAGTGATAGTGTGGTGTGGGCTAATTATATACATACAATTACTATTTGACGATGGTCGAGCATTGAATGTATTTCAGCAGAAGATTGACGAGGAAAGAACGGAAGCGAAACGCAATTGGTATGACAATGCACGAACACTAATAATCGGAGACTATGGACTGATATATGCAGAAGGAATGGTCAAGATTGAGACAATTGATTGATAGTTTGCAAATTAACTGTTTACTGTATGGTTGTCAGATTTCAGTGGGGTAGTCTGTAATTTTCAAGTCTAATACATTCGTTTGTCCCCACTTGTATTCTCATTCACTACAGTAGCATCACTAATTGTGATACTGAGTGACGTGGATTCGAAACCGCCTTCTAGTATTAATTTCATCATGATTACAGATATCCCCTATAGATAATTGCCAACTAACATCAACACTAATTGTTAGGGCTTCCTTCTAATTTCATATCATAACTTACTGAGGCATTCAAATTACGATATAATTGTCACTGATAATATTACATAACCATTGTTTTGTATTGAAAATAATCGAATTTTAAAGATGAATATCATTCAACCTTAACCTAATGAATCATTTTAAAAATTAAATAATTATTATCAGAAGGGGTTTTTGTGGAGATTTATTATTTTCATAGTTGAAATCGTGAGTCAATGACTAAATCTCCACAAAAAACTACTTCTGACAATAATAATCATATGCTCACTAGTGACTGACTTCAAGATACATGTCCTGGAGTTCTAGTGAGAAGCAGTGACCAGTGGAGTTCAAACCATGTATGTTGTGAGATAGAAACTCACTGAACGGTTGCTCAACTTCGTGGATTGTTTAGAGTTAGACATGAACACCCTGGATGCCGACTCAATGTTCTATCGGTTAAGTAATCTGGCACGAGACTGGTAGGTCCTGCGTTCGAATCTCGCTGAGTCTTCCCGCAGTGGGACGAAATGGCTGTCAAGTGCTTCCAGGTTTTCCCTGATGGTCTAGTTTCAATTGGCTCACGCTTTCAACTATGAAAATACTAAATTTCCACAAAAAACCCCTTCTGATAATAATTTTGTAATTATTTAAATCCCCTTTGATGTAATGACCTAATTCTATGAAATTTTTACAAAAACTAATGATAAACATAAATTTCATAAAAACGTTTATTAAACAAGTCATTAAGATTAGTGGTCATTACTACTGGTAAGGTTATGATATGTATATATATTCTTATTTATACAATGATTTACAAGTATATGAATGATTTAATTATACAGGAGTGAAGTAGTTAAAAAAAAGTACGTCAATCATTTTGCTAAATTTCAAAGTCTCATCAGGTCTGATGATTTAGTGTCTAACGGAATTTCAACATAAATTAAGGTCTTGACAACTTGAATCACTTGTGACCTGTGCCATTTGTTCATTTACTTAAAAATGGCTTGTATATTGTCCAGATATTCTCTCTGTATTATCTCATGGTTTTTGAAAGTCAAAGGCATTCCCACGTTGTATGTTTTCAATATTACACGCGTTTGAAGTACTTATCACATGTATACCGACCATGTAGTGAGCAGTAGGGTTAAATGAAAAGTATTAAGTAAGGGCGGCAAATCAGTTGATAAGGTTGTGATCCTCTGTTAACTGAGCAAATTCAAACATGTGTCACGTATTTTCAACCAATCCTTGTCTCAATGAGCTATGGTATGTAAGGTAAGATTATATTTTAAGAAAACGTAGAGACGTTAAACGAAAAACTTAGCATATGTCCATGAAGTTCTTAGCTGCTATTTCAAGCTAAGTTGATAGGTATTAACTATGTATTTGGGGTCGATACGATAATTTTGGAAACATTAGTCAACTAAATTCATTTAGTATTGTTTGTTTGAATCTTCCCGTCGATGTGTTAGGACTGCAACTGGTCAGTCTCTAGTTGAGCCACTATCCATCTCTGCTTACCATGCTTGTGAAGTAAGGCTATTTCGAGGCAATACGCACAGTATGCACATATGATAATTAGAGTCCGACTAGTTGCAGTCCTAACAAATCGATGGGAAGATTCAAACAAACAATACTAAATGAATTTAAACTTTACCACATTGCACAAGCAAGTGGCTGTCAGGACTCAGTGGCTGAGTGGATAACGCGATGGCGTTTGAAGCGAAAGGTATTGGGTTCGAGTCCCAAAGTGAACATCAACGCCGAGATACAAGTGCGTCCAGCAGACGAATCCCAAGGACGGAACGCGCATCCTGGATTCCACTGCTGGCCAATATCCATCTCTGCATTAGTCAATTAGTTTATAATCGGTCTCTATGGTGCAGGGTATTCACTCTTTGTTATCTATCGGATCTGGAGATTTGAATTATGTTTTCTACAGCTAATATTTTCTACTATTACTCATACTGTCAGTAATTCCACCACTCTGAAATTGATTTTTCAATTTCTTATGATCGTTTAGTATAGCTGCTTAAACCAATGTACATATGTACCAGGTTTTATGTCCCATGTTATCTACCGACTAAGTGATGTAGATTTATGCTTCAGTTAAAATATCGTTCAATTTTCCTTAGTTTTAAATCTCCAGATTAGATTTTTTCGAAATTTTAGACAAAGAATTATCATTGATGTGTGGCTAGTGGACTTAAATGTGATTGATCAGTAAGCGTGAACTGGTAGACCCAACTTACTAACTACTACTATTGATTTTTACTCAGGAAATACTGTAGAAACACTGTAGACCATGTTGAATAAAACACTGTCAAGTTTATACTCTGGTTCCCTAATTTCTGTTCATTAACAACGTATTTAGTATAACATGATCCAGTCTAGTGATCGTATAATTTACATCAGCGGTTAACCGCAAAACAGAAAATGTTTCTATTCGAACTTGATATCAGTCGTTTAATCTTGCTAATCCAAGCACTGTACGGTGATCATTACACTAGATTATGAATTTTCTTAAAATCAATATTTATGTAATTATTATCTTTGTATTCTATTATGAATATTTATATATTTATTTTAATCAAAAATCAAACTAACTAGATTTTTTTTACTTTCTATTCAGCCTGAAAAAGTTGCCGAATCTCTACAATTTTTTATCCAAGGATTAGGTTTAGGTAAGTATATATATAAATATTACAGTAATGATTTATTCATCACCTTAATTCTAGGAATTCTAAATATTATTTTGTACTTGGCTATATACTCAGTTTTATATTACATTTGTCTCGGTTAGAGCCCCCAAATGCCCTGGTACGGCCGAGAGTGAGGAGAGTCCGCTCTTCCTCTCCAAATGCTCTCACATGGCCACGCGAATATAAAGTCTCTGCCAGGGAAGTCCTAATCACTGCCTTCTCGTACTACGGGTGTTGTTTACGAAATTGAGGGGATGAAAAGCGAATGTACGGCACTTTAACCGGGTTAGTGGACAAGGTGGGTCCACCTAGGAGAGTTGGAAAACCCTGATTGCAAACCAATGATGCACATGGGCTCTAGGATCCTGAGGAAACAAATGGCGTGTGAATCAATTGTCGGTCACCGGCTTCCATGGGACTGCATCTCCTTACGATGCTCCATTGCATTGTGGATCAGACCTTTAGGTCAAAGGCTCCGGGTGTGGCCGCTTAAAAAAAACCACCTGCTCCGATTTGGTCACCTGGGCGGTATCGCAGCCCTCATATAAATCAAATGAAATACGAAATCGTATTCAAAATAACAAGGGTAGATGAACAGCAATCAATCGTTAGAAAAACGTTTATATATTTATGGTATATACATAAGAACCTTCTAGATGCTTCTCCAATAATCTGCCAGAGCTGATTGGTTTAAAATTAGCCAATCAGCGTGCGCCGTCACGATCATGCACATAATGTGCCTTAATCCTGTTTTATTCCCGCTAACAACATGAATATATACTTTTTCTTTCATTTTTTTTCAGCTGGTGGTTTAGTTAATCGACGTATGAGTAGTACAATACCTGTAGCTAGAAATAGATCATTATCAATGGAAGAATATGATCAACCAAAAGGTGCATCAAATTGTATATTTCATAAAAATCGTAAATATAGTACAACTACTGGTAGATTAATACAAGATGATAGTCCAATTAATGAACAAGAAGATCAAACTGAAGCTTAATTATTATACTCAGCATTATATAAATATATATCGATATATATATATATACCTACCTATATAATTAGTTTATTCTACCTTTACTATTCTGAATATAGATTTCCTTTAAAAACTATCATGATACATATACAATAATGATAATCCTCTTTCATAATTAATACAACTTTCTGAATGGGGTTTATTTTTTATTCAATCTTTTTTTTTCTTTATTAATAAATAGGCTTCGTTTTTGTTTCCTGTTTAGTTTACAAAAATCATTCTTTCTTAATAATAATAATAATAATGATAATCAACAATTTTTTTGGCCGAATGATTTTTCTATTGTTTTTTTTCTTTTTTGAAAAAAAACTTATTAGCTAGGAAAAAATTTTCTTTTCTCTTCCCTACCTTCTTCTCAATACTACTACTACTACTAACGACTACTACTACCACGACTACTACTACCACTACTACTACTACTATCGACTACTACTACTACTACCACTACTACTACTACTACTATCGACTACTACTACTACTACTAGTACTACTACCATTACAAATTCTTATATTGTCAATTGAATTATAATCAAAAAAGAAAAGAATAAAAGATTATAAATCATGGAAATAAATCTTTAGTTGATTATTATTATTACTATTACAATCATTTTGTATTGTATTTTTACTGTAGCTTTTATAATAATCATCTTACTTTACAACTATTATTACTGAGTATATACAATTCATCGTCAATTACTTTCTTCATCTTTCACCTTGTTTCTCTTTTTGAATGATTTCTATGTTTGTGTTTTCTTGACATTACAATCTATTGTTTACGTTACATTTTATTTGTAGAATAATTAATAATAATAATATGATTATTGTTACTTGTTATTTTCGTTAGATATACTATAGACTTTTTTAAATTAAATGAGTTGATGAATGTTTACCTATTAACCCTACCTGGTAGGTTGATGAGGTGGGTGGATGAAGTTATCATCGTGATCCAACCGATCTATATGGGCTGGAATACTTTTTCCTTTAGATATTACTATATTAGATAGGTCAGTTGGTGAATGGTACGATTAAAAGCAGAAACTCAAGGTTTGATGGTGAAGTCGTACTGTTGACTATACAGTGGTGTGATCAGAGTAAAATGTTTCCCTCAGCGATCCTGTAATCACACGATGGAAGGGGTTAGAAAAGGTCGACTGTAAAAACGTTACACCTTATCTTACCACATGGATATCCGTTTCCAGCGGTAGGGGCATTAAAGTACACAGCTAACATATAAAAAACTTGGAAGAACTGGACGGCCGTTTCGTCATTTTATGGGACTCCTCAACAGTGCGCATCCAAAATCCCGCACTTGCGAGATTCGAACCCAGGACAATTGATGAACGGTTGCCCAAAAATCGTGGATTAGTTGAAGTTAGACATTAACACCGTTGGATGCTGGCTCAATGGTCTATCGGTTAAGTGATCTGGTGCGAGACTGGTAGGTTCAGGGTTCGAATCTCGCGAATGCGAGATTGTGGATGCGCACTGCTGAGGAGTCCCACAGTAAGACGAAACGGCCGTCCAGTGATTCCAGGTTTTCCATGGTGGTCTAGCTTCGATTGACTCATGATTTCAACTATGAAAATACTAAATTCTCCACAAAACCCTCTGTGATATATAAAAAACTCCCCACAAAAAGGCAGTATGTAATCAGTCTCAAGCAGCTGTCTCTCTGAGGTCACTACTAACCTAGTTTACATTATATGGTATAAAGAACCGGGAAGTGACAAACGCCCTCATACCTATGACATCGATAACGCTGACAAGAAAAAACATTATCAAAAGAGATTAAAATGAAATCTTTAATGAAAACCACACTAATATCAAGCACTCATTCACCAAATGAACGAAAAACTGATAGAAAGTCTTGGGTACAACACACTAGGCGACCGTTAAGTATAAACACAACATGAGACGTTTGAAAAGTATTTGAAAAGAAGAAACCAATTAGATAATTGTTATATCTTGTGGCCTGCATGCCCTGTTCAATATATGACGTAACGATGCTGCCAATTATAGAGCAGCGAATTATCGATCGGATTAATCACACACGAAACCCGTACGAGCAGTTTAGAGTACTTATCAGTCCTGCTTTCTGCCTAGCCCAGCCAGTTAAGTCCAGAACACCAATAACAGCCTCTGTGGTATGAATCATTATTCTCAAATATACTGGATTTATACACCAAACAGATAGACCACATCCTACCATAAAATAGAAAATAACATGTGTACAAGATTTAGCCAAATGTGGCTGTGAATGTGGGAAGCAGTAATTAATAGACCGGAGATAACTCAAGAACGGTAAATCGTATAGTAATAATTAACAAAAATTAGAAGGATTTCAATGGACAAGGAAAATATAATATTTACTGGTGTATAATGTGTGAAATGGTTTTTTGTGGAGATTTAATATTTTCATAGTTGAAAGCGTGAGTCAATTGAAGCTAGATCACCATGGAAAACCCAGAAGCACTGGATGGCCGTTTCGTCCTATTGTGGGACTCCTCAGCAGTGCGCATCCACAATCTCGCATTCGCGAGGTACGAACTCAGAACCTACCAGTCTCGCGCCAGAGCACTTAACCGATAGACCACTGGGCCGGCATCCGTTGGTGTGTATGTCTAACTCCAACCAAACCACGAAGTTGAGCAACCGTTAATGAGTGAGATTAAGAGAAAATAAAATCAACTAACGATTTTTTTAGTAGATCATATTACTGTCATTTAATACTAACTCAGTCAGTCAGTCACAACGTAGAACTTCGTACGTACGTACATCAGTTCGAGTTGCCATACCACATTAGCACAGAGATGCAGTTGTCGATTCAAATCCCATAGTGGTAGAAGTAGTAAGAGTATAATCAGAAATCCAAAAGATTAGGGTTTGAAGAAATTATTGAAGGAGTATAGTACAGTGAAATAAATTTGGAAAGAGAAAAAGATAAAGACATGAGGAATACAGAAGATTAGAATTTGGTAGAACACAAATAGTGGATGCACCTTCGCCATTGCAAACGATTTTGAGCCATGTCATTCAAGGTCTCTAACCATCGGTTGCTGTCATCTCGCGAATCCCAACCAGGTAGTCTACACCTACCAACATGGCCCAGTCCACTTGTCAGTGACTTCATTGATTTGTGCCACGTTTTGGTCTGGCCACCCTTAGCTTTCTTCCAACCTACTCCTACACCATGAAACATTGCACGTCGGGGCAGTCGGTGGTCGGGCATACGTAACACATGTCCCAGCCATCTCAACTGATGAAGTTTCACTACTTCATCAATCGATTTGCCATCCCTACCTAGTACTCGTTTCCTAATAACTGCATTACTTACCCGGTGGTCTCAGGATATACGAGCAATGCATCGAAGACACCTATGATCGAACACTAGTAGCCTACAAATATCCTCTACTCTTATGGTCCATGTTTCACTGCCATAAAGTAGGACGGAACGAACTGCTGCACAGTAAACTCGTCCTTTGGTTGCTAGACGGATATCTCGCCTACGCCATAAATGACGCAAGTTGGCGAAAGCTAGACGAGCCTTCTGTATCCGTGCTGAGATTTCGTCACATACCAGACCACAAGGACTGATGAGACTCCCAAGATAAGTGAAGCAGTCAACACGCTCAACTACTTCACTCCCTATCATCAATGAAGGTATCGATGCAACCCAATCCTGAAGTAACATTTCGCACTTCGGGGGGGGGGAGAATCACATCCCGAACATGCCTTCATAGTTGCTTATAGTGGTCAGAAGACTCTGCATGTTGTCAGCGTCTTCACCGAGTAAAACTATGTCGTCGGCGTATTCTAAGTCAATAAGTGAATCTCCCGGTAAAAGTTCAACTCCTGGAGGTTTAGCTGATGAAAGTGCTATCTCCAAAAGTATGTCAATGACAAAGTTAAACAAGAATGGGGAGAGTGGACAGCCCTGACGAACGCCACTTGTGGTAATCAGTTATGATGACAGTTCGCCATAGGCTCTAACTCGACCAGTTGTGTTCGAGTAGAGAGCCTTTATGAGGTTAATGTACTTCTTTGGTACTCCTTTCAGTGACAAACACTGCCATAGAACCTCACGATCAACGGAGTCAAATGCCGCCTTAAGGTCAAGAAATACTACTATTGTGGGACGTCTGAATGTGTGTCTATGTTCTAGGACCTGACGTAGGGTGAATATCTGGTCTATGCAACCACGTCCAGGTCGAAAACCAGCCTGGTTTTCTCTAGTCTGCTCTTCACGAGCTTTGGTTAGGCGACCTAGTATTATTGAAGCTAATATTTTAGACACTATATTAGTCAAACTGATCCCTCTGTGACTGTCACAGGAGTACTTTTGTCCTTTCTTATAGACTGGCACAATCAGTGATTGGGACCAGTCAGATGGAATTACGTCCAGTTCCCAGATTCTACCTAAGACCTCAGTCAATCTCACTGCTAGTGCGGGACCACCATCCTTAAAAATCTCAGGGGTCAACCTGTCAGGGCCTGCTGCTCTCCCTCGCTTCTGTCTACTGGGATCCAGTCTAAAAGGGCTAGTTCTGCCCTAGGACTTTATGCTATACCTACTCCAGCGAGGCCACGGGAAGCAGCATCAAGGCTTCCAGATACACGAAGCGTGTATCGAGATGAAACTTTATTTTGATTAGGTGCGGTTAAGTGAATGACACTACTCGGATCTTGTATGCGCGTTTCGGAGACGCAGCACACATCGATGGTGTAAGATTCTAGATTCCTAGCTAAGGAAGCCTGTTGTCCTATTTGGCATAATGTTCGGACATTAAAAGTTCCTACATGTAGTTTAGAGCGTGGTTTCAGGAGACCAGGAATAACGTTCTGTGTACTCGAATCGTTTGCCCTAGCGGTGCGAGGTGATAAAAGTACGTGGGAAGGGTTAGTCGTGGAGATAACAGAGTTATTAGGTGTAGGAAGGATTTGAAAGCGACCAACTTGGTCTCGTGTGCAGTTAAGGGTATAAGGGCTAGTATAACTTCCCGGCTGCCCACACCGTGGAAGGGTATTTCTTGAGGGACCTGAAAAAGAAGTTGGATTAGTGTTGGTCTTAACGACCTGGGAGCGTGACCGCAGTGCCCAAGGGACAACTGCTTGAGGCCGGTCACGCACGGCCTTTTTGTGAGGGATTTTTGACGTGTTAGCTCCGTTCTTCAAAAAAAACCTTACCGCCGGAGACGGATATCCGTGGGATAAGGCGAGGTGTGCATTTTTAGGGCCGACCTTTTCTAACCCCACCCCTCCTTGTGGGAAGGCAGCATCGCTGTCATGCTGGTTGTCTGAAGGAAACACCTTACTGCCGTCACACCTCTGTACAGTCGACAGTACGACTTCGCCTTCGGACCTTGGGTTTGCTGCTTTTAGTCTAACCGCTCTTCAACCGACCTGTCTGGCATGGTAGGACCTTGAGGAATGATTGTTCCAGCCAGAATAGCTCGATTGGATCATCACGATAGGCAAGCCCGACCACCACGTCAAGGTAGCAGCAACGGTCGGGTAATACTAACTAGTTAGTACTAACTAATAAAAGTTTGATTATTTGCTTAAGATAAAAATAAGTAAATCGTATATTAATTTTTCATTAACATATGGAAAATACCCATAATAAACTGTGATTAATAGTAAATTCAAGTTGATGAAAAACGTTTTACACATCTTTCTTGATAGTAAAATGTTAAGAAATGAAATGGTACCATACTATATACCTGACCTGTTAATAGGTCTACTTTAGTGATTCAATATAACGAATCACTGCCTTATATTTCAATATAGTGCACGCGATGTTGAGTCTGTTAGACTAATCACTATAAAGCAACTTGGTGGATTGAATTCAATCAGCAATAAGAAGGACTTCATTCACATGACATTGATCACTACTCAATAACCAATCAATTGCAAATACATCTCAGTCATTCGGGAGGTCAGTCCAATCAGTTCAGTGATAACGTTTCTGGCTGTGAAGCTACGTGGCATGAATTCGGATTCGATAGCGAATATTAATTGCCTCATGATTGCCGGTACACTTTGTTGGTCATTACTAAATAGAGCGAAACCTAGTTCGCTTGTTTCCTATCGGCTTCCTTCAACCACAACATTACAACTTAATATAACAATTTGGTTCCGAAAAACATCACTAACGCGATTGTGTATGTAGGAAGGTTTATAGGTCATGGCAAAAATCCACTCCAGTATCTATCATTCACTAAAAATAGTGTACCTATCAAATTCAAGCTTCAAATTTAGGGTATATGCAGTTTAACATAATGATTTTTTGTACACCTAGAAGCTACTGCATTTTTTTCTAGACGCACGTGAACTGAACTCGATAAAATCTGACCGTTTGTATACAGATTACATTTATATACATGTATCAATATAATTCTAAGAAACTCACAGCTAACATTGTCACATTCAGAGATTACTATTACACTATTATTATATTAATTTGTTATATACTCTCAAACCGATATCGTAAAGTTACTTTACCCACTATTAAGTATTTGCTTACGAGTGAAACAGCATCATTCGGTCATAAAGTTAGTTGAAATGATTAAAGTGAAGATCATGTTAGCAACAGGATCTGTACAATTGGATACACTAATTGAATAAATTGAATATATAAAGTTAAAGTGATGGATTGATGACAATATACTTACACTTTGGTCAACTCTAGCTTTTTCAAGACTAAGCTTATACCAGTCAGTATTGTGATTTCAGGTCAGTGATGGCTACGGATGCGAGTAACACATATCTTGTCCATCTCAGTTGATGAAAGTTTAATCGAGATATCAAATGACTTGGGATATCTAACTAATACCGTAAGTTACTCATTCTGGAGTTTCACAAAACACACGCAATGCTTCGAAGACATTTTTGATTGAATACACGTAACAAACTCTTATCTTCTACCTTTAAATGCCCCTTTGAGCAGCTGTAAAGTAATATAGAGCGGGCTGTTGTATAGTGTGTTCCCATCCTTGATTAGGATAGTTATTTCTTCCAGCGCATATCATTTTTAACTTTTATTGACACCACTATACAATATACTGCTTTGCCCAAGTATCATATCAGAGAATTTTATACTTCATCATCAACCTGTTACACTGAAACATACAATCGGTAAACAGATATATCTATTTAACATTGCTATCTAACTAAATAATATCATAGACTTTGAAAGTTAACAAAATTATTCAGTACTCGCATAAAACAAAAATTAGAATCCCGTGTGTGGGATCGTGGATGAGCACTGTTGAGGAGTTCCATACTAGAACAAAACAGCCATCCAGTACTTTCAGATTTTCAATGTTGGTCGAACATTGAGCGATCCATAATTTCAATGAAATAAGAAGATGGTTTAGACAATGAAAAATACAACTTATTTATTTATTAAGATACATAGAATAAAATATCACATCATTTAACAATTATTACATCATGGAAATTATACATTTTATGCAAAGAAATAAATTAGTTTAATTTCGGTAAATTGTTACCACTACTATCTATATACTTCTTTCTAATGGTACTAGTACTAGTGGTAGTAGAGCCATTTTTCATCTTTGATCCATAAACTAATGAACGTAAGAATGGTATAAAAGAAAGATAACCCATTTGATCAGATCCTTTAATTGGTCGAGGACCAATTATTTTACGTCGTCTCAAATATAAATGCCTCATATTATAGTATAAACCTAGGGAGAAAATGAAAATCAATAAAATAGTGTATAAATAAAAAAGAATATAATTTAACTATCCAATTAGAAATTCGTGTACTTAGGGCGATGGGGTTGGGGGGAATAAATTAGGCAGGTAAAGACTATTAAGATAGTATTCTGTTGACAGAGGTGCTTTTTACAGGAATGGAAGTATGACAGGCGAACACCTGATGCTTGAATTTGTTCGATGTGTACGAAGCGTCAACCTAGGGGAGTTGGAAAACTCTGATCTCAAAACAATGATATACATGGGAGTGGCTCCAGAATATTCAAGGAAAGAATAGATGTATGAAGTAGTTTTATCGTTTGCTACCATTGGACTGAATCTCTTAAAGTTTGAATCCCACAGGGAGCATCTCTTTCCTCAATATGGAAGGTATACCTTAATAATGACGAGTATACTAACATAAAACCTAGATCAAGCAGGATTTTCTGCCGGGTACCTCTTAACAATTAACAGTGTACAATTTACCTGAGTAATCATCATTTCATAAATATTGTTAGTTGATAGCATGTTTAATAAATATAAGCTCAAAAATTCACTTACCGAAAGACATAGAGAACATATATATTTGAAGAAAAGTTGTAAAATCAAAGCTGATATTAGCTGGATTCGGTAGTTCTAAACAGAATTTTCGGGACTCGATCAATAAAGGCAGTGATCGAATGATTAATTTGCCTGATAATAAGTAAAAAATTACAGAATACATTTTTTCAATAATAAATAATGATGGAGATGTAGAGACCAAGAAAAAACAAATCCCCTATTGAAGTATTGATTATTAAATTTCAATTCAAGCGTCGATATTACTAATAATAAGTCAGTCGAGGATTTCGAATAGGAGGGTTGTGATTAGCAGTAAAACTCAGGAAACAGAGTTTCATTCTATTTAGGACTTACTAGCTGAACGTACCTGCACCACAATGTTTATATTTAGACTGAAACTTCAATCTAGTACCTTTCATTTCACAACCCAACGTATTCACCACTGACTTACTTAGTTCATATACCTATTAACCTGTTCAACAGGTATGATGGTCATAAGGAGTTAACAATTATTCTGTTGTTGATTGATATTCAGGACTGAATTCCAATCAAACTTTGTTGGTATATATGCGCATCCAGCATGGATTACCTCGATTTAACCATTTTGCTAGGTAATAAAACCTGAATAAAATGAAACATCAGTCATGGATTCCAAAACTGGTTATCGTATCTACCTATTCTGAATAACTTGTGACAAAGTGGATAATATATAAAAGCGATCCGCAAAGAAATCATATATATCCCAAAAAAGATTGACTAAAATTCAGTCCCAAATTTCAACAATGGAATAAGATTCAAACCCTTAAAAATGTTGACAGAATTATTTGAAAGTATTTTCCCTTTCCTAAACCAAAACGTGGTATCAGAGCTTGAAGTAACTAACTTCTAGTCTAGCCATGTTGATAGATGTAAGCTACTTGGTTGGGGTCCGCGTGACTATCGTAACCAGTAGCTGGAGACTCTTGGGTGACATGGCTCAAAATCTATCACAATGGCTCAGGTGTATACACTTTTTATCTTCCCTTAAACCTTGAGATTAAAATTGGTTCATATCTGTCTTCCTTCCCATACTATATCCTTATATACAACCTTTCTCTAATACATTAACACCACTAAATTAACTACTTCTATGAATCCGGTGTTCATCTTGTTGCGTTAACGAGGTATTGCAACTTGAACCGATGCATACATGTGCCTGGTTCTACGTTGTAGATGACTGAATGACTGACTTCCTTTCTTCAGAAAATTATCATAAAAATGAACAGTTGATAATTATCACCAACTAACACAAAAAAGGAATCCATCATATGAAATTTAAGGCAATAATACTAATGATAATTTCAATCAAGTTATTCATCTGTTCATTGAAATAAACTAGATGAGAATATAGATGTATAATTACTACTACTGTATAGCTAATTGTAATTTATTCTGGGGTAATAACTAACCAGATGTTGACCCAAACAGGTAAAAAAGATTAAAACAATATATAAGGTTATGATATAACATGATGTACACTACCTCGGTGAAATACTACCAGTGGTGTAAAAGTCTAACTTTGATCAATCCATTCATAATACTACGTGACCATGTTTCATCACCTTCGGTGGGAATCTTTTTCACATCTGACATGACTGAGCGCCACTGATCACAACTTCTAATTATCAGTCTAGAAATCTCCCCTTGAATTAAATCACTGAGTACATGTGGACTGAGCATCATTGGATTCCAGCTCAGTAGTTTAGAGGTTCAATGTTCTCGCGTAAGACTACACATCAGTTCGTTTTGTTTTATTTTACGGCTACGAAACGCGGTCATCAAGAGTAGAAGATACTTGTAATTTACTAGTATCTGATCGCAGATGTCTTAGAAATATAGCTCGCATCTACTAGGATCACCAGGTAAGTAATAGTGAGGTTAGACGCCAAGGTATTAATGAAATGATGGCAAATCAGTTGATGAGTTAGTGAATCTTCATCGACTGAGATGGTTCAGCCAAGTACTACACATGCCCAACCACCAACTACCACGTCGCGTAATGCTGACTAGTGTTGGAAACGGATGGTAGAAAGTTAGAGATCAAACCAAAACGTGATATCAATCCATAAAGTCACTAACTTCTTGTCTGAGTCATGTTGGTAGAGGCAGACAACTTGGTTGGGGTCTGCATGACTATTGTAACCGATGGTTAGAAACTCTGGGTGACATGTAAAACGTGGTATATATCGTGCACATTTAATTTTATTTATTTAAACACATAAATATTGGTACAAGGAGGCACCAGATATATATGCGCCACACGAAAAATTGTCATTTCATTTAATTGTGTAAGTGCTATGATACTGCCCAGGTGCCCAGACTGAAGCAGGTGGTTTTCTTAGGAAACCACATCCGGAGCATTTTACCTAAAGATCTGATCCACAAGGCATTAGGGCATCGTGAGGAGATGCAGTCCCATGGTAGCCGGTGACCAACAATTGATTCATACGCCATTTGTTCCTTCAGGATACTGGAGCCCATGTGCTCTATTGGTTTGAAATCAGGGTTTTCCAACTCCCCTAGGTGGACTCGCAGTGTCCACCAATACGGTAAAAGCGTCGGACATTTGCTTTTCGTCCTCTCAATTTCGTAAACAACACTCTCGCCACGAGAATGCAATGAGTAGGACTTCCCTGGCAGAGGCTATATATTCGCGTGGCCATATGCGAGTATTTCGAGAGAGAGGGCGGGCCCTCCTCACTCTCGGCCGTACCAAGACTTTTTGGGGCTCAGATCCATGTTGCTACATTAAACACCATGATGTTCGAATGGTGAATATTTTCTATAGAGTGAAAAAAATAAAAGAATAAATACAATTCACCAAAAAACATTCAGAAAAACAACCTATCGGTATTATTCATGTTTTTAGTTCCTATTTACCTTCACATATAAATCCAATGGGATATAATATTATCCACAATGTATGACGTAAATAAGTGATAAGTCCATTTTGAAAACTTAATAATGACAAAATGTAATATGGATATCTGTAATAATAATAATAATAAAAAGAAAACGAGTGAATGGGGGTAAACAAAAAACAGATGAATATTATAAAAACAACAAATATGTAGCTATACTAAATTACACTAGACCGATAATAACAAGGGGTTAGGTATATTTTACATCCGTAAGTACACTCATTAATAGTTTGTAGTGTCTACTACTAAATCAAGCCTATATGGGTTATTCTAGCTGCCAAGCAGACCAATTTATTCATTCTTGAGTTACATGTTAACCTCTTTGGTTATTCGTTCATTAACTTTGACTGTTTTTACATAAGTATATGTGTGTTTAGCTTACTTTTGTCTGACAATAAATATTGAGTTACTTTTGGTCAAAACGAGTTGGCTTACACACATTCTCCAATCGGCTTTTTATTCTCAATGTTTGTCTGGATAAACGAGTGCCTGAAATAAATTTATTCAACGCAACCTGTATTTAGCTTCTTATTACCACCGTCACACAAAAGGAGTTAACCTAGGTGATGTACGGAGTTAAATGAAAGATTTATGTTCATAGCATATTTATACGTTCATCCAGATCGGATTCACATCAGCAACACAACAAAAGTGGCGAACCCAACATGAAATGTATCATATTTACTAAAGCGTACAGGTTTTTTTCGGCTGTGAATTACATTTGATATTTAGGTAGAATTTAGGCAAAGATGTATTACGTTAAACAGGGTTCATATGTGAGAAATAATAATTGAAAATCAAGTGCCTAAATCACATAAACTAATAGTGTTACTAACTCCGCCTGTAGCTCTTCTAGAGTTACTGACGGTTCCAAGCCTGGGTAAAGGAGGGTTGGGCATAGGGTCTATTTTATTTTATTTATTTAAACACATAAATATTGGTACAAAAAAGCACCAGATAAATATGCGCCTCACAAATTTCATTCGATTTGTGTGGGCATAGGGTTAGCGACCCCATCCCGTAGAAAAACCAACTCGCTAAAAAAACGCTAACCAGCAATAGTGTCACTATTTCACTTATTAATATCGAAATTACTAAACATGATATTTCGTTTTGGTTTCTTAATTCATTCACTGGACAGGTAAATAGTAATACTGTTCAGTAATCAATTATATGTTTATACATTAGACTGAAACGTATATACGCTTCAGTCAGTCAGTCAGCTACAACGTAGAACCAGGCACATGTATGCATCGGTCCAAGTTGCAATACCTCGTTAACGCAACAAGATGAACACCGGATTCATAGAAGTAGTTAATTTAGTGGTGTTAATGTATTAGAGAAAGGTTGTATATAAGGATATAGTATAGGAAGGAAGACAGATATGAACCAATTTTAATCTCAAGGTTTAAGGGAAGATAAAAAGTGTATACACCTGAGCCATTGTGATAGATTTTGAGCCATGTCACCCAAGAGTCTCCAGCTACTGGTTACGATAGTCACGCGGACCCCAACCAAGTAGTTTGCATCTACCAACATGGCTAGACTAGAAGTTAGTTACTTCAAGCTCTGATGCCACGTTTTGTTTTGGCCGCCCCTAACTCTCTTCCAACCATCCCCTACACTAGTCAACATTGCGCGTCGTGGTAATCGATGTTCAGGCATACGTAACACGTGGCCCAGCCATCTCCGTCGATGAAGATTCATGACCTCATCAACTGATTTACCATCATTCCCTAATACCCTGCGTCTAACCTCACTATTACTTACCCGGTGATCCCAGCAGATGCGAGCAATATTTCTAAGGCATCTGTGGTCAAATACTTAAAATGAGTTAATATATACACACTACTACTTTATTTTTAATAGTCTCACATTAAATCCTTTTCAACGTCAAGCTATCAACCTTTAGCTTGAGATATGAACAGCACATCAAAACACCTTGCTGGAATCTTGTAAAGTTTGTACTATTGGAGATTTTGCTCGGACTTTTATTAGTCTTCTAATGTTTTATTAATATTGAAGAAAGTTTCTCGTCTGACTTATTATATAAAGAGGCTAGATATTTACGCCATTATTCATCACTGATAATTTAGAAAACTATTCTTGAATACCGAATCTAGAGGAGATCTTGAATAAACAAATCGATTCATCGAGGATTATTAGACATTTACTTTATGCGGTTTGTAAATTTCCTGAGGTTCTGAGAAAGGTATGTTTGGTGAATCTTTTGATTCTATCATAAAAATGATTGTGAATAGACAGTTGAAATCTTCCAAAATACTGGGAATTGTTGTTTTATCAAAAACTAACCATCCATTCTAATAACATTTTTTCTCGTTGTATATCTTCTGGTAGGACGACATGCGATAATTAGAATCCATGCACGCAAAAGTACTACAATACTGTACTAGATATATAGTGTTGAACAGAATTATTATAGAACAGTAAAAATAAGGTTATACAAAACATCTGAACCCTAAAAGACTCTAACAACCAAAAAGATAAGTTTATTGTTTTTAAAGAAAAATGACTTTTAACTGAATTACTTTATGTGGTTTCTAAGAAAGACATGGTTAAGGTCATAGGTCGATATTAACGAATAGTCGCTTTTATCGAGACCTAAATAAAGAAATTTAAAATTACTCTCCATTCACAGTATGTACCCGTAGGACCAAGCATGTCTCGATACCTTTTCCTGTAACTTTGTATTCTGCAACTTACAGGGGTGTACCTATCGATGGAATTCGAAAACAGTCTCGTTTCGCCGGTTTCAAATAACTGTGATGGGCATTTATGTATTGATTCATGATGAGATGTTCAGTTTAAAGTGGGTGAAGATCACTTACCTAACAACTTCAATGAGACTCCATGAAAAGAAAAGCCAATAAGTTGTAGACGCAGAATGGAATTCAGCATGTGGCAATACAATACAAAACAAAACAAAGGAACGACCAAACAACTATGGGCAGAATACAAAAAATTTGTAAATAAAAAGTTTTTGTTTTTAATTTTAAAAACCATTAAAAAACTGAGTTAGTGTACAAACAACTGAATACTGTAGTCGAGATTATTCTTAGAAAACTGGTCATTACATTTCATGAGAACACTCAAGATGAGTCCGTTGGAGTTTAGATTAACCTATTCAACAGCAACCCCGAGTGATATATATTTAAGTGACTATTTAGTGATCGATCAATTTTACGTAAGAGGTAGATAATTAGACGACAGAAGAAAATATGAGTCAAGTGGGCAAAAATGATTCTTACTAAAATAAGGTATGATTGAATGACTACTCCCCTTACTTTTGACATCGAGGTTATGATCTTCAAACAGAACAAATAAACCAGAAATATAATAGTTAAGATGAACACTTAAAGCATGCAACACGGAGTGAATTCTATTCATTCATTGATAGAGGATAAGTTTCACAATCTAGAACATTTTGTGGGCAAAACATTTACTTTTTGAAATTAACTAACATTTGTGAACAAGATTTGGTGTTATTTATGAAATTGAGAGGATGGAAAGCGAATGTCCGACGCTTTAACTGGGTTGATGAGTATGGAGGATCCATCTAGGCGAGTCGGAAAACCCTCATTCCCAGCCAATGATGTACATGGGCTCCAGAATCCAGAGAGTAAAAATGGTGTATTATTTGTCACTGGCTACCATACGACTGCATCTATTAACTCTGCTCCACTATCTAGTGGATTAGATCTCTAGGTCAAAGGCTTACGGAGTGCCCCCCTAAGAAAACCACTCGCTTCGGTTTGAACGCCCGGACAGTATTCCGGCCCTCACACAAATCGAATGGTGAAGTGTCGCGCAAAATATTTTGGTGCCTCTGTCTACCAATGTTCATGTGTTTAGATAAATAAATAAATAGCGAAGAGTCATAAACACGGTAGAATCTGACATATAGGTGTCTCAGTTCAAATTACTACCCCACTAAATGAGCAGTGGAAACATGAAATTATCAAGACAAATTCCAGTATAGTTAAAGTATTAATAGTATCAGTCGTAGTACAAAAGATCGAGTATACACATCGATGAAAAAGGAACAGCGAATTAATAAATTAGGGAATCCTATGATAAGTCTAAAACTCAAGATCTAAAGGAAGACTGATGGGTAAATAGATTTACTTCTACTGTGACTGATTTCAAGTCATGTCACTCGTTTCCAACCACACACAAAAAACAAAATTAGGGCATAAGAACAGTGATTGGTATACTTGTATTAAAACTAGAAAAAATAAATATGAATAGGTGAAATAAACTATTCGTTTGTTAGTACTATGATGTGTGTTGCTGATGTCGACAGATAAGTAGTAAGTAAGTAAGTAAGTAAGTAGTAAGTATCACCAGTTAAAAGTGAAATATCTGGCGGCAGAAGGTTAAGAAGATCGAAGGAAAGAGAACGAGAACAGAGGATGATTGGTGTAGAGACGAAAGAACAATCAAGCCTGAGACAATTGATTGACATTCTGCAAATGAAGTATTCACTGTATGGTTCTCAGATTTTACTGAGACATTCTGTAATTTTGTATTGAAATACATTTGATTGTCCTTAAATTTTGTTATATGTTTAGAATTTGGGGCAAATTCTCATTTATCTACTGAAGAAATCAAAAACTGAACAATAGTAGTGTGAATTTAGTGATGTCTTATAAAATTAGCGCTACAATTTTAAGAAATGTTAACCATAAGATATACATAACTAAATGATAGATTTTTTTAAAATTTTATCATCTGTATTATGAATTAGAGTGAGCTGAACAATCGTTGAAAACCAGGAAGGACTGGACAAGTGTTTCGCCCTTGAATGAGACTCAAGAATAAGTATGCACAATCCCACTAGAGATTAGACTTCAGGGCAAGCGCGAATCCCTTAAACTATTGAGTCGGTATTTAACGGTTTACATTTCTAACTTCAATTAGGTCGTACTATTATGCAGTCATTAATCGATCCGGTTGGTGAGTCACCCCCTTACACTCAATATAACTGAGAACTATGCTGGTCACTAGAATTGCAGGAATTGTGCCTCAAAATTGGTTACTACTCAGCACATGATAGGGGACCGTGGATGAACGCTGATGAAGAGTCCTATGATAGCATGGAACAGCTTTCCAGTCCTTCCTAATGTTTTTCTGGTCGTCTAAATAAGGCTAATTCGTGATGTAAACCATAAAATTCAAAAGTAACCACAAACTCCTTACATTAATAGGTATTTTTGAACTGCTCCCAGTCAAGATGAAATATAATAACAATTTGATCATTTTATCTGTCGAAGCTACAGTTTACATGAGAGAAATCACACAACAGCAGAAGAAAAAACCTATTCCCACTTCAGACAGTCACACTTACCTGAAAAACTACAGGTAAGATACTTCCACTACGAATCCAACCTAAAAAAGCATGCAACGGTTCCAAAATGGATAAAATTTGCACAAAAACTAATCTATCGATAGTCCATTCATAAAATGGTATCTTATGCACTTCTTTGTACTGCATTAATCCATAGACTAGAGCTCCACAAACATAAAGATAACCGGAAAATTGAACGACATTAAAGATGAATAAATAAATTGTTAAAGGATTTTTAATTACTGAAAAAAAAAAGAAAAATAGCAGGTGATGAAATTAGTAAGAATAATACATGGAATTTAAAGAACTCAAATAAATAAAACTAATTGGTAGGCTCGGTCGATCAAATATGAGTTTAAGATCAAAAGATAGGTGCTGATGGGCGCATGCTATTGGTCGAAGTTTAGCTTGATTATCCGAGGGACATCAATATCTGTGGATGAGTTTGCAGACATATTTGATTCAGTGATTCAATAAAATTTTCTATTTAACCCTTGTTTTCCCATTCAAGTAGCAGGATATGCTCGTACATAGTTTGTCAGTATCAGTTTCAGATGACCACCCAACACAACATATCTTTACAAGTCCGAATAATCGAGTCACAGTTTGAAATAAATTGAATGCTTTATCATTAAACGTCATAGTAAATTCTATCTACTATGACAAAAAAAATTTAACTTTCACTACATGACCAAAACATGGACTTGAACAAGATGGGGAAATATGGAGTAGGTAACAATCCCGACATCCATGGAACAGAGGTTTGATATCCAAAACATTTGACTATAAACCGATCAATTCCAGATTTGTTTCCTTCCCTTAGTTCTTGAGTTCTAAATTTATCTTATACTTTCATTTCGTGAACCCCCATATGTTTCTTTACCAAAAGCGATATCACCAATAGGTATCAGTATCGAAGTTTGAATTGACAATTCGAAATAAATAGAGCACTGGGTAGAATTTAAATCATAAAAGAGTATGAATGTATTTGTGATATCCAGTGAGCGGAAATTTGAATTTTGAAAGCTTTTTGACTTAGCGTAAGCCACTGCTTTAGAATAAATAAACAACCGAACTAAATATTCAGCAGTTTTCATTTATACAATTTAAATGTTAATTTGATCTGTTTATCTATTTACTATGAAGAAGTAGCCTACACTACATCACAAAACGTCAGAAATTAAAATTTATATCCATTGGTCCATCATAAATATATCATTATTTTATATTACCAGCTTTATGAAAAAAGATTATGACTAGTTTCAGTAGCCTAGCCCATAATATCAAGTACAACTTACGATTCAAAAATGCCTCCCATTCTTCAGCATCAATAAGCATCATTTGTTCTTCATTATGCTTATCCTAAAATCCAAACACATCATAAAAAAGGAAATTAAATGCTACATTAAAGAAATAGTGATAAAACTCGACAACAGTGAACACATTCGGTTGAATAAAATGGGTAATTTGTCTGTTCTATTGGGAATAAACTTATGGTCAAACATACGTGAAACCTTTGCATGTTGCTTGATTTTGATGCTTGCATAATCTACATGTATATTAACTGACTTCTCAAACCGTTTTAATCACTAGGTCAAGCTAAATATAAATCGAAACTAATCGTAACACATTGTTTTGCAATGATAAAGAAAATCCCCCCATTAGGTGAATAGGTTATGATCTCTGAGCAATACGGTTTAACTTTAAAATTTTTGTTGCCGTTCTGGGCAGCATCCAACCCCCCTAGGTGGACTTTCCGTGTCCACCAACACGGTTGAAGCGTCGGACATTCGCTTTTCGTCCTCTCAATTTCGTAAACATTCCCGCCACGAGAAGGCAGTGAGTAGGACTTCCCTGGCAGAAGCTGTATACGCGTGGCCATGTGAGAGCACTTTCAGAGGGAGAGCGGACTCTCCCCACTCTCGGCCATACCAGGGCATTTGGGGGCTGAGTATTTCGATTATGATATTTAAATTAATGTGTATTTCATCAACTTTAAAGCCTAATGGATTAGTTAAATAAATAAAAATCCTGGTATAGTGCTTTACATCGATTCAAGTTGTCATAATTCCCCTGATCGAAATTTCATCAATCTGATTAATCTATTATGATGAGAAAACCACTAAGCAAAAGAAATTTACTCATAAAAACAATCCTTAATAATAATTATTTCTATTCACCTATTTTGTCAAGTGATGTTTGTGAATGAATAAATAAACAGACATATTCATCAAAACATCTCTGTGTAATAGTTTAAATATTGTTTTGGTGCAGTGAACTACCTTTCGATTTTGAAAGTAATAGCTAAAAACAATATAATTAAACCAATACAACTGGAAATAAAAACAATGGACAAAGAATTCAAAACACATGTTTTTACAAAATGTTTGTAATATAAACTTACTCTCTCCTCTTTTGATGGATGTACAACGTTAACATTGAGACATTCTTCTTCATTATTTTCCAAATCAGAATCATTAAACTGATAACGATCGAAATCAGGGCGAACCCAAGGCAGGCGCTGATTTCCTAATGTTAACCTTGACCATGAATCTTTAAGTTCTTTTCGTAATTTAACATTAACAGATAAACTTGTAACGACATATCGACTTTCCTAGGAAGTTAATACACGGGTTGTGATGTTAGTGAGATAAACGTTTATAAATAAGTAAATTGTGTTAATCAAACATAATGTGATATTTCAGTGATAAGAATACTCATTTATATAAGA
Source organism: Schistosoma rodhaini (assembly GCA_944470415.2). Classification (NCBI taxonomy): domain Eukaryota; kingdom Metazoa; phylum Platyhelminthes; class Trematoda; order Strigeidida; family Schistosomatidae; genus Schistosoma; species Schistosoma rodhaini. The sequence goes on from OX104038.1 coordinate 36,820,715, forward strand.
ACTCTCGTCTAAATTAGAACGAATAGTTTCACAGTATTTGAGCGCCGAGTTGAAGTAAGACATTAAATAGGAAAAAAATTCATTCGCTGAGATTTTACAAATATATTATTCCTATTTAAGAATACTCATTGTTACATAGAGCTTATATACACTTAAAAATGATACTCGTTTGCAATATATTACAGGTATAAAAAATGGAGTGAGGTAAATAATTAATAAAACACTAAGGAGTAGTAGTAGAAAAACTGTTAGTGCGTTATTATATTCAAATCTTAGAGATTACAATTTAATGATTCATGTCTAACACTACAGCCGCAAACTATACTAAGATAGTTTATGACAAATTGATGTAGATTAATTTACTTCTTTTAAACTTGTAAGCTGATGAATTACGGGAAATAATTAGCATGGTGATTAGGATGCATTATATTCATATACACCCACTATCATTTCCGATCTGAAACATCGAATTAAACTTGATAGATAAAAAAGTTATCGGTCATTGATTTAAGCCATATGAGAAAGTCTGAGATTTATTGACGAATTTTTAAAATGATACACGTTTATTGAGATCACTTAGAAATGGCTCAAAATAAGTTCTGTATTGATCATATCCTCTAACAGATTAGCGTAAAACCAAATAGCCTATTATGTATAGCAAAAACACAATCCACTTTTCATTTGTTTTCGTTCTTCCTCATTTTTATTTTTACTGACAACTTTTTCTCTTCATTTCGTTAAGATATCTATTTGCTGAAGGTTTTTAACTGATAATGACCCCTGAATTTCCTTTCTATGATGTAGGTGATTAATTTGCAGAGCATTTTATCATCATATAAAAGGAAACGTTCTAATCACAGAAGCAATTATCTCTTTCAGTATAACCAAGGTGAAATGAAATAAGCAGGTTTAATTATTGTAACGATGAGGTAGTTTGATAGAGATTTAGCAGTGATAAATAAAAAGAAAATGGAATTAAATCGAACACATCTTAAACATGAGAACTTACTTCAGGGATTATAGGAAGATAGTATGAAATAGAAAATTCATATTTCTTAACACCATCAGCTCCAGTGCCCATTGCAGAAAACATAAACTCTTCTTGGTTGATAGTAATCGAATCAACCTAAGTATCTACTGATTGAAGATCAAGGTGAACATACATTTGCATTGGCTACTTTAATAGAAAGAAATATATATTCTTCCGACTGACCCCAATAAACAATTGGATGAATACATTTGGTGGAATTAATCATCTACAGGTAACAAAATTGCTACGATGAAAAAAATTATTAAGAAAAAGAATAATCTCAGCAGAAAACAAAGTATCAGTTGGATACACAATCTTTTGTGACTTACAAACACAGATAATATTATAGAACACTACAGAATAATTGATCAGTTTTAGCTGTAATACCTCCTAACTGCATTTCAAAGCAGTTCTAGATGCGAACCGTTTAAGAGCACACTTTAACTTCAAAGATTTTGTCTTACGGGTGAAGTGGTTTGTTTGTGTGGCTCTATGTTTTCTCGATGAGAATCAGCGTTAACCCCTATATGAGGAGGACGAAAAAAGGGATTATTCAACTAGCTTTCTACATTTATGTTAGGGATGAGCAGGATCAAATACCATACTTGATAAGTGTAGAAATCATGGGAAAACTTATCGCATTTGCTAGTTAAACATTTAAACAGGTATCTGAATACATTAAAAACCAGATAATCTCCAAGTAAGTGATTAATACTTGTGTTGGTGACAAAAACTAATCCATAAAAAACATCCACGCTGAAGTAGAATTAGGCTGGACGTAGAATACCCTTGGGGAACAACACAATAAGATCCATACGCAAGTTTACCCTGGAAATCATGATGATTGGTTACCAAGTGAACATCGATAGTAACCTCAACACCATTCCTTTGAAATTCTCACTTTAATGGTTCAAAGACAAAAAAGAATATATAGCATTGAACTTATTACTGAAATGACAACTTTATTTCAGCATTAAAAAGTTTATTATCGAGAGGAAATAGTCATTGTAGATTCGATTACCCACATAACAGCATTCGCAACTTCATCGCTGGCTAAAAATAACACCATGTACACCTGGGACTTATTAACACGCAAATTTTTCACTAGCTAGAACTAATGATAATTACTAACATAAGCAACATATTAGGCCAGTAGTACCAAAGAAGCTAGGAGACCATCTATAATCAGTAGTGTCAACGCAGATATAATTACTGTTTCTCTGAATCAGGAGCGTATTATTCTTTTAACCTTTATCACTGGTTTTTTCACTTTTTGTTGGGTTATTCCTGGATTTAGAATTATCATTCACAAATCCATTTCCTCTTTTTACCACAAGAATTTTACCTATCATCCTCCTATCAAGTGTGGTGAGTTGAACTGTCACGCGACTACGTCACACAGTTTTTTGCAACTACCATATAGATCATGCCCAGGGTTGGAGAAAGCTGGTCGGCGGCCTATGCTCCATTGGGAGTAACAGGCGTAAGTAAGTAAGTACCATATAGATCATACATTGAATATCACACCATCCAGTCCATCTTAACTTTTAGTGAAAGGCTTACCCCATTCCTCATTTTCCTGCAAATAACAAAGCTACCAACTTAAAAACGGCGGTTCCGACAATCCTGTGGCTTGAGGAGTGTTTAGCACACCCCATTCAATTCCAAAAAAGATCGTCACCGTAAGGGAGTTGATATCAAATACCCAAAACGTTTGACTAGAAGTTATATATAGTCTAAGCTTTCTAGCATGGAAATCAATGTTATCTTTTCCCTAGCCACGAAATCCATGACTAATAAAACAAAAGTTAGTTCTCTCGATTTGTTATTTGCTGAAAATTACTGCAACAAGATTATTTTAAAGTCTGGTATATACGACTTGAGGTGCCCCGGATTTATGGGAGAATTACTTAGTTCTCATAAGCCTAGATTTATAAATTTCTGAGATTCAGTGACTAGAACAGGAACTTACTTATTTGCTTCTCTAATATTGCTTGAGGCTGATTGTGTTAATCTGATTGTCATGGATAACAAAAGACATTAAAGGAAGTGGTGATAGAGCTTATAGAGAATATCTAGGTCAATATAGGCCAAGACCATGGATGAAGCAAGTGATGAATACTGTTATCAAGGTATTTCATTATACAAGTGTGGACATGTGAGGATCTTAGGGAGAAATCAACTTACTATTTTGCCTTGAAAGCATCTGCAAAACCTAAAGGGACTAATTGACCCACCAGAGATGTAGAATAAGGACAGTTCATACAAAAAGGAGGTCTAAATACACCCTAATCCCCATCTGTGTAATGACCCCAACCAGACAAACGCATAATTGGCTATAACTTGTGAACAGAAGAAATATTTTTTACAGTGTATATTAGGATAAAATTTAACACACGAAGAGTCTGTAAATGGAAAACACCAAACAGACCTCAGGTCTGCTTATGTTTGTTGGGTCACGATCCTTCTGGGAACCTTGACGAAAAGCCTACGCATTTGTTGTGGATAAGCCATAGATACACTCTAGTAACGATTTCCTTTTGTGCATCACTTGATGGGAAACCATGTCAGTGGACAGACTCATCTGCCAGGACATATCACCCTTCAATATCATATCACATATTGTTTCTATGAATACCATGCAAAATATTCCACAATCATATCCGTTATTTTGCTTTACGACATTAGGTAGCTTTATGTCTACAAAAGAAACACCTAAATAGGTGCATAACTTGTTACACAAAGTAAAAGCTTCTGAAAAATTAGGACTAGAGTTCAAGGAGTCCAGGTAAAAACCGTGCATAAGAAGTGGTGAATAAACCAGCAGTGACCAATGGCATCCACCAGATGAAACTCGTGAAGCAGAATCATTGATCACTAAAAATATCCAATCCTTTGACTTGAATTCTAAAGGATCCAGCACCAATCTAATTGATTCCTCATCCATAAGTTTTAAAAGTTGAGATGCTGCTGGATCCATAAGAAGGATATTTGACGAGTGACATAATTTTGTATGGCGCAGATACTCAAGCTGGAATGTGATTATGTTGTCATTGACAAAACAACCCTCCTTCAAAGTATCTAGGTCATCTCTGTGCAGAAGGGACTCGTAATAATTTAGAATAACATCAGAAGACATAACACACTCCTCTTAAGTTACGTAATTAGGTCACAAAGTAATGGATTGTGTTACTGATTTTTATAGCGTAAGTACTGAAAACGAGTGGGTGACCTTCACCTCTTCGTCCAATACATCAGCAGTGAGGATACGGGGTCTATCAACCTATATTAATCCGTGTAGTTTGTAGCACTGTGAAGTTTCAGTTTCAGTTTGGAAAGGACAGGAGGCTTGATGGCCTGTGTTAGTCCTGTCAATGATGGTCTCTCAGCTGATTCAACTTTCTTTTGAAGGAGTCGACGGGTGGAGCCTCAACCACGTGCTGAGGTAATGAATTCCACTCGTTGATTATTCGATGGGAAAGTCGGTAGTCAGCTGACAAGTAATTCGTTCTGGGGTTGTGAACTTTTTTGGAGTGTCCTCGTAGATTTTCTGTTTTGGAAGACAAGAAAAATGAGGGCATATCAGGTGCAAATTTGTCATTAAGCAATTTGAAAACTGTAATCAAGTCGCCTCTGATTCTTCTATATGACAGCGGGAATAGGTTTAGCTTGGTCAGTCTAGTACCATACGGGAGCTTCGCTATTCCGTGAATCAGCCTAGTTGCTGTTCTCTGAACCCTTTCCAAGACTTCACTGTCTTTTTTTAGGCAGGGGCTAGCTGCTTGTATGCAGTACTCAAGTTTAGGGCGTACGAACACTGTATACAAAGTCAGAAACGTTTTAGCGTCGAGATGCCTAACAGCCCTGCGTATGGACCATAAAGTCCTAAAACCTTTGGCGACTATTGCACGGCAGTGTGCAGTAGTCTTTAAGTCTTGACTAACAATGACGCCTAAGTCATTGTGTGCCTGGACAATAGGTAACTCAGTGTTATTCATCGTTTATATATCTGTACCCTGGTTGCCAATATGCATCACAATACACCTGGAAGTGTTTATCGGCAATTGCCAGGTTTGGGATCATTCAGGTCATTTTGAAGTTCTAAGCTATCGCCCTTGCTTTGTATCGCTCTCCATATCTTGACATCGTCAGCATAGAGTAAAACCGATGACGATAGTAGATGAGGGAGGTCATTTACGTACAGGAGGAGTAACACTGGCCCCAAAACTGTACCCCGGGGGACTCCACTAAGCTCATTTTCCCAGCTAGACAACTTGGAGTTCACCCTTACTCTTTGTTGACGCCCAACTAGGAAGTCTTTTATCCACATCAATAGATTGCCTCCAATCCCGACATTCTTTAGCTTATATAGCAGCCGGTTATGCGGGACTTTGTCGAAAGCTTTGCTGAAATCGATGTATGCTACTTCTATAGGTAACTTTTGGTCTTTAAGAGCGCACCAGCTTTCACGAGCGACTAATAAGTTTGTGAGACAGGAGTAACCTGTTCTAAAACCATGCTGCTTTTCAGAGAGGAACCAGTGTTCATCGAGATACTTTAACAGCTCCTTCCTAATAATCTTTTCTAAGATTTTAACAACCACACTAGTTAGGCTAATTGGTTGGTAATTCTCAGGCTTATGTTTTGTACCTGTTTTGAAGACTGAACTTTCTATGGCGTTCTTACAGTCTTTTGGTAGACTACCCTGGGTTACGGATAGATTAAAAAATACACTTATAGGGTTTGCAACAAAGTTAGCTAATTCCTTTAGCAACCTAGGATGCAGTTCATCGGGTCCAGTGGATTTACTTATGTCAAGCTTAACTAGCAGACCAAAGACATCGAGTTCTTTAATGGTCACGCTGTCCAGTGCTTGTGTGGGGGGATTTTCATGGACTGGTGAGAAGGGTGTTTCTAGGGTGTATGCATTGCTAAAGTATTTAGAGAATACTTGAGCTTTGCCAAAGTCGTCCTCCACTAGTGATGTGGCAGTACTGTCTCCCCATAGTGAAGGAACATTTCTTCTTCCTTTTGCCCTTTGGTTTATATACAAATACAAGCGTTTAGGGCATTCCATGGATTCCCTAACGATTTTCTCTTCGTACAGCTTTCTGGCCTTACGGAGGGTCGAGGCACAGGTATTTCGAGCCTTTTGATACTGAGATTTTGCCTCATCATTCCCCAGTAACCTAAATTTATCCCACATTTTCCTTCTTTTATGGAGAAGGATGCGAACCTCCCTACTGAACCACGGTGGGGAGTTTCTCGGCCCCTTAGGTGTAGTCCAAGGGATGTGGGGGCGGTAACTTTTAAGTATAAATTCCAGAATACGTCCCAAGCCGTTTCGATTGATGACTCTGGGTCTATTTTCCAATCTACTGATGATGCTGATTTCATGATGTCTGGTATGTTTGCTTTCCAGACGTTAGGTCTGGATTGAGCTGGGGCGTTTTCGTGATCGAAAGTTATATGGAAGTCAAAGGTTAAAACTGCATGATCACTTTTGCCTAGGGGTGACATGTAATCCAGGTTTGCAATGTCATCCTCATAATGAGTCAATATAAGATCTAGTAGGGATGATGCAGAACCCGGGTCGTACCTAGTTGCTTCCTTCACGTGTTGCACTAGGGCACATGTGATTACCACATCAACTAGTTCCTGTTCGAAAGAATTTGCTGACGATTCAGTCAGCGAATTTCCCCCCACCATGGGTGCATTAAAGTCCCCTAGGATTAGACATCGATCACTTCGTGATAAAGTGTTGAGACTGCTTAGCAGGACCTCGTTTACCTCACAGCTTGCACTGCGATAGATCAAACTAAGCAGCAACCTTTGTCCCCTGCATTTCAGGCGGCAGCTAACTAATTCATACGTCCCACTCTCATGGGATACACTGTCGATAATGGTGAATGCAATAGCATTCCTAATGAATAGAGCTACCCCCCTCCTTTACGCGTTTGTATTCTATCGGCCCTTACTAATGTAAAACCCTCGAAATCAAGTTCCCTACTATCTATAGACGGCGTCAGCCAAGTTTCTGTGACTGCGATTATGTCTGGCCTAGTTGAGTCAATCTATACACCTAGTTCCGGTAGCTTATTGAGTAAGCTCCGGGCATTGGTATAACAGATCTGAAGCCTTTTTAAGTGGCCTCGTGCTTCACCCAGAGTGGCTTCGGCATCATCCTCTGCCGAAGCCTCACAACCCAAAAATTTACAATTTTCAGGTCTTTTTCGCCAGCGTCTAATCTGAGCTGTAGTTCTTTTTCGGCTACCCGTCTTTTTACACGGTCCGCCAACGGTAAGTCCTTACGGAGAAAAACTCCTGAACCCTTTAATTTGTGTCCATTTTCTAAGATCAAGTCTCGTTCGTCTGGGGATTTGAAAACGACATTGAGCAGTCTAGACTGATTAGGCTTCAGAAGCGCCAGGTTTCCTAGTCTATACACCTTTAGCAAGGTGACTCCGGAGATGTTTTGGGGCATAACTTGGTTGAGCAGTTGTTTTATCAACACAATGTCATGCTCAAAACGAGCTTTCGGTTCTGAACTGTCGCTCTCCTTGACTCTATGGAAAATGACTGATCTGTCGCTGTGATCAAACTTCCGCTTTTCGACCCTTTTGGTAGAAGTAGGAATCCCTTTTACATCATTTTGCCGTTTTTTCCTTTCGACCCGTACCCAATCGTTGACGTTCTTTGGAGTAGTAACCACAGTCGCGTCAAGCGTACTGTGGGATTCCGGAAGGTTCAGGACGAGTCTCACTATGAATAATAGAGGCATGTATATTCAATGACTTTTGCAAGGATAAAATGAAGATCGCATTTTCCCTTATTCGTGACACTGTGTGATCGCATTTATATCCCATATCTATTGTTTTTCTGTATCAACTGAAATAATTTTTTGGTTGCACTAATACATACACACATTACCGCTATTATTATTGGTCATGGCCTGTGCGTTCTGGTTGAGAACTTCAGTAATTCACTTTTCGGTACAAAAAAAGAAACTCCAGTCAGGAACGATTTGATTACGGCTTTTGAAATTTCTTAGAGTGTGCTCTCAGGTAACCAATTCTAGATGAAGAAAAGAAATAATACAATAATACCAAGATCATCGTTCAGGGTATTATAAGCCAGTATTAAACCACCCCATTACCTGCTGTAAGATAACAAAAATGGGTTGAGGCGGTGCAGTCTGTATTCAAAAGATAAGCCAGAGAGACCTTTTACCATTTTGTTCCCTCGCTTTTTAACTCTGGCATGTCAGTATCATACTTGAAACAAAGACTCACTGCTTGACCTTCATACTTCAAGTGTTGCCTCAAAAAATTCGGGCATAATACTCTTAATATCTTTTTGTGCAAGTACCAAACTGGCTTACGAATTTTTCACAAAACCCCTAAGCACTTGGCAGCGCCAGCTTGACAGTTACTCGTAGTTCTAAGGTCGCTGCTTATTATCACTCATAGACCTTAATGATCCATTACTTCAGGTTTCGGAGTCTCACTAATGGTGTGCTGATATAAGTCTTCTCAATTATCTAGTTGTATAACATTATCCTTGCTAGAATTAACTTCTAATGAACACCTACGTATACAACCAACCAGTAAATTAAGGTTATCCTGTTAAATCATTCTATCTGACATACCGCGTATTGGTCTTCAAATCTCGGTATCACCGACGAGGATTAGAGAAAATGACCTTGCTGCTGCTGATAAATCATTTATATCAGATAAGGTAGGTTGATAGAAATTCAATTTTGGATGTACTACAAATCAGTCTTCTATGCTTTCTTCCGAACCTTTTAATTTTCACACAATTTTAGCCATTGGCGTTTTCTCACAACCAGATGCCCGGTTTGCCCATTTGCATATCGAATGGACAGGCCCTTTACCGCGTTCGATTGGTTTTAACTATTTGTTTACTTGTATAGATTGTTTCGCGAAATTCCCTATAACCACACAGAAAACTGATATGACAACCGAAGCAGTGGTCAAGATTTTCATGCAGGACTGGATGACAATTTTTGGTACACCTATTACAACAAAGACAGATAGAGGAGCACTATTTGAATCTGAACTATTTGACAACTTAGCCGAACTTCTGGGCTCCGATAGAATACGTTGCACTGCATACCACCCTCAGGCTAATGGGATTGTGAAACGTTTCCACAGCCAACTAAATGCTGCCTTATAGCACACCCAAACACCAATCAGTGGACAGAATTCTTGCCATTAGTTATGTTGGGAATACGAACAGTTGTCAAAACTGACTCACAGTGTTTGGCAGCATAACTAGTTTTCGGAATGACTCTGAGACTACAGGGTGAGTCTATTATCTCTCGTGTTGACGATAAAAGATCGATTTAGAAAGTTGCGTATGAGCATTATACTCATTTCTTTAACACTGAATACATAAGCTATTTGTCAGTAAGCAACTTCTGTGTAATATGAGTCGAAAACTGTTTTGTACTTCTTAACTTGGACTGGTCGTATACATTTCATATGAATCACTCCCCAAACCATTTATGGTATATGTTTAGTAGCTTTATAAAACCAATGCTACTGTTAAAAAGTGGTTCTTAAACGGAGCATTTTAGATCAAATAATTTTTAAAATACTTCTTAGTGGTTCCCATCGTCATTTTAAATGTTTATGCACTAAGTTAACGAGTAATGCTGCAGCATGGTTTCTAATGTAATCATATAACTTGGTTTCATTGCATCATTCAATATTTTTATTACATTCTTAATTCCTCACATGACCGAATCAACGGCCGTGAGCATGTTTTGAACCATCAAAAATCTTGGACATATGAAGCAGCGCCACCTATTTTATTTTCCAAAGCTAACTTCGAAATCAAAGCTATTCACAAATAATTTCTCGATATCTCAGTAAAGCTTTGTTAAAATTTTATGAACACGTAATATGGTCGGTTTAAGGGACGAAACTAAGAACTAAATCAGTCAATGACCTGACTAATAACTATTTGCACAAATAGTGTTGTTTTCCTGCAGCTACCTCTGTACAAACACTGACTAAAAGTTCATGCAATTGTCATCGAGATGGGTTTTGGTTTATACTCCTCTTGGCTAAAACCTATGCTCTTATGTTTTGCACTCACTCTGTCGACTGACGAACACTAGATTAACTGAAGATATCGTACAGTGAATTATCTGCAAGGTTACTACATTAGCTGCATCGATCTCCCACACCTCATTGCAAATTCATTTTAAAGGTGATCCGTTAGGTAATCACAACATTAAGTTTACGACATGACTCTTACGGCTACGCTCAAATCAAACCAATTAATGTCAGTTGTCCACTGGAAATTGTGGGGCTTGCCAGTGTTGTGGTGTTAAGAAGGTATCACTTCATATAAATAACTATTTATATGTACTTTTTTGTCATAAAACTGTAACCTACCACATGTGTGACCTTTCTATTTGGTTGTTATTCATATGAACAGAAAACATTCGTGCTGTTCGTACTTTAAGCAGCTAACAATGCAGTCCAATGTGGGTTGTCAGAGCACTTTGGGATACTAATCCGTCCTTTTGTTGTTATTTTTCCACATTTCTGAACAACTTACAGGATGTGAGTTTTGCGAAAGCAAAGGCCGACCCCACATGTACTCAAACAACTGTCGTCCTGAAGGTTACACCACGCACTCAACCAACAGGCCACACCGGCCTGTAGTGGACGTGACAGCAGTATTTCCCTAAACTTATCGATTAATCGCATTACTCATGACTAATAGAACTTTCACACTTCTACGATACCGGCCAACCCGTTTCTTAGGTGAATCGAAACGTAGCTTCAATATAACATGTATAACTACACCTAGTCATCAAATGGTCAATTTGTAAGGCTCTGATTATGTCGCAAACCATTAAAAAAACCCATTAGACCCTCGTACTCTTTGTAATTTCCCTTTTCTCCATAACCGTATATTCTACTTTTCCCAGTCAGGGAGTACTCTTGCGCACCCGGGGTTACAAAACCGGTTATAAAAGGCGGTCAACATGGACTCAAGGTCATATGTATTATCGAGTTTGGTGAAGAGTTCAACTACCGGCAATTTCACACATTTACTAATATGCACTTTGATAGAGCAAATTGTTTTTCTATCAATACCTTTTCGTGCACAAGGTGTCTACACCAAATTTATTTTCTTCCCAATAGCCAATACGTTCTAGAAACCTAATACCTGTGTACCTGGTACCTGTGTACCTCCGTACCTTATTATTTTATACATGCAGTGGAGCATTTCTCCAGGTATGACCGGTTTTCATCATTGTTTTAAAGTAGATTTTTCTCTGTTTTTTACTTGAGAACTACTCAAGAGGCAGGTGATAGCCAAACAAAGCATGAAAAAATTGTACCCGTCTACATGGTGTTGGGTAGCCCGTTAACGACACTTCCTTAGATGTTATTGTTTCATTTTCTCATTCCATTTTCTTTCACAAGTTCTGATCACCATACAAAGAGTACTAAGCGAATCATCAACGATAGTTGTGGGAGAAATTAAACGCCACGAGGTAAGATGACAACCCAGTACAGGATAAGACATCCATGGGGTATCGTCGAATACTGGTGGATTTGGCCGTTTTTGATTGCAAGTCTAAAAGCAGGGAACTCAGAAATCCGTGTTAACAAAATCCAGCTATTACAACGGCGGCATCCTTCGTAGTGTTTAATGTTTAAGTTGAAACAGTACATTACTCGGGTCCAGATTTGTTGTTGCCAGACTTCAGACAAATCCAACACGGGGAAATCTTCACAAACTTAGATTATAAGTTGCCACTCTGTAAAGTGACTGTGATATGTTAGTTTTAGCGTTCAGAGTTCAGCCAATAATGACGAGTCAGTCGGAGCTAGTGTAAAAGCGTGTGACGCGAATGTCCGAATAATCATTCACACAGGGTCATGGACGAAAGGAATTGGCGTCCACGTGAGAATGGACTGAATGGTCTTAAGGGGTTCACCCAACGAAGTTGCTATCTCAGCGTGATATGGACAGCACCGCCCGCGTCTGAATATATTCAACTCTCGTTGAACAAAGACTTGGATGCTCTTCTCTTCAAAATGAAGTACAGTTAAAGGTAATTAGGTTTCTATGCCCTAAGAAAGCCAGTCGCTATAGCGTTAAATCACAACTGTTACCCCCTAGCCCTGGAAAGCCCTCTAGAGAGGGTATAAAACAAAGCTTACCAAAGGTTTTGTTGCTATGTTCGAGAGGCAAGGGTATCACCTAGGACCAGGGAGCAGCACGAAAGTCAGCAACACACCAATAGGACAAGCTTAACTATTCCTCTGCTACTCGACCTTGCTAACTAGAAGAAAACGAGATAAAGCCAGAAAAAATATATAAATTCACAAGCATCCCGAAAGAACGAATAACAAGTACATAACTCATTCATGTATAAACAACAAAAAATATCCTTGAAAAATATCACATAATAAAGTCCTGAAAGCGAGAACTAACCAATAACGCTTAACACTCTTCCGGATGGAAAACACAAACTGAAGGTAAAAACGCGAAATTTTGGCGGGACAATTGACAATTCGAATTTCCACAGTTCAATTACATAAAGAATAAGTTTGGCACCTGGTCTTTTTAATAGCTTATTTTCTGGGGGCTTATTTGCATCCTGACCGTTTATATTTGTTGGCGATGTGACCAACTTCTGGAACGTTAGTCGATTTGTTTGTGGACGTTTTTCGCTGGGGCCGGCTAAGGTCGAGGGTGTCCATCCGCTCTTTGACATCTACCTACCAATTCTGTCATGTGATGGTCCATGAGTGGCCAATGTGCAAAACTCTGAGCTGTGGACTTCATTCGTTTTACTCCATGATGACCTGTATGAAACTCCTACAGAACTTTAGGTCACAGGGATTCTGGCACAATCAACATCTCTTCAAATATCAAGCATACTTCTACGATGAGTGACACGTTCCAACGATGGTAAAGTTGCTTTATGTCACCATGTCACCACGAATGACAGTGGTCAAGTAAAATTCTACGTGGTCTGTTGTAAGAGAAATGATAACCATGTATCCCTCTGACATGAGGTGTTCACTGATAGGCCGTGACACAACTTCGGACATCAAAGTCATAACCCAATAAGACCAATGCTCAACTCTGGAGATGATTTATAGAATGGCCCGAAATACCCGATTTCAAGTGAAAAGTTTTCAGAAGGTGCTTATGGTGTGTTGACAGAGTAAACGTTCAGCCATATAAAAACTTGTGGAAACGACAAATAGCAAAGACAAGGGCAAGTGAATACTTCTCTATCCGACAGTAATTTTCTGCCGGAGTTAATGTGTGGGATGAATGCATAAGGGCTTTTTCTAACACATTCAGATTTTGATATAAGATGACAGTATCGAATCCAAAAGCTGAATTATCCTCAGATATAATGATTGACACGGACAGACCGTAGTGCGATTGAATAATTCTAAGCCAATAATAGTCTTCAATCTGCAAAGACCTACTTCTCAACCTTTTGTCCAGTTGTTACGTCCAATTATGAGTTGTCGCCCGTTCCAACTATTGAAGTACTGGCCGTCGATATTCGCAAATCACGAACCCAAGTAGGCAAGAGAACCAAAACTCCAAATTAGATACCAAGTTTATTCGCAATTCACAAATAATCGACCAAAGTCGTTCTAACAACAATAATTATAACAATTACAAAACAAACCTTCAATTTTGTAGGTTCCCGGAGCAAAAACTCCCAAATACCAAACCAATGACAAGAGAAACCAAAAGTCCGAAAGGAATGATATAAACAAACAAGTGCAAAGGTTAAGTAAAACAAACACATCCAAAAACACAGTAAAATTGATGTGAAGTAAAAAGATTTTAATCAGCCAAATGTCTTTAGTTCTCCCGTAAAGCAGTTCCAACTGTTTTTATTCAGTAGGTGAATCACTGGAGATCGGACATAATGCATCGACGGTACAAAGGCTGAGTAAAAGCCAATTTATTTCAAAAATGACAGCAAAGCCGGGATGCTGATAGAAGCAGGGATCAATTGCATATCTCCAATATTGCTGTAATGTGGTTGGAGACCAGCTACATCGCAGATAAATCCCAAGTATATACACTTCTGGACGCAGCCGGAAACCATTATCATTGATGTGTTTTAGCACATCAGTGAGTTTTTGAAGCTCTTCTAATGAAGTGGCAACGATCAAAATATCGTCAAAATGACTTGTGACCCTTGAGATACCCAATGGGATAATAATAATAATATATTTCTGCAATAGCAGGTACACGCCATTTTTACAGGCATGATATACAATTTACAACATATACTGGTTCAAAGTATGCATCCCAAGCAGGGTTGTTTAGTAATTATAATCTATAAAAGTTGATAGCAGTTCATTTGTTCAGATATAATGTGTTTTCATAAGAATAGTTTCCAAAGGGGCATGGCGTCCACGTTACATAGCAGATCCAATCTCGACAAAAAGTGTATTAGGGTTTCGGTCGTGCTAAGTATTTATGTAATGCAGCTTTTTAAGTTTATAGTTGTCATAAAGTAGGCTTGTAGGCCTGGTTCAAATTACGACCTTGAGAAAGCGCGTTCGTCGAGCTTGTTCCAGAAGTCAGAAGTTACATAGCTTCACCCTCAGAGCAAGATTCTTAAGAGAAGAAAAAAAAGAAACCGAGGAGCAGTAAGGCATTTGGATATGAACGATAACCAATGCTTAACATTTATTAGTGGAACAGATGGAGGTATGATAAATTATTAGATTAAATTGATACTAGCTCATGTTGCAAGAGTGAACTGTGATTAGGGGCTCCAGAGGAGAGAATGCAGTAATAACGAACAATGAGTTGTGATATTTATCAAGGTGGAGTAGGTTGAAATGAGGAAGAACAGATAGTGCATATAGAGAGTAGAGTGTTGAGTAAAATAGCAACCATATCCTTTACAGTATGTTTTTTTTCCATCAGTCGATGCCTGCCACACAGTTTTCATGTAAAAGTCCGAGTTAGCATGTTAAAGGTTGTCTTAGTAGAATAGTTATTTCCAGCACAACAGTTAGAAACATGAGTGTGAATGGTGAGTGTAGGAGAACAATCTCAATATCACAGATTGATTGACTTGTTCTCATCCATAAAGAGCCTGATACAAACAAAATGTAAATAGGTAATAGCAACATCCAACATTGTGAAACATTTCCCACCGTTTAGCACTGTCAATAAATTTGCGGGGACGTCAGTAGATAATGATCTCGTTCAAGGGCTCGCCTAAAATCTGCAGAGAAGTCTGCACACATGCTTTTTGTGCCATTTGCCTTCTGATTACCATAACTGGTGCTGCCCAAGCACAACAAGAAACAGGGGTGATAAGTATTCGTAGTTGTAGGCGATTGAGTCATACATCGATTTTTGATAATGCCGAATGTAGCGCTGAGCTCTTCGGACAGAAAACTGGTTTAGCCCCTGACTTCAACCAAAGGGTTGTTTTCATAGCGGAGAACCGACTCAACAAAAGCTGGAGGATAGTTGAGAACTGAGTCATTAATTTCATTTCATGTACCTCCGGTCCAGGAGGTTGTCTTATCAGATGGCGTGCAATACTTGATGGGGCGTCGGCTGTCTGCAAGTGGTCAAACGAATCTAAATCAAGTTAATTTAATTTAGCTAACGTTACATCACATACCCCGATAAACGTCAATTCTCTGAAGAAAAATCATATCCTGGTTGCGCCAAAGAACGCAGATAACTGCCTCATGCTGTACGAAGCTCCTGTGTTGTCAACCACGCGCGTTCGCTATTCACTTTGATTTAAAATCTCCGAGAGATTATGATGTCTGATGTAGTGTCTATTTGCAGTCTATGTGGTTGTCTATTTATATTAAGAGTAATATTTTTTATTCTACCCGGGTTCGTGCTTTGATAGGATGGCTATTGGCTCAATTAATTGGCGCAAGGTTGAGGAGCAGTCTTACTGATACTCCAGGACCGATATCATGGTTGACTAGTCTTTGTTCGCTGAAATGAGCTCGGGTAATACAGCCTGGGCATACGAGGCTCAGGTTAGACATAGTTGGATGCTTACTGGACAACTTGAACTTTTGAGAAATCGAAACCTATATGTTGAACTATAGTAGCATCACTCTGAAGAATAATTGGAAGTTGGTATTCGCTTGCAATATTACTTGGAGTTAGTCTATGGTTCTAGTTCAATCGACACAGCAACTGCGTTCCAATGTCAATAAACTTTGTGATTGTATACTGTAGATGAGAATGAGGACTCTAGATCGATCCACATTCAACGAATATAATTTAATATAACAAACGTAACAGAAACAAAGAAATCCAAGATTACTATCCAGAAATTGGAGATACTCTGCACATCATAGTTTCAGAATTTATAAGAAAATCAGGTCACGGGGTGGTGCTCCTTTGTACGCAGTTTCGCGCTTGGTAACATGTCAGATTTACATTCGACAAATCAGAAAGATGCTCTGTGAGATTTCGCGTTGAAGTTGTTGACAGAAAGTCTGCTGATGATATCCTGCACCTCAACCAAATGCTGGGAGAGCTTAGCTACTATCTTGGGTTAGAACGTGATACCATTCAAAACCTTAGAGATTTTAGACTTTGACAGAACAATTTCGTTAAATGCGCTTACAGTACAATCACAATTCACCCATAAAACGCTGTTGTTGATAGTATCCGGCCAGTGAATGTTGATTATTTTGCGTAGACAACTGTTTATAAATACTTGTACCTTCTTGATGATGGTCGTAGTGGTTCTCCACGTTTCAGCTCCATACACTAGGACTGTGCTGACGTTCGTATTGAAGATTCTCCTTTCGATATTGGTTGGCAGTGGTTTTGAGTTCCACATGTTCCTCAATTGTAGGGATGCAATGCTTGCCTTGCCAATCCTCGCCTTTACGTCTGCGTCAGACCCTCCTCGTTCATCAATGATGCTTTATAGGTACGTGAATGTTTCCACATCTTCCAGGGTTTCGCCATAGTGTGATTGGCTTGACATTCTCAGTGTTGTATTTGAGAATCTTGCTTTTTCCTTTGTGTGTGTTGAAGCCTATTGATGCAGAGGCTACTACTACATTTTCTGTCTTCGTATGTATTTGTTCGAGTGTATGGGATAGGAGGGCTAGGTCATCTGCGATGTCCAAATCGTCTAATTGATCCTGAGATGTCCCTTGTATTCCGTGCTTCCTTCAGACTAAGTACCAACTAAAACAACATAAATGCAGTTCGGGAAGAAAAGTAGAAACTCTGTGAAGGCGTAAGGAAAGCAGAAACTATCATAAGATGCAAATACTGCTACCAAGAAGGCTAACAGAATGTACAACTGTAGGAATCGACAGGAATAGAATGCAAGTATATACATGGAGGGATTTTCGCAAACAAAACCTTCAAAGTTGATCTTTCCAAAACATTTCTTGTGCAGTATTCCCATATGATGTTGTCCAGCGTGGTAACTCTAAAGATATTTAGAAGAAAATTAATTCTAATAAAAATTACGCTGGAACTGGATAAACTTGCATAGCAGATAGATCTCAGGACAATCGCGGGGGATAAAGCGAAAATTCTATACTCAGCTTAACAAGATTGGTCACTATGAATTCTTGCCGAACGTTGTAGTATGTTCTTTCATTCAGTCTGGTCCATTAAAGTTTCAGGCAACCTAAGGTCATACTGAATTACACCTTCAGATTGCTAAAACTGGAAAAACGCTTCTGAGAGCGATTTAAATGGACCAGGAGCAATTAGAAACATTGGAATTTCATGGACGCCAAGAATATCCACTCAGAGTCCCAAACAATAAAATAGACATGAGGAGCATACTAAGATGACTATACGGATCGTATTCAACTTGTAAAACCAAACTTCGCGTCTTCCAGCCGTTGGGTTTTATTGACCAGAGCAGTAATGGAGAAGACTCTGTAGAACTCGTGGTTATTCAGTTTTTCCAAACACCCAAACCACCATCTGCAACTACAATAAGTGAGGGCTTCATGTCAAACGTATTATAAATGTCTGAAGGAAGTGATGCACCATTTGCTTCAGTGTCCTCAGGAAAAACACATCTAACATCGGTATGGTTCACCCTACTGTTGTGAAAGAAGCAGCCTCGATTTATAATCAGATAAAAATGAATGACAGACATATGATGAATAGGATACGAAGTGTGCACACATATACGCTCATATAAAAATTAGTCAAGGTTATTAAGCGAATAATTAACAAGATCAAAATATGACTCATAATGGATAGGCGAATTGGCTTGACCAGAAGCTTAAATAAAGTATTTGGGCTTAACATATAAACTGATACTACAGTAACTCTACTTTTAACGTTCTCCAAGGTTATAGAGCCGCTGGTTTGTTGTGTGGTTTTTCATGTCTATAAGCTCCTATACACTCTGGCAGTTTTTCCACTACTAGTAACAACAAAAATGTCAAACAATTATCATGAGTTCCCATTCTAGTCCAAATCCAATCCCACTACTACTTCAGTTCAGTAGTGCCAATTATGATTTGATTCTGTTTGCTGCTACCGTACAGGTCTATCTAAATAAAAATCGAGGAATACCACCATTCAGGTTCTTACTTAATCTATTCATCCTCAGTCATCGATTTAAAAACCACGAATTTAACATAAAAGTCATATTTTCAGATGCGACTTTACACAAGTAACACAGACATAGTCTCGCCGGGACTTTCCATCTAGTCCTCAAGTTCTACTCGACTTCGATCACATTAAAAAAACATTGTCTCCTCCTTCAAAAGGACAAAACTACTGTTGAATACATCCAAAAGTTAACAGCTAAACCAGTTTGTGCTTACAAGTTTGAATGAAATGTTTCATGATGCCGGCTGATCTGACTTCGATTTGTATGAACATGTGAATATAAATCTCCCATCTAACTTCGTATATTACCTAGGCTAACTCCCTTTGTACGGGTGGCGTTGGATGAATTTATTTCAAGCATTCGTTAGTCCAGACAGAGATCCAGGATAAGAAGTGGCAAAGCGAAGAGGAGAGAGTGAAGCGGATCAGAGAAGGCGAGTGAGTCAACTCGATTTGATCAGGCGTGACTCGATATTTTTAGCCAGACAAAAATAGGTTACAGACATGTTGTAAGTGGATATGGGACTAACACACACGCTCATATAAAAGCAGTGAAGGTTATTAAATGAATTACCAATAAGGCCAAAATGTAACTCAAGAAGAATGAAGCGAAGATAGCCTACGTGGGCTTGACATTGTAACTGCACAAATTATGAGAATAAATGAAAACATGCAAATAAGAACAAAAACTAATTACAAAACAAGTCCATGTTAACTATCCTCACATGTGAAACGAGTTGAAACGAGAACCATTATTCCTAAGAACAAGGTCAATTCATAAGTGACCATACGACTCATAATATACTAAAATTCTCCGACCATGTTCTGGAACATTTAGTTACTTCTCACACCTTAGGGTGATACTCGGAATTCGGAGGCGCAACATGGTACTACTGATTACGAGTGGCAAAGCTTCTGAACTCAACGAAGGCTTAAACGACTCAAGATAGTCCGTTGGAGCCATTCAAGTGTAAACTTGGTATATTTTTTAGAGATATGGGATAGAATAGCATGGCAGTTTTGTTTTTATTTCTTTCCGTCCTTTATGCTCCACTTATTTAGGTCCTTGTCTGAACCACTGACATTAGAATGGGAAACATTGTCATATTCCATCAACAACCATTTGAAAAAACCAGAGATTGGATATTGGATGCATAATTTCGATTTTGTCTCGAAGGCTAAGTTCGAAGGTCGCTCAGCCGTCCTCTAACGTAATTCGATCTGGGGTCATGCCTGTTGCTTTATCTGAGTTATATGCTCTAGACAGTCTTGCGGTTGGAGATATTCCTACCATCAAGATAAATTGTGGTAATTAAATTTCATATTAAAGCTAAGATTTAGACACGTTTTTGAGAACGCTTCAAGATGTTAGTTTTCCTGACAAAGCTGGTGGGTTCACCTTTTCCGACTCGACAGTTGCTTTGACAACTCGTTTTATCTTGTGGTAAGATGAAAATTAATTCATTTATCTTTAGGCGTTCACATGAAGACATAATAGAGTTGCAAGAACTGTCTTTACAACATGACCTCCCAAATAACGTTATGAAGATCTCTTTCGGAGGTTCCGCTGTAGTTAATTGCCAAATAGCTGAAACTCCTGAAAATATTGCGTGCCTCGTGTGCACCTCTCACGGCGCCTCACAGTTGATGTTCCCTCACCCACGTGTGGTAATCAAATAATAAACTTCATTATACGTCTAGATTGCGACGTCTGTTCAACAGTCCATTATCGGTAGCAGAAGAAATGTTCACCATACTTTTCATCAAATAAAAGGGCTTCAGCCGATGAACATCCGTTGTGGAACAGCTTTCATTCAGAGTCATTCTGGTGTCTTGGTCTTTGCCTATGGATTATCTACGGGTTCCATACTCGTTGCAAGGGTGAATCCACATACTTCTTCTGGTAAGGAGTCATAACTAATGACAATACTTCTATTTAACTCTTTATATTTTCTAAAGCAGGGCGTCCGTAGCACAGTGCGTCGTTGTAATCAGAGTATATCTGGTTCTTTTTACATTTTTTGTACTCGCTCTTTTAGAGCATTTAAGGGTTTCAGAATCGTAAGGTTCATAATAACCTAGCTGATTCCTCTCAGACTTCTTTAGTTATGATATTAATAATCGGATGGTATTAGGCATAAATTTAAATCTATTGGGTCAATATCTTTTGTCACAATGCCTTTTGCGTATAATTTTGACCTCAGTTGTTGTTTCAAATATTTCCTATAAACAACCAACTAGAAAAATCAATAATTGTATACATATGATGTTATATTGGAAGCCACATACACAATCCTACAAAATGTAATACCACCATCCATAAAACATTTTGTATGCGAATTACCAGAGGACATTATTGTAGAGGTGTATCAGTAGTTGGAGTACTAGTTGTATCACCGAAGTTCACACATCGTAGCTCAAAATCAGGTACACGAATTCGGATTTGGTGAGTAAGTTAAAAAAAACATGTGGATGTCTTGGTTTATTTATTTTCGATAAGTCCTCTTGACCACCCTAGTGATGAAATAATTAAGTTTTCATACTTTTCGTTTTACCCACAGAAGTCACTGAAGTTTTTGAGTTATGTCAAGCTTCAATGATTCAGAAGATATGGTGCGGTATTACACCGTTTTCTAGGTAATTGTCCTGTTCTAATATATTTTTTATTTCAGCAAAAACGACAATGATTCTTCTTCCTCACCACTAGACATAAGTTTTTTGAGTCTTGGATCCGATGAGTACTTCTTAGCCACTATTTGCAAAGATCACCGTTTGAGGATATGGGACCTCAAGGTAAGTGTCATTCTTTTTCAGTTTGTCACCAAGATGTTCCAGTTTCTTAATGTTTGTAGTGTATCTCATCACATCGTTAATGGTGCTTTTACTTAACCATTTATAACAAGACTAAAACCTCTGGTATTTCCATATTAACATTATATAGAAAGTATCGGAGATATGAGATATTGATGAGTGGGTTGATTAAGTATCAGACTTGTTTTCTTTAACATTTTTGCAATACTGATACACTGTTCGTGGTAAGAACAGTATATTAGTTGCTAACCGAATAGTTTGTTGTGAGCTTATTGAGGGTTTAAGTGCAGGTACTTTTCACCTCCGCGAATCCAAGTAAACCGATCTCTTAATTATAAAACCTTTATTGATTTACCGGAATATAAAAATAGGTTATTTGATACTACCCGGTTGTCGAAACTAAGTTAGGTGAGGTGGGATTCAAGTTATCGCGTCAGTGGTTGAAAGTAAGGTCATCCAATTAATAATGTTTCCTTGAATTTTATCCACAATTCGGCCGGCATACAAATAAATATTCACTTCACTACGAACTGTAGGTTTTATTTTGTAAGCCCAGATAATCATGTCTTTCATGCAGATTTTACTGTTTTCTCAATTTGTGTTTTTTATATTAATTTAGCATCGTAGCTGTTTTGTTGCATTAGATCTTCTGGAGGTGTTACCCAAGACGTTTGATCTTGATTCTACTTATGATCCATCTGCATCACACTCGATGTTTTCACCTGGTTTGTGTCACCGTCTATCTTCCTATCCCGCGTCTGATCGCAAAATCACATTAGTTGTATACTTGTCTCTGTGTTTGTCTTCATCCAACGGCATTAGTTTCGACACCACCCCTTCTGAAGGAGTAAATTCAAGCTACTGGTGCTGGGTGAGTTTGGATATCAACAAAGCTATAAGTCGTAATCGAGAAAGTTTAAGCGTACTAAGAGTAGAACCACTATTTCAACCTTCATGGGGAAATAATGCAGAGTTATGGCCACACAATAGTAATCTGAACATGTTGCCTAAAATAAAAAGACCGGATGTTAGTGTCTTGGATTTTATTCCTTCACAAGTAATCCAGAAGCCAGGCTGTTTAGATGATTCGTCTGAAAGCAGAAAAAAGTATAAGAAAGCTCTCGGTAAGTATCAGTTTCTGTTTTTAAACATTATCTTACTTTATGTAGTTAAAATGTTATGTGTTTACATGTCTATTTATCACTCCTGGTCATATCAAAGAGCTCTATAAAACATCCAGATACTTAATAATTGTGTTTCCGTACACCTAAAAGCAAGAAATGTTTCGTGAGGCTCATGAGTTTCGCGATGGCTATCATCATACCAAAGTTCAATTTTAAGGGCGAATTAAGGTATAAAATATATTCCCTACTGACCAACATTGCTTGCATGAAAATATCACGAGAGTTAGAACAGTGCCATACTAAGTTTCTTGAAGCAGTAGGTAGTATTTTGAAGTATCTACCTCTTGTAATTTCTCTCATTACGATCCAGCTACTCTTATCGATTAATATTATTGGACACTACTTCACTCTAGTCCCTAAATCAGAACATAGTTGGACAGAAACGAAATTATATTCCAAATAACAGAGGTAGATGGAAGTAGGAATGACAACAAGAAAGACGGTATATTTGTAATATTTACATAAGAAAATTCTCGATTTTTCTCCAAGTATCTACTGGCGCTGATTGGATAAGAAATAATCAGTCAGCGTGCCCCAACACAATCCTGTATGGAACATTCTTTAACCCAATCTATATCCCGCTAACAACCTCCGAACCATTGAATTGTAAATCTCACCAACTAGTTAGTAGGGCAACGTCAAGCAATACATTTTTCGGTATATTGTGCCCAAAGAAGCTTTACAGACTATTCGTTCATGCAGAATATAATAAACAATGTGTTTCTCTAGATTTAGATCAGAGTTTTGATTTCCCTGGGTCAACTTTCTGTACCCATCAACCTGATTAAGCATTGGGGATCCGTTTTCACTCTTACTTTAGTGAAATCATTTCTGTCATTTAAGTGTGTCGTATAGAACTTCCTTGGAAACGAATACACATTTGTAACCCTGTGTGAATGGACTATCCCTACACTGATTACACCAGGCTGTTTATGAGCCATTCATACAGTCGCTTTTTCGAACTTTTTCCTTTCTTTTAACATGAATCATAGGCTATACATATTATTATTACTGCTAGTTTATAATCGTACTTTAAATTTGCGTGCAATTCAATATTTACTGGTTTAATGTAACTGTATAAACTTATTTTAGGCGGGATATGGTGGATAGCACACCAGACAAACGCTGAAAACACTGATCTGGACAGTAATTACTTTGTTAGGTGGACAGAAATTCAAAACCCAGACTATGATACTAAAAATCGTAGAGGGACTATTTCAGCCTTCCCTCCTGGTGTAAATCTTCTTGAACCTGTGCCTAGCTGGTATAGACATCCTACTTATTTAACACAATCCTCAGATGATAGCCCAACAGACAATCTATGGGATGAATCTAGTGTTGATGTTCAGTTACATACATTTTTGGATCAACTTTTTCACCCTGGTTGCTTGTCTTGGTTCGCAATTGCAAATGCATTCAAAGTAAGTGTTTTTTCATTTTTCTCGTGGATATTTGTTTGTCCTCGTTTTAAAGTTTACCTTGGTTAAACTGCATAACATCATGACGTCTAACATCAGATAAATTTTATTGTTGTTTCACTCAACCAAGGAGAAATACCCTTTTCCTCGGTTTATTCATTTTGAAAAACACTTAATTGAGTCGGTAGCTTATTTATTAAGAAACGCATCAAAAATTGGGCTAGAACCCTGCGTCATTTATTTTAGTTTGGGTAGTATGATTCATTTACTAGCTCACACAAATTGCGTGATTCAGCTCTAAGTAAATAAATCTGTACTTAGTCACTGAATTGCACTACTAGCTCATAAACTTAGTCACAGTTCACAATGTTCTTTGTGTAAATTTATGTATCTACATTTTAACCACTCGTCTATAGCACTAATTGAATGTCGACATACTTATTCGCGATTGTTTCTACGTGCTCGTTTAAATGATTCCTCTACAATTCACTACTATTAAGTATCTTCGGAGGACTGATTGGATTCAGTTGGTTGAATGTCAACCTCTGTTCCCAGGAGAGAATGATTTACGTAATTTTCGATTGCTATTTTAGCTGATACTTGTGTAAACTTTTGTTATATCACAGAATCATATTGAGGGATGGAGTGGACTCTGCTTTAATCTATTCACATTACAGAAATCCCTCAGTAGAAATTTACAATAATCTTTTACGACATATAAAAGTAAGGAGAGAATCTAATTCTCACCAACGTTTGTATTTGTCTTATATCTTATCTGACTAATAGTTAGTTTGGTTCTTCCTTTGCTCTAACTAGACCTTTATAGGATCATCATTATTTTCTGTGTTTCTTAATTAAATTCATGTTTTGATTTAGTCACTTTGTGAAAGTTATTCACTCCTGGATTGTGATTCAGTGTTCACCGTCAGTAATCTTCATGAAATGCGTGTTTTTATACATCGCACTTTGATGGATAAGGTTAGTTTCTCGTTGTTGGGTTTTATTTACCTTTCATAAATATAAATATGCGTGTCAAAGCAAATGGTAAAGTCGTAGTACATAGTCACTAACAATTTTCACGATGAAAGTTTATGGATTTCCATATTATTTTGACACTTGGAAAAATGGACTAAAACATGTCACTGTTCACTACTCAGTGATCAGTTAGTTGTAAATATCTTAATCCTACAGGAGCTCAGTGGTAACGTTTTAAACTATGAATCTGAATGACAATAAAGATCTCCAGTTCCTTCAAAATTACAGGTACACGTTGCTAACAAGTTTCATATAACATGAAACCTAGGTCAAATACGGTTTCCAGACGAATACCTTCACCTATGTATGATCTCATTCGTTTACGTTTTGAGTGTAAATTTTATGGAGATACACCTTGTAAATAACATTTCTTAGTTGAGCATTATTTGGATTATGTTCATTTCATTAAAATACTGTTCAATTGTATGAAATCTTAATTTCCATCAGAGTTTTGTGGATTTCAACCTTCTCTCTACGTAATTCATATTAAAAAAATGACTAGAAAGATTTATGAACCATGTAACCTCACAATGAAGTCCGTTAATTAGTTATTCGTATTAATTACAAAGCCTGAAAAATATATGTAGTTGCCATATCACAACACAGCGAGATGGAATTAACAAGATGAATGGCAAATAAATAAAATCATGTCAATTATAATGAGAAAGACTAAACACTAAGAATATGGCTCAAAAAGACAGAATGAAAAAGTATTAGTGATGGAAAACTGGAACTCAGGCTTCAAGGTAGGTGGTGGTTGGAAGTACTTAACACAAATCCTCCTCAACTTCCAATGGATGAGAAATTGCTATCCTATCAATTAATTTGCCACCTCTACCTATTACCCTGAATCAAGCCTCAAACTTACTCAATATGCGCGAAAGGTGTCTCTAAGCATCTATGACTAAATATTTGTAACCTGCTAATATCTCCTGTTTTTCAAAAAACCATATTCCATATCCACGAAGTAAAAGTATACTCTCTCTTTCGTTGGTATACAGACATCCCTTCCACTCCGCAGGTAACGCAAGTTGCGGAACGTCAACTGAGCTTTTTGAATACATGCTGAAATTTAGTCAGACACCAACCCATAGGGACAGATGAGACTTCCAAGATAAGTGTAATGGTCAACACGCCCAGCTTCACCCCCTTTCAATAGTTCAGACGCTGTTGTAGTTTTTAATATACTTTGCACATGTTTCATGAATTCCATCCTATTTGGTTTTTTAAATATCTAAGAATTAGTTTAAAAAAAGAAACTGTTGTTACCGTGTTATGAATAAATAAAGAATGGATCAATTTTTAAGGGAACCTATATAAGCCTACAAAAGTTTTAGGAGTAAAGGAAGAAAACAGAACTGCTATTTGTAGATTTCATAATGTGATCATTATGTTTCTAGCGTACTTAATTTTTGAATTATTGAAGATAACTTTAGTTAGTAGACTCCTAGTGATAATAATAACACATAAAATAAGATGAAACGTTAGTTTGTAACCGCATTCAAATGGACAAATGGTATTCATTGTATTGATTTGATAGACCGTTGTGTTTGTGTTTAACTATTAACAACGTAACACCAACTCATTCGCCAGATATTTAAGCTTGTGTGGGGGATAAGTTTACTACCTGGTCGCCGAAACCTGAAGTAGGTGTAATGGGCTGTGAACCTGGGACTTAGCGGGTGATAGTCAAACGCCTTAACAACTATGCCACCGCTCCACCACGCTCCACCTAATAATTTTATTTGTTAAGCCCAACATTCCAATAAATAAAATTACGTATGATTTATTTATCCCTCAGGGTCCTGGAGCCAAATGTACACCATTAGTTTGGGATGAGGGTTTTCCAACTTGCCTAGGTTGGTCCTCCATATCCACCAATCCGGTTTAAATGCCGTACATTCGCTTTTCGTTCTCTTGATTTCGTAAACTACACTGCCGCCATGAGAAGGCAGTGAACTGGACTTCTCTGGTAGTGGCTATATACACGTGGCCATACAAAAGCATTTCAAGAAGATAGACCCTTTTCATCCTCGGCTGTACCAGAGTATTTGATGGTGATCGCTGATTGATTGTTAATTACATCCAATAAATTTTGAATTTACTGATTATTGCAATTCTTTTAAGTTGTAGCCCAACCGTTGCTGCTACCTTGATATGGTGATTAGGCTTGCTTATCGTGATGACCACTTGGGCTACACTGACTGGAACAATCGTTCCTCAAGGTCCTATCATGCCAGATAGGTCTGTTGAAGAGCGGTGAGACTAGAAGCAGCAAACCCAAGGTCCGAAGGTGTATTCTTACTCCTGACTGTACACAAGTGTGACGGAATTAAGGTTTTTTCTTCAGACAACCAGCATAACAGCGATGCTGCCTTCTCACAAGGAGGGGTGCAGTTAGAAAAATTCGGCCCTAAAGATTTACACCTCACCTTATCCCACGGATATCCACCTTCGGCGGTAAGGCCTCAACATGTACGGAGCTGGCACTAAAGCTACTCACAAAACGGTCGTATGTGACCGACCACAAACAGTTGTCCCTCGGGCACTGCGGCCATGCTCTCAAGTCACTAAGACCACTCCTAACCCAATCCCGTTTTCAGGTACTTCTAGAAGAACCCTTCCACGGTGTGGGCAACCGGGAAGTGATAACTTCCTTCATATCCCTAACAGCACTCAAGATCACTGTATTCATAATCAATCTCCTTCTTCAATTCCTATTTTTTTCTCCTGCATCGACTTTCAATTCTAAACTTTCTCCTCAAGTGTCATCATGGCCAACGATTCTAGTGCGCGAAGTACTGTCTCAGGTCTTCTGAAACCTCGCTCCAAACTACACATTAAAGCTTTCAACGTGCCTACCCTATGTCAAATCGGGCAACAGGCCTCTTCGGCTGAAACTCTAGAATCTCGTACGATTGACGTATGCTGTGTCTCCGAAACACGCATACAGAATCCTAGTGTGGTCACTCACTTGACAACTCTCCAAAACGGAGAGACAACGATATACACCCTCCGTATGTCTGGTGACCTGATGGTTAATTCTCGTGGACTGGAGGTTTTAGGCATAGCAATAAGTACGAGGGCAGAGCAAGAAGTTATACGATGGATCCCTGTTAACAGTCGCCTATATGCTGTTCGACCAAAAGGCTCCGTAAGAACTCGGAAGGATAGGGACACACGTCGTTGCCTTTTCGTCGTTTCTGCCTACGCTCCCACTGACTGCAGACCGGATTATGTGAAAGATGACTTTTACATAAAGCTCTCTGAACTTCTTCAAAAAGCTAAAACCTCGGATATAGTACTCGTAGCAGGTGACTTTAATACGCAGGTAGGTAGCTTAAACCAACCAGAAAGACATTTAGGTGGGTATTTTAGTATCCCGGCTCAGCGAACAAATAATGTTGATCGTCTGCGGCAACTGTGCCCAGACAATAATTTACTTTTAGCAAGCACCAATTTTTAGCATAGAAAGAGACATCGTCTAACATGACGACCCTCTGCACTTAACCAACGATGGACTCAAATAGACCATATTGCCATCAGTCATGGTTGGAGAGGCTCGATAAAAAGCTGTCGCTCGTTCTGGAATGCATGTTTAGACTCTGATCACACTTTAATACGAGCACGCATTTGCTTGCGCCTCACTGAACGCAAAAGAAGCAACATTAAGAAAACCCATTAGAATTGAACTGGAGGGACGAGAAAGCCAAAAGTAGTTTCCAGGAACAACTGAGTTCTCATCTAGGTAGTTCTTAAAACGAGGCTGACCTAAATGTTGCTTGGAAAGATATACAAACAACTGTGGAAATAGCAGCGACATTTATTAGTGATTTGAACCAAATGATCACGAAAAACCAATGGGTTTCTACTAAATCTTGCATCGATGTATTCTCATAAACTCATGTCATCGAACGCTGAGCACGATGAAGGGCGTAAACAAATCAGATCGAGGTTAACCAAAAGTCTACGGAACGATCATGTGCAGTGGTGGGCAACGAAAGCTAAAGAAATGGCGAAGATAGTGGGTGTAGGCAACACCAGACAGCTTTTCAAACTGGGATTGAGAAGTCAAGCGTGAATGAGACGATCTCGGAAAAGAACGACTATTTTATCTGCATAGCATCTAAAATACTAGCCTCAATAATTATCGGACGCCTAACAGGGACTCGTGAAATGCAAATGCGAGAAAATCAGGCTGGCTTCAGACGTGGTTGTGGCTGTATCGACCACATATTCACTATTCGTCAAGTTTTAGAACATCGATAGTTTCTCTTGACTTAAAAGCAGCATTTGACTATGTAGACCGAGAGGTTCTGTGACAATGTCTGTCATTAAAAGGTGTATCTCAGAAGTACATAAACCTTGTGAAAACTCTTTACTCGAACATTACCAGTCGAGTGAGAGCTTATGGCGAACTGTCATCTGATTTTACAACCTCAAGTGGTGTCCGACTAGGCTTTCCATTATCCCCATTTTTGTTTAACTTCATCATAGACCTATTGCTGGAAATAACGTTCACGTCGACTGAATTTTCAGGAATCGATCTCCTTACATGAGGTTCACTTATCGACTTAAAATACGTAGATGACATAGTCCTGTTTGGTTGAAACGCTGATAAGATCTAGAGTCTTTTGGTTGCACTGGGATGCGTTTCTACCCCTCCAAATGCAAGTTATTGCTTCATGACTAGCCTGCGTCAACACCTGAACTAAAGTTAGGGAGTGAAGTAGTCGAACGCGTCAACAACTTCACTTATCCTGGAAGTCTGGTCAGCCGTAACGTGTTGGTGTCTGACGAAATCTCAGCACGAATTCAAAAGGCTCGTTTGGCTTTTGCCAACTTACGTCATCTATGGCGAAGACGAGATATCCGTCTATTAATTAAGGGACGAGTATACTGCACAGCAGTTCGCTCTGTTCTACTTTACGACTGTGAAACATGGCCATTAAGAGTAGAAGGTACTCGTAAGTTGACGCAGGTTACTTATTTAGGGTTCGCGCGACTATCGTGACTAATGGTTGGAGACTCTGTGTGACATGGCTGAGGATCGATCACAATGGCATAGGTGTATAAACTCTTTATCTACCCTTAAACAGTGAGATTAAAATTACTTAAAATTACTTCTACGAAGTAATTCTTTCTTCCTGTATCATATCCTTATATGAAATTTTTATTTGATATATTACTACCTTTGAAGTAACTACTTTAGTAATTTGATGTTCATCTTGTTATGCTAATAAGGTGTGGCAACTTGAAGCGATGCATATATGTGCCTGGTTCTACGTTGTAACTGACTGATTGACTTTTAGTTGTAGCTCACTCGAATTGCTTTATTATGACTAAATTTTTCTCCTTCTCGCAGCTAATTCCAAATCTTGATCATGCTGGTTTCAAAACAATGTTAAAGACATTTTATGCTACGGCTATTGATTATCATGAACATGGTTTACAACCTTTAGGATTGTTACGTTTAAGTACTACAGATACTACTACTAGTAGTGGTAGTAGTACATCAGGAAAGATGTTTACCAGTGAAGATGATACTATTATAGTTATTCGTCGATGGGGATTTTCCATTCTACGTCATTTACAAGATGTGGAAATTCTATTATGGAATAATATACCTCCTATAATTGATCGAATACAATCACGTAAGTACTCTGAGTTTTTTTTAGTTTGGTGTTATATGTATTGTTGGTTAACATTTTCCCGCCTATTTCTGGAGAACTTTTTTGCACTATGTAATAAACCACGCCTGATGCATGAGGTCAATTATCATTACTAAGTAGTCTATAGTGGAGTAGATAAATTGAGTTGGAAATTTCCAAGTTCATACCGTTGAATTATATATCTATCTGCGTGTATTTACTATTCATTATGTTGTGATGACGAATACTACCGTATATTTAGGTTACTAATTCTCGTCTTTAAAACTAAGGGTGACCTATAATGGAGGCATCAAGTTGGTCAATTATGAGTTTAATCGTTGTTTTTTTAAGTAGAAGCGACCAGTCAATTAATCAGCTTGTGAAACCTCACCAATTGAATTGGTTTGCATCCTTGTCACACATGCCCAGCCACCTTCTGTCTGAATATAAGCGTTAAGTAGCATGGATTTGAGCTGAAATAAATAAAGAACTGGTCAGACGGTGACATGTCATCTCTTCATGAAGTAGTTCACCGTTTTTTAGAGTCTTTCCGGGAGATTCAGGCTTCCTTGTCTTTGACGTTGATAAAATGATTTGTTACCTATGGTTGAAAACCGTCAATGATTTGAGTCAAAATCAGTCTCAGTGATTGATCCATTTATTGTTTACTCTTCTTAAAATCTTAAGCTTTATATTCTATGGTTTTCATTCTTCATCCTTCTCAACAGTCTCTACTTTATATTCTTCTTCTTTTTATTATTATTATTACCAGTGATATTTTCAAACTTCCTCTCTTCTCGTTATATGTTCTCAAATTCATTGGCATAAAGTACAACAGCTCGTGACCAGTACGTATATGTTTGTACGTTATTTATGGATTGGTTTACCCTTAACAAGTATCCGAAGTAGTTAATCATACATATTACGCATAGAAGTAAAATTGTCATTGATTGTTACCACACTACGTCAACTCAGAGAGATTAACTTATCAAAATGAAAAGCAAAGGAGTCGAAATATTGGTAGCATCAATTGTATTACTGGAAAAGAGAATATAAAATGAATAACGTATGTAAAATATCCAGAGGAAGATAAAAAGTGAATGTATGTACTCCACTGTGACCAGTTCTAAGCCATCCATGCCATCTGGAATCTGCAACTATTGATCACGATTATCTCACCAACTCCAACCAAGTAGTTCATACTTTTCGATACAACGCAGATTAACAGTCAAAGACTTCATGGGAGGATTATACGTTTAGCTTTCTGCCGACCTACTTCTATCACTATCACCATTAGACGTTATAATAGGCAGTACTTGAACATATGTAAGATATGTCTTATTCATCTTAGTTGGTAAAGATTTGCAGCTTCGTCAACCAAATTACTGATTTTGACAACAGTCATGTAGTTTTGTATGTTCACAAGTTTTCCAGATTAAAATAATCTGAGGATTGAATGAGACTACTTCATATATATATATATATATATATATATATATATATATATATATATATATATATATAATATCTAGTTATCCTATGGATTCTATCTCTATTCTCCTTTAGCTCATCTTGATACAAAAGTAAACACACAAAACGTCGTTGATCTAACTACGGATTGTAGAAAGATTCTGCATATTCTCCAAGCTCAACATAAATGGCCCCATTGGAAAGCTAATCTTTTTGATCGTACAAAATCTAATTTAAACATCAGCCCATTGGTATTAGTTGAACAAATAATGTAAGTGTCTGTCAGTAAGCTTTTTTTTCTTAATCTTTATTTATGGGCAAATATGATATCCTATGTGGTTTTTAATGCTGTTTTTTCGTATTTGGCGATTAAACTTACCCGTTCAACAGCGCGATCAATTACTTAATACCATGCTTGAAAAAAGAACGCTACAAGGTAGAGGTCTCTCACCAACTTATAAATATAGCCATTGGGTGGTTTTTATCAAATCGTTCATGTTCGACTCTCTATTCTTACTACCATGTAGAAGATAGTGATTCTGAATACGTTACAATGCACAGGCCGTGAATTATCTACAGATAAGGAATTTCATTTCAGTATCCAACTGAAATTTTAAACGTCATATATGGCACTATATATGTTTAGTTTCAATTAACTACTCGTTCACCAATTACTTGGTTATGTGCATTATTCTGTGACGGCTTTTGATACTACTCGGTTGCCCAAAGCGTAGTAAATGAAGGGTTTCAAACATGGAACAAAGTAGATGAAAGCCAAACGTCTTAGCCGGTAAGATACTGCCTAATTAGTATGTTTTTCAATGTTCTAACAAACTGTTTGCATCTCACTTGATTTCATATTTCAGAGCTCTTTTAAGTTTTATGCCTAATGATAGTTTGAAAAAACGAAATATATAATTATTATAGGTCAAACAGACCTAAAACTTTATGAAGGTTCAGCTAAGTAAGATGGAATCGACGGGGATATATGTTAGTTTTTAAACCCAGTCTTCGTGAGACTGAAAACCTTTTAGAA
Source organism: Schistosoma rodhaini (assembly GCA_944470415.2). NCBI lineage: Eukaryota > Metazoa > Platyhelminthes > Trematoda > Strigeidida > Schistosomatidae > Schistosoma > Schistosoma rodhaini. The sequence continues at coordinate 36,853,984 of OX104038.1, forward strand.
ACAAAGAATCCTGCGAGGCGGGATCGTGTATGTGCACCGCTGAGGAGTCCCACAATAGGACGAAGCGACCGTCCAGTGCTTCCAGGTTTTCCATGGTGGTCAACTGACTCATGATCTTAACTATATAAAAATTATCTTTTTGTTATCCTCTTCTGTATGTATTATTTTGTCACATTTCCTGTCGTCCATAAGGTAGATCGTTTTGCGCACTATATCTCTAATTAACCAGTTTTTTTCTACTTTTAATGCTTATCAGCATAAAATTGACTGATCTACATCAATCTCACTAGAAGACAAGTTGTTTGGTTAACTACTTCATTTTTTTTCGTGATTCTTATATAGTAAATATTTGTCTTTATTGGAACGTGTGAATATATTTAGTCATCTTTTGAGTTCCAGTGTATTAATTGATAAATTTCCATTAGTTTTCACATTTTTTGGATTATCTGCTTTCATTCTTTTCGGTTTCAGATTCATATCTGTACTATAAGGGTGAAAGACCAGGGGGCTGTGTTAATTTTTTACTAGTCAGCTTCTGTGCTTATCTATTCTTCTGTTGAATAAGTCAATTAAGAATCCAGAGACCACTTTCTCAGGTGTTAGTTTCAAGAGTTAACTTCTGGATATGAAATCTGCATGCCACTAGGATTCTGTTGGTTTATAGCTTTCGAACTCTCCTTCTATATCCTCTAAGTTGTTCTGATATACTTGGAAGAAAAAATGATGTACTAGCTCGAAAATCAGTTCTTAGTATGTCATGTATTATAGGTAAATCAACTCTTTATCTGCAATAGGGCGATGTAAAGATGGTTAACTTCTCGCGCTGCTCAGTGTATGTTAATCCATACAGTTACGTAATTGCACAGATAGCAATCCTATGTACTATTTTATAGAGGTCTGAGTTGACTTTCAAACAGAAACTCGAAGCCTATACACACTTTCTCAATTTGAATCACAGTAGATATTCGTTAATCATAGTGAGGATATTTATATCTTACTTGATGAGAGCTTATCCTAATGCCTGTATAAGTCAGAACCGTTCGGCTTCGGTCGAAAGACATTAAACCATGGTCGTATAGTTATTAAAGCTAATTAGCTAACTGAAACTAAGCATAGGTCTTAAAGTCAGTCACATTGTCTCGAACATTCACATCTATAGTCATTTAAGACGAAGAGAAAATACTGTAAGGAATAATAAGTGTCCAGTTTAAATTGTTACTTTTGAAAATAACATTACTGAAAATCTATACCATTGAGTCACTTGAGTTCATCATGTGATACTTTTTTCCCTAGTGAAGAACTCGACCAAATCAATGAATGTTGGCTACCACCACCTATTATTTCATCTGTAAAATTTAAAAGCCCATTTTGCACTGGCTCTCTGTCCAATTCACATCTCACTGCTGTCATCTATTTATTATCGCTTCTGGATAATTGTGATATTATGAATAAACGTGTTCAATCTTTACAAAGCTTATTCGATATGGATACTAATTCAACGTATGAAGATATGGAAATAACTAATCAATCGTGGTATAATAATAGTAGATCTATTGGAGAGAGAAGTAAGTTAATTCTCGGCGAGAACTTCTGTCCTTGTTATCTTTTGGATTTGACTAACGCTTCTGACTGTAACATTAAGTAGTAACTTCAGTTTCAGCTTCATAGGGAGCATTATTTTCTTCAAGACTCTAGATAAACCTTGCTGATTAAAGTCAATTAGAATAAAATCTAGCTGCTAGACCCATCGAAAGAGTTCACTCGAGGTCGTTTGAAGTCAGAAGACTGAATTTCTCAGGATGATTCTACAGTAAATGATAATTAACTTCTGTTAAAACGACTTCAAATTCAAAGTGAAAAACTCACCAACGACAGTCAACATGCAACATAGACAAGCAAAAAAGACCAATTCAATATTATAGCTAGATCGGAACATTGTGTATTAACCGATAGCAGGACAGTTAATTTAAGATAAACTAGTGAAGTACAAAAAAGAAATTTTACTATAAGTAGGAAAGTTATGGTACATAATTCGTACACAATATTTTCTTCTTGATTGTCTTCGATCACTTAACATAGTCCCTATTTATTAAGATGAAATGTATTTTTCCAATATAATTCCTGATGTTAATAAAATTTTTTGATTACTGAATACACCTTTGATAACTTACTGCTGTATAAGTTTTCATTCAGTTTTGATTAGTTGATTAGTACCATTTATTAGTTAGTGTATACGTTATACCTATTTCATAACCTACTTTATTCAAGTATCCTAAACTGCGGGGAATGGGTGCACACTATCTGAGCGCTTAAATCAAAGTTAGTAAAAGTTAGTTTTTTAAAATGCTTCTCAATCTTTGGAAAGAAAGTTCTTATACTGGTGACGTCACCTATCTGGATAACTTAAAGGATGAGTATTATTTTATTTCGGTTACTGTATCTAAAGAAGTATTGCGGAGGACTTTGTTTATAATAATCATATTGTTAGTGTAAGTGGTTTTTGAAGTTCTTTTTTGAATTTTATAGTTTACATCTTAAACTGACCATAATTGGCAACCATTAAAGACCAGAAAGTTCACTTTACAGTCATTTCTTCCTAGTATGGGACAGCTCATCAGAGCTCACCCATAACCTCAGTGGGGGTCGAGCTCACTACCTGCGGGTATCACAGCTAGAGCCTAACCTTCACGTTTCTCAGTCGGTATATAATAGCATACAAATTTAGCTTTGATAGCTTCGTGATACTGTGCAATTAATTGTGAAGTTCAACTATGCTGGGTTTCAGGCTACTACTCACCAGGGGCATTATAATGTGACTGAAGTGTATTGCAAAGTGAGTTAATGTAGGCTTGCGAAAAGCTTCGTACCGAGTCAGTGACTTAATTACTAGCCTCAAGACCCTAGAGTCCTGAGCTTAATCTTTGCTGATTTGTGAATAAGCACTATTGAGGTGTTTCATACTTAATAGGAAGATACAACTGTTCAATATCTCCTGGCTTTCAATAGTTAATCTAATTATTATCAGTTCGTAATGTTAATTATAAGTTAGTAATAATAATATCTTTCTTAAATTTTAATTCTATCTAATGTGTACTTTCAATTATTATTTCAACAACAAAACAAAAAAGCAAGTTCTTTCATCCCAACAAATGGTCAAACAATTGATAAAGAATCTAAGAAATTTACTAGAAAACTTTCTAATTCAAGTGTACAATTTGTACGTTTATCACTTGCTGAATCTACTGAAACTCGTATTTTATTTGCATTCGCTTTATTAATTTTAATACGACGTAATGAACTTGCTTCAAATGGTTTAATAATGTTACGTAATAATAATAATAACAACAATAATAATGATGTTGTTGATGATGATGATGATGATGATGATGATGATGATGATGATGATTGTTTAGCTGATAAACAACCGAAAGGTATAGATATTAATTGGCATAATAATGCAAAAAATCAACTTGTTTCATTAATTCAAAGTCTTGGATTTTTACATAATTTAACGGTTGTTCGTGTACGATCTACTCCTGATATGGATAAATTGTAAGTTGTATTTACTTAACAGTTATTATAGAATTTTTTTCTTCAATGATTAAATGTTTTTCAATAATAACCATCATTTTTGGTTGATTTGTAAATAGTGAGTTGGATATCTTTGAATGTAAAATATACTTCATCGTTAATGAATGAACTTACTATTTCTTTGCCATAAGTCCAACACTAAATTGTTTAACATCATGGTTAAAGTTTCTTTGCATTTTCATGTGATGATGTAATTTACTTCATAAACTTTATACTACTGATATTCAGCATTGAATAATGATAGGTAATTGATAGAAGTGAACAATATTGCCTAAACTGATCATGTCTATGATATCAGCTGTTCAATATTTGCGCAAATTTTAAAATGCACTAATGGAAAGTTCATATTTTTTTAGAAAAAAACTTAGTAAAATCTAAAAATATTTAATTATTATTCAGATGCTTAAAATTGGTAAACAAAAAAAGAAGTAAGAATAGAGATGCCCAACCGTTGCTGCTAACTTGACGTGGTGGTCGGGCTTGCCTATCATGATGAACCAATCGAGCTGTACTGGCTGGAACAATCGTTCCCCAACGTCCTACCATGCCATACAGGTCGGTTGAAGAGCGGTAAGATTAAAAGCAGCAAACCTTAGGTCCGAAGGCGAAGTCGTACTGCTAACTGTACAGAGGTATGAAGGCAGTAAGGTATTTCCTTCAGACAACCATCATAACAGCGATGCTGCCTTCCCACAAGGAGGGGTGCAGTTAGAAAAAGTCGGCCCCAAAAATTTACACCTAGCCTTATCCCACAGAAATCCGCTTCCGGCGCTAAGGTCTCAACGAGTATGGAGTTAGCACTAAAGCTACTCACAAAAATGTATGACCGACCACAAGCAGTTGTCCCTTGGGCACTGTGGCCATGCTCTCAAGTCACTAAGACCACCCCTAACCCAATCCCGTTTTCAGGTACCTATAGAAGAACCCTTCCACGGTGTTGGCAATCGGGAAGTGATAACTTCCAACATATCTCTAACAGCACTCAAGATCACTGTATTCATAATCAATCTCCTTCAAGAATAGAGATGAATGTCAGTGATTCATCAAGTGACAAAGAGGAAGTTATTAATTTGATTTCATAAGAAAAATAATAAGAAAAACAACCATGCAGAAATCAAATGTACATAACATTTTTACATAATTTATAAATAATTCAATCTAATTTTAAAGTTCAATGAGAGTATAGTATAGCGGTGAATTTGAAATAGTTGTAGCTAATTTCCAACTGCCCTCAAATGCTCTGGTACGGATGAGAGTGGGGAGAGTCCACTCTCCCTCTTGAAATGCCCTCACATGGCCACGCCTATATAGCCTCTACCAGGGAAGTCCTACTCACTGCCTTCGTGTGGCGGGGTTGTTTACGAAATTGAGAGGACGGAAAGCGAATGTCCGACGCTTTAACCGGGTTGGTAGACACGGCGAGTCCATCTAGAGGAGTAGACGATCTTATGGTTAGGTCATTGTTGATAATATTAATCTATAGATGAAACAGCACTGAATATGTTATACTACAGACTGATATCATGTAGAAAAACATATGTTATGAGGCAATGATCTGATTTTTTGTCTTACAATGGGACCGCTAAACAGTACACATCCACGACCCGACTAGTGACCGAATCCAGGGTCTTCAAGTCTCGCGTAGGGCTTCTAACCTTCGAATCACTGAGTTAGAAGTGTAGACTGTTGTATGCCAACTCAATAGTTCGAATGCTATTCGCTCATAGAGACACGAAGGGCTTGATTTCTATCCTCTTTGCGGTCATGGATACTTGCAGACACTCTTACACTCCAACAAATCAGCTATCCAGTCGTTTCTCCTGGTTTTTACTCATTGTTTAACTAACAAATTTGATGGCGGCCTGCTTAAACATCTGGGCTACCTGTTCCTGTCATCTATATATTTCAACAAGTTATCTAATATTGTTTGTTTTAATACATCATTATGGCTATTAAGCACACAACCTATTCCGGTGCGTTTCTAAAAACTGTACAACCTTTCGCTGTAAAGGTTGCAAAAGGCCTAATCAGAGATGTCGTGTTTGCTGGGAACATGCAGCAAAAAGAATATACATTATTCATATGTCGATTGACTGAACTGTTGACACCCAACTAGCGATCACTGAATGTTTATCATCAGGAACAACGAAGAAATAAGAAAAGAAAATATGTTGAAATACTTTATGCTGAGAATTCGATTTTGTACCAAATAATATAATATTGAATAAAGCTAATAGTAATAACTATTATTATTCCATTACGTAAACTGAAATCCACCAATCTCCACAACCGATTATGGCAGTAATGAAACGGTGCTTACTTATTTTCAGCACATCACATATATATATTGCTTGTGTGAGTGCAAATTTGATCGCTAGTTGTTTTTATTTTCACAGATCTATCATTAGAGATCATCTGAATATCCTTGGAATTCATGATATCCTCTTTCCTATTGAAAGACTGAGTACTAATTCTACTACTGCTCTGTTATCAGTACCGCCAGCCAATCAAACACCTGGCTTGACAATATTTGATCAAATCTGGTTGAACTGGGATTGGTTGAAATTATGTTCTTCTTCAAAGACTGACATCTCATCCCCCTCCTTTTCTAGTTGGTTTGAATTCATTAATTCTATTCTATCAGAATTTTCAAGATTATTATCTCCTACAATAGATGGTGGACAAGGGATTGTCTATGTACTTTGGTTGTTATTATGGTGTGGACATGTAAGTTTTCAATTAAATAAATTTTATTTCAAATTGTGTAATTTTATTATTACTAAAAATTTGGTTTAGTTAAACACATAAATATTGTTACAAAGGGGCACAGGTGACTTGATTCGTGTGTGGGCTATGATACTGCCCGTGTGCCCAAACCGAAGATTATTCATTGAGAGTATGGTTCTAAAAAGACTGAACGAAAAAATATTTACAGAAGAAATCCTAGTACTCAAGAATTAGAAAAAGATAAAGTTTGAATGGATCTTATTTATTTAGTTAATTAAACACATAAACATTGATACATAGAGGCACCAAATATATATGCGTCACACAAATCGAATCATTTGTGTGAGAGCCAGAATACTCCACAGGAGCCCATACCCAACCCAATGATTTTCTTAGGAGACCATTACTCGAGCCTTTGATCTAGAGGTATAACCCACAACGCAGTGGATCATCTTAAGGAGATGCAGTCCCATGATAGCCAGTGACCAATAACAGGTTGATACACCGTTTGTTCACTCAGGATCCTGGAGCCCATGTACGCCATTGATTTGGAATCAATGTTTTCCAGATCTCCTGGATGGATCCTCCATACTCATCAACTTCGTTAAAGCGTCAGATATTTGCTTTTCGTCCTCTCAATAACAAATAACACACTTAACATGAGAGAGAGAGAGAGTGAGTAGGGCTGTACTATCAGTGGCTATATACACGTGACTATGTGAGAGCATTTCGAGAGGGAGAGCTGACTCTTTTCAGCCTCGGTCGTACCAGGGCGTTTGGGGGGGGGAAACTGAGATTAAGAACTAGCAAAAGATGAATATATACCGAAAAGTAAAAGTTTGCTGGATACACAAACACTTATTTACAAGCTGTTTTAAAATGTATAGATAGATTATTGTCAGTAGTGGAATCCTGGATACACCTTTAATCCTATTTAAGTATTATTATTATTATTATTATTATTATTATTATTATTATTATTATTATTATTATTAGCTTTATTCAATATTATATTATTTGGTACAAAATCGAATTCTCAGCATAAAGTATTTCAACATATTTTCTTTTCTTATTTCTTCGTTGTTCCTGATGATAAACATTCAGTGATCGCTAGTTGGGTGTCAACAGTTCAGTCAATCGACATATGAATAATGTATATTCTTTTTGCTGCATGTTCCCAGCAAACACGACATCTCTGATTAGGCCTTTTGCAACCTTTACAGCGAAAGGTTGTACAGTTTTTAGAAACGCACCGGAATAGGTTGTGTGCTTAATAGCCATAATGATGTATTAAAACAAACAATATTAGATAACTTGTTGAAATATATAGATGACAGGAACAGGTAGCCCAGATGTTTAAGCAGGCCGCCCGTCAAAACTGTTGGTATGACCCTGCATTTTTCTCGTAAGCGACATAACAAGCTCAGGGGTCATCAAGGAGCATTTCAACCAATCAGCGGTTAATTAGAAATTATGTTACTAAAATAACGAAAATGGAAAGATCACATGTGGAGATCCTGATTGGCTGATTAATGCACTGCTACTATGTTTAGCAGTATTCTAGAATTTTCGGTAAAACTCAAGGACTCTTAAATTACTATAAAATCCCTATATTTTCTGTACATAAATGAACCCTGTAGTAAAGTGCTTCCCACACACTTTGTGCCTTTTCTCTGGTCTTCAAGTCGCGGAGTAGTTCTAGCTCGGGGGTACGGAACTAGCTTAAGGAAGCGAATATAGCGTCCAATCGGCCAGACGTAACAAGTACATTATGGCAATCCTGAAAATCAATAACAGGCGTTTACTAATAATAGTAATATCAACATTTTACCCATTGATGAATAAGATAGTGGTTATCTTAACTAAGTGGTTTAGTGATTAATGACACTTTAGCATTTGGCCTCCAAATGCCCTGATACGGCCGAGAGTGGGGAGAGTCCGCTCTCCCTCTCGAAATGCTCTCACATGGTCACGCACATGTAGCATATGCCGAGGAAGTCCTGCTCACTGCCTTCTCGTCGCGGGGATGTTGTTTACGAAATTTGGAGGATCAAAAGCGAATGTCCGACGCTTTAACCGGATTGGTGGACACGGAAAGTCTACCTATGGGAGTTGGAAAACCCTGATTTCAAACCAATGGTGCACATTTTTCCCAGTATCCTAAAGGAACAAATCGCGTATGAATCAATTGTTGGTCACCGGCTACCATGGGACTGCATCTCCTCACTATGCTACACTGCCTTGTGGATCAGATCTTTGGGTCAAAGGCTCCGTGTGTGGCCCTTTAAGAAAACCACCTGCTTCAGTTTGGCCACCTGGACAGTATCACAACCCTCACACAAATCAAATGAGATTTGTGAGGCGCATATGTATCTGGTTCCCCTTTGTACCAATATTTATGTGTTTAAATAAATAAACTTTAGCATTTGAAGCGGAAGATAATGAGCTCAAGTTTCAGTTTCAACATCAACTAACCTTACTCGGACCCTAACTCACAATAGTCTTAACATTAAACCTACTCTGGGAGACTTGAATGTCCTGTGTTCAACGTTCCATGTGATCATGAATGTACACTTTTGTGAAACTCCGTCCTACATACTGATATGAATTATTCCTACAGTACTTCCCGCTTTTCAATATCTACCTAACTTAGATCAGTCTATGATGTAAACCATAAAAATAAATTTAACTTGTTAGAATAAACTCTAATACAATTGTGATTACGTCATTTCTGTTTTATGTACAACAATCTGTTAAATTTTAGAGTTTTCTTTATGTTTTTAGTCGTATGTGTGTATATATTGTATGGTATTAGAAAAAAAAGAACTTACGGAAGCTGTACAATACAACATTTTGTCATCATTTAGTTTGTTTATTCTTTCCTTTTTTTCAATAGTTTAGTTTTCTCTCAACATTTCTACCATTAAATGAAGAACCTATGTTTTTTCCCTTTATATTGTAATTAGTGGAATGAATTGATGAAGTTGTGTATGCTTCTGTTACCTCCAACACGATCAGCTCGAATGGTTGGGAATGCTACCAAACAGTTTGTTGGTGATATTAATAATAATAATCAAGATCATAAAACTTGGCAACTATTGTTCAGTTCTCCAGATTTGATCAATACCAATGATGACGGGGAATTGTGGCAATCTCAAAATGTTGATAATGACACTTTAGATTATGATGATGATAGCAATAATAATGATGGTAGTAGCGGTAGGATTTCTTGGTGGTGGGAGAAAGATTTCAGTTTTGTTCATTTATGCATTGGCTTAGCGAAATTATGGTCAGGGTATGTGATTCATAATATTGGTTTGAAAAGAAACATACAATTTGTAATTATAATTACTATTATTATTATTATTACTGTTATATGTTAGTCCGAAGTACCTCACTTTGTCCTTCATAGTTTATATTATGAACTGGTTTTAGTTAGACGACTATTTAATGTCAGGTAGCACTAAATAGCTATTTTGGCTCTAGTATCGGACTTCTTAGTAGTACGTATTCACGACCCCATCGGAGATTGAACTGCAGAACCATCCTCAAGTCACTGAGTCATTATCTAATGGCTTATATGTCAATTCGTGATGTTGTGCGACCATCTTCCAATGACAGCGGTGGCTAGCCGCCTCATACTTCAGTCCATCTTTTGGTAAGATGATGGTATACATAAAATAGTAGTGAATAAAATCAGTAATCAACCCTATACTAAAGTAAGCGGAGCTGAATAGCTACATCTTAGCTTGTGGCAATTATCTTAATTGTTAATAACAATCTCTATTTGCTTAGACGATAGTTTATTTTGTAACTACCCCATTGCTTTTAAACGAGTGTATTGAAAGCCATTATGTCAGTGGTATATTGCGGATATACTCAGTTTATAACTACTTACTCGGCCGTTATTAGTTTGTCTCATTAATCCCCAAGATGAATGAGACTTTAAACTTGATTGAACAAGCAGCACGTGAAACTAAACAATAAGAGGTTCGTGTTACCCTATTAATGTTCAAGGTCTCATGTGAGCTACACCTTAGATGTCATCAAGTCTGTTTTATACATGTTGTAACTAGGAGCGGGGCTTTCAATTATCTCTTTTTAAGGAAGAAATTCCCGGTAAATCCCAGGTCATATACCCTCTCTGACTACGTCCCCGTCCTTTGCACACATCATCCATCACACCTACTACTACATAGATGGTTCAGTCAAATTGTTAAATTATCGTCATAGTGGCTCTGTCACTCGATTGTTCCTTAAAAGATCACTTAAAATATGTAAATGATCAATTTTGAAGTAGGATTATTTCATTTTGATTGAATTTACACTACTAATTTTTTGCGTACAATACAACTTATACTTACGATAATGGATAATATTTATAGTTCAAGATGAAGATGTTAGTGTTATGTTTTGATCTCTTCTGAGTTAGATGGTTTAATTATCAAGCTTTCAATATTCTTCTGAACAACATCATCAGTACATATTTTTCAAAAGAAGTGAGCTGTTGGAATGTTTCCATCATTGACTAACAACTTGTTCTATTGACTTGGAATCTGATTGATTTGGTTATTCCTACAACTGTGTTATGGTTGTTTGTCTGTTTTCTGTTACAATTATGGGTAACAATTTACTGAATTTTCAAGTTAACAGAACTGATGTTGTTCAACAGAGCATTGAAAGCTTCACTATTAAATCATCTAGCTCAGAAGAGATTACAATACCTCCAACAAAAGTCTACTCAATCTGTCGTTACTCATTAATTTATTCAATCTTTTTCAATCTATTTAATGTATTTATTTCTCGTGTACTTTTAGTGAATCAGGATCAGCTAAGAAACATTTTATTACTGCTAGTAATTGGTTGTATTGTTATACACAATCATTTATGAATTATTTAACAGAATCATCAGTTCATCATTCTAATTCAACAACAAATCAAAATGTTCCCAAATTGTTAATACCAATATTATTTCCAAAAGAATTTTCATTATCGAAATTATTTTGTTTAAGTGAATCAATAGTGAATGGTGATGGTAACAGTAGGAATACCAATCGACTATCACTTTCTCCAATTGAAGTACAAATTCGATTTTTAATGAAGGTAAGCATCTCTTTTTGGCAAGTTTTGTAATTTTAAAATAATAATGTAACTGTTAAATGGTGTTTTGGGATGTATCCGATCATAGCTGCAATCTTGACGCGTGGTGTTCAGGTTTGGATTTCGTGATGACCCAACAGAGCTATATTGTCAGAAGTATTTGTTACCTTAGGTTCTACGACGAAAGACAAGTCGATTAGAGAACGGTAAAAGTAAAAGTAGGAACTTAAATTCCAAGGTTGGTCCTTGATGATGCCCTGGCTGGGGTCCTAGTAGAGATAGTGCAAGACAATGGTTTGAGACGTTATCAGATATGGTTCAGAATAGAAGCCAGTGGCAGTCCTGCTGTAACTTTTTCTGTGTGACTTTTTTCATATAAGTGAGAGGAATGGCTATAACTAAAGATTCCATTCCAGTTGTATTTTTTTAAACTAAAATGTTCCTCTTATATTAATAATGATAATAATAGTGATTATTATTATTCACTTTTATGCACCAATTTATCTTCGTCCTTTTTTTGTTTTATTATTATAATCATCTTTTTTTTCTAATCTCTTTACAACCTCATTTCTATTGTGTGATGGATATATATATTGGTGTATCTTTGCACCAATGTTTGTGTTTAAAATAAATAAATTCCGAGGAACAAGTTATACTGCTAATGCAAAGGTAGTGTGATGTGGCATTAGGCTTTCTCAGTCAGGTAATCAAAGTCTATGGCAATGTCGCTTTCCCACAACGAAAGAAGTTTAAAAATAGATAGGACCTAAAAAAAAAACACCGTCTGTAAGGTCTTATAAGTGTGCAGTTCACAACCATTAGGCAGTTGTCAGTTGGACTCTATGGTCATTCTTCCTTGTAACCAAGACCACTAGTAATCCAATTTCTTTTTCAGTTGTCTAAAGAAAAGGTATCATTCCATTGTTTAGGGCCATACACCTCTAGTAGCACCTTATTTACGATTAACTAGTGAATATCAAACGGACTCAACTAATAACTCCTTCAAACCAGATATTCTCTCCTAAATTTGAGAAATAGCCTATCTTTTTAACTTAATACTAATTCGTGTGGTTGGATTTAAGCCACACCTTGTATGGTGTGTAATGGTGTGAGTAATATTTTCAACTTTTATAATAAACATCACCTACCACTGAAACATGAGCTTAGTCAGTCAGTAGCATGATTTAGTAAAACATTCTAGATCGTTTAGAGTTATTAAACAAGTCATTCTTGTGTATTTACGGATCAAGGGAGGGGGGAAATATATTTGATTGTGTTGGTTTTTTGATAACCGTGGCTACAGAATTTCACTTTTCATTCTAAGTCATTTGTCTCACTGCAAAAAGTTTTGTTTCATCATTAAAGATCAGATGTATAACGCTTTAGTACATCTAACCCTATTGTTTGAAACGAATGATTATCCGTTTGAACAGTTATACAAATTAAGAAACAGATTCAGTCAGACATTAAATAGGAATAATATATTTGTAAAATCTCAGCGAATGAATTTTTTAAATTAAATCCAACGTTTCGCCTGGCAATCTAGTCCAAGCTTTTTCAAGGAATTCAGTCAGTCAGCTACAACGTAGGACCAGATGCATATATGCATCGGTCCAAGTTGCCACACCTCATTAGCATAACAAGATGAACACCAAATTACTAGAGATAATCACTTCAAAGGTAGTAATATATCAAATAAATATTTCATATAAGGATATGATACAAGGAGAAAGAATTTGTTCGTAGAAAGACCACTTTTTACGATATCTGTATGATACTGTTTCTGTTTTACCACTACTGTACATTCATTTGAAGTGACTTTCTTACAATCTAATGGTTAGTAGTCCAAATCTTTTCTGTTTTGAACAGTTGGTTAGTTAGTATCTGCTAGTGTTTGACACAAGTAGTATAACTCAATAAACTCAATTACATGACCATGTAATTGACTGGTGAATTGTATTACTTTACATAGTACTGGGTAGTTAACCTATACAGTAATGGATATTTTAGTTCGATACGATTTATAGAAAGTATGTAGTCTTTATTTTAAAAGTCTAAAATAGATAATTACTGTTATTTTTGTTCTATGAAATAATTCATTCATCTTTGTCAACTTTCTTCCCCCCGCTCCTGCTGGATTTCGTTTATAGTTAATGTCTATTTTCGAAGTGTCTAACTATGTACCGGAAATTCTCGATCTTGCGGAATTCTGTTTAAATCGTTTAGCTGAGACACAAAATTCAATCAAATCGGAAAATTGTTTAAATCAAAACAGTGGAGGTAGATCAACTCATCGTTTAGCTTCTGTTTTGGCAAGTTTACGTGGAATCATGGAAAATGATAATTTAAGCGGATTTCTATGTGGTTCAGTAAAAAAACATCCAGATTTTATTGAGAATGAATGTAGTGTTAAAGGTAAGCGTTGCATACATTTTAATATAGTCTAAAAGTTATATATTTTTATTGTTTGTGGTTGAAATGGTCAGCAGGAAAACATTGATTCCAAATCAATGGTACACGTTGGCTCCGGGATTCTAAGTGGATAAATGGTGTATCAACCTGTTGTTGGTCACTGGCTATCATGCAAATGGATTTCCTAAGGCTGATCCACTGCGTTGTGGGTTATACCTCTAGATCAAAGGCTCGAGGAGTGGCCTCCTAAGAAAATCATTGGGTTGGGTATGGGCTCCTGTTGAGTATTCTGGCTCTCACACAAATGATTCGATTTGTGTGACGCATATATATTTGGTGCCTCTATGTATCAATGTTTATGTGTTTAATTAACTAAATAAATAAGATCCATTCAAACTTTATCTTTTTCTAATTCTTGAGTCCTAGGATTTCTTTTGTAAATATTTTTTATTCAATCTCTTTAGAGCCATAATCTCAATGAATAGTCTTTTCTCATTGTCATTATTACTAAATTATTTCGATCCCTTTATCATTTTACTTCATCATGCTGATATGGTCTGGAAATTTGAGCGACCGATATATATATATATATATATATATATATATATATATACTAGTGAGATTACGAAGGTAACCATTAACCGCGATTCGTTTTCAGATCCCTAATGAAATATCCATGGTATGTAGGCAGTCAGGAAGCAACATTCGTCCTCATGACTATCACAACACCGAAGACTGACCGATTTTACGTTAATTACTAATTATTTCACTCATTAACTGAATAATATGCTTTGTTTGTCGTTATTTAACAGATAATGATCCTCAATCTAGAATTAATACACGTTTAGCTGATTTAGAAGCTACTTTATGGACACGAATGTTTAAACATGAACTTGTATTAGGAAATTATACCAAAGCATATATGATACTTCAAAGTAATCCAGATATTGCCAGGTAAGTGAAGAAATGAATTTTTAATGTATAATAAGTATGACGATTAATTTTTCTTTGTTAAGATTGATATAAGTGTAAGAATAATTAATAAGACTATAGAGGAAGCAAATACAACAACTGTCAGTAGTGTACATCTGTGATGTTACATAACCTGCTTATAATGCATATTTCATAAATAAAAAAGTGTGAAGGGTTGCTCAGGTTATCAAATTATCTCGTAGTATAAAGGAAATATTAGTATAGGACTAATATACGTCAGTCCTACGTAACTTCCCAGTTGGGATATTCTAGAAATTCTTCAACTGCAATGGCTTGAGATGTTATTACTTATATAAGTCAGAATAAAAATCATCAGTGATCATTCTATAGTTTTATTATACCTTCATTATTACTGCTCAGATGCCCAAACCGAAGTAGGTGGTTTTCTTAGGGGGCCACACACGGAGCCTTTGACCCAAAGATATGATCCACGGGGCAGTGGAGCATCGTAAGGAGATGCAGTCCCATGGTAGCCAGTGACCAACGATTGATTCATACGCCATTTGTTCCCTCAGGATTCTAGAGCCCATGTTCACCATTGGTTTGAAATCAGGGTTTTCCATCTCCCCTAGGTGGACACTCCACATCCACCGACCCAATTAAAGCGCCGGACATTCACTTTTCGTCTTCTCAATTTCGTAAACAACAGTAATGCCACGAGAAGGCAGTGAGTAGGACTTCCTTGGCAGAGGCTATATGTGCGTTGCTATGTTAGAGCATTTCGAGAGGGAGAACGGATTGTCCCCACTCTCGGCATTTGGAGGCGTTGTACATTCATAAAAGTGAGGGAAATTTCTTAGACTCAAAGAACTTATTCTTTTTTAAAATTTTAACTGAACTCTATCTCTTGTTTCATGTCATTATTGTCTACTTTATTTTAACTATACTTCTATTCTGCCATTTTTATTTCTTCATAATGTTATTGTCTTTAATTGTACGACCCTTAGCTGTTTTGATGTCCAGTTTTAAGTGAATGTATGTAGTAAATCTAATAAAATGAGAGTTTCTCATTGAATCAGTAATAATAATCGTTTAGGATTAAATTTCTCAACAATTATTTGGTCTACCAAAATCATATCTATTGTTTTAAATAAGCTCTTCAAAATGGGTTACGTTTATTGAGTTGATCAAAAATATCCCTCATCCAAATATGTAGAAGTCCAGGGAACACCAGAAAGTGTTTTAGTTCATCAGTAATGAATAGGAGCGCATCAGAAACATTTGGAAGAACTTAATGATCATATGTCATATTATTGACTAGAAATTTATCCATACGTTGTTATTTTTACCTTACTTCCAGAAGGTTTTAGAAGACCAACGCCTCGTAAAACTTTATGGATACACTCTATTTTTTGTGAATAGCCTAATCTTTAAGTAAGGTTCTTAAATCTCACGCCTCTTTATTGTTCAAGCTGACGCGTAAAAGTAGTCTGGTGTTTTAGGAAGCGGCTAGGACTTCAATAACGAGCGTTCTGGTAGTAGACTTATTAACATTCTCTGTATAATAATGTTTATATATTCAAATATGATTCATATTCTTTAAGCGCAAATGTGTGATATCATTCATTTTAGTAGTCAGTCTTTCCAACAGTTGAATACTGTACTTGCTCTAAGACATCGGACTGATTATGAATTCTTGAATTTACCAAAACGATATTACGTTAATTACATTTTTTATATTTGATTAACTTATGCGGATAACATATTAATCTGTAATAAATTTTTATAACTTTATTAAGGCGTCGAGATTGTTTACGTCAGTTGATTGTCACTGTTTGTGATCGTGGTGAAGCATCTAAGTTGATTTCTTTTCATTATGGACCTATGGAAAACGAAGTGAGTGAAAGAATTTACCATAAACTTTGTGGAAGCTAGTATTTTAACACTTTTTCCATGTTTGTTGTTTTTCATTTCAAAAGTCAAATAGTTATCAAATTCTTCTCTGATAATTATTACTAAATTAATACAAAATCATAAGATAGGATGGTAATTTTACCAGTTACAAAAGGAGCTTCACTTATGACTGTCAGTAAAATCACAGATTCGAATTTCACTCCATCATCTTTTTGGTTAGTTTTAGACTGTACAACCACGTTTTGGCCAGACCAAAACGTGGAACAAATCCATGAAGTCATTGAAAATTGGACTGAGTCATGCTGGTAGGTGTAGACTACCTGGTTGGGATTCGCGAGATGATTAGAGACGATGGTTAGAGACCTTGAATGACATGGATCAAAATCGTTTGCAATGGCGAAAGTGCATCCACTCTTTGTGTTCTACCAAATTTTTAAAACAGGCGATCTCAGTCAGTGCTATTGTAAAATCTATAGAAGCGATCAACTACGCGATTAAAATGGGCGTGAAATGAAGTTTCAAAAAAAAACGAAAACAAAACAACAATATGTCTTATAAACGGTTCTGTTGGTGAGGAATATACATAAATTGGTTATAAACCTCAGCTTGTTAGGTATCTGCAGCGATTCACATATCTGTGTGTTTAGAAAGTTAAAGGTCACCTGTATTAATAACATAAATAGTAATTAAAACAAACGTTAGCGGTAATGACAGCTGATAACTGTATCTAGTGTTAACAAGATTTCATCGATAACGAAAATGGTAACTAAGAGCACCCAAATAAGGAAATTGATGCGTTTAAACAAAGATTCAAGGGACGTACAAAACTGGAATTAATTGTTATGTAAATACTTTAAGATATCACGACGAATAAACGTGCGTTACACTATACGTTCAAAAATTACTAGAAACATAACTGTTCACTATATGCTATCAAGTAGTATGAAGGAGTAAAGAAAAAAAACCCACTTTTGTGAGATAAGAATGAAGTCAAAGAATATAAACAAGCTTAACAGTTGTAATTCTTAGAAGCTCGGTACACCACCTACATTGAAAATTAACAAATGATAAAGTTTTCACCCTAAAAATGTCAATATGATGTTTATACTTTATATTTCAAACACTGGTTAAGTTCTCTATCGATCCAGTGTTTTGTTTGTATGTAGTGAATATTTAATCATCTCATTTATTATCCAAATTTGTGGTTTTTAGTTTATTGCTATATTGGAAGCTAGAGCTCGTGCTGCTGATGTTGTCATAATACCTGATCCATCTACGAAGAAATCTGTCCCTTCATCACCAGCTGGTTCTAATCCATACTATGATGTGTTATACGCTTACTATATTCATCGAGCTGATTATCGTGCTGCTGCTTCTGTTATGTTTGAACATTCTTATCGATTAATTGAAGATACTATGTTGGCTGCTTCACGGTTGAATAACTTTCGTTCTGGTGGTGCACGTATTCTGATTGGATTACAACGTCAAGCTGCTTGTCTTGCATCAGCTATTAATACACTTTATTTAGTGCCTAAAGATAATCAATGGCTTGTATGTATAGGTCATGTGAATGAGGATGTAGTTGTCAGTGTCGACATTGAGGATGATGAAGATGGTGATAATATGACTGAAACTGAATCGGACAATATGGTAATGCAATACTTGTAGTGCCCTTTATTATATTAAATAGAGCAGAAACGAAGACTGATGCAGAATAATATGAATTCATTTTATTTCATTAGGTTCTCTTCAGCTGCTTACAACCTATAATATTTTAAAATAAACGTTATCACAGATATTGACGTACTTATAAATACGAGGCTGATTAGAGATTAATATGTCTTTCGTGATGTAGGGAAGATTCTAATAGATTTAATAAGGTAATAAATTTTTTTCGTTTCGTGTAAACAAATAAAATTCGAGAGGGAAAGTTCCAGAACATTGAACTAGTGTTTAGAACCCATAGGGTTCACAGGCATTAGATGAACGCGTAATGAAGCAACTGAAAAGAGAATAATGGTAATAAATAAATATATGGATTGAAATCAGTCAGTTATGAATTGAAGGAAAATGACAATGATGTAATCAAACCTCAGAAAGAATTATAGACCATTAAACAGGCGTCCGATGATCGAATCGTTAATCCGTACCACTGAGCAATCCCGTAGTAAGACGGAACGGTCATCCAGTACTTTCAGGTTTCCAATGGTCTTCTAACTTTTATCAGTTCATGACTACAATAAAATTTGTTCAAAAAAATCAAAATAATTGTAAGCCAGTGTTGGTTACAGGTGATCAGTATTTCATTTTAGTGCGTTGATAACAATTATTGGTAACGATTATTTCGAATCGCTGTAAATTATTGTGAGAAACTGTGATTAAGTCAAGTACTTTGTTTGGTAATACTTTAAGTTTGTAATCATAGATGAAGTTCGTCTACTGTTGTAATGTCCTAATGAAGAGTAAATGAAGGATCACTTCTTGGAGTTAGTTGTGGACTAATATTACATATATTCCTATTGGATAAATAATTAGTAATCAGATTATATATATTCGCATTCCTTTTGTCATAAGTTTCCATTTGATCTATTGGCTATTGTTATACGATTTACCATTTTTAACTTGATTCCAATTTATTAGTTACAATCTCCCATCCTGACACCTTTTTTTGGCTTGATTTTGTATAATTGTTATTTTCTATTTTATGGTGTGATGCGGTCTGGTCTGCTTGTAGATAAACCACATATGTCTGAAATATACGGTTCACTCAGCGGAGGCTGATATTTGTGTTCTGAAGTAAATGGGCTGGGCTACTATTATATACAGAGGACCAATAAGAACTCAGAGGTGAATCAAGGCTTCTAATGCTGGTTGACGCATTGTTTGTTTAGCACAGGGGAAAGGTCATATAAGTCGGTGTTCGGATTAGCGGTTTTGTCAGGCGATAATTGACAGGGTCATAAGTCATAACAATTCAGGGATGGGGCGGTTTTGAGAAAAAAACAAAGCTATTACAAACTGACAATGTGGATGTCAAAAATAAGCTATTATAATTGCCGGGGAATTTCGGACTGAGAAATTAGTAAAGATGACACTCTTTTCCAAACTATTGTATCAACCACAGCAGATTTTTAAAAAAAACCCAGTTTCGCATTCATAGTGAACTTACACACGGGGATGCTGTATCATTCACGTTTCTCAGATATGATAGAAATGGATGACTTACTTTTTAAATTTCGTACAGAATTTGAAAATAGCTGTAAAATGAATGAATGTGTTAGTGAAGGGCTTCATGAATCGTTGATAAGCAGTAATTTAAACGATACAGTATCAGTTGTACATGGTTCTTTCAATGATCCGGTAATGGCCGTTTCAGAAACATGTCCTGTTATGAGTGAATTGTCTAGATTTGGTATAGGTTTCGCGAAATTTCGGACTAAGCGATAATTATCAGAAGAGGTTTTTGTGGAGATTTTAGTAATTTTTTATATAGTTGAAATCATTAGTCAATTGAAGCTAGACCACCATGGAAAACCTGGACTCTAATTTCTAAGAGTGTATAAATTTCTGATGTCAAAAATTCATTTTTAATTTATTCGTCGTTATGCTTTCTTTACAGGATCCTAATGACGACTGGGCGTTTGCTAATCCTGATGACCTTGCTTTAGACAATATTATTGATGAAAAGCATACAGGTGATCAACATCGTTTCGAGGATAATTCTCTAGACCAAGAACAACCAATTCCAAGTGCAAAACGTAATGCAACAATTGATCCATCTTCACAACAACTTGGAAAAGATAAACGAATACTTACTTTGAAAGATTTATTAAATGCTTATATACTGACACGTGCACGACTTCGTCTTGCTCAGGCTTGTTGGGAACAGGGAATGTTAAGGGCAGGTGTATTTACACCAGATGAAGTTGTTCGAGGATTATTGTCTGTTGCGTTATATGATGTAAGTCTAAGTATTTGTCACTGCTAATTCAACAGAGTAATGCAAAACCTTCCTCATTTTGGTTGGTTAATCTCGGTTGATAAATACGGTGATTAATAACGAATATCATGTGTTTTAATCCTTAGTGCTGATCGAATTCTATCGGTCAAGTTTCACTATGACCATCAGTCTGATTAGAAGACACTAAATGAACTATCTTTCAATGTCATAATTAACAGCAGTCGACAGGATACCCCACTTTTGAATTAGGTTTCGTACTAGTTGACACTCGTCATCATGGGTGTGAACTTGTCATTCTGGTTGTACCAACGGCTTTCCCCCTGTTAAGTGTTAACTGTCCCTGAATGCTACACGTTCCTTAGATTTACTTATCGTTAACTAGTTGAACAGTCGGTTTACTCTAAATATTAGGTGAGTCAATCGTAAATCAGTTCTCATAATCTTCTACATAATTTTCAAATTTCTTTTTTTTTCTTTCAGGAAGCTGTTCGTCTTTGTGAATCCTACGATCTTGATCCTGCACTTATCATTAATAGTATAAGTTTACGCTGTAGCGAGCTTGCTCAATGTTCAACTGGTAGTGTCAATTTGGTGAACTTTTCACAGCCTACGGTTAATTATGAACTTCGTCGAAAAGAGGTTTACGATATTCATCGTACCACTTCTATCATCACATCAACTGGTTTAAATCAATTCCCGGTACTACCAGGATTGGCGAATGATTCATCTCCTTTAGAACATGAAGCTGATCTAGTTCAACAGTCTTTATCTAATTTGGCCACGTTAAGTTTTGATAAAGTTGGAAACGACGGTGATAATATCGGTGCTATTGAAAAATCCAGTAGCCTAAAAATAGTACCATATCATTCTAATTATAATTATTCTAGGTAAGATGTGGTTGTTGTCTTATTGGCCGGATAAAATAATCTTTTATTTCAAAGTGTTTGTTGTTTATATTCAAATAGAACTGGTATACTGTTGTTATGATTTTTGGAGATTATTCGAATTTGTAGTCAGTATTCGTCACTGATATGATTAGCCGCTGACCAATTCTCCGATCCTCTTGAATACCCATGATGATGAATATATACAGTGTTTCAAAGCTTTCACATTGTTACTGAAATCACGAACTGATGCTAGCTAGACCAATGTTGGAAATATAGAAACACTAAACGACCATCTTGTCCTACTATAGGATTCATCCTTGACATTACCACAAAGAATCGAATTCGGTCTTGCACGCGGACGCTTAATCTCTACAACACAGCCGAAATTCAATGGTGTACAAGTCTAACTTTTATCAATCCATGATATTGCGCGACTTGTACACCGTTGTGTGTGGGCTCAGTAGTCTAGAGTCTGACCCCCTGTGGTCAGGTCGTAGATGTTTGATGCTGAGAAGTCGTAAGCTAAAATGAAGCAGTCGACAGTGCTTCCAAATTTCCAATGATAGTCTAGTTAAGATTAGTTCGTGATCTAAACAAAATTCAACAATCTCTACGACCTTTGTACAGATAATTTGACATTTTTGCTCATTATTCGTTGTTTGTTGTCAAACATCCTCTTAAATTTCCGGTCGTTTCTTCTCTCTACATAGTCGATGCAGCTTACCAGAATTGTATTGGCGTCTCCTAGAAACAGTTCTCACACGTCTAGATCCTCCAAGTAAAATTAATAAGAAAAATACAACTTTTCAAACAAAATATCATGGTCTTCTACATTTAATTGCTTGCGAAAATATACTTGCCTCAGGTCCTAATCAATTATATCTACCCGAGTGGTTAACTTCACGTTTATTGTCTACTTCATACGCAACAGAACGAGCTGTTAACTTATTACGACTGTATATAAAATTCAATCGTTTAGAAACAGCTTATCGATTAGCAATGGATATGCTCGAAGCAGCTATGAATAATGGTGTAGATCCATCATCGTTTGGTTTACGAGTAAGCATACTTAATCTTCTCCATGTTTTTTTGTGTGGTATTTTAATAAGATATTCGTGTGTACTTCTGAAATCTATGATTTTAATTATAGGAAATTATAAATCTGTTGTGTCATTAATATTTATTTATAGGTGTCTTCCAGGCATTGTTTAGGTATATTAAAATCATCAAGTGACCATTACTATGATTAGAAACATGGTACTAGACGGATGTAATAAATTGATCAGTCACGTTAGAATCTTCATCGATTGAGGTGATTGGGATGTGTGTAGTGTAGTCCTAACAACCGCTTACTTCTATGAACATTGTTGGGCGGTGTCAAAAGATTGGTGTAAAAGTAAGAGCAGCTAAAATGAATCATGATATCAGTTTATATAGTTATAGATTGTTGTCCTGAGCGATCCACATAGATGTAAATTATCTAGTTGAGGTTCATCTATTTATCAGAACCGTTGGTTTGAGACGTTAGACAATACTGTTTTCAGACTCGATCACAATGGCGAAAATGCATTCATTCTCTATCTTATTTTAAATCTTGAACTTTAAATATTTTATTCTGTGAAATAATTTATTCTTTTCGAATCATATTCTCTTTGCTTATTCTTTTACACCACCACTAATACTACTATTATCACTACTATTGCTTCTCCTGTACTAACCATACTATCCAGATATATTGTAGCAGCTTAAATCAACACACAATTGTCAGATTTTATCTTGCTTTTAACTGGCTGCCTAAAGGGATGAATAAAAATGAAACACACTAAAACGGAACTGATCCTCAGAACAACACAGAATCAAATTCACAGTATATAAACGTCATCACAAATGAATGTTATCATTAAGTCGGTTAAGTTGGCCTTTTACTCTCTCTCTCTCTCTCTCTCTCTCTCTCGGTTTTCATTGCTTATTTCTAATCACGCAGTTCATCGTTGTTTTGTCTGGACAATTAATTTTTTTTTTGAATTTTCTCTTCTCTCATCCTCCTCTACCACTACTGTTTTAGTCTACTTTATCCAACTCAATGGATCCAACAAATCCTATACGAAAAGCCAATAAAACTATGATGATATCAGGCACAATGTATCTTCCACATACATTATTTGTTTATATATTGAATGCATTGAAATTATTATCACCTGAATCAAAAACCTGTGAAGCTGTAAGTTTTTTTTGTAATCACATTCATCTATTATTTTCTTAATTTCACCTAAATGATCAAATTTATACCTAATGTTATCGATGTAGATTGTTGTATGGATAGATAATAAAGCATGTCTCTCTAGTAATGGTAATAACCTGGATACTTGTAATAGATAGATCAGTTATTCTTTCAATGGTTTAGGGATTCGATTTTCAACTGCTAAGTCCCAGGTTCAAACCTTCCTCCGTCTATTTCAACCAAGCGGGTAATATCACTCACCTGCAGACTGATGTTTTAATATTTCCAACTTAAGAAACCTATCTTACTATGTAAAATTGAGTCTCGTAAAGAACGGATTAAAAGTATTACAATGAGTCTTAGAGAGGTTTCTCAGTTTTTGATGATAATCTACGAAATTGACTAAATATATTCACAAAATAATTGTTAGAAAATCCCTTGGAGCACTAGATAGCTTTTTTGTCCTAGTTGTGGGATTTCTTGAGTGTACACACACGTGACCCTCCTAGGATTGAAATACGAAATCTTCAAATTTAGTGACGACCACCTCACCTTCAAACCCTTTAGTGATAACTGTCTTATCCCTAAAAAAAATGAACCCTTCCAACACATTGTAGATGTTTTCGCATTAAAAATTTCTCCCGAAATTATAGTGATGATACTGTTTATCTGGAAGTTTTTGAATTCCCCCCGTTATTGATGTTAAAGTCTGATCATTCTCTTTGCGTAAATATAATGAGGATAACCTTTTAAATACATTGTCCTGCTTAAATAATTCATATATCGACAAAATATTCACAGATGTCATAAATTTCCCCACTACGTAAATTATTTCCACGTAACACATAGTTACTACTTAATGTTTTAAGTAGTAATGTTGACTCATTTAAATCATCATTAACTTTGTCTACTTTTTTTAATACACAGATGCACGACAATTTAGAATCGGCACTAAGAAATTATTTTGTTAAACTTCAATCAATATGCCGTGGTTTAATCGTTCATTAAGGTGCAAATGTGGATCTACATTTTAAAAGATTATTGTTAACTCGTGTGAATTACACCTGAGTATTCTAATCCTTCCATGCACACACACACACAAACCTTATCAATGCTTGTCTTGTAACCGAAATATTAATTGTATTATATTTTATTTGTACAATACCCATATTTAAATATATATTGTGTACTAATTTCGTGTTGTTTTGTGTCGCCGACAAATTATTTGATTAATTGTATACAGTTATTAGTCAATCAATAGTAAGCAAAGTGGACCCTGACAAATACATGCTTACAGCGATTCATGTTACCACATCAATATCAACACAGTGAGGTGGAATTATCAGAGTGAATAGCCGATTGGTAGAATTAGTAACAGTATTAGTGGTACTAGTGTAGATAATATGAATTGAGAAGAATGAAACATCAGTTACAAGGAAATGGGAAACGGATGGATTTTCAAATGAAGCTGTAATTCATAAGTTCTCATCAACGTAATGTTATGAATAAAATTGATTTACATAGTATTCGTATACGTGCGCTCGTCTTTGAACTACACTATTCTTATTGCTAAAATTGATGTAGATTTACCGGATTTCCAACACGCTACCTATTGGTTATAACCTGAGTGAATTAACCACTATTGACACAATATCAACTCTTGGGTTTTGTAAAATCTTGTTGAAAAGACTCAACATTACTAAAGATGTTCTCATGACTTTTTGGGATTATCAGACCACAGTATAATTATTGTTAATTAACCTGTAAGAAGTCCTTAAATCCTTAACGGACAGTTCTATACAAATCCTTACCGAACCACTCGGGATTTCAAAATAAGTTTTGTGTCAATTTACACTTTGGTATTCTTACGGTGGGCAGTGAGTCACCAGATAATATTTAGTCTTAAGTCATTCAACGTTATACTTGTTTTTTTATATGCTTTCAGGAGGTGCTACGTAATGAAATGAATTTGGGGCTACACTGTCGAAATAGGGAAAGTGATTAAATTAAACCAGTTACAAACAGTGAAATATGTAATAGAGATTGCACAAATAGAAATAAGAAATTCTACTTGAAGAAGGGATGCGTCGCAACAATGTTGAAATCTACGTATTTAAAAGTACAATACAAGTAGAAACAAGCTTTTTGAATGGCTCGATAAATACAAGCTACTGATTAGTGGTCAGTAGTATAGTTTATTATATATAAAACATTTAAATAAGCTGATGGAGACAATTGCTGCACTTCGTTTTATAAGTTGTAGTGACTGGAGAATGTCTCACACGGACTTCACTCCACGCTGCTTACGTTTAGAGTTTAGGCCAATTTTTTTTCCTGAATACTGTCTAGTTATAAAACGGTGTAAATAAAGATTTCCTGACTCCGAATATTATTGACTTTAATTCCGCATACATTCTTCAGCTAAATCTCGACCTATCATTAAGGAAGTAAATGTGGTTGGATAAATATATATTGAGAGCAGATCACGTATTATTGACCGAGCAAATTCATAATCTATAAGATAGATAGGGACAAAGATCCAGCCAGTCACACACAAACATAAATGTATATACCTAATTATATGTCTTAGTTACTGTATGGTGTTTGAGGGAATACAATGACTCTTTTGTTTGTCACGTTCTTGTCTGTTCATAAAGAAATGATATATATATATATATATATATATATATATCTGGAAGGGGATTTGATAGAAGAAATTGGACCAACCTGAGTTTTTCAAATCTCACTATAGTTACTCTCATAGAGATTTCAATTTCTTTTAGACAATTAGATATTAATTCACAGTCCAAGTTGTCTAATATGTTGTACTAAATAGTTTCAAGGACAGTCAAACAGATGATGAGTGGCGTTTTTCAAACTTATTGTAACGACTCAGTCAGCTACAACGTAGAACCAAGCACATATATCCATCGGTCCAAGATGTCATACGTCATTAGCACAACAAGATGAACACCAAATAACTAGAAGTAGTTAATTTAGTGGCGGTAATATGTAAAAGAAATTTTGTATATAAGGATATAGTACAGGAAGAAAGACATATATGAAGCAATTTTAATCTCAAGGTTTAAGGGAAGACAAAGAGTGTATACACCTACGCCATTGTGGTCGATTCTGAGCTGTCACATAACGTCTCCAACCATTGGTTATGATAGTCACGCGGACCCCAAATAAGTAGTCAGTGTCAATTAATACGGCTAGAGACGTAGAAACGCATCCCAAACTTCCTAGCATTGTTGCTCAGTGCTACCAAAAGACTCTGGATCTTATCAGCGTTTCAACCAAACAGGACCATGTCATCTACGTATTCTAAGTCGATAAGTGGACCTCATGTAAGGAGATCGATTCCTGAAAATTCAGTCGACGTGAACGTTATTTCCAGCAATAGGTCTATGATGAAGTTAAGCAAAAATTGGGATATTGGAAAGCCTTGTCGGAGACCACTTGAGGTTGTAAAATCAGATGACAGTTCGCCATAAGCTCTCACTCGACTGGTTATGTTCGAGTAAAGAGTCTTCACAAGGTTTATGTACTTCTGAGATACACCTTTTAATGACAGACATTGTCACAGAACCTCTCGGTCTACATAGTCAAATGCTGCTTTTAAGTCAAGAGAAACTATCGATGTTCTAAAACTTGACGAATAGTAAATATGTGGTCGATACAGCCACGACCACGTCTGAAGCTAGCCTGATTTTCTCGCATTTGCATTTCACGAGTCCCTGTTAGGCGTCCGATAATTATTGAGGCTAGTATTTTAGATGCTATGTTAGTCAAACCAATCGCTCTATGGTTATCGCAGGATGACTTTGGCCCCTCTTTATATTTTGGGACAATCAGTGATTGCTACCAGTCAGATGGGATTACGTCCAACTCTCATATTTTAGCTAAAATACTAGTCAACCTAATCGCCGAAATTCGACCACTATATTTAAAGACCTCTGGAATCAATCCAACTGGACCAGCCGCCCTTTCTCTTTTCAGATTAGCCATAGATTTTTGAACTTCAATTAGAGTTGAGGGGTCTACCTCAATGTTCCATTCAGATTGTTTGACAATGGTGGGTAGTTGTACATTAGTTGAAGGCCAGTTGAACTGCTCCTTAAAGTGTTCCGCTCATCGTTCTAAACATCTTGAGTCCATCGTTGGTTAAGTGCAGAGGGTCGTCATGTTAGATGATGTCTCTTTCTATGCTAAAAATTGGTGCTTGCTAAAAGTAAATTATTGTCTGATCACAGTTGCCGCAGACGATCAACATTATTTGTTCGCTGAGCCGGGATACTAAAATACCCACCTAAATGTCTTTCTGGTTGGTTAAAGCTACCTACCTGTGTATTAAAGTCACCTGCTACGAGTACTATATCCGAGGTTTTAGCTTTTTGAAGAAGTTCAGAGAGCTTTATGTAAAAGTCATCTTTCACATAATCCGGTCTGCAGTCAGTGGGAGCGTAGGCAGAAACGATGAAAAGGCAACGACGTGTGTCCCTATCCTTCCGAGTTCTTACGGAGCCTTTTGGTCGAACAGCATATAGGCGCCTGTTAACAGAGATCCATTGTAACAGTTCTTGCTCTGTCGAAGTCACCATGCAATGTAACAATTGGCGACGGGGATTTCGGAAAAAAGAAAGCCATAAGAACCGCTGACGGAGTCACTTTATAAGTTTTAGTTCCCAATATATCTGTCTGGTTCTAGTTATAACTCAGTTTTCAGTTCAATGTACCCTAAATCATGTTTCCTCAGTTATAAATATAGTTCTGTTTTTTTATCATGTCGCTGTTACAACAAACGGTGCGGGTACTTGTTTACGAACATGTCAATTTCGGTCTCAGAAGGTAAATCAATGCTTTATTTTTATGAAGATGTGTTCATTATGTCTCGTTTACTGCTCATCGTCTCATTGAAGGAACACATGTTTAAACAATCAAATCCGGAATCACACTCAATAATTATCGATATATTTAACGAGGTAACTGATACATTTCCTGATACAATAAAGAACAGTTTTGTGATTGAGGAAGAGGTCAACAAATTCTTTAATAAAGTTGATTCTGGGAAGTATTCGAATGTTCTTTTATCAGATTCCTTTCATTTTAATTATTCAGTCACGTCGAGTGAAATTCAAAATCATTGTCAGACAAGTGTTCCAAATGAATCGATTTCTGATCGAATTTCTAGCATTGTCATATCAGATGCTGACTGCCTTAATAAAGTTTTTAGTGAATTTGAGAAAAATATTTCAAATGAATCAAATTCTGACGATATAATAACAAATGTTACTTGTTCTCAAAATGCGTTTGTTTCTAGTGAAAGCCTTCGTCATTATAAAGCACACATCCTTAACTAGTGCGAATCTAATTATGGTGCCATATAAAATATTTATCATCACAATCCATGCACTCCTGGTTAGTGTGAGAAATTTGTTTTAAATGATTCACATGCTGACCATATTTCAGATGTCATTGTAGCAGATGTTTGGTGTTCTAACACATCTTATATGTCATATAGAGTCCCTTCTCAATGCTACGATGAATCAATTTATATAACAAATGTTTGTGAAGCAGCTTCAAAACCAGAATGCCCAGAAGTGATATCGTTCACAGAGTAGGAAGATTTAAATTTAGTCCCCATGTCTGACAGTTCGAAATTCGAGGTAAGGCTATATGCTGGCGATGGTAGAAACACAAATTTATGTAGGATGAAAGCGGTTAAACCAGACACTGGCTCAAAAGTGTATGCTTACTTCAGGAAGCTGAGGTCAAATGATGATAAAAAGCGTGCGATTTTTATCTCTTCAAAAGCGTTAAATATGATCAATTTTTACAGAGCACTCAGTGTTTTGGGAAAATTATGTGATAAGCAGTCACCAAATTTCTGTATTCGTTATAAGTGTCTACAAATACATAACGAATCTGATATCTATCGTGTCTATTCGGACAAAGAGAATGTGACATACAAAAAGGTAAATCTTGTCTCAATAGTTCAAAGTCAGTCCGATGGCAGTATACCTGAATGTGGAATCCAGACACCTACTGATCCTAATGAGTATTAAGCACATGGGAATGTCCCGTGCTTCCAGGTTTTCCATGGTGGTCTAGCCTCAATTGACTCATGATCTCAACTATATAAAAATACTAAAATCTCCACAAAACCCCCCTTCTGATTACAATCATATGCTTACTAGCGACTGGCTCTATGAGGTATTTCCTGGAGTTCTAGTGAGAAGCAGTAACCAGTGGAGTTGAACCAGGTCTGTTGGGAGATATCAACTAACTGAAGACAGTTGGTGAAATGGTTTCTCAATTTTGTGGATTGGTTGAACTTTGAAATTAACACCGTTGGATGTCGGCTCACTGGTCTATCAGTTAAGTTCTCGCGCACGAGACTGATAGGTCCTGGGTTTTAATCTCGTGATGCGGAATTGTGGATGCGCACTGCTGGGGAATCCCATAATAGGATGAATTGGCCCTCTAATGCTTCCAAGTTTTCCATGGTGGTCTAGCTTCAATTGACTAATGATCTCAACTATATAAAATTTTATATTATTTATTTATTATTCATTGGTTAATTTCAAATGTCCTTTTTATTAACCAATAATAATTAGAAAAAAAATAGCATATTGGTCAATTTTTATAAATTTTTATTATTGTGATTTTAATGTGCTCACTAAAAAATTTCACCCAATTATCAATATGGAATTATTAACCAATGAAAAAATTCCTTTTTTTGGCTCAATAAAAATCATAATTTTTTAGGGGGGGGGAATTATTAAATGTATTTACAATTAAACTGATTATTATACCTTATACCAGTTAATGATCTCTACAGTCTTACATTAAACAATATACATTTGTGAATTGTTTATTTTTACTTTTTGTATCGAAAAGCTGGAATACTTAAAACGTAAGTGTGGTTTTTAGATTAGTTCTGTGTAAATATTATACTTTATTTATAATATGCTACCGTACCAAATAGAGTAGCATGTATGTGGTTGTGAGGGACACCTCATATATATGATGTATGATGGTCACATTGCTTACCTCGGTTGACAATCAAAAAAAAATAAAGAATGAAGTTCCGAAAAGATAGTTTGGTAATTTGAAGTAGATCTCATTCATCAGAGGTAGTTTGGTGAATGAAGCACTCTGATTAGAATCTTTTTCTATCGATTTCAGTTTAATTGCTTACTTACTTACTTACATTCGCTTGTTACTCCCAATGGATGATAAGTTGTCGACCAGCATTCTCTAACCCACTCTGTTCTGGGCCTTCCTTTCTACTTCTATCCATTTGTAGTTCATTATTTTCAGCGTAATATGTTGTTTGATCTTCCTCTTCTCCTTTGGCCTTCAGGATTTCATGTGACGGCTTGTCTTGTGACGGAGTTGGGTGATTTCCTCAATGTGTGTCCTATCCACTTCCAGCGCTTCTTCCCGATTTCTTCTTCCGCTGAAATCTGGTTTGTTGTCCACCCACAGTAGGTTGTTGCTGATAGTGTTTGGTCAACGGATCCGAAGTATTTTGCGTAGGTATTATCGCTATTCTTCACATGAAAAGTGTAACTCAGGTCACACGAATAAACCTGTATTTGATAGATGTGGTTTACAAAAAGTTGATTTGGTAGATCATTTGCTGCTAGACTATTTAAGTGCTTTTTTTTTTAAAAAAAAACTATTTTGTAAACATAGATGACTTCTTGTCAGGATGACGAAAACTCTTATCATACCATTCTGATTAGATTTTTCTTTTGATAAATTTAATAAATAAATTCTGGCAGTCAAGGTTTTATGTTACAACAACAAGTATAAACCAAAATACTTTTTATCAGATCAAAACTCCGAGTGATCAAATACTTTTCTTAAAGGATGTAGTTGATTATTAATGCATAAAAACAAAGGGTGACTCAATTTGACATTATAGATTTGCAAGTAAAGCCTAGTGAACATATGTTTTTCTCATGAGAAATCTCATTTACGGATCACTAAATGTTCAAGGGTATATGACAACCATCAAGTTTAGTCGTATGTCATTTATATTTATTGCTATTGATGGCTTTATTCAATATTATATTTTTGGTAAAATATAGAATTCTCAGCACAAAGTATTTCAACAAGTTTCTTGTTCATATTAGTTGGTCAATCCTGACGATAAATATTGAGTGATAAGCTTTTAGATGTAGGCAGTTCAGGAATCGACGTCTGAATAAAGTTCGTCGTTTTCGATGCGTATTGCCAGCAACCACAATGTCTCTGATTGGGCTCTTTTGTAACATGTACAGTAAAGAGTCTAAAAAATGTTCACAAACGCACTTGAATAGATTCTACAATTAATTGACATAATGATCTGTTAAAGTAAACAGAAAAAAACCCAGATTACTTGTTGAAATATTTAGATGGCAGGAACAGGTATCTTAGATATTCAAACAGGCCACCTCTTTTGGTATGTAAAGATTGTTGATGTTTAAGTTTTAACTTTGTTTAAGAGAGTTGATGACCAACTATTGAAGAGATAGGATCTAATATACAGGTATATTCGGTCAAATTAAACCAAATTTTACATTACCACATCTACCAAGAAAACATAGTACTGAAAGGCATTCAGTAGTATAATTTCAAAATAACGAATATTCTCAATGTATGAAATCATGGAAAGACCCTAAAGTTAAGATGTAAATAACGAAATCGACAAATTGTTGCTCATAATTCATAATCATGTTGGACAGACAGTAAATATGGTTTCATTTTTCAAGTTGCATATAAATCAGGTTTGTTAAGATTTACTATATCATGAGCTAACATAAATAATATTTTTTTAGTTTGATGTTGTGGATATTGTTAAATTTCATCGATCGGTTCCTGATTTCTTGTCTAATCTTAAGCTCAGCTAATAGATGTTATGTCCTTATGCCCGATTAATTATATCACATGATACGACCGCGAATTACAGACACCGACTTATACAACTAAACTAATAACCCATAAACCTATCCAAGTAACCTAGAGTTCTTATTAGACCATCGAGATAATAACTTCTCTCCTAACCCAATCAGTTCAGCCCAGAACACCAGTACCAGCCTCCACTATACGAGCCATGTATTTCAGAAATACTGGGTTTGTATACTAACAAACAGAACAGCATTGTACCATAAGATAGAAAATAACAATTATACAAGGTCAAGCCAAAAAGGTGGCTGTGATTGTGAGGACTGCTACTAATAAATTAGGAATATCTCAACAATAGTAAATCGAATAATAATAGTCAATATACATACAATATAGCAACCTAATAGTTATACAATAAGAATATATACTTCAAGTCTACAAATAAATTCTATGGGTTACTATTCACTTATTCTTTGTTCATATATAACAATAAGTTCAAGTTGTTACTACAACTAATTTGATTTATCTATTTTGAGTTTTTCTTACTGCACCTCATACAAAACTATATCCAACCACTTAGATTAGTGCCCACAATGAAACGTGATCAAAAGTATTCGACCAACACTAAGGATAAGACAAATATGATATCAGTTAGCGATCGGTAGCAAATCTTTTTGATTTCCTTTCATCATTGTTTTGTTTGAGTCATAACATGTTGAAATGAAGTAATTTTCTTTATAGACTCAACAGTATTTGAAACTGATTGAATAATATTTATAATGTATTTGGTTTATGGATAGTGGTAGAATCCAAGATGCGCGTTTCATCCTATTTTGAATTTAGCATCTAGGTGTGGTTCCATCTCAATGCAATTGTTCACATAGAAACTCGAAACTAGTGCATTCTACTTTCAAGATCAATACATAGTCGATTGATTCTAGACAGCTAGTAACTTGTTTAACGGGCATAAAAATGTTTTGGATGACTGAATACAACCTTAATGTAATTTCACCCGCCTTTTATATTTATAAATCAACGCATCTGTATTATTGATCTTTTACTTCAATAATCCACCTACGTTCTATAGAAATGTCATAATTGCCTTTTATTGGTTATACATATACAGTGATTTTGGTTTAAAGGGTAGTTCTTTATTTGAAATGTAAAGCAGCCTTTTTGAAATATCACCCCATTCGTCTTTACTCATGTCTAATGTCAACATCGTCGTGTTAGATTTTGGTTGATCTACTCCTAGTAGATTTATCATTGTATTAAATGAGTCTCCTTATCGTTTGTACAACTTTTTATAGTTATATATTCCATAGGTCACAAAAATGTGTTTTCATTTTCCCATTCCTGTGTGTAATTTATCAGTCTCTAGTGATATATGTGCATCTTGAGCAAATAGCCTTAAGGTACAAGTTGTATGTGATGAATTACATCCAAGTATAAGATATAAATTTAGGTATATAGATGTATAAAATACGTAGGATAAAGTGTCAGTTATTGCGTAATCAAAATATTTATCTTATTTTGTAGTTAATCTTTTATATTACGAAATGAAATGGCTCACTTTGTGTGATCAAGTAAGAATAGATCCTATTTTATTGAACTGATTGATGAACTGATCAGATAAGTCGCTTAAGTTTTGATGATGGCGATCAGATTTCAAAGATTAGATTTTGTGATATAATGACCAATTCGAAATCTTAATTCTCCTATCCTTTTGTTGAAGGTAGATTGAATCTTTGTAATACAAAAAAAAACTGGAATAACTCAATAGACACTGAGGGTTAGATAGGAGAAAAAAATGGACTCATGATTTCAACTATTTAATTACTACAATCTCCACAAAAACCCCATTTTTGATAATAATTATCATGTGCTCACTAGGGATTGGCTTCAAGATGTATTTGCTGGAGTCTTAGTGGAAAGCCGTGCATTTAACGATTGCCAAGAGATATTTGCATATATATATAAGGAAAAAGTGAACAGAATGATTAAGGAATTCAACAAACAGAATGGATAATAGGACTAAAACTTGATTAGTCATTGCAATTAATGTTCAGTAAGTCAGATGCAATGTAGGACCAGGCACATCGATCCAAGTTCCCACACCACATAAGCACAACAAGATGAACATCAAATTACTAGAAGTAGTTACTCCAATAGTAATAATATATAAAAGAAAGATTGCATATAACTATATAATGTAGAGTAGATTTAGATTCAATGAAATGTCCTGAAAACTTTTGAAAGAACTTTAAAATTAAAGATGGATGATGGCTAGCATTGGAATCAAGGACGTACGTCTCGTCCTATTTGGGACTTGTCGACTGGATATACCTTCATTCCAAAGTTAATATTCACTCTGGGACTCGAACCCAGTACCGTCCACCTTCATACGCCATCACCTTATCCACTTAGCTACTGAGTCCTGATAGTGTTATATCCCCCGGTGAATTACGAATGGTAACTTTTAGGACTATTTATGGATCAAAGTAATGCGTCTATTTCCTATTGTACAATTATTACGTAACTGAACTATTCATATTTGTATTTCTCTTATCATTAGCTTTATTTTGACCTTTGACTTATTATCATACGATTCTTGAGTTATCATCAGTTTGTTGATTACTATTCACAGTCACATTCGGCTAAATATTGTACAAATGTTTTTATCTATTTTATGGGTCGATATGGTTTGTTTGTTTGGTATATAAACTCAGTATGTTTGAAATACAATGATTCATACCACTGAGGTTGTTATTGGTGTTTTGGACTTAACTGGTTGGGCTAAGCAGATCACAGGACCGGTTAGCACTCTAGTCTGCTCGTTCGGGTTTCGTGTCACTGTTCCAATCGATAATTCGCTGCTCTCTAATTGGCGGTCTCATCAAGTCACCCATTAACTAGTCATCCACTCGGCCACAAGCATAACAGTTAGTCACTTGCTTGTGCAATAGAGTGAAGTTTAAATTCATTTGGTATTGTTTGTCTGAATCTTGAATTTAAAAATTATAATTGATGTGAATAATGGATGAGGAATGTGAAATTGAATGACTACATTTCATTACTAATAACACCTTTGTGTATTTATTATCCGTATAATCATATTTATTATCTCGTTTACTGGTAAAACTCTAGTATTTAATTAAATATTGCTCC
Organism: Schistosoma rodhaini; assembly: GCA_944470415.2. Lineage (NCBI taxonomy): Eukaryota > Metazoa > Platyhelminthes > Trematoda > Strigeidida > Schistosomatidae > Schistosoma > Schistosoma rodhaini. The sequence goes on from OX104038.1 coordinate 36,889,796, forward strand.
ACCGCCTTGTAGATTAGGCCTTCAGATGAAAGACTCCAGGTGTGGCCCCTTAAGAAAACCTGGGCAGTATCACAACCTTCACATAAATCAATGATAACTGGTACTGACCTCATTGTTATTCTCTGGCACATACGTATTATCATTTCATTATTAACTTAGCTTTAGACTCTGTTACTAGTTATCATATCCTCTATAGACAAAGAGATTGTTTTAAATTCTTTACGTCATTGAAAACTTTTGAACATTGGAGTATCCACCCACTTTATACTGACTTTTAAACTATTCAAATGATTGGGAAACAATATTTTGTTTTAAACTAAAGTCATTTAAAATAAGAAAAGAAACTATCACCATTTTTGATTTTACATAGATACATATCGATATCATCAAAGAGGATTGGATTCAAGACTTTCAATCTTCACTTCAAACGCATTACCTTCAAACTACTAAGCAAGAATGAAACAGTTTAAATTTTGTTTAACTTTTATTTTGTGATTTATTAAGATCTGGAATAAGTGTTACCAATCATAAATCGTATCATTACTAACTTAAAGAAATTCACTTAGTATTACTTGATTGAATCTTCCCGTTGATGCTTAGGACTGCAACTGCTCAGTCTTTAATTGGCATATGTGCATACTGTACGTATTGCCTCGAGATAGCCTTATTTCAGCTACTAGGTCCTGATAGCTGAGTGAATAACACGATGGCGTTTGAAGCGAAAGGTACTGGGTTTGAGTCCCAGAGTGAACATCAACTCTGAGATACAGGCACATCCAGCTGACGAGTCCCGAATGGGACGAAACGCGCGTCAAACTGGATTCCACTGCTAGCCACTATCCATCTTTGCTTATAACTTGATGAAAGGTTTTCATTACAATTTAAGCAGTCTAATACTGAAACTAATCACAAATGCTCATGAATATAAATTCATTCTAATAATATTATTCTCATGATAACTATAGTTCCTGGATTTTTAAAGCCACACGAGATCATGGATGTATTATTAACGAATAGTTAATGATTGTTTGATTATATATGGCTGATGTTGGTTACCATTGAAAACCCCTTTCAAATGTTTATTCTTAAATATCCTGATAGTATATTGTTAGAAAGAGGTTATTTAAGAGTTCTTTAAACACATATTCAGAAAACAGTTGACATCACTCTTTAGTAGATCTTAGTTTCATGATATTTTTATTATCTTATTGAAGATTAAAGTACGGGTAACTTCTGGGATCTATTAATGAACTATTATTCTATATATATTCTTATTGTTTAACTAGTAAGTAATTATATTGTGTATATCTATATTCATCTTATTATCAGGTTCATTTTGACCCATAGATTATTATTATATGATTTACTGTTCCTAAATTATACTCAGTTTACTGATTGCCGTCTCCCACTTTTTGGCTTTAATGTGTATAAATGTTATTTCATATTTTATGGTGGGTTGCGGTCTGTTTGGTTGATATATCAACCCAGTATGTCTGGAATAAATGATTCGCATATCAGAAGCTATCATTGGTGTTCCGGACTCAACTGGACGTTCTAGGGGTACAGAGAACCAATAAGTACGCTAATCTACTCATATCGGTTGGGCTTCATTGGCTTGACTCAGTGCTAAGATTGAATAAGTCGTATTTCGATTGGTAAATAAATCACGTGATAAGAAGTCGATCTTAAATTCACAAAAGATATAACAGGTTATATTTATTGACAAAAAGTAAACAAAACGTATTTGAGAGAAATTCATTTCGAATGGCTAGAATGTAATCAGAAGGGGTTTGGGGGAGATTTCAGTATTTTCATAGTTGAAATCATGAGTCATTTAAAACTAGATCACCATGGAAATCCTGGAAGCACTGGATGACCAACTCGTCCTATTATGGGACTCCTCAGCAGTGAGCGTTCAAGATCCTGCCTCACGAGACTCGAACCCAGGACCTACCGGTCTCGCATCAGACCACTTAAACGATAGACCACTGATCTGGTCTAACTTCAACCAATCCACAAAATTTAGTTGGGCATTAACACTGCTGGATGCCAGCTCACTGGTTTATTGGTTAAGTGCTCTGCGAGACTGGTAGGTCCTGGGTTCGAATCTCGCTAGGCAGGATAGTGGATGCGCTTCAATTGACTCATGATTTCAACTATGACGATAAAATGTAGCTAACATTAAAATAGAGATCACATGTTTCGTCTGATTTCCGACTCGTCAAATAAATATATCTGCATTCTAATATTGAGATCGAACCCAGCAGTTTTCACTTCAGATACTTAACAGGTTATCTTGAAATAATATTCATGGTAATTTATCCATTATAAATAACTTGTGATATAATGTTTATATTGAGGTGATCCTCATATGATCTACATATGCCAGCAAAAACTAACTGCAATTCAGTCTTCGATATCAACGATGGGTAACTTACAACGTCACTAACAGCGATATGAAAACTTCTTATTCATTCTTTGTTTTCAGGATTTTTTCAATATTGACCTTCACTTAGATTGATGGAATAGCTTGAAATAAGGAAAAAATAAATACAAATAGTAGAAACAAATAAAACAGTCTATATAAAAACTTTCGTCTAAATTAGAGCGAAAAGTTTCACAGTATTTGGGCGCCGAGTTAAATAGGAAGAAGAATATATTTGTAAAATCTCAACGAATGAATTTAAAGTAAATCCAACGTTTCGCCTGGCAATCTGGTCCAAGCATTTTCAAGGAAATATAATCAAACATCAAAATTATTGAATATAAATAGGTACATGGTTCTTCGTTTCATTGTACACTGAATAGGTCATCCAATTAACGCTGATTGGATAGAGTTGGATATCTTCATTTAATACTTGAAATGTTATCATAGTAAGAGGTCTTCAGCACTTCATATGCAATATTACAACATAATTCCGTTTAACATCTATTGAAGTTGTCATTATCTATGAAATATCTTCAATTATAAGACTACTTTTCCATCCATCATATGTAAGGTAGATGAATTCTGATACATTAATCTATCAGTTTTTTAATGAACAAACAAACAGAGAAAATATGATTCACTTCAGTGTTACCATTTGAATTGTTCAATAGTACGTCTTTCAATAATTGGTTTACCTTTTGTAATAGCAAGTATGTAAATGGTAGTGCTAAGTATGTATGTTATACACTGTACCTTTGACCATTTTTCCATTTAGTCATTTGTTAATTTCTATGTACTAAAGTACAATTTTGATTAGAGATTTCATTCCGAATACTAAATTTTCCCAGATTTCTGCTTCTGATCCAGTACGTCAAGATACGTTGCACCGATATGTTCGTGATAAACAGTTCTAGATAACTTTGAACCCTTAAAATGACCACTTGATAAAAGTTACACGCTACAATATTGTTATATCTTGTGGCTGAGTGGATGCCCAGTTAATGTATGACGTGATAAGACCGCCAATAAGAGAGCAGCGAATTATCGATTGGAACAGTGACATACGAAAACCGTACGAGCAGTCTAGAGCGCTTATCGATCCTGCTTCTGTCTAGCCCAGCCAGTTAGGTCCAGAACACCAATAACAGCCTTTGTGGTATGAATCTTTAGGTTTCAAACATACTGAGTTTATATACCAAACAAACTGACCACATCGTACCAATAAAATAGAAAATAACATTTGTACAAAATTTAGCCAAATGTGGCTGTGAATAGGGGGCAGCAATCATTAGACTGGGTATAACTCAGGAATGGTAAATCGTACAATAATAGTCCAAGGGTCAAAATAAGGCACACAATGAAAGGAACATGAATATGTGTAGTTCAATTGTTTAACAAATATACGATAAAAATTATGTGCATAATATTAGTCCATAAATGGATCCCAAAGTTACGATTCACTATTGTTATAGGGGCATAACACATATCCAACATTCATTCAGTAAATGAATGTAAAACGTTGCTGAAAGTAGTGTATGTAGTACAGTTAATGAACATTGAAAACAGTGAACTGAATCTCAGCCTAAATAAACTACATTGCATTCTCTTGTTAATCTTTAATAAAAACTCATATGAATACTATTTATTTGATTTTTAAACTAATTAATAGTCCTTTTACATTTCTATTATTATTTAGAACGTATCAAACTATTGGCTTATGCCGATATGAATGTGTCCGAGGAGGATAAAAAGCACTGGGGTATGGATAAATTAACCGGTGGTGGAAGCCGATTACGAGGATGTTTTGGAGATCGAAGAATGATATTATTCATTGTTTTTATTGCATTATTTTTAGATAACATGCTATTAACAGTAGTCAGTAAGTTTTATCATAAGAATACTTTTTTCATGGGTTCGAATCTCGTGAGGCGGGATCGTGGATGCGCACTGCCACTGAGGAGTCCCATAATAGGACGAAACGACCGTCCAGTGATTCTAGGTTTTCTACGGTGGTCTAGCTTCAATGGATTCATGATTTCAAGTATATATGATAATTGTTAATTGTTCAAATAAGATAGGAAACAATATCCAGTAAAATATATTCAGACTCTGTATGCATAAATCAATGTTCACACAATGTACCAACGCTAATAACTGTCTAATGATACTATCTGTAAAGGTTTTTTCATTGTCCTCTATCTAGACAAATTATTTATGAATATATAACATAAAATAGCTATAAATTATATCTAAATCTAACAAAATGTTGACATTATGTTTCCGAATCTTTATGTGAAAATTAATTTGAAGAAAGACAGAACTTTAGTGGTTCATCTTAGTTTTAAATAAAAGTACATTTCATGATTTTGCATGCTCTGTCTGACAGTTTCTTATAATTTCATAGTTTATAGCTTAAATTTACCTTGGACGACCATCGAAAATCAAGAGGCACTGGACAGGTGTTCCGTCTCAGTATAGAATCGCAGTAGTTTTAATCCACATTTTTGACGTGGATTAAACCCAGGATATTTAGGTCACCAGTTAAGTCCTTAACTTTTAGACCACTGAACTGGCATCCAATGATTTACATTTCTGACTTAAATCATTTAAGGATATTGCTAAACAATCAACACAGTAGTCTAATAGTGCAATGTTTACCACTGGGTCTGAATGACCTGTATTAAATCTCATATCATTCTTTGCCACTCACTGATGAAAAGTTCAGTCAATGTTAATTTTCAAATGTCTCAGATGATGTCAGTTGGTACAAAACTGAACTCCTAAATGAACCGTCTTACTTAAATTGAGTGGTAAATATGAGTAAATTCCAGTTTTAAACACATATAATCATTATACATATTGATTTAATATATTTTAAATAAAATCTGCCTGTTTATTAATCACCTTTCGTGAACCTAGTTGTCATTATCAATATATCACATTGTTATTTCAAGATAAACCTTACATCGAGTAGATAGTTTTTCCTGTGGATTTCCTCTGGGCTAGACAGTTTAATCGTGGATCTTTCAGCGTTCTTCTGTACAACATTATTAGCGCAAACTTCAGTTAGAAATGAGGTCTTCCAATTTTGCTTATCCCAACTACCTTGATCTTCATTAGTTATTTTTTAATATAGTAATGGTAATTTTTTATATAGTTGAAATCATGAGTCGATTGAAGCTACACTACCATGGAAAACCTGGAAGCACTAGACGGCCATCTCGTCCTATTGTGGGACTCCTCAGTGGCAGTGCGCATTCACGATCCCGCCTCACGAGATTCGAACCCATGACCTATCAGTCTTTCGCGCGAGCGCTTAGCCTCTAGACCACTGAGTCGGCATCCTACGGTGTTAATGCCTAGCTTTAACCAATCGTATGATCACTAGTGAATGGCTCCATGAGGTATTCTTTGGAGTTCTAGTAAGAAACAGAAACCAGTGGAGTTCAACCAGGTCTGTCGGGAGATATCAACTCACTGAAGACATTGGTGAATGGTTGCTCAATTTCGTGGATCCATTGAAGTTAGACATAAACACTGTTGGATGCCGGCTCAGTGGTCTAGTGGTCAAGCACTCGCGTGCGAGACTGGTAAGTTCTGGGTTCGAATCTCACAAGGCGGGACCGTGGGTGCGCACTGCTGAGGAGTCCCACAATGGGACGAAACGGCCATGCAGTGCTTCCAGGTTTTCCATGGTTGTGTAGCTTCAATCGACTCATGGTTTCAACTATAAAACGAACCTCCATTAAATTCATCCATATTCAGTAGAAATATTCCATACTGTCGTAAAAATGTGTTTTGGAATCGTGAAATATTTTATTTGAGGGGCTTCCGTTTTCGTTCTGTTCTACATTATCAGCTCCTACTTCAAGTGAAACATCCGCATTAGCTACGAAACCTCTAGTAAATAGTCAATTCTCGTCTTCAAACTAAGCAACAGTTTAAGTATTGAATGGTTTAACACTTATACCTCTCAGCAAAAATTTTAGTTTAGTGCATGATTCTGTTTAGAGTGACTGAATAAACTTATGTGTGGTATAATTCTTTTGATATTTCTTATCTTAATACAGTTCCAATTATACCCGACTTCTTATTATCTCATCAAACAATCAACCTTTCAACATCTCTCGATGAAACTTTATTTGGGGATAAATATTGTACAAAATTATTAAATATTACTGATAAAATGAATCTTAAAAAATCAATAATCTGGGCATCAAGAGGACATGCTATTCAACATCAACCAATAGGATTGACAGATCAATTACAAATAATGTTAGACGACAAACGAATTCAGTATTTACTTGCTGATACTAGATTTAATGAATGCATGATAAATACAACAGTAGAAATTGAGAAAATTACCGCTGAAGAATTAGGAAATGAACATATTCAAGTTGGTATAATGTTTGCATCAAAAGCAATAGTTCAAATGATTGCAAATCCTATGATTGGTCCATTAACAAACAGGTAAGATATATCTTATTACTCTTTTTGTAAAGTTATGTAATCAGTAGACCTATAAAGGAAAAAACAATACCTTATTTAAACTAGATTGAATGTATGGTTCGCTATTCTACGTCGTCCGAAAATTCTACTAGTTTCCTTGATCAATCCAACCGATAGTTATATGATCATCATATATATATATATATATATATATATATATATATATATATATGCTGAAATTAGTCAGTCAATCACCTACAACGTAGGACCAGACACATATATGCATCGGTCCAAGTCGCTATAGCCTCAATCGCACAACAAGATGAACACCGAATCCATAGAAGTGCAGTGAACAAGAACACGGGTGGGGACAATGGAATGACTTTAGGCACAAATTACAGACTATCTCACTAAATTCTGATAACCATTCAGTAAACAGTTAATTTGCGAGATAACGATCAATTGTCTCAATCTTAACTGTTCCTTCTGCAAATACCAGTCCTCCTGCTCTGATTTCATTGTACATGCATTTTCATACCGATTGCGTTTCCTTCCCGTTTTTTCCTTATCGATTTTCTAGTGAAATACATTCTATGTCTGACCATCGTCATATACTGTTTACGTGGATATAAGTAGACCACATCACAGAAGTAGTTAATTTAATGGTGATAATTTAGAAAAGAAAGAATGTATATAAGGATATGGTACAGGAAGAAAGAAAGATACAAGATTAAAATTGCTTCTACTAGTCTCCTTGATCACTCCGACCGATAACTATATGACCATCAAATATATATACTGAAATGGACGGAAAGAACTTCTAGTTCCTTTGAAAATATTAATACAGTTGATTAATGTCAGTCTTATGAGTATGACATCTTGCTAAGATTAACAATTTAGGAACAGAAATTGAAAGAAAGGTAGTTATTTAACCTGGCTAAACGTTAAGATAAGTTACATAAAGATTTCTCCCATCCTAATAAATCCGTGATTCCAAGTATTCATTTACAGTTTGTTGTTTAAACGTAAATTATAAAAGTCACACCCAACAGAATTTAACTAGTGTGATAACGTCACAAGGTTATTTCCGAGACAAAATATGGAAGACATAAGTGATATAATTAGAAAATCTCTATTGTTTAGTCGTATACTTTTTCTATTCAAGCAAATCTACCAACCTGTTAGGATATGCTCAAGAAATTCACTGACAAGATGAGACTTAAAGGGAACAAAAATAAGGTTTACCATTCTCAAGACTTGGTTGTATCGTTACCTTCAACTTCAGAGTTTGGAAATAATTTATAAAAGCAAAACCTTTTACTTAGTTAAAGATAGTCTTTATCACAGACTGACATCAGATGGATAGACGTCTCATTCTAATTTGTGACTATTCAATGGGTGTCATCAATAACTTCAAATGAGATTATGGTTAGAATTTTCACTATAATGTCGTCATAATCATAATTAGACAAAAAAGGTTAATAATTTCAATATCGAACAAACCACACTACAAAACGACATCCATTTTTACTTGTGATATAAGTTTTAGTTTCGTTACCGCTGAACTCTATCACTGACATCTAATCAGGACTTACCATACCCTTAACAAAACTAGTCGCTAATAAACATGTAACCACTGTTTAACTATCAGAATGCGAATCTGTTGAAATCATGAGTCAATCTAAGCTAGATCACCCTTGAAAACCTGGAGGTACTAGACGATCGTTCCGTCGGAGTGTGGGACTCCACATCAATGCACACCCATGACCCCACATGTGGGACTTGAACCAGGGATCTTCAGTCTCGTGAGAGAACATTTAACCTCTGGACCGTTGAGTTGGCATCCGACAATGTTTTTGTTTAACTCCGACCAATCCATGGTCTTGTGCAACTCTTCATCCATTGTCTGAGGTAAATAAATTTCTCATAAATGACAAGGATTAAACTCTGCTGGTCACGGCTTCTCACTAGGACTCCAGGTGTTACATCTTGGAGCTATTCACACTTAAATTAATCTTTGTAACCTGTATATGAAACAAAATAAAAGTAATACTTCTCTATTCAGAATATTTTTAACGTTCTGTCTGTTTATACCTAACTCAAAGCTTAAAACTTCATATTTTAAACTCAGTGAACTTTTTACGAATGTTTGTCATAGTATAAATTAAACAGAAGTGGTTTAGTTTTATCTTTTCTAAATTTCAGAATTGGCTATAGTGTTCCAATGTTCGCTGGATTTGTGATAATGTTTACGTCCACCATCGGTTGGTTTCAACTGTTTTAAAACTCATTTTATTACGTTATACTATAATACATTTAATGTTGAGTGGTAACCAATGACATATTCGTCTAGTCTGTAGTGATGATCGAGTTCTACCGATGAAGTTGTAATGTGGCCACTAGTTAGGATGCTATGGTATCGTGTATAGTATGTCTAAAAATCAGGTGGTTGGGAATCAATGGGATACCCTGGACCTACTATTTGTGATAGTTAGGACACTTCAGCAATGTTATCCGTAAAACCGATCAATATCAAGAAGTAGACAAACAGGATACTTGGTTACTATATATTGACCAGTCATTGCAAAGATATGAACATGGAATAGAGTTTTTCAATTATAGAGTCCACTAATGATGGGTTAACATTGAGCCAATCTAAACTAATGATCTTCTCTCCAACTAATAAAGCAAACGGATCCTAACTTCGATTGGTTCGCGTATCTGTTTTGATCTTCTATAGTCAATCAGGGAATGAAGACAGAAAGCTGATTTATCATTTATTATTATGATGTTATCGTGGTTCAAAAACTTAGGACTATATTAGACAGTAACACGACTACAACATGCCGCAATTTAGAAATCAAAACTTATACATAACTAGGTCATTCGAAGCAGAAAACTAAGTAACAGCTACATAATTAATTCATGAACAGTAAGAGATATACCATCAATCGATGAAAATTTATAATCAGGGTAATGTTAATGTTAATTATAGAAGGGGTTTTGTGGAGATTTAGTATTTATCATTGTTGAAAGCGTGAGTCAATTGAATGTAAATGTGTCATAAACTAAATATTTAATAGTTACACAGCGAAAATATCTATGAGAACTATCTGTAGGATAGTTCTGAAAGTTTCCCTCCTACTCAAATGTTATTTCACATCTAACATTTTTTCTAAAATACGTAAGTAAATTTGTTTTGCTGAAAAGCATCTGTGGTATATACAAAAAGATACTCATATAGTTTCAGAAAGTAAAACAGCCCACTTGCACCAAAGACAAACCGTAGTTAAATAATCACTGAATACTTGGAAGTACCAGACAGCTATAAAAGCCTTTATATGGGATTCCTTAATGATGTAAATCCACGAACTCTACTAGTCAATGAAATCGGGGTCTTTAAACCTTATGGAGAGCTGTCAACCTGCATACTACTAAGTTGTCATTTAATGTTTAACATTTCTAACCTGGATTGATATGGGGTATTGAACTACTGGATAATAACTGTTTTACATTCGACATGGCTGAACTGTACTGACTAGTTCGAAATATAAACTATAAAATTCAACAATCTTTACATACTCATTATACTAAGAAAAGTAGATTATTAGACAACTACAGTTTAGTCTTTTAGTTATTTTTCCCTCTTTATCACTTATTCTCTTATAGTGTTTGCATTTGGTGAAAGTTATACAGTTCTGTTTCTTGCCAGAGCTCTACAAGGTGTTGGATCTGCTTGTTCCAGTGTATCAGGTAGTATTCAATGATTAAAGATTGATTTTTATTAATATTTAAAACGTGAATTCAAATGATTTATGTGTATATGTCAACTAGGTATTTCTATATCTCATCATGAAATGTTCATGTTATTATTACTTTTTGAAGTTGAAACAATTTCTGAGTGAAGTTTCATCTGATTACTTACTTATTTACGCCTGTTACCCAATCGTAAAGGAGCATGAGCCGCCCACCAACATTCTCCATCTAACTCTGTCGTGAGCAATCCTTCCTAGTTGTTTCTAGTTGCTATTCATTCTTTTCATGTCTGCTTCTGATTTCCGGATCAACATGTTGTTTGGTCTCGTAATGCAGCTTCATGATTTTCGTAATGTATGTCCTATCCACCTCCAACATCTTTTCCTAATTTCTTTTTCATCTGGAAGCTGGTTTGTTCTCTCCCACAATAGGCTTTTACTGATGGTATCCGGTCAACGGACAATGAGTATCTTGAGTAGACAATTGTTTATAGATACTTGTGCCTTTCTGACTATGGTCGTAGTAGTTCCCCACGTCTCAGCTCCGTACAGTTGAAGTGTCTTGACGTTAGTTAGTTTTATAACAAATCTTGTTTACCACAATACTCAAAAATCAACTACATCTATTCTGGAAGAAATCGAAATATAGTATTTGAGAATCTTAAAAAAAAAGTTTTTATATGGAATAATCATTGATCATTTACCTAGACCAGAAAGCAAGGGGATTATTACTTTCTTCATGATTTTTGATACATCTTGATGATAAAGATCAAAAAGGATAAAATTCAGGCGCAGATCTTATTCACTATCTTCAATTACCTACAATGGTTTCCTACATATTAACGCGACCGCTTAACCTCTAGACCACTTAGCCGTCCGGCGTCTAATGGTGTTAATGCCTAACTTCAACCAAACCACGAAATTGCGCCACCATCACCGATTGTCTGAGGAGGATACCAGTCTCTACTTGACACAAAGTAGCCACACTGGTCACGGCTTCTCACTAGAACTCCGAGAATTTCCTCACGAAGCTAGTCTTTACCTGTTTTTTTGGCAATACTATGTATCACTTTACTTATGACTCGTATTTTGAGGTGAGTAGCTACTATCAAATGTGCTACTAGCAAATGTGAGAACTACACAGGCATCAGTTTGTTATCAGTACCAGGAAACGTTTTCAACAGAGTGCTGCTGAATCGGATGAAAGACGCAGTAGACACTGAACTTAGGGATCATCAGGCTGGATTCCGTAAGGATCGGTCATGCACAGACCAGATTGCGACACTACGGATCATCGTTGAACAATCAGTTGAGTGGAACTCATCACTATACGTCAACTTCATTGACTATGAGAAGGCGTTTGACAGCGTGGACAGGAGAACATTATGGAAACTTCTTCGAAACTATGGAGTTCCTGAAAAGATTGTCAACATTATCCAAAACTCATACGATGGACTACAGTGCAAAGTGGTGCATGAAGGACAGCTGACAGATGCATTTCCAGTAAGGACCGGAGTCAGACAAGGCTGTCTACTCTCCCCATTCCTCTTCCTTCTAGTGATTGACTGGATTATGAAGAATTCGACATCTGGAGGGAAATACGGAATACAATGGACTTCTCAGAATCAATTAGATGATTTGGACTTCGCAGATGACCTAGCTCTCCTTTCTCGTACACACGAGCAAATGCAGATGAAGGCAGCAAATGTAGCAGCAGCCTCCGCATCGATAGGCCTCCACATTCACAAAGGAAAAAGCAAGATTCTCAAATGCAACACGGAGAACACCAACCCAATCACACTTGATGGCGAAACTCTGGAAGAGGTGGAAACATTCACGCACCTGGGGAGCATCGTTGATAAACAAGGGGGATCGGATGCAGATGTAAAGCGAGGATTGGCAAAGCAAGGGCAGCATTTCTACAAGTGAAGAACATATGGAACTCAAAACAACTCTCAACCAATTTCAAGGTCAGAATCTTTAATACGAACGTCAAGACAGTCCTACTGTACGGAGCTGAAACGTGGAGAACTACTACGACCATCATCAGGAAGGTACAAGTATTTATAAACAATTGTCTACGGAAAATACTCAACATCCACTGGCCGGATACTATCAGCAACAGCGTTTTATGGGAGAGGACAAATCAGCTTCCAGCTGAAGAGGAAATTAGGAAAAGACGTTGGAAGTGGATTGGACATACATTGAGGAAATCACCAATGTGCATCACGACTCAATCCCTAACTTGGAATCCGGAAGGGAAGCGGAAAAGAGGAAGGCCAAAGAACACACTACGCCGGAAAATAGAAGCAGATATGAAAAGGATGAATGTGAACTGGAAAGGAAGGCTCAGGACAGAGTTGGATGGAGAATGCTGGTGAGCGGCCTATGCTCCTCCACAAGGGGTAACAAGCGTAAGTAAGTAAGTAAGTAAGCTACTATCAAGTGTTTTAAGAATAAAACGACTCCAAAATTTCAAATCATAATTCCTAATTTGTGTCATTATTTATATTGCTATGACAAGGTTGATGAAAGATAAAATGTCGGACTCTAGTTTGAATGTAGAGGAGTTGAACTTGAAACTGAACTGATGGACTTTCTAATATACTGCTATTACTGATGAGTAGATGCTATCAAGCTGAAAGCTTCAACGTTTACAATAGCTTTTTTGAAAATATACTGCTTAATATCATATATATAGACTGAAGGTTCTGGGTTAGACTCCTGCTAACGGGATCGTGGATGCACACTGCTGAGAAGTCCCATACTAGGACGAAACGGTCACCCAATGCTTCCACGTTTTTCATGGTGGTCTAACGTTGATACATTCATGATATTAATATAAGATTAACACAAACTCAGCAAATTTGACTTATAGAATAAGTTGATTTTACTTAAAATACATTAATAGAACTAGAATTTTTACCCGATAGATTTCTCGTGTATTTGCTTTTTATTATTATTATCATTATTACAGGAATGGGAATGTTAGCCACTTGTTACACCGACGATAAGGATAGAAGTCATGCATTCTCTGTCGCACTTAGTGGATTGGCTATTGGTGTATTGGGTAAGTTCACTGATTTATTGTAAAAATTATGTATGATTTAATGCGCTTATAAAAAATACGCCAAAGTGATGAAAACCTGAGAGCTCCGGATGGCCGTTCCGTCCTAGTATAAGACTCCTCAGTAGTACGCATCCACGATCCCGCATCTAAGGAACGAACCCAGATCTTCTGATCTTGCTTATGAACGCTTTACTTGTAGACTAGTGATTAGGCATCCAACAGCGTTAAAGTTTACTCGCCTGAATAATTTAAAGAATAGAATATAAAGAAATCACAAACAAAAATTGTTTCACTTCAATCTTATTGTTAACACTGAAAATTAGATTATTCTAACTGTTGAAAACCAAGAAGGAATTTCTACCGTTTTCTTTAAGGAGAAATTTTTCACTAGAAAAATATGTTATTCATGTGCTTAGAATAGATTACGATCAATCACTGAGAATTAACAAGTAGCAGTATTAATAGTACAGGCATGTTGACAACAACTAATTTGGATGAAAAAGAAGGATTACTTCTGACAAACAAAACATATTGTGATAGTGTCAACTAATTCCTTATCATAAAATTATCATATGTATGTTTATATTGAGATGAGATACGTTAAACTACTTAATTAAGCATGTTATAAGTAGTACTGTTTTTAAATGTTCAAAATAGAAAACATCATATTGGTATTATCACTCTATCTGTACTGAACGAAGACTTAGGTGGAGAAGACCAATTTATTGTTTAAAGCATAATCATACAGTGATTTAGTAAAATGTAAAAATCATTTATAAAGCATATTATTTATACATCTTCTTTGAATAGTCTCTTACATGATTCATTATTCCTTCATTGCTGTTATTATCTTGGTTGCTTTCAGCTTTCTTCTTTCTTCTCTTCGTTTCAATCTTTTGAACCTTCTGCTAGCAGATATTCTACTTCCGATTGATGTTACATACTACTTATATCGGCAAACATAAGTGGCATGCACCACGGATATAGTTTTAAACCAGTTCAGTTTATAAGCAAAGATGGATAGTAGCTAACAATGGAATCCAGGACAAAGCGCGTTTCGTCCTATTGGCTACCAGAACTCAGTAGTTGAGTGGATAACGCGATGGCGTTTGAAGCGAAAGGTACTGGGCTCGAGTCCCGGAGTGAACATCAACTCTGAGATGCAGGCACATCCAGCTGACGAGTTCAAAATAGGATGAAATGCGTGTCCTGGATTTCACTGCTAGCCACTATCCATCTTTTGTGTCTATTTTATTAGTAAGAGAAATCAGTAGACGAGGTCAGTCAAACAGAATTGTATCTAGTTTGTATAATTTACTATTTGACTTCCCATTAATATCTTAATGAATGACTAGAAAATGTTTAATATGATTCGCAACCAAAACATCTTCATTCATTTTTATCATTCACAAGACGTGAAATGTCGAAATAAATATCTCACAATAAGTTATAGCATATGATTAATTATGTCCATGGTGTTATAATGTGTTAAACAATTTTCAAAGACTATTATGTAACATTTTCAATATAATCAAATTCTGTAATAAATTGATATGACTAGAGTTAATTAGTTGAAATGCGATTAACAAATAGTATTTTTCACAGTTGATATTATGATTGGTCATAGATAGACAACCACTAAAATGCCAGGTAGCACTGAATAGCTATTTCATCTTCTTTTATCAGACAAGTATGAAACTTATCAGCAAAGGGAACACATAACTCCACTGGAGACCAAACTCAGAACCTTCTGCCTTACGCGTAAGCCTTAAATCTCTAGATCATTGAGTTAATATCCAGTCCTGTACATTTTTAACTCCAATCAATGAGATACATTGCATGATCATCTACCATTGCTTATAGTACATAAATATCTCATAGACAACATGGTTAAACTCTTCTAGTCACGGGTTTCTCAATGAAGAGGTGACTAAACATGATGTTAAATAAAATATCCCAAAAATTAACAATCATAAACTCTTTATTAATGAATGATATTTAACTACTGATTTTTTCGATAATATAACTCGTTTTATTCTTCTAATTCATACTCGAGCATATAGTATGAAAATATTGAAGATCGTTTTGGTTATCCCATGGTTGGTATCTTTTGACTGAAATTTGATCTTGGTACATCCAGTTGACGAATCCCAAATGGGACAAAATGTGCTTACTGGATTCCACTGCTAGCCATATTCCATCTACTTTATATTATTATGAAAGTATATTTTAAGAAAGGGGTCATTAATGTATATTTTGAATAAAAATTTAGAAAGAAAAAAACAATGTTCACCTAGTATTAGTTGACAATATCATTGTTTCCCTTTTTATTTCAGTTGGACCACCATTCGGAGGTATCGCCTATCAATTCATTAGTAAAGAAGCACCATTTTTAATTTTGGCAGCGTTAGCTTTAGCTGATGGAAGTAAGTGAAATTTTGCTGAAATTCCACTATGAGAATGGTTGAATGAGGACTGAGAGAATAATGTTTGTATTTTATTTTTTGGTCAAATTTAAAAATGAATGACCTTTATGTAAAATGTAAAGCTGGAATTAATTTGTCTGCTGCTCCGAATTTGGTGTGTACTACTTATATCAACATAAGTAGTATATATTGTGAGTCAAACGTAGAATATCTGACAGCAGAAGAATGAGAAAGTTCAGAAGGGAATTATGGAAACAGAAAGCAATTAGTATGGAGATAAAGAAGCAGTGAAGTCTGAGACGACTGATCGACAGTTGCAAGGGAATAGTTAAGTTTGATTGATATTTTGCAAATTAAGTATTTGTTATTTGATTCTCAAATTTTACTAAAACGTTCTGTATTTTTGTGTGGCAATACATTCGATTGCCTCCACTGGGATTAGTGCTCAGTACAAGAACACTTTATGGTGTTAAGTGGTCAGTTTTTACGATTTATATTTGGTTCTAAATCTCTCAACATAACAAAAATAACGTGGAAACTGTAGAACTAATTAGGTTCTCCTAAAGGTTGGTGATGAATCATCTTCGACGATGTAGCAAACAATTTGATATCTTTTTTTATATATATACAGACAGAAATCCATTGTTGAAGATTTCAATCAATCCATTGATTATATAAGATGAACGCTAAGTTCTTAGCCTTAATGTGAAGACTTGAATTCAATTATATTCAGCTAATGAGTCCTGAATAATGTGAAACATACCTCCTTGATTATATCAATAAGGATTATTCATGAATATAATTAGCTTGTCTTTATTATATTTTCTTTATTGATACTGAACCGAATGAGATGATCTCAAACGTTCATCCTACATCAATACAATTACCCGTTTACTTATAAATATATTTTTTCTTCTAGCCTTACAATTAATTGCACTGAAACCAAAAGTACGTAAAGAAGATCAAAAAGGTGCTGCATTATCTGAACTATTAAAAGATCCATATATATTGATCGCTTCAGGTAACTTTTTTTCTAACAATTTCTCAGTTACTTCAGTGAATTATATAAAATATTCTTCATTAATTTTCATTCTTTGAATTATATAGTTTACTGCTAGCAAATGATCTTGAAAAGTCATTTATATTTTATTGAATAAAAGTGAACAAGTTATCTGATCATTTTGTAATTGACACTACGGACTGGCCACAGTCTGACAATTATTACAAACCAGGAAACGGTAGATAGTTGCTTCCTTCTAGTATGGAATTAGTTAGTAGTCCGAATCGATGACTTCAAACGTATATCGAAACCAAACCCTCCAAGTTTTGTCTCAAGCCCCTAATCTTTAAACCACTTACTACATTTTTAATGCAGCTAATAATGGAATACGTGTTATTGCTGCTAATAGATTAGAATAGAATGAGATACTGTCAGAGGACTAATTATTATAAGTAATCCTGATTTCAAAGGAATATCATTTACTGAATCATTGAGAAATAAATAGTGTTAACAGGAAACTGATAACTGGTTCAGGTTTATACCAATATCAAAACTTTAGTTCATGTGATGGCAAGTGTCACGTGCTTGGTCTGTCTACCTACTTTCGTGCCGAGGATAACTTGTCTAATGTAGATTAAGACCTTGACGCGATAGGTTGACTGTCTTAACTTTGAGGCTAGTATGGGTGAGTTCGAAGTGGGGTAGAAAGAAGAAAACTATTCTGATTGGCTGACAGGCACGCGCGAGAGAGAAGACAAGACAATTGGAACACTACTCGCTTTATTCCAAAATCCGATCTGGTACCCGAATTCAGATTAGTGTAAAAATAGATGACTAAGCCGATCACAACGTAGAATAATTAGGAAAAGACAATTATTTTCACAGTTGAATATATCAACATTGTGTCGACATTGAAATAATATACTATTTAAAACCATTTTATAATGACAGTGTTTGGGAAACCTGGAAGCACTGCTGAGGAGTCACACAATAGGACGAAACGGCCGTCTAGTGCTTCCAGGTTTTCCGTGTTGGTCTAACTTCAACTGGCTCATTATTTCAACTACATAAAATTACTTAAATCTCCACAAAACCCCCTTCTGATTATTTAAATTTGTTAATATCAGCATAGAAATATTGGGTAGTAACCAGTCGTATTATTTACAAAATGTACAATAAAATCAATAACTCGACAAATGAGAAAAGATACATTTTTGGAGTTGTTTCTATGTTTACTTTTGAAGTTTCTCTTCAACTGACTTTTCATCCGTATTAAAATTGACCTATGGCTATTGAATATTGAATACACTCTAAGTAGTTGATGGATAACTTAAGATATTTTAGGAGTCAATTAGATAATGTATCAGTAACTTACAAACTATACTTACTTATTTTTTTATGGTTAGCGTTTTTTTAGAAAGTTAGTTTTCTACGGGATGGGGTCGCTAACCCGATGCGAAACCCTCCTCCTTTATCTGGGCTTGGGACCCGGAGGGGCAGAGTTTTGTAAACTATACAATCGATATTAAATATTTCGTTTATTTTTTCAAATTACCAATTACAATTCTTAAACAAAGATTATTTTCTCTTTGGTATAATTGAATTGTGTTTTAATTATTAGGTTCAATAACATTCGGTAATATGGGCATTGCTTTACTTGAATCATCTTTACCATTATGGATGTGGAAAACAATGAAATCTGAAGGATGGCAACAAGGTGTTGCATTTTTACCATGTAGTATTGCTTATTTTATTGGAACAAATATATTTGGACCAATTGCTCATAAAATTGGTCGAGGTATAAGTGCTGGTCTTGGTATGATTATATGTGGAATATGTTTACTTTCTGTAAGTCAATTGATTTTAATTTACAATATGATATTCTTTTATTGTGAATAAGAACATGGGTGGGGACAAATTATCTCACTAAATTCTGATAACCTTACAGTGAACAGTTAAATTGCAAAATAACAACCAATCGTCTAAATTTTAACTGTTCCTTCTGCAGATATCAGTCCGCCTTCTTTGATTTCATTGTTCTTGCATTTTTGTACCGTTTGCGTTTCATTCCTGTTCGTTTCTTATCGATCTGCCAAAATACATTCTATGTCTGACCATCACCATATACTACTTATATGGATATAAGTAGACCACACAGTTTTATTTGTTAATATATAAGGATACGCAATTATGATTTCATAGTTAAATAAATTTTTCAACTATTGATATTTGTTGTACATCATACTCTGTCACTTACATGTAGTTGGGATAATCAAAATGAGGAAATAGTGATTAAAAGAAAATATACACTGTTCATAGAAACCTTAGTAAAACAAATTTACCACGACAGTTTACTGAAATTAAGAATATGGAACATTTTACCTCAATCTCTATGTTACTCTACTTCTACATTATCAGTGTACCATTTGGTAGTGTTGTGGAATGAACTACCGGAGATTTTATCACCAAGAGAAAACAAGTGATATTTGATATTCAAGGATTCCTTTAGCTATTGTCGTTTCGTGAAGTGACTTATATATAAGATTATGTATATTCATTGAATTTTCAAATAGAAAAGTTGTAGAAACTCTCATAAATCTATAATTAAATAGTACCAAAGAATACGATCTAGTTAACTAACTGATTTCTCAATTAATTTACATTAGACTTTTAGAAATGATAGTGGTAATACTATTTACTCTATAGCCCCCAAATGCCCTGGTACGGCCGAGAGTGGGGAGAGTCCACTCTCCCTCTCGAAATACTCTCATATGGCCAGCGAATATATAGCCTCTACCAGGGAAGTCCTACTCACTGCCTTCTCGTGGCGGGGGTGTTGTTTACGAAAGTGAGAGGACGAAAAGCGATTGTCCGACGCTTTAACCGGGTTGGTGGACAAGGTGAGTCCACCTAGGGGAGTTGGAAAACCCTGACTCCATACCAATGGTGCACATGGGCTCCAGTATCCTGAAGGAACAAATGGCGTAAGAACTAACCGTTGGTGACCGGCTACCATGTGACTGCATCTCCTCACGATGCTCCACTGCCTTGTGGATCAGATCTTTCGGTCAAAGGCTCCAGGTATGTCCCCATGAATAAACCACCTGCTTCAGTTTGGACGCCAGGGTAGTATCACAGCTGTCATACAAATCAAATGAGATTTGTGTGGCGCATACATATCTGGTGCCCGTTTTTACCAATATTTATGTGTTCAAATAAATAGATAAATATAATTCGATAGAGTATTAATTTTGGTATTAAGTGAGAAACAGAGTGTATCTTATTCAAAAATCTTGAAAAGAATTTGAATAATAATCCAGTACTCTCTAATCTCATTCTTGTTCAACCGACACTGATTTAAAAAGTTCCAGTTTACTACAGTAGGTTAATGAATACATCCACTATCAGAAAAAAATGAATTCAGAAACTGAGTTTCTGTGAACTATGGAGTCAAATATTTCCAGGTTATATATTATTTGACTATTGATTACTAATGCTCAAATCAAGTGAATTCCCTTGACAAAAAAACACTGATTTTTCTCTTTTACTCATTTTTACGGTATTTCATTCATCTGAAGTACAAATGTTGTCTTACGTTTTACTATATCGTTAATATAGATTCCATTTTGTACAAGAATTGAACATTTAATTGCTCCTATGGGAGCACTTGGATTCGCTATAGGTATGTAAACTACAATGATAGTTTATTTCAATATTTTATTTGTTTATTCATTAGTACCACAGTGTTAAGGTTTCGAAATGAAAAAAATAGTGACAAATTGTAAATTCAACAAAAGTCAAACATCTGGATAACTATCAGCCAATAAAATGGAATATAAATGATAGCCATTTGGTGTTAGTGGGAACTTCAAAACCCAATGAAGAATAGTTTTTAACTTGCTAAAAGCTATGCTAAATCTAAGGAAAATCTGTTAATATTTCGTCATTAAGAGGATAAAAATTTAAAAAAATGAAAAGGGGTTTTGTAGAGGTTTTAGTAATTTTATATAGTTGAAATCATGAGTCCATTGAAACTAGATCACCATGGAAAACCTGGAAGCACTAGACTGCCGTTTCGTCCTATTGTGTGACTCCTCAGCAGTGGTCTAGTGGTTAAGCTTTAGCGCGCGAGACTGGTAGGTTTTGGGTTCCAATCTCGCTAGGTGGGATCGTGGATGTGCATAACTGAGGAGTTCCACAATTAGACAAAACGGCTGTCCATTGCTTCCAGGTTTTCCATGGTGGTCTATCTTCAATTGACTCATGATTTCAACAATATAAGTAATGGAAAGGCCAAAAACTAAGGATGAATTTAAATTATTCTTAAAATGAGAAGTGGAAAATTATTTTTTAGAGATAAGTAAAAATGGGTTGTAGCCTGAATATTATTGAGGTGGCGCTATAAATTATTCAAGATATAAACTGATTGAACATAATGTTTCGTATTTATTAGAAAATTCATTCACCTTCATAGTAAGATTGATTTGTACTCAAGTTACATTGCATTAACCCTTACTTTGAAGCTGACGTTAGTTCGTGATGAAAACCCTGATATTGAATGTTGACCCTAAATCTTGTTTACTTCCGGTAAAAATACCAGTTATCTCATTTCATTACT
The DNA here is from genome assembly GCA_944470415.2 of Schistosoma rodhaini. Taxonomy (NCBI): domain Eukaryota; kingdom Metazoa; phylum Platyhelminthes; class Trematoda; order Strigeidida; family Schistosomatidae; genus Schistosoma; species Schistosoma rodhaini. Next base: position 36,911,542 of record OX104038.1, read on the forward strand.
TTTAGTCTGATTACCAAAGTTGATCTAAATTCATTTCTAAAAAGGAATTCACTGTTAACTATATATCTAGTTATTACGTGAGAAAATTTTAATTATAAGTTCATGTCATAATCGTGATCGTTAACGACAGCTTTGATTCAGGATAAATGACATTATTTATCTATTCTACTCAAACTGTAGTATAAATGTCAAATTTAGCATTATAGCTATGTAGAAATCATTGAATGAAACAGTGAAGATCAATTTAAGTATCCGATGAACAATATAACAAATATTACAAGCAAAGATGGGTAGTGGCTAGTAGTGAAATCTAAGACGTGCGTTTCGTCCTATTTGGTTCTCGTCAGCTGGATATACCTGCATCTCAGAGTTGAAGTTCACTCCGAAACCAGAACCCAGTACCGTTCGCTTCAAATGCTATCGCGTTATCCACTTAGCTACTGAGTCCTGAGTGAACATATTTATGATCAATATACATAGTTTACAGTTCATTTGTAGATTGATCTTTACAAGTTCTACTTTTTTCCCCATTATAGTTCATAATATCACTTATTAATTCTATTAACAAATTCATATTCTCATTCTATATCTTGGAATTTAAATTGGTCTATTCAGCAATTTATAAATGTTTAATAAATATTTTTAGGCTTAAAATGAAACATATGTTTTCTATTGACATTTGTATCCAAACATTCTCGAACATAAACAGATATTACCTGAGAAACTATCTAAAATTAGTTTAAGACTATGTATGAATGGATAAACACAATAGGAATGTTTCAAGTTAGACTTATGATTAGATCATCCAGAGGTTCTTATAATATAAAGATGACTTAATAATAAGCAAAGGTGGGTTATGGTTAGCAGTGGCATCGAGGATGCGCATTCCGTCCTACTTGGGGCTCGTCGACTGGATGTGCCTGCATCCTAAACTTGATATTCACTCCGAGACTCGAGCCCAGTACCGTTTGCTCCGAATACCATTGCATAATCCATTTAGCTACTGATTCCTGTGAGGATAACTTCGATATTTTCTAAGGTCACAGACATTATAAACAAAGATGGATGCACATATGCCAATAAGAGACTGATTAATTGCAGTCCTAAATATCAATGCGAAGATTCAAACAAACCATACAACATGAATTTGGCTTAATAATACTTCTTTAATTGATATTTAATAATTGAGAAGTTTAATATTCGTCTATGGTTTATTTTTAGTTTCGTTTTGTGACTAAATTCAAATAAAATTAACGATTAATAGATCATGTTACCACATTACATAATGGATAGAATAGGAATTCAATAAAATTAAAGAAAAATATTTGAAAGATTTTAAGTTATAGCCAATCATGAAACTGAAACGATAAATGAATGACTTATTAGACTAGAAATTATAATGAGGACATAGATTTTAGGATTCATGTATTATAGCTGATATCATTCCGTGATGGAAGCCTCAAACTTAACCCCTAATCCTTATTCTTAATTCTATTTTAATATTTTCGCCCTGACCTTTAAGCTATTTTCTCAATTCTTATTGATTAGACTTTAGGCGTATCAGCGATTCTTTTCGTCAAAACACTGATTATACTGTAGTGATTCTTTTTTTTTTCATACATTTCAGGAATGGTTGATTCTTCTATGATGCCTATCATGGGTTATCTCGTCGATTTAAGGCATGCGTCAGTATACGGTAGTGTTTATGCTATTGCAGATGTAGCATTCTGTTTGGGATTTGCTATTGGTAAGTGTAGTAGGAAGAAACTATAACAATACTTTTATGTGGTTTATAAAAGTACGATCCAAATAATTACAAGCTTAAAACAACAACGACGAACTTCCAGTTAGTTTCTGCCCAGCCAGAAAACAGCTTTTATAAATTGGTAGTTTATAGTAAAGCGAAAAATAATATTGAAAAGTTTTAATGGATGTAATCTGAATAATAAAGCTACATGTTACTCTTCTAGTAAATCGAAAAAAACATGAACTCTTCTTGATGCTCATAGACTGACCATCTTCTCAAAGGCTTATAAGAAATCAAACAAATCGTTAAGAGTCCTTATATCTTTTCTAGTCAGAGATAGGAATTTAGGGAAAGAATCAGGGACTTAGAGATTAGGATTTTATAAGAAACTGGTATTAGCTATAAAGTAAGAATACTCTGTAATCATATGGATGAGTGAATTTCAGTAAAAGAATATGGCAAGCGCTATGTGATCAGTTTGTTTCTGGACTAAATGTCTATCGTTAAGACTTAAGAATAGCGATCATTTGTTTGTCATATGTAATCTAAGAAAACAGAATAAATTATTTAATACATTTGACACTAACAGTTTTACTCTATGGTTATTTATTTATTTATTTGAACACATAAATATTGGTACAAACGGGCACCAGATATGTATGCGCCACGCAAATCTCATTTGGTTTGTGTGAGAGTCGTGATACTGCTCAGGTGCCTAAACCGAAGCAAGTGGTGTTCTTAGGGGTGCACACATGGAGTCTTTGACCTAAAGGTCTGATGCATAAGGCAGTGGAGCATCATGAGGAGATGTAGTCCCATGATAGCTGGTGATCACCGATTGATTCACTCAGGATACTGGAGCATCATTGGTTTGGAATCAGGATTTTCTAACTCCCCTAGATGAACTTTCCATGTTCCCCAACCCAGTTGAAGCGCCAGAAATTCACTTTTCGTCCTCTCAATTTCGTAAACAACACCTGTGGTACGAGAAGGTAGTGAGTAGGAATTCCCTATGGTAACAAAATTAATTTTACGCTATTAGTCTAAGTATTTCGAACACTGATTGTCAGGAATGATATTTAAAGTTCATGAAAAAAAATTGAAGCTTGTGTTTTGGATTACCCGAAAAACTAGTCTGTCGAGATTTTAAGTTTTCGGCACAATTAGTTAGTGATAAGTATCGTCAATCTTTTTATTGCGTAGAAGTTTCTATTCTTTTATGTATTACATTTTACAATACTTTCCTAGAAAAATGTTTAAAAGTATGTAACCCAGCTACAAAATTCCAGATAATGTATTTCTATTTTAGTCATGACACGCATCGGAAATGGCGAGTAAGCCAACTCGCTTTAATCAGGCGCTAATAAATATTTATGGTCAGACAAGAGTATGTTACAGACATGTTATGATTAAGTGTACACATATACGCTCATATAAAAAATAGTCGGGGTTGATAAGTGAATAACTAATAAGGTGAAGACGTGACTCATGATGGGTAGATAAATTGGCTTGTCCTGAAGCTAGAATAAGGTATACGGGCTTAACATACCAACCGACACTACAAACCCATAATCCCGCCTGCAGGATTCGAACCCAGGATATGTCAGTTTTGCATGAGAACGCTTAATCTGTAGACTACCGGGATGACATCCATTGGTGTTGATGTCCTATTATCGATCAAATAATTTTTCTGAAATTTCTAGTTGATTTATAGGTACATGAAATGTCCCCCCAAATGCCCCGGTACGGCCGAGAGTGGGGAGAGTCACCTCTTCCTCTCCAAATGCTCTCACATGGCCAGTGAATATATAGCCTCTACCAGGGAAGTCCTACTCACTGCCTCCTAGTGGCATTACTGTTGTTTACGAAAGTGAGAGGACGAAAAGCGAATGTCCTGCGCTTTAACCGGGTTAGTGGACAAGGTGAGTCCACCTAGTAGAGTTGGAAAACCCTCATTGCAAACCAATGGTGCACATGGACTCCAGCATCCTGATGGAACAAATGGCGTAAGAACTAACCGTTGGTGACCGGCTACCATGTGACTGCATCTCCTCGCGGTGCTCCACTGCCTTGTGGATCAGATCTTTCGGTCAAAGGCTCCGGGTGTGGGCACCTAAGAAAACCACCTGCTTCAGTTCGGGCACCTGGGCAGTATCACAGCCCTGAAGCAAATCGAATGAGATTTGTATGGCGCATATGTATCTGGTGCTTCCTTGTACCAATATTTATGTGTTTAAATAAATAAACATGAAATGTGAATTAATTTTACTATTGTTAAAAAAAAGTATTTGAGATTTAATTAATTTTTGATTTTCATCAGTCGACCACGTTCGGGATATTTTACATCGAAATAAAATATCTTAACCTGGTTAAATGTTAAAAACTGAAAAAAATTATTATATATTATGTTACAGTAATCCTAATGAAGTGTCGATTATTAAGTTAAGCCCACATAACTTATTCTAGATAGGCAAATTTATCCATTCCTCCTGAGTCACGTTTTGAGCTTCTTAATTATTCACTTATCAACCCTGACTGTTTTTATATGAGAGTATGTGTGTGCATATCTTATCCTACTCATCACATATCTGTAGCGTTTTCTGTGTGACAATATATATTGATTAATGGTTGATTAAATCAAGTTGGCTAACTTACCTTCTTCAATCTGCTATACTCTTCCCTCTTTGTTTCGTCTCCCTGACTGCCTGTTCAAATCAATAAAGAATGCATAAATATACATATTCATAATCCATTGATGCTTATTTTAATTCCGTTATTTACTAACGCGGATGAAGTCGATAATTACATACGAAGATAGCCGACTTATGTATTTCAATAACATTCGTACGATTCAATTGGAGTCAGATCCTGGGCCATCAAAGTAGTGAGTCCGTCGATGACATCGTCCGATTGAATTAACGACAAAAACGAAGGGCACCACTAAAATAACATTGACTATAGACTTTGCAATTATATAACATCTTAGGTTCAACAGTACAAGCAATAATATAATACTAAGATAAATAATATAGCATTGACTCTTTATTTCTAAATGAAGATCACTATTAAAGTTGATGAATGTCTTTGAAACCGAATTTTTTATTCCTTAATCTAACTACTTATACGTTTTATTTTTGAAATTTCTTAGGACCTATCATTAGTGGTGCAATGGTCAAAAGCATTGGATTTAAATGGTAAGACAAAATTATTATATTATAATTGTCTTAATACAGTTTCAAATGTATATTCCAATATTCAAATAGTATTAATTCATCACATATCAGTAGGATTAACTTACTATGTGGATTGTTTAAAGGTACCTTTAATCAGTATAACTGAAGAGAAAACCAAACCTTGATTGTTGAAATAATCAATCTATTATATCGTGTGATTGCGTGTGTGCATGCTCAATTGTTATATCGATTGCTCGCGTATGTGCCCAATCTAATATATGAACGCCCAATTGGAGAGCAGTGGATTTATTGATCACCCAATCAGAGAGGAGTGAATTATCGATCAGACCAATGATACAAGATAAATAGTATGAGCAGTCTTGAGTACTTATCAGTCCTGCTTTCTGCTTAGCCCAGACAGTTATATCCAGAAAATCAATAACAGCCTCTATAATATGAATCATTATTCACAAACACACTGGGTTTATATACAAAGCAACGAAACAAACCACATCGTACTATAAAATAGAAAATAACATTTGTACAAGATTTGGCCAAATGTGGTTGTGAATAGGGAGAACAGAAATCAATAGACCGGGGATAACTCAGGAACGGTACATCGTAAAATAATAGTCTGTAGGTCAAATTAAAACATTGGTTCATAAATAGTCCTCAAAAGTTACCATTCCCAATTCTCTTCGGGATACAACACAATCTGCTTTAATATTACTATTTTTTTCAAGTTGTGGTTTTACAATTAGTTGTATTATGGTGTATGCTACTGAAGTCGACAGATATAAGTAGTATGTATACTAATCGAAAGTGGAATAGCTAGGGGCAGAAGGTTGAGAAAATCCAAGAGAAGAAAACAAGAACGGTGAGTGATTGGTATGAAAACGAAGGAACAAAAAAGTCTGAGACAGCTGATGGATATTTTGCATATAAGGTATTTACTATATGGTTTCCAGAATTTATCAAGACATTCAGTAATGATATATTAAAGTACATTTGGTTATCCCCATTTGTGGTCACAATCACAACAGTGATATTTGAACTAAAGAAAATAAAAGATTGCTTAGATCTAAGGCAGTTATTACAGTTACTTTGAACCCGCATGGAATTATCTAAAAATAATATTCATGATTTCGTTATTTAACCTATGGAAGTGATACACATTTCTTCAAATTTACAGCTGGTGCAACAGTTGTTGTTATTAAGAGTGAACAGCTGTAACACATAAGTGTCAGATATAATAATCGCTAAAAAGTACCAATTATAAGGTTTCTTTTGAGAATGATGTTCTTTGAGTTAAGTGGCTTGATTGAGAATCTTTCATTGTTGTTCTCGACTAGTCTCTACTACAAATAGAAATTATTTTTTTACAAGTAATTCACAAGCCCTGAATCCGTTTGTTTATGTAACTAAATCGGTACCAGATTAGCTAAAGTGGATTAAAAGACACAAATCAGTAATGATACCTGAAAATACAACCAGTCGCAGCAGATTCATCAGTAAGGGATGATTCAACGCTTTCATGCAATTAGTTTCCTTAATTAATTTAAACAAACCCAGAAAAAAAATATATATATATGCGAGAAAAGGTCAGAGGTTATTAGTTGTGAGAATCAAGGAAACATAAAGGGTGGGTGGTGTAATAGTTGAGTGTAGTTCAGAGAAAGATAAGATAAAATGTGTGATAATTTTAGAGGTAATAAAGGAGTCATGGTGTAAAAACAAATAGAATGGGTTACGTAATAATTGAATAGAACTTGGAGAGTTCATATAATTTAAGAGAAACAAATGAGCGGAAATGTGTTAGTGAAAGGGTGGTTTAAGAATTGGTTAATGGAAGAGGAATATAATGCAAAACGAAATATTAACCAAAATAAAACTAATAATAACTAAAAAACTAGAACAAAAAAAGTGGATTACCAGAGTAGTAATAAGTTTATCACTGTCTCTTTTGGAATACATAGATCCTGTTTGAGTTTTTTATCGCGATTGCTTCAGCAAACCGGAGAGAAGTTGTACTTCTTTGTCTGCTAATAATTTTGAAAGCACGCTTTCAAACTAAATTTCTACATATAGTAAACCCTGTATAATAGTTAGCATCTAGCCTGGATATGTATTCCATGCTATGATAGAATGTAAAACAGAGTGTGTGAAGGAAACTAGAAACTAGAATAAGCAAAAGGTGAGCTGACTACTCAGTAAATACACTTGATAAGATTATTCACAAACATAACGACAGATTTATGGCTAAGTGACTGAGCTTAAAAAAATAAAAACACCATCAAAATGATTCACTTGAGCCATAAATCTCTATCATTTCATAATCAATGAGTATAGATATAGTTCCAAAGATTTTATCCTTTTTATAAATCTACGTTTTGTAAAGTGTATAAATGTTTCGGACAATCTAGAACCTTAATATCTAACGTTTTTCTGAACCTTAAAACTTAGTTTTATATCAATCTGTTTGTTATTTTCATAATATTAGGATGCTTTGGTTCATAGCCATTGTTTCCCTACTTTACGCTCCATTGACACTATATTTGAGGAATCCACCAAAAAGGGATGAAGCTCAGGTGAGTACATTTGTGTTACATAGAAAATAATATCATTATCTTATGTATGTACTTATACACAAGCTAAAAGTTAAGGGGTACCTTGTTTAACAAATATACGTCTCAACTACTCAGTCATCAAATGAAATCATAGTCTTTTACAATATAATCTTCGAAAATCTAAACTGCATTAAATGAAACTGATACTTATTATAAGCAGAGATTGGTGTTGGCTAGTAGTGGAATCTTGGACGCTCATTTAATCCTGTTTGGGACTCGTTAGCCGGATGTACCTGCATCACAGAGTTGATATTGGTTATCTGAACTTAGTAGTTTAGTAGATAACACGTTGAATATTTGAAGCGATAAATATTCCATTAAAGTTTCAGTGTGAACATTAACAACGGACCAAAATTACATCAAGCTGACGAGCTATTAATAGAACTAAACATATATCTTGAATTTCATTTGTAGTCACAATCGAAATCTTAAGTTTTTATCATTTTGCTTCAAATATTCATTATGAAGATAAAACATAATAACTTTAAAAAAACGTTCGCGTGTGAGACTAATGGTTCTGAATTCGAATCCCGAAAGCGGGATCCTGAATGCGCATTGCTGAAGAGTGCCACAATAGGACGAAACGGCCATCCAGTGCTTCCAGGTTTTCAGTGATAGTCTAACATCAATCGATTCATGATCTCAATCAAAAGAAATATGAAATCCTTTAAATATCATTTTACAACAATATTTCAATGGAATCATATTAATCAAGTTTATAAAAAAAGGCCAGCATCATGAAAATTATGTAAGTGACTAGCAATGGAATTCATTTGTTGTGTTCTGCCATATTTGAGACCTGTAAGCTGCATGTATCTGTATACCGGTGTTAATGTACACACCGGGGTTCGAACCCAGGGACTATTGAACATAATTCTTTTGTATATAAAGATCAGGTCTTTCAATTCGTTCAGCTACTTCTTCTGACGTTTGGAGGAGTCTCAGTACGATAGATTGAGCCAGGAAATTACTAATATGATAGAATTCTGTAAATGATCGATTTACATTTATTGTACTGTCCGTTTAAGCTAAATGGTTTAAAATCGAAGTGCTAACTAAATCAAATATGCCTTTACTTAGTCAACCTGGAAGGAATTCGAGAACATACTTCATTTGAACTGACAGGTTACATTATTACCAGATATGGATTGTAATTTGTCTAGCAATATAAATTTGCCACTGAAAGAACCTATTTTTCACAAATTACTACCAATCATTTTAATCCTGTAAAGTAAGTTAGCACTCTAAGATTTGAGAACAAGTTTAAAGCTCGCAGATTTGCTTTAATTATCAAAACTAAAATTGACTGGTTATTGAGTAATAAACAATTCGTTATTTATCTAGTACAAATTCCATAAGCACTATAAGTTTTCTTAAAACTCTATTTAAGTCATGCTGACGAGTCCCAGCAAGTGTGAAATCTAGTTTAAGAATTCCCTGATGTTTACCTTCAGCTACCTAACAGCAAATAAAAACACTAGGAAAAACTCTTAGAATCGTATCTTGAGTTAATCTTTAGTGAGAAAATGATTTCTACTAGTATACAAGGGTCTGTGGATATTGTTGAATTTTCACATCGCGGATCGGCTAAAGGTACAGATGCTCCTAACTGTTTGTCGTCTTAGTAGTTTAAGGGTTGAAAATCCGCTTTTGAGACCAAAACAGCTGAGATCCATCCCCAGTGGCTTTATTTGAGTACACACATATTAAGATGAAATAGTTATCCAGTGCTTCCTGGTTCTCAAATGTGTTTAAGCTAAAAATCAGTGCGTGATTCAAACAATGAACATTCTACGATCTCCATAAACTCCTTTATATCGCTACTAACCTACATTGTTTAAGTGTTATAGAAATTTAATCAACATGAATTAATATGAAAATTTCTTTCAGTCACTTGTTACAACAAAAAATGGAAACCAACAAAAAGAATTAAATTCTTTCGAAAACGATCCTAAGACAACAATAACTGAAATTCCAAGAATATGTTTGGGCTCTACAATCGATTATGATCCTTCACATGGAGGACTTCAAGAATATCGATATGAATAAAGAATAAAAAGGTAATTCATTGTCATGACGTATTAGATATATTTTATTGTGAATGATGAATTAAAACTGATACGAGTTTTCTTAATATACTACTGAGTTGTATAAATTAATAGCCAAACACCGTTTTATGATTGATGAAACATCATTCAATTGAAGCCAGACCAACATGAAAAACGTGGAACACTGGATGGACAACTTGTTCTATTGTGGGACTCCTCAGCGGTGCGCATCCACCTCGCCTCGCGAGACTCGAACCCAGGACCTACAAGTCTCGCGTCAGAGCACTTAACCGATAGACCACTGAGCCGGCATTCAACGGTGTTAATGTCTAACTTTAACCAATCCACGAGATTGAGCGACCATACACCAATGTCTTCAGTGAGTTGATATCTCCCAACATACCTGGTTGAAATCCCGCAACAGGACGAAACGGCCGTCCAGTGCTTCCAGGTTTTCCATGGTGGTCTAGCTTCAATTGACTCATGATCTCAACTATAAAGAATTGCTAAAACCTTCACAAAACCCCCTTCTGATACTTCTGAATTGTATAAATTAATAGTCGAACAACAGTTTATGAGCTTGAATTATGGAAACATAGGATAGTCTTCGTATATATTTGTAATCAACCTTAGTCAAAATATTTCATAAATGATTCATCTGAGACAATCTAAGTCACTTGGAATCTCATCAGTTAATTAAGACTAATTAAATATACAATGAATTGTGTGACTTCTTCATGAACCTGTTAACGTAGCTTGCCAAGACATCTTCTGGTACACTGTCGTATTGTTTAGTAGAATTAGTTTGACTAAATTCTTACGAAGTCGAATACATTCACTTTTTTACGTGTCATTTCAGAAATAATTTTATGAGGTCTGTTCTAAATAAAGAGAACAATTTGCTTTTTTCAGTATGGAGTTGTGGACGTTGTCGAATTTCGTTAAAATCATTAACCGATGTAAGTTAGTCAACCAATTAAAATCTGAAAACAATGGAAGCCCGTTTCGTCCCACGATGAGACTTCACAGAAGTGTGCATCCATGAACCCGCTAGCGGAAATTGTACCCGGGGCCATCCGAATCACATGTTAACGCTTAACTTCTAAAACGCTGAGTCGGCATTTAACGTTCTTATTGTTTAACTTCCATCAATTCATGACGTTACGTGATCACCTTTAACCTCTTTCTTTGAGTAACTGCTTCAAACCTGACACCATTTATCTCTACTGATCTAAGTTAGACAATAACAACGATGAATGCACGCGACTCGGAAGGCCCCTGGTTCAATTTTCACTTGCAGGTTGGTTGATTCTCACTGCTGTGAAGTCTCATTCTGGAACGAAACGGCCTTCCAGTGCTTTCAGATTTTTATTGGTTGTCTAATTTAGATTGGTTCACGATTTCAATGAGTTTCCTTTATTTAGGCTTATCTTGTCCGATGAACGAAGTCTGCAAAACAATCTTAGTTTAACATTAATTACACTCATTATCTAGTTTTATACCTCGTTATTTATCAATGCCATCTATCTGTTTTGTCAAAAGTGAAAAATTTTTGATCAACACTGTTGATATCCTAGGTGTAAGTTGTCAGGAATGTCAGCAAAGGAAGTTAGGTTTACATACCTTTCAACCAGGTAAACACTAAAGAGCGTAACAACTTAGAGTCATTTGTCAAAGTTAATTTTAAACTGACACTACGAAAACAGTTATGATTTTTCAATCATGCACTCTATAATTGATACTAGATTAACAGGCTAAACTTAGACGGTCTAACCAACGAATAAGAATCATATATGAACCAGACAGTAATTCCGTAACACAAACAAAAACAGTCTACATAAAGTAAATCTAGAGTAGAACTAAAGTTGATTATAAAATATTCACTGATATTCCTACAGCCGGATACCAATCACTGTTCATCGTCACTTAACACATTACAAACCTGAAGTTGTTATTTACCAATTATTGTGAAAACAACTCATCATGCTTCAAAGCATCTCATCAAATCTAAACAGCCTGAATTACCAATTAGTTATGTTATTGTAAACAAAGTATTACATAACTTAGTTGATTGAGTTTAATTTGAAACAATGCAAGTCAGAAGAAGAGGAAACAACATATTTAACATTACAGTTAAGATTGTTTGAAATGAAATCATATAGATAAGGGAGTGACGTAATAAATAATCATAATGATAACAAGACGAAATGGAGGATATAAGTTTTTTTCGACAAATAGATGATGTTTATTATTAGAATGGGGATTCGCGGAGATTATAGTCATTTTAATGGTTGAATTCATGAGTCAATGTAAGCTAGCCCACTATTGAAAATCTCAGAAAATGAATGAATGGTTGAGCAAGATCATGGATCGATCGAAGTTAGATATCAATGCCGTTAGATGCCGGCTCAGTGGTCTAGAGGTTAAGCGTACTCAAGCGAGACTGAAGGCTCCAGTTTCAAGCCCTATATGCGGGATCATTGATGAGAACTGCTGAGGAGTCCTATACTCGGAAGAAAAGGCAGTCCAGTGCTTCCAGATTTTCAATGGTGATCTATCTTACATCGATTCATGGATTCAACCATTAAAATAGATGATAATTAACTCAACTGATTCATAATATTGTCTAGAAAGACAGTAAATTAGTTGAAGCATCCATTTGACTGGGATAAATAAACTAAGTTCATCTATAAGCAAAGATGGATAGTTGCTAGCAATAGAATCCAGGACGTGTGTCTCGTCCTATTTTGCTTAAAATACTTATGAATTAAGGCAATATCAAGGCAATATGCACAGTATCTTTATATGTCAATAAGAGACTGAATAATTGCAGTCCTAAACATCATTGGGAAGATTCAAACAAACAATACCAAGTGAATTTAAGTTCATCTATGTAATGGCTGATCATTAAATTCATTTAAAGTCTGTATACGAGACAGATTATTTAAACAAGTTTTCCAATCCCAAGACATTTCTGTATGATTCATTCCCTATTAAATAAATAATTGATATGACGGCAGAATAAAGATGATTTCACTTGCCACAATGGTCTACTGTAATAATAATAATATTTTGTGCACGACGTTATACTACTACTAGCCTGGATACTCAACCAATACGATATACTCATACCGGCATCATATTATACCAGATACACGATTCATGATTAATTATGGAGAACTAGAATATAGACCGAATAATAGATTTATTTAGCATAAATAGTAGCAGTATACACATAGTGGGTCCAGAGTATAAATCAATAAGAAAAAAGAGTTCATATAATAAATATTAGGCTGAATGTTTAACTGCTATCACTCAGTAGTCACTGGCCGAACATCAATAAATTTGTATTATTCCTTGTGGCCTGTATCACTTATGTGGTATCTTTAGGGTTCATACAAGACGGCAATAACCTTAATGACAACTACGATCTCATATACAACAGCTTTACAATCTTCTAGCCACAGCTACTCCAACTGACAAATCTAGTGAAGGAAAAGTTATTGAAAGAAACTAAAGAAGATTATGATTTACTTATGATTTAATTCAGTTGTAAATCAACTCAATGATTAATAATTATAAAATATCATCAGTTAAGTAATTATCACTGAACAAAATATCATAGTAAATTATTCAGTAAGAGAGAAATGTATTAAGGATTATATAATTATCTACAACTGAAAATACTCTGACAGTTAAGGATATGAAGGAAATAAAATATTTAGTAATCAATATATGATTTGTAATAAGATATGTAATATCTTCTTGATTGTTTCATGAATACAAAAATTTTGATCAGTGTTAGAAAGTAGGCCTTCAAATGCCCTGGTACGGCGGAGAGTGGGGAGAGTACGCTCTCCCGTATCGAAATACTCTCACATCGCCACGCGAATATATAGCCTCTACCAGGGAAGTCCTGCTCACTGTCTTCTTGTACCACAGGTGTTGTTTACAAAGTTGAGAGGATCAAAAGCCAATGTCCGACGCTTAAACCGCTTTGGTGGACACGGTGGGTCCACCTAGGTGAGTTGGAAAATCCTGATTCCAAACCAATGGTGCACATGGGCTCCAGTATCCTGAGGGAACAAATGGTGCATGAATCAATCGTTGATGACCGGCTACCATGTGACTGCATCTCCTCAAGATGCTCCACTGCTTTGTGGATCAGACTTTTAGGTCAAAGGCTCCGTGTGTGGTTCCATAAGAAACCACCTGTTTCAGTTTGGGCACATAGGCAGTATCCCAACCCTCACACAAATGAGATTTGTGTGGCAAGTATATATCTGGTGCCCATTTGTACCAATATTTATGTGTTTAAATAAATAAATAAATAAATAAAAAGTTATCCTAATATCTCGTTTCGTAATCATCAATCTATAAAACTATGCAACGGATCTAATAAAAACAACCTGATAAACTCCTGAAACCGATATACAACGTTGTCTTTATTTCTTAATTACACTTAACCCTTCGTGTAGTATCTTTGAAATTCCTGAAACATTGTTTTCAAAAACATGAAAATCATTTTCTTCAGAGATTCGCTTACCTTTTCTTAACTTCTCTTTCCTCTTGCTTCTGTATTCTCTAATGATATATTAACATAAACCAACTATTTATCATCTATTACTTACCTAAAGATATCAAAATTGATTTTTAACACTTATCAGATTAATTATATTTCAATGACCGTAGATTTGCTAAGAGCGTAGCTTTCTAGTTATGATAAACATGATTACAATGTTTGGAATTTATATTTCCACATGACATTTGTTATTTAACGATTGATTGAAATTCGATAGGTTTGCTAATGTTTCTATGTCTCAAGGTCACTGTTTATAGACAGTTGTCCCATTCTGATTTTGTCTTCATGAGTACTAAGCGTTTTTTTCTGTACTATTGTTTTACCTTTAGGTTTCATTGTTGAGAAATTATTAGTAAGGAGTTGTGTGTGTTATTTGCCGCCTTACTAAATTTGCAATAGATCCTATTCGTATTAAGAGTATCTCTATATTTCATAGTATACATAATACATTGTAGACCAAAGGACACTTTAGATAAGGAGGATATCAGAAATGAGGTCCTGTCTATTTATTACTCCTTCAATAACCTGAAATTTTATTATAGTACGTAACAAAATATGAAGTATAGATTCAATTATTAAGTCAACATGATAATGGGAAAACTATAAGAAATGAATGAAAAATAGTGTAAAAACGATCTGTACTGTCATCTTTAGTTAAATCTTCAAGATTATTGACGATCCTCAAATTCCCGAAGTAATATGTAAAAGTTAATTGTTCACGTGCAAGACCGATAGATACTGTGTTCGAGTCCAACGTGTGGGATCATGGATATGCACTGCAGAAGAATCCCATACTAGAATGAAACGGCCATCCAGTCCTTTAAGGTTTTCTATGATGGTCTAGCTTCAATTGACTCATGATTTCAACTATATAAAAATTATATCTTTATTTTTTTCAGATGATCCTATAAACAAAGTAATCATATTGCCTTTCATTCCATAGAAGAAAAAAAAGAGAAATCAATTTTACAACCAACACCGATAACACAATAAACTCTCATTGAATATTTGTCTATGTCCATCCAGTACCTCCCCCTCACTCTTCTATAAATGTATATCTTTGTATCTTATTTGGTTTTAATTAAACATATTGATCGATACAACTTTAATTTTCTTATAACACAGTTAATTAATAAAGAAATAACCCCAACTAATTCATGTCTAAAAGGTGTTAAACATTGGATACTAATCACCATGGTTACTAATGACCATATATATATAAAAAATGTATTACAAATTTACTGATTATTATTATTATCCTTTACACCAAATTCAAACAATCATAATTATTTAATTGTTTGTTTATTTATTTAAACAAAATAAACTCAATGTAAATTTGTGTTTCTCAATGGTTGTTGTTGTTGTTTGTTTCTTAAAAACCTTTCTTTCAAGTTCACAAAATAGATTATCGGGAAGTTAATAGATTAGTTCAGTTCTTGTATTGAATCATTAGTCTTTAGGTTCATTGATAAATGATGCTTACATTTCGTTAGAGTAATAAGAAGATGAAGATTATCAGAACTATGCGATAAACTCAGCTTTTATGGTGTTATATGAAAGTGTAAAAGGGTGTATACCAAGTTCACCTAATATTGTTTGTTTGAACCTTCCCATTGATGTTTAGGACTACAACTTATCGGCATATTTGCATACTGTGCCTCGATATAGCTTTAATCATAAGTATTATAAGCGAAGATGAATAGTGGCTAGCAGTGGAATCCAGTTTGACGTTCGTTTCGTTCTATTTCAGACTCGTTAGCTGGATATACCTGCACTATCTATCTTTACTTACAATGCTTGTGAAATAAGGCAATATCGAGGCAATATGCACAGTATGCACATATACCAATAAGAGGCAGATCATTTGCAGTCCTAAACATCAATGGAAAGATTCAAACATACAATACCAAGTGAATTCAAACTTCACCCCATTGCATAAGCAAGTGGCTATCAGGACTCAGTAGCTGAGTAGATAACGTGATGGCGTTTGAAGTGAACGGTACTGGGTTCGAGTTCCAGATGGAAAATCAACTCTGAGGTGCAGGTACATCTAGCTGACGTGTCCCAAATAGGACGAAACGCTCGTCCTTGATTCCACTGCTAGCCACTATCCATCTTTGCTTACAATTAACACTATGTTCAGTAACTACTTCAGATCTTTGGTGTATACTAAGGTTTCTTGAAGCCTTAGCCATACGAAAATTCAATATTCCCTTGTGTATTCAAAAAGTTTGTTCTCACCTTAAACCTACCCTGGTAATATTAGCTTATTATTCAGAGTGATTAGGTCACAAATTGTTTCCACATTATTTTATTATTATTATTATTATCCTTGTCTACTCCTACCCCCCACGACCTAATTCCAGTCTAGTTGACCTTCTACTTTTTATATATAAATGTTCTTAACAAGTATATGATGTATGATCAGATTGTTCGAAATGTATTGCGCTAATATATCACATAGTTCTTCTTATTATTATTACATTATCGGAATTTTTCAAAGGGACCAGATGCTTACGTTACTTACAATAACAACAACAACAACAAAAAGAAAACAAAACAAACAAATGAAGCCTATTTATTTTCAATAAATCAACTCGGAAATGAATTATGTAATGGTATTAGTATAAGAAGTGAATAGCCTTTGTCAGTTATATATAAGCTTCATGTATTATGTAGTTCACCACTTAGTAGGGAGTTTGTTCTAATGTTAATTTACTTCATTAAGAAATATATGCAGTATTATAAACTAGATGTGTTATTTTGACTTGTTTTTGTTTACTTGTATCTTCTTATTGTTAGTTTGAACTGCGATTGATCAGTCTCTTGTTGGCTTGTATGCATCCAAATAGGAAGAAACGTGCGTCCTAGATTTCACTGCTAGACTTGTTATTTTCTTTAACGGTTAATACATTCATTAAGACGGAAAATGTAGATCAGATCTATACAAATCATTTAAACTTTTAATGCATTAAAGTGAATAAGCTGAATTGAATTAAATCTTCAAAAACATTCTCAGTAACTTCAAAGACGGTAAGACTATAATTTATGGACGACCTTTGAGTGGTGCTACACTGACTTTAAGAGTGTCCATCTATTAACTAGAACCAAATGAGGATTATACACCTGTGTGGGGAATTAGAATTATGACTTAAGGTTAAGGTTAGGAATTAGATTTAAGGTTTTCATCACGAACTAATATCAGCTATAACACCAAAACTCTATTTAGCCAAATGGATGGATGAATTTTGCGCCTGATTGGTTCATCCATAAATTATAGTCTCGCCTCAAAAGCTTTTAAAAACTTACAAACAATCGTAAAAATATAACATATTTTATTTCATCGACGTTGCCAGATCTTGAATATCTCGAATGACAATTCTTATTGATTAATAAACCATTGAATTCAGTGATAATAAACATATTTTCAATGAACGGGTTCTATGGAGATCAGTTTAACTCGTAAACTCGGTACATCACAGATTGATGTCAATTAATATAAGGAGCATTGGAAATACATTTTATCCTATTAAGAAATTCTACAGCAGTATCCGCTCGTGACTCATTTAGAATTCAAACCGAGGACCTTTTGGTCTCCTGGTTAATGATTAACCATTAGGACTTACTAGTTAGACACCACTGATAGCTTTTGTGTTAATTATTAATAAATGAAAGCATGAGTCAATTGAAGCTAGACCACCGAGGAAAACCTGGAAACACTGGACGGCTGGTGTTAATGCCAGCTCAGTGGTCTATCGGTTAAGGGCTTCGGCTCGAGACTGGTAGGTCCTGGGTTCGAATCTCGCTCGCGAGAGCGGGTTCGTGGATGCGCACTGCTGAGGAGTCCCATAATAGGACGAAACGGCCGTCCAGTGTTTCCAGGTTTTCCTCGGTGGTCTAGCTTCAATTGACTCATGCTTTCATCTATGAAACATACCAAATCTCCACAAAAAACCCCTTCTAATAATTATTAATAAAACGTGTAATCACAGCGAATATTAAGACACTCATACATTAGTAATGATTAATCAAATATAGTTCTGATTATCAACAATATGTGAGAAGTAAATCTCTCTGTAAATAAAAAAAATAACA
This sequence comes from Schistosoma rodhaini, assembly GCA_944470415.2. NCBI lineage: Eukaryota > Metazoa > Platyhelminthes > Trematoda > Strigeidida > Schistosomatidae > Schistosoma > Schistosoma rodhaini. Next base: position 36,929,814 of record OX104038.1, read on the forward strand.
ATGTAAAACTAAATATAATAAAATCGAGTAATCACTAATTCGGCAACATCGAAAGATATTAATTTTAAATTTGATAATAACTAAATAAATACAATGAAATGCATAGGGAAGTCCTACTCACTGCCTTCTAGTGGCATTACTGTTGTTTACGAAATTGAGAGGATGAAGATAGAATGCCCGACGCTTCAACGGGGTTGGTGGACACGGAGAGTTCACCTAGGTGAGTTGGAAAACCGTAATTTCAAACCAATGGTGCACATGGGCTCCAGTATCATGAGGGAACAAATGGCGTATGAATCAGTTGGGACTGCATCTCCTTACGATGCTCCACTTCTTTGTGGATCAGATCTTTGGGTCAAAGGCTCTAGGTGTGGCCTCTTAAGTAGACCACTTGCTTCATTTTGGGCACCCGAGCAGTATCACAACCCTCACACAAATCAAATGAGATTTGTGTGGCGCATATATATCTGGTACCCCTTTGTACCAGTATTTATGTTTTTAAATAAATAAATAAAACTAGAATTGAAACTTAGTAGTTCTGTACGTATCTAAAATAAATTACACAATACGGAATAATACTAGTCCATTATATACCGAATCATTGATAAATGAGAGATGCTGTTAAGTTCATGCTTATTTTATTATTTATTTAAACATATATATATATATATATATATATATATATATATATATATATATTGGTACAAAAGGGCACCAGATACATATGCGCCACACAAAATAATGAAAGTAGGAAGAGAAGGGATGAAAAGATAAGGCGGACTGAAAAGTACAACCAGAAGACTCTTTCAGTTAGGAAAGTTAGAACCACTCTTTATATAGAAAGTAAAAGAAGGTTGCAGCAGGATCGCCATTGGCTTCTATTCTGAGCCATATCTGATTAGGGCTCTAGCCACTGTGTTGCACCATCTCTCGGACCCCAGCCAGGGAGTCGTGAAGGACCAACAGAAGCTAGCCCTTTGCAGCTCTCTTTCATGCCACGACACCATGTCATACACTGACCTCTCCGCTTTTTCCAACCAGTCCCAGGGTCGGCAAATAATGCACGACGTGGAAGTCTCTGGGACGACACTGATTGCCAACTGATTAAGTGCGGATTGCATGCCTTGGGCATTATCGCACAGTAAGACAATATCATCCGCATACTTGAAATCGAGAAGTCGTTCTCCAGGCAACATATCCACACCACCATTACTAACATCCATCAGAGCTGTTTCCAGGATGTCATCGATAGCAAAGTTGAAGAGGAATGGTGAGATAGGGCAACCCTGCCTCACCCCACTGTTCGAATGGAACAAGGGAGAAAGGTGGTTGTATGCCCTCACTCTGCCTGAGGTGTTCGTATACAGGGCCTTTAAGATGTTAATGAACTTCTCAGGCACACCCTTCTTCAATAGACAATCCCAGAGAACAGTCCTGTCCAACGAATCGAAGGCTGCTATTGATAAATATTTGAATTTATTTCCATAAAAAGACATATACTACTTATTAAGAAGTTGACTAAAATTTCGTGAGAGATATCCATATATATATATGAATGAGTTGTGCAAGCATCTTTTATTTCAGATTAGTCATTAAAAGTTTCCTCTTCACTGTCCATTTATTCATTTGAAGTAACTGATTGTTCTCCCATATAATAAATGGTATCTTATCAGTATTAGACTAATATAATCAAATTAAATATAGAATCCAACCAATTGGAATACATCATTTTATCTATTCTTATATTCTTCAAACCTAAATAGTAGATAATAGAATAGAGATGTAAAGCGAACGTTTCATGAATAAGAAATGATTAGCTTACGTGTATGATAATACTTATACAAGCCTTCTTTTACAAAACAAAAACGAAAGAAAAAAGCCGATAATTGCATACATATGTACAGAAATGAACTATCTGAAATTAAATGAAGTATTTCTTTTTCAAGATTAGAAATCTGAATTACTTTTAATCAGAAATATATTTAAGAATACAAGTTAGTGATTAGATCACGTCTAACAACTTGTTCTTCGCACAGTAGTTTTGCTAAAAAAAAAGGTATTGTGAAGATTTGATACCCTTACTTAGGCGTATGGATTCTAATGTATTTGGGTCTTATCTTACCAGAAGATATACAAAAAGAAAGATGTGATTGGAGTGGATGGTTAGTTTTTGATAAAATAAAAGTTATCAGTATTTTGAATGCTTTAACCTGTCTATCCACAATCATATTCATGATAGAATCAAAAGATTCACCGTGGCATAATTTTCTCAGAACCTCAAGAAAGAATAACGAGAAACAGTAAAGAATAATAGGTAACACATCATAGTTTGAAAACTGCAAAATGTTAAGGTTAAATAATCCTCAATGAACCAAATTGTTTATTCAAAGTTTCTGCGGTCATATAGAATCTTAGTATCGTTTTATTTCAATGTCAATGGTAAATAGTGGGATAAATATGTAGCCTCTTTACATAATAAGTCAAACAGGAAACTCTCTTCAATTTTAGTCAAAAGTGAGAAGATTAGTAGAAGTCTGGTGAAAAATGTACACCAAGAAAAATGACATTTGACTTAGTTTTTATTACAGAATCTCCAATAGTACAAACTTTATGAGATTCCAACAGGGTGTTTCTATTTTCTGTTCATGTCTCAAGCTAAAGTCAACAGTTTGACATTTAGAAGCATTAAGTGTGAGACCATTAACAATAGACTATCATTCGATTAGAGACAAGAACTCATTCTTTTCAAAGGGATAGAAATTGTTATACATACAGTCAGTAATCTGATAAACATTCTTTCTAGGCTTAACAAGGGTTAATTAAGGAATCTATCCTTGTTCGCACATTAACTCTAGGCTGTAGGTACATACAGCTAACGCGTCTCGACAATATAAAACATGAGTTCTGGGTTCAACTACCAACCACAATCCATCTATTTACTGGCTATATTCGTCAGGGATTTCTCAACCTAGGTTTAGTGATATTCGGGACTCATCAGCAAGGTATACCTTTAATCTAAAACGAATTAATGCTTCCTAGGCAGCTTTCAAATAAGATTCAATCATAAGTTTTAATTAAACAAAGTGGCTTCGTTCGATCACAGAAATGAGATTGTATGAATGTTCTTGTTATCAATGAAAATGCTCATAATAATATTACATATTTGAGTATGGTAATGAATTCGAACTACGATAAATTAAGAATTAGACTCATGATAAGGTATGAGTTACTTGGTTGTGTTGGGGATGTTAAATTCCCAGAACTTACTTGGCAAATGACTCATTTTTGTAATTTTATTTTGAAAATTTGAATTTCCTTGTTTTTGCGCCAAAAGCGCTCCTTTCAGTCGTATTTCCCACTTGCAAATATCTTAAATGCTATTGGTCCGTTGGATCTTTTTAGTGTGCTATTTTGTAACGCTTCCCAAGGACAACTTTATACTGTATATATAAGTTCGATTTTTTCCTATTGCGATTGCTTGTACTTCGGCTGCTTACGGATTATATTTTCCCTTACTCTGTCTTCGGCTTCTCACTCTAGTTAGCGGGGCCTGGGACAACGGATTAGAATAGCCTATCGTGTCACTGTGTCATTGACCTTCGTTCGTTACCGAGAAAATCGTAATTAGCATCAAGTATATCAGGTCGATAGATATAATCAATCGATTAAAACAAATTTAAGAAAACATGAAGATTTCTGACAATAAACATGTGTTAGGTTTCTTAAATTTTATGCATTATCAGATCAGTGAACATATAGAGGAAGTTATATGTTCTTAGCAAAAACAAGGGTACTTTATATCCTTATTAAAATGTGTTTGAGTTATCTCTTTGTTGATATTAGGGACTGGAGTTTGATAAGTCTTCTTTGAATATGTGAGTAGGTCGTTTGGGGATCGGCTTGATATAGCCATACAAACTCTGAAGCATAGAAGGATAATGGTTAGAAATGGAACCCAGGATTCGGATATCGTCCTATCTGAGCCCATCAGCTAGATGTATCTAAGTCTCATTGTTGATGTTCACTTAGGTACTCAAACCCAGTATCTTTCACATTCTATGTCCAAAATGACTATGTGAAACCAGTAGTTTAATAGATAATGAGTTAGGCGCTTTGACTAAAACATTATCAGATTCAAGTCCTTGTTCGCACATTAACTCTAGGCTGTAGGTACATACAGCTAACGCGTCTCGACAATATAAAACATGAGTTCTGGGTTCAACTACCAACCACAATCCATCTATTTACTGGCTATATTCGTCAGGGATTTCTCAACCTAGGTTTAGTGATATTCGGGACTCATCAGCAAGGTATACCTTTAATCTAAAACGAATTAATGCTTCCTGGTGGATTTCATCCTGTGTCACCTAGTTTCTCAGTAAGATAATTTACTATTGATCTTTCTGAGGGTCTGTTGACTTCTTGTGGGACTGAGACTTATACAATTACAATAATCTTTTATTGAAACAACATTAAACTATCACTTGTGTATAGGAGTTACAAACGGAAATGTTACACAATAGATAGATATAAGTACCTGTTATTCTTAAATATTTTTTACTCAATGTTTGAAAGCTGGCAGTTTCAGCATTTTATGAGTACTAAATTAAATGAAGGGTGTTGAAGCATATGAGAACCTAGTACAAATTACAGTTGTAAGAGATATTAGAACTCAGTTAATGGTCATATTTCGTAGATTATTTGATTAAATAATCTTTGATATGCTATTTTCACTTACATGAACAATATAACACAATAATATAGAAAAGTAAAAAAAAAGTATAAGTGTAGATCTTTTCGATGGTTCCTTCATCTGAATATGACAAGTAACTATAGTCGAAATGAAATTCTATCAAGTACGGAGGATTGTTTTGTAAGTGTTTATTGTGTATGTATTTATGTATATATGTATATCTGTTTTGTATCCAAGTGAGTGAGCTGAATAGAAAAATCCAAAAGAGACAAACAATCAGTTTCATATTTCCTTCATTATTATTATTATTATTCTCTTTTCTTATTCACATCCGTTAAATGATAACATGAACGTTTTTGACATGCACATGAACAAGTGATCCCGTAAAGATTTCCATTAGAAATAAACGATAGAAAGCTTTTGAAGTTAAATGTAAAAGCGTAGGAGTGTTTTCATTTTTTTTTTTTAAATTTTTCTGTTTATCATAGATTATAAGTACGATCTATGTTGAAGTGTTTCAATGTAACAGTTTTGTAATATCTCTTGGATTTTACTAGTTCTTTAGTTAAATCCTGACAAAAATTCGCCAAGCTTGTTGAGTGTATGTGGATACGACCGAAGGATATCACTTTTGTCGTACGTAACTCAACCTTTCAATAATAAACGATGAGATACTGATTCTTACTAACTTCACAAATATTTTACATTATCTCAATGTTCAAGTAAATGATGGGATACAAGTAGTGTAGAGGATTTGCATGTCTCATACATAACATTTATCAGACAAGTAGTAGTCCCCCCTCTCGAAATGCTCTCACATGGTCAGGCATATATAGTCTATGTCAGAGAAGTCCTACTAATTGCCTTCACATGACGGTGGTGATCTTTACGGAATTAAGAGGACGAAAAGCGAACGTCCGGCGCTCTAACCGGGTTACTGAACACGGTGCGTCCACCTAGGTGAGTTGGCAAACCCTGATTCCGAACCAATGGTGCACATGGGCTCCAGTATCCTGAGGGAACAAATGGTGTATGAATCAATCGTTGGTGACCAGCTACCATGTGACTGCATCTACTCACGATGCTCCACTGCTTTGTGGATCAGACATTTAGGTCAAAGACTAGGCGAGTAGCCCCCTAAGAAAACCATATGCTTCGGTTTGGGCACCTGAGTAGCAACACAGCCCTCACACAAATCTCATTTGATTAGTGTGGCGCATATATATCTGGTGCACCTTTGTACTAATATTTATGCGTTTAAATAAATAAATACATAAAACTAGAAGTGAACGATAGGTTTCCCATGGTGGGCTAACTTCAATTGACTCGTGATCTCAACTATTGAAACATGAAAACGTCAGCAGTTCTGAAGATTTCCTATGGAGAAATACTAGTTTCTCTCCTTTATATGCTCTATCAGTTCAGTATTCATTATAAATCTCTTTAATTAATTGAATAAACGATCATCAACTTTCACAATTTCTGTAAAGATTTGTAGAGTTTTACAGTTAAAAAAGATGATTTAATGGGGAAAAGTTTTAGATAACGTCATTCGCTAACGCTATTTAATTGTTCTCATAATTAATTTAAGCAAATATTTGTCTGTCATAAAATAGAAATTGGTTGCGTTAGTAACAAAAACATTGAAAGGTTATCAAAATATCAAAGTTACGCAATTTTAAAACAGGTTATAAGAATGGATATAATGGTTAATGCGAAAATATATGGTTGACTACTCACCTGATGAATATAAGAAAGAAACAAATACCTGTAAAATAGGCACACAATGATCAAGTTCTTCAACTTTCATTGTTATTACTCTTAAGATTGTTACGTAATTTCAAGTTAATATGCTGAGTACAGCATCCAGCGGTTTTCATGTTTAACTTCAATCAATCAGTGATATTATGGAACAGTTTTTCAATATCACTGGTGTGTAACTAACGTCAAGTAGATTATGCAATATAACAATCCTTACACGATCTTTTACAGTAATGACAAATGAGTTTGCTTACCTCAACATCAGTTAAAACGTAAGGAAAAGTCATGTTAGCGAAATTCATTTATCGTGTAAAAGTAATTCAAGTTGGTGTTTTTAGAATTATGTCTCAATTCAAGAAACTACTTATCACTACATTGATACCACTTATCACCGTTGAAGTTAAACAAGATTGAATGTAAAATAGTAGGGTCCCTTATGGGTGGTACAGACATCGTAGAGTTACTAATCATAAATTTAATGGGCCATAATAAACAATTTAAGTTATTTCAGTGTAACAAATTGTATTCAACACGGATTTTTTTATATTTGGCCTCTGGTTGGCAGAGGGATCCAGAACATGGATTTTTTTCTACATAGGACTCGTCAGCTTTATGGATACAGTAGCTCAGTGATTAACGTGTAGGCGTGCGAAGCATAAGATAATGAATTCAAATCTTATTGTAAACATCAATATTGGGACACAATTACATCAAGATGAAGGGTCCTAAATATGAGAAAAGATGTACCTGGAATTATGTTGATAACCGTATAACGAATATGATTAAATTTGCCATATAACTCTTTGTCGTAGCAATTTAGTCAGAACTCATATACTGCTACGTAGATAGATCAATTATTATTCTGAATATATGCGAAACAGAATCATAAACTTATATTTTATTTTCCTATTTGTGTTTTCCTCCGATGGATTAAATGAAACTTCATGTTTTTAAAAAAAGAAAAAGAATACAGCAAACAGTATTTCCGGTTCAGACAGCAACAAACCACATGTAAACATCTTTGGTACAGATTAAAACAATACAGAATAGAATATTAGTCATATATCAAAAGATGTTTAGAGATAAAATCAAGTTTCCTGTTTGCTTTAGTAAATAATGGAGTAAAGATTTTCCTAACTGTGTATCAATGAGATTTTTGATACCGTGTAATTTATACGATTAACAAAGGTATTTGTGAGTTATGTAATTATGAATGTTCATTCATTTTCGCTTCAGGGGTGGAGGATAATACGTAGACATATTTATTGATGTACTTGAGTGATTGTGTGGTTGACAGAGATTCATGGAATTCTAAAATACCTTTGTTAAATACTACTGAATAGCAATTTAGTAGTTAGTTTTTTCAAATTCAATCCATTTTTAAAAGATAAAGAGACAAACATTAGGTACTTCCATTGATAACGGTTGAAATTTGTCGGTCATGATATCGTATTTAAGTGTTTGGAATTATTCTACGAACATGAAATTACTGGGAATCGGTTGGTTCTTATGGGATTGAAATGGTTTGTATAGATTGCTCAACACGATTTTCTATCGTATGCAGAATAACTATTTTTATTGAAGAAATATATTACTCAGGAGAAACATTTTAGTAATTATTTGATCCAAATTTGGGACTGTTGGCTTATGCATACTAGAAATTCATGATGAAGGTAAGAAACTTTTTTTTATTGTTGTAACGTGTAAGATTTCACTCACGGTTTGTAACACTACATTTCTTTAAGATTACTATTATACGTAGACAGAAGTGAATGTACGTCGACAGCCCATACATGCATTTGAATGAAGTTATGTTTCTTGGTGTTATCTAAGAATGTGTTATAACGTGTGGGAGCGTGCGTGCCCTGTAATTAGTATATGAACGTGATAAGACCGCCAATAAGAGAGTAGTGAATTTATTGATCGCCCAATGATACACAAAATCGTATGAGCAGTCTTGAGTACTAATCGGTCCTGCTTTCTACCTAGCTCAGCCGGTTAAGTCCAGAACACCAATAACAGCCTCTACAATATGAATAATTATTCTCAAACATACTGGATTTATACACCAACCAAACAGACCACATCGTACCATAAAATAGAAAATAACATTTACACAAGATTTGGCCAAATGTGGCTGTGAAAAGAGGGAAAGTAATCAATAGACTGATGATAACTGAAGAAACGTTTAATAATAGTTCATATGTCAAAATAAAGCTTATGATAAGAGGAACACGAATACGATTAGGTTAGTTACTTAACGATTATACAATAGGAAATATACATATTACATTGGTCCATAAATAGTTCTCAAAAGCTACCATTCACAATTCTCTTCGGGATACAACAGAATGGAATGTACATATTCGTCCAGGAATCTATGACTCTGAATGATTCTTAGTCTGGTGTTAATTAATTTCAAAATACACTTCCAATTCCACAGTTCAAATGAGATTTTTGTTACATTTATATGAAAAAAGCATTTGTACTTCTTTTTTGTCACCAAACGATGGGTTTGATCGACTCAATTACTACAAAAGTATGTTATTATTGATTAGGGATAAAATATGTTATCAAGATTAACTATTTCTGACAAAAAATTACACGTTTGAGGATTGTATATTATCATAGTTGAAAGCGTGAGTCAGTTGAAGCTAAACCACCAAGGAAAACCTGGAAGCACTGCTTGACGGCCGTTTCGTCCTATTGTGGGACTCCTCAGTAGTGCGCACCCACGACCTCGCCTCGTGAGATTCGAACCCAGGATCTCCACAAAACCCCTTCTGATTATATATTCGATAGGAAAACCATTTTTTCTTTTCAAGACCATATGGTGGTGAGAAATCCAAGTTCGGGTAGATCATTATAAATAAACATATTTTTCCCTAACTTAAGGTCACACTTCTCACATATTTTTCCCTGTATTATTGCAGTACCATGTACATACTTAGTTTATGCACACATTCTCTGAGTATTAGGCATAAAGCTTCTTACACATTCTTAGGTATCTTACTATCCCTATCAAACGTTAAGAAAAGCTTGCATTGAAAATTTTAACACTATACTATGTACTATTTCATGTGAAACCAAAAGAATTGTAAAAGTGACCATTTGTCTGTTTTTTTTAGTTTTTCAGAACATTTTTGAATCGTTGTAAAAAGTGAACTTTATTGCCAATATTACTTCAGTAAACCATTAGTCAAATTCTACCTAAAAAATAATAAGTAATTTCAATAGTTGAGATCATGAGTGAAGCTAGATCACTATGGAAAATTTGGAAGCACTGCTTGACTGCCGTCTCGTCTTATTGTGGGACTCCTCAGTAATTAATATTCTATGTAATATACTTAGCGTGACTGATATTATTGATTTACAGAATATTGTATTCCTAATAAACTCGATAATGGTTATTACAATGACTGAAATCTTTAAAAGAGTTCTACGATTCTTTTAATTATTCAAATCTAATATTTTTGTTTGTTTCATTATCCGGATTTAACCTAAAAAAATTAACTTTTGAACCAATTATTTCTATGAATCTAATGGAAAACACGTTAATTTATTTACAGCAGGAAACTTTGTACTTAACTTTTGTACTAGTTAGCACTCTATAGTGTTTCCGGACGATCACATTAATCATCTGATGGTGCACCTGAAATTAAGTCCCTTACACTAGTGTCAACATTGAAACTTGATATATAGAATTCAATTAACACTAAGTAGATGAACAAGCATGGTGTTGAAGGTACTGGGTTCGAGTCCCAGAGTGAACATCAACTCTCAGATGCAGGTACATCCAGCTGACCAGTCCGAAATAGGACAAAATGCGCATCCTGGATCCCACTGCTATCCACTATCCATATTTGCTTATAATGCTTGTGAATTAAGGCTATATCGAGGTAATACGCACAGTATGCACATATGCCAACAACACACTGATCAATTGCAGTGCTAAACATCAATGGGAACATTCAAATAAACAATACTAAGTGAATTCAAACTTCACCCCATTGCATAAGCAAGTGGCTATCAGGACTCAGTAGCTAAGTGGGAAACGCGATGGTGATTGACGCGAACGGTACTGGGTTCGAGTCTCAAAGTGAACATCAACTCTGAGATGCAGGTACATCTAGCTGACGTGTCCCAAATAGGACGAAACGCGCATCCTGAATTCCATTGTTAGCCACTAACTGTCTTTGCTTATAAAGCTTATGACTTCAGGCAATATTGAGAAAGTCCTCACTGAAGTACTATGTAACAATGTGAAGATACAGCTATACAACACCAAGTGAAAATAAATTCTAGAGTTTAGAAAACTTAGCTAAAAGTAAATTGATGATAGATGATCATCATCATCCTAATACAGAAATCGTAGTATACTCAACAACAACAACAACAAATATACAAACAATATTCTCCATGAATGTTTAACGATCAACAAAACAAAACACATTGTGATTACATACAATACTTTATTTGTATTTGTCATTTCATCTAAAAATAAAAAGGGGAGAAAAAAAAGGGGAAATATTTTTCAAAAAAAGACATTTGGTTTGTATCGTTTCCATCATCGTCATCATCAACATTCATTCATTCATTCAATGTTCAACTGGTGAAATAATTTGCATATAAATTGGTTTACATTTTAATGGATGACTTTTAACAGATTATGAATGATAGTGACCATATGATTGATTGTTTGTTTTATTTGTTTAAAATCAAATATTACTTGCTATTTAGATAAAATAATCAATGTAAAATAATGGAAATCATGAGTCAATGGAAGCTAGAACACCATTGAAAACCTAAAAGCACTGGATGGCAGTTTCATACTATTGTGAGACTCCCCAGCAGTGCTCATCCACAACCCGACTCCCAAAACTCGAACCCAGAACCTATCATTCTCGCGCGTGAGCGCTTAACCTCTAGACTACTGTAAGATATCAGCTCACTGAAGACAATGGTGGGTGGTTGCCCAATTCCTTGGATTGGTTGAAGTTAGAAATTAACACGGTTGGATGCCGGCCGGCTCAGTGATCCAGCTTCAATTGACTCATGATCTCAACTATATAAAAAAATTCATGACAATCAATATTGAAGAATCATACTGCTTAAACACTAATAAATCACCTAATATGAAATAACACAGAATGATTTGTATCATATTTCAACTAAATCAAAATTGAGTTCATAGTATTGAATAAGATTGAATACAAATGATTAGAAGATGATACTTAACCATTTAGTTGCATAGTTTAAGTGTATTCACTATTGTTATTGTTATTTTTTCTCAAAAATCTATTCATTTATTGTATCTTGACTCAAAGTTCATTTACAAATTTTATAGATTAAACGAATAATTAGTGTATAGTAAACAGTTGTATGATTGGTATTGGTTCCAATCGTTTGTATAATAACACTGTAACACATAACGTTATTTCAAAACGTACTCGGAATATTTCAATAAGGTTGGTGACATTTTATAAACATTTTTTAAATACTATTTTTTTATCTTGATAGTTGAAAGCATGACCACCAAGGGAAACCTAGAAGCACTTGACGATCGTTTCGTCCTATTATGGGACTCCTCGGTAATGTGCACCCACGATCTCGCCTCACGAGATTTGAATTCAGGACCTACCAGTCTCTCGTCAGAGCACTTAACCGATAGACCACTGAGCCGACATCTTATGGTTTTCCTTGGTCGTATAGCTTCAATTAACTCATGCTTTCAACTACGAAAATACTGAAATCTCCACCAAACCCCTTCTGACTATTTTTTTATTTTGAATTACAACTTCTTAATCAAAAACAGAACGTTAGTGTGATGAATTGTCCACTGTCGGATTTCAGTTACTGATGAAGACTCTTTTTACAGTGAACTAGCTTCTATAATCCAATTAAATCTATGATAACCGTGTATTCATTTGGAAGTGAATTTTAAAAGAATTACAGAGGTTCTTCAGAGTATTTATGATTTCTATCGTTGTAAGATCATTGTGCAATATCACAATCGAAATAAAGCTACAATGGAATACTAATGAATATCAGTTCACTGGTTAACAAGTTATGTACACATGGTATTACGTAGATATTCGAAAGTTTGATTCTCAGTAGAGTTGTAAATACATACTTTTGTGGATTTCAACGAAACATCTGTTCAGTTCTTTAAAGTTCTTGATGATACTTCAGCAAACATGACAATGTGATTTGACCTGTATACACAATAAACTAATGATCAATCCTAGTGATTAGCTTTGTTTGTTCAAAGTAATTTATAAGATTCACTTGTCCTTTTCTACCATTCAGACGAACAAACTTCGAGCAAAATTTCCAGATATACTATCTGAATAATTCTTTCCTAAAATATACTGCCAGCAGATTGATTTTAGTCTTACGATTAAGAGCCATGGGTTATGATGCTTATATACAATCTACAAAGAGAAGATTAACCATTTGATAAGCTCAACATTATCATTTCAAACGTCATCAGCACTAGATAAGGATATCTTAATTTGGTGCGTAAACGTCAATATCATGTTCTCGATTCAGTTTGGATAGTCCTTATGGGATATTTTACCGATTAATTATAACAGTCAACACATTGATAAATAGAAGCGAATTACTATAATTATCATACTCTTGAGGAAAGTTGTATTACTTTATTACTAATAACATTATGTAAAGTTTTAAAACACTAATTGATATGTCATTTATAGTGGATGTGCGCTTCTGAGGAGCCTAATTCTAGGACGAAGTGGCTGTCCAGTCCTTCTAGGTTTTCAATGGTGGCCTAACATTAGTCGATTCGTGACCTCAATCAAAGCTTAGCAATCTCTACAACCCTAGACTGTTATTTATATTAACAGTTATTCCATACGTGAACCTTTATTTCGCTGTTATGTCTAATTTCTGCTATATTATATATATTATAGAAACATGGACATTTCATTCAGTCAATAAATGTAAATTAAGATCGTCAATAAGCACCATTGGTATTGTACCGCATTATGGGCTTCAGAATAAAGCATATATTTCAGTGGAATGTCCTAAAACGCAAACTATCATATACTGCGATGGTTTGTTTTCAGTTGAGAATATCACTGAATTTCAGGTATTGATACTTATTAGTGCGCTGTCAGTTGTATCAATCACTGTCACACTAATCCTATCCGTACTGTAAGTTAAATGATGATCAAAATTATTGTTCACCAGAAAGGATGAGTTTAAAAAGGAAACATGTGTAAACATTTTCACAGTTGCATTCACGTATGTTCAATTTATACTTACATAATGTGCTTATATTTAATCATCATTTCGTTATAAATGAACATAATATTAAAATAATTTGCAATACTATGTAAGCTAAATCTATATTTACATCATTCAGATAGGTTTCAATACATTTAAAAGTGTTGTTAGTTGTCCTATTGTTGGATTCCTCAGCAGTGATCTAGAGGTTAAGCGCTCGTGCGCGAGACGGGATCGTGTATGCGAACTGTTGAGGAGTTCTACAAAAAGACGAAACGGCAGTCCAGTGGTTCCAAGTTTTCCATGATGATCTAGCTACAATTGACTCATGATTTCAACTTTTTAATATTAAAATATATACTGTCCCAACAAATCCTTTTTAACAAAGAATAATCGGTTTTACTGGGTATTTGGTTGCAGATTACTCTGAAAATGAACAAACCACTCTGAACAAGGCATGATTATATATATATATATATATGTCATCTATCAGATTAAATATGGAACATATCACCATCATTAAGAACTCGAAACTGTACTCGTCTATTTGACGATAAAAGAGTTATAAACATTACCGTAGATCCTGAGTTAGATCCACTGTTACGGGATGCACACTACTGACAAGAGCCTTAGGAGGACGACACAGTTTTTGTGTATTCTAGCTAAGTAAACGGATTTAGAACTAAGAGTTAACATTGTTTCTTTATTAACGATCACATTATTTGAATTCACTTAGTATTGTTTGTTTGAATCTCCCCATTGATGTTTAGCACTGCAATTGATCAGTCTCTTGTTGGCATATGTGCATACTGTGCGTATTACCTCGATATAGCCTTAATTCACAAGCATTATAAGCAAATATGGATAGTGGATAGCAGTGGGATCCAGGATGCGCATTTTGTCCTATTTCGGACTGGTCAGCTGGATGTACCTGCATCTGAGAGTTGATGTTCACTTTGAGACTCGAACCCAGTACCGTTCGCGTCAATCACCATCGCGTTTCCCACTTAGCTACTGAGTCCTGATAGCCACTTGCTTATGCAATGGGGTGAAGTTTGAATTCACTTAGTATTGTTTATTTGAATCTTCCCATTGATGTTTAGCACTGCAATTGATCAGTGTGTTGTTGGCATATGTGCATACTGTGCGTATTACCTCGATATAGCCTTAATTCACAAGCATTATAAGCAAATATGGATAGTGGATAGCAGTGGGATCCAGGATGCGCATTTTGTCCTATTTCGGACTGGTCAGCTGGATGTACCTGCATCTGAGAGTTGATGTTCACCCTGGGACTCGAACTCGCTTCAAACGCCATCGCGTTATCCACTCAGTTACTGAGTCCCGATAGCCACTTGCTTGTGCAATGGAGTGATGCAGATACATCTAGCTGACGAGTCCCAAATAGGATGAAACGCGCGTCCTGGATTCTACTGCTAGCCACTATCCATCTTTGATCACATTATTTATGCAACATTGATCATTATTATCCATATCTTTCAAATCAAGTTAGTCTACTTACATATTCCTAAGATTGTTATGAAGTATTCCAGTGTTCTACGCACTAAGTTATTAAATATATACAAATAACAACAAATACTTATTAATTATAATGTTGTTTTTTCAGCATGATTGGCACTTTTCTAGGAGTGATGTTGGTTATTTTACGGAATATGAGAGAAACATATCCTCTGAATATAATAATGTTAATTTTATACGTGAGAAACCATTATTTCACTGATAATCATTTATTACTTATAATAATTATATCTTTCCGACCGATATGACTGTAATCTTGAACCATAATTAACAACAGAAACCAGTATATATTGATTGAATGTACATATCCGTCTACTGACCCTTTCTAGGTGTTACTAGATCAGTTAATAAACATTTAAATGGTCAGGGAAATATGGTCGGGCAATCATAGACATATCATATATTACATAGTATTCTGTAACATTGGTGTTGACTTCATCATGATCAGCAGCAACTTTCATAAAGCGACAAAATTTCTGCTTGAAGAATGAAACTATCTCTTAGAAAATTGATGATTGTTTGTCAATCGAGGTATCTGTTGATTGCAAGTGTGTGTTGAATTTAGCTGTGGTGTATTCACAGTACACTAAAATAAAGACACAACAGAATTCAAGAGCACTTTAATGCATGTGTAAACCTACAAAGTTTTAAATGTAACATGGGACTTAAGATGTCTCTAGTTGTCTAGACATCCCTGAGAAATAACCAGTTTTACTATATGACTCTACCACAGTACATCTACTATACAATCAACTGCCTTACTGAAATACAATTAACCAAAGGTATCTGGTAATAAAGGAATGAATGCTACAGACATAGCAGGTGTCGATCTAAACAATTTCGAAGTTAAAAGGAAATATTCTTGAAGAACTCTCTTTATTATTTACTAAAGATAATCAAAGCTAGATAATTTCAGCATTTTGACAGATTTTGTGAGCTCAGTTTTGCATGTGTTGGTAACAACTCACATAGATAGATGAGTGCATAAATTATTTGATAATGATACATTCATGATGCCCCAATGAGCAGCAGTTAGATATTATGACTTTTCGCTGATTAGTTCAAGTCTAGATAGTTCAGAGGAATAAAATACAATATTTAGTTCAGTAATAATCAAAACATTTCATCAAGCCCATATCATTGAATTATTCAGTCAACATGGTTCTGCGCGAGACAGCATTGAGTGGATTTGTGTGTGTGCTAGCCAATGTCATAAATGTACCCTTATCTATTTGAAACATACATTTTATAACTATCCCATACACCTTCTGAAAAATATCTAACAGATGCTTTTTAATTTCTACATAGGGAGCGTGTATTTCTGTAGCTCAAGGATACTCTATCATCAATGTATGTGTTCTAGTAAAAGTCGGAGCATGGGCTATTGCTTTCGTGTTGCTTTCAATTTTGGTTCCGATAGGTATGGTTATAAAGACTGACTTAAGTAAATATACAAGTACATTAGTCATTTACTTTGCTGCTGGACTTTTCATAATTACGGCGGTATTTACCGGTCTGATGATAGCAGGTCACAAAAAGGTAAGTCATTCTAAATCCTAAAAAAAATTTATTAATCTCAGACTTTTATGCATACTCATTAATTGATCATAAATTCCTGTAACATGATATTTCATTGTATTTTATGTTTCACAGGTGGCTTTGGTTGTTCTTATGGCCGGGGTACTGGCCATATTGATTCCTGTGAGTTTCTAGTCTATATTTTGCAAATTGATTTAAAACGATACAAGTCATGAGTGAGAGTAATAAGTTGTTCATTTACTTATATCATATTGACTATAAAATTGACAACTATGTAGTTTGATTGATAGTTATATCTATTTCAAGAAATTGTATTTTTGGAGTTGTATCTGATGTCTAGTGCGTTTGTGATGGGCTAGTATAAATCAAGTACCTTGTTTCTTGATGGATATTTGAAGGTCTCTGAAAGTGTTCAGTAAATCTTGTCTATTAGCAGGAATATCCTAAGCATTCCGATATGTATTTAAACAAATTTTGATTACTGGGTATTCATTGGTTTTTATTACGACACATTCGATTCAGTGACAAGTTAGAACACTGATCTTTCAGAAAACATGTTCATGCAATGTTCCTTATACCACGGTTTTTCAAGTTTGAGGTGTTTGTTTTCTGAGCTGGATTGTTTAATTCTGAAGCTTTCATTGTTCTTCTAAATAAATTCAGCCTCGAGCTCCTTAAAAAATGTTGGCGTTCAGAATTTCTCCACAGTGACTAACAACTGGTTCTGTTGATCTAAAATTCAATAAAAACTATTGATTATCAGGGTTTATAGGTTACCATACGGTATTTACAAATTAAAGAACTTTGAGGGTTTCTGATTCCAATAGTTCAATTGTCGACTTGATATTGGAGTTTGGCAGACAACATTTTAGCAGTAAGGTCTCAACACAAGAAAAATACAAAATTTCAGAGAAATATGATATTTAAACGGAACAACTTGAAATGATACAGACCAATATATTTAGTAAAGAAAGCATGCATTTCTCTACCATACAGAAAATTAGTGAACCATATGTAGTGGCAACAAATTAGAAAAAGGCGAAGGTCGAGTAAAAAATTTGGTTAGTAAAAATGCTTTTGTGGTTACCGCTTCTAGTAAGACATTAGTACTGTTCAACTGTTCAACTCTGTGATTGTCTTAATGGTTATGAATACTGTATGGTCATATCTGAGTGTTTGTAATGAACTTTTCCCTTTTGACCTAAACTCGTACCTTGCAGCTTTTGCCAACATCATTTACTAGTTTGTAGATTTAGTCGATCTCGTCATATCTATGGACTTGTACATGATCAGATTGTCAGATTTCTAAGAATCCTCTGGTTTTCTTTATGTTTCCTCCGTCCAACATTTAAACAATCTCTTGGTCAAACTAATGTCCATAATCGTTTTCATGCGTTGATATCAGAGAAGCTGAGTTGTGGCACTTATCAGCGAACTGGTGTTCATGTAGACTTAAATGAAGGTTCGGGGACTTTCTCCTGTTTTGTTGCCTCGTTAAATGTAGTTTATCCCGTAGATAATGTTTGGCTTATCTTTGTTTGTCACTGTGTCCTTTTATTCCTAGTAGTCATAATAAGCAGTATAGTCTCTGAGATGTTTCCATGTAGGGTAAAATGATCCGTTTGTTAATTTTTCTTCCATAGGTTTGGTAGTTGATGTTCTATTTGATAGATATTTCTCGATTATGTTTTGTGATTATCGATCCTACCGAAGTTCATCCAGTAGGTACTTTCTTTCAATTTTCCTTGTAATGGTTGTGTTGTATTGTGTTTTTATTCTTTTAGAAATTATTTTAATGTAACTTTTAACTTACTAGGTTGGTGCTACTATAATTTAATGTTTATTAGGTGTGTAATGCTTATCAATATATGCCAGTTTTCCTGTACTGATCCAAAATGAAAGATCGTCGTATCCTTTCTTTTCTGATGTGAATTCTATGTCTCCAAAGACGTTATTGATTAAATATCAGCATTTTCCAGCTGATCTCATTTGATAATATCAAACGTGTTGTCTACACAATGTATTCGAATTTTCGGTTTTATCATCGGTAAGACTTGAGTTTCTAGCTTCTGTATAACAGGTTCTGCAATTAATCCAGATATCCGTGATCCTAATTGATTTTATTTTGTTCGTCCACAAATTTTTTGGTTTAGCCCAGAATATGTTGTTAGACATGAATCTATGAAATTAATAAGGCTTTGACTTTCGAAATTGCTGCATTTTTAAATAATAATATCAATGAAGAGCAGTAGGGTTCTGGTAGATTTACTTCAACTGATGTATACAACGTAGTAACATCAAAAGAAATCAATTTGTTATTGGCGATTTGAATATCTTTCATTTTATCCAAGGATTGTGTTAAACATTTGACAGAGTAATCTAATGAGTTCACATATTTCAACATCATTGACATTTCTGCTGAAATAATATATGTCCTTGAAAGTGTAATGACTTTTTGTAATGTTCCGCCCGTGCAATTTCGATCAACCATAACATTGAGAAATAAGCAGTCTATTTGATTTCCTTAGCTTGTTAATCATTTATCTTCGATTAGTCTTTTTTAGAGTACGATAGATATAGCCGTATAGTTTTGGATGGAATTAGTTTTCATTTGTTGGTATACATTATCGTCTTTGAGTAACCTCTTATAGTTCCATATGTCGTCCTTTCACTCATGACTATTGTGGTGCCTTCCTTCTTAGGAGGGATCATGATTGTATTCTTCCTCGTTTTCTGTTTACGTAGAGCCTTCCGTTTTAACACCTTTAGTCGAAAGCAGCCTTCCTTACATCAACCGAAGAACACTATCACTTGTATTATTAGTTGTTGAGTTTCTTCATTTAGTCTTGATGTTTTATATGATGAATTCAGCGGTATGAAGAATCTCAGCATCGAAAAATCTGATGTATTGTAATTCACTCTTTTCTGAACCAGACGTTCTATTACCTTAGTCGAAGGTCGTTTTAATAAGGTTGCTACACAGTCGTTTGTTTCTACTTCTGTACTTTACATGTTTTACATAATTCAGATCAATTATAATCTTTCGTTTTACATTCTTTTTTCAGATTGCTATCGATTTCGGACAGCTTACATTTGGTACAAATTTCAGTTATACTTTCTATCGGGATTACTGCATGGCATCATTAGCTTTATTCACTACGCTATTGGCATTTTTTGTTACCAGCAGTGTAGAAGTTCATTTGATTGAGCAGTTAATCAAAAATAAACTTCTATAAATGTATCTTTAAAAGCATCAATACATATATATATTAGTTGATTTAATACTTAATTATCATAACCACATGGCTCATATGCTTTCACAACCAAGATTCATTAAAGTAAACAAACGTAAACCCTTGTGTTCTATCATTCAGACTTTTGATGGTGAAAGGCATCGTCAAGTATCATATAGACTGTAGTTATTTAGCTGAAATTTAGTGTCATTGGTTGAAACATAAAACATTTAGAAGAATATTTTAAAGAATAAATGGGCTTGATTTCAGTCATGAAACCGTCATGAACTCATTCTTTATTAGGATATATTTAATTAGAAAGTTTAGATTATACATAGATGAATAGACTGCAGGTTACAAAAGATTAGGATGAATAATTCCAGGTTTCTTTTTTCGAAAATTTAACTATAAGTAGATTTTATATTATTTAAACACATAAATATTGGTAAAAACGGGCACAAGATATGTATGCGCCACACAAATCTCATTTGATTTGTGTGAGGGCTGTGATACTACTCAGGTGCCCAAACCGAAGCAGGTGGTTTCCTTAGGGGACCAAACCTGGAGCTTTTGACCTAAAGGTCCGATCCACAAGGCAATGAAACAACATCATGAGATGCAGTCCCATAGTAGCAGGTGACCGACGATTGATTCATACACCATTTGTTCCGTCAGGATACTGGAGCCCATGTGCGTCATTGGTTTGGAATCAGGGTTTTTCAACTCACCTAGGTGGACGCGCCGTGTCCACCAACCCGGTTAATTTGCCGGACATTCGTTTTTTGTCCTCTCAATTTCGTAAGCAACACCTCGGCCGTACCAGGGCATTTGGGGGCGTTACAAATTAATATCACCATACCTAATCATATGTAATTTAGATAAAAAACTGGTTAAAAATTGGAGCATTATAGATTAGACGCTGAATGAGATTACAACGGCTTCTCTTAATTCTTGACATTTTGAAGTTGACTAACTTAGATTAGATGATCATGTATCATCATTCTCCCAAGGACTAATTAATCTAAATTATACATGTCCATATTCTGTCTAACTCCGCCTGTAGCTCCTCTAGGGGCTACTGCCGGTCCCAAGCCCGGGTAAAGGAGGAGGGTTGGGCATGGGGTTAGCGACCCCATCCCGTAGAAAATCAACTCGCTAAAAAAACGCTAACCGGAAAAATTCATTCAAACCATTCAAACTCTGCCCTGGGAGTAGAAGGAAAAATGACGTCTCATGATGAAAGCCGAGTTCCTTCGGAAGTCATGAGGCCGATGCACCTTCTTACAACCAGAGCGACAATTTTTATAGGTACATGGAATGTCCGGACAATGTGGGAGACCGGCAGAGTCTTCCAAATTTCTGCGGAAATGAGGAAATACAACCTGGAAGTGCTTGGAATCAGTGAAACACATTGGACGCAGGTTGGACAACAACGACTGTCTTCAGGGGAACTTCTGTTATACTCCGGTCATGAAGAAGAAAATGCCCCACATACACAAGGAGTGGCACTGATGCTGTCTAGAAAAGCACAAAATGCACTTATAGGATGGGAATCTCATGGACCAAGGATCATCAAAGCCTCCTTCAGAACAAAGAGAGAGGGCATTACAATGAACATCATCCAATGCTATGCGCCGACCAACGACTACGATGAAGACGCTAAAAACCAATTCTACGATAGGCTGCAGTCAATCTTCGAGAAGTGCCCAACCAAGGACCTGACCATTCTAATGGGAGATTTCAATGCCAAGGTTGGAAAGGACAACACTGGATACGAAGACGTCATGGGACAACATGGACTGGGAGAAAGGAACGAAAACGGTGAGAGATTTGCAAACCTATGTGCCTTCAATAAACTGGTCATAGGTGGCACCATATTCCCACACAAAAACATACACAAAGCCACTTGGATTTCACCGGATCACACTACACAGAATCAAATCGACCATGTCTGCATCAACAAAAAGTTCAGGAGGACGATGGAGGATGTGAGAACCAGAAGAGGAGCTGATATAGCATCCGATCACCATTTGCTGGTCGCCAAGATCAAACTAAAACTCAAGAAGCACTGGACAATGGCGCGGACAACATCACAAAAGTTTAACACGGCCTTTCTTCGAGATGCTGACAAACTCAACGAATTTAACATAGCCCTCAGCAACAGGTTCCAGGCCTTTCATAACCTACTCAATGAAGAGGGAACGACCATAGAGAGCAGCTGGAAAGGTATCAAGGAGGCAATCGTTTCAACATGTCAGGAGGTTCTGGGCCAAAAGAAGCACCAAAACAAGGAATGGATCACTGTTGGTACACTGGATAAAATTGAAGCAAGGAGGAACAAGAAGGTAGCAATCAATATCAGCCGAACCAGAGCAGAAAAAGCCAAGGCACAAGCCGAATACACAGAGGCAAACAAGCAAGTGAAGAGGAGCATCAGGACCGACAAACGTAAATATGTGGAAGATTTAGCGATGACAGCGGAAAAGGCTGCAAGAGAGGGAAACATGAGACAACTGTATGATACAACAAAGAAACTTGCTGGAAATTACCGTCAACCAGAAAGACCAGTGAAAAACAAGGAAGGCAAAGTAATCAACGATATTGAAGAACAACGAAACAGGTGGGTAGAACACTTCAAAGAACTCTTGAATCGACCAGCTCCACTGAACCCACCCAACATCGAAGCAGCACCCACAGACCTCCCAATCGATATTGGCCCACCAACAATTGAAGAGATCAGCATGGCCATTAGACAAATCAAGAGTGGCAAAGCAGCGGGACCAGACAACATCCCGGCAGAGGCACTGAAAGCAAATGTAACAGCAACTGCCAAGATACTCCACATCCTCTTCGGTAAGATTTGGGACGAAGAACATGTACCAACAGACTGGAAAGAAGGACTTCTGATCAAGATACCAAAGAAAGGCGATCTGAGCAAGTGCGACAACTACAGAGGCATCACTCTCCTCTCAATACCAGGAAAAGTCTTCAACAGAGTATTGTTAAACAGGATGAAGGATTCCGTGGACGCTCAACTTCGAGATCAACAAGCTGGATTTCGTAAGGATAGATCGTGCACAGATCAAATCGCAACTCTACGTATCATTGTGGAACAATCAATCGAATGGAATTCATCACTGTACATCAACTTCATCGACTACGAGAAGGCATTTGATAGCGTGGACAGGACGACACTGTGGAAGCTTCTTCGACACTACGGTGTGCCTGAGAAGATAGTAAATATCATACGGAACTCCTATGATGGACTAAACTGCCAAATCGTCCACGGAGGACAACTCACCGACTCGTTCGAGGTAAAGACCGGTGTTAGGCAAGGTTGCCTACTCTCACCCTTTCTCTTTCTCCTGGTGATCGACTGGATTATGAAGACGTCAACATCTGGAGGAATGAACGGGATACAGTGGACAGGCAGGATGCAGCTTGACGATTTAGACTTCGCGGATGATCTGGCTCTTCTATCACAAACGCAACAACAAATGCAGGAGAAAACGACCAGTGTAGCAGCAGCCTCAGCAGCAGTAGGTCTCAATATAAACAAAGGGAAAAGCAAGACTCTCCGATATAATACAATATGCACCAATCCAATTACACTTGACGGAGAAGCTTTGGAGGATGTGGAAATCTTTACATATCTGGGCAGCATCATTGATGAACACGGTGGATCAGATGCAGATGTGAGGGCGAGGATCGGCAAAGCAAGAGCAGCATACCTACAGCTGAAAAACATCTGGAGCTCAAAACAATTGTCAACCAACACCAAGGTTAGAATTTTCAATACAAATGTCAAGACAGTTCTTCTGTATGGGGCAG
Organism: Schistosoma rodhaini; assembly: GCA_944470415.2. NCBI lineage: Eukaryota > Metazoa > Platyhelminthes > Trematoda > Strigeidida > Schistosomatidae > Schistosoma > Schistosoma rodhaini. The sequence goes on from OX104038.1 coordinate 36,953,661, forward strand.
AGACGTGGAGAACTACGAAAGCCATTATCCAGAAGATACAAGTGTTTATTAACAGCTGTCTACGCAAGATACTTCGGATCCGATGGCCAGACACTATCAGCAACAAGTTACTGTGGGAGAGAACAAACCAGATTCCAGCGGAGGAAGAAATCAGGAAGAAGCGCTGGAAGTGGATTGGGCACACTTTGAGGAAATCACCCAATTGTGTCACAAGACAAGCCCTCACATGGAATTCTGAAGGTCGAAGGAGAAGAGGAAGACCAAAGAACACATTACGCCGAGAAATAGAGACAGACATGAGAAGAATGAACAAGAACTGGAAAGAACTAGAAAAGAAGGCCCAGGACAAAGTGGGTTGGAGAAAGCTGGTCGGCGGCCTATGCTCCATTGGGAGTAACAGGCGAAAGTAAGTAAGTAAGTATATTCTGTCTACAAGTGGAGAAGACTAACTTGACTAACTTTCATTTGAGGTGGGGAAATCATTTTGAAGAATTTATATAAGTCAAGAGTCGACTGTCAGTATTATTATTACTGTTGCTGCGAGAAGTTGTACGTGTAATAAAGCACAGAAAAATGCTATTTCGGAAGCATTATTCCAACTGATATGTTGTATAAACGCACAAAACTTTACTACATTGGCTTTAGCTTGTTATCATCAGACTGTAAATAAGGCTACCAAAAGCTTTACTACCGTTATCATGGTAAATTGCGATACTTTATTCAATTTCAGTATACATTCAATAAACTATAATATATATTGTCTTCTGTATACTACTCAAGACTTCAGACTCTGTGCCAGAACTAAACTGGAAGTGTATTTTACACTTGTAGTGAACGAACACTCAACTGGGGAAGACCGCTTTGTTAGTTAATACAAAATTACAGAATGTCTTCATAAAGTACGCAAACCATATATTAAATACTTCATATTGTACAACTCCCATCAATCGTCTCTTATAAACTTCATCGTTCCTTCATTCATGTTGTTATCACAGTTACTCTCTGTTTACATTGCTATTCTATTCGAATCAATCTCCTCAACTTTTCACTGGTGGGCATTTCACTTCTACTTATGTCTGTTAACATAAGCACCACAAACTCTCAATCTATCTTACGCATAGAGATTATCGATTTTTTGATTACTTTATTCCAATGAACTTAAAGAACCTTTCTTTATAAATATGTGTTGTATCACGAAGAGAATTGTGAACGGTAACTTTGCGGACTGACGAGTACTCAAGACTGATCATACGGCTTTTTTGTATCATAGCTCAGATCGACAATTCGCTCTTCTCTCATTGGCGGGAATCAGCACGTTCATATATCAAACAGGGCACGCACGCACTCACTCAATCGATATAACAATATACATACTAATCTGTATTATAAGCAAAAATGTATAGTGGCTAGTAGTGGGATCCAGGACACATGCTTCGTCTTATATGTGACTCATCAGCTGGATGTATCTGCATCTCAGAGTTGATGTTCACTCTGGGACTCGAACTCGCTTCAAACGCCATCGAGTTATCTACTCAGCTACTAAGTCCCGATAGCCACTTGCTTGTGCAATAGGGTGAAGTTTAAATTCACTTAGTATTGTTTGCTTGTATCTATACAGAAATCCTTTACTTAGTTTTGATTATTTCATACCTAAACTGTTCGTTCACTTATACTGTATCCATTATTCATTATTTATCGATAGAACATCATGTGAGTATTGTTTTTTTTTCATTCAACTTGATCTGTATTGATTCGATTTCTTTTCTTAAAAATATTTTCATATGTGTAAATGAAATACTACGATTGTTTGTTTGTTTGTTTGTTTTCCATTATGTTACTGTTTCTTGTATAAAGGAATCAAATGGAAATGATCCGTCTTATCTATTGAAGTGAAATAAGGATACACATTTCTTTCGTAGTATAGTTTGTTGATTCTTTCCCATTTGTTTCCAATATCTCGATTAATATGGTAATTAAATGTGTTTATTTTGTTTCTTTTTATAAGGGAAAATCTCTACACTTACATTAAGGGATAAGAATTATTATAACTTTGATTAGATGAAAGGCGTTTTAATGAAAATCGAATTTTCTAATAGTCAACCATTGTTTTTCATTTATCTATAGTTAAAGATATGTCAGTGGTAATATCCTGAGTGTCATTCTGTTATATGATTGGAAGTAGTCAGCAAGAAAATCTATTTCACCTAGGTCTTTGGTTGGTTAGCACTCATCAGTAAGGTAAGACTACAGTCTTCAGAATGTTGTAGTTTTTCATGGGATTCACAGCCACGTCACACAGTTTCATAGTTTATGACATTGTCAATGAGTGAATCAGTCCCCATAAGTCTTTTCATTATAAATAACATGAAATCACTAAAATACGATCATCATTAAACAAATTTTAGAAGTGAACCAAGTAGAACAATTATATGAACGAAGAATATTCTTTTCAATAATTTCTCATCAGGTTCTACAATTATAAATTAATAATCCATAAAAGAAGATTGGCCAAGTTTAAGGCAGAGTACATCAATTGAAGAAACTGTAATATGTGAATCAAGGATTGTTTGTCATATAAAATAAAATAAGATCGAATCGTTAATGTTTTTGGGATGACTAATATGAAGTGTTAACTTGAATCAGTTTATAGGTGAATTAAAATCGTAAGATAAATTATCAGAATATATATAGTTGACATGGGGGTGAGAGATAGAACAATGGGATTACAAATCGGAAATTACGTAATATGTAGAATTATATAAATTAGGTCAGATATAGTAGATAGGGGGTGGATGATAAATAAATTTCTATAAAAGGTTAGCAGGTGTGATAATAATAATAAAGATAATAATAAGAATAAGAATAATGACTGATAAGATGTGTAGATAAGACTAAGATATAGAAATGAACATTAATCAAATTAATGTCACCTTATTACAAAATTGATTATTAACAAGTTGACCCTGAAGTTGGCCAGGGTAAAAGGAGTGGCTGTACATATTTCTTTTGGATGCAGAGCTCTGGCTTTTTGATCCGAATAGCAATTGCCTCAGCCGTCTGCAGGATTCTCTGTCTGACAGAATTAGGTAGACTGCTATTTACACGATATATTACTGTGAAAGATTGCTCAATGTCGGCTCTATGTCCCGTCTGAACTAAATGGGCTAAAACAGAGCTGTTAACCGTTCTGACTACACCTTTGCTTAACCACACTGGAAGGTGTTCACGAGCCCGAGTATACAAATTCCTAGAACATCTGCCTATATAACTTGCTCCACAGGAGCAGTTGAATTGATAGATACAGAAAGAAGTGGCTAGTCTAGGCAATTTATCTTTCAATGTCGGCGTGATCATTGGGCGTGTGGAAAACATTAGTTGTAGTTTACCTGCATTAAAAGTCCTTTCGATTGATCTTCGTAGTTTCAATCTTACCATTTCACCAGGTGCGTCACCTCTGAATTGTAGACGTATATAAAGATCAGACAAGAAACATATCCAACTTCTCAAAAGCCTGGAGAACCAAGCGGTTGAAAATAAATTTCCGACTGAACCGAAAAGGTATGTGTATAATTTTTCCAATAAAGAATTAAATAAAGAAAAACTTGAAGTATTAGCACTAGGTCTAAAATTTTGTGATACACGAAACCGCGTAAACCATATGGATACGGACATCCAATTTGAAAACCTAAATCGTCAGACATCCGATCTAGTCCCAACCTCGGATCTGGAACTTGAACGTTTCAAAGCGAGCATCGTTGAATGTTGCTATCAGTTTAAGAATAGTAGATATAATTACAGAAGTATTTTGACTAAAAAACATAAGGAGGCTATCAGTGAACTTATTAATGACGAGAACCTGATTATCACAAAACCTGACAAGGGAACAGGAACTGTCTTACTTAATAGAAATGACTACATTGACAAGATGAATAACATCTTGAATGATCACCGAAAATTTCAGAAATTGAATAACCAAAAAGATGTCAATATTAAGATAGAAAATGAACTGACCAGGTCTTTAAAAAAGCTCAGAGATCAACAGATAATTCCACCAGACATATATGAATCAATCAGGCCGACAGGTACTCATTTACCTAGGTTATACGGACTACCGAAGGTACATAAACCTGATATCCCATTGAGACCAATTTTAGACATGTACGATTCTCCTTACCATACGGTAGCAAAGTGGTTAGTGACCGTTTTAAAACCACTTCACAAACAACTAGTAAAGCACAGTGTTAAGGATGTATTCCAATTCGTCGAGAAGATTAAAAACATAAACACCAAAGGTCTAAAGATGATGTCCTTTGACGTAACGTCATTGTTCACAAATGTACCACTCAGAGAGACTGTAGAATATATTTGTGAACAGCTTAGAGAACAGGAAGTAGTAACTACAGTCCCTGTGGAGACCATCAAAGAATTGCTACTAAAATGTACTATGAATGTACATTTCAAATTCAATGGTGAAATCTACAGACAAATAGATGGGGTCGCGATGGGTTCACCCCTAGGTCCCATATTGGCTGATATTTTTCTCGCGAAACTAGAAAACGGCCCACTCACACGACAGATTGAAAAGTTTTCACTTTATTGCCGATATATGGACGACACGTTCATCCTATGTAACGACTATACTGACTTAATGCAGACACTACAGCTATTCAATACAGCCCATCCGTCTATTAACTTCACATGTGAGGAGGAAAATGGAGGTAGGATCGCTTTTCTAGATGTTCTCCTTACAAAGAGAGAAGACGGTTCATTAAGGAGAAATATAAACAAGAAAAAATCGTGGACGGGTCAGTATACTAACTTTCTTAGTTTTGTTCCTCTACAGTACAAAAGGAACCTAATTAAGACATTACACTATAGAATTAAGACCATATGCTCTGAAGATACGGTCGAGGAAGAAACAAAAGCATTATATAGGACCCTGAGAGAAAATGGATACCCGGAGAAATTTATAAATAAAAACATTACTAATAAAAGAGACCATAAAGAATGTTTAATTGTGAATAAAAAACCTCTGTATATACGTCTACAATTCAGAGGTGACGCACCTGGTGAAATGGTAAGATTGAAACTACGAAGATCAATCGAAAGGACTTTTAATGCAGGTAAACTACAACTAATGTTTTCCACACGCCCAATGATCACGCCGACATTGAAAGATAAATTGCCTAGACTAGCCACTTCTTTCTGTATCTATCAATTCAACTGCTCCTGTGGAGCAAGTTATATAGGCAGATGTTCTAGGAATTTGTATACTCGGGCTCGTGAACACCTTCCAGTGTGGTTAAGCAAAGGTGTAGTCAGAACGGTTAACAGCTCTGTTTTAGCCCATTTAGTTCAGACGGGACATAGAGCCGACATTGAGCAATCTTTCACAGTAATATATCGTGTAAATAGCAGTCTACCTAATTCTGTCAGACAGAGAATCCTGCAGACGGCTGAGGCAATTGCTATTCGGATCAAAAAGCCAGAGCTCTGCATCCAAAAGAAATATGTACAGCCACTCCTTTTACCCTGGCCAACTTCAGGGTCAACTTGTTAATAATCAATTTTGTAATAAGGTGACATTAATTTGATTAATGTTCATTTCTATATCTTAGTCTTATCTACACATCTTATCAGTCATTATTCTTATTCTTATTATTATCTTTATTATTATTATCACACCTGCTAACCTTTTATAGAAATTTATTTATCATCCACCCCCTATCTACTATATCTGACCTAATTTATATAATTCTACATATTACGTAATTTCCGATTTGTAATCCCATTGTTCTATCTCTCACCCCCATGTCAACTATATATATTCTGATAATTTATCTTACGATTTTAATTCACCTATAAACTGATTCAAGTTAACACTTCATATTAGTCATCCCAAAAACATTAACGATTCGATCTTATTTTATTTTATATGACAAACAATCCTTGATTCACATATTACAGTTTCTTCAATTGATGTACTCTGCCTTAAACTTGGCCAATCTTCTTTTATGGATTATTAATTTATAATTGTAGAACCTGATGAGAAATTATTGAAAAGAATATTCTTCGTTCATATAATTGTTTTAATATGATGGGAATTTTTCAGCGATTAAAATCTTGTGATGAACCAAGTAGGTTTGATATATTGGTCTACAAAACTAGATTATATTTCAGAACTATGCATTAAGAAAGATTCATTCTAATTAACGATAAAATAGCTAGTGTGTTTGGAAGGCTTATAACAGTAGTTTTGATATTAATTGTATTCCATGTTAGTATATTGGAAGCTTTGGAGGATGTGGAAACCTTTACATATCTGGACAGCATCATTGATGAACACGGTGGATCTGATGCAGATGTGAGGTCGAGTATCGGCAAAGCAAGAGCAGCATATTTACAAGTGAAGAATATCTGGAACTCAAAACATTTGTCAACCAACACCAAGATCAAAATTTTCAATACAAATTTCAAGACAGTTCTACTGTATGTGGCACAGATGTGGAGAACTACAAAAGCTATCATCCAGAAGATACAGGTGTTTGTTAACAGTTGTGTACGCAAGATACTTCGGATCCGTTGGCCAGACACTATCAGCAACAAGTTACTGTGGGAGAGGACAAAGCAGATTCCATCCAGCGGAGGAAGAAATCAGGAAGAAGCGTTGGAAGTGGATAGGACACACTTTGGGGAAATCATCCAACTGCGTTACAAGACAAGCTCTCACATAGAATCCTGAAGGCCAAAAGAGAAGAGGAAGACCAAAGAGCATATTACTCCGGGAAATGGAGACAGACATGAGAAGAATGAACAAAAACTGTATAGAACTAGAAAGGAAGGCCCAGGACAGAGTGGGTTGGAGAATGTTGGTTGGCGGCCTATGCTCCATTGGGAATAACAGGCGTAATTAAGTAAGTCAGTAATGTTAGTATATTGCGGAACATCAAGATAAAAGTAATTGAAGTATCTGTAAGTAATGGATACTTTCTCCAAACAATTAAATGACGCCAAATTAAATATGAAAATGATTGTTTTCAATAATTTGATCTTTTAAGACTGAATCCAATGTGAGAATATTATCAAACATATTATGTAATAACAAATAAAGAACTTGGTAAGCTTGATAACAGACTGAACTTGAAAATAACACATGCATAGCATAGTGAACATGAACACAATTGAGGACAATCGAATCTATTTGAGCACAAAATTACAGAATATTCAAGTAAAATATGAGAACCATATTGTAAATAGGTAATTTGCAAAATAACAATTCATCGTCTCAAACTTGACTTTTGTTTTTGCAAATATCAGCCCATTGTCTCCGATTTCATTGTTCATGCATTTTCATACCAATCGCATTCCATTTCCTTTCTATTCTTTATCGATTTTCTACTGAAATACATTCCATACCTGTCCACTGTTGCATACTGCTTCTATGGATAAAAGTAACCCACACCACAATAATATGGCATATAACAGTTCGTAGTTCTATACTGTCTGTGTATTAGGTGAACATTATACGAGTGTTTTAAACTAGGATAAAAAAGACTGCTAAGTGATTTTTGATTTTCAGTAGTTGTGTTCCCGATCTTATTGATAAATACTTGAAGTAAGAAATCAATACAATTCTCATGATACGAACTAGGAATACAAATAAATGATAAAAATAAAGATAGGTCCTGGGTTCAAATCTCACGAGGCGGGATCATTGGTGCACACTGCTGATGAGTTCCACAATAGGACGAAACGGTCGTCCAGTGCTTTAAGGATTTCTATGGTGGTCTAGCTTCAATTGACTCATGATTTCAACTATGAAAACACTGAAATATCCACAAAACCTCTTCTGCTCACTAGTGACTGACTTCAAGAAGTAAATTCCGGAGTTCTAGTGAGAAGCAGTAGAGTTCAGTAGAGTTCAAACCACGTCTGTTGTGAGATATCAACTCACTGAAGACAATTAGTGAACGGATGCTCAACTTCGTGAATTGGTTGGAGTTAAACATAAACACCATCTGATAGCGGCGCAGTGGTCTATCAATTAAGTGCTCTGGCGCGAGACTGGTAGGTCCTGTTTTTGAATCTCGCCAGACGAGATCGTGGATGTGCACTGCTGAGACGTCCCACAATAGGACGAAACGGCAGTCCAGTGCTTCCAAGTTTTCATTGATGATCTAGCTTCAATTGACTCACGATTTCGACTATGAAAATGCTGAAATCTCCACAAAACCCCTTCTTATTCACATAATAATTAGTTAACAAATATTAAATATTCGGAAAATTAACGTAATAAATACAAAACGTATACAGGTATCACGTACAGAACAAAGTTCATATCAAGAATGCCATACTGAATAAATATAATACGTAAAATAAAAATCTATGTTATGCAGAACAAATTATTACGCTAAAAAAAATCTAGGATGAACATCGTTTTTTTGGCAATCATTGCACTATATTAAGAAAAAATGTGGCCTGAACCACTTTATACTGAAAACCTTTCGACTTTCTATCACATACTCTTCTTATATCACCTTATCACCTAGGTGAAATCAGTCAATAATATACAATATCTTCAAACGGAACAAAATCCAAAAAAGGATACTTTTGGTGAACTGTAGAGTTTAGAATGTGCGGTTTTGTTTTCTATTTAGTATAATAAATACATAAAAGCGAATAGCATATCTATGGTAAGGAAAGATGGATAGTGGCTAGTAGTGGAATCCAGAACGCGCGTTTCGTCCTATTTGGGACTCGTCAGCCGGATGTACCTGCATCTCACTGTTGATGTTCACTCTGGGACTCGAACCCAGTACCTTGTCGCTTCAAACGCCACCGCGTTATCCACTCGGAGTGAACATCAACTCTGAGATGCAGGTACATCTAGCTAACAAGAACTAAATAGGACGAAACGCACGTCTTGGATTCCAGTGCTAGCCATTATCCATCTTTGCTCACCATGCTTGTGAATTAAGGCTATATCGAGGCAATACGCACAGTATGCAGATATGCCAATAAGAGACTGACCAGTTTCAGTCCTAACACATCAATGGGAAGATTCAAACAAACAATACTAAATGAATTTGAATAGCATATCTGTTGAACTAGGTAATACCCATCCTTAATTTGTTATTGGTGTTAGCAGAGAAACAAAGAAGCTATGACAAACAACGGAAGCTACTTTAGGGAATGAGATTTCAAATAATTCAAAGCTTGTAAAACGCTACCATCTTTTGTTTTCGTCTCTCTACCTAACCTAGTTAGTCTCATTTTGAACTCACGCATACCAAGCCCAAAATTAAAGCAGTTAGCCTATTGTTCAAGGACTTAATCTAGATCGATAAAAGTTATCTTCTGTATACTATTAAGTAGACAGACCAAGGATGTAACAGTTGCTTAGTCCATAACTCATTGTAGATATTGATACCCACTCAGTAGATGGATCCTAAAGAGGACTATCCAAATACTTGATTTTTATTTATCAATAGGGCCTTAAAAACATCTCAAATGGTTGAAGGGACAATTGCATCATTAGACCCTAAGTTCGGTCATTTAAATTCTTTATCTTATCAATTACGATGTCGTCATGGTGGTGACGGCGACGAGATAGTTAACCTGCGGGCGATCAAAAGCTGTTTCATACCAGCATGAAACTCATTATCAGTGAGTACCTACATCGCTACTGAAGATCGTACCCAGGATCTTCGAACACGCATGCGATCGCTTAACCTTTAGACCATTGAGTCAGAATCCAGTGGTGTATATTATTAACTTCAGTCAACCTACGATATCGTAAGAACATTTATTGTCTTCAGTTAGCACCCTCCTGACATCAGACACGGTTTAACTGAACTGGTCATGGCTTCAAACTTGAACTCTGGGAATTTCCTCTCGAGGCTAAACACTAGTGAGTACATGATAATTTTGCAGTTTCTAAAGCAACGGCTGTCTAGTGACTTCAGATTTTCAGTGCTTGCGTAACTTAAATCGCTTCGCGATTTCTGTAAAAGCCAACAATCTTCAAAACCTTGTACTGATAAAATAGAAACTTGAGCTCCCAACCTGAACTGTGTAAACAGAACTTATCAATATGACATACATTAAAGTTGACTGATTCAAATATTACATACCGAATAAGTAAGCATAAACATATCTGCTCATTGGATCTCATTCACGTTGTTCACTGTGTTTTAAACGTTTTTTAGCTGAAATTAACAACGAATGCGTGGTCGATAATTCTGTAGATCAACTTACTGTTGATAACCCTTGTTGTATTATTAAGGAATCATTTTACGTGAACCTACTTAGTCGTTTATTATCGTCCTTCATTAACAATACATAACCATAAGTTATTCAACATCTATAAAACTAAAAAAGAAGAAATGAATTAGAAATTATGTTATATATTATTCTGATTTTCTGAACAAAGACACAATCGACGAAAAAGTTCCATTGTGCCAGTGGAGAAGGTTAAAGATTTCTTTAGAAAATAAATACTTATTTCCGTCTTCGACTTCTTACTTTCATTGTGTGATTGACGGGCTAGAGTAGTTAATATTGTAAATATGTCTTGGAAATAATTCTTTTGCTATCAGTTCCCATGTTATTATTTTTTACCTTACTTTCAAGTTAAAAATGTTACAGTACAATTATGATTATAGTAAACATTTCAACCAATGCTTGAAAAGTATGGATTGTTGTAGAAGATGTTAGTGGGCTTATATACAAATACATTTAAAAGGAGGAATATGATGGTGGCCAAGAAAATATTCAGTAATTTTCAGATTTATTGAGCATATTAGCACTAAAACTCTCAAATCACTTGGTATTGTTTGTTTGAATCTTTCCATTGATGTTTAGGACTGCAATTGATCAGTCTCTTATGGTAAGATTCAAACAAACAATACCAAGTGAATTTAAACTTCACCCTATTGCACAAGCAAGTGGCTGAGTGGTTACGCGATGGCAATTGAAGCGAGCAATACGGGGTTCGAGTCCCAAAGTCAACATCGACTCTGAGATGCAGGTCCATCCAGCTGACGAGTCCTGAATAGGATGAAACGAGCGTTCTGGATCCCACTACTAGCCATTGTCCATCTTTGCTTAAAATTTTCAATGTTTACACTGTAATGTTTGTATTCAAATGTCACAGTATTTACTTTAGTGATAGGTTGTGAGTTTTTAAAAATGACCCATGAATACAGCAGACGTTTGTTACACAGAATAGTTAGTTAAAATCACTTGAAAATTTACTTCGATATTTGCAAGGTAAAAAATAAATAGTCGGATAGTGGTTAAATACTGAATAGAGCTAAACATGAGGTACGTTTTTAAACAAATTTTTAGTAATGGGCAGCAGTGAAATCTAGGATGCAAGTTTCTTTCTATTTAGAACTTGTTAACTAGATGCACCCAGTCATTGAAACTTGGAATTGGTTCTTTAGCTGTAAGAGTAGGAATCGTACAATTTTTAATGTAACTGATCGGAATTTTTTTGGAAAATGTGCAACTTGAGCAGACTAACTTAATAATGCCATATAGTCACATGTATTTTAAGCAATGGAATCCAGTTCATAAGATCAATAACGAGCGATTCAAACACTTACCAAGGTAATTAAGTAGTAATTTGCATTTACTTCTTCATGAATTGACGTTATCCATCCAGACATATACTTTAAACCTGACAACATAATATAACATAATTTCACCTTTTCTATTGGATACAGTTCGAAAGTTATTGTAATCAAATTACTAACAGATTTTATCATTTGAAATATGACAATATTGTTTGTTTTGTATCTAACAAGATAAGCTTAGACGTCTGTATCGATTGTTTTTCTAAATGTTTATTCCTGGTAAACAAAGTACATTCTTTACAACAAAAAAAAGAAGATTTTAAGCATAAATTAACAGGATTTTTTGTTTTCGAATTGATACACAACTTGAAATACTAGGCTATTGAACACTTGATTGATTACAGAATGCTACTATTTCTAAGTAGTACTAGTATGTTGTTTTGTTGTATGTTTAAAGAAAAACAGTTTCTCAGTTATTTTTATGATTATTTTATTTAAACAAATAAATATTGGTACAAACGGGCACAAGATATGTATGCGCCACACAAATCTCATTTGATTTGTGTGAGGGCTGTGATACTACTCAGGTGCCCAAACCGAAGCAGGTGGTTTCTTTAGGGGACCAAACCTGGCTCTTTTGACCTAAAGGTTTGATCCACAAGGCAATGAAACAACATCATGAGATGCAGTCCCACAGTAGCAGGTGACCGACGATTGATTCATACACCATTTGTTCCTTCAGGATACTGGAGCCCATGTGCGTCAATGGTTTGGAATCAGGGTTTTCCAACTCACCTAGGTGTATGCGCCGTGTCCACCAACCCGGTTAGAGCGCCGGACATTCGTTTTTTGTCCTCTCAATTTCGTAAACAACACCTGTGGTACGAGAAGGCAGTGAGTAGGACTTCCTTGGCAGAGGCTATATACGCGTGACCATGTGAGAGTATTTCGATAGGAAGAGTGGAATCTCCCTACTCTCAGCCATACTAGTGCATTTGGGGTTTCTCAGTTATGCAAATTGATGATAGACAAATAAATTAAAGATGTAGATCATAAACAGGATAAGATGTATAATTCATCAAATTTAAGGACTTTTGAGCTGGATGTACCTTCACTCCGGTGTTGAAATTCACACTTAATCTCAAACCTAATACTTTTAGATTCAAATACCAACGCATTATTCACTTAGCCAATAATTTCAAATAACCACCGACTTGTTCAACTTGTATAAAGTACAGGGTACTAGATTCACTTCCCAATGTAAAAACCAGTACTGGAATGTAAGCAAATCCTACTTATGAATTTTAAATGGGACAAAATATTTGTCCTTGATCCCACTCTAAGATCTAATCCATCCATTCTATGCAACTTGTGACAAATTGATACATCAAAGTGATCCACATGGGATGTAAATATTCTCACCAAAGCTGACTAATTTTTAGTTCTGAATATTAACAATAGTATGGTTCAAATCTTCACCGAATAACGGTAACATATATGACTCAAATATATCAGTATTAAATGTAGGGATACTGATTTGTCTATATATAAATGATCAATCTAAACGTGAAATCTATTCACCACTTTAAAAACATGATCAAATATTAAGACTATATCAATATCCCCTTATGCGAATACTTATTCATGGTAACGAAATAATATAAAAGAGATTTGTGGTAAATTTGAATTCATCCCAACATGGTAACCAAAAATTTGTTCTGGGGAATTTGTAAAATATTATGTAGAGCAGGCGTCTAACAATACTCTCTTGAACTAATGACAATAACTTAACGTTACGTTTTCGAGGCCTGGATACCACAATTTTTTTGTTATCTCCTAATATCGATTCTCTCAAAATATAACCTTGTTAAGAAAGTTTATTTGGTAGTGAATAAAGATGACTAATTTATCCAAGCACCACATGAGTATAAATACGTAAATTTATTAAGAGGATAGGATATGAGGACGCTAAAAGTACCTTAGACTTTAAAAGTAACATTTCCAAAGGTAGTAACAACAAGAGACGACTCCCTTCAGAAGGTATGACTCGAAAAAATGAAAAAATAACAGACTAATCGGTAATTAAGTGGTTTACTGCGAGTTTAACAAACGTTCTCCATGTTCAGCTAGTTTCATCGTCTATACAGAAACAGTTAAACTTGTAGACGTATACTAAGATAACCTAAAGCAAGAGTTTATTCATAACCTAGACATGAATAATAACACAGACGGAGAAGACAATCTGAAGGTTTGTATAATAAAAAGATTTTCAATTCTTTTCAAATGATTATCTAATATTACTTTCAAAAAGAGAGTCCAAAACCATTGTCAATTCATTTTTGAAACATTTCATCATTTCTGATCAGGTTGTTCAACCAGAATTATCTTCTGAATTTATCTACACAGTCACGTGAATGCGCTGAAAAGCAGGATTGATCAAAAACATTAGTCCATCAATTGTACAAGACCCTAATATTAGTTACTTAAATGACAAATACAATCACTTATTCTTTCCACAGACCTAACTACTCTACTAGTTTTTTTCTTACTCTGTTTTAAGATATTAACACCCACTTCAAAGTTTTTGTAATTATAATTCAGTTATTATTACTGCTAGCCTGTTTTTTCCATCGAATTTATATCTGTTAAGTGAATACCTATTTCTCATACTTATGATATGTTATACGATATGTTATCGAGATGCCTAAAGTTTCGTAAACAACTTATGATATATTATAAGCAAAGACGAATAGCTGCTAGCAGTGGAATCAAGGACGCGCGTTTCGTCCTATTTGGGACTCGCGTCCTGGATTCCACTGCTAGCCACTATCCATCTTTGCTTATAATGCTTGTGAAGTAAGTCTATATCGAGGCAATACTCACGGTAAGCACATTTTCTAATTAGGGAGTGACTAGTTGCAGTCCTAAACATCAATGGGAAGATTCAAACAAACAATACTAATTGAATTTAAACTTCATCCCACTGCACAAGCAAGTGGATTTAATTTATGATACAATCTTTTTGCTATATTCTAGCTAAATGTTACAATTTTCAAATCACAGCTTCAATGAATGATATTAGTAAAGAAATTATTGTTGGTTGAAATCAAGAATGTTTTATAATCTTAATCAGAACTTAACAATCATTACAAATTCGTACAAAGAAATTTTTCTTAGTTAAATTGCTTCTATTTTCTCTAGAATTATAGTCCCTTACAGAAATGCTTTATAACCGGTTATGAATTTATTTTTGAAATCGGCAAGTGCGATTCAATTGAGGTTGATATTAGCTGAAAAACTACTAAAATTCAGTAAATGTTAAAAGAGTTCATCCATCCATTCATGTTAAGCGCTCACAGCAAGGTCCGTAGGTTTCATCCTCCTGTCGGTTTGTAAATGCACACTACTGAGGAGTTCTTTGACAGCATGAATCAGTATTCTGGATTTCAATGGTTGTTCAATTAAAGATAATCCGAGATGTAGGCTATCTAATAAATACTCATTTATACATATAAATATTTACTCTTCAGGTCATTTCTGATTGTCCCCAAGCTACTTCTTATTGGCACATTGTATCACAACCCGTCCACAAGTGTACATGGGATTCAACCCGAAATCTCCAAATCTCATTATGGATATAATACCTTAAAGCCAGGGATTCGGAGTTCGGTTATCCAGATCCTCAACTTTAGCCACTTTAAGATTTAATTGTAACTTTGAACTGAATTCACATACGGTCAGTATATTCTAAATCAACATAATAATTTCTAATAAAGAATATCCAAAAACTTGGTTACTTTAGAACGATAATAATTCCCATTCGATGTCATGTATTGACTGAAATTGGAAATGTACCCTAGTAATTAAGTAGTAGTATATTAGTTGAAATACAATAGCTTCGTCAAAAAACCTCAAGAACTTGGATTTGATTCTTAAAAGTATCATGAGCTCGTAAATAATATGTCCCATACTAAGATAAAATATAGCTTTTCAGTGATCATTGACATTTACTGATATTCCAACTGACGAAAACTTATAATTCAAACAACTTACCTACAAATTAAAATAAATTTCTACGATACCGCTTAACCGACAATAAAAAAACAATAAACAACAATTACAATTTCTTGAAAGTACAGGAGAATTTATTTATGTATAAATGAGCATGGAACAATTATCCACAATATAAATGTGTATGTATGTGAGTCAATCAAATTATATCACGAAAAAAGTGTGAAAATAAAATTAACAATATAAGTACACATGTAAATGTAAATACACATGCAACTTAGGGAAAGTCTAAGTCTATATACGTATAGAAGGAAGAAAAAATGTTTTCAAGAATCAGAGAGAAAGAGAGAGAGGGAGGGAAAGAGACTTGTCCTAGAAACAAAACTCAATTTATGTAACAATAAATGTTACTTTTATGAAATCACACTAATGTTGCAAGGAAATGTTCTAAATATTCTTTATTCCAAATTAGGAAATAAATAGACATCAAAGGAGAAGAAATAGAAAAGATAATAATGATCTTTAAGTATTGTAACAATGTTAAGTGGACCAATAACTTCAAGATAGTGAGTATAAAGTATGTTTATTATGGAATAATAATAACAGTAATAATGATAATGAATAATTAATTACAAATTACGAATAAGTATGTATGGGAGAAAACATTGTTGTTTCGTTGATCTCTGTCGCCTGATTTATTTATTCTCTGAGATGCCAGTGTGATTTTTGTCAACACTTGTTTGATGTATTGGAATCGAGTGAGGGAAATTTGTTTAAACGACAGGAGAAAGTTGCTTAAAGAGAAACAAAACAGAAGGTATAGTATCACTATATATGTATATATAAAGTGGACATTACAGTTACTACTCAAGTGTTATATCAGTTCGTTTCTTCATGTATTCAGGTTATTGGTTAATCTTTTCTTATGTAATTAATTAATCTTTTCCCTACAGTTTAATATATTGAATCTATTTTCGAAGGATCTGAATGCCATATCACTTAACAGACAAATCAACATGGATTAAATCTGTTAGCTCAGACAAAAATGATTAGTCAGTCGGATGATCAGAGATTAGTAAAATAGGACAGTCAACATGATTATAGAAACAAATGAAGACAAATAAACTTATGGAAACAATAAACCACATACAAGTTTGTCAGTACAAGCTTATTTGATACTTGTGAAACGTATTCTACAAGAAAAAACTTTGATAATTTTATCCAGAACGCTAATAAAAATTCCTCATTCCGTACGGAGGACAACAAAATCATCATTTGAATTTGTGGAGATTGAAGTATTTTAACAGTTGGGTTAACGAGTTCTAGCGAGAAGCCGTGATTATTAGAGTCCAATCCGTATCAGGTGGAGGCAGTTATCCACCTCAGACAATAGATGAAGAATAGCACATTAACAGCGTCGAATGCCCTGTCAGAGATCTAGAAGTGAAGCGTTAGTGCACGAGATCGAAGGTCCTAGATCCGAGTCCAGCATGTGAGATTGTGGAATAACCACTACTGTAGAGTCTCATACAGGGACGGAATGGTCGACCAAAGCTTCGAAATTTTCAATGATGGTCTAGCTTAGAATGACTGTTAAGATAACAAAATCGTCAAAAAAACGAAAATAATCTTATCATAATATTAACTGCATCTCTACATATTAGACAAATTATTTGTTTACTGCTTCTCGCTAGAACTCCAGGAAATACTTCATGGAGCACATGATAATTATCAGAAGGAGTTTTATAAAGATTTTAGTAGTTTTATAAAGTTGAGATCATGAGTCAATTGCACACTGCTGAGGAGTCCCATAAAAATACCAAACAGTCGTTCAGTGCTTTCAGGTTTTCTATCGTGGTCTAGCTTCAATTGACTGATGATTTCAATTCTATAAAATTACTAAAAATCTCCACAAAACCCCCTTCTGAAAATTCTTTGTTTATTCATCATAATTTTTGGATTTTATTTTAAGTTTCTATTCCTTCCGAAAATTATATACATGTACATTAAAATCTTTAACAATGTTAGTATTATTACTATTACTGTTATTATCATTTTATGAAAGATCTACTCTTTAGATTTTCATTCTTATCCTCATGTTTATTTTTTATAAATAATCTAGTAAGATATCAGTTTAAATCTTTTATTTCTAAATAAACATATAACTTTATTGTAATAAGGTCAACAAAGACAAACAGAAGAAATGGAAGACCTGTAAGTTAAAAAAATAATAATAACCACATAGTCAATATTTCCACTATCCACCATTCTACATCATGTTCAATTCTTCAATTGACAGTAATATAAAAATGATGATGGAGACTAGTGTGGTGGAGGGTAAAAGAAGAAAGTATGATGAAGATTTTTTTAAATCATATTTTTTGAAATAACAATGTAATAACAACAAAAAAAATCATCAGTATAAGACATTTATAGAGGGGGGGGGCGAGGGGTGAAAGGATATTTGCTTACATCCCCTATTCCATCTCTTCATAGGAAGAATGTTTCTTTCTTTTTTGTGGTTGAGAAAAATATGATCATATTATTAAAGGAATTAGAAGATTTAAAAGACAATGACAAAAAAAATCACTGTACCGATAATTTTATCGATTAAGCATTTATTGGTGAATATCAAGAGTCCCATAAATATTTTGTCAGAAATGATGATTAAAGAGGGGTGTTAAAATGTGGTTACTGTTGTCGTGAGGACATTCGTAGTGACTAAATTAATCTTGACTGCCAATTCCCTGATGTTGCAATATTCAAGTGTGTTGATGCTATCAACAAAAACAAACATACACACAGCATATATAATGACTAATTGTAGCAATAACAAACATTTCGTCTGATACCACTTTGTCAGCATGTAACTGTCTAACGAACTAATCCGAAAACCACATAAAGAATAGGACTAATATTTTTCTCAATCTTGAACTTTTTCAAAAATGGTATTACCATTATTGTGATACACATGAAAGAGGGAATCGAGCCGCATATGAAAGTTGCTGATATATATATATATATATATATATATATATATATATATATATATATATATTGGTAATTGACCTGAATAATTTTCAATGTCGACTACTGTAGATATTTTCCTAAAATCATAATACATAGGAAATTATTCGAAGGTGCTTTTCACTTAAAAAATAATTCATAGATGATGAGAACGCTGAAACATGAATGAGAATGGGAATATAGTATGGATGAGTTATGGATCACGACCAGTATTCAGTAGGGAAATTTCGTTATATTTGTTACTCGACAGCTTGATTTACTTTCATTCTAGTGTTGATGTTTACATTAACACTGTAATCTAAAAACTTTTGTTTCGAAGACCAGCAACTTATCCACTGTGTCAGTGAGTCCAGCTAGTCACGAATTTGTTCAAGATTAACTAAACATTAAGTCAACAAAATCAACAATGGGACAATTTCAACCATTATTTGTTATTGCATAAAATTTTTATCCATTAAACAAGTTATTTACTATCTGAAATCACTAGCTCAGTAGATAATGAGCCAGGTGTTTGAATAGAAAGATATCGTTTTCGAGACCCGATTTCGATACAAACACTGAAACGCTAGTACACACAAATGACACTTATCAACTTATGCAAAACTCAAGTTCTGGATTTTTTTACTAGCCACAATCCATGTTTTCTATGAGCAAATAATTATTGTTATGACCTTTTTTTCGCGAATTCTGATTGTTGTTTCCTTAGCTTATACGATTACCAGGAATACGATTGCCAAATTTAGACATGCAGACTTATACGACCAACAAATGACGTATACTCCTGAACGAACAGCCTGGAGTCTCGAGTGGTCCATTTACCGCCTAGCCTTACTTGCTGAGTCCAAAACACTAATCAGTCTCCGCGATATGAATCATATATTTCACACATAGTGGGTTTAAATACAAACAAATCAGATCACATAACACCATAAAATAGAAAATGACATTTGTGCAAGATCTAGCCAAAAGTGGCTGTGATTGTGAAAAACTGTCACTAATAAATTGGGTATATCTCAAGATAAGTAAATCATATAATAATAGTCAATAAATCAAATAAAGGCATATAATGAAAGAAATATAAATGGGCATATAATATAATCACCTAATAGTCATATAATAAGAATATACGTATAATATTTGTCCATAGATAAATCCCAACAGTTACCTTTCATTATTCTCGTCGGGACATAATAATTATGTTCTATATTTACCAGCTTGAAGATTTTACAGATCATAAGAATATCAAATTAAGGTACCTAACTCTAAATTGATTTCCCTCAATAGTTTTTTAAGAAAACTTTTATCGATCCACTTTTTGTATTTTTTTCCGAAAATAATGATAACGATTTAACATTAACAACCCGATTGATACAACGACGCCTGTCATATTTCTTTTGGAAGAACAGAAGTATTATCTAAGGCCTATTAGACCTGATCCTATGGAAGAGTTCTAAATGAAAAGTGACAATAGAACAAAGTATTTTCATCCACGTAAATCGTTGGCATCTAATGTTTAAAAAGGATAGAGAATGTGTACGAATGCAAACACGTAAATAAAATATTTTATGAGTTATCTAGACAAAATGTACGGTTTAATTGTTAACCGATTCCAAAGTATAACACATAAAAACTTACCATGGTAAATGTTTCATTAAAATACGGCTACGGAAGCAGTTATTGTTGACAATTTTCAAGATCATTTCTCTTCATTAATCTTTCGATTGTATGACATATTTGTTTAGCCTTGGTTAAAAAAGCGGATAGAGATTACATGCGTAATCCAGCATAAAGGATATATATATATATATATATATATATATATATATATATATATATATATATATATATATATATATGAATATTACTAACTCATTGGGTTCAATCCCAGAAAGTATGCTGAGCGTCCACTGCTAAATAATTTCATTTTAAGACGAAACAGCTGTTCAATTTTCCCCTCATTTACAACTGTACCTAAAGTGGGATTAACTGTTGACGAACGTTATCTACAAGACTCAATTCCACAACTTGTAGAGTACATCAAGCTTTTGTGCCAAAATTATTTTCATTTGCAGAAGTTCACTTGTCTTACCTCAGTTTTCATCATTTGAAACATCTCCAGAAAATAGAGTTTTCCCTACCATTTTCCTCTTCATCGTGCCCATACAATTCCAGCGCCTCCCAAATAACTATTTCTGATTTCTGAAATTAAAGTAAACCCCAGGCGGGCTTGACTTCTCAAGTAAAAAAGATAAACTAATGTAGTGACCTTAAATCATGAATTAAAGTGTCTAAATCTCGGTTATCGTGTTTATACGATAATCTTAAGACTGGTAACTGAACCAAGACAGGCTACTTAAAGCATCTCTACAGCTAAGAGTTCGGGTACTTATTAGATAGGCTATTTAAATAAAAATGGTCTAAATTTTATTTGTAATAAACCATAAATCAAGCAATTATGATTCTTTTAAGGAATATAATCAAGTTATTGATTTGGTATAAGCTATAAAAGCCAGCTCAGTAAAGACTTATATCGAGATAAGTTCCTGAATTTCTAGTGGTAAATATTGATCTGTGAAATTTCAGCAAATCTAGGTTTAAACAGTCTTCATTGATGATCATTCTTTGATATTGCAACTTGACTGCAGTTGGATCTATATATCATAAAATGAAAACCCAAGAGTTCTACAGAATAAATGTTCGACACAAGAAGTGACTGTTACGAGTTTGATCCTTGATTGAGCTGTGGGTGTGCACTTGTGAGGAGTCCCGTTCTATGATAAAACAACTGCATAGTCCCCTCTCCAGTATTCAACTGTATTCCTAATGAGACCGTCCAATGATAAACACTATCTACAGATTAAAATAATATCTACAAAATTAGAACATATAAACAATTTGCTGGCTCCTACCCGTTCACTAGTGATAACAATATATAACATCTTTATTAATTTCAACGTGTTAGACAGGAGTGGATATTTAAATATAGGTAATACTATCATAAATATTATATAGTGAATAATTATACGTTTTTTATTATTGTGTAATTATTAAATATTTGGTTTAAAGTATTTTCGTGCTGGTTTTAATTAACTTCTTAATCGTTTAAATATGTTTAAACTTTTGTTATTCAATTGTTTGACTATTAAGAATGAAAGAGGTATTATGAACCAGTACGGATTATAATTCCTGATCAATAGAAATAATCAATTAAGCAGGTTATTTGTTTGATCAAAGTAAATACACTTGCAATTTATCAACTCAATAATCTCATGATTCAACTAAGTGTTAAATGACGTAACAAACAAAATCATCGTTAGCAGAGATGGATAGTGGCTAGCAGTGGAATCCAGGACGCGCGTTTCGTCTTATTTGGGACTCGTCAGCTGGATGTACCTGCATCTCAGAGTTGATGTTCACTCTGGGATTCGAACCCAGTACCCTCGCTTCAAACGCCATCGCGTTATCCACTCGGCCACTGAGTCCTGATAGCCACTTGCTTGTGCGATGGGGTGAAGTTTAAATTCAACTTAGTATTGTTTGTTTGAATCTTCCCATCGATTTGTTAGGACTGCAACTGGTCAGTCTCTAATTGGCATATGTGCATACTGTGCGTATTGCCTCGATATACCTTAATTCACAAGCATGGTTAGCAGAGATGGATAGTGGCTAGCAGTGGAATCCATTGTAATTCATTGTAAATTCATTGTAATCATTGTAATTCTTTTTTTTTTGAAAAAAGTGGGCGAATTCAATCTTAACAGCAAACAATCAAATTATTTTAAATAAATTAATATATTTCTAGTATCTCAATGAGTAGAAAAATTAGATTTTCTAACGTTTCGTGACTCATTTTAAGCTACTTCTTCAGATAATAAATAACCAAATTCACATTAATTCAAGTTTAAATAATACAACGGAACAACACGAATATTCGGTGCGATTAATAAAAAGAATAGATCTGAATAAATCAATGTCATGTGATTTCATTTTGATCAAAGTGATCCATAAGCAACATGTATGTAAATTTGTGTGTGTATATGTGCATTATTAATGTTCATTATGGTTCTATATTCTCTGAAGAAGTGGATTAAACTGAGTCACGAAATGTCAGAAAATCTAATTTTTCTACTCATTGGGATATTACAAATATATTAATTTATTTATAACAATCTACCTAGTGCTTAATTTATTCAAAATTATCAAATCAAAACTTGGTAATCAAATCATTTATTCAGAATATTAAACAATATTAGTAAAATAAATATAAATATCCCTTAAAAGTAAACAGTAAACAATTTTACATTGAACAAATCTAGAAAAATATTGAATTTATGTCTATTGGTTGAAGTAAGACATTAACATCGTTGGATGCCGACCGACTCAGTAGTCTAGAGGTTAAGTGTTAGCGCGCGAGACTGATAAGTCCTGGGTTTGAATCTCACGAGGCGGGATCGTGGATGTGCACTGCTGAGGATTCCCACAATAGGAAGAAACGGCTATCCAGTCCTTCCTAGTTTTCTATGGTGGTCTAGCTTTAATTGACTCATGATTTCAACTATATATGTCTATTTATTTACTTAATTCTTACCTTATCGCAACGAATTTGTAATAGTGAAACTTGATTGAAGCTTGTTTGTTGTTCATTAATTTTTAATGAAATTATTGAATCTTCAAATGATAAATTAATCAGTTGATCATAATTTAATTTTTTGATAATTTCACCTGATAAATAACGAACTGTTAAACATTTACCATAAATCTGAAAAATAAAAAATCAAGTTGATAAATAGGGTTATTTCTTTCTGCAGAAAGCATTACTTTTTCTTGACAAGAAGTAGGAGGTGTATAAGTGGGCAGTTACCTACTAATGAGATGGAAAGATTATCAGATTGAAGCTGAAGATGCAAGACACTGTTTACTGTCTCAGCTATCTCAAGGTTATCTGATCGCATCATGGCACCAAGTTTGTGCATTTGACCCTTTGTGAATTCGTTGATAAGAACTGCTGAGTAGTTACATACTAAGACGAAGCAGCTGTCTGTTTCCTCCTGTTTTATTACAACTGTCTGACAAAGATCAGTTTGTAATGTAAACTATGAAATTCTTCACCCTTACGGATTACTGTCTGAAGAATTGTGGGTAGTAAAAAAAAATATGAATAGCTTTTTGTCCATGTCTAAGGATTCTTAATATTGTTTATTCATCTGTCCAGTTATTTGGGACATGTATACTTCAGCTCTGTAAACATTATCCTAACTAATGAAAGTTAAGCGCCTGGTGTATTCAAGTAGCTCTGTACAAAGCCAGCAGCCTGTTTGCTACGAAACACTACAAACGACTGAAAAATGGATTACAGTGGCTAGTTTGCTTTCTCTTTGCTAATTTTTTTTTATAGAAAAGAGAACCAATAATAGAGAAATCTCATTCATCTGATCTGTAGTACACAATGAAAATTGATAAGTCGAACGATCAGCACTGGTCAAAAGTGTTAACAGTTGTGAAAATGAACTGCCAAAAATCAAAGCTTAATATATTTTGAATATAAATACAATTGAAATGGACAATTGAAAGTTTACTGTAGTATCAGATATTTCTTATTCATAATTACTTACGGTAACCAAACAATTAGTGTTATTATCCAGCAATAAGTTAATAGAATTACAGTTGTAAGATTTAAAAATCCAATGTACAACTTAACAGTAAGAAATAATTGCATCGAGTGACAGATCAATTGAAACAAATATGAAAATTATCTGTCCTCCATCCAGTTAATGTTTACGATAATGATTTGGAATTTACCGAATATATAATGCAAGAATGTAGAATTTGTGTAACAATACCATGACACAAAATGTTATATTTTAGTACTGCGTTGTAGTTATTGCATAAACATAAATGACGCTCAACGTTATGAAATATCAGGCAAGCATTGGTGGTTGTTATATCGCGTGCCTGTGCATGCCCAGTTTAAATTATGACGAGGTGATTCCTGCCAATCAGAGGGAAGTGAATTATCGATCAGAGCAATGATACACGGAAAACCGCATGAGCAAACTAGAGCAATACTCGGTCCTGCTATATGTCAGTCTCTGCAATATGAATCACTATTCTCAAACATACTGGGTTTATATACCAAACAAACGGACCACATCGTACCAATAAAATAGAAAATAACATTTGTACAAGATTTAGCCAAATGTGGTTGTGAATAGGAGGAACAGTAATAAATGGACTAAGGCTAACTCAAGAATGGTAAATCGTATAATAATACTTCATAGGTCAAAATAAAGCTTATGATAAGAGGGACATGAATACGAATAGTTTAGTTACTTAACAATTATACAATAGGAAATATACGTATCATATTGGTCCATAAACAGTCCTCAAAATTTACCATTCACAATTCTGTTCGGGAAATAACAGTGGTGATGCGTTTAAGATCAGTCAAACAGTAATTGTGAATTCCTTAGTAAGTGATATCAAGTAAAGATTCTTCGAAGTTCTGATGAAAAAGTTGTGGTTGGTGAAGTTTAGACATTTCTGAGAATGAGACAGGTTTCAGTAATAAAATTATAATAATTATTCCTTTATAAATCACTAATTAACTGAAGTTGTAAATATAAACGATTGAATAGGGAATTAAGTAGTTCAAAATTAATTCGCACAATAAGTGACTTGGATAGCTTTTGAATTTAATTACTGACGGAGTCGTGAGTTCACGTTGCTGAGGAAATTATTGAATCTTTATTTTTAATGTCTATAAACACAAATCACTTCATGTTATAAACTATCTCCGTTATAAATCAGTTCGTAAACGGTTTAGCGATTTCGCTTAGTTGACATTGGATAAACTTGTAAATGCTTTTCTTCACAGACTAATCTTATTGAGGGAAATCATTTAAAACTAGAGAAAATTAGACAGGGTTGAGTAATTACTACTGTATATCGCAAATTGATTGTAGTTGAAATTGTACCAGTGAAAACTGCTCATATGGTTCCGATGAACAGGCGTTCACCAAAAGTTGTAAAATTGTTGGTTGAGAAGACATCGTTATTGCACACTGATGAAGAGCTCTGTAATAAGACCAAACATCTGTTACTCAACGGTACTTAAAATCAGAATAATCTGTGAAAAACACACCCTGCATACATTTTGTGACTTGTCACATTTTTCTATTTTATCTTTAAACGCTTACCTCTAAAATTGTTGCCTCGTTGGATACGTTATTTAGTATTTCAATTTCATAAGATTGAAATACTTTTAATCTAGTCATAGGAGGGAGCAAATCAATTGAATTTCCATCCTATAACATAAAAGCATGAAAAAAAAAGAATTTTAAATATTAGTGAATAAATGAGGGATAAATTATAATTAGAATAATCAATAAAATGAATAAATAAATTTTTACAAATCGGGTTGTTTTCACGTTTTGTAAAATTTTTAATTACAGTTGCATAGATTGAACTCAAAATGCCTCATTTTCTAATACTTAATGTTATATCCCGTGGTGAATTATGAATGGTAACTTTGAGGACTATTTATCGACCAATATGATATGTATACTTCCTATCATAAAATTGTTAAGTAACTAAACTATTCATATTCATGTTCCTTTTATTATGAGCTTTATTTTGACCCATAGACTATTATTATACGATTTACCATTCCTGAGTTAGCCCCAGTCTATTGATTACTGTTCCTTCTATTCACAACCACATTTGGTCAAATCTTGTACAAATGTTATTTTCTGTTTCATAGTACGACGTGGTCACCTTGTTTGGTATATAAACCCAGTATGTTTGAGAATAATGATTCATACCGCAGAGCCTGTTATTGATGTTCTGGACTTAACTGGCTGGGCTAGGCAGAAGTAGGACTGATAAGTATTCAAGACTGCTCATACGATTTTGGGTGACATAGCTCTGATCGATAATTCACTCCTCTCTCATTGGCAGGAATCAGCACGTTCATATATTCAACAGCTCACGTACGCACACTTAATAGATATAACACTTATCATATTCTTTTACCATGTTACGAAATAAAACCAAATAAATTATTTATAAAAAACCTGTCAAAAATTATCTAATTGAAAGTTATTACAAAAAATTGGTTCATCGGTATGGAGATTTGTTGATTTTAGTATTTTAACACTTGAATTATTTTTCTAATGTTTTTGTTATCTTGACAGCTCACCTCAAGAGTTAATCGAAGCCAGACTCACATTGAAGACCTGGAAACACTGAATGGTCTTTTCGTCCTGGTGTGGGACTCCTCGACATTGCACATTCATGATCTCACATGCGGGACTCAGATCTAGAGCCTTCGGTCGCGTGCACGAACGCTTCATCTCTAGACCACTTAGCCGGCACTCAACGGTGTTAGTGTCTAACTGAGATCAATTTATGATCTTGCGTAACCCTTGATCGAATGTCTAAGGTGATTATTTGTCTCATAACTATCCTGGGTTCGAGCATTCGCACTGCTGAGTCCTATACTAAAACGAAGTGACCGTCCAATGCTTCCATGTGTTTAATGGTGGTTTAGCTCAAATTAACTTGTAAATTCAACTGTTGAAATCTGTTTATCAATGATGAATGAATCACTTATAAGAAAGTCGATATATTTATCAATATTTTGAACTAACTAAATTTATTTCATTGTACTTGGGTAGCTGAAGAGAAGGCGCCCAAAAATACAATGAATTCTTTATATTTTACAAATATCAATGTTTTTGCTTTATTCACACATTTGTGAAGTTAGCAAATAGCATTGAAATTTCTTATTCAACCCAAAATTATATGATCGGTACGAAAAAGTTGTGAACAGCTGATGAAAACCCAGGATTTAAAAGATGAATTTATCTCATTCTACGTCATATGTTATTGTTACATTAATAAAATCGATAAGTGGAATTAATTCTATCAACTGTGTTAATTGTTAGTTCAAAGCCTAATACGTTAACAACTAGATCATCGCTTTATTTAGAGACTCGTGAAGTCAACTATTTTCATGATGAAGTGCTATAAGGTTTCTTTGATATATATCTTTAACATTATAAGCATCAGGCGGACAAGACAGAAACACGGACAAATCAGATCAAGAAATACCATTCGCTTATTTCCATTTATACTTCATAATATAAACTGAACAACAAAAATTTTTGATTTAAAACACTGACTTACCAAATATTTGACATTATCCAACAAACGACTGGTTATAGCAGCAAAATATGAACCAATACGACATCTTGCCAACAATCGACGCACGTGGTTTACTAATATACCCTTATTAACATTCATTAATATCATATAAGCTGTTAGATTATATAAACAAAACGCTAATAAACGATCTTCTTTTAACATGACTATACGTTTTTGTGTTGTATTCATATTGGCAAATTCTTCAAGCATTTCTGTCGGTGCTTGATCTAAACCTTGAAGATGATTAATAAACAAGAAATCAGCAGTAAAATGAAGAATGTTGAAATACAAGATAAATAAAAATAATAACAATTTGTGAACGAAGGACCATTCGACCGATTAAGAAGTAGTAGTGGTGAATTTTTCAATGAAGTATTGAAGAATATATTTGAATATGTCAAGTTTAAAGAACATGTTTCTTACAACCCATTATTGAATAAGAATAAAATTTTAACAAACACGATCAAAAAGTACCTGATGAGTAGTAGATAAGAAGGTCATATTTGAGAAATTGTAAAGTCAAACAATAAACAAATTGTTTATTTCACTTGTAAAGACTATTTGATCTATTAGTATAGTAGGAAATCATTGACAAACCCTTCTTTAGTATGGTAAATATGAATATTATCAGAAGGGATTTTGTGGATATTATAGTTATTTTAAAAGTTGAGATCATGAATCAATTAAAGCTAGACCACCATGGAAAACCTGGGAGCACTGAACGGCTGTTTCGTTCTATTGTGGGACTCCTCAGCAGTGAGTTCAATCAGGTCTGTTGGGAGATATCAATTCACTGAAGACATTAGTGAATGGTTGCTCAATTTCGTGGATTGGTTGAAGTTAGACATTAACACCGTTGGATGCCGACCGGCCCAGTGGTCTAGAGGTTAAGTGCTCGCGCACGAGACTAATAGGTCCTAGGTTCGAATCTCACGAGACGGGATCGTGGATGCGCACTGCTGAGGAGTCCCATAATGTGACGAGAGGGCCGTCTAGTGCTTCCAGGTTTTCCATAGTGATCTAGCTTCAATTGACTCACGATCTCGACTATTAAAATATAATTAAAGAGAAATAATTTCGCCTATTATATAACCTTAATTTTATTCATTCAATAACTTTCATCCATTCTAAATATGTCAGCTAATCGTGCAAACACCTATGGTTCGTAAGAACCATGTTACTTAATCAGAGGTAGTTGGCAGGGTACGTTAGATCTGAACTTTGTAATAATTGGAGCTCGTTCCCAGAAAGCGATGCTTGAAATCTTTGAAAAACCAGTACTCCCTCTGAGGTTAGAACTGGCGTCACCTATTTTCACAGTTTGACATTTCAACACAGATCTATTTAGGCCATGACAAATCTCCAATAAGAACAAAACAATTACAATTGATTGATCACCGATCACTTAGTAGTTAACAATGACCTTTAGTATTGATCGAATTCTATAGACCATGGAAACTGACAACAAATCAAAGTGAATGGTAATAATTTTGAATTCACCTTCTTTACTACATATTACTGAATATTCCTTATCTAAAATGAATGTGGATGACAACTCCTATGTTGAGTACTATACTTTGTATTTTCTTATTCTCTGATTTTCCATTCTTATTCTATAGATTTATCACGATTTCGTGAACTGAAGTATGTTAACTCTTTGTTTCTATTCAAAATATTCATTATAACTCCTGATATTCTTTAGATGATAAGACGTATTGAGATAAATGAGGAAGTCATTTCCAAAGCTTAAAAATATATATTCAAAGTAACCGTAGCAGTGAATTTGATCAAATTTAGCAGTTTAACAACTATAGCATGATGATATTTCACATGGATCTTTAAATGAATTAGCTATTGACTATCTGTTAATTATGTTTGCTAAGTCAGAGCAGAAAAAGACTGTTGTTCCGTAAGTTCAGAAAGGTAGTGACAAGTCATTCTTTCTATTAAAAAACGAACAAAAATTCATTGTTTGTTTGAATCATCCCAATGATATTCAAAGAAACAATAAAAAATGAATTCAAACTTCACCCGATTACACAAGCTAGTGGCTATCAGGACTCAGTAGCTAAGTGGATAACGTGATGGCGTATGAAGCGAACGGTACTGGTTCGAGTCCCGTCTCGGGGTGAACATCAACCTTGGGATGCAGGTACATCCAGCCAACAAGTCCCAAACAGGACAAAACGCGCATCCTCAACTCCACTGCTGGCCACTACCCATCTTTGCTTATAACTACAGAAATGACAATTTCATCAGGATTGGATAAATACAATTTCAAAAAAGAAATTTCATACTTGTATCCAAGAGTGAACTAGACAAAATGAATGTTCAGCTTACTACTGATGGTCTTTCCACTAAAAATTGATATCATCGTCGCATTGTACAAAGTAAATAAAACCAAGAAACGTAATCAATACGAATACAAACAGTAAATAACATTTATTATTATTGTGTCTATTTTAACTACTTACCTAAAATATCTCTTTCCTGAGCAACTGTATCAAAAAATGTGTCCTCCCAAAATTGCATATGGTCCCATAAACGTGAACGTTCATGCCCATCAATTAAATTTTCATATAAGTAAATACGATTCAAAGAATGATCTGAACTATTAATTGTTTTGCTATCAGTTTTACTACTATGATTGTCAGTATAAGCAGCAGTTGACTGATTTTGTACAGATGGATCGATTAAATTACCATGAATAAAACGATAAGAACTAGCGTGCTGAGATTTTTTTCCTAAGATAGTATCTGTTATTTAAAAGAAATAGGAAGCAATCATCAACTTTGATCTAAAAATAATGTAATTACGACAACGATTCATGCATACTTATTTTATAGTTGCTTACTAAAAGAATTGTAAGATCAGAATTCATATATTAAGTTTTAAGATATTTAGGATAAGGGGTTTGTAAAATTAGAACTTTGCAAGCTATTAATCATTTCAGCCATGATCAAACTCTCTACATTAAAAATAATCATATGCTCTCCAGTGAATAATTTTGAGAAGTAATTCTCGGAGTTTTAATGATGAGAATACGTGACTAGAGGAGTTCAACTATGTTAGGTGTGAGTTAGTCACTTACCAGTACTATTGAACAATGGTTGTTCAATATCATGAACTAACTAATTTTTTTAGTAAAATGTAGAATATGACAACAAAACTGGCTCAGCGAAGAGTTCTTTTCAGAACCATTTCGTTTGTAAAGCAGTACGATTTCAAGTATGTGTTGTTCTTCAAAATGATATGTGAATAATATGCCTGTATGCTAAGACATGTAGGTATAGAGTCAGAACATAAGCAATGATCGGAAATATTTGAAAAATCCGCCCCCGTTCTACAGATTAGTTATCATTTTATGCGACTGAAATTATCTTAACTAATCTTAGATTTTCTTAATTTAAAAAAGGTTTCATCGTTTTGCACTTTTGGATAATGTTTACTTCTGCCTACATACACTTTGATTCATTCATGCATTAAAAACATGTATATCATTTCAGTATCGAATAGATGGAATATGGCTAGTAGTGGAATGCAGGATGTGTACTTTAACTGAGTACCTAATCTTGTCAATCAGTTACTGGGCTTGATGATAGTATAGTGCAAATGGTAAACTATTTAATAAAATGTTTCCTTATATGTGTGTATTTGACTGAAAGAATGTAAAGATTACATCAAGTATACATTAATAATATTCTCTGCTATAGCAAATATTCAGTTTGACAAATCCGTAATTCATGTGATCAAAATCACCGTGCTTTTAATTCTAAGCACAACAGAGATATAATATATATATGTTATATCGTGTGAGTGCGTGTGTACCCTCTTTGATATATGAAAGTGATAATGCCCGCCAATCAGAGAAGAGTGAATTATCAATCAGAGCTATGTCACCCAAAATCGTATGAGCAGTCTTGAATACTTATCAGTCCTAATTCTGCCTAGCCCAGTCAGTTAAGTCCACAACATCAATAACCGGCTCTGCGGTATGAACCATTATTCTCAAACATACTGGGTTTATATACCAAACAAGGTGACCACGTCGTACCATAAAATAGAAACTAACATTCGTACAAGATTTAACTAAACTTGGCTGTGAATGGGGGGAACGCCAATTAACGGACTAGGGCTAACTCAGGAATGGTAAATCGTATAATAATAGTCTATGGGTCAAAATAAAGCTAATAATAAAAGGAACATGAATATGAATAGTTTAGTTACTTAACAATTTTATGATAGGAAATATACATATCATATTGGTCGATAAATAGTCCTCAAAGTTACCATTCATAATTCACCACGGGATATAACAATATACATACTCTTTTAGGGAACATTGTAATAGCTTAGCTCCATTAATCGATCACCTTGATAACCATTATCACATAAATCTCAATGGTGTTTGAATTCAGAAGGGCAATAGGAAGTGGCGAGTACAGTTTATTAGCAGGTAGCACAGATAACAACAAATTTAGAAGCACATCGAGTGAATTGGAGCAGAGAGACGAATGTGTTTTTGTGAGCAAATGCAGAGGTGAATCTATAGTCAAATCCAAACAAGGCGCAGCGAAGCAAGGCAAAGGTAATTATTAGGATTCAGCACACGCATACATGAAAAAAGAATGATTCATCGAGCGATATTAAAGTGAATAACATTTACGCTAGAGAGATGTGGGTAGATTGTCAATTTTGATTAAGCGTACTCGTTTATATAGACGAGATAATGATCATAATGATACAAAGAAGTGGGTGAATTGCAACTGTTCGAATAACATTGTCATTGTCTATTAAATAAGTTAATAAAAAACCTTGACACAAATTAACCACAATCGAAATTAATCGTAGGAATGTTGCTATAACAATCAATCTTTATCAAACTGAACAACATTTATAGACTAAGAATTAAGAACGGTTATACATCTTTTCTATTATTTAAGCTATATCTCAATCGTCTGTTGTTTCATTCCATTTATCGCATGCTTTCTGATTATTAATCAACAACCAAATATTCAGGATAGTTAATCCATTCAACTCGGTTGACCTTTTATTTTTTTATTCGGAAATGATCTTTTCTACAGGTTCATTTCATTGTTTACTTACATAACTCAAGGTGGATGTTACAAGTACAACCATACAAGTATAATGTATGGTTTGACATGTAAATGAATGAATGATTGCTTACGTGTATACAACCGTTATGTACTAACTGTTTCGATTCCACGGCTGTAAGCATTTGAAAAGTAAACTCACTGCTTGAAACTTATACAATGATATGTCTTTGCAGTTTAGTGATATTTGTCGCGCCTTTGAATATTTCAATCTAACGTATTTAGTTCCACAGATATTGATAGCAGATGACTTGGATTGTGACTTAACAAATCGATCAAACAAGCAGAATTACGTATTCTTTAAATTGCTCAATACATAGGTCAAAACTTGGAAGGTTATATCTCGATTCATTTATTAAAAAAAAAACTAAACAAGATACCTTCGGAGATTAAACACTAACAGAGTTTTGTGAAATTTGGTAAATTCATTTTTTTAATTAAAATCTCAGACCCAATGATGACTATTGACAAATAACCATTCAAAATTAGGAAACCCTGGACAGTAATTTTGTCCTAGTGTGGGACATATCGGAAGTACACAATGATGATACTATTAGGAAACACACAGGACCTTCAGGAGTTTAAGCAAAGAGCGATTATTCTTCATACTATATTCTCAATATCCAATATTTGATATTGTATAAGAGATTAATAGAATAATATTCACCAAATCTTGATAATAGTAATTGGTTACTGCAAAATCGTAGTGGATATAGTTTCATTCAAGTAACTAGAAACAGTATATTTATATATATGGCTAAAAGACGTTATATAGAACCACTGATCCACTTAGCCAATCTAGTGCTGAACATATTAGTGAATAAGCAAACTTGTAAATAAAAACAGCAGTTTTCGATCCCTCCTTTCTTTTGTTAAAATGTAATATCAAACTAAAGTTCGTACTTAATTAGTAATAAAGACTAAACAAAGAACATTTTCAAAATGCGATAAAACAAATTTTTGGTCCAAATACCTTTATTCATGTCATCTGAATCATTCTGCCCCATTGTTATAGAACTTTTTGAATTTTCATTATCCGTTTGATGTAAGTTTATCTGAAAAGGAAGAAAGCAAATAAGTAGTAGAATTATAGACATTAATTACTGTTGGTTTTCGAAGAGGAACTTATCAGAACATGAAGTTGAGTGATATGTAGTCAAATTCCACACAGAGTATTAGTTTCCTCAAGATCGCAGGAACACACTTTTGATGAGTAGAAATCATCAAGAAACCCGGATCCAAGATATCCTATACTTCAGTTATGTTAAGAGTAACATAGTTATCATTCACCTCATACCATATGATATTGCTAAACAGACTCACAAAATAGCTAAATTTGAAAATATAAACTATGTACTACAAATTAGAAGCTCAGAAGTAAAATTCTATGTAAAAATATTAAGGTGTTTAGTGTTTGATTCCGTACTCCATGATTAACGTATCACAGCATGAACATAAACTTTGAAGAGTTTGTGAACACAGTTCATCGTTCCAAAAAGCTTCTGGAGAGTTTTGTGATGAGGATAAAAGCGGAAACTCTTAGATGAAAAAATTCGGATGGAAGATAAAAGTAAAGGTTTATGTACTTGACTTTGAGCTGCACTGCTCGTGTGCAGGGTAATGATACTATCCAACCTTTCAGATCGAATTACATGTAATAATTTTTAAATCTATGACACAGTAGTTGGAAGCTAAGTAATTTAACTACCAAGAAACCACTGCACCTACTGGTTGTGTTCAATTGAAATATTCTTTTTTTAGAAAGTATGACTCCATAATCTTGATTTCCAACTCTAGGTATTTCTTATCATGGTAGTTATTTCTAACCCGCAAAAATAAAGTGTACAACAGAAGATTCAATCTACCAGTTAGTATTTTGACACAATAAAAAACAAAACAGTGTTCTATAGAAATAATTTAGCCAAAAAATAACGTCACAAAATTTAAACTTCGAGTATCTCATATTCGAACGCAATCAATCTTAGACAAATCTATCCACTATACTTCTTGTTGCTTCAAATATCTTAGAAAATTTCATTACATCTAATCAGAAAACAAATATCATGGCTACTTTCAAAAGATACTTATTAGGCTTAGAATAAGATAAATCTACAACTCAAACAGAGCTATCTTGACCAAATATGTCTTATAAAAACTTATAAATGTATCATGTGAGTTATTATTAAGTTTTTGTTTGGATCAAGGAAGACTATTTAAATCCCGGAGAATTCTTTAAAGCATATCATTCATATCTTTCAGCAATCGGCATTCATGTACACACAGGCCACATCTATAAACTCATAGGAAAATTGTCAGTCATTTACATGACCGGAGGTTAATCGAATCAAACCATCAACTTGAATACAGTGAAAAATCAAGACAAATAATCGAAAACAAGACTAACAGAACAAGGTCACTTCTAAATGAAATAAGCTCTGAAGATATTATCCATAACGAGGAAGATAGCTGCTCAATTCAATCATCTAGCTCAAAAAACTCAACAGCAATAACACTAAAAGCGTTTATTTGATCTGTAAATCTTTTTTCGTTAAGATAGATTCTGTTTTGTTTGAACATCAAACCATAAGTTTATAAAAGGGGAAATTACTGGAAAATATCACATATATATAGATATAATTACCTTTTCAGTAGTTAAATCAATTGACTGATTTTCATTGTTAATCAAATTTTCCGAATGATTTGGTCGACTAAATAAACCTAATCATGACAAATTTTTGTTCAATTTCAATGAAATGAGACAGAAGATAAAGAAAAAATTTTAAAAAAAAATAAACATGGAAACAAATAAGCATAAATTATCCAATTTGAATAATTATAATTTATCATTATATTAAAATATGAGAACAAACGATATATTTTTCTAATATGAAATTGATAGTTTAGACAGAAATGAATACAATCTTGTATAAGTTTAGATAATTTTTGTAAAATGTAATTCACTTAGTATTGTTTGTTTGAATCTTCTCATTGATGTTTAAGACTGCAACTGATCAATCTCTTATCGTCATATGTGTGTTTATTGCCTCGATGTAGCCTTAATTTACAAGCGTTATAAGTAAAGATGGATAGTGGCTAGCAGTGGAATCCAGAACGCGCGTTTCGTCCTATTTGGGACTCATCAACTGGATGTACGTGCATCATACATCTTTGCTTACAATGCTTGTTAATAAATGCTATATCGAAGCAATACGCACAGTATGCACATATGCCAATTAGAGACTGACCAGTTGCAGTCCTAAACATCAATGGGAAGATTCAAACAAACAATACTAAGTGAATTTAAACTTCACCCCGTTGTACAAGCAAGTAGCTATCAGGACTCAGTTGCTGAGTGGATAACGTGATGGTGTTTGAAGCGAGAGGTACTGGGTTCGAGTTCCAGAGTGAACATCAACTCTGAGATGCAGTTACATTCAGTTGACGTGTCCCAAATAGGACGAAATGCGCATCCTGGATTCCACAGCTAGCCACTACCCAATTTTGCTCAAAATGTAATCATTCTATAATCTTTGGTAATATAACGTTTAATTTTTATACTTGTGTGAAACTAAATAACTGAGATGTTAACTCTGTGTATAGGAGATATTTTAAATGTATAAATATTTGTATGTCTAATTTTACTTCTTCAAATGAAAGTAATTCACGATCTGAAAAACCTAATATCAACAAATTTGGAATTAGATGCTATAGGCTGAAATATTCGAAGAGTCACTAGTTGTCATGTAACATTAGGTACACATTATTTATGTATCAACTAGTGAGTATTCACCTTAAAAGTGAAGTGAACATGGTTTTATGTAAAATCCACGTAAGTATACCATATGTTATATCCAGTGTTACAAAAAGTAAACATATAGTTTTCACCTTTTTATTTATTTGCAATACAAACATTTTTTGTCGGTTTTGTTCATTTACTTACGTTTGTTCAACAGGCTTTTATGTTACGTTATTCCTCATTTTACATAATTCAGTAATAGGTAAACAGAAATAATTTTTGTTTTAAGCAGAGATGTATAATGTCTAACAATAAAATCCAAGTTACGTGTTTCATTGTATTTGGGACTCATCAGATTAAAGTACTTGGAACGTTTCGATGAGCACATCTTTCAGCCGAAACACCAACAGATTATCTAACGAGCTAGCGAGTCAAGTTAGCTGCTGCTAGCCACTATACAACTTTACTAGACTTGTAAATATCTGTCAATATCGAGCCTATCTGCTAAGGTTGTCTTTATCCCATAAAAGACTGGTCGACTTCAGTTCTTAACATCAACAACGGTGTGATTCAAACAGCTAATACTGGTGAATATATAGTTTTTTATAATGTATTCAACGTTTATTTTAAGTTTAGTTGAAAAATAACCTAATAAGAATAGAAAATAGATTGTGAAATATGAAGAAATGAGTGAAAGTGATCATCAGAAGGCTTGGAACCCAGATTCCGTGCCATCCATCAACAAGGCTACCTGTATTCTTGAAGCAAACAGTATATCATTGCGGTACTTCAAGAAACTGTTAATCATCTCTACGCTAATATTTAACTTGAAGAATAAGTTTCAGGAGTTATAATGTAGGATGAAATGTTAGTTCATTGTATATGTGTATTTGTAAATTGAGTAAGTTGATGGCTTATGCTTGACTAGAAATATTGAGGGAGCGAAAAAGTACACATTTTTCCGAACTTCGTATATATATATATATATATATATATATATATATATATATATATAATCTTCGTAAGAATTAAAATAACTGTGAATTTTATGGATAAATCGCATTATTTAAGGTGGCTATAAAATCAATTTGCAGAAATTATTAATTTCCCTTGACAGACAATGAACATGGTCGTCCCTTTGTTTCTGACGATTCTAGAATGCTTCATTATTAATGTCGTATTGAAGTAAATTAGCTAAAACACTACGGTGTATTATTTGAAGATGTATACTTGAGTAGTATTTTTAATAGAGTATGATGTCAGATGGCAAAATTAATGAATAGAAAATACAAAAGAAAGTGTTGAAACAAAATAGAATTTGACTCTGAAATACTGACTCCACATTATATTGTGACTTTTTTGCAGGAGAGGAAAAGTGACATCAAATTTCCACCCAATAGTTGAGAATGATTCTTAGTTTTCAGTGTTTATATAGTTAAGATCGGTTTGTAACTCCGCCTGTAGCCCCTCCAGAGGTTACTGCCGGTCCCAAGCCCAGATAAAGGAGGGGGATTGGGTATGGGGTTGGCGACCCATCCCGTAGAAAACTAACTCTCTAAAAAAAGCTAACCAGAAAAGGTCGGTTTGTGATACATACAACGAAAAAAGAATTAATTATCTTTTTAAACAAATGGATTCAACGTAATATGAAATGTGAGTTATTATTGAAGTTCGACTTGATAGAATGCACTTCTGAGGAATCTCAAATTATAAAACAACTTTCCAGTTCTGTTTGTTTATCAATAGTTATCTAACTGAGGGTTATTCAAACTTTTTTGCAAATGATCATTACTAATAAGTCTAAAATAACCTCACTCAACCTTTCAGATCTATAAAATCTCAAGAATCTATCTAGAAGTAATATATCGTCTCATAGTATATGATAATGTAATCCATTTGAAATTAATAAACCGTGTGATATAAATCTCAATGGTATAATTTTAGAATGTATGTAATTTATCATTGACATCTTCACATAAATATGGATAGTTAATTTTTTTTAAAAACATTAGTCCACTTTCGGACTTTATGATATTATGCTAGCTTTTAGTTGTGTTGCATCTGAAACATAAGTATTTTATTTACAGATGATTATTTGGTGTGGATAAATTTTAGAATTCAATTCAAAAGTTTGATCGAAGTGTGGGAGCAATTTTAGAGAGAAGTATAAGCAGTGGAGTAGAGTGCTAAACAAAATATCACACCTTTAAAAAACTATTCCACTAAACTGAAGAGTACTTTTGAGAAAGAAACAGTATGAGTACTGGGTTGACTTTCTCAGTTTCTAAATCCTTAGTTAACTGAATACGAATTGTTGTAGGTAACAATATCTTACAGTTTTGATTAACAAACCAGTGTTTAGAGCAGATATGAACATTTTTCATCCAGTAAAACATTACTTTGTAACACTGACTTATCAAACATTTTGTTTTGAAAAACGTGTGAAAGAAAATACAGCGGTCTTGATGGATGCTGAATGTATCAAGTCTGAGGAAAATATTTTATTCGCATTCAGTAATAATAATTCTTAATATGGGAAATCCTTAAAAATATTTGAGGAATTGAAAACTGTACCACAGAAAAACATATAAAGACAATCGAAGACCATGTTAAGTAGGTATATTTTGAATAATCCAGTCCATATGAAAGATTTCTCAGTTCCATTGGGAAATTTACAAATATAGCGGAGTTTTGCATTAAAAACACTCTGCCGAAATTCTTGGATTTCGATAGAACTGGTTAATTGACAAATGTAAAATTGGAAGTTTGTTGTTTTTAGGATTAACCAGCCAGGTCGTGTTACTGGTACCCAGGTAATGTATTCTCTATAGCCAACAACGTGGGTACCAAAGAACCTTATCATACGAAAGTTAATGAACCATGGTGTATAAATCTTTAGTACTACTTTTCAGTCATTAATTTGTAATATGCAACCATTAGTGAGACGGGAAACCCCACCATTAGTCACAAAACAAATTACTTCCACTTGGAAATCATCACTATCATATTCTTGTACCTCAAAGTTACTACTCACACTGTCACGTAGACTAAGAACCTTAATATGAATACATTGAATAAAGAAAAGGAAAAGGAACTAATTGTCGACAAACAAATTCTTGTTTTACAATTTACAAACAGATCATTGTTGATGAGATATATTCATTACTTAATTATTATTTAGTAGTATAAAACAAAACCAAACAAGTAAATTTCAAAATTGGTTTTTATTTACTACACATAAAGTGTCAAATGCAAATAAGACAAGTTCCGATGGAAGAATTTAAAACTAGACCACACTTTTTAAACTGATCAAAAGAGGAGTTTGGGTATCGATTTTGATTCCGCTTAATGTAACTATGATTAGAAGTTTATATCAATACCAACGACAATATTCTGTTATATCCTAGTTAATAATACTAAAACAGCAATAATTTCGCCTTTCATTCAATTACGAGAAATATCTGAAAACCAGCTTGAAAGTAGTAGGAATGACATATATATTAGTTGAGTAGATTCAAAACTTATTTCCCGTAATTCTAATGAGAAGCATAATCTATGAAGTCAGCAAAGATGTAATTTGAGGATGCACTAGAATCTTTGTTTCGATTCGCTTGTGAATACGATTCACTGGCTAATAGTACCATGTTCCATGCTTTAATCGAATATTCCAAATTAACTTTCATTTAACCTTTAGGTGTCGAATCAGAACGAAAACTAATATACTGTAATGTAGCATTTAAGGGATAATAAAATTATGTTATTTCTTGATACCTTCGAATAATACAACAACATGGAAAAACATCAAATAAGACGTATTAATCAATGGATATTTTAAAACATTTGGATTACGGTTAATAGTGGAATGCATTAAACACGTTCCTTTACATTTGCGAATCAATACTTGTATGTACATACATCTGTATTGATGTTAACCCTGAGACTTACATCAAGTACTTTCGTTCTAAAGCCCAATTTGTTACCCATTCCATTAAGCTACTGAGTTTATATAATTACTAACTTATCCTACAAGTATTAAATTATATGTAAGAGTATATAGGCTCCGAATGTCGATATACACAAATCCACACAAATAATATACATATTTTACATTTTTTAATACTTACCTGTTACTATGTTTGGTTTCGTAACTTTCTTTAAGTCTTTCGTTGTTGTTCGTAACCATCCAGCTAAAAAAAATTTCATTAGATGAGAAAACATACTACTTAAATAACCAGTTATTTTAAGGATAACATATTACATATAAAAAAATATGTAACATGTAATTTCATAATACTTAA
Organism: Schistosoma rodhaini; assembly: GCA_944470415.2. Taxonomy (NCBI): domain Eukaryota; kingdom Metazoa; phylum Platyhelminthes; class Trematoda; order Strigeidida; family Schistosomatidae; genus Schistosoma; species Schistosoma rodhaini. The sequence continues at coordinate 36,994,630 of OX104038.1, forward strand.
GTCAAATGATAAAGAAAATTTATAGCTCAAGAACTGGATTTAGTTGTATTTGTATTATGAATGAAATGGATGGTTCAATTCTGAAGCATTCATTGTCACTTTCTTAGATAAAGTCATAAGTGCGTATTTCAGTGAGACTTCTATCTGAAGTTAAGTTATCAAATTTTCATGCTCATTTAGAACACAGTGGTTTTTTTAAACTGAGGTATTTTGTGTATTCACTTTTTTTATCCTCACTTCGCACTTTTCTCAGTTTATGCATTAAGATTAGTGGTATGAATAAATTACATAGTTTAATTAGGAAGGTATCTAATAGAGAAACGCTAATGTCATAACACAGAGTTGTGGAGATTGCTGAATTTGAAATTTCACATCAGTGAATGACTTTGATCAGACAATTATTGAAAGTTAAGAAATAATGAACAATTGTTTAGTTCTAACGTGAAACTGTTCTGTAGTGCATACTCACAACTCTGTCAGGAACTGAATCCAGAACCTTCAGTTTTCAAGGTAATCAATTAACATTAGGACCACAGGGTAGTTATTCGATGGTTTGTATTTTAAACTTCAATTAGTTCGCGATATTCGTCTCACTCCAAACATGATTGTATTGCATTAGACACGGATTCTCACTAGAACTCTATGAATTACCTGTCATTATCTGGTAAACACATGATGATATATATAAGGTGTTGCGAAGATTATGAAGTTCGAAGTCATATATCATGAATTGACCTTAGTTAGATGACTTACGAGTAACCAATCACTGTGTGACAGTTATTTATCGCTCAATAGTTCTCATTCAATATATTACTGAAGAAATAGATCCCCTCTAATACATTCGCTTATGAACTGTTAAGGAGTTGTTAGCACACTTAGAAAATAGTATTTACTCAATTAAAAGTATTTGCATGACTAGGATATTTTTCCAAATCGAAGGTTATAACATTTAAATTTTTTGGTCTTTAAAGAGTTTCACTCATTGTTACTTATCTACATAAAGTTCGTTTAAAGAATCGTACTACCGTGTAAAGTATACATCCTTTCGGATTTAAGTATATCATGAACATAAGTGCACTTACTAAATGCTGAGACTAAATTTTCCTCTTCTTGTAAATTTTGACTTGTTGAATACTGAAAATGATGAAAGGACAGGGAAACAGAGAAAATTATTATAAGTCAATATTTATAATACAAAGAAAACTTTTAATACTCAGCTGAACAATACCTCATGCATGAGAGGGATGGTGATATTTCCTGGCTGTCTAAACTAAAATAAATAGGCCATTATTTGAACTTGAAACTTACCGTTTGAAATACTATTGAACAATTTCAAAGAAAATTGTTTAGATTTTTTCACAGTCAGTGCTTCATTTTATGACACCGGTAATCCAGTATAATGTATTATATATGAGAAAAGTTTACATGATAAACCAGTTTCAGTAATTTTAAAAACCAGAAAGCCTTGAATAGTTATGTCATCTGGGCGTAGAATCGCTTAACAATGCTCGCTTAAGAGCCGATACAACGATTCAACCTAGAAAACACATTCTTTACTTCAAATACTTCACTTTCAGTATAGCCTAATGACTATTTAAAGACGCTGATGATATTTTCCTCACTCCCGAATAAACTGAATTTTACTGGCCACGGCTTCTTATTAAAACTTCTGCAATTCTCGAAACCAGTAACAAGCGCACACAAAACTGTCATCATTACTATTTTTATGAACGAGAATACATATGGGGACGGCCCATGTGTTCTTTGGTAAAATGTAAAACCATACGTTTATTACTTCATTTAAAAGATGTCCATCAATTGTCTCAAAATTCATTGTTCCTTCATATCCATAACAATTACTCTCTGATCCTGATCTCTTCGATTCGATCTCACCAACCTTCTTCTGCCATGTATTTCATTCATAACTGGTGTTATATACTACTTATGTCGACACAAGCAGCACATACCACACTATAACTGACACAGAAGGTTTGAGAAGAACTCTCATGATGATCAGTGAATGAGTTCCAAACCAGAACAAAACCGTACGATGCCATCCCCACAGTTTTTATTTTCCATAGTTCTTCATGTAAAGGCAATTTCAGATGGCAAGCGACCGTGAGCTAATCAATCTCCTCAAACTTTTCCAAATCATTTACCACATTTCGACTTTAATTTAATAAATAAATATATATATTCATATATTTTGTGAATTTAGTGAAGTGTCATTTATGGGACTATTTTTATCTTCAAAAGTTATCCATAAAAAGACTTACAATTGAATGATCTCTCAATATATAATATTTGTGTAACCTTAAAATACTAATCAGATGCTGTCAATCGAGCGCCAACTACCACGAAACTTAGGTCCAGGATTTCTTTCAAACCAATCATGACCAACCTATATCAATGCATTTTGCATACGAAATAAAGTCACTTAGGCCACAGGCCACATTACAATTCGATATACATATCTCAACTAACACATGTTGAGTGAATCATTTTAAAGAAGAAGTTCAACTTACTTGGGATCCATGAAGTTTACTAGGCAAAACTGCAGTACTCATATTCAAATAATGTGTATGACATAATTCCAATAACATCATGGCACTAGCTAAACCACCTATCCCATGATTTGTACATGTTTGTTCCAGACCATGTATTACACATTGTAATAGCCAAATATGTGATTTGTATCCATTCATATTAATGATTGGCTAGAATAAATCCACAAGAATAAAACATTTTTTTTACAAATGACAGATGAATACAGCATCAATACAGAATTACTGATTTACTAGTTAAACTCTCTCAACATTTAATACGTTTTCAAGGTAAAACTGCAGTAGATGGTGAAATTTTCTATTTATCAGATAGTTATGTATTTCACATGACAGGAATATTCTTGAAACATCGTCTACGTAGGCTGAAGATATTCACAGTCAGTGTTCACGGACATAATTTACTGATACAGTAAAAATCAAGGTACTAATGTTTACATAAAATTTGCGAAATGTGGACCAACTGAAATTAGGAATGTCAACAAATGGATATCAACCAAATGATCTGATGGATAGAATTCTCCGTAAAAGCTGAAGTTACTAATTTCCATCCTTATCAAGGTCGTTGGTGAACAGTCCTCAAAGTTCTTGTATTAGGATGGAAATACTTCCAAACTGCCACCTAATTTCTGGCCCTTATTTAACTTAGGTCGGTCTTCCACGGCGTAAATTATTTATAATTAATAACAAATTGAAATTATCAAGCCTAAACAAAAACTTACAACATCTGGGATACATTCATCTGGATCATCAAATGATTTAGAAAGTCCAAGATTTAACTTTGATAGTAAATAGTTTCGGTAGTTTTCATCACTTAGTAATTCTTTAAGACGATTGACAGAGAATTTCATTTGAACATTTGCCTGACCCTCGTGTATATACCGGACTACTTCACGAAGAAACTCTTGATCTGCATAACTATTGGAAGTAAGAAAAACCAAAACACTTGTTCGAAAATCGTTTGAATAAAATTCTAGGTAACATATAGATTGTATTCATCATAGTCTAATATATGACCAGGAGGAAATGATCTTGGCCTCCATTCAGTAACCAAACAATTGTAAATACCTCACTCCTACAAGAAGTTAGTAGTGTCCCAATTGTTTCATTAGTAATGCCTCAAACTGTAAAGCTTGGTGGCGAGGATATTATCTGACAGGGTTTATCAGTCCCCTTAAGGCTACAGGTAATATTTACTGACAAATATTACCTAGCACAAAAACAAGGTCCAGCGTCGTTTGTCGACCGCTGCCAACCACATAACAATCATAATATATAATTTATTAAGAAATTATTCCACTCACCTTTGTTCTGGATTGACAAGATTAGAATCAACTCGTTTGCCAGAAGTTAACTTTTTATTTTTATTTTTACTAAGCAACCCTGTTTCCTGTTGTCTTGATTTATTGGCACCGAATTGGAAAAATTGTTGTTTTGGAAAATTTAAAACGAATTTTGATGCAGAATGAATAAGATCCCCATTAGGTTCATTATTATTAACATCTAATGGTTTGTTTATATAACTTGATTTATTACCGGTAGTATCCGTGATTTTTGTAGTACTGGCAATTTCCGTAGCCATTTTCTTCATTAAGCTACCAGATTTGCGTACAATGGTCTTGGGTTTATCTAAAGAGAGTATTGTTTAACAGACAAAGATCTCATATCAAAAACGTAAACTAAAGAACTAATATAGTGAAGATAAATGTGTTCTGTTCTTTTATATAGCTGTGAAAAACATTCTTTAAAGATGAAATATATTAGTAAATGCCTTCGGAGCATCATTTGCGTGGGTTAGGACCATCAAATGAGTAATGCTGTGGTTAGACAAAAGATACTAAGTCAGGATAGCAAACAGGTTGCTTAATTAACGAATCGTCACAGACTGAGGTGGGTGGAACATGTAATGTCTAGTTCCAAGAACAACCTACCTAGGTGTACAAAATTTGCTGGTGTAGGAATGAGTTAGAAGTAAGCTCACAGTGGACAGACAGAAGCGTAGCATCAGTTCATGAAGTCATTAACTATTGGACTGAATCTTACTGATGGGTCCAAACAACCCAGTTATGATTACCGTGATTAATGGTTAAAATGTTCTCGTAATATGCCTCGAAATTTCTCGTAAAGGAGAGGATTTATTCACTCTTTTTCTTCCCCTTAAAACTTGAGTTTTGGAAATTTCTTATCTTTTTTCGTTTTGTGCATTACTTCTTTCCTTTTAAGTTATACTGTCCATCCCTTATGTTACAACTTATACTATTCTGGGATACATCTGGATTATTTCACCCTGACAGACATTTATGGTTGACTGCTAGATCAAAATCATTATATTTATTCACTATTCATCATTTATATCAAATATAGTGATTCTCACGTGAATAAATTTTCTTTTCATTTGTGGCTACTATGATATTATTTGTCAATTACAGGATTCGGTTGTTTCACACATTTTTTCCCACTTAAGTTAAAATGAACCATTAGAACGCTGGGAGTGATGGAGCACAGAAATACGATAAAGTCATTTAAGTAATGTGAATGATAGTTTTCTAGTGCATGCGATATATTTCAAATACATAAAGTGAAAAAAAAGACCTCATCAAATCGGAAAATAGAATTTTCCATCCTCGATACCGAAAAAATCATGACCTAAATCGAAAAATTTAGTTTACCATTCACATGTCACTAAATAGTTGTAAATGTTAATAGAACCTTTACTCAATGTTACGTAATCAGGGCAGAAAAATACTAGGAATACTAAGAATCGTGTGACCTAAATGGTATAGTTATGCTGTCATGGAAGCTGAAGTAATGGTATCATTGGTCTTATATGATCATGCTAACTTTACCTCTTTGACATCAACATTTACATATTTGTAGCCATAGTTATCGTTAGTGTTTAGTCTAGTGTTTACAGTTCGTGATTTGAGTTCAGAGTCAGTGAGAACATTCAACGAAACTAGAAACAATATTTATTCTTATTATTACTTAAAAATTGTAATTATCGCGGTTACCAAAAAACCTTCATTATATCAGTGATTGAATCCTATGTAGTTATTGCATAGAATGTATTCATTTGCCGTTTTTCAATCAATTGTACTTAATTATTAGCTCGAAATAGTTAATTGCACTGTAATTCATCTTCAATTTAAACGTATGAACAGTTCATTTCTATTAGATTTGAGATTACTAAAAAAAATTAGTGATTAGTGTTATACTTTAGTTTGATTACGTTGTATTCTCATAAATTGAACTAGAGAAAATAAAGGTGTCAAAATTACCATTAGATAGATCACTGGGTAGTGATGTCATATATGTCAGGTCCATATTAGTGTAGATCAAATTCTATAATCAAGATAAAAAGGAACTATTAATTTTGTTGACTCGATATCACGTGCATAATGTTGAGATGTAAAGTGGTGTTTGGAGGTAGTCGACAGAATACTCTGAATTTATAATACGTGCTATTCGGCACTCGTCAGTAAGGTGTACCTATAATCTTGAGGGAAGTGATGTTCTCTTGAAGACTCGATTCCGTGTTACCCAGCTTCATAGTTAAAGACGTCACCACTGAGCTATCAACGTGACGACTGAACTCCTGTAAGACTGAGATACATTTATATAAATATCATCAAACACATCTAATTGATAATGTTGAAAAAATAGGCATTTGTTACAGAGCAGATAAATTAAGGTTAGTGGTAGGATCTATGATTAATCAAAACTCAACATTGAATATCAATAAAACGACAACTCGAACCTTTATTATTAACGATTCATAAAAATCATATAATCAAGAGTAAAAATACGAAACAAACGTACTCAGTAAACCTGTTAAAGTTGTACTAGCATGACTAGCAGCATCGGCTAGATTATCACTTAAATTATTTAATAAATATTTTCCTACAGATGTTTGTTCCATATCATCCTCGTCATCCTCCATTTCTTCTTCTTCTGCTGCTGCTGCGGCTGATTCTTCTTCTTCATTTTCATCCGCATCCTCATCTTTATCAACTTCATCTTCAGTGCTAATTACATCTTTATTCAATACTTCTACTAACTGTTCTTCATTATAGTGAACTGATCTTTTATTCATTTCAGTATTAGTATAATTAGTTTGTTGTGTAGTGGGAACTTTACGCAGAGAAGGTTTGCGTATAATAGCTTGAAGTAGGAAAAACGATTGAAAAGGAATGTGAATCAATTGTTAATAGTAAAAACTTAATTAACTTATGGGTATATCACTAATGTATAATTCACTTTTCCTTTTAATGAAGTAACTAGATTTAATGAACATTAAGTCTGGTTACTCATTTGTAATATGATTTGAAAATTTAACCGTCTTTATGAACAAAACAATAAAATATTAGGTTCAGCAAATTAAGATGTAAAGTAAACATAAAACATCTATATCATATTTCATCTGTCAATCATTGTTTAAGGTTCTTCTAACTGAGTAGAATGTAAGTATGATTCTTGATTCTATTGAAGATAGTAGCATAATTCTTGTAGTATTTGATCACTGACTAATAGGTTAGAATCACAAGGGGGTTTTGTGGAGATTTTAGTAATTTTATATAGTTAAGATCATGAGTCAGTTGAATGCGCACTACTGAGGAGTCCCATAATAGAACGAAACGGCCGTCCAGTGCTTCCAGGTTTTCGATGGTGGTCTAGCTTCAACTGACTCATGTTCTTAACTATATAATAGGTTAGAACCCTGCTAAATTCTGTTCGTTATGAGGAACATCACACGTAGAATTATATTTATACGTTGAATTGAAGAATTTGTATTGTGTACAACGTGATGTAGACCTAAATTTTCATATACACAGGAGTAATTGAAAGATTGGATTAAAACGTTTTGAGATTAATCTCACACTGACTATACAGAAGAATTAATAATAGATTCAATGCCTGATGTGATCGTTCGACTACATAAATCCTCTCAAATCAACTCCACAATGAAGCAAAAACATGGTAAATAGTTCTAACAAAAACAACCTAATTTATACGAATATTCACCAAGATTAGAACGAATAGCTTGACAAAAATTGGGCGCCGAGTAGAGAGAAGTCATTATATATGAAAATTATATTTGAAATAATCTCAACGATTGAAATTTAAATAATTTCAATGTTTCGTCTAGCTAACTTGTCTGGACTTCTTCACGGTTATAATCAAGGTCAAAATCGATCATATAAAATGTATACTACGTTAAACAAAAACATATTTAGATATTGAAATTTGTAAATAGGATAATAAGAATCAGCTAAAAGAGAACCATGTAACACGTTCATGATGTGAAATAAATGAGGACTGTGTGCTTGCATGTGCAAGAATGAGTTATTATTAATGATATTCTGTGTTAATATGTTTTAATATCAAGTAAAAATGAAAATGAAAGTGCAAATTGATGGTTGAAAAAATGTTTCTGAATCATTGAATTCAACATCTAATTATGATTGGTTTGACGTAGTGTAGATTTTGCTATGAGTTTTTGATGATTTTGATTATTACGCTGAAGACGTCCAGACAAGTTAGCTGGACGAAACGTTGGAATTATTAAAATTTCAATCGCTAAGATTATTTCAAATATAATTTTCATGTATAAAAACAACCTACTTGTTAGTAGTATAAAGTTTACCACAAAGTTATCACTTCCTTCCCTAAAAATTATCACATCACAAATTATTAAAGTAGCTACTGGATAAACTTCTCCAGAAATTCAATGAAATGCCTACCAACCAGTAACAGTGCAACAAATAGTGGTCACGATAATGAAACTTATCTTATAATTAAATTTTTTTGGATGATATGATGTTTATCTGTTTATTAACTCATATAACGTGTTATCGACCACGTGACAATAGTTAGTGACCTGAAATCGGGGTATATTTGTTTGGTTCTTATCCTATCAACTAATGTCCGCTTTAATACTATAAAGATAGCCTTCAATAAGTTGGTTAGTTCGTTCATATCGGCTTTAACTCTCTTTAATACTATGAAAATGGTATTCTTTTCATGAATTTATCTGTACTGAAGAAAACTGATGTTCACCACTCTCATGTTTTTCTATCAAAACTCAATAATTTGTAGAATTTATCATTAGATACTCTTAAAACAAAATTTTTGATCAACAGTTTAATATCATCAACAGAGTAAAAAGGTCGAATGTTCCAAAAAGGGAACAACAGAATAGTACTAAGATATTCACGTATAGTTACATTTCCAAAAAATGCTCAAAGTAATTAGAGCGACCAGTGGAGCTCAGCAAAATCTGTTGTAGAGATATCAACTCAGTGAAGACAATTGGTGAACGGTTTCTCAAACATCGTGGATTGGTTAAAGTTAGACATTAACACCATCGGATGCCGGCTCAATGGTCTATCAGTTAAGTGCTCTGGCGCGAGACTAGTAGGTCCTGGGTTCGAGGCTCTTGAGCGCGGGACCATTGATGCGCAATGCTGAGGAGTCCCATAATAGAACGAAAAAGCCTTTCAGTGCTTCCAGGTTTTCGATGGTGGTCTAGCTTCAATTGACTCATCATTTCAACTATGAAAATAGTGAAATATACACAAAAACCCCTTCTGATCTAAAAACTTTAATGCCAAAAAAATTCATCAAGTAACAAAGTTCAAATTATACATTCAATATTGAAGAGTTTAAATTTTACCAACTGGTCTATGATCTAACCATAGTTGATCAAGAGTGAATATTTATTGAATTTTCATAAACTAGATTTTAACTTACAAGCACTGGAAGTATTCGTTAATATTTGTTTATTTTCAATGTTCTGTACATGATTTACATTATTCGTTTTATCCCTACGTGCAAAAATAACAAGAACGAAAAAAACATCTTTATCCAGTCAAACAATTAGATGTCTTTGTCAAAATACAAGAGTTTATTATTATTACGATAAATATCAAAGTATACAGAAAAGTGTATTAGATTTATTCTCCCCTATCCATACTCAAGGCGATAGTACCAACATATGGATTTAAAGAAATGAAAAAGAGACAAATTGGCAAAAAAAGAATTTGCAAGTGACCGAAAATATTTTAGAATAATAATAAAGAATAGGTTCATTTACGCCGATTGATCATTGAGCAATGGTTAACGTAATGGTGATCTAGTCCATTAATACTGATAAATTTCTATCGATCAAGCTGCAGTGTGAACGATAGTCAATGTGGCTGGATATCGTATGACCATTTTTTGGATTGACGTGGTCGCAGGTTGATAAAAACCCTGAATCCAGGTATCTTGGTAGCTAACATCCATCAGTAAAGCATGCCAACAATCTTGAGGGAACTAATGCTCTATGGTAAGTGTGAACCCAGATCACCCAGTTTCATATTTTAAGTCAGTACTACGCAGTCATTCAAGCCACCAACTAGCATAAAAAATGGGTCTAGGGTTTTCTGTCAATCACGATATATCCGAGGTACAAAAACTAGTTTCTCTGTTGCAAAGATCTAAATGGAATTCGATAGGTACTACGGACTAAACAAATGTGGCATTGACTACTACTCATTGATCAATCAATATACAGTGACTCATTTCTGAGAAGTCACCTAAGTATTAAAGTTTTCACCAAATATACAGAAAATACAGTGAATGAGAAAATAATAGTTCAGGCATATCTAATCATTGGGTTTGAATGAGGCAAGTATGGAATATAGCTTATATTAGAATAGTTAAAAATTCTTAAGATTTGGCTTTATTTGGCAGTATATATGAGAAATAACATCGAAAAGTAAAAACTTATGTCAATATCAAAGCGAAAAATATCATAAGTAGATTGTTATTAGTTATTTAACTTAAGAATCATAAGAATGCCATCTACGGAAAAAATAATGTAATTCACACTTATATATTCATTAATAAAATGTCAAACACACAAATTTAAATTACTTTAAATTACTGATTTCAAGTACGGCATGTTTGAAATTGAATAGTCAGAAGCTTTATATATGTATCGTCTGAGAGAAAATTAGATCATTTAAAAACGGTATTGAAATACTTGAACCAAACTGAAACCTACATATACATGTATATATCGAAGCAGTCTTTAACTGATCTCATCTTCTCTCAGACGATGGTTTGCGTTTCAAATGTAACTAATATAACTAACAAGGTGTGTGTTAACAGGACAGAATAACTTTGTACCACTTTATCATATGTGATTATATTCGAAATAAATGGAAGATTGATGGTAAGGGTTAAATATAGCAATCTCACACTATTCATTGTTCTGGGGTTGAAGGCAATTGCTTAAAACACAGTTTTCATTGATAACCTTCAAAACTGTACATATACAGCCTACTATAATGACGTACCAATCAAAATGTTAACTATTATTAAATCTTGATTAACGAAATCCGATAAGTTTTAAATTGTCCTATACTTTTCATTTGACAAATTCATTCTTTTTGAGTCACACTGTCCATGCTAAAAATTTCCTACCAACACTAATATCCTAGTAATTAATGAGTTCTACTATCGAACACTTAATTCCATGTCTGAACCGCGCTTGGTTACGAAAATGAAGTAGTATAATTAACCCTCATACTTATGTTGTGGATCTTATCAAGGTACACAGTCAATGAGTTTATTTAATTTGATTTTGTATTATTTCTACTACTTTTGTATTCATCTTGATAATTTCACCTCGGGCAGATGCGTTGCGGTAACTTGAACTGATTCACACATACACAAGTAATCACATTGTCTATAACTCATTAACTTTGGCTAATAAAACACGTGAAATTCTTCAGTAATATAGTAACAAAACAAATTCATCATTGAATAATACAACAAATGACTAAGTTGATTTAAATTAAATTATCGTAATTTCATTTAAATTTGAATCATTACCTTATCATATCATCCTCGTGCGTAACCTCATTCGGCTGTAAGATAAGAGAAAATCGGAAGAAGATAAAAATGGAAATTAGATTACACAAATGCATTGTTGACGACAATAACAATAATAATAACACATGATCACTGATCATAAGATCTCAAATAACACGAAACCTACTTTTAGAATTTTCCGTCAACAACTTCCAACCACCTCCTTACATCTCAATACAGTCCACGTTGACGAACAGTCATTTAAGTTTGTGTCTACATTTCAACTTAATCGGCAGAATTCGTTCAGAACTAAGAAGGACTTGTGTGATATCGGTCAATGCTTAGAGATCAATTACTTGGTAATATTTTTATTACTTATATCAATTTAAGCCTACTTTAGTTTAGAAAATAAACGATTACACTTGATTTTGCAGAATTGTCGGTGTACACATTGACATACTGATATGTCAAAACAAAACTGTAAACCACAGTTGTGGTTAAGAGACAATCTCTTTTAAAAACATAAACGCATATATAAAAAAAAAGATTAATTTATCATTTCGATTTAAACAAAAGAAAGGGATTTTTAACTCACATTCTCTTTAATAATAGACTGATTAACAGACTTTTTTAAATCCCAAATATCTGAATCATCCTATAATATAATAAAAATGAAAATACATTCTGAGAAATATTCAAAATATAATACATAGTGAAGGTCTATCTCAATATATACTATGTGTAAAATCTCATACATTCTATCGATCAAGTTGCAGTGTAGCCGGTAATCTAATCGATTCTGAACTACATGCGCTATGTTGTGAAATTGAGGAATTGAAGATGGTCGATAGGGAACTTTTCAAACTGTGAAACTGAATAATTCAGATTCTGACCGACCAGGGAGAGGAATACCAACTTGTGTGTAGCCTAAATCAATCAGAGTTTCCCAATGAACTACGTTAACCTTTGGACAACTTCAATAACCTAAAAATGAAGCTAAACATCATTTGTAGTTTTCACACTGGAATATTGCAGATTGTAAACAGTTTGTGAGAAATAGATGTTGTTATGACGTGTGAGTGCGCGCGTGCCCTGTTAAATATATGAACGTGTTAATACCGCTAATAAGAGAGCAGTGACTTTATCGATAGCCCAATGATACACAAAAGCTGTATGATCAGCCTTGAGTACTACTCGGTCCTGCTAATGTGATTTTCGTGTTTAACGGTGAAAAATGTGAACGGCAAATGTATAACACCAAACTGTTTGAGAAACAGCAATTTATTCCAAATAAATTGGAAAGAACTTGATTTTTTAGGGTAGTCCTCTCTCAGCTGGATGTTTTAGTCATGAAGATTTTATTACCTTTCGAAATATGATCATCAGTGTATGAGCCAAAAATAAATAGGCTATCAGAGTTTGTTCACACTTCATTAACATCTTGCTCTGTTTACCTGGAACTCACTAAATTCTTATCAGTTTTAGAGGAAACTGTAACAGCTTACTTCTTACTTGATGTATATGCTGATGATATTATCTAGAAAGACAGTGGAAACTTCCCTATCCAACCATTGAACTTACAGATCACAAAACTTTCAACATTCTAATCCTAAGCTATAGTTATTCTCTGCATCCCGAAACTTAATTCATAATTTAACATTTAGGCACTGAATGATCAATTATATTGAGGATAAAAAAGTACATATTGTATTTATCACTAAATTGTGATGAACACTTATACACTGATACAGTTTTATTTCTGCAAAATTTTAACAAAGTACATAACAATCAACTTTATTGTCTTATTATAACTACTCAATCAGTGAAATACCTATTAAACTGATTCCCTTCCACGTAAAAGATGTTCCATATTGAGTGTACTACTGGTTTAGTGGCCAAGATGTGCAAATTTCAACCATTACGTCCTTGATTTGAGTCCGGTCCCACCTACTTTGCGTTTGAGTAACACCGAATAGTATCATTAGCTCTCACGCAAAATGTGACCCGAAGGCAAGTACATGATTCTGTACTGGGTGGTTTGCATTAAATGGAATCGAATATGGATCAGACTGCTTGCATGTAGGATTATTCCTACTTACACATCAGAAAGATATCGACATCGACGATAGTGACGATCGTCACGTCACACAATGCTAGCCTATAGTCTGCTGAGTAAAACGTCTTACGAGACTATATTTTCAGTAATTACGAAGGGGAAAATGATTTTCAAGCAATCAAAAAGACAAAGACTCACTTGATCATCAGATGAATCACTGGTAGATTCAGCCATTGATGGTATAGTCAATAGTCGACCAGGTAAAGATTTTTTATTCAACGCAATTTCATTATTTTCAATAGAATTAGTCTTTTGTACTTGAGCATTAGCAAGATCGAATGAATCCATCGGTTGCAATTGTTGTTGGTTAGGTCGTCGTTTAGGCTTATTTTTACGCAGATACTGTTGTGGTTGTATGGCATTTTTTAATAAATCATCCATATTCTGAGGTGGATTATATAGACTCATCAAGTCATACATGATATTATTATTATTAGTGGCAGTATTAAATTTAGTAAAGTTCTCATGTACCATTTCAAAGTTTTTTATATCATCTAATTAGTTATTTATGTAAAAAAAGCGAAAACATATAATTATCATTGCTTTCGATATAAATAGAAATAATAGCTTCATTCAATATTGTAAATTTCTTGACACTAAGAAATTCTCATCACTAGTTGCGTAATATTGCAACAGCTTTAGGTTTAACATGTATTTAAGTCAGGATTTTCTACAACTGCATTCACGAGTCAATCTTAGCTAGACAACCATTGAAACCTCAGAATCAATAGACCGCTGTTTTGTCCTAGTATGGAACTACTCAGAAGTGTACATCCACGATACTGAGTGCTGGACTCGAATCCAGGACTGTCTCACATCCAACACAGATTGGACTTCATTGGTCATAGATTGTATAAATACTTATAAGTGTTCATTAACAACAACTTAACTTCAATCATAAGAGTTTTCTTCAAGTTTAGTCGCAAGAGTTAATTTTTTTATCCATTATATATAAGGGACATGAATTCTAGTACAATTGTCAATCGTTTTTCAATGCAATAAATAATGAAACAAAAAATGCTAACAATTTCAGTGTTTATATTTGAGTCTATCAGTATTTAAGGATTTTAACAGTTAGTAGAAACCTTTTATGACAACTTGTAAGCAGACAATACGCTCTACATTTACAATAATACAATACAAAAAAAATTAAAACATAGGAATGTTCATAGTTGCAAGAGTGAGTCAACTGAAGCTAGACCACCAACTATGAAAACACTTAATCTCCACAAAATCCCTTCTGATAATAGGAATGTTAATTTCAAAATCCGTACAAATGAAAAACGAGGTGAGTAAAATGTCTAAGCAAGTTGTCACATTCTATGGTTATAACGTTCATTATTAGTTATACAGTCTTACAGTGAAACCAATTATTTTCATACATTATAGTTGTTTAATTACTTCTGGCAGAACAGCTATCCAGTGCTCCCAGGTTAGCTAGTGAATACAAAAATAGACCTGTTGCATACAGATTTGCAAGTTCTTATTTCAGATTGCTACCCAATTACTTACCACTATTTAAATTAACTGAATGAATAAAATTTAGAGCCGAATATCGATCCGTCTGCTCTGAAGACCAAATTTGAAGGTTAATTTGTGCTAAATTATCTTGATACCATATTCCTTTATCACCAATTTGTTCAGGATCATGTACTCCAGCGTGAATTCGTTGAAATACTTCATTTTCAGGATATAAGCACCATTCAGCGAAGAATTCAACTGCCTTGTAAAAAGTTATAATATCAACAAAACATAAGTAGTGGAAATAGTGTAATAAGAAAAAGTGGTAAATCATCCTGTGAATAAAAGTGAAGGAGAATATGGGATAATCCAGGCTATGTTACTTTACACGATATGTACATCCGCGTCTCCAAATTATATTGATCAATTCTGTCTTATTTTCTATAAACAAAATCAAATTAGTTTCTTAAAGCTTTAGTATCGAGTTTTTCGAAACAACTTCGGGAAATAAAGAATTAAAAAGTGTGCATATAAATTTAAACAATGTAGAAATTCATATTTATTGGTGATTTGGATCCTCCTATTGATGTGATGGAAATATATACATTCTGTGCGAATTATGTAAGTGTTATCGTTAATTATTAAGCATTTAAATCACAGTTGAATAGTAGATAATAGTGAAACCCAGGATTCGCGTTTCTTTCCGATCGGGGCTCTTCAGATGGATGTACATCAACTTGTATGGATTTTCACACTGAAACTAATGGTTTTTGCTCGAAACATCTAAGGCGTTATCTCTTTAGCTACTGAGTCAAGATAGTAATTACTTGTGCAATGTTGTGAATTTCAATTCATTTTGTATCGGTTGTTTTAAATGTACAAATTAGAAAAAATCTAGAATAATGTAAAAGTGTACTTTTTTAAGGAATGAAATAAATATCAGAAGGGGTTTGGTGGAGATTTTAGTAATTTTATAGAGTTGAGATCATGGGTCAATTGAAGCTAGATCACCGTCTATCGGTTAAGTGCTCTGGCTCGAGACTGGTTCCTGGTCCTGGGTTCGAATCTCGCGAGTGCGGGATCGTAGATGCGCACTGCTGAGGAGTCCCATAATAGGACGAGTTGGCCGTCCAGTGCTTCCAGGTTTTCGATGGTGGTCTAGCTTCAATTGACTCATGATCTCAACTCTATAAAATCAAACACATAATTAAATAACATTTTAGGAATGTAAGAAAGCTAGACAAAAAATGGTAAAGGAAATTATATATGTCTACAGGAGGCTAGGAAAGATTGTATTATAAATTGATTCGACTATAAATAACAAGTGAGGTTACGTACTAATCAAGGGGTAAGGAAGAAGCGACAAACACAAAGGTTTATTTTTATGTCCTTTATGTTTGTGTTTATCGCTTTCCTTCATATCTGTCAATTTGACTATCTGACCCAGGAATTATAAATGTTCATCTCAATAATTATCTACAATAAATCAACGTACAAAGTACTACTTAATTTATACAAGTTAGTATATATTTCTAGTGGAATAAGATTTTGCGTTTCTTGATAAAGATATATTATTAATTGTTAGATAAATAGATGAAACGCTAATTGGTTGTGATATAATATGTGGCAGATTGCTGAATATTCAAGGGACCAAATTATTCAAGTAAGCCCTTAATTAAATTGATATCAAAAGACAAAAGAGCAGTCTAGGAGAAAAAGTTCGTTTTGTAACGAAATAACACACTTATATAGAAAATGTTGGACATAAAGATTAACATGAGTAGAAGTCATTTACTATAAAAACGATTAGAGAATATGACAATTATAGACCATCTACTCTACAATAGAATAAATGTCTGACTTTCAGGATTAATTTTTACCCTGTCATATCAATGTTACTATTACATTCATTATTTGAAACGTTGGTAAACAGAATTTCCAGTGCTTTTATGCACTCCAAAGTCACATCTAGCAATGGTGTATATGAAAATGTAAACTGAAAATCAATATAAAGCATTAAGAATATAAGAAGACTCACTTGTGTTTCAGCTAATTTCCTAGTAAATGGTGTAAGTGTCTGACGTGATTTTAAGAATGAGAATTTTTGAAATGCGACCACTGGCCTAGGGAATAAACGAATAGTTCTAGTATGCTCAGTAATATTGCCTAGTACGTTTAGGGAATTGAAAAATCGCACCTAAAAAAATTACGAGAACAAAATACATGAAAGTAAGAGAGATTAATATTCGAATGTTACGGTAATTGGCTACCTAACAGCAACAAATGTCATAAAAAAAGACATTGAATAAAAGATAACCCATCGAAGAACCAATCCAAAACGGCATGAACCATTTTTAGATTTATTATTTTAATGCATGGAAACTGTTATTATATCGGAATTACGAGAAATGTTTGCATTTACTTACATGACGATTGATCAATAACAACATATGACTACAACAAGAGCAAAATACGAAGAGACAGAAATATAAATTACAATACATCTATGACGTAGCAGATTTATTTCTTTGCTTACATTGACAGATTATACCTTCCTTTTATTGTACTCATTAGAAAACCAACAACGAAGGTATACATTACCCTTCCAACTGTTTTAAAATTTATACTTCGACAATTAAGAAAACATAAATGTTATTGCATCTCAATCTATAGGTATTTACTGAAAATGTTATTATCCCCTGGTGAATTATGAATCGTAAATCTGAGGTCTATTATCGACCAATGTATTATGCCTATTTCTTATTGTACAGTTGTTACGTAACTAAATTATTCATATTTGTGTTTCTCTTATCATTAGCTTTATTTTGATCTTTGATTTATGATCATACGATTCTTGAGTTATAATCAGTTTATTGATTACTTTGGTTTGTATAAAAACCCAGTATGCTTGTAAATAATGATTCGTATTTCCGAGGCTGTTATTTGTGTTCTGGACTCAACTGGCTGGGCTAGGCAGTTAGGAAGGACCGAATAGCACTCAAGACGGCTCGTACGTATTTCAAGTATCATTTGCATCCGATCAGTAAAATCCACTCCTCTCCTAATTGCACGTTCATATATATTACGAGTGCATACGATATAACAACTGACGACAGGGTAAAAAAATGGCTCTAACTTCCGATCAATTTCAGTTGCTAATCCAGCGACAAGAGCAGCGCTTCAGAAAGAGTCAATTGGAATTCATTGACAAGTTACATGCAAAGCTGCTGAATCACCCATGTTTTGGGGGTGCAACGGAAGTCGACGCATTAATTTTTAAATTGCGTACAGAGCTGGAAAACGATTGCAGAATGAATGAATATACCGGGGAAAGCCTCTATGAATCCGCGAAAAACAGTAATTTAAATGCAGCAGTAGCAGTTCTACATGATCAGCCCAGTAGTCCGGTACTGCCTGTTTCAGAGACATGCCCTATACACGGTCCAAGTCCTATTAACCCCGAAAACGGACGTGCAAACAGTGGATCAACCTGTTTACAGAAAGACAATGTTTTGCTAAATGCTCATGAAATTGCTGTAGTACACGCCCACGAAGAAACGGGAGACAAATCGAGCAGTATATTGAATACAGTGGCGCCAAATGAAACTAACCATGACACAAAAAATGTTTCTAATGAATCTAATGATCAAAATTCTGTAATTGTTCTGCCAGATTTATATTATTTTGATGATTCATATGTTCCTGTTGAACTCTCTTATAAAAATGAGAGAAAAATATCAGATGCATTAAATGATAATCAAGAATCCACTGATTATGACTCATTATCTGCCAATGAGGTTCCGAAAAAATTGAAGCAAACTGTTTCACAAGAATCGAAAGCTGGTGACCTCAAATTGAATGTCGTCGATCCTCACGATCTGATCAGTTCTGGTGGATTCTCTGTTAAATACGACGAATGTGTTTTAAATAATGTCACAATAATGGTAACTTGGGTACATGAGGATCCAACAGTCTTTCGTGGGGGAGGATGAATTCGAGAAATTAAAAATCCGGATGTCGACTCCGGATTTCTCAAAAAGGGGAGGTGTTATATCCCCTGGTGAATTATGAATCGTAAATCTGAGGTCTATTATCGACCAATGTATTATGCCTATTTCTTATTGTACAGTTGTTACGTAACTAAATTATTCATATTTGTGTTTCTCTTATCATTAGCTTTATTTTGATCTTTGATTTATGATCATACGATTCTTGAGTTATAATCAGTTTATTGATTACTTTGGTTTGTATAAAAACCCAGTATGCTTGTAAATAATGATTCGTATTTCCGAGGCTGTTATTTGTGTTCTGGACTCAACTGGCTGGGCTAGGCAGTTAGGAAGGACCGAATAGCAATCGAGACTGCTCGTACGTATTTTCTGTATCATTGCACGTTTCATATACAATAACGATTGTTATACGAGTCATAACAAATTGGCGACGGCTAGGTCAAGTCATAACAGTTATGCTATCTCTAAGAACTACTTATTAAGAATGATTTTCATGGTGCCATGTTTAACTACTTATAATCTTTTTACAATGTTTAAAACATCAGTTTAAAATAAAATTATTTCGCTATGGATTTTAATCGAACGTTTAGTGATTTTGTACTACTCAATAACCGTTAGATCCTTTTGTTAAGAAATTATAAAGATTTCTCAAAACAAAAAAGGTTTTTCAATAAATAGATAAACAAATGAATTTATATTCTAATATTTTTTTTCTTCTTGTGTTACGTTACGTTGCTACTTAATATGAGATTTTAAGTAGGTAACCTTAGTTTGTGAGTTTCTACATAATAACAATAATGAAGGCGATATTTAAGCTGGAAAGACTAATGTAATAAGTAAATTTCACTAATTGGGTAGTATATGCAAAGCCTCGATAAACGCAGAACCCTTTTCTTATTTTCTCCTATCCGATTGATATGGGAAACAATATAACAAATAAATTAACTTCAGATTTACATATTTCAAACACAGTCTTTAGTTAGTAATTGTGATACATGGAACAAAACTAATCCAGAATAAATCCATGTATCCAGATATGTGTTAATAGGAAAGTAATATTTACGAAATAATTATCCTCGACTGAATCTATAAACCTAAGTCACAGTGTTTGAAAACTCACTGATAGAGGTATATAATTGAAATAAACGATAGTTTGCTATACTGAGAGCAACAAAACTACTTACTCTTCGCTTATATTTTTAGTATAAATTGCTTAAATATAGTAAACTAACTTCTGTTTTGTGGCGTCCAATTTTTATACTGAAATACAAGCTTTCTATTACCAAACCCAAGAGGCAACATCAGACGAAAGACTGGAAGTGAGAAAGAAACTTTACTGGCTAAATGGAATTGAGAAATATCTGTATACCCGTTCATTCCTTAGAAATTAAAGCCACATGTTCACCCAATTACCTGTGTCCCGTTCCTTAGAAAAGAAAGGCAAATATTGGATAATAGAGCGCGCTTATCATTTGATCGATATCTGATTGGGACGCTGTATCTATGACATTGTCTAACACTGCGAAATTCAGTCAAAACATTTCAAAATTAAGTTATTTAATTCCTTTTGATGTGTTAACAAAAATAATAATGGAATTTAATGAAATTAAAGCAAGTCCCATTCCAGTAGAATAATCTTAAAATCAATCTTTGATTATAGTCTGAATAGAATAGGTCGGATGGAGGTTATTAATCGTAAATTATGCGCCGACAATATTTTATTGTACAAACCACATGACTTTTAATCGAAATTGACATAAACATGTTTTTTAATAAGATTGTATTATGACCAGTCTGTAGATGTGAGAATCGAAATATCAGTGGAATAGATAACGGAATCTTAGATACAAAAAAAAAACAATTCATTATAAAATACTCTTCAATAGAGCTTTTACTATCCTCCAAAAGATTCTAGCCTTATTAATGGTGATCCAGTGAGTAGAGCATGGGTATTTAGACATACTCAAGTATATCTTTAAGAACTAAACATTTAGTTTATGAGTTTCATAGCTCTTGATTGAACGGTAAGATCAGTGTACAAAAGTTCAAAGAAGCAACCATCATAAAACTTTTTTGACTGATTCAAGTTGAGATTTTGAGAATTAATCGGCTTTGCAAGAGACTGTCAACATGAAACAAACGTTATTTAAATAAAGAAAGCCAAAAATGACTCGTCAACTAACCATTGCAACTCGAGTGGCAACATCAGCTGAATCCGCATTCCTTAATTGATTGGCAGAATTTTTTACATTAATTTCCGTAGATTCATTAGGTGTTAAATTTGCAGTCATACTTGATAAAGCCTAGTAATGGAAGTAATAATTTATATACTTCATTTATCAAGAGATGTATCTACTTATTTCTACAAATAATTATATTTATATGAATAAATAAGTAAATAAAACTTAATGGCTATCTACAATCTGTTGAAAGTTGCAGATTTGATTTTTCAAATTTAGACGCTAGTCTTAATAGTTACGGCTAGGAAGCTGTTGAACTAGGTCATCGGTTAATGGGGTAAAGAACTTTTTAGGTCAGATTTTTAATTATGGTGCTATATAATCAAAACAACCTTATTCTTCTGTCAGACTAATTAACATTAACCATTCGGCCACTTTTTTAATAAGCCACTTACATCACCTGTGACGTTTGCCAGATATCAGTTTTTCCAACTAAAGGATAAGTTTACTGTGCAGAAATGCTCTCTCTCTTCTTCTTTATGAAGGTGAATTATGCCTTTTTAAAATACAGGCTATTGTTCGATTACTAGTATTCGATCATAGAGGCCTTAGAATCAATACTGTCTTTATCCTGACATTTTCATCTCACTATGCTAACGGTTCTACGTTCCCTATAACCAACTGACTTCTTGCCGATTAATTCTAATCACATAACGTGTACCACAGTGTTTAGTCTATCAGCCTAATAATTATACTTTAACTTGATAGACAACGTTTTATAAATATAAAGGATATTATATAAGATCATACCTATAACTACTCAGTAATTTATTAGTTCGAAGATTTATTTATATATCTCATAGTACACATAATTTAATCTGTGTAAAATGAATGTCGTACTAGTAAGTCTGCCTAAAAATTTATAATTTTCGAAAAGCACACGACTGAACATATTTATAAGTTGATTATTAGAGCACTTCCTGCAAACTATACAACCTAAACAGTTTACATATACATATATCAGACAGTAATCTAAATTGTAATTAGTTTCTGAAACAAGATAAAGATAATTATACTTATGATAAAAAAACATAATAAGTCAATACTTGATCCAAATTTTCACATAATATTTGGCTTTCTTTCTCCGGAAGTAATGGAATCGGTTCTAGAAGTGAACTACCCATCATCTAAATGAGAAGCAATTAAAAACAATACCAATAGTAACAATGATAATAATAGTAATTGTTTATAGTTATGTTAATAAAAGTTATTATAACTAGTAAACTGTGGTCAAAATTGGAAATAGATTTACTTGTATATCCTCACAACGATTGTTATCAGTAAGCATCATTATTCTCATCAGTTTCGAAACCATATGAATGTATGCTTAATAGAATATATAAAGTCCTATGCAAAACAATACTACGATGAAACGTATCTTACGCTTCCTAGTTTTCAATAATGATCTAGTTGAGACCAGTTCTTGATTTAAACTGTTAAAGCACTACAACATTCAAAAAAACCTTCCTACATTAATAATGATTCTAGAATAACTAGTGACTAGTGGTATGATGTAACTCCTGGAGTTCTGTTGCAAAACTGTAACCACTGAAGCTTAATTTCTGACGAATGTGAGATGGTTACCCACCACAAACAATGGATGAGAGTTGCACAACATCGTGGAACGATTGAAGCTAGATATCAAAGCTGATGGACACCAACTCAGTGGCCCAGTGTTTAATAGTTCGAACGTGGTACCGGTTTTGGGCCCAATACCCGGATGCAGGTTCGTAGATGTGCACAACTTAGTGGTCTTATACTAGGACGAAACGCTTTTCCAGTGCTTCCAAGGTTTCAATGATAATCTAGCTGAGATTTGTTTGTAATTTAAACTGTGGAAACCCATTGAATAACCATTTCAAAGGATTACAATATTAAACATAATTAGTAGAAAGTAAGAATTGATATTGTAATGATAGGTTTACTAGTTATGATAAGATTAATAAACTTAAAATCGATCCTTCATCGTAAAGAGTAAGTTATGTAGTAAGTAGGAATAAATTATTTAATGCAGTTGATCGTATAATTACTGCTTTTCCTCATGAGGTACAATCACGCCTCTTACGTATGAGAGAAGCCAGATGGATTCAAGCTTACAATCCATGTCTCCGTATTCATAAGAAATTCCTAATGTGGTGTGGGTTACTGATATCCACATAAGTAGTGAATGGTGATGGTCGAGCATCGACTGTATTTCAGTAGAAGATCGATAAGAGGAGAACGGGAACGGCACGCAATTGGTACGAAAATGCATGGACAATTAAGGGCTCGAAACTAGTAGGTCCTGGGTTCAAATCTCGCGAGTGCGGGATCATGGATGCGCACTTCTGAGGAGTCCCATAATAGGACCAAACGGCCGTTTAGATTTTTCATGGTGGTCTAGCTTCAATTGACTCATAATTTCAACTATGAAAATACTAAATTCCCAACAATATTTTTCGTTTATTTATGTTAATTTACAATACGGAAAGTTTGTTTCAGTATTTTAATTGTAGTGAAATATTTCTTTATTTTATTTATCATGTTATCAAATTCATTGATGACAATACAATTTCATGCCCCCAAATGCCCTGGTACGGTCGAGAGTGGGGAGAGTTCGCTCTCCCTCTCCAAATTCTCTCCCATGGCCACGCGTATATAGCCCCTGTCAGGGAAGTCCTACTCACCGCCTTCTCGTACAACAGGTGTTCTTCACGAAATTGAGAAGACGGAAAGCGAATCTCCGGCGCTTTAACCAGGTTGGTGGACACGCAAAGCTCACCTAGGGGAGTTCGAAAACCTTGATTTCAAACCAATCGTAAACATGGGCTCCAGTATCCTGATGGAACAAATGACGTATGAATCAATCGCTGGTCACCAGTTACCATGGGAATGCATCTCCTTACGATGCTCTACTGCCTTGTGGATCAGACCTTTAGGTCAAAGGCTCGGGGTGTGGTCCCCTGAAAAACCACTTGCTTCTGTTTGGGCACCTGGGCAGTATCACAGCCCTCACACAAATCAAATGAGATTTGTGCGGCGCATATATATCTGGTGCCTCCTTGTACCAATATTTATGTGTTTAAATAAAATAAATAAAATATAATTTTATTATTTAATAATTTTAGCGTAAGTTAATTACCATAATTATATCATTCCAGCTACTGACAATGCTAATTAATAAATCTAAGTAAACTGTGATAACAATATAGAACAAATAATGGTTGTTTAAACATAGCAATGATTTAACTCAATTACCATGTTGAAAGTTATGAATTTGGTCTTGAATTATATTATTTGTAATGGAAACTTATGATACTACTAAGTTGACTGAAACGAAGTAGATGAAGCGAAGTTGACATTTGTTATATGTTCGATGAAAACCGTTTGATTATAACTATCATGCTACTGCTTCATTATAAATTATTGGTGTCAGACGAATGGTTACTTTGACACAAATTAAAATCACATATCTTGAAGTAAAAATTTATGTCAGTTAACTTACTTTATTCGCATCCAAATCAACTAACCACACATCGGCAGGGAAACGAAAATCTGTCTTTTGACTTAAAAATGTAGCTGGGATACCAATTAGAAATGGTGTTGGAGAAAGTAATAACTAAATTAAGAAAAACGAAGAGAGAAACAGAGAAAAGATACAATAGAATAATATCAAATCTTACAAAACACACTAGTAATTTTTAACAGGTATAGTCCTTCTTTAAATAAAGAATAAGGTCATATTGAGATAGCAAATCGATCTAAGTTAGACAAACACCGGAAACTTGGAAACACTAGACTGTTGTCTAATCCTCGTACGCGCCTATCCAACGGTGAGCGCATGCGATCCTGAGACTGGGAATCAAACACAAGGCCCTTGGCCTAGTGCCTGAACACCGGACCTCCTGACCATGGAGTAGGGATTTAGTGGTATAAGTTTGATTTCAATCACTCAATTATATGGTGCTACCATCTCGCATTGTTTTCAGTAGATAAATTCTTCGCACCCTTCTCGTTCAATCTCCAATAATCATGGCTTCCAGGTTACTCCCTTCCTGTTATCAATGTTTGTTTAACTTAGATCGATTCTTTATCTCAATAAAATATACCATATCCACAACCAAATACTAAAAGTAAGATCATATTTTTAATGGGCATTCAAATTATTAAAAAAAAAAAAACTACAAGACATTTGACTCGAATTTATTGTAATTTTCCTCCATCATCAAATAATTGACCATAGTACAATTAAATATATATACAGTTAGTCCTGAGAACTGGTGGCTCAATAGCACCATGTCACATAAATTCGGGCATTAAGGTACAGGTTCTAACATTGCTCCACCTACTTTGGTTTAGTCAGTCGAACAGAGTCACTAGGGCTTACAATTAAAGTGAGGCTTAAAGCCAAGTATACGAATCTGTTGATAAGAAGGCCTGAGAAACAAGTGTATATGATACCGAATCCCGAACCAAATTCTAGATTTATGCTTTTCACGAATCTTGGTCATAGAACAAATAAAATAGATAACCATAAAATTAAAGCTTTCCATTAGGGTTGGACCAGAGACACAAACCGAAAGATTGATCATATAATTCAAAGTAGTCGTGAAGTTCTGAAGACTTCTAGGAAAGATAATGAAATTTAGTAGACTGATGAGGTAGGCCACGAAGAAACATAAATGCAATGACTTACTAGGATTTACTAACAATGTTACGGATCCAGATGTTTTTTAAGCATTTCTCATTTCTGCTATGGTATTCAAGGATAATTATGAAGTATTCCTCATGCATATGAAACTTCAAAAAGTTTAAGACTAAACATTTTTACTTACATTTTCCCCTCCTTTTAAACTATTCGGCAACAAAGGTATAGCAGGGAACATATACTGAAGTGGATAGAGCATAGCTGTAAGTGCCATCACTGACATTGTTAAAGCATTATAATCTCTAGATTGTAGTACAACCTAAAATAAAAAATAAGTGTGACGAAAACATAAAAGATATATTTTCTCCTCAAAAACTTATCGCGTTATCTACTAAGCTACTGGGTTAATATAACCACTAACTTGTTCAACGATAATATTAGTAATGGAATTATTGTTCGGAATTTCGCTCTCCATTGGTCGTACATGAACTACTTTCGTCGTCATCTATAGATGCCATCATATTTAAAGAAAAAATATTATTTCGAAAGTAGTTAAAATAGTTTAGATTTCTTAGCTTGTAACTTGAAACCGTCGATTTCAATTTTTTTATATATTTATAATTATATTCTGTCACAAAACTGTATGATGAATGCTTAATTGTTAAAACCTCAAACGAGTATTTGCCTACTTGCGTTTCATTCACATAATTAGATCCATCATTACCATTAGGATTTGGAGTGAAAGATACTGGATTCGAGACTTAATGTGAATATTAGCACTTGACTTGCTGGTCAGTTCCAAACATGATAGAATGAGTATACTTAATTCTATAAATAGCCATAATTCATGTACT
The DNA here is from genome assembly GCA_944470415.2 of Schistosoma rodhaini. NCBI lineage: Eukaryota > Metazoa > Platyhelminthes > Trematoda > Strigeidida > Schistosomatidae > Schistosoma > Schistosoma rodhaini. The sequence continues at coordinate 37,021,358 of OX104038.1, forward strand.
TCAAATTAATTCTAAGTTAGTGCGTGGTGTTTGTAAGGATTATAGTGTGCTCACAGTTTCAACCAGGAACTGATCTTAGTGAGACAATCATTAAAAATCTGAGAGGACTGGACAGGCGTGTCGTCCTAGCATGAGACCTCTTAGTCGTGATCATCCACGAACTCGCATCCTAGAATCAAGTCCGAAGCCTTCGCCTTCGCATGCGGACTATAAATCAGCAGACCACTGAATTAGTATCCAACAGTGTCGATGTCTAAGTTTAACCAACCTGAAATATTGCATAACCCTCATCGATGGCCTGTAGTAAATACCTGTCTCATACCTGTCAGGGATTGAAGTTCATTGACAATGCCTTCCCACTAGAACTTCAGGAGTCAAACTGTACAGCTAGTTACTAGTGAGGACACGATTTTCATCATTGTAAGGAGGTTTATGGATATTGTAGTGTTTGAATAGTTGAAAATCACGAAATTCTTTATCCACTAAATCAAGAGTCTCAGAAAGTGTACATTGGATATTATATGACATCAAAGCAACAAAAATAATGATTATACACAAAAAATAAATATTCAGTAAAGAAGATGTAATAAAATTGAAGAGGAATTATACACACCTCATAAAGAAGGCACTGATAATGTTAAATGGAACGACAGTGAAAGCTACCCAATCAAAACCATCTAGGTTATAGAATATATCACCACACAATGCATCTACCTGAACTGTAAACATTCTCCATAATTTTGAACATCTTCAATCTTCTTACAAGCGTTACCACTTATTATTCACAATGTTTTGATGATTATGTGTATAATGTGACATTATACCACATGTTATATTATTTACAACATATACTACTACAGAATGGACTACTTATTTCGGCGAGACTAAATTATATGGACGACCTTAAAACGAATCTTAAATGACCTTGAGAAATATTAGCCAATCAGAAGACAGTTAGCATACCATGAAGATATATTATGCAAAACTAAAAAATTAAAGCGGATACTGTTCTTTTACATGGCTCAAAAACTTCTCAAGGTCAGATATGGGTTCAGAAGTTCTAAAATCATAGTGCATACGGTACAGGAATTCATCCATATGGCTACATAGTAGTCGACCTCTGGAGCCATGATAAGGTCTCCAAAATTCTTTTGGCTTCGACCACATAGCTTCAATGTTGTTGGTATGGTTTAGAGACAGGGTTTAGGGTTAAGGTTAGGGTTTAGGGTTTAGGGTTAGGGATAGGGTTTAGGGTTAAGATTAAGGTTAGGGTTTAGGGTTAAGGTTAGGGTTTATGGTTAGGGTTTAGGGTTAATGTTAGGGTCTTAACGTTAATTGTGATCCAGCGGAAAATGTCATTTGAGTACCACAGTCACAAGTATAGGAACTGCTCAATAATCACTCCTCTTGTAGACGCTGAATTATCACATCTTGTCTAAAATCCACTGTAAACCGATCGTACGTAAGCATCAGGTACCGAACTTAGCGCCGTGACTTTGAAAACCCGCGAAAGCTTCTGATTGGCTCATCCTTAAAATTTAGTCCCGACCTTATTTCATAAACATTTATTGAAACGAAACTTGATAAAAATCATTCAATATTTAAAAATATACAATAATAATAACAATAATTTACCTTTTGTTCTAACATAATAGCAGTTAACACTTTCAAACATGTCTCCATACCTAACAGCTCCAATGGTAAATGCAACGGGAAATCAATCAAAGTTAAACGTGTTTTATCTGGTAAAGCAAATACCAATTTTTCATAAAATGATTCTGGTCCAACAGTGAGCTGGAAAACAATTAATCCAATATATATATATATATATATATATATATATATATATATATATATATATATATATATATATATATATATATATATATATACAGTTAGTTTTAAATAAGCAAAGTATTATTGTGCTCAATATCGACGGAAGTATGAACTATTAACATAGTTTATTGTGAAATCCTTGAATTATAAAATGTTTTTGAATGAAACAGTTTGGTATCCACATAAACTGTCATTCTACGAATTCCAGCAATTAGTCGTTTAAGTGACTAGACTGTTGCATGAAAGTTAGTGATTCAAAATGTTGTCTTGTTCATTAGCTACATTAATGGAAACTGTACTCGATAAATTTAGTGCAGTAAATTTGTTATTCATAAACAAAAAATCCAGTTCTCCTAACTAAGCAGATGGAAATGTAAAGCATTAGTTACTAAGTCATTGATGCGATATTTAATGTGCTATCCACTAAATCCATTGATCGTTGGTTCTATCCTTGTCTCAATCATTTTTATTAGCAGTAAAAGAACCCCATATTAGGACAAAGCAGTTCTCCAAGTAATCTTTAAAAACACTTCTTTACTCTAATTAAAAGTTACTTATTATAAATAAAAATGTAATGTTCCCAACTAATTTAGCGAAGTACTTCCCAATTGAATCTGTTCTTGGAAGTTGGAAATTAATCTTTTTTCGTACAAAAAAAACAAACTATATGACAAAAAATCACATTACGTCTGGAAATAGAAGCAGATGTGAAAAGGATGAATAACAACTGGAAATAATTGGAAAGGATTGCCCAGGACAGAGTTGGATGGAGAATGCTGGTGAGTGGCCTATGCTCCTGCACGAGGGGTAACAGGCGTAAGTAAGTATATGACAAAAAATAACTATAAAACAATAAATTGAAGTGTGATTTTTTATTAGTATACATGCCCAATGCAAATATCAAACTTATCATGCACTGTAAACCATACATGTTCATTCAATATAAATAATAATATTTTATTAGGCCTGGTCTAAATCTGAATAGATAATTTTGCCAAACTTTGGTCACTGGATTTGTCCCTTAAGGGACAAATAAAACGAAATCTCTATTTGCAAAAGTTCCATCCACTGAAGTTTCAAAAAAGCTAAAATTTTCAACAGTATAGTCCGAGATTTTTCAGAGAAACCCTATTCAGAACTGATAATTTTGATGCTTGAAAATGTTTTTCCTGAGGACGTTTGAACTGCCGAGTGAAACATCGAAGTTTTTCAGTTTCAGTAGTATGGATGTTTAAAAACACAATTTTATTTCGAATGAAACACAATATGTTATAAGCCTTTTTTATCTATCAACCGAATGAGAATAATATACCTTAATGTTAAAACTTTATTACAAGTGACATTAAATAATAAGAATATATGTGTAAAATCTCAGTGAATGATTTTGAAGTAAATCCAACGTTTCGCCTGGTAATCTGGTCTAAGCTTTTTCAAGGAATTATTCCTTGCCAGGCGAAACGTTGGATTTACTTCAAAATCATTCGCTGAGATTTTACAAATATATATTCTACCTATTTAATGTCTTACATCAACTCGGCGCTCAAATACTGTGAAACTATTCACTCTAATTTAGACGAAAGTTCTTATATATTTATAACAATTGGTTTTTTAAATAATTGAATCGAAAATAAATCTACTTATTTGACGATAGAAACATTTAAAAATTATCTGAGCTGAATACATTAGTTAAACATTGCTAAACATAAATTATATGTTTCATATATCTGTGAGCCACACCTAAAGAGTGATAAACGCGGTCGAATTATCCACTTAAAGTGTATAATACAGCAAAAAAGATATACTCAAGAAATAAAAGTCATCATACTATTCAACAGGCATAGATTTAACATGCAACAGTTGTTTATGAGATGTTTGTTTCAATAAAGCCTACATTTAAATTTAGTATCTCTCTTTTTCGATTCATTTAGTCTAAATAGTTAATGGATGCTTCTTGTAGATAAATTGAAAATCTCTAATTCATTAAACACTTTTATCAACAATATATATATATATATCGAATTTCGTAAATAATTGAATTTTCTCGGTATAACCGTGACTATGCATCAATGAGTATATTATAACTTGTGGCCGAGTGGATGCCCAGTTAATGTATGACGTGATAAGACCGCCAATTGGAGAGCAGTCAATTATCGATTGGAACAGTGACACACAATAACCGTACTAGCAGTCTAGAGTGCTTATCGGTCCTGCTTCTGCCTAGCCTGGCCAGTTAAGTCCAGAACACCAATAACAGCCTCTGCGGTATGAACCATTATATTTCAAACATACTGAGTTTATATACCAAACAGACTGACCACATCGTACCAATAAAATAGAAAATAACATTTGTACAAAATTTAGCCAAATGTGGCTGAGAATGCGAGAGATAGTAATTAATAGACTAGGGATAACTAAAGAATGGTAAATCGTACAATAATAGTCTATAGGTCGAAATAAAGCTTATAATAAGGGGAACATGAGTATAAATAGTTTGGTTATTTAGCAATTATACGATAAAAAATATGTGCATAATACTGGTCCATAAATGGATGCCAAAGTTATCATCCACTATTGTGTTCAAGACACAACAGAGTAATATAAAAAAATAGAAATTTTGATAGTCTCAATTTAACGATACCTTCTATCTAGAAACAGAAATAAATTTCAATTCAAATCTTGAAACAATAATTTCCACTTTTACTCTAAGTGTCCAACTATTGTAAGTTAAAATGATTCATTTAACCTCTTGAAAAATTAAAATAATATAAATGATCATTATAAGCAAAGATGGATAATAGCTAACAGTGGAATCCAAGAAGCGCATTTCGTCCTATTCCACTGCTAGCCACTATCGATCTTTGCTTATAATGCTTGTAAATTAAGTCTATATCGAGGCAATACGCACAGTATGCATATATGCCAATAAGAGACTGATGAATTGCAGTACTAAACATCAATGGGAAGATTCAAACAAACAATACTAATTGGATTTAATTAAAATAATCTTTACTATAAAGTATTAAAAAGTATTTTATGGTGAAAAGTATATATGGATTCATTTTTGTTTTGAATTTTTAAGCTACAAATTGTATATTAACCTTTAAACTACTATATCTGAAACGTCTATTTTGATAAACATTTAATATCTTTTGTAACTTATTTTCATGATTTACAATTCAACCAACATCATTGAGCTCATAATCTAAGTTAATCATTATTAGATTTTAAAAATTAACTTTTAATATTTAGTACTACTGAAATCATATAAATTAGTCTATTGATGATAGCTTTAATTAAAACATGTTCTACATGTACTAGTGTTCAGTAAATAATGTATTATTATGTTTTTTGATTAGACTGAACATATACCTTTCTGAATAACTTATTATGCACCGTTAAGACTGGTATTATAACGATTATCGAAGCGATCAGTTAACGAAGCACGCCGCAACATAATTAGCGATCCTGACTTACGAACGCGAAGCGAAATTGGTAACTTCAACGCCGCAACAAACCCATAAATTAGTATTAACAACTGAAGTTTCATGGTATACTTGATAATAGTCATTAGAAAGGATTATCTATAACTCGAATGAAATTCGTATTCTCCTAAAGATTATAACGTGCATTACGTAGCGTAATAATCAAAAAAGTTAACTATACTTTGTCTATAGTGTAACTAAATTTTTTAAAAATGGATTTTATATATAAAGTGACCACTGTAATGTCTAAACTTTAGATTTATTCGTTATGTCCGGGGAATAATTCATAAACATACGAAAAGTTTACATCACTCTGTACAGTTGGGATAACATCTGCGGGACAACTACTATACAGGTAAAATCAACAAGTAACAATAATGAGAAAGAAGTATTTTGAGGCAATAATAGATAAAGAAATAATTTAGAATAGGTAATAAAAATGTGTTAAATTAAACTTAGTGAACGTTAAAAAATAATATCTATGTGTACATCAATTTATTATGCACACCTAGATAAAATACATGCTAACATCTTACCTTATATCAACCTAGAAAAAATTCATGAACTTATTAATAAACTTGATCACGAATAAGTAGGAATACAAAAAATATTGAAAGTAAGCTGAATATATGAACAAATCAAAGTAATTTACAGTTATCATTAGAATAAAGGGTGTAAATCCTCAGTTCACTAATTAGAGATGAATTCCCCAGAGATTAAACTTATCATGATTAAGATATGTATCTGTGGTAAACTCACATATATCTTCGCAGTGAGACGTCACGGAAATCAAATGAACGATTGCTTAGTGATCGTGAAAGAAAATATGAAGATTTACAAATCATTATTTCTCATAATCTAAGACAAAAAAATACTGCTTTTTAGGTGTCTATCATTCATTACAATTTATTGTGAAATGATTAGTGATTGTTTGCTATGAAAATCTAATATTTTTGGACATTCAGAAATATATTTGCTGCTATAACCGACGTAATATTACTTGTCACCAACAGTTTTCTTACAGAAAGCAAAAAAGCACTTTTTCAATCTGATTGCTTAAATAGTTTGGCCCTAGACAGTATAAAGTCGCATTTCTGAAGGAAAATTTACGAGCAAATTAGTACTACGTGATTCCAAGTAGTAAGCTATACGAGATGAACAGTAAAGAGTGATATCAGTCCTCATTTATATTTAAAAGACTCTATTACAAAAGGACTCTTTTGAAAGGCATCGGTGATAGCTTTTAGAATAAACTTTAAATAATAAGTGTTTAAAAATAGTAGCGATTACGTGGATAAATTTATGAAATGATATCAGTAGTAGGTTACATTCTAAGAACAACATTGGAATCGGTACTGTCCCGATAATGTTTTAGGATTTATATTATACATAAAAATATGAACTGAGTCTCTCACTAGAACATTGTTTTATTTTGGTACTAACGTAGTATTAACTATGGTATTAACTGTAGTGATTGTTATTAAATATTTTGTCTTCTCAGATGATGTGAAAAGTTTTTGGATTGACGAAACTATCAATAGAATCGAGAAGATAAACAGGATTATTCAAAAACTTGATACAGATGACTGCATATGTTTACTGACTAGCGATGTTTGCAATTCATCTTCCATGGAACTTGTAAAAAACCTTTTCATGAGATATGAATTAGTTCTGCAAACTGAAAGCTGGTGTAAGATTTAAAAAACATGTGTATGCATACATATATATGTATGGTTTTAGTGAAATACTAGTCACCTACATGGTATCCAGTTAAAAACACGCATAGCGTTTAGCTCATTGCTAATTATTAGGTAATAGTCACAAATGAAACTTACACGTAGGCACGTTTTCCCTGGAATAGGTACGGGTGCATTTAAAAGATTAATAATCCAAGATTCTATTTCATAGACAACTTTAGCTAATAACTGATCAACATTTCTTTGTTGAGCTAACTGATTACTCAGTATAGTTGACCAGAAGGAATAAGACTGACTAAAGTAAAGTGAGAAAAACAAAATAAATTACAGTTGATATCATCATATTCTGTCGTCGTCTTAGCATGTTACTGATATAAAAAATCTATACATCCAAACCTAGTCAGCTACTCGCGCTAGAAAATTAGGAATGAGGAAGAATGGTTTCATTGGATAAACCAAATTGAAAATAAATACAGAACTCTATATATATATATATATATATATATATATATATATATATATATATATATATATATATATCGCTACATATCTGTAAAACGTCAAGCTACACTTTGAACTAGTAACGTTTTTCTGTTTCCTTTGAAAGTTGAGTCAATTATTTATCAGTAGAGTAAACTAGTCAGTATCTCTTGCCCAGTATTTTGTCTATGTCTGTTTGCCTCAGAGTATCGATCACCCTAACTCGAACAACGAGAACAAACATTTGGCAACTACCCAAACCTTAAAATGACTAATTTTTGACAAGATTTTTTGGCATCTCCAAATGTATTTCAAGGTTTTGATATGTCTATCTCGTTTTAGATTCCTTCTTCGGTTAATGTAAACGGTTTTGACGTCCATCATGAAATAATACTGTAACTTTTAAGAATCACCTACGTCTTAGAAATGTTTTAACTAAATTCAGCATGACTATTGAGAACAAAAGTCACAGAAACAAATGTGATCGCTTCATGAAATAAAAACATTTAATAAAAAATATTTATGTGAACGTATCATTCTCTGACTCTGCAAAGCTTTTAAACTGGCTGTGAAAGATCTTGTAACTCTTAACTTAAATATATTGTTGGATATGGTTCAAAATCGCAGCTAAGAACTATAGTTCAAAAGTCATCCATGTTCGTGGGAAAATGTGACCTGATTTTTCTTTAACGGGACTTCATGCGACTGTGTTTTTGACCATTACCATCAGACAATATTTGGTGTTTTATATTTTTGACGTTGGTAAATTTAGGTTCTAACTAGTCTGACATGTTAGGATACTTTGTAACAAGAAATGGTCTCTGGCAACTAGGAACTTCTAAGAGTACAAGTACAGTAGCGAATAAACCCCGATAACTGAAAGACTGAGACTATGATACAAGATCCGAAATTTCAGTATCTTATTGAATACACAAGTATCTCAAGAGGAAACAGAATAATAATCCTACCTTCTGAGAGAGTATAATTTTTTGAAATATTCATCACATCTGTCGACAATTTCTTTCAGGCAGTGCAAACACTGACGAAATTTTGAGAAGAAAGGATGGTGACTGATCAGACACAAAGAAGTTAATATTGATTGCTTATTATCATTCACCAGTATTTGATCTTCATGTGCATTACGAAGGGCTGAATTTGAATCCCACTTACTTTTGAAATCTTCATTTGAACATACCTGAAAAAGTCAAGATGAATGACACTGTGTTTTTAGAAAAATATTAAATGTGTAAAAGGGGTTTTGCGTCTAAAAGCAGATAACACTGTATCCTAAGCTCATGCTCCACTCCAAATTACATCTCCTTAAACAACCAACAATAAGTAAGCTAACTTTTTCTATTAATTTCTACGACAACGTACATAATGATGGCAATATTGATTCTTTGTAACTCTGGTTTTAGACTCGATTTGTTTGTCGATCGGATCAAAATAACGTATAGATCACTAATGACAACACAACCACATTCTTGCAGATTTTTAAAACTACTGACTGTGGTTCTTATTGAGCCTCAAATCCAAGCTAAATTTAGAGCTCGTAATTAAATTCCATGTAAAAGCTAACAAAAATGGACTCAATCGTCTGAAACAATGTGGTTTTATGATAATAAAGGGTTTTAAACGTATAGTTAGAAACAAAATCGAGTTGTTTAGATGAAGGACTACAACTCACCTGCAATAACAGCCAACATCTTGTGAGTTATTACCATTTGAAACTATACGTTCAGCCACAGCCAGTATTAAATACCTCATTTAACGAAAATGTCAAACATTGCCATGTTATAAAACCACTTTTTGCTCTTATCGGCATGTTTATACAGTATGACATTGCAAAAGATTACATTTTGTCATCGGTAAACATGGTATACGTTTTAACGGTAAGTTCTAAGTGATGCTTAAACATATTTCGTATTTCTTGTTATTAACTGCTGTTGCTTCTATACTACCTGTAGAAATACGACTTATATGCACAGTCTAAATCTACAACATTGAGCAGACACAAATAACTAAGTGGTCGAGAGGCTCGATTTACAGCCAACTCTGGAGCGGATTTCGCCTTGTTTCAGATACTTTGCTTTGTGCGGGCGGTTAGTATCATTAACTCCCATGTCTACGAAGCGGCTCAAAGCTAAGAACATGATTTTGTGCGCAATAAACGACTGTAAATCAAACGTCTCTAAGAAATTTTCGTTTCTTGCTAAGGAAGACAACAAAAATTTGAATCATCAGATATTTTTCTTTGTTTTGTTTTGTACTAAAACGAAAAATGATGGTGCACTATGATATCCCCGAGATCAGAAACGCATTAAAACCACTGCTAATACATTCTTATTTAATCTACCAAATAAGCCGCCAGTAAAATATAACTTGATAATGAATTTCGCTCTCGTTTACTTATGTATTTCAATAAATACCCTATTTTACATTACACCAAGCTTCAAACCGATGTTATTAGACTCAGTCATACCTCTTATCCATACTGGTATGTTTAAACGTTATTTAAAATGCCATTTTCATCCCATAAATAATGTAAATGCGACACTGAAGCTCTATTAGGCAGGTGTGATGATTAGTTTCTAAAGTTTATTGTTGTCATTTCAAATTAACTTGGGTTTTATTTAAATTGTCACGCATAACCGAAATCTTGGGCAAATACTTTAGCATGGACATACAGCTGTCTAAACAGTCGTTTTTTAGACAGCCGTTTTTGTAATGAATAAAGATAAAAGAGGTCAAATATTAATCGAAAAATAGTCCAAGAATTTCTGTTAGTTGAAACTCAATGTCAGATATGTAGTACATTTACAGGATAACCTGTATAAAGAGGTATCACCTATTCTCAAAACATTAGTAACTAACATTGATATGCAGAATATAGAAGGATTTCTTCAACTGTAAGGCATTTGTTCATTAATAATCAGAAAGAACATAATGAATGGCTTTCAAACACTTAAAAATTAGACAAAAGGTGTCACAACCAGTGGTCAAGATAACAAAAACAATCATTTGTGAACATTAAAACTTACTGATTCAATTATATTGCATTGTCGATAGAAGTTTAAGCATATCCCGAAACGAGTTTTCTGTGAGTCTTTATCCGTCAAAGTAAACACAAATGTTGTAGTTCCCTACTAATACCAACGTGATTAGGAATATTACCATATTTGTTGAACTCAAGGTTGACGACAAGCATCCTTCAGGCTGGCAGAAGTACACGACGTCATTAGGCAAAACAAAGTCTTTATGTTTTAACAATGGATAACATTTCAAAATGCTTGGTATCTGATTGTAAACCTCTTCAGAATAGGAATGTCCTTCTCGGCCCACGAACACCAAGTAATCAACCAGACGAGGACAATAAGATAAGTGATCACAATTAGAAAACATGTTGAAAAATTGCTTATTGGTGACGCCTGTTCAATAGACCCTCCTTAAAGTTCATGTACACCTTAACTGCTTAGGTTAAACAAACAAATCGTTAACAAATCATTTTAACATGTTACTGAATAAACAATCCAAACTGCATTTATACACAAAAGGTTCCTCTAACGATGAATGAATCATGTGGAGTATTCGCCGGGAGTTAAATGGCATTGTCGTAGAGTTTTCATCGTTCTTCTGAATGATGAAGGCACTACGACCAAATCATTCAGAGGACGAAACCACACCAAAATCACCCACCTGAGATACAAGTCATCTTCACCATAGAAACGACTTTTCGGTATGATGAAATCAATAGTCAGGATAACTGTTATTCACAACCATCCTAATAACATGGTCAAATGCCTTACTGCCCTCCACTGACTCTAAAATTTAATACCACCACGTTTATACCTTAAGAGTGCTGATGATTAATTGAACTCTACTTTCGTAGATAAAAACGGGTAAAATATGGTATCAGACAGAGACAAGGAATTAGGATGTTAGAAGGGATGTAAATAATATTGGTAATATTCGACGGATCTATAAAATGTCATCCATAACTTCGAAAACAGTGTTTGTTGTTGGTTTGCTTTCATACATGATTGAAATCCAGTGACGCTTGTCACTTCAACTTGATAATTGTGATTAAGAAATTTTGTAGATGATCACCATAAGAACACTGGTATATAGTCTTGGTCAGTATGTTCATCATCTAACCAACCTTTTTGAGAATAGATGCAGAGTACTCTATTCCGAGGGCCAAAAATGGATTTGTACTGCTTGTTTTCTTCAAGCATTTAATATTGGCAGATTGAGCAGTTAGTCAGACTAGACCATCGGTTTGATTTACGCAGCATCACACAAGCCTATATTATCTAATGATACTTCAATCAACCACACCACAACCTATTCATCAGACTCTTTGATCCCACTGGCCTAATCATAAATGAAATGATGAAAATATTCTGTCGTTTATGAAGACGTTTACTGAGTAGGATTATGAGAAGTATTATCAATAGAACAGAACAAGGACATACCATCTTCCCGTTCAAATGGCCTGCTGATTATTCAATGTTAATCATGGTTGAACCAATAAATCGGTGTTTGATGTGATGTCAACAGTAGGTATCAAAGTTTTCCTGATATCTGCTTCTATCTAACTCACCCTACACTTCGCGATCCATCAACAAGTGCTTGTAAGAATGTATGGAGAAATCCTATATTCGTTTTTTCTTGTTATTAATTCCTTGTTCTTCCCCTATGTTCATCGTTCTCCCATTGCTGTCAGTACTTACGGATATTTTTTCCCCTTTGGTTTTCTTGCGATTACTACTATCATATTGTTTACAGTCATTTATTTGGGACGGATTATCTGGCATCATAGTGTTTCACTTATCCTTCCAGCTTTTGTTTCACATGATATCTTTGCATGTTCTGATTATTGCCCAATAATTGTTCAGCTAATTCAAAATAATAATTCTTTATTGCATTGGGGAGATAAGTCTACAACGAATATGATTTAAACACCAGCTCCAACAAATCAACGTTTTTATTAACGCAAAAGTGTTACTACCTCATTTATGGATAAACCAACTGCAGTTTATCCAAAAAATGATATTTAACTATATAAGAATACCAGCAGTAAAATCATCAAGTGCTACTTCTTAAGACGTTGAGTGCTCTTCATTCTAGAAGAGCACTTCGATTCACTATCAAAAAATATAAAATTCCGGTAACTCCAAGTAACACAATTGTCAGTCAAAACAATACGGCAACAACCGTAACCAAACTATGAAGTACAACAATGCGGATATTGTTTATGAAGATCATTAAAATTTGGCAGAAACCAAAATAAAAAGTGAGCAGCAATCGTCTCACTCTGCATCAAAAATCAATAAGATGAACAGTTGGAGGGATTAGGAAGAATAAGTTACAAAGACTTAAAGGAAAACACTTTCGCACACAATTGCATTAAACGTTAGTACAAGATCTTCAGTGCTGCGAGAATAAATGTGAGTACAAATAAAACTAATGATACTTGAACGGTTTCTTTACCAATCGCTTTATACACTTTACATAAGTGTCCCAGTAACAGGTTTCTTTCTTAAACCATAGCAAAGGTTACCTTCTAGAGGCAACTTTTCTGAGTATTTTCGGAATCCACCTGTTTTCCTTTTCTATGAAGTTTACAGACGCCAACTCCAGAGAAAGTTTCCGGGAGTAGCTTGCTTACTAAAGACTTAATGTAGCTGAGGTCGTACTCAAATGTAGACTTTGCTTCTTTTTCGGAAGTTTCTCCTAACTTGTGAAAAATGTCTGACCTATCAGATAGGTTCGTCCTAACACGCTGTGGAATTTTGATTCCTGAAATCAACTCTTCCCTGCAATCTATTTCCAATTTTGCTTCAATTATGGGGTCCACCTTTATGGTCTCGTTTAAATCCACAGATGTGCTCACGATAACGTCCTCTATTTCCTCGAAAGTGGATTTCTGCCCATCTACTGCCGCCTGTTTACCTGAGGGCAATTTGCTAGCTATATTCAGCAGCTCAATCGCCTATAAAATCAGCAGAGAATTTGTAGAACAACATGCTTTGCACAGCCAGCGTGATAGTATCTTGCAGAACCTTTTATATGCTGCCGGTGTGAGCCCGGTGCGCACAGTGTGATACCACTTATTGCAGTTGCCAGATCGTATCCCATAATCCGCCGGAATATACCATGCAGGTTCGCCAAAACGATGTTTTGCTTGCGACAAAAACTTGTTTCGTGATATCACAGTGAAAACTGATCTCTAGACAGAGTGTCCTATCAAGAACACAATAACCGAAAAATTGTACCTAACACTGCAGAGTTTATGTTTGTCTCACCTCAAAGTCCACAAAGTTGCCGCTCCCCTTCTCTTTAAATGAGAAATAAATCTCCTAGAACAAGTAAAAAGATAGGAAACTCGTAGGACTGTAAGACTAAGCAACAAAAACTGTGAAGATTGGCTCGAAAGTGCTTTTTCCTACTAAGACTTCCCTCATTTAGAACCCTGTGAAAAATGTTAGTCGTTTTTTATTAGTACGGTTATAACAATACAAATGATTCTAAAATTATACTATTGTCATGATGTGCAAATCTAATCTATTGGATCTTACGTGGAAGTCATATCATTGTATCGTAATAATCAGCAGCATAATGTTTAGCTTTTATAAAGAATACATTTAGGCTGGAGATAGAACAATATATTTAATATGAATGAAAGGGAGAAGCTACATAAGAATGACCACGCATGTAAGACCGAGCCAAGCCATCTCATTGAATGTACGTTCACAAATCCTCCACTGTAAACCTTCTCTTCGAGTTAACTGCTGAAATCTTTTCAGTTATTATATGCTCGACTTCAAAGGTCTTGTGGCTAGGGTCCAGTGTCACTATCTCCCTTCGCAGTTGGGGTATGCACGGTGGAGAGCTTGAAGAAGCGATGTGACAAATACATACCAACACGCTTATTACCATCTCCGCTTCTCCTATTATACTTTTACCTCGACCACCTCATAATCTGCATTGCCAATTAGTTAACTCAATTGTTTATCATCGGAAAAATCATTTTCTAATGGCACTTAAATTATCACTTTATCATTCTCACATTGCAACCAATCAAACTGCTGTCTGATAATACAACAGCTGCTAGTATCCAGAAACCCTACTGCCCTGAGACAAACGCACTAACTTAAACTACATGATATGCAAATCCAAAAACTGCCTACAAACTAACCAGAATAAATGCAATCCAGTAGCTGGGCTATCACGTCTTAGACCTTACTAAATATATTGAACCGTACCAAAACAACAAGAAGCAAGCGCACTAAAATCAGTATGTTCGTACAACCTTGTGACAGGGATATTGGACGAGGTCCACTTATCAGTGATCTCTCTTTGATAGAGGGCTTCAAGTTGAAGTACAATTTACTGACAACTTTGACTTAGCCAACGAAGACCAAGATAGCGCCTACAGTATTTTGACGAAGTTTAGAGTCAAATAACATGTAAACAATGATTAGTAAGTGAAAGTTGGCAATATATGGTTCTTAGAATGTTTGAAATCAATAAAACTATAGGTGAAACTATATTTTATTGGCGAACTTTGTGTAACGTTTAATAGTCTTCGAGGAAGTCCACGTGCTTAATTAAGGTCTACAAATTAGTTCCAGTAATAAGGATTAGAACTTACAGTTGATGGTTAAGGTTCAGATTTTCATCACGAACCGACATCAGGTGAAACGCCAAAAAGCTAAATGGATGATCTATTTTCGCTTCAAATTCCGTGACCTGTTATCTTATATCCGATTGGTTAGTCCATAAATTATAGTATTGCCAAAATATATTTTATGCAACCAAATAATTAAGTTTTAGGTGGTACTTGCGCTAAATACCACAAGATACCTGTTCCGAATTCGGCACATAATTAACTCGATGTCATTCAAGGGTAATCACTACAGCCACTAAGTCTTTGCTTATCTTACCCCCACTTTAAATCCCGAACATAGGTTTCTTAAGTTTACATACAGCAAGGTCGGAAGGCAATACACTATAGCTAATGTCAGCTGTCATTTAAAATCATAACCACTATTTGTAAATTCAACCCAAAACCCAAGTCTAAATCTCTATGTCTTATCGTGACCTTCCTGCACCATAAAATATCAGTTGTTGACAAAAATTATATGGTGATAACCCCAAATCATAACACTAGCTCGACTCCTAATACATGTTTTTTTAACCATAATTTTCCCTTTTTTCTAGCCAGAAAAGCTAGTTTGACTCGCAAGGTTTAAGTATTATGATAAAAGTTGTTTTTTCTTTGTAATTTCATAACTTTGTATTGCTCATTGTTTTATTACTAGCCACTGTTTTCTGATTTGCTGATAAGTCGCTTAAGGTCGTCGATGTATAGTGGCCTACCGGGCTTTTTAAAAAGTAATTTCTGTGGTTCGAACAAGTTTGACAGTTGACTACATGTTTTGCGTCCTCGTTCATTTACTCTTGTGTTACAAGCTCTGTAATTCAGTTTTTCGGATGTTATTTTTAACACACATATCATGAAAGGTTGATATTTGAAGACGAAGCTTGAGTTTTGTCTTAATTAAGGCTCACTGCAGTCACAGAAAAAGTGAAGAAAGGCTTCAACTATGGTTAGTTAAATGCCAACACATTTGTATACATTAAGCTATCGTTTCCTACCAACAAATATCTTTGTACAAACCAAATATCTACTTGCATGTATACATAGGAGTAGATATCGCGCAATTGTAATTGCGTGATTACGCGCTACAAGTACTGTTACGCGGTAATTTTGTGTTTAAGCTTTTTTATTGTCACCTGGCTGAAGTACGTCTTTTAATAAAACATCCTAAGATGTTTCTGTCGCAAGAGTAGACACTACAACGAAGTCCTAATCTCCCCGTTCTGGGGAAAATGTTATCCGTTTTGGGGAAGACGCAGTAGAAAAAATAGGGGAAATTCGGGAAAAATGGCACAAAATCCCCCGAATTGGGAGGTTGGGTTGTTAAGTGAAGCCAACCCTCCGTTATTCAATATTACCTAAGTTAATAGTCCTAAGGCTGAAGTAAGGTTTTATCTACAAGAAAACGTTCAAAAGTACATTTTTTAGCACATGGCTTTTTTCTTGTTAAGATACATTTAAACGTGTAACCTATGAACGGCCTAGGAATTGGGATTATTACTATAGTTCAGTTACTTAAGGTATCAGCGTAAGCTTTCGTTACCACGTAAGGGAAATTTTTACTAGTTAGCTATTCACAGAGTTTACTGCTCTGTTGTAAATTTGTTGGACAGTTATTTCAAGTTCGCCTAAGTAATATCATCCAGTTTGTTCATAAGTGTTAGTAGGATGGCATGACAGTCAACTTTCGGAACGAAAACTTCCTTGCAATACATTTATCGACGAGATGCAACTAAACTACTGACTAACTGAGGAATTCCAAAATATCTGTATATAGTTTGTCGGTGGTTATAGAATTTTTACAGTTTTTATATTAGAGACTGATCCTAGCTGGATCACCTTTTGAGGCTATAAATTTCGAAACATCTGTTTAATCTTGGTATTGGACTCTCCAGCGGTGCACATCTACAACCCTTCAAAGACAATTAAACCCAGGACTGGCCTTGAGCACAGATTCATTGGTATAAAGGTTAAGTATTCGCAGGTGAAACCGAAGTTATTGGGTTCTAAATTCTCTGGTGTGGACTTTTGAGGGGTCTCGCGCCAAGACGAAACAGCTGTTCAGTACCTTCTTTTTGGTAGTATCCTAGCTAAAATCAGTTTGTGACTAAACCATGGAAATGGAGAATTGTTGGTTATTGTAAGCCTATGTTAAGCCTGTTTTACCAGTGCTTGGATCATGCATAAATGACACATGCGTACTTTGGCAATAAGATAGGGAAAATTATCTGACAACCTAATTAAATAATTTCCTTAAAGGTACTCAATAGATGCCACCGTTTTATATATACTCAGCTGTACAGAGCTTGTACTGAGGTTTGTGACATATCTGTGTATAAACTACTGCGACTACGTGTAATAAATATGTACAATAAAAATCATTCTTCATCTCTTTTGGATCTTCTTTAGTGAATTCAAATAAACTAGTGCGCCACCGTAAATCATTTTGTATCTGACTGGGGTGGTTTTTGCAGCATTATGTACCACCTGCTTCGGTTTAGGAACCCGGGCAGTATTCCAGCCCTCGCACAGATCGAATAACGAAGTGTGGCGCACATGTATTTGATACCTCCATTTACCAATGCTTATGTGTTTAAATAAATAAACACATAAATAATATGCCGTTTGCTGGTGGGAATAAATCTAACCATCCTTCGGTAGAATTTACAATTGCTCGTGATTTCCGACTTTCACTGTTTTTCATCCATATTCTCAAAGTTTTGCTGTGTTACATCTTCCATATGTTTTCAGACTTACATAATACTTCTTAATGCTTAACATTTCGGTTTTGATTTTAAATTATTTTGATTAGTAAACTCTCGGTTTTATGAAGCAGGTTTATGTTATGTTGTAGGATGTCATCCAAAGTTCCTGTACTTTCTGCCGGTGGTCCTTTGATATTTCGTCAACTATTTGAAAAGGTTTCATGTACATACACTTACTTACTGGCTGACTCACATACCAAAGATGCTGTTCTTATCGACCCTGTCTTAGAAACTGTTGAACGAGATAAAAAACTTGTAGGTTGGTGTAATTCTTAACTTTTAAGTAAAATAAATAATTTTTCGGGTAATCCTAATAACATCAAATTTCAGGAATCCTGACCTCTAAAAACGATTATGTAGTCACATTCTCCTTTTTTCACACAGGTGGCTAGGGGTGTCTTAAATCTGAAACAGCTCAAGTGGATTAAACTAATAAATAAAACTGTTCACCGAATTATTTCTTATTTGTACTATTAACATATTCAACTCTCTATATATATGAAAAGAGAATGCTAATGATCATAACCCTAGATGCGCTCATTTTCTCAGATAATCTTTTATTAGTTGAGTAATATGAAAATAAGGCGTAAACAATGGTGTACCGGTTCCGATGACCGTACTTTCACACAACACTGCAATAAAACCCTGTACAACATCATATAGAGAGAAACTAAAGCCAGCGGATATGAACAACTAGTGTAGTAAACAAGAAGACGATTAAGGACTATCGAATGTATTTAGGCACAAAATTACAAAAAAATTCATCAAAATATGAGGACAATATTGTAAATAGTTTATTTGCAAACTATCAATCAATTGTCCGAGTCTTGACCGTTCCTTCTGCAAATATCAGTCCATCGTCTCCGATTATCATTGTTCATGCATTTTCATACCAATCGCATTTCGTTCCCGTTCTTTTGTTATTGATCTACTGAACTGCATTCAATAACTGACCATCATCATATACTACTTATGTGGATATAAATAACCCACACCACAGTAGTACGTAGAAAATGAATAATCAAACAGTGGACATAGTTATATAAAAGTGTATGTTTTTTAAAAAAATTATTACACTTCATTAAAAATTACAAAGTCAAACAATGATAAAACTATGTTTTCAAAACAATTAAAAAGCTGAAAATAAACAGTAAAGGGCACAAAATAATAAGATGCTCGGTAGTCGTAGTTAGGTAGAGTGAATTTACGTGAACCGTCGTTTTTCGGACAATGCCTGAGGTCATGGTGCCACACAAGATTTACTTGACGATCCAGCTATTTCATAGGTTGGTGCCTTTTTAGATCTTATTAACTATTATCAGTACAACCAATATAAAATTTTCAATTAGGCAGGAACTGGAATATAATCCAGTCATGCTCATTCGAGTTAGTTGTCTCAAATGTCTTCGTGGTCTTTCCCACCTAACACAAACTTTGACCATGTAATAATTCTAATGTACTCCAGTCATAGTTTGAGATCGCTATTGACGAAATAGTTGTAACTTTTGCTTACCAGTCAGACTTTATTTTCATAATTCATACTCGTTAGCTGAAAGTAAACCAAAGTTATCTTCTCTTTTAAGGTTAAGTCCATAACATTCTACTGTACAGGTGATTATGATCGCCAATTACGGACATATCTGCGTTCAGATTTGCAACTGATGACTTTGTTTTAGCATTGTTACTCTTTCTCGGTAAAACATTTAATTACCTATGGATTAAAACTCCATATTTTAAAATCTATTTAAACTTACAAATCCTTAGTCGTTCATTTAGATATTTTCAAATCTCATTCCTACTGTTATATCTGGCCGATTGTGAACGCTATATTCGCTTCCCTAAGCTGGTTCCGTACCCCCGAGCTAGAACTACTCCGCGACTTGAAGACCAGAGAAAAGGCACAAAGCGTGTGGGAAGCACTTTACTACAGGGTTCATTTATGTACAGAAAATATAGTGATTTTATAGTAATTTAAGAGTCCTTTAGTTTTTACTGAAAGTTCTAGAATACTGCTAAACATAGTAGCAGTGTATTAATCAGCCAATCACGATCTCCACATGCGACTTTTCCATTTTCATTATTTTAGTAACATAACTTCATATAACTTCTAATCAATCGCTGATTGGTTGAAATGCTCCTTGTTGACCCATGAGCTTGTCATGTCGCTTGCGAGAGAATTGCAGGGTCATCCCAACACCTACCTAGCTATAATTCATTAGTCTAAGCATCATCCTTTCAATCACTAGGTCATAGGTTCGAACACTACCCCAATTTTGGCACCCAACTTGAAATACATAATAATTGTGTGAAAATAAATCTCACTGGCTAAGACTCATGAGCAAGACAAAAACAAACACAGTTACCGTAAATAATCATACAGATTTTTCCCATATTCTTATAAACTTAGTGTTTTTTAATTCATCAAGCTTAGTGATCAGACATTTACAATCAATTATCCAATCTCCAAAAATTGTAAAAAAAATTCCTATTATATAATGCCTTATCTCTCCCACAGAGTTACCGGAAAGAACTATTAAACAACCATCTTAGGTTTTTAGTGTTTATTTATTGTAGAATAATCGTAACTGTTACTTTAGCAAACTATTCACTTATTTCCATTGATATATTGTATTGTAGATATCTCAGTTGGATCTTAAATTGGGTCCAATAATAAATACTCATTTGCATGCTGATCACGTAACTGGCAGTGGATTGTTAAAGCGAATTCCCGGATCTTATAGTGTGTTATCTCATTATGATGGAGTTAAAGTTGACAAGATAATAAAACATGGAGATGTTATTAAGTTTGGGAATTTCGAATTAGAATGTCGAAGTACTCCAGGTAGGCTGGCATTAAAGTCAAATTTAATTTTATTTGGAAAACATATCACTGTGTAGTTGATCATTTTTTAACTTTCTAAGAATAAATGAGGCAAATATACAGAATTCACTTTTGTATTCAGTTCACCGTATCCTAAAAATCTATAATGTATTGTGTTACCCGTAATTGTAATAGAAGTGAACTACATTTTTATTACGTAACTTTTAAAACTTATATGTTCACGTTGTTATTACCATTAACAATGCCTTATATTGACTTTATAGGGCATACATCAGGCTGTATGACGCTAGTATTGCATTCGGCTGGTGTTTCTTTCACTGGTGACACACTTTTAATTCGTGGTTGTGGAAGAACAGATTTTCAGGGAGGCTCAGCTGGGACATTATATGATTCAGTTTATTCACAAATCTTCAGTCTTCCAAATGATTATATATTGTTTCCTGCTCATGATTATTTAGGCAACACTATGACTACTGTTGGTGAGGAAAAGACATATAATCCTCGGTAAGTTTATTTATATATCCTATGTGTATAAGGTAGTGAACGACTGTGATGAATATACTTTAAATATATAATATTCCTTTTTCTTATAGGTATCAAGTAATCTGCTATTTAAATACACAAAGTGAAATATCTTTGTAGGCAGAATTATTTAAAATAAGATCAACTAATAAATTTTCATAAGGGGTTTTGTGGAGATTTCAGTATTTTCATAGTTAAAATCATGAGTCAATTGTAGCTAGATCACCATGGAAAACCTGGAAACACTGGACGGCCGTTTCGTTCTATTATGGGACTCCTCGTCAGTGCGCATCCACTATCCCGCACTCGCGAGTTACGAACCCAGGACCTACCAGTCTCACGTCAGAGCACTTAACCGATAGACCATGAGAAATATCAATGGTGTGCCCTGTTAGTGGGATATAGATTGGATTAAGCATGTTTTATGCATGATGGTGTTGCTGCGCGCTGATTGCTTAATTTTAAACCGATCAGCCCGGGCATATTATTGCAGAAAAATCTATAAGCTTCTTATGTATATACTATAAATATATAAACATTATTTAAACTATTGATTGCTGTTCACTTATTATTATTATTTTGAATACAATTTAATTCCTGTTCAACGTGTTCTGATTTTGGGGTCTTGTCGAGTGTCATCGTATAAGAATACTAAGCAATAGGAATAGCTGGGTCGTTTATATAGCAAAAAACACGATTATAACATGCCTGGTGTCGAGTAAATGCCGATCAATATTTGTTCTATCCCTATTGAAATCTTCAAAACTATTCTATTCTACTTTCTTTTTCATATTCATTTCTCATTTTAATTTTCAGATTAACAAAAACCAAATCGGAATTTATTAAAATTATGAATGAATTAAATCTTCCTTTACCGAAACAAATGGAACGTGCTATTCCATTGAATTTTAAATGTGGTATCAATGATGAATAAAGACAGTTCTCAGTCAATTTACTTCACTTTACTCAAAAATATCCTACTTTTTATCAGAATACTTTACTTATAACTTAATGTAACACTCATTTACAGAAAACATCTCCACATAAGTGATTTTCATTGATTATAAACACCATGTTTCCATGACTTAACTAAAGTTTTGTTTACAATATTATTTCTATGATATGAAATTGTCTTCCAATGTTTCTATTAAATATTTATTTTAAGCTTAGAATTTAATATCTTAGTTTTCAGCTGATCAATATTCAATTGCCTATTCAGTGCACTAAATCTTAACCATTATTATTTCTTTAATATGTTGATACTTCTCTACATTTTTCTTCATATCTCTTTTCATCTGTCAATATACTTGATTAAATTATCATTTCTAATATTGATTTATTATTTATTTATTTGTGAACCATGCATTGATCAGTAAGTAAAGCTTGTTTTTTTTAGAAGAAAACAAAGTAAAGTTCATTTGGTAATTATTTATTTATTTATTTAAACACATATATATTGGTACAAAAGGACACCAGGTACATATGTGCCACACTATTTCTGTGTGTGGGCTGTGATACTGCCCGGGTGCCCAAACCGAAGCAGGTGGTTTTCTTAGGGGGCCACACCCGGAGCCTTTGACCAAAAGGTCTGATCCACAAGGCAGTGGAGCATCGTGAGGAGATGCAGTCCCATGGTAACCGTTGACCAATGACAGGTTCGTCCGCCATTCGTTCCATCAGGATACTGGAGCCCATGTGCACCATTGGTTTGGAATCAAGGTTTTCCAACTCCCCTAGGTGGACCCTCCGTGTCCACCGACCCGGTTAAAGCACCGGACATTCGCTTTTCGTCCTCTCACTTTCGTAAACAACACCCCCGCCACGAGAAGGCAGTGAGTAGGACTTCATCTGATTGTTATATCGATTGCGTGCCTTCCTTAATATATGAATGTATTGATCCCCGCCAATCAGAGAGGAGCGAATTATCGATCAGAGCTATGATATACAAAAGCTGTATGAGCAGTCTTGAGTACTACTTGGTTCTGCTTTCTGCCTAGCCCAGCCAATTAAGTCCAGAACACCAATAACAGCCTCTGCAATATGAATAATTATTCTCAAACATACTGGGTCTATATACCAAACAAACTGACTACATCCTACCAATAAAATAGAAAATAACATTGGTACAAGATTTGGCCAAATGTGGCTGTGAATAGGGGGGGGCAGTAATTAATGGACTAGGGATAACTCAAGAATGGTGAATCGTATAATAATAGTCTATAGTTCAAAATAAAGCTTATAATAAGAGGGACACGAATATGAATAGTTTAGTTACTTAACAATTACACAATAGGAAATATACATATCATATTTGTCCATAAATAGTTCTCAAAGTTACCATTCATAATTCTCCACGGGATACAACATGATAGACTGATTTAGTGTGTTAGTGAAACAGTAACGATTAAAAGCCCTGTTATGTACTATGGTCCGACTCAGTTACACTTCCTATGGTTGACTAAACCCAGTACACAAATGAAATGATTGAGAAGGTATATTTGCCAAACTTAATTACAGTGTACACAAATCATAGTTATGTATACATTTATCTTTCAGACTGAGACAAGGATATGTAGTCAGATACATTGACCGGGTGCATAATCATCCTTCAATAGCATATCCCGTATATAGTTCTTTATCTACTGATGGTCATGAGACGGTACATCAACTATCTGGCTTCTAGGAAGTTGTGTGACATGTCAAGACTCCCTGAACAAATTAAACTCATGTACCGCTCTACATGATTCGATATGGAAGGTAAATAAGTTATCATCATTAACCCTTATGCAAAATTTGTAGCTCAAAGCTGAATGCACAAACATTTTTTCTTAGTTATTGTGATGAATTAGTCTTAACAATGAAGTGCAATTTAGCCAGTAAGTTGCAAATCAATGCCTTCTCTTACTTCCAATGGTTTGAGGACCCGTTTAGTATTACTGGACCTCGGACATAAAATATGATAATATATCCATAAAAAGTAAGTATAAGAAAGTAACGGATAAGTGAGTTATACTTAATTAATTATTTAGTTACTACCATCCTAATGTACTCATGAATTTATTGAACCACTCAATATTATGACGACCTTTGAGCAAAAACGTAGTTTAAATAAGTGTATAAAGGCCTCTCTGAGATGATTGGCCCTATAAAACGCACATTAAAGAAACAACTCATATCAGACAAAGAATTTATGTATATACGACTGTAATCAATAATATACATTAAGGTAAACGAGTCGATAGTTTTTTATGCCAATCGGTAATTAAAATTAGGGGCGTACGAACAGGGTGATATCGAAATGACTGGTTCTGTCGATATTATTGGGAGACAGGCTTTGAGGACTGCAAAATAGGAAGGTATGGAAAACTGTTCATCATTGTGGTGGCAGTCAAGAATAACAAATTTAAACCTCAGTTATTTTAATGTTATTTGTACGGTACATGATTTCATGTTAAATGTTCGTTCTGGTTTTCGGTATGATGGCGATTTGTAGCTTAGGATGAGGATTTAAAGGAAGTTGTACTTTCTGAGCTGGATGGTGTAAACGTGACGCGTACATTTCTAGACAAAATCGATATTCTGAGAAAGCCAAGTTCTATGGAAATAATATACATCGTTCTACGTACCTGCCGTGTTAACTGACCCTGAATGTTTAGCATCATCATATTGAAATTCTGAAATGTATTTATCAATAGTTCAGTGGCAACATTCGAATAATTGCCGATGGTTTCAATCTTGTCAATCAAAACTACTAATAATATATGCATTTTCATCGATAAAATTAAAACATTATTACATGTATCCATCTGCCTTAGTTACATATGGCCATTATACTGTAATAAACCATAGAAGTTATTTCTTTTCTATGTCGTTCTATCACTAAGTGAACAAATAGTACGTCTAATTGACAATAAAGGTGTATTTTCAAATGTAAGTCTGATCACTTATTCGTTATTTATGTTGGTCAAGGTTATCCACAATTTTCCATAGGTGTTTAATGTTCGACATTTACTGGATGGGTGTAATTTTCGTTAACGATTACATTTCAAATATATAACTCTCACTAGATTTTCGTTTTCCATCTACCATGTTAAGCTATACTAAAACGATATGTTTACATAAGACAGTAATTGGATTGTTGAAATGAAACTTCTAGGGTAAATTACACTAATGTGCAACACTCGCCTGCTAAATGAACTATAAAATAACCGGTACATCACGTTTATCAAATATTGAAAAAGGGTGGTGGTAATCCCACTTCTTGTTATGTTCGCTGGTTTCTAAAATACAATAGATATCTGAGAATGAGAAGTTATAATAGTTATCTTATGACATAATCATTGGGTTAATGGTTTAGGGTTTATGAGAAATATAAAATTTACAGACTGAGCAGAAGAGAAACTAAGCTTATTTCTTATCATTGGAGCAGGAATAATAGACTTAATGAACATTTAGATCTTGATGGTTCCTCGAAAAAGTTTTCTGAAGCCGTAGAAATGCTGGATATAATTTAACTAGTCAGGAATCTCTAGAAAATTTTGAAAAACTATGAATCACATTTTCATGATTTTGAATGGATAATAGCTAAACTTTTTATCGATCCTAGTGTTTCTTTCAGGTGCATCTATAATCTCGTTAATACTCTTGTTTTCTGAATATAAACTAACCTTTGAATTCATATCGCTTCCATACTTCCCGCGTTCTGTTTACTGTTCTGGGTTCAAAAGTATTACACTACTAGAGACTACGAAGTCGATTGCAAACCACTCACTTACTAGAAATATCTTAACAACCTAAAGAAATAACATTTAAACTGTTACTTTCTGTGTATTACATGTACTTGATTTCCAGTCTGAAAAATTTTGTTACCTCATATACAATGGCAGGCCATTATATCCAAACTGTGTGGTATGAAAATATCGCGTGAGCTTCGGTACTCTAAGGTATTGAGTTTGATCCCGTGATGAGTTAATCAGTCCTTAGCTAAGAATTTAATACCATTCACAACTTCCATGTTTTCGTATGTATTTATAACCAACATAAACTTGAAAAATACTTAATGTTTACAATTTTTGTATAAACAGTTCAATAACTGGTAACCTTACCTTAAGAAATCACTAAAAATATACATATGTCACAGTCTTACCGAGAGCCTGCAAGGTATGAAACGCCTCAAATAAAACAATGTTATCAAGAACATAATTTAGTAACTTATGTGATATCATTACTACTGGAGTTCTTGAAAAATGAAGGACGTTGTTAGTAAACACTAATTTAAACGTTTGATAAATACAACGATTTTCTGTAATACTCTCCCGACATTTACTACAAATATTCCGGAACGAAGTATTCTATCAAGGAATATGAACCAAAGATTTAAAACGCTTGAGTCAAACATGAGCAAAGCTTTGTCAAGTTATTCTTTAGAATATTTTCAAACTGTTTAATAAGTAAGTTCAGAAATTATGTTATAACAACTTGACTACTAACAAAGTGTAAGTAGTAATATTTTAATGCAAAACTATTGATGGGACAAGCGTACTGAGAATAAATTTGTTGTAAAATATGCTTTAGTTTGGACTGACAGTCAAAGTGAAGTAAAAATACCAGTAAATTATGGAGCACCAGTTTCGAAGTAGCATTATATTACGTCAAGTAAAAGAAAAAGTCTGATATTTTTCAATCAGTCTAATTATTTGTTTTTTAGCTCAAAATCTAATGCAAAGAATTAACGTCATAAGGAAAAAGACAGGCCTCATTTGGTTGCTTGGATATTTACACACTCTTCGCTTGTACTATTATACCTGACATATGTTTTATCTTTGCTTTTATGTGAAACCTATGCAATACATAAGCCGACTGAATTATCTTTTACCAAAGTTGATTTAGATGGAATTCGAAAATATGGAGTATCTTAAATAGGATATTTTGCTGCACATCTAGAAATTTGCTTGCAGACGTTAAGAAGAGTTTATTGGCTACTTTTTTCACTTATCAAGTTGGCCAAACAATTGTATTTACAAGAAGAATCATTTGTTTTTAACTCCTTGCTCATCCAACGCAAACTTATAACGGACTTGATGTGAATATTGCGTTAGTAAGAAATAACTGATATATCATGTAATTTGAGTATTTAGTTTTCCATAAGTTACTCGTAAAAAATTTTTGAAAGTGATTTTCGTTTAACCATAAAATTTTAATCCGTTAACTATAAAAATGTATTGATTCCCTTACAGTAACGTTAGTATAATCTTCTATATAACATTCACTTGACATTATTTGTTTGAATCTTCCCATTGATATTTAACACTACAATTGATCAGTCTCTTATTGGCATATGTGCATACTGTGTGTATTGCCTCGATATAGCCTTAATTCACAAGCATTATAAGCAAAGATGGATAGTAGATGATGCGATGGCGTTTGAAGCGAATGGTACTGGGTTCGAGTCCCAGAGTAAACGTCAACTCTGATATGCTGGTACATCCAGCTGACGAGTCCCAAATAGGACAAAGTGGCGCGCGTCCTGAATTCCACTGCTAGCTACTATCTATCTTTACTTATAATGCTTCAATCTAACAGTTATCCTCTTTGAATGACAGAAAACAAATCCGATGATAAATATGGTGTTGGTTATGCTTTTTTAAAATGATTCCTAAAATTTAAAAGACAGTTTATGGATAAAAACAAATTCATTTCACTAATTTAACTCGAAATCATAAATGACAATTTAGTCTATAATTCAGTTGAAAAGTACTTACTAGCGATATGATTGGATAAAAAAATCAACCAATCAGAATTAAACTGTGAAAAAAGAAATAATTCACTTTAAATTGTTAAATTTTTAAACATTAAAACAATTTAATGTGTGAAAAATGAAACAATCACTTTCTAATGATTTGGTAGAAGTTTTAATTAAACCAAATAATATGAGAACAGCTATTGAAATAAGGCATATAGCAATATGGTTTAAAGAGAATATTATGGCATTTAAAGATGTTTCTATAGGTATGTTTATAATTTGATGTAATGATATATGATAAGTTGAAGTTGATTTCAATTACTTATAATCATGTTGAAATGTGTAGTGTTACATAAAGAATTGATATTACTTAAATAACTACTGAAAATCAAATCTATTTGACTCTAGGTTACATGTCTGAGAATCGATCACAATGGCGCAGGTGTATACACCTTCCGTCTTCCCTTAAATCTTGAGATTAAAATTGCTTCAAATCTATCTTCCTTCCTATACTATATCCTTATATACAACCTTTCTTTTATATATTAACACCACTAAATTAACTTTTTTTATGAATTCGCTGTTCATCTTGTTGTGCTAACGAGGTATGGCAACTTAGAACGATGTATAAATGTGCCTGATCCTACGTTGTATCTGACTGACTGACTGAAATGTATTGAACTACTGTTTTAGTGTAATATATAGGATTTTGCAACAGTTTATCCCTAAGGAAAATTGAGGATTGGTTCACATTTTTTATCCGCAACTGATTAATTATATATAATGTGATCAATAGTCATATGGTCGGTTTTCCTTCTCATCAGTAACAGTATGATTTAAAGTAGATAAATCTAATCAATTAACTAATCCTTGATACTACTTATTTTAATTTCCGGTTTAAGTTTTTGGTTCAGTCGGTACTCGTCTGCTGATTCATCGGTCAATATTAATGATTTCAGTATCCTATAGTTCACGAAATGGGTATTAGTCTTCCATAGATAAATTAACAATTATTTAGTGGCTTAAATAGTTTAATTGTGTTTGAATCGAGAAGAAATTAACTGGATTATGTTGAAAAACTCTTGACAAATGGTGGCCTAGCTTGAATTGACCCATAAATTCAACTTTTAAAATGTATATCTGTCAGTACGGGGTTGCGGAGATTGTTAAATTCAATTGGAATCAAGAACCGATCTAAGTTAGAGAACTATCGAAAACCTGGAAGCACTAAAAGGCTGAAGAAAATAGATGATCAGGTAATGTCATCGATTGACTGAAGTTAGGCATCAACGTCGTTGGATCCTAGCTCGGTCATCTGAAAGTTTGGCATTTGCACGAGAGACCGAATACCTTTTGTTTAATTTCCCCGTGTTGAGTCATAAGTAGGCTTCGCTGAGGAGTTCCATCTAGGACGAAACGGTCGTTCACTGCTTCTAGGTCTCCAGTCATTGTCTAACCTAGGACGCTTCATGATCTCAATGTAATGTAAATCCAATGTAGACTGTTACATCGTATACAATTATTGTTTCATTCCATATAAATTTCAACTAGAAAAATAGAAATAATCAATGTTAACAGAGCAGCAGATTTGTTTAATTCATTCAATTTATCAAGTTGATTGTTATAAGTTAAATAGTCCCCATAAACAATGGAATACTGAATAGATGTTTCATTTCAAGTTTTGAATCATTCCTAACAGATACCCACAACCTTAGATAATATTATCGAATTCGCTAACCTTAACGTTTAACAGAGAGCATAGTACAATTAATCTAAACTTAATACAGGTATCAACTATCCCTCATGTTGTAGTGTGGTCTACTTATATCCATATAAGTAGTATATGGTGTTGGTCAGACATAGAATGTATTTTCGCAACCAGTGTTCTGTTTACTACAATGTGAGTAACAATTAATAGTTTTAAGAAGATTTGTTAAAATTTCAGTCAAAAATTGTAACCTGTAAAGATGAGGTAATCATTTAACTTGGTGAATTAGTTACATTGTTTTTGGTTTTATTACTGATTCATCATACAATATTGTAAATTAACTTTATCTATTTTTGTTATTGATTAATTAAAGTCTATGAATGCCCAGTTCAATTTATTTAAACTTCAATTATTGATCGATGTAATCTAAGTATATTCAGCTTAATGTATTTAAACATAAGTTTATCCTTGTTCTTAGTTTATAATAACTCTTCATCTGTTTGTCTTCTTTACCTTACATTGAACCATTTCAGTTATTGCTCAGTTATATAACATGATTAATAGATTTCAATTATTATCAGAAGGGGTTTTCTTTAGAGATTTTAGTAATTTTATGGTTGAAATCATGAGTCGATTGAAGCTAGACCACCATGAAAAACCTGGAAGGCTGTTTCGTCCTATTTTGGGACTCCTCAGCAGTGCGCATCCACGATCCCGTCTCGCGAAATTCGAACCCAGGACACCGCTGGATGCCGGCTCGGTGGTCTAGAGGTTAAACGCCCGCGCGTGAGACTGATAGGTCATGTATTCGAATCTCGCGAGGTGGAATCGTGGATGTGTACTGCTGAGGAGTCCCATAATAGGACGAGACGGTCATCCAGTGCTTCCAGGTTTTCCATGGTTGTCTAGCTTCAATTGACTCATGACTTCATTTATAAGATTTCAATTGTACCAAGTGTAAGGTTGTCATTAACTGAATAATTTGAATGATTATCGTCTAAAATCAGTAATTTACTGAAGTTAAAAATGTGAACTTTTGGTGTTGTATACGTACTACTGATGAGACTTAGACTATAAAATGATACTATTTTCTAGCTTATGTTAGTTCTTCAGATGATGGTAATCTTTGATGAGAACTGTCTTCTAATTTATTTGGTTCTTTTACAAAGTTTATAATAAGGTATATTTCATAAATCAAATATGAAATTGCAGTTCTTTGAAGCATCATGTTTGTTAGATCAGTGTTACAAAATTAACTGTTATAAGTAGAAATTGAATTATCAACGTTTAAAATACTCTTGGTAATTCTGTATTTAGTCGGTTGCATCAATAATCAGCTAATGAAACCAATGTCCGACAATGAAACAAAGTACAAGAGCTGTGGTTATAAAAACAAAGCAGTACAAAAATGAATTTTAACTATGCTGAGAGTGAAGCTGTTGTTCAGCAATAGAGCTTGAAGGTGACTGCGCAATATGGTGAGTTGATTAAGGTTAGAAATGTAAATCACTGGATCCTAACTCAGAAGTCTAACGGTAATATTCTTAAAGTGAGACCTAATGATACTGACTAATGATATTGACCGAAATGAAATGACGTGACATTGATTTATTCAAACCTGCTTTTTGATTGATCACCTAATATTCTTGGATTGTTCCGTTGTACTATTTAAACTTGGATTAATGTTAATTTGGTTATTTATTCTCTGAAGAAGTGGCTTACACTGAGTCACGAAACGTCAGAAAATCTAATTTTTCTACTCATTGGGATATTACAAATATATTATTTATTTACTAATGATACTGAGTTCAGTTGCTTCAAGGTCATTCGAATCTACAACTAAGTGGTTCCATATTGGTAGGAAACAATTGCCCAATGCCCTCTGGTTTTAATTCAAGTTATCAGTTAAGGTCAACCGGTGCTATAAACCATTTTGAAATTATTGGAGTAACAAGATATGAAGTCATGTCAATATTTCCGTAGAAGTTTGAGTGAAAAATGTTCAGACTAAAGAGAAGGGATGATACTGAAAATTCAAGCTCTTCTGGTAATCAAGCATCTATAAAAAAGTGATTTGCTATCTCTAAACGAGAGCGTATCAAAATTTGCGAGAAAACCTAAAAATGATATAACTCAAGTCAAATGTATCTCTGTGAACGAGAACACCAGTGGGAACTATCGATTGTATTTCAACACAAAACTACAAAATCTCTTACTATGGTATGAGAATCATACATTAAATACCTCATTTGCAGATTCATATCACTTTTCCTACACATCCTGTATAATTCTTCCAGTCCATAGTTCTTTTCTATTTTCTCTTCCATTCTTTTCAACTCGATCTTCTTAGCCTTCTGCTACCAGGTTTTCCGCTTCCGATTGGGTTACATCTATCGATATAGGTAGCATACACAACAGTATTACTGTTTTACCATTGTCACATCATTTCTCACCGGTGATGTGATATGGTAATAATTAAACCTAATAGTATGATATTAATTGCATTAGACAGTTGATATATCCTCCAATCGTTTATTTGTTAAATGATTTACAATCATCTTCATTTAACGGTAAACATTTTATTTTATTTTCAGAGATACTCATGAAACTGGTAGCTGAATGTAAAGCGGAATTCAAATATCCCCATGAGATAATAATTCGAGAAGGCGATATTGGTGACTGGTAAGCTTTTTTTCCATTACTCGATATGAGGTGGCCTCCATGGGTTTTTTCAGTAATAAGTCGAATTATACCTAATGAACAAAATAATTTCAAAGGAAGGATGGACAGTGGTTAGCACTGGATTTCAGGGCACGCTTTTCGTCCTTTATGGGACTCGTCAGCTAGATGTACCTGCATCACGGAGTTGATGTTCACTTGCACAAGCAAGTGGCTATCAGAAATCAGTAGATGACTGGATAACGCGATGGCGTTTGAAGCGAAAGATATTGGGTTCGAGTCCCAGAGTGAACATCAACTCCGAGGTGCAGGTATATCCAGCTGACGAGTCCCAAATAGGACGGAACGCGCGTCCTGGATTCCACTGCCAGCCACTATCCATCTCTGCTTACAATGCTTGTCAATTGAGGCAATATCGAGGCAATTCGCACAGTATGTACATATGCCAATAACACACTGATCAATTGCAGTGCTAAACATCAATGGGAACATTCAAACAAACAATACCAAGTGAATTCAAAATAATTTCTATTCATATTTGTTAATGTATTAAGATGAAGTCATATAAAGATCGAATCAAATTCACTCAGATAAAAGAGGTTATACAGCGTTAACAGATATGATAGTTCTCAATGATTGTATGAAGCTATCAGTAGTGTAGGAATAAATGTATGAAAATCGGTAATGTCATTATATTTATCAACCACAGTGAAGTTTGATAAGAAAATAACATTGCCATTCTCTACACTTGAAGCAGTCTAACGTGGATATAAAAGGTTTAATAAATACAAGTCATTTTTTAGTTTGATATTCCTTCCAAAAACGATTTGCTGAATAAATTTTTGATATGAAACCAAACATTGGAAATATGAATATCAATCTAATTAATACAATACAACTTGCATCTACAAGTAATCAGGGAGGATATTCTGGCAGTTTTTCCTCGGACTGCCTCAATAAATATGCAAAGCAGTACTTTAATCACAAAACATCAGTCTCAGGGAGCAGTAGAAGTATCATAATATTGAAAACCATAATACGTGTAATATATTTTTATGTTGAGTATATCAGAGAATACAATAGAGACTGTGTAATCTGTGAAACACTAATTTTTTAATGATACTGTAGTCCAATTATTGTTTATAGCATATTGTTCTATATAGCTATAATATTCGTAAGCTCTATGGCTGCCAAGCCTAAATAGATTCTGCAATATGCACAGGCGCCAAATCATAATTAAATTAATTTA
Organism: Schistosoma rodhaini; assembly: GCA_944470415.2. Taxonomy (NCBI): domain Eukaryota; kingdom Metazoa; phylum Platyhelminthes; class Trematoda; order Strigeidida; family Schistosomatidae; genus Schistosoma; species Schistosoma rodhaini. The sequence continues at coordinate 37,055,026 of OX104038.1, forward strand.
GATTAACTGCTTTTCAACTGTAAACTAAAATGGAAATCTTGTTTAGATGCTAAGTGGTTGGACGTAGTTGATAGAAAATCCAGGACCTAGGTTTCACGGCAGTTAGGAATCTTCAGCAAGACGTACTTGCAAGCTTGAAGAAATTGACGTTCCTCGTGAAAACCAAACTCAAGTCATGCAGCTTTACAGTCTTCAGTTTTGCCACTGAGCTATGTGGTCAGGGAGTGACTGAGATATTTACATTGATTTACCACTGAGTGGTCGTTTTCTTAGTCCCTATGTGCTGATCGAATTTTCTTGGTTAAGTTGTAATCCTTTCACCAGTCAAGGTGACTCACAATCAAGTACATTAAGTTCATAAGTTAGGTCGTTTGGAAAAGACTGTAGGAAACCCTGAACCTAGGTTTAATGCTAGTTAGTACTCGTCATTAAGTCATCCATGTAATCTTGAGGAAAATAATGCTCCCTGTGGAATTTCAAACCTCATCACTCAATATAATGATCAGAAAAGTTACTACTAAGTTTTGATCTTTTCTTAATTTATGGAAACTATTTATTCACTTTGAATTGAATCTTTGTTAAATCTAACCCCTCGAAATCTTATCAGTTTATTTGTAATGATGAACCATTTTACATGTTCAGTTCCTTTGTGAAGAAATTATAACACTAAGGGCCTTTGAAAATCGCTTATTACTTACTTATTTACGCCTGTTACCCCTCGTGGTAGAACATAGGCCACATACCAGCATTCTCCATCTAATCCTGTCCTAGGCAATTCTTTCCAGTTCTTTCCGGTCGTTATTCATCCTTTCCATATCTGCTTCTATCTCCCGGCGTAATATGTTCTTTGGCCTTCCTCTTTTCCGCCTCCATTCCAGATTCCAAGTTAGGGCTTGCCTCGTGATGCAAAAAATCGCTTATAATGACAACTAATGTGAGCAGTAATTTTTAAACAATTTGATATGCTAACTTATATTCATTGATTTTTTTTAAATTTTAACCATATACTGTTTAGCATGTATGTATTACTCTCTGGTCGTGTATCGGTTCATTATCGTAGAGATCAAAACGCTGTACCAAATGAAGAGATACATGAATTAGTGAATGTTAAATCCAACAGTTTTATACCTGTTAAACAAAATGTTTCAGACACTGTTAACGAAGAACTCGGGCCTCAAGTCGGTCAACTAGGTAATTAAGTATATATATATATACTCAGTTTTATTTTCATTTCACTGCTTTACCGTACTCGAATGCTTATTTCTAACATTATTATTATTATTGATAACGGAGGTTTAACGAATAAAGGTTACATATAAGACTATTGGACCTGGTTTTGTGGAATAAGTGATAACATTAGTCTTCTTGCTGTTACTCTATCTATATCAAAAGTGAATTTGTACCACCAAAAAAGAACAAAAAATCATTGTTGACAAGCCAGTTATTATTCAGTGGTCAGAATAGATATTTCCAGAACTTAAATCTTGAGATGCTGGAATTGCTTCAGGATAATTAGTTGCATACAATCAGAGGATTTGTGGAGATTGTGGAATCTTTGTAATTTAAATCATGAACTGGCCTTACTTAGCCCACCATTGAAAACCTGAAAGCAACGGATACACATTTCACCTTATTATTAGTCACCTCATTAGTGAGTATTTAAGACCCCGCGTCTGGTAATCAAATTCAGAACCTTTGGACTCCCATGAAAATTCCTAACCTGTAGACCACTCACCCAACACAAATCTAATTAATTATACAGCTGTATTTCAGAATCGCAAAATTAAGTAATAAATTGTGTATAGTAGGAACCTACACTGAATTTCTTAACAAATAACAGATTGTTCCTAAGTGAAATTGTAATTCTTTCTCTGACTAGTCTTCACTAGTACACAGATAACTTTGCAATCTCTATGGTTATAATTCATTTTATTCCTTTAAAGTTCTTCATCAGTCAATCTGTGAGATTTATACAAACAAGGCATTATTATATCTAAGAGGCCACAGTCACTATTCTGATTGAACGCTTAAAGGCAAAAAGCATTTGAATGTTCGTCATATTTTGGCTTATTTCTGTTACATCAAATAACCAAATCGGGTTTGAAACTAAACATGATAGTTAACTAATGGAATCACCATTTAGTAGTAATCATTGCTGATCGATTAAAGATGAACTGTCTTACTTACTTTTCCACATCATTCATTAATATGCTAATTCATTATTATTCATATAATTTCATATATTTTCATAGTTGAAATCATGAGTCAGTTGAAGCTAGACAACCATCGAAAACCTGGAAACACTGGACGGCCAACTCGTCCTATTATGGGACTCCTCAGCAGTGAGCATCCACGATCCCGCACCCGCGAGATTCGGACCCGGGACCTATCAGTCTCGCGCCAGGGCACTTAACCGATAGACCACTGAGCCGGCATCCAACGGTGTTAATGTCTAACTTCAACCAATCCACGATGTTTGAGCGACCGTTCACCAATTGTCTTCAGTGAGTTGATATCTCCACTGGTCGCTGCTTTATATATTTTCGAGTTCAATGCTTGGAACCAAAATTCTGATCAATCAGTAGCGTACTGATTAGCTCAACGGGGAGGCTGAGTGATATGTGATAGAAAAAAAACTAGGAAATATTAGTTCCTTCAAGACTTTATGTACACCTTCCTGATGAATGCAACATATCATGAGATCTAGGTTGACCAAGATTTCCTGTTGTCTACCTCTAACAACTACCTTACATTTTGATCAGTCACTGTTGACATATGGGACTGTTGAATGAACGACTCAATAATCTCTATAATGTCATTTACACACAAAATTGGTTCCACATCGATTCACTATCCAAACAAATACCCTATGTCCACTTTTCAAAATTTAAGACAATACATAAAAGAAAAAAATACTGCAAATTTTTTTAAACCAGTTAACTAATATTCTTAATTCTAGATTTTTTTTACAAACTTTCAGGTGATTTACCTACAGAGGTTTTAGTACGGGGTTTTCAGTGTGCTTTAATTTTGTCATATATATGTATATATGTATGTAAATGGTGAATAATTTAACAAGTTACTATGGTTTCTTGTTGTTAAAATGGAAATAGTGATCAAATTACAGGAAAACTCCTTAACAAATTATTACATAGACCATATATACTACTATTGTATTCAAAGTATCTTATTACAATTTACTCTTTTGATAATACTAACAACTTGATCTAATTAAATTTGAGTAGGTTTCCATGTTAGAAAGGAATGTAGTTGATGTAACTCTTAAAAATCAACTGTTCCACTTTTCTCCTTTATTGTCATTATGAGATCCATTATTGGTGAACATCAATCTAATACATATAATCTAAGGAATCTGTATTAAAGTGACATTACACTATAATACTTTCTATACTACTGTAACCAATAACAACCATTAGTTAACACAGAAAAGTAGTATAGTATTGGTATTTTTACATAATTTAGTGCGTCAGATTGAAATTTAATAAAGAAAGAATGGTAATTGTATAGTTTGTAAGGAAAAACAAACAAAGGATTGATTTCTCAGCAATTGAAGTGTGTACAGTAAAATGTTTCACATAGGTTTTACAATGTGTTTACTACTTTACGTTTATTTTGTTTAAATTTCCATTGGATGTTTCTGAAATTAATAGTTTTCTGACAGTGTTAACTAATATGAATAGATCTAAATAATTTTGAGATGGTAGAAAAGATTTGTGGCTGAGGTGGATGATTTTGATAGAGTTTTATTCTCTAAGGTGGATGGTTTGATCTTGGAGTTTTCATTGTCCTTCTGAATGACATCATCAGCACAAATTTCGGGTAGATGTCACTCCTTAAACAAAATGATAAGTAACAATTTCATATATTTGAAACCAGATATTTTTTACATATGCAAAACCATTCTACATTAGATTTCCTTTAAAACTAGTCTTTTAATGAGCTAGAGAATTACAGAAAAGCAAGGGACGCTGTTACGCCGTTTCATAATAGTTTGAGACAATTGAAGGCGTTAGTTGTAATTAACTACTCACCATATCTTGATTTTGCACTTGAAATAAATCTTGATAACAGTCTCATGCTTAATATTTTGGTTAATGAAATGACTTATAGTTGAAAGCATGAGTCATTTGGAGCTAGACTACCATGGAAAACCTGGAAGCACTGGACGACCAACTTGTCCTATTGTAGGACTCCTCGGCTGTGCGCCTCCACGAACACAAGACCTACCAGTCTCGCACACGAGCACTTAACCAATAGACCACTGAGCCGGCATCCGATGGTGTTAATGTCTAACTTTAACCAATCCACGAAGTTGTGCAACCGTTCACCAATTGTCTTCAGTGAGTTCCTATCTCACAACAGACGTGGTTTGAACTCCACTGGTCACTGCTTCTCACTAGAACTCCAGGACATGTATCTTGAAGTCAGCCACTAGTGAGTATATGATCAGTATCAGAAGGGGTTTGTGGAGATTTAGTATTTTCATAGTTGAGACTGGTAGGTCCTGGGTTCGAATCTCCCGAGGTGAGGTCGTGGACGCGCACTGCTGAGGAGTCCCACAATAGGACGAAACGGCCATCCAATGCTCCCAGGTTTTCCTTTATGGTCTAGTTTAAATTGACTCATGCTTTCAAAAATGAAAATACTAAGTCTCCACAAAACCCCTTCTGAAATATCGTATAGTTGAATTGAGGAACATGAAAGTTTAACATCAAGAACTGAATTTCTTTAGATATCCATTGAAAATTAGGAATCAGTGGATAATTGTTTCATTTCCTAAACATTATCTATTCCCATCAGAATATTATTTCATTTCCTTTCACTATAACAACCAGATTTCATAATTTCAGTCATCGTTGTAGATACACAATTCATTCTGTCAATATCCAAGTAAATTATCTTATTGAATGCATTCATTTATGTATCTATTCTCCCTATAGTCTGTTTTTATTATTTATCTTAGAAGCTGGTTCAGTATTTGGTGAAGTTGCATTAATTGAAGATTGTTTAAGAACTGCAAGTATTTTAGCTTTACCAAATACTATTGAATTCAACCAATATGAACCATCTAATCAACAACAACACGAACAACAACAACAACAGAGGCAACAACAACAACAACAACACCACCTATTACCAATAAAACAATCTGTTTGTTTAATCAATATATCAAGAATATTATATAATAATACTGTACGTCAAGCCATTGAAAAAGAATTTTATGAAAGGATAAAATATGTTAAAAATATAATTTATTTTCAACATTTATCAGATAAAATAAAAAAACAAATTGCTATGAGTTTAATTAAACAAACCTATGAATATAATCAAATCATTTTAAAACAAAATAGTATATTCAATGGTTTATACTTTATTCAAAGGTAAATCTCTATCTCTATATATATATACATATATGTTATCAGAAGGGGTTTTTTTGTGGAGATTTAGTATTTTCATAGTTGACAGCGTGAGTCAATTGAAGTTAGACCACTATGGAAAACCACATTAGGACGAAACAGCCGTCAAGGGCTTCTAGGTTTTCCTTGGTGGTCTAGCTTCAATTGAATCACGCCTTCAATTATATATATATCTATGAATAAACAGATGTAACATCTTTGGAAGAAAGAATTCTGAAACTAAAGAGTATAATACAAAAATGATATTCAGTCCGGAAATTGATAAAATGAATTACGTAATACACTTGGTATTGTTTGTTTAAATCTTTTCATTGATGTTTAAGACTGAAATTGATCAGTCTCTTATTGACATATGTGCATACTGTGCATATTGCCTCGACATTGCTTTCATTCATAAGCATTATAAGCAAAGATGAACAGTGATTAGCGATGGGATCCAGGACGCGCGTTTTATCCTATTTGTGACTCGCTAGCTGGATGCACCTACATCTCTGAGTTGATGTTCACTCTGTGACTTGAACGCAGTACCCTTTCGCTTCAAACGCGATCACGTTATCCACCTAGTTACTGAGTCCTGATAGCCACTTGCTTGTACAATGAGGTAAAGTTTAAATTCATTTGGTGTTTTTTGAATCTTCCCATTGATGTTTAAGACTGAAATTGATCAGTCTCTTATTGACATATGTGCATATTGTGCATATTGACTCGATATAGCTATCAGGATTTAGTAGCTGGGCGGATAACGTGATGGCATTTCAAGCGAAAGATACTGGGTTCGAGTTTCACATTGAACATTGACTTTGAGATGCAGGTACATCCAGCTGACGAGTCCCAAATAGGACGAAACGCGCGTCCTAGATTCCAGTGCTAGTCACTATCCAACTTTGTTTATAATGAATTACGTAATAGTTTTGTAGAAGATTTGTAAAGTTTATATAAGTTTAGAAGATTAAGTTGGTGATAAACAGATAGATAAAAGAATGATTTTTGTGTATGTAGAAAAACAATTAGTTCAGAGAAGATTGGATACCATGATAAAAACTATAATAAAACAAGTGTGATAGTAAGAATAATAAATGTTATCATGACGACGATGATAATTTCAAGTAATTATTGATCGAAGTTGGAAATTTACCGTGATAATCATAAACTTCCAGCATAGGATTATGGAGATTGTTGATCTTTATTGAAAGCATGAAACGATCAATGGTAGAACACCATTGAAAACATGGAAGCACTGGAAGGCTATTCCGTCCTATTATGGGACCTTTCAAGAAGTGCCGAACCATGACTCCGCACACGGGACCCATACCCAGGGTCTTTAGTATCGCACGCGAACGCTTAGCCTCCAGACCAATGATACCGTGTCCGACGGTGTTGATGTATAACTCTAATCAGCCTACGATATTGTACGACCATCTTCCATTTCCTTCACTGGATAACTACCTCACACTCGCCATGATTAGACTTGTACACCATTGGATGCCAACTTAGCCTTTGCGTGTGAGACTGAAGGCCCCAGGTTTCAGTCTCGCGTGCTGCAACATAGATGTTCATGACTTAGTTTTCTAATTATACCTGATATTGTACAATAATAAATAATGTGGTACCTGAATACTTTGGTAAAACAAATGCTTAACAAACACTAAAGCTGGCTTTCTAAAAGTGATCCAATCAAGAAAGCGACCCTATCCAATCAGTCAGAAAAAGAGTAGGAATGAATGATTTAAGATCAACATGTAGAGCTTGGGATTCGGGGTTATATTATAATCAAGATGCAGAACGCATGGTTACAGTTATAATCAGGTTTTATGTTTTAGGTTTATAACTTGGTACAAGGATTCGGTTTTATTATGATTCTCTCTGCTCAGTTATCTTAAACTTCGGCGTGACCTTGAAGCAACTCGTTAGCTCTTATAAATCACCTTTATCTGAAAAAAATTCACATTTTATACAGTTTTTTTTCTTTATTACTATTTGTTTAAATTTCTTGTATTTTCATCCGAAGAGGTGAACTCCGAATAGAACTTCATGTGAAACATTTTCAAAATTCTACGACTTACCGAAATAATTCTAGATCTGTAAAATATGATCTACCATTGATGAATGGATCCAATCCTAATACACCTGAGAAAACAGGTTAGTCCTAATTCTTTACACTTCAAAATCAATTCATTGACTGAAAATTAATATTCTGTTGTTTAATAAATGTGTCTCTCCACTGCATTTATTCATATTTCGAATAGAAATGATTATCATCCAATATACTTGGTATGTAATTGTGGCTGTTATGATGCCCGGTACACTACAAAGCGATGTGCATCATAACGGTGTTCGAACCACTAACAAAAACCAAATTACCAGTATAAATCACTGAAATAAACAGATATGGAAATACAGAGCAACAGATATCCAACAACTTATAATGAAAAGAACAGATTGTACTGTCAATGTACAAATCCACTCTATAACTACGACTGCTTCCTCATGGGATATTCTTTTTATCTCAGTAAACGTATGAGAAGCGTATAAGAAAAAAACGCCTAACTTGTAACTGGAAGTTGTTAGTGTTATATCTAGAGCTTTGATTCTTTATATGCCGCGTACTACTAGACTACTTGAACGATCGAACCCTCAACGTCGCAAGAGAGAAGACAGAAGACTAGTAAGTAGGAAGTTTATTCCCCAAAACAGTGTCAAAATATAGTACAGAAATTTCATGTATTTATAGTTTTTGACTGAGATTAAATCATCATTTTGGATAACCAATAGGCACATAGGGGGTCATTCTTATCCATCTAATAGGGAAGCAACACGTCGACGTTCTAGAATATTCCCCTAGCAGTGATTGGATGGAATGTCTTCGGCTCTTTCTTGGCTTCTTGAAGCTTCCTAGAGTTTACCTATTAGCCGTCCTTACAGTTAGTGTTTAGAGATAAAGTAACAGTTCTCTCCATATATTTTAATCAAATTGAAATCAAGATGACAAAGTGGATAAATGAATGACTTATACTGATCGGTGTAATTGTACAATAAATCATTCAAGACGATTATTCAGATCAACTGGTTCCAACAATCAAAAGCTAAAGTAAAAACATTTTACTTTGACAAACAACAGTTTAAGTTTAGATTTATTCAATTCTTATTAGAAATGAAGATAATCCGATGGGGTTTTCGTGGATTGGTTGAAGTTTGACATAAACACCGTTGGATGCCAGTTCAGTGGTTCTAGATTCTAAATAATTAAATTAAAGATTTATCTGAATTAGTGTATGTTTATGAAAATTGAAGTATCCAGAAAAACGGAAATTATTTTGTTTAGATATATTCTCAATAAACTTATTATATTACTTATAAATAATTAGTATATATTGAGATAACTTATAAACAGTTAGTGATTTCATAAACAAAAATGGATAATGGCTAGCAGTGCAATCCATGGCTTGTGTTTCATCCTATTTGGGACTCGTTAGCTGGATTTACCTGTATCTCGGATCTAATGTTCACCCTGAGACTCAAAACCAATACCTTTGGCTTCAAATGCCATCGCGTAATGCATTGAGCTATTGTTATCCACTATCGATCTTTGCTTATAATGCTTGTGAATGAAAGCAATGTCGAGGCAATACTAACAGTATTGCACATATGCCAATAAGGGACTGATCAGTTCCAATATTAAAAATCAGTGGGAAGATTCAACCAGACAATACCAAATGAAGTTAATGATTTTATTAAGGAGATCAGTGAATATTACGGTGAAATTCATGGAAAAAATAACCATTTCAAACGGAGACTACGAAATTTAAACAATAGCATACATAAATATTCCTGAAACTGTGAAGATGTATTACAGTTTTATAAAAAAAATTGTGTCATACTGTAGCTAATATATTTTAAATGGCAACTTTATTAATTTTTTCAGAAGGCATCAAACAACTATGAGACTTTAGGACAGTATCTATGGATGCAATTTATTAATGCCAAGGATTTAATTTTATTTGAATTTACTGACATTGGAAGTATAATCTACAAGTGACATGAAATGGTAATTGGTCTGAAGTTAAAAAAAGACTTTTTATATCTTTTCAAAGTTGAATTCATGAGTCAATTGAAGCTAGACCACCATGGAAAACCCGGAAGCACTGGACGGCCGTTTCGTCCTATTGTGGGACTCCTCAGCAGTGCGCATCCACGAACCCACTCTCGCGGGATTCGAACCCAGGACTTACCAGTCTCAAGCCGAAGCCCTTAACCAATAGACCACTGAGCTGGCATCCAATGGAGTTAATGTCTAACTTCAACTAATCCATTAAAAGCAGAAAATCTGTGTGTGTAGCACCCATTACCAACTTACTTTTTGCTATTTAAGATTTAAGTTATTACGATATAATGAGGTGGTGATAAATACAACGTTTAAATTGATAAAGAAAGTTTATTGACTGTTTTGTAAGTGAAATTTTAATCATTCTATATAGTATTTACTTCCTTGTGAATCACATTATTATATTCGCATTCCCACTGTTATTTCTAGAGTTGCCTCTGCTTTGTAAATATCAGCTTTGTTGTTCTGTTATATATTTTTGTTTTTGCTTGGAAATGGGAACCAATACAACTCCCACAAAAGCATAGTATTAAAAAAGAGACTATTGGAAATAAAGATTTATAAAGTTTCTAAAAACACCTCAAAACAAGTCGTCCAAACTCATCTTTTATCTGTTATAACGTGTGTGTGTCCAATTATTATATGAACGTTATGACACCATCAATTAGAGAGCAATGATTTATCGATCGCCCAATGATACAAAAAAGCTGTATGAGCAGTCTTGAGCACAACTCAGTCCTGCTCTCAGCCTAGCCCAGTAAGTTAATTCCAGAACACCAATAACAGCCTCTGCGATATGAATAATTATTCTCAAACATACTGGGTTTATATACCAATCAAACAGACCACATAGTACCAATTAAATAGGAAATAACATTTGTACAAGATTTAGCCAAATGTGGCTATGAATAGGGGGAACAGAAATTAATGGACTAGGGCTAACTCAAGAATGGTAAATCGTATAATAATAGTCTATAGTTCAAAATAAAGCTCATAATAAAAGAGACACGAATATGAATAGTTTAGTTACTCAACAATTATACAATAGGAAATATACATATCATATTGGTCTATAAATAGTCCTCAAAGTTACCATTCATAATTCTCCACGGGATACAACACCTCCTTTTTTGAGAGATCCGGAGTTGATATCCGGATACACTCGCTTATATACTGATTTTACAAATACACTTGATGATTAGTAATTAAATATCATATAAATGAAATAATACAATGAGTTACGGTAAAAAAACAAACACAAATTTCACTTAGAATAAGATAAGGAATATAACTATCACAGTAGGTATCAGTTCACACTTATTATATTGAATGTAAATTCACATTTCTTCAATAGAAACGTATTGACTTGAAATAAAAGTACAATGAAAATAAAACTATTGTCAGGAAATTTTAAATCAAATCAATGAAAACATGAAATCATCTACTTAACTCTACTTATTATGAAGACGATAAAATGTGAAACAAAATAACTAGTTGGAAAAGTGTTACTACTAATATCTTGAAGGAACATTTAAAACAATGATAAGACAAGCTTTATAAGCAAAGTTGAATACTGGCTAGTACTGGAATCCAGGATATATGTTTCGTCTTGTTTAGGACTCGTCAGCTGGATGTACCTGTATCTCACAGTTGCTGTTCACTCTGAGACTCGAACCCAGTACCGTTCGCTTCAAATGTCATTGCATTATCCATTTAGCTACTGAGTCCTGATAGCCACCTGCTTGTACAAATGAGATGAAGTCTAAATTCACTTACTTGTATCTTCTCATTGTTATTTAAGACTGTAATTGATCAGCCTCTTCTTGGCAAATATTCATCCTATGCGTATTGCCTCGATATTACCTGAAGTCACAAGTTTTATAATCAAAGGTGGATGATAAAAAAGATCAAATAAGATTTCTATAGATTTACATTTACCTTTCTAATATATTTTTGTTTGTATATTTATTAAATTCAATATTGTATGTTTCTGTATTTTATCATTTTAGGTTCATTATGTATTGGTGATTTAGAATTTTTATTTAAATATCCAAAATATTTATTTACTATTATATCAAATACATCTAATACAATAATATATTATATGAATATAAAAAATGCACAAAGATATATATTAAGTTACTATACAAAATATAATAATAATTATTATAATTATCAATCATTTATGTCATTTTTAACACTGTATCAATTTATTAATTTAATACAATTAAGATTAATTAATTTAATTATTTATATACCAAATAATTTAAAAATTAATTTATTAAATTCATTTAATAATTTATTAAAAGAAAAATTAAATAATTATGAAACATATTTAAAATTTATTAAATTTAAAAATTTAAAAAATAATTTAAATTTAATAAAATTAAAACAATTTCCTATTAATAATAATAATAAAAATTATTATTTAAATGAAAATATTATTATTAATAAAAATAATGATATTAATAAATTATTCAATAAAAATAATCAATTAAATGAATCAATTAAAAAAATAAAAAAACAAAAACATTTTTTAAATTTTTCTAATAAAATCAATAATCTATCATTTGATTTATTGATTACATCAGAAAATAATTTTAAAACATTGAATCAAAATTTATTGATTAGTAATAATAATAATAAAAATAATAATAATTTACAATTAAATCAATTAAATCAATTCATTAATGATAATGAATTAAAAGAAATAATTCATTCAAATTTACCATATCATTATAAATTAAATGCTGGATATTTATTAGAACAATTAAATAATGAAAATTTACAAATAAAAATACAAAATTTTATTAAAAATTTAAATGAATTTAATAAAAATCAATTAAATGAAAATTTTGAATATTTAAATTATTATACAATTATTCCTAAAAAGGTAATTTTAATGATTTATCAATAATCAATATATGATATTTCATTATGTTTAAATAGATGATTACCTCTTTAAATTGATTATGACATTTGACTAGAATTAGAGAAATTTCTTTTCGAATTAGAACATTGATGAGCACATAATAACTGCCATTATAACTTTGTGGAGCTTCAGAAGGAGGGACTTATCAAAAAGAGTCATCAATATTTACATAGAGGAATTTTAATTATGTTTTTGAAGTTTATTATGAGATTACTGATTATTAACAAGTAGTGTAATACCTCAAATCATTATCCATCAAAACGATGTTGTACCTGGTTTACTTCATATTGAGATGATTTACAGTAATGTAATCATGATTGTACAAGTAAGACAAGTAAGAAACTAAGTGTTGGTAAAACCGATCAATGAATTCTGACGAACCAGAAACTTGGAAGCCACCTAATTGTCTTTATATTTGATGAAAATCCCTTAACAATCACTAGAATTCCATGAATTTCCTCTCGAATTATATCACTGATGAACACATGATAACTGTTAGTATGAGTTTGTGGAGAATAACAATCTTGATACTGCAAATAGATTACGTGATGTGTAGGTGAGAGTCATAATGATTGGTTGTTTTCCTGAGTCAGATATGTAGATAGTGTGACAGGTGTTATATGTGTTATATATACCCCAATCCTTATTATGATTGATTACCTGTTCCTTGTTGTTGGATTATGTCGGATTTTGGTGTGGAAATAATATTGACGTTCTGGTCAGGTTAATCTCGTGTTTTTGATCTAAGTTGTGTTGAAGTCCTGTAGAATAGATACTGGGTGGGAATCTAGTGTCGATATTCGTCTAAGGTAAATTAACGTCTCACATACAAGTAAAAAGTAAAAGGACCGTTATCACAAGAAACCATAGAGTTATAACAAGTATCCTACCTTTATAACATTATGTATAAATAATGAATCGATGAGTATCTTCTTTAGATTGTTGTGTCTATAAATTGGAGAAATCAGTGACTTATAAATTCATACAATATAGATTATCTGTCTCTTGGGAAGAAAAAGGTATCAACTTCTACCGACAGTTTTTCCAAAGAAAAAGGAAACTTTGTAACACATATAATAAAATAAATATCTGCATAGGGATCATCATAGTTTACTGTATGGGGAGTGATTTCAAAACAAATATATATATATATATATATATATATATATATATATATACCCGTATCTAAGAATGGAACTATGAAAGGCCGACACCTACCACTTCTAAGCAACATAATAAAACACAGTTTCGTTCATATATAGGGAGAGATAGATTGATATACTCTATATTTATAAATCTATCTAAATATACAGGTTGTTTAAAACTTTGTGTACATGCTAAGTTTTATCAAACATGCGGTTGTTCAATCTTATTCCTTAGTTTAATTGTTTTGATGTATCGGTTGGATAAATAAATGTTTCAAATATGACACAAGCAATATGACAGTATAACTTATGTAACATGATGAAGCGTAGTAGGCCCTTCTGGAAAAAAGTGCTACATCGAAGCACGGCACAACTACCGTGGCTGTTTTTGCATTGCTTATGCAGAATCATTTTATCATTCTTTTATTTTTTGGGCAGACTCATACTTTGAGATGGTGGAAGGCTGCTGAAAACCTTCTGAATAGGTGTAGCCCACAAACAAACAAAGTCCCTCCACTCAATCTTGTGCAAACCAAAAGATGAAATGGCAAAAGAGGACAAAACAAACATCATCTACAAGATAAATTGTACCAACTGCAACAAACACTATATTGGACAAAGCGGACGCCCCCTACATCTTCGCCTACATGAACACCAATTAACAGTCAAACGCCACGACATTTCTTCACTCATATCATTACACGTGGACAACTACGGGCATACATTCGACTGGGAAAATGTGCAGATTTTGGACAGAGGCAATTCCAAACATACCAGAGAATTTTTAGAAGCTTGGCACTCAGGTCAATCAGCAATAAACAAACATATTGAAATCAATCCAATCTATCAACCAGTCAAGAAAATTATGCAGGAACATAGGAACAAAAATCAAACCAATAGGAGATACAACCAAAACAAAGAAATAAACAATGACAGATTTAAGGTCAATAAGAACCAATCAACATCGAAGTGCAGAGGACAAGCTGTGAATCACATGTGGAGAAATTCAAGCACTTCACTTCTACCCGAAGTTTGTGCTGATGACGTCGTTCAGAAGGACGATGAAAGCTCCACGACCAAACCATCCAGCTCAGAGAACAAACCAACATCAAAAAGACTCATATTTTCTTTCTTTTTGAACCAATAATAATTATGTTATGATTCTTTGTAGCAATCGTAATCATTTGTGGGTATATGTAGAGTTGATGGTTAGGCCGATCTCCACCATCCGGATCACCGCTCACATTAGTTCATGGAAACAATCCCATAATCAAGGAGGCACAACGAGGACGTGTGAGTCGGGTTTTGCCTCCCAGTATAACTTATGGGACTATCATAAATAGGATTATTAGGAATAATAAATTTTTATAGAATTATTAAATGCTTGCAGTGATACATTTTATAATCGCTTAATTCTAAGCTGTCGTTTGATTCAGAAACTATTGTCATATTGTTTATTATTTAACATTTTTCATAAATTAATTATTTCCCAATTACTGTAGTCTAGTATCACATATGAAAGAGTTATACATATGTTATAATTTTATAGTTGTGTTACTGTTTAGTCAGGCAGTTCAAGTATATGATTACATTAGTTTTGAGTCGTAATTAACTGAGTACAACGTGAATTGATCGGCTTTCTATCTTCTTCTCCTGATTGGACTCCGGGTTATAATGAAGTTGAGGTTAAATAAGCGTTACGTTCATCGTTGTTATTCATTGGCTGTGTGAAGTGAAAATTGGAAGGTCATCAGTCAAAGCGGCAACGTACATGAATGAATCAATAATCACACATTATAGCCCGTTCACTCTGGTCCCAATACAAACTAATCATCTGTTTTAATCTGACATTACAGATAAAATAGTGTCCATTTCAAAAATGGAATTTACATGAACATGATAGCTTCGGTAAACTGGTTGATATCCTAATGGCAAGTTATGTTGGTATTTTTAGGCATAGAGGAGACTTTATATTACCAAGTTACCACCTTGATAAGAATTTTATTGGTCCTCAAATCGTTCATCTTTTTCAACAGTGTTATTTTATTAATTGGTCTACTGCTTATTCAACACTTTATGGGCAACTAATATTCTCACTTCTATTGATAATTGTTAAGGGATTTTCATCATATATAAAGACAATTAGTTGACTTCTAAATTTTTGGTTGGTCAGAATTGATCGATCGACTTTACCAACACTTAGTTTCTCACTTGTCTTATTTATAAATTCATGATTACATTACTGTAAATCATCTCAATATGAAGTAAGCCAGGTACAGCATCGTTTTGACAGATAATATACTTCTACGTGTTTTATACTACTTGTTAATAATCAGTAACCTCATAATAAACTTCAAAAAAAAATAAGTAAATCCTCTCTTCCCAAGTATTAAAGACTACATTTGATAAGTCCCTAGGTCTGAAGCATATTGAAAAAAAACACAATCACTGTACGGGACACTGCCGCTAATAAACTATTAAGGATGATAAAATTTGCAACCATAGATAGGATCAGGGCATTAACTCACAATTCATTTACGATACTATAGTGTAATCAAATCCAATTTTAAATTGGATAGTAGAAACCTTAACAAATGAATAAAAATAGTCTATGGTTATAGGAACCAGCCAGAAAGTCAGTAATAAGTGTTGCAGTAGATGATTTATCAATTATCAGTCATAATTAAAATATAGAGAGAAATGAGGATGTGAGCAGATTACCTATCACTGTTTCCTTTAAACTTACAATCAAGTTTTGTTCAACTTCCCATTATTCAATAAAATTCAACACAATAGGAGTGCAAACGTTGTGATAGTCTTTTTTTAGTATTTCCTAACTAACATTTTAACAAAAAGATCATCATCGTCTTTAGATTCGTCATACTGGAGAAAAACCTTCATGATAATGCTGATATGTCACGATGTTTAAATTACTATTCATCTTCGACATATATTTTCAGTAGTCATTTAATACTAACATAACATATAAATAAATTATATATTTGTAATATCCCAATGAGTAGAAAAATTAGATTTTCTGACGTTTCGTGACTCAGTGTAAGCCACTTCTTCTGAAGAAGTGGCTTACACTGAGTCACGAAACGTCAGAAAATCTAATTTTTCTACTCATTGGGATATTACAAATATATAATTTATTTATAACAATCTACCCAATGCTCAATTTATTCAAAATTATCAAATCAAGTCTTGGTAATGACACCTATAACATAACATATGTTCATTTCAAGGGGAATAACAACGCTATCAGTGTGCAGAAAACTACTAGAATGCATCTCATATAAACTTAACAACGTTATATCCATTCTGATAAGATTACGTAAAAGTTAGTAAAAGCAAAGGTGAATCAAAAGTTATACACATGCATGAAAGAGTACCAACAATTCAAGTAAATTTCAGGTCCTAAAATATATTCGTACACAAAATGCCAGCTACACAGCTCATAAGATACATTTTACAGATTATAAGTAATAGTATTCACCATATGTAAGATTTCATAATGTTTTGGAGTGTAGACAAAGAACTTATTCCAGCCAATACCTTAACATTGTTCTGTAAACAAGTCATTGTAAATTATATATATAACTTGGTTAATTTAACGATGTTCTTATTTCATATAGACACTCGACGAGCCAGAAAAATCGTCTTTGGTGAACTACAAAAGAAAACTTCTTCCATCGTCTGTTGGTATGTGTAGTTGGTTACCAAATATGTAAAAACTGACAAGAGGAATAAAAATATATATTTGTTGTTCTAAGTGAAACCGTTTTCCGACTACATTTTCATGGAAATATATATTTCTAAGGAGTATTTAGTCTTTTTTAACAATTTAAATTGTCATAGTTGAAATCATGAGTCAATTGAAGCTAGAACACCATGGGAAACCTTGAAGCACTGGACGGCCGTTTCGTCCTATCATGGGACTTCTCAGTAGTGCGCATCCACGATCCCGTACTCGCGAGATTCGAACCCAGGACCTACCACTCTCGCGTCAAAGCACTTAACCGACTGACTATTGTGCCGTTTTCTGGGAACTGGATTAAAAAGAAGTAATACACCTTAGAAATAATCTAGATAGAAGTAATACAATTTTGAGCATATTTTGAACGTATCCACTTTCTGTCTAACCCTTCTGTTTAATAATGACGATATTTACTATAACACGATGACGATATTTACTATAACATAAACACCTTTTGGGATGCCATAATAAAAGAAAGTGAGGAATATTTCTTCAGTTTTTATTGACTCCACAGCTACAAGTAGAACAAGTTGATACTTTACCTAATAAATGATGTGTGGTTACCTTAAATAGCTTTATTTAGATGGCATGATGGTTCATGGTCGATAAAAGTTATTAGATGTCATTGAGAGAATTCCAAGAAACAATGACAGAAAATCTTGGTTCTTTTGCTGAAGAGGGGGTAGTATAATCCGGAAAAATATTGAACACTATTTAGCTGTTCATCCTCTCAACCTAGTTTCACCTATATTTTACCTTCAGAAGGTAGTAACTGCTACCACTTAGATAACAAAGATCCAAAAACAAGAAAGATGAACAACAGATTTTCTCTTCTAACGGTAGATCAACCTAACATGTGCGTCCTATGGTTATATTACCACATTAAACTGATAGTAGCAGAGTGAAGTCGCTGGTGCTGTCCAATATCTAAGTGACCAGTGACAATTAACTGGAAACAGTGGAAGTTTCCGTGAGACAAAAGAAGAAGGATCTCTTTGGTACAGTAAATTTCCATAAGATATCATATCAGGATATTAATGAACCATAGATTAAATTGAAAGAAACAGACATAGAAACATAAAGGAATCGAGAATTCGAAGAATCATGAAGGATGTAAAGGACAGTGTATAGAAGGTTTACAAATGAAGTATTTACTATATGATTTTCACATTTCACCAAAGAACTCTGTAATATCATACCAGATAATAAATTGGTCTTCCCCACTTGACTTCTTGTTCACTACAGTAGAGTTTAGCGTTTGGACTGGGGTTTATTATATATTTAAAATTACCGTAAAACTTGATATTTGTCCAAAATCCTAAACCTTAAACCTTCACCATTAGGATTCGAAAGCAAATAGTTCATTAATGGTATTGTAGATGGTGTCTAGTCTCGATTGACTATGATCACCACTACAGTAAGATTACACGACCGAAAATCGACTTCGTTCCTTTGATAGCTCGTAAACCAGAAGGTTGTAATTAGTTCAGATAAAGTATATTTATTGCCGATCTCATGTTATCGAAAGGATACTGAGACGTGCTAACGAGTACAGGCAATAAGGGCAGAGCGTAAGAAAGTTCAAGCGGACAAGATGGACAACCGAATGAAAAGTGATTTTGTTACAGTTAAACAAAACGAGTACAATAAAACAATCACTGGTACAAATAGTTATAATAATAATTGTTTCCATTATACCAATCACGTTCTCGTCAAGAAAAGCAGGTCACTACAATATGAAATTAATGTTCTCTTTAAAAAATTTTCAATTGTCTACTATAAACCAATCATTCAAATTTCTTGATTAGCTAAAATGGATCAAAATCTTGAGGTAGCTCTGTTGTATGGTTTAGCTTATTAAATAATCTATCAACTGATCAATATAACTTAACTATCACTAATTACATTATTATTCAACTCTATTTATATTATCATTAACGTATAGACAGATCATTTTCTGATCAAAACCATTTTAGACACCATCAACAAAAAAATAAAATAACACTTAGTTACTTATCTATCCATATTAGTTTAACATCAACACACTTGATCAATCATGATTGTAAATATACATTTTGATTATTAGATTTCTGTCAATAAATTAAAATATATACAAACTCAGTTCATTAGTCAATTTGTATAAACTGAACTGAAATTCCTAAAGTAAACAACAAAACAAAGTCAATAGAACTACCAATCATATAGTTAAACGATATAATTAACTTGATAAATGAAAGGTTACTTACTTTTTATTTTCCTTACGTCTGTTACTCCCAATGGAGCATAGACCGCCGACTAACATTCTCCAACCTACTCTGTTCTGGGCCTTTCTTTCTAGTTCTATCCAGTTTTTGTTCATTCTTCTCATATTTGTCTTCATTTTTCGGCTTAATGTGTTCTTTGATCTTCCTCTTCTCCTCTGACCTTTAGGATTCCATATGAAGGCTTGTCTTGTGACGCAGTTGGGTGATTTCCTCAATGTGTACCTTTTCCACTTCCAGCGCTTATTCCTGATTTCATCCTCCATTGAAATCTGGTTGGTTCTCTCCCACAGTAGGTTGTTGCTGATAATGTTTGACCAACGGATCTGAAGTATCTTGCGTAGACAACTGTTAATAAACACTTGTACCTTCTGGATGATGGCTTTCGTAGTTCTCCAAGTCTCCGCCCCATGTAGTAGAGCTGTCTTGACATTTGTGTTGAAAATTCTGATCTTGGTGTTGATTGACAATTGTTTTGAGTTCCAAATGTTCTTCAGTTGTAGATGTGCTGCTCTTAAATGAAAGGTTATTGAATGGATAAACATAAAATTATATCCCCATAGAATATTCAAAAATGAACAATATTTGAGCCATCTGGATCAACTCCAGAAAACCTAACTTATGTATCCAGAAAAGGTATATCCAACCTCTATGTTTACCTTGGCCTAAGACTGGATCACCGGATACCTGAACTAAATTTTATAAACCTCTCCCTTTTTTATCACCTCTATTCTAATTTTCACATCCATCATTCCCAATTCATTTATCGTAATTACCTTGATAACACCCCCTTTAATTACATATTATATTCACACAACAATCTTATTATTATTATTATTACTATGACTATTTATCATTATTATCTCAACTAACAAAATGAAATTCTCCTACTATGAATTTTATTCACACAGTTTTTTTGCATTTTCATTTTCGTTATATTCCTATTCAACTGATTGTGACTGGACACTACACTGCAAATCATTTTGACCTTTACTAAATGACCTTTCTGATTTTCAAATACCATAATGTCATAGCAGATGTAAACGTTCACCATTTTCAACATGTAACATTGTCAAATTAATCAATACATATCTCATTTTGGCCTTTGTAAAATATTAAGGAGTTGAGACCATGAGTCACTTGAAGCTCGACCACCATCGAAAACCTAGAAGCACCGGACGGCCGTTTCATCCTATTATGGAACTCCTCAGCGGTGCGCATCCACGATCCCACACTAGCGAGACTCGAACCCAGGACCTACCAGTCTCGCGCCCAATTGCGTGGACCGGTTGAAGCTAGACATTAACACTGTCGAATACCGGCTCAGTGGTCTAGTAGTTAAGTGCGCGAGACTGGTAGGTCCTGGGTTCAAATCTCGAGAGTGGGATCGTGGATGCGCACTGCTGAGGAGTCCCATAATAGGACGAGTTGGCCGTCCAGTGCTTCCAAGCTTCCGATGGTGGCCTAGCTTCAATTGGCTAATGATCTCAACTCTATAAAATTACTAAAATCTCCACCAAACCCCTTCTGACTTCGTAAAATATCACAATGATTATGGACTTATAACTGTAGAGCCTAATGATGAAGTTATTGAAAACAATTGTTCACTGGGATAAAATTATATCATAAATAAAATTGTTTCACTGTATGTTTATGTTTAATGAGGTAAAGAGAGATTAATCATGATTTCCTTTAGCATAAATAGATCATATTGGAAATGACTAATGATAATAATCCCAATAAGGTTTGTGGTGCGGGCTATATATATCCACATAAGTAGTATATAATGGTCAGGCATTGAATGTACTTCAGTAGAAGGTTGATTAGGAAAGAACGGTAACGAAACGCAGTCGGTATGAAAATACATGTACAATAATTAATCGGAGACGATGGACTAATATTTGCAGACGGAATCGTCAAGATTGACACAATTGATTGCTAGTTTACAAATTAACTTTTTACTGTATGGTTGTCAGATTTTAGTGAGATAGTCAGTAATTTTCGTGTCGTATACATTCGATTGTCCTCACTTGTATTCTCATTCACTACAGGTTAACTAAATGCTGTATTTGTTAGTGATTAGTTATTTTAAAAGCTTTACGAGTATCTACTTAGTGTCTTTTATCTATAGATTGTTTGCTCATCTCGTTTTCTAAATACTTTTCTTTCATTCAGCCATAGATTTTGAAGAAAATGTCGAACAAAACACTGCATAAATCCTCCTCCATGTTATTCCCACATATGCAAATTCAAAAGTCTACTAATCTAATTTTGATTCATTCAAAGAATATTTGTTGTTATACAATGAAATCCTCTAAGTTGAAAGAGGATTACTTCTCATTGAGTTGTTGTCTCATTCATCCCTAAGTTCTATTTATCCATGAGTGAAAGATAGATGAAAATAAGTTTTGTGTTGATGATTGCATAGTTATGACTTCTGAAAAATATTTCCATATTTCGTGATAAATTTCTTTAGGTATCCGTTTTCTTTTCGATGAATCTCAACAGTTTTTTGATTTCATCATCTGAACATAGCATTATTGCTCCGCTGAAGAATACTTTGATCATACTTGGATGAAAAAGATGTCCAATACTTCCTGGTTTTCATTAGTTGTGTAACTAAGAGTAGTCTGTAATATAAATTAGAAGATTCAACAATCTCTACAAACCCACCATACTAATAACATTTTCTTTAATAGTGACTAGTTCTGAAAGATGATTCGAGAATTTTCAGTGAGAAGACATGGCCACTAGATTTCAAACATATTGGATTTCAAATAGCTACCTAATCCTGGCATTGGATGTTGGTTGCGCAATATCATGAACTGATTGAAATTAGAAATGTAAACCATCGGATTTTTATTAATCAGTTTAACTGTAAAGTACTCCTAAAAAAGTCTAGAGTTCTTGAATTAGATCCCTGGTAATCTCGAAGACATGAACATACTAGGAGTTGAATAATTAAGTGAAAATTATGTGCAGTACTCCATTGTCTTCAAAGATTGTCTAAATAAGGTCAGTTTGTGTTATAAACTACTAAATATTACCTTATTTATTTCACCTCTATTTCTCATAACTGTAAATAGTTTGTTCTTTCAGTACCTGCAAATAATAACTATCACACTCACAACAATAATGAAGTTTACAAGAAAGTATTTACTGATAGAACTAGTAATACTATCAGTCAAGTCACAAGCAATAGTGAAAAATAATATTATTTTGTGTAATTGAACTATCAGAAGGGGTTTTGTGAAGATTTAGTATTTTCATAGTTGGAAGCGTGAGTCAAATGAAGCTAGACCACCATGGAAAACCTAGAAGCACCGGACGGCCAACTCGTCCTATTATGGGACTCCTCAGGAGTGCGCATTCACGATCCCGCACTCGCGAGATTCGAACCCTAAAGGACGAAACGGCCGTCCAGTGCTTCTAGGTTTTCCATGGTGGTCTAGCTTCAATTGACTCACGCTTTCAACTATGATAATTGAACTACTTAAATACTATAGTTAGTAGAGCTATACACTATACAAAACTTTTTTTAAGTAATACCATTAAATTACGAAACAAAAATACATAAAAATCTGTCAGATTGCTACTTCATACAAGTTACAGTCATTATTACGTCAAATTGATGTTTCATCAGTATTTTATGAATAAAAGTTAACCAGATTGAAGGAAAAATACACCTCAGTATACATAGTGCAAGCAGTGTCGAGCCACCTAGACTGGTGGCCACATTGCAACTCGATCGATAGCATTCAATCAGCACTAAGAAGGACCTGACATGCATGAGATTGATCACCACCCAGTGATCAATCAATCGGGAAAAATACACTATCATATAGTTGGTAATATATATAATATTAATTAAGTAGTATGTTCCGACTAAAAAAGCAAACTAAATTACGTGAAATGTCATTGAAAACTGTTGTATCCCGAAGAGAATTGTGAATGGTAACTTTGAGGACCATTTATGGACCAATGTAGTATGTATATCTCCTATTGTATAGTTGCTAAGTAACTAAACTATTCATATTCATATTCCTCTCATTATAAGCTTTATTTTGACCCATAGACTATTATTATACGATTCACCATTCTTGAGTTATCATCTATCTATTGATTACTTTCCCCCTATTCACAGCCACATTTGGCTAAATCTTTTGCAAATGTTATTTTCTATTTTATGGTATGATGTGGTCCGTTTGATTGGTATATAAACCCAGTATGTTTGAGAATATTGAGGCTGTTATTGGTGTTGTGGACTTAACTGACTGGGCTAGGCAGATAGCAGGACTAATAAGTACTCAATACTGCTCATACGGCTTTTGTGTATCATTGGGCGATGAATAAATTCACTGCTCTGTAATTGGGCGGTCTTATCACTCATATATAACATGGCACATACGCACACATTCACCATATAACAAAAACAATAGAATAATAATGTATCACTCTTAATAACATAGCAAATAGGTTACCTTCGTATTAAATAACCACATTTTGTGTAAATATGTTTAGTGTCATCTAAACTGAATAACTGAAACAGTTGAAATTGACATTTATCGTCATTTTTTTTCCTTAAAAGAAAAAGCATCCAAGAGATTAAAAAAGCTTTAGTATAATGTCAAGTTCTCACTAGTAGAATGTTAAATCACGATGAGATAAAAAGATAAACTAATATGTTCAGGCTACTGTAATATGTGAATACATGATTGGTAAACGAGCAGAGGATAAACAACATATAGTTTACTCCTTACACTAAACCTCTTCATTTGAAATGTAAAAATCTTTTCTTCATAGTGGGGTTATAATCAATCGATTTGACTGAAATGAAGTGGGAGTCTCGATGAGATATGATTTCGAACGTGAACGCTATCAACTAATTTTATATGCCTTATATCAGTTCATAAACGGTGTTAAACCTACTACTGTTAATCATGTGATATCAAAAAGCTAAATATCAAGGATCCTGGAAACACTTTATTTAAAATAATTAGTCCCTTTGATAAATTTCGATAATGCAATAAGAAGATGGAGAATGCTGGTGAGCGGCCTATGCTCCTCGATGAGGGGTAACAGGCGTAAGCAAGTTAGTAATGAGAAGACGAAGTTTGTCAGAATGATGTGATATATTTGCGCAATACATTTTGAACAATCTGATCACACATATACTTGTTAAAACATTTTTTATATGAAAATTAAAAGGTCAACTAGACAGGTTAAGGCAAGCCGTAACAAAGAAAATAAATAAAGTACACAAAAACAATGTGATAATAAATCAGTATTACCAGAGTAGGTTAAGGGCAAGAACAAATTGTTTTTGAACACATAATGGGGGTTTCAATTTCCGTATAGCCAAGGCTTCAATAAACCTTAGTGTACGTCCTTGAAGGCCTTTGTACAACATAACAAACGCTGACTTGATGTCAACCTTATGACCAGTTTCAACCAAATGTGTCGCAATTGAGGAAGATGTTTGTCTATCTTCTGATCTTATTTGACCATTGGGATTCATTTGTTTCTGTAGCCATTTAGGTATGTGTTCCGCCATCCTTAATTACAGATCATGATTGCTCCTCACTATGTAACAGTGGACTAAACTGAGATGACCGTTTAAAAAACAAAACTTACAGAAAATGTTTTAGAAGTTCTCAATTAATCAGTGAACAAGCAAATAAGACTGAAAAATGTACATTTATTAACAGTTCAAAACAAAAAATGTTCAAGGGTCCATGAAATGAAGCTTTTACAAACTCATGATTTTAAATAAATTATTTAAATTTAATTTCAATCTTAATTTTACCTATTTCCAAACTAATTATCATATGTGTAAAATGGATGTCTTCTTAACTCCCTACTACGATTCTCCCTAAGCTCATTACGTTGAACTTATAGTCATGCAACGTACCAGTATCCATAAACCCAAAGGCTTAATCATAATGTTATAAAGAAACATACACAAATCATTCAGATAGCCAATTATCAACCACCATATTTTTACTATTCATATAATTATACAAACAAACGAAAATAAAAATAAGTCAACCTATTCAGCAATAGGTCTCTCTAAATAATATTCCTTTAGACGTAAGGGGAGTCGATCATATCTATCAATGATTTCATATTAAGAACTGATTAAATAACTTAGAGTTTCCATTGCAGTGAACAAGGAAACGAGTAGGGATAATCGAATGTATTTTAGCATAAAATTAAAGAATATCTCAGTTAAATATGAGAACCATACAGTAAACAGTTAATTTGCAAACTAATAATCAATTTTCATAGTTGAAAACGTGAGTCCATTGAAGCTAGACCACCAGGGAAAACATGGAATCACTGGACGGCCAACTCGTTCTATTATGGGACCCCTCAGGAGTGCGCATCCACGACCCCACCTCGCGAGATTCGAACCCAGGACCTACCAGTCTCGCGCCAGTGCACTTAACCGATAAACCACTGAGCAGGCTGGCATCCAATGGTGTTAATGTCTAACTTCAACCAATCCACGAATTTGAGCAAATGTTCACCATTTGTCTTCAGTGAGTTGATATCTCACAACAGACGTGGTTTGAACTCCACTGTTCACTGCTTCTCACTAGAACTCGTGGATGTACTTCTCGAAATAAGTCACTAGTGAGCATATGATTATTATTATCAGGAAGGGTTTTTTGTGGTTTCATGTTCCATGTTTTCTCTGGTAGTCTAGCTTCAATTGACTCACGCTTCCAACTATGAAAATACTAAATGTCCACAAAGAAACCCCTTCTGATAATAATAATCTATTGACCTCTCCTTCTATAAATATCAGCCCATAGTCTCCAATGGATTTTCACACCAATTGCATTTCGTTCCCGTTCTTTCCTTATCGATCTTCTACTGAAATACATTCAATGCCCGACCGTTGTAACATACTACTTATGTGGATATAAGTAACCAAAACCACACTTGCACTTTTCTTTTAAAATCTTTTATCATATCACTTAGTATTGTTTGTTTGGATCTTCCCATCGATGTGTTATTATCATATCATATTGGGAAAATAATTTGACATTTTCATATTACAAAAACAATAAATTCAAACATTTTTCACTTGTGTAAAAATTGTCAACTCCCAAACAATTCTGTAAATGAATGAACAGATATGAAGAGATTGAAAGCAATTCATCCCTTTTTTTATAAATTTCGATATTGGGATCAGATTGTTCAAAATGTATTACGCTAATACATCGTCACATCGTTCTGATAATCTTCATCTTCTTATTACTAAACTATCGAATGATATGAAGAAGTATGGATGAATGATTTATACAGTTTTTGTTGTTTTTTTTTAAGGTTTTTAGGGTTTTACAGTGAGCCTAAATGAAACACACACATAATTGTGGTCCTGTTAAAAAAATGTAACATTGATCATATTAATTTACCAACATGAAGCAAGCCATTGAACCACCTAAGGAGATAGTTATTTTTGGTAAATATATTGATTAACTGTCAAGAAAAATATTGGGAAACACAAGAATTCAAAGCTCTCTTAAGGTGATATTTGTCAGTCTATAGTTGCTTTTACTAATTCTTTACATATGTACTATTGTAGTGAACAAAACACGGGTCAGTCAGTCAGTCAGCTACAACGTAGGACCAGGCACATATATGCATCGGTCCAAGTTGCCATACCTCGTTAGCACAACAAAACACGGGTGGGGACAATCGAATGTATTTAAGCACATATTACATACTATCTCACTAAATTCTGATAACCATACAGCAAACAGTTAATTTGCAAAATACCTAGCAATTGTCTTAATCTTCACTGTTCCTTCTGCGAATATAAGTTCATCTTCTCTGATTCCATTGTTCATGCATTTCCTACCAATTGCGCTTCATTTCAGTTCTTTCCTCATCGGTCTTCTGTCAAAATACATTCTATGTCTGACCATCTCCATATACTACTTATATGGATGTAAGTAGACCACATCACACTATAAAATATTGATTACTTATATCTTAGGAAAAAAAATGCTTAGGGAATTTTATGACTGATTATTGGTTAAGACAATCTACAATGTCTTTAGTCTTCCATAAGTATGTTTCATCCAAAGATCTTGATGTTTTTTTCGTTCATTTAACAGGTGACTGAAGGATATTAGAGATTTTATTTTAAATCTTAACTTTCATTATATTTGTGTTTTTCATCCTATGTATATTGGGAGACCCTATACTGGGATGCTTATAATAGAGAACTGAGGTTAACTCCAGATGTTTATAATGAAATATAAAGTGAAAATTACACTCCGATAATCACCATCTACCCAATAAATGAAAATAGAAATGAGTTATATATTGTAACCGAGTGGATGCCTTGTTAAATGTATGACGTGAAAAGACCGCCAATCAGAGAGCAGTCAATTGTCGATTGGAACAGCGACACACAAAAACCATACGAGCAGTTTAGAGTACTTATCGGTCCTACCTCTGCCTAGCCCAGTCAGTTAAGTTCAGAACAGCCTCTGTGGTATGAACCATTACATTTCAAACATACTGAGTTTATATACCATTCAAACTGACCACATCGTACCAATAAAATAGAAAATAACATTTGTACAAGATTTAGCCAAATATGGATGTGAATGTGGGGAACAGTAATTAATAGACTAGGGATAAGTCAAAAATGGTAAGTCGTATAATAATAGTCTATAGGTCAAAATGAAGCGTATAATAAGGGAAACATGAATATGAATAGTTTAGTTATTTAGCAATTATACGATAAAAAAACATATGCATAGTATTGGTCCATAAATTGATCCCTAAGTTACCATTCATTATCCTTATCGGGGCATAAAAAGATGAACCAAATTGCTGGTTACACCACACTGAGCACTGAAAATATTTTGGATAACCGCAGACCAAATAATAATTTTAACGTTTTGTTTTTAATTCACAAGCATTTAAAATGGTATAATTCATATCGCGAATCGCATAAAGTTAGACATGTATATCATTTGATGCTGCTCCAGTGGTCTAAAAATTAAAAGTTCTTATTGAGACACCAAGGTCATAAATTCAATCTGTTATGGAGTTACTGTTGCACACTTCTAAGGGCCTTATACTAGAACATAACAGATATTCAGTACATCCTTGCATTTAATGTTTATCTAAGTAAAATCAGTCGGTTATTTGAATGATAATTGAATGAATGAAGAATATACTAATTTTTTGACAGCTTTTGAGTTTGAACTGCTGACGAACCATTATACTATGATCTTGATCTGTTATGTGACTACTTTTAGATTCCATTTTCTGATCTGTGTCGTTTTCAATCTCAAAATTAAATTCATATTCCCATAAATAGAATTGTTTTACTGTTACAAAAGTTATTTAATTTACAATGTAAATATACTAAGTATATTTATTATAAGTAACCAACGGACTGATGTGTTTGATTCCCCTGTTATTACATACTTTTAGTTTAAATGTTACAACAAGGAATTCAAACTACAAACGTGTACTTTTTTTCATTCAAAGTCTAAATATAAATAAGTAATAGTACATATTCATTGTTTAAGTTTGTGTATTTCACGAACTGAATAAAGGTCAGTAATTAATATGGATATTTTGCATTCCAAATCAGATTGACCGCCAGTTTCAAGTCAATTGAAGGTTACAGAATAAATGAAGCGTTTTTTAATGAAAATCATAAGTTTTTTGAACTAAAATAGACGATCATATAAATAATATGTATATTTATGTTATATCCTAATGAGTAGAAAAATTGCATTTCTAGCGTTTCGTGACTTAGTGTAAGTCACTTCTTCAGAGTAAATAAGTAACCGAAATTAAATTAACACAAGTTTTTTATTAACTTCATCCAACGCTCAATTTATTTGAAACTCTCAAGTCCAACCATTGTATTAATATCTATAATATTATTGTTCTCTATCGTAAACTTATTTACATACTCCTGTAATTCCTCTTGATACGTAGACTACCAACAAGGATTCTCCAACCAACTCTGTATTCGACTTGCCCTTCCGGCTGTTCCCAAATCTTATTCACTTCATATCAAACTTCGGCGTAATCTGTTCTTTCATCTGCCTCGTTTCTTTTCAGCCTTCGTGATTCAACGTTAAGGTTTATCATGTGATGAAGTTTGATGATTTTCACAATATATGTCCTACCCACCCTCAGTGTCTTCCCTTCATTTACTCTTCAACTGGAAATTGGTTTCCTCTCTGACAGAGTAGGTTTGTGTTGATGGAATCCGGTCAACGAGTAGTGAGTATCTTGTGTTTACAATAGTTTATAAATACATGTACTTTTCGATGGTGATCATGGTAGTTCTCCAATTTTCGGCCCCGTACAATAGAACTATCTTGACGTTCGTATTGAAAATTCCAAATTCGATGTTGGGTGACAAATATTTTGAGTTGTAGATGTTCTTCCATAGTAGGAAGTTTGTCTTGCTTTGGTTACAAGATGAAAAACCAAATTATGAAACTTATTAGGTTTTATTAAAATCGATCGATTAATAAATACTGACCAATTTCATGTATGTCATGTCTTTCTTATTGCACACAAAATACAACTCACTATTACGAGAGGTCAGTCGTGGGCAGAATACTTCAGTGGTAACGTCATTAATTGTGAGCTGGGTGATACTGGGTTGAATCCGCCAGGGAGCATAAATTCACTCAAAATTACGGATGCACCTTGTTGACCAGCATCAAACAGTTTGAAACTTTGGAAAAGCAGAGTTTCACGCTGACTACCTTAAAAGCAGCATCTTCTTTAGGCAGTACACTCAGTGAGAGAAAGACTACATCAATAACGCCTTGATATCTTCTGGGAAATGTTCATCTAATTTTTCTTGACTTAAGCTAAGTGAAATTGAAATAAACTCTGTTTAAGATCTAAATCTAGTTTTCTAAATATTTGTATTATTAAGATAAGATATCATAATGAACTAATGAGACTAATCACTATTCTACTTATATCGTCTCATTCCTATTTATTCTTAGAAACAGGCATGTAAAATGGGACAACATAGTTCTCAATATAACAGGCTTATAGAGATATTTCCTGTTGCTACGACATACTACTACAATACGATAGTATGGCAGATTACCGAAATTGTACTACCACTTGGCTGGATAGTTGATCGGGACATTATATACAGACTGGATCACATTATACCGGAAATACCGTTCACCGTCAAAATTAGAGAACCTGATTATAGGCTAGATAATACTCAACAAAATTACAGGCAGTAGATATTCAATGAGTGCAGAATAAAAATTAATGATAGGTAAATAATCACAATAGAAGCAGTTAGTAAGTTTGGTGTCTGTCTGTCCACAATAAGTGGTCAGTCATATTTTACTTTTACTAGTCACACATCATTTCCGTTATTTATTTGTTCAAAAATCAGAACTGGGGATAAACTTCATGTTTCTAAGTCACATAAGTGTATCGTAGTAAGTAATTGTGGTTATATTTTCATTTATCTAGTCACTCAGCTGTAGGTATTTTGAAATAATTTCTATTACAGAATTAATTGGGGGTACGTCTTTTCCTATGTCGTAATTTTTCTTTCATCTTAACTGACTGACCTACACTTGACACGTCCGTCGCATGATGGAGTAGTATTTTCCTCATAGAAAACTACATTTTTGACGTAAGCCAGCAAAAACAATAGATAACGAAACACCCTCTCCATCATGGATTCTGACAGTATAAATTGTAATTCCTGATTTATTTTGGTTGGTCACCAGGTGCAAGGTCGAAATCGAGAACGGAAGTGGAGTTTATCCTTACTCAAAATCAGACTGAAAATGATGCAAAACCTTCAAGAATCTGGTCCTCAGATGTTCTGACTAATAACCATACTATTACAAACTATAAACCAACTTTATCTTTTAAAGATCAAACGTTTCCTTTCTAACTTATGTATACCGAAAGGAGCATAACAGATATCTCTTTCTCTTCGTCTTGTTACTTGTAACTTACTTAAATATTTTACTCATTAAACGATTACTATTTCACCCAAAAAGATAATTTTTTTTCTGAGCATTGCGTAATCACTTACCAATACCCTATTCCCTATATTTCAGAAACCTTATGTTAACATCAGTAATAGTCAATACTTCAATTTATTGAGTTTTATTTTACATGCATACATGGTCTGTCTCATAAAATACACAAATTCAGCTATTGAAGTTTCTGATGAAACTTGAAAACCATAAAGAAATCCATGAAATGTTGAGGGCTGCTTATATGAATAATTCAACAGAAAAAGATAGCTCTTCCGAAGCATAACAAGCTTTTCAAAGTTAGACATAAAGCTTGTAAAGATGATACATAGTCAGGGTCATCATTCATTTCTTATGTAAATGTAAACATCAGACATATCCAGACCCATACACTTTATGATTCATTGTTAAAATGATTGGGGATAAACTGAATTTAGAGGCATAGTCTGTGTACGCGATTCTAGAATCATGTAAAACAAATAGTCTGTTGTAGAGTCCAACTAATGAATATTCTCTGAAATACTTTAAATAATGATAAAAAAGGTAAACCAAATCTTGCAAACCGAAATGTTTTTGAGGTTCCAGTTCACAAATTTATTAGTTAAACTACATGTTACCTTGGTAAGCAAAGATGGATAGTGTCTAGCAGTGGAATCCAGGAAGCGCGTTTCGTCCTATTTTGGACTCGTCAGCTGGATGTACCCGCATCTCAGAGTTGATGTTCACTCTGGGACTCGAACCCAGTACCTTTCGCTTCAAACGCCATCGCATTATCTACTTGGCCACTGAGTCCTGATAGCCTTTTGCTTGTGCAATGGGATAAAGTTGAAATTCATTTAGTATTGTTTGTTTAGATCTTCCCATTGATGTTTTTAGGGCTGCAACTCTGAGATGCAAGTACACCCAGCTGACGAGTCCCAAATAGAACGAAACGCGCCTCCTGGATTCCACTGCTAGACACTATCCAACTCTGCTTACCATGCTTGTGAATTTAGGCTACATCGAGGCAATACGCACAGTATGCACATATGTCAATTAGAGACTGACCAGTTTCAGTCCTAAAAACATCAATGGGAAGATCCAAACAAACAATACTAAGTACATGCTACTTTGCTTGAAATCTTATTTCAAATTCACCAACTGCATCATGTTAGTTTATTTCTCGTTTCTGTCATCTGTTATAATTTCAAGATGCATAAAACTTAATTAATTACACTGAATTGATTCTATTCCGCCAATGTTTCTATTATAATCTTGTACGAAATATACATCTTAATGAGAACACATAAATAAATGGACTACATGAATTCTATATCATCCGTTATTTACTGAAAAATGTTGAAGGAACTGAATTGTAAGAACAACAAAAAATTGTCTAACAATAAAGAAGGTTAAATTGTCCACCTTCGAAAATGCTCCTGTTCAACTGAAAGATAAACTAAGATACATGTATGTTTTATTGCCTGAAGATTACTAGTTATCTGATGAATTTGTAAGTGTATGTTTGTCTGCACACATAAATTGTAGGGTCAAAGAGTGAAGACTGAGGGAAATAAATAGTAAGCAACTTTACAAGAAAGTTAAAAAAAACAACTGCATGTATTACAAGCAAAGATGGATAATGGCTAGTAGTGGAATCTAGGACGAGTGTTTTGTCCCATACGGGACTCGTCAGCTGGATGTACCTGTATTCACTCTGGGACTCTAACCCAATACCGTTCGCTCCAAATGTCCTCACATTATTCAATTAGCTACTGAGTCCTGATAACCATCTGCTTGTACAATGGGGTGAAGTTTGAATTCACCAGGTGTTGTTTACTTGTACCTTCCCATTGTTATTTAAGACTGCAATTAATCAGTCTCTTTTGCATGTATTGTTGATTTGTTTTTCTCTTTCTAAAAAAATAAATACAACATTGTCTAGACAAAACTAGTTTATGTTCATTCATAATCGACATGTTTAAACTGGATTTCAATGAAAATTTCCCTCTAGCCATAGAATATTCAAAAGTAGTCATAGAGAAAAAAGGAGTCCCTTTTTTAAAATAAACGTTTATTCTATAAAAATAACTATGGACAAAATCAATTTTGTTAAAAAGTATCTTAGCTACTAATTATTACAATAATTTATAAATCAATCCACTCAGTAGCTGAGTGGATAGCATGACGGCATTCGAAGCGAACGGTACTGGGTTCGAGGGAACATCAACTCTGAGATACAGGTATATCCAGCTGACGAGTCCCAAACGGGACGAAACCAGCGTCTTGGATTCCACTGCTAGCCACTATCCATCTTTGATGATAATGCTTTTTAAATAAGGCAATATCGAGGCAGTTCAGACAGGATGCACATACGCCAACAAGAGATTAATCAATTGCAATCCTTAATAACAATGGGAAGATACAAGTAAACAACACCAAGTGAAATAAAATCATTCATTTATTTTTTTAGAAATTTCAATCATTCCAAATCGTCCATTCAATTTTGAAAAAAAGTTAGTGGGTAAATTTATTCAACTAAACATAAAAGATTGGACATGAAATAATTAGTTTGTCACGCAAAATAAGATGATCTAACAAGAGGTAGGTTTAGGGGTTTACGTCTGCCTAGGAAGTACTATAGTGAAAGAGAACACAAGTGAGGAGAACTATATGTATGAGTACAAAATTACTAAATGTCTGAGTAAAATCTGAGAATTATACAGTAAATACTTCAATTGTAAAATGTCAATCAATTGTCTCAGACTTGGTTGTTCCTTTGTTTCCATAGCAATCACTTACTATTCTTGTTCTCTTCTCCCCGATTTTCTCAACCTTATGCCTCCAGGCATTCCACTTTCGATTGGTGATACATGCTACATATATCTGTCGACATCAATAGCACACATCACAATACTTTACGTACTAGAGGAGTTTTATATGCTAAAACCAATGAATATGGATAGACGACCTTAAGCAACCAATACACAACCAGGATGACAAGACTGATACTCTATGCTTGACGGTTGGCTCAATATTAAATAGTCCTGAACAAAGAGGAAGAACCCAAGATCAATAATTACTAGTCCAATATCGTTATCATATTTCATATTCATTTAGATGCATAAAAGATCAAACCATAAAATAAAAAACAATTATTATACATGATCAAGCCAGGTGTCTCTGTGTGTAGAAGAGACTGTGAATCATAAAATTGACTATAGATGAAGGATAGCAAATCATAAAACAGTAGTTAATGGATCAACTGAAAGTTTTTAGTGGCCCATGATCTGACTCCAGTTAGATCGTTTGCTGATTGCTATCAAAATATACATGTCACCAATCCTCGCATATAATTGTCGACTTAACTCGCGTAAGTGAATGACGGAAGTAAATAATTCAAATACGAGAATGAAGTTATGAATATATATATTTCATACAATCATTGATCCAGATAAACGATCGGAGAAACGAAGCGAAGAGAAGGGAGTGAAACGAAATGACGCACAGTGCAAGTGTATGAACCAACTCAATTTAACCAAGCGTGAATCTATATTTATAGTCGCACAAAAATATGTTACAGACATGTGATGAATAGAACAAGAAGTGCACACACATGCATTCATATAAAAACAGTCAAGGTTGATAAGCGAATAATTAACAAGGTCAAGATGTGACCCAAGGGGAATGAGTAAACTAACTTGTTCAGAAGCTAGAATAAGCTATATGTGCTTGACAAAACAATTGACATTACAAGTCCAGGATTTAGGGTCAGGATTAAGATTTAGAGGTTACAATTTATCGCTAGAATTTATGATTTAAGAATTATCAACCGGTTTTACGTTTAATCTGTATGTACCCTATATCCTGACCTGAACACTAACGCAGTAATCCTAACTCTGTATCAAAAATTCTACATCTACCCAAAACTATAAAATTTATATTACAATTCTAACTGTAAATACTTATTTCTTCAACCTAATCTTAAACCTTATTCGTTAACTATATATCTTAGTCCTAATCACGACTGTAACCTAGCATTTTAAATTCTACATGTTAATCCTAAACATTAGACCTAGGTTCGAACTCTAAGCTGAGGTATTCAATAATATTTTCGTCAGTAAAATAGGTTAAGATGTTTTCTTAAATCTGAATATTAATGATACAATCAATGGTAACTTGTTACTTTGTGAGGTCATCATTAGTTGATGATATACTTTTCTAAAACAATCTGCTTCAGCTTGACCTGATATCGTTAGCTCGTCCTTGTTCTTCGGAATCACCAAAATAAAGAGATATCTTGTGTATATGGTCCATTTCATTGATTAGTAGAGTTGAAACTTTATTTGAACTTGTAAATATAATATAATCCTTACTATTTCAAGCAAGTTGAGAGATCTCAGAGTTGCAAAAAACATACTATTTCAGTCTTATAGTTAAATACAGTAAATTGATGACCAACTACGTCAAGGAAATTTTTAAAAAAGAAATAGAATGAAACTGTTTAACCAATTGAATATTAAATATTAAGAATCACTATAGTTATGTACAGACTGAAAAAGTATTAAAACTTATTTTTCCCTAAAGTATCCTCAAAAAAAGTCCCAAGCTTAAACGCTGTTTATAGAGACTTTGAGCAAAACTCATACATCAATTCCGTAAATGAATCGATCTGAAATCACTTTATTAATTAAATTACAGCCAGTAATCGATTATAGACAAAGTGTTTCTGTTTAATATTTATCAGAAGGGGGTTTTGTGGAGATTTTTAGTAATTTTATATGGTTCAGATCGTAAATCAATTGAAGCTAGACAACAATAGAAAACCTAGAAGCACTGGACGGCCAACTCGTCCTATTGTGGGACTCCTCAGGAGTTCGTATCCACGATCCATCCTGGCGAGATTCGAACCCAGGAACTATCAGTCTCAGGCGTGAGTGCTTAACCACTAGACCACTGAGCCGACCGGCATCCAACGTTGTTAATATCTAACATCAACCAATCCACGAAATTTGAGCAACCATTCACCAATGTCTTTAGTGAGTTGATATCTCCCAACAGACCAGGTTGACCATTGTGATTTAACTTCAATTGACTCATAATCTCAACTATATGTTTGATATTTGTTTAAGATATAATTCATAACCATGATTAACTTATATTCAACTAAGTTATCAACTTAACATCCGTGGTTCAACTGAATGAAAACATAGATATAAACTTCGACTTTACATTTGACTAAATATACCTTCAATTTCATCAATAATACGTCTAAAACATAATGACTACTTATACAGTTACTCATAAAACACTTTTATCAGCGTTTTTCTCACCAACTCACTAAATCATCTGATTACAAATGTATATATATTTACATATTTGAACATGTACCTATTTATAAAAACAATTGTGGATCAACAAAATGATGTTAATTTATTCATATACGTAAATATAAACTTGTTTTTATATGTATAGATATATATTGATCGACTTTAGTATACACTTAAACAATCTATAACATGTTGTTTTTTTTACCTAGGTTCTGGTGAGTTCATTTACCTTTTAAATGACGGGTATTAGGCAGGCTACTTTCTAGATGGAAACTAACAAGTGGATGCCGTCCGGCTCAGTGGTTTATCGGTCAAGTGCTCTGGCGCGAGACTGGTAGGCCCTGGGTTCGAATCTTGAGAGGCAGGATCGTGAATGCTCGCTGCTGAGGAGTCCCATAATAGGACGAGTTGGCCGTAAAGTGCTTCCAGGTTTTCCACGATGATCTAGCTTCAATTGACTAATGATTTCAACTATATATAAAAAATTACTTAAAATGTCCACAGAAAACCCCATTATTAAATTTGTTGCAATCATTACATACTGATCTTAGCTGTAGTACCATTAGAAAAACATATAGCACTAGTCAGTCATTTCGTCTTAGTATGAGACTTCTTATCATTATGAGCCTACAACCTCATTACGGCTAGAGCCAAAGATTCTCAGGTCTTTTTGGGGAACGATTAACCATTAGAATCAATGTTAAGTTTTCAACTTTAATCAATTTATGTTATAGTGTGATAATGATCCAAAGACATTGGTGGCGACTGTTTCACTCCCATCATGCTTGAACTTCACAAGTCACTTTTGGCTAGAACTTCAGTAACTCTCTATCGAAATTACCATTATAGTTTTATTAACATAGGGTATTTGTGGACATTTTGGAATCTTCGATAGTGTAGACCACGAGCCAATCTTAGACGAACCATCATTGAACAATTGGAAGCACTGAACTGTCGTCTCGCCCTAGGACTCCACAAAAGTGTGCACCTACGACTCCACATCTAGTAGTCGAACCCGGAACCTTTAATTTCGTGCTCTGAAGTTTTTGGAGATTGATTTAATTTGTAGATTGTATTCGTCATCGATTGATCTTAATTGGGGTATCAGTGAAAACTAGTGAGAACTGGAGAAAAATTGCTCCATCAAACATTATTTTTCACAAACCTTTATTTAAAATGTACTTTTAGTCATATTTAGCATTGATTCCATTGTCAATGTTTGGTAATCACCATCGTAAACCATCTATGGGACAAATATCATGTCAGTTCATAACTAATCAGCCATATTAATTATCAGAAGGGGTTTTGTGGAGATTTTGTTTTGTTTTTTTCATAGTTGAAAGCGTAAGTCAATTGAAGCTAGACCATCAACTATGAATAATTAGCCATAATTAATTAGATATTTCAGTGGAAAATTAAAAATGCATCTTGCTAATTAATTTACTTTAATGCATTCAGAAAACAGACGTAGTATCTTCCATCTAATTAAAAGATTCTGATTAGATCTAATGTTGTATTATAAGTGATTGACTTTTGTTTGGTGAGCAGTTCAGTTTACCGATATTCTTTCAATTGGTTACATAAACTATAACTGTTAGTGTACTGTACATTTGTAAGTTCATCGTCTTTCAATATCAACAAGAGTAAAACTGTATCTCGCTAATAACAAAGGATCATATGAATATCATAATAGAACTGAAATTAAGAAATGTATAGGATTGAATTCTAACTCACTTACTCACACAAACCATATGACTTACTGTTAAGTCGGCTTACAGTAAACTCTATCAAAGCCTCCAGAGGCTCATAAAGAGCCCCAGCCAATCAGAATACGATGGAACATTCTAGAGTTCCAACTTGGCGTGATACTATTGGTCGGTATCATAATATGTCGTTAATGGATTGGCTAACATCTATAAATACCTATGATTTTCTGTAACAAGATTGAACCCTGTAGTAAAGCGCTTCCCACACACTTTGTGCCTTTTCTCTGGTCTTCAAGTCAGTGTATAGTTCTAGCTCGGGGGTACGGAACTAGCCTAGGGAAGCGAATAATAGCGTTCACAATCGGCCAGACGTAACACTTACAGACTTAGATTGTTCATAACAGTTCAATGTTGATTCAGTCAGCATTTACAACGAAATTTCTTAGTCGAATGATAACATTAATGAACTGATTTACTTATAAGTAGTAAGATCAATACGGCCTGTCTTCGAGATGCTGACAAACTCAACAAATTCAACATAGTACTCAGCAACAGGTTCCAGGCCTTTCGTGATCTACTCAGTGGAGAGGAGACTACCATGGAGAGCAACTGGAAAGGTATCAAGGAGGCAATCGTTTTAACATGTCCAGAGGTTCTGGGCCAAAAGAAGCCCCATCACAAAGAATGAATCACTGTTGGTACACTGGATAAGATTGAAGCAAGGAGGAACAAGAAGGCAGCAATCAATATCAGCCGAACAAGAGCGGAAAAAGCCAAAGCACAAGCAGAATACATAGAAGCAAACAAGCAAGTGAAGAGGAGCATCAGAACCGACAAACGTAAATATGTGGAAGACTTAGTGATGACAGCGGAAAAG
The DNA here is from genome assembly GCA_944470415.2 of Schistosoma rodhaini. Lineage (NCBI taxonomy): Eukaryota > Metazoa > Platyhelminthes > Trematoda > Strigeidida > Schistosomatidae > Schistosoma > Schistosoma rodhaini. The sequence goes on from OX104038.1 coordinate 37,094,582, forward strand.
GCTGCAAGAGAGGGAAACATGAGACAACTGTATGATACAACAAAGAAACTTGCTGGAAATTACCGTAAGCCAGAAAGACCAGTGAAAAGCAAGGAAGGCAAAGTAATCACCGACATTGAAGAACAACGAAACAGGTGGGTAGAACACTTCAAAGAACTCTTGAATCGACCAGCCCCACTGAACCCATCCAACATCGAAGCAGCACCAACGGACCTCCCAATCGATGTTGGCCCACCAACAATCGAAGAGATCAGCATGGCCACTAGACAAAACAAGAGCGTCAAAGCAGCAGGACCAGATAACATTCCAACAGAGGCACTGAAAGCAAATGTAGCAGCAACTGTCAAGGTACTCCACATCCTCTTCAGTAAGATTTGGGATGAAGAACAAGCACCAACACACTGGAAAAAAGGACTTCTGATCAAAATACCAAAGAAAGGTGATCTTAGCAAGTGCGACAACTACAGGGGCATCACTCTTCTCTTAATACCAGGAAAAGTCTTCAACAGAGTATTGTTAAACAGGATGAAGGATTCCGTGGACGACCAACTACGAGATCAACAAGCTGAATTTCGTAAGGACAGATCGTGCACAGATCAAATCGCAACTTCACGTATCATTGTGGAACAATCAATCGAATGGAATTCATCACTCTACATCAACTTCATTGACTACGAGAAGGCATTTGATTGTGTGGACAGGACAACACTATGGAGGCTTCTTCGACACTACGGCGTGCCTGAGAAGATAGTAAATATCATACAGAACTCCTATGATGGACTAAACTGCCAAATCGTCCACGGAGGACAACTCACCGACTCGTTTGAAGTAAAGACCGGTGTTAGGTAAGGTTGCTTACTCTCACCCTTTCTCTTTCTCCTGGTCATCGATTGGATCATGAAGACGTCAACGACTGAAGGAAATCACGAGATACAGTGGACAGGCAGGATGCAACTTGACGATCTAGACTTCGTGGATGATCTGGCTCTTCTATCACAAACGCAACAACAAATGCAGGAGAAAACGACCAGTGTAGCAGCAGCCTCAGCAGCAGTAGGTCTCAATATAAACAAAGAGAAAAGCAAGACTCTTCGATACAATACAATATGCACCAATCAAATTACACTTGACGGAGAAGCTTTGGAGGATGTGGAAACCTTTACATATCTGGGCAGCATCATTGATGAACACGGTGGATCAGATGCAGATGTGAGGGCGCGGATCGGCAAAGCAAGAGCAGCATACCTACAACTGAAAAGCATTAGGAGCTCAAAACAATTGTCAACCAACACCAAGGTTAGAATTTTCAATACAAATGTGAAGACAGTTCTACTGTATGGGGCGGAAACCTGGAAAACTACGAAAGCTATTATCCAGAAGATACAAGTGATCATCAACAGCTGTCTACGCAAAATACTTCGGATCCGATGACCAGACACTATCAGCAACAACCTACTGTGGGAGAGAACCAACCAGATTCCAGCAGAGGAAGAAATCAGAAATAAGCGCTGGAAGTGGAAAAGATACACATTGAGGAAATCACCCAACTGCGTCACAAGACAAGCCTTCATATGGAATCCTAAAGGTCAGAGGAGAAGAGGAAGATCAAAGAACACATTAAGCCGAAAAATGAAGACAAATATGAGAAGAATAAACAAAAACTGGATAGAACTAGAAAGAAAGGCCCAGAACAGAGTAGGTTGGAGAATGTTAGTCGGCGGTCTATGCTCCATTGGGAGTAACAGGCGTAAGTAAGTAAGATCAATAGACGGAATCGATTATTATTATTATTAGACTTCTAATTACTTTACAGAAAAAATAATGTAAACTACCTTTGTTTTTCTTAATCACTATTATTATCATTAAATATAAATAAGTAACCAGTAAACAATAATGTAACAATGAACAATTTGATTCATGTTCAGAATTCTCTGACCATTAATAGTTTATTTCCAAACTGAATTTAATATAAGAAAAAATGGATAGTGACTAGCAGCGGAATCCAGGACGCACGTTTCGTCCTATTCGGGACATGTCAGCTGAATGTACCTGAATTGATGTTGACTCTGGGACTCGAACCCAGTACCTTTCGCTGACCAGTTGCAGTCCTAACACGTCGATGGGAAGATTCAAACAAACAATACTAAATGAATTTAATATAGTTGAAATCATGAATCAATTGAAGCTAGACCACCATAGAAGACCTAGAATCACTGGACGGCCAACTCGTCCTATTGTTGGACTCCTCAGCAGTGCGCATCCACGATCACGCCTCGTGAGATTAGAACCCAGGACCCATCAGTCTCGCGCACGATCGATTAACCACTCGACCGTTGAGCCGGCCGACATCCAACAGTCGTCCAGTGCTTTTAGGTTTTCTATGGTGGTCTAATTTCAATTAATTCATGATTTCAACTATAAAAAGTTACTAAAATCTCCACGAACCCCCTTCTGATAATAATCATATGCTCACTAGTGACTGGCTTCAAGAGATATTTCCTGGAGTTCTAATGAGAGGCAGTGACTAATGGAGTTCAGTCAGGTCTGTTGTGAGATATCAACCCACTGAAGGCAATGGTGGACGGTTGCTCAATTTCGTGGATTGGTTGAAGTTAACAACGTTGGATGCCGGTCGGCTCAGTGGTCTAGTGGTTAAGTGCTCGCGCCCGAGACTGATAGTTCCTGGGTTCGAATCTCGTGAGGCGGAATCGTGGATACGTACTGCTGGGAAGTCCCACAATAGAACGAAACGATCGTCCAGTGCTTCTAGGTATTCTATGGTTGTCTAGCTTCAATTGACTCATGATCTCAACTATATAAAATTACTAAAATCTCAACAAACCCCCCTCTGATAAAGTGGTATGGCGAGTTTGTGAAGATTGTTAAATATTTTTTTAGGATCACGAAACGATCTAAGTTAGACAGCCATTGAAATACTAGGGAGAACTGGACAGCTTTTTCATCCTAGTATGAAAGTCCTCAGCAATATGCACCTAAGACCTCGCCGAACGTCGTTCTTTGAATCTTGAGAAGAGTGCTTAAAATTTAGACCTCTGAGATGGCACTCTATGCTTTACATTTTAAACTTTAAGTAAATTGTATAATTCGTAACAATTATTATGTTTGTATAATTTGTTTGAATCTTCCTATTGGTGCTTAGGACTGCAACTGGTCAGTCTCTTATTGGCATATGTGAATACTGTGCGTATTGCCTCGATATTGCTTCAATTCACAAGCATTATAAGCAAAGATGGATGCAGGTACATCCAGCTGACGAGTCCCAAATAGGACGAAACGCGCGTCCTGAATTCCACTGCTAGCCACTATCCATCTTTGCTTATAATTATTATCTTTGTTTCTAAATAATTTCATGCTTTGTTACATAAATGCTTTCAGAACAAAGAGTTATATCACCTAGATGTTAATACTAAAATCCTTAATTCGAATTATAAACCTGTTTCCTTTGTAACACAACAGATCAATTCAACAGTCATTGGTAGCAAAATGTCTTTATTTTAGAAGCTTGGTTAGATTATTAACATTGAGGGAGACAGACACATATATGCATCATATGACAATTACTAATCATGTGACTTATGGTATGACCAACTTCCCTTCTATCTATCAATCCGTCTATATCTGTGTTACATAGAGTGGACATTTTTATTGTTTAATAATTCTGGAAGAATGACGTTATAAATGCATTTGATGAATAAAATCCTGTACAAGTACCTCAATAATTTGACTACTTTTTTGTAGGTTGTCACAAATGTTCTTGTAAAACATCTTGAATAGCGGACATACTTATTTGGTTTTTCCTATCCATTTACAATGAAAAAGCCATTTATTTACATTATAAAAGTACAAAATGACTAGAATAAAAAAACAACTTGGGTGAACCATTGCAACTGTGGTCAACTTGTCCCTACACTTTCATGAATGGATAGTTAGACGTGTTCAATCATGTATGAGTATTCTTTACACAAATGAATATTGATTTGTGTTGTAAGTGTCAAGTATCAAGAAAAAACATTTATACGAAAAAGGATATTTTGTTTCAATAACAACCCATCTATAAAGACCAAGTTTTCATTTCTCTAGTAACCATGATATTTTTAAATCTGTGTCTTCGATAATTTTCCTTCTACTTTGGTTTGTTTCCATGACCCTAGCATTAAGCGTAACGTTTGTAAGTGTATAGAATACACCGAATGATATATGCTTTCACAAGTCACTTTGTTAACTCATTACTTGTTGCTAATCTCTAATATTTTTTTCATTTATGAATTAGGACTAGCCGGTGAACCTCTGAAAACCCAGGAGCATAGAACATTTGTGTTAGTCTAGTTCGAGACTCTTAATCAGTGCCCTCACACAAGTTTTCTTTAACTATTGGAGTTGGATTAAGTGGTCCATAATACAATCAAATAATGATAGGGTTACTGCGGTCCCAAGCTCAGATAAATAAGGAGCTGGATATCGGGTTTGCAACCCCATTCCATAGAAAACAACTATGCTAAAAAATACACTAACCAGAGACATCATTTTAGCTATTTAAACTCTACCTTGGGATTTGAAAGGTCTCCACTCAGAAGGATAACGATGCCTCATGGAAAAACCCGAGGTACTCCAGAAGTCGTAAGGTTGCTACCCCTTCTAACAACCAGAGCAAAAATTCACATGGGTACATGGGATATCTGCGCAATGTGGGAGACCGGCAGGATCAATCAGATAGTTGTGGAAATGAGTATATGCAGCCTGGTAGCGCTCGGACTAAGTGGAACCCGTTAGAATCGAGCAGGACAGGAAAGAATAGCTTCGCGTAAGGTTCTGTTGTATTCCGATCAAGAAGAAGAAAACGCCTCGGAAATACGAGTTTCCTTAATGCTCTCCAAAAAAGCGTAAAAGGGCTTATAGGCCGGGGATCACATGAATCCAGAATCATTAAAATATTCTTCAAAACAAAGGAGTGGATTACGATGAATATTAACCAGTGTTATCCACCCACCAATGAAAGCGAAGAAGATGGTGAAGATCAGCTTCATGACAGGCTGTAGTCCATTGTAGAAAAGTGCTGGTGGTAGACCTACGCGTCCAGGTGGGAATAGACAACACTGGGCATTAAGATATCATGGGAAAACATGAACTTGAAGAAAGTACCAAGAACGGTGCGAGACTTGCAGATCTATATCCCTTTAACAAAATAGTTATAAGTGGAACTATTCGCCATCACCAACGCATACACAAAGTTACATGGGTTTTACCGGACAACACTATAGTGAGCCTTGTCGATCACATTCTCGTAGAAAAACGTTCTGAAGGTTCATGGAAGTCACGAGAACAAAGAAAAGCGCTGAAATAGCTTCAGATTACCTGTCTGTGGCCAAGCTGAAGTTAAAGCACTGGATAACTAGAAAAACAGAAATATAAATGTTCAATACAACCTTTCTTCAAGATGCTGACAAACTCAGAGAATTCAAGATAGCTCTCATCAGAATGTTTCAATCTACAAGATCTAATTAAAGGAGAGAAAACTACTGTGGATAAAAACTGGAAAAGGACTAGTGAAGCTATAGATTTAACATACCACGAAGTACTGGCCCCAAGAAGCACTATGCTTAAGAGCGGATTCCTGTTGCTACCCTATGTAAGATTCCAGAAAAAAGCAAAAAGAAAGCAATTAACAACACTTGAGCAATAGCAGAGGAAGCCGAAACATAAGTCGAATACACAGAGGTAAGCAAGCGAGTGAAGAAGAGACTTTGTATTATCGAAGAAAATCTATAACTCAAAATAACTCTCATCCAACATCGAATTTGGAATTTCCAGTACGAACGTCAAGATAGTTCTGTTGTACGGAGCCGAAAATTGTAGAACTACCGTGATCACCATAGAAAAGAACATGTATTTAAAAACTATTGTATACACAAGATACTCAATATCCGTTAACCTGATTCCATCAACACAAACCTATTTTGACAGAGAGGAAACCGATTTCCAGTTCAAGAGTTAGTGAAAAGGAGACACTGAGGGAGGGTAGGACATATATTGTGAAAATCATCGAACTTCATCATGAGATAAGCCCTTATGTGGAATCATGAATGCCGAAAGGAAATGAAGCAGATGAAAGAACAAATTACACCGAAAATTTGATATGAAGTGAATAAGGAGTGAATAAGATTTGGAAACAGCCGGAAAGGCAAGTCGAAAACAGAGTTGGTTGGAGAATCCTTGTTGGTAGTTTACATCTGAAGATGAATTACTGGAGTATGTAATTAAGTTTACGATAGAGAATAACATTATTATAGTTTATAGATATCAATGCCAATGTTGGACTTGATAGTTTCAAACAAACTGAGTATTGGATAGAGAGTTATGCAATCTATATACATAGGCTTACACATCGAGCAACCTGCAAGATTTAATGAGCCATGAGTTAAAAGCCGGGTAGTTCAGCCTACAGCTGATTGTGGAATTAGACCGATCTCCGCCGATCGTCCAAATTTGCTGGCAAGCTTCCCCCCAACATCCAGAAGCGTCACGAGTGGACCTTGAGTCGGACCTTGTTGCTATATGTATCTATATGGTTCAGTCTTAAAGTTGGTAACTTCATGGACTGATCCCATGTCTTGGTTTGGCCGTCCTTAGCTTTCTTCTAGCTTAATTCCATATCGGATTAATCACCTTTCATGATGGGCTGTTGTTAGGTATACATAATATGTGTCCTAATCATCCCGTCTGATGAAGAATAACTATTTCGTCAACCGACTTTCCATCTTTATCTAATACACTGTATAACTTAAGCAATGCATTTTTGATAGTCTCGGATCATCTAATTGCAGCAGGTGTTTGAAGTATTTAATAAAATGATACATCTAAAAGATTTATAATCGTTCTGCTCATACGCTTTCACATTTAATTCCAAAATACGGACAACCGGGAAGAACTGTGCACATTGATGACTGGGGAGCATTTAGGTGTCATCTCATTTACGGTTACAATCATAAAGCTATCACTCATGCACGTCACCTTTTATTGATCCTACTAGGAAGTTCATACGAATAATCTTAGGGAAATGTAGGACAGCTTAAAATATTATTTATAAACGTTTTAAAGTTGCCAAAGTGGACAAATTTCCACATCAAATGTTTTGAGATTTGATTACAGAAAATCCTGTGTTCAACTTAGAGAAGTTCACTAATAATGTAAAATTAATCACGTTCTCTTTAAACTCCTTCGTTTTACATAAAAGGTCACTAAGTTATATCTGCTGTCTTCTGAGTGGCTATATGGGGTAACTAATTGGTAAACGTCATTTAAACAGTCGCTTATCCTCGCCCTTCTAGATTAACTTAATCGATATAATCTGTCATTTACTAAGTAATTGATGTTAAAAGTATTTCAAATTAATCGCTCAATCGCACAGACACCATACTTTTTAAGTCCTAATTAATATATGGTTTAAATTCACTGAATTCCATGTGATTTAACCAACTTTAGGAACCTAAAACAGGTAACCAAGGTTATGGATTTATATTTATGATATCCTTGTACAAAAAACTTGTTTTACTGAGATTAAAACTACTCAAATGATGGTGTAGACCATCAAAGTTGATGATCTATGTCAAAAGATTGGAGGCCTACTTGAGTTAGACGGGAACGGAGTAACGAACAAGCTAACTTCGAGGTCACACCTCGCGATCAGCATATTACATGGATTACCCCATTCGACGTATTATGTCTGCTTTGAAGACTGTATAACACAAAGAGCGTGATTACGTAAATATATCAGTAAGAATGAATACAGGGATGTTAATGAGACAACCACCGCATGGGCCAGTCCATGGTGTGTGATTAACTGATAAGCGTTGATTGTCCTTGACCTTGACAGGGATCGATGAACTGTTCGATATTTAGTGACCCAACTGCCGGATGATTTGGCTAGGGTTCAATGACATTCCCCTGACCCTACAATAGCGTCTCTGCAGTTCTCAACTATTAGTAGTCATAATTTCAAATTATAAGCGCATCAGTTATGTCTGGAAATGTTGGAAATGTAGTTTTTAGGGAAACAAATTGTGTACTGGATAAGAATTCGATCAGGAATTGAGGTATATAATTTAATGATTTATGATGAACAGTTTGCATAGGAGAAAACCTTTTTCAATTCAAGCCAAATAAGATAATGTTGAATCATTAAAGTTAAATCGGTATTTACTTAACTCAATGAATCTTATAATTAACTTGTCTATAAGATGTTATCTACTAAGAGTTGTGTTGCTCTCATAGTAATACTAAGAAAATCATTGATTTGTTTTTCCCTAGATAGTGGCATATCAAATTTCATTGTCAACTCTAATTGTTAGGGGAAAAAATCAACTCGATTAAAATATTTTAACAGCAAAAACATCGTGAAACTTTCGTAAATTTTTACATGAAATCACATTGAAATAAAATTTATTTATTTAAACATATAAATATTGGTGTAAAGGGGTACCGGATACATATGCGCCACACAAATCTCATTTGATTTGTGTGAGGGCTGTGATACTGCCCAGGTGCCCGAACTGAAGCAGGTGATTCTCTTAGGGGGCCACACATGAGGCCTTCAACCTAAAGATCTAACCCACAAGGCAGTGGAGCATCGTAAGGAGATGAAGTCCCATGGTAGACGGTGACTAACAATTGATTCATACGCCATTTGTTCACTCAGGATACTGGAGCCCATGTGCACCATTGGTTTGGAATGGGGGTTTTCGAACTCCTCTAGGTGAACTGTCCGTGTCCACCAGCGCGGTTAAAGCGCCGGAAATTCGATTTTCATCCTCTTAATTTCGTAAACCACACCTGTGGTACGAGAAGGCAGTGAGTAGGACTTCCCTGGTAGACGCCATATACGCGTGACCATGTGAGAGCATTTGGAGAAGGAGAGCGGACTCTCCCCACTCTCGGCCGTATCAGGCCATTGGGGGCGTTGAAATAAATAGAATTTAATAAAACATTCAATGAGTACTTTTTTGATCTCTACCACTCAGTTACTTTAAATGCGATTGTAATTCAACTATACAAGTTAAATAAACCAAATGAATTTGAAAATATGAAGCAAACTAATGATATAAACACCATGAGCTCGCCATAAAGCCTAAAGGTTATGGGAGTACACTTTGTGGTTGTCTAGATAAAATCTTCGAAATCAACCAATTCCATAAATCTCTTATGTATCGTGGGTCAATAGATTCACAGTGGTTAGGTTATATTTATTTTATCCTCTTTATAACTTTAGTCAGAGTGTAAGACGGATACATATGTAGGAAGTATATACTGGGATATATTTTTTTACATTAAACCTTACCTGCGTAAATCAATAGAATTGAGAGAAATAGACTGGGTTATTCATAGAATGTGTTCACATTCATAGGGCAATTAAGACCTTGTGATTCATCTAGTACTTCCAGTGTTATATTACTTTCTATAAATTCTATCTCATATCTGTTTATAAAGAACTATCGTTTGCTTGACTATTTTTAGATGTTTGTTTATACAACACTAGAATTTAACTGACTGAAGCGCATGCATTCTCTCATTGTAAAAGAGCTCATTTCGTTAAAACGTAAGAGATTATGTCTTTCCTTATGCCTTCCTTGTTACATCATGAAAGTTTACCAATTAAAAACTCACTAACATTGAAAATAAATTCCGGATACCTATAAATGATTACTACTAATTATGTCTTGTGGAGAAATCGAATTATCATATGATTGAAATCGCATTGTTTTAGCTCATGATAAGTGATGACAACAGTCATTTTTAAGAAGACGTCCAGGCCTGTAAGTAGAGATGATAGAGTAGAATGGTTAGAGACTGGTTTAATATAGTACAAAACACTTTTATTATATTTTTCATCTATAAAATTACAGACTTCATCTTAGAATTTTGACACAACTTTGCATTTTTTTAATTTGGTGAAGACTGTTACAATTTGAAGGTAAATCCGTAAATCTGTATTACAAGGATGAATGGATCAGAATCTAGATAGAAATCCTCAAGGTCATAGCAAAAAAAAATATGTAAGAACAAGCTCAATGCCCACCTCCTTTTGATAGATTTCAGTGAATTCCATATAGTTCAGTACTTACGATTTATTCGAGAGCTTATAAACATCAGTATGGCAGGGTTGTATGCTCTGAATTGATGATGAACTTACCGATATCAGTGGATGGTACTTAGAAGATTTTAGAAATAAATAAGATATTTAGGAGGGTGAAGTGTAAAAATAAAATGAATAAGTTGTTCGTTTGTCAAGCGGTAGGTCTTCAGTCCTTACTTTGATTATCAGGTTGTTAGTGACTATGTTTACAAACTACTAAATAGCTTAAAAGAGCTTTTGGAGATTTGAGTCTAATCACAAAGTGTTTTTTGGCGACGTAATTTTAATGATATATATATATTCTGAAAATAATAATTACAGAATTCACACCACTTTACAGGCATGATCAGTTTGATATAAATAGTAACATTAGATGTAGAGAACAAACATGTGATATAAGACTGTTCTAAGTTTATCGACCAATTGAGTATCAGACAATTATTTCAGCCAACTGTGGAATACCTCAGTACAATTGATTGAACCCACCACCTTCAAGTATCATGATGATCGTCTAATATATAAACCACTGAATTGGAATGCCATGGTTTACTGTTGTATCCCGTGGAGATTTATGAATGGTAACTTTGAGGACTATTTATAGACCAATATGATATGTATATTTCCTATTGTATAGTTGCTAAGTAACTAAACTATTCATATTCGTGTTCCTCTTATTATGAGCTTTATTTTGACCTATAGACTATTATTATATGATTTACCATTTTTTAGTTATCCCTAGTCTATTAATTACTGTCCCCCCTATTCACAGCCATATTTGGCCAAATCTTGTACAAATGTTATTTTCTATTTAATTGGTACTATGTGGTCAGTTTGTTTGGTATATAAATCCAGTATGTTTGAAATATAATAGTTCATACCACAGAGGCTGTTCTGGACCTAACTGACTGGGCTAGGCAGAGGTAGGACCGATATGCACTCTAGACTGCTCATAGGGTTTTTGTGTATCATTGCTCTGATCGATAATTCACTCCTCTCTGATTGGCGGGAATCAGCACGTTCATATATATATCAACTAGGCAAGAACGCACGCACTCTGGCAATCGATATAACATTTACATACCCGACATCAATCAATCACCGATTGACTATGACAATTAGATAGTAATATTGGTGATATCTAATAGACTACCGCTTTGTCTGACTCCCACCGAAAGTGATTTCTCATGAGAATCACAAGAACTCATCTCGAAACAAATCACTAGTGATAACACAATTACATGTTGATTAGAAGGTTTCGTACGAATGAATATAGTTTGTGAATATTTTCCTCCAAGGATTGTAATCACATGGAGTACCATTGAGAATTAGTACTGATGTCCGTGTATGAGGAAATTCACCTACAAATTCAAAGCTAATCTCTACAAAGCATTTCAAGAAATATATATGGCTTAATTTTTCCAAAGATTCTTTCAAGTAATACGTTAGTATGAAATTTTCGGTGGTTTGGTGGAATAGTTCCTACAACAATAGCAAAGTGGGTGAAGACCTAACCCCCCGTTTACCCATTTCCTTTCATCATTGAAGAGACTTAAATGATATTGAAACAGAAAAATAAAAAGGCGAAGTTGGAAATTCTCCCAATCTTAACACAACATACCACTCGTTTTTGTAAGAATGAATCAATTTATGGGAATAGTGAACGACCAAATAATTGAGATTAGCTAAATGGCCAGTGTATGAAGCAGTCATTAATCTACCAAACACACTTTTTGGTATTGATGAGAGAGGGAAACAAATAAATTTAATTGTGGTCACTTTAATGTTAGGTATTATTCATGCAGTTATCGATGCTCAATGACTACTATTCAGTATCTAACAATTTCGTGTTTACTTAGTGGGTGTGCTGAACGTAAGAGTGTAATTTTCACTGAAGATTTCATTTCAAGCCTTAACGTTTGCTCTATTCTGAGTTTTTGGCTCTTTGGGATGTAAAAAACTGATCTGTTCACAACTGATACATTTGGATAATTTTTGATGCTTAAAATGAAATTTCCCGATAAGAAATGATTTCCACGCCTAAATTTACTGTGAACATGATGTTTAAGTTGTAGGAACACAATATTTCAGTTGAAGCTTGTCATACTGACATTTGTACGTGTAATGAGAAGGACAGGTACAAACATGAGCTTATATATCATAAATACTGAACAGGTATAAAAGGTAGCCAGACTATTTCAATATGGGGACAGGATATTAGCCTAATGATTAGGTAATAATTTCATTGGTTGTCAAGTGACCTACAGAAAATTAAATTCTAGTCGCGTGTATTTTAATTGGCTCTTATGCATGTGAATTTTTGTCTCTAGTATTTTGTACGGAAGCTAGCTTTTTCTCATTATGAGAGATAAGTTTAATGGACCGTACCTTTAACCACAGACATTAAACAATAGATAGTCGTACAATATCGTGAATTCATTGAAGTCTGGCAATGTAAATCATAGCATTACAGCTCAGACGTCTAAAGGTTAAATGTTTGTGCGTGGGACCAACTATCTTGGGTTCCATTTCCCTTTGATGTAGTCTTGAATGAACACAAGTATGAAACTGCTATCAAAATGCTTCCAGGTTTTCAATGAGAACCTAATTAAGATCAGTCCATGATTTAATCGATAAAAGTTGACAAAATTTGAATTAGTAAATAGAATACTAACATGTTTAATCACGTCATTATCATATCTGGCAATGATGGACTACATACTGTGTGTCTCATGATTGTTATTGTTAATATGGATGGATGTCAATAAATATGTGACATACAACGTTATTCAACCATACTTCTTTATATATTCTCTGAATACCATTTAAATTTTGATGAGAATATAATTTATGAATGACCTTATAGCGACGCTAGAGTAACCTCGACAGTATCCGAATAACTAGGACTAAATGAAGGTTATAAAGTAGTGTGAAGAATTAGAATTTTAATTTACAGTTAATGATCAGGCTTAGGAATTGGATTTAGGGTTTTCATTACGAGCTGATACCAGCTAAATGCCAAAATATTATTTAGTCAAATGGATGAATGAATTTCACACCAAAATCTAAGACTTGTTATCCTAAATCTGATTGGTTTGACTATAAATTATAGTCACGCCTAAAATTCATTTTCTCTGTTCTTTAAGACATAAATCATTTCTTATTGTAAACTATCTATTCAAAGTCCAACTTATCAGAAATGATTAACTCATATTTTAGTAAGGATATTTACTTATATATAAATTGGATTAAACTGAACTGTACTAATAAAATTGAATGACGATTCAATAATCTTGAAGGTTAACTGAACCTACTATTTGATTATAAAATTAAGGGTAGAGGGACTGACGATCTCTCACTTTCTGAAAATACTCCTTCTGGGAATGTTAAGTCCCGATAAGAATAATGAATGGTAACTTTGGGATCCATTTGTGGACCAGTATTATGCATATATTTTTTTATCGTATAATTGCTAAATAACTAAACTATTCATGTCCCCCTTATTATAAGCTTCATTTTGGCCTATAGACTATTATTATATGATTTACCATTTCTTAGTTATCCCTAGTCTATTAATTGCTGCCTCCCACATTCACAGCCATATTTGGCTAAATCTTGTACAAATGTTATTTTCTATTTTATTGGTACGATGTGGTCAGTTTGATTGGCATATAAACTCAGTATGTTTGAAATGTAATGGTTCATACCACAGAGGCTGTTCTGGACTTAACTGACTGGGCTAGGCAGAAACAGGATCGATAAGCACTCTAGACTGATCGTACGGTTTTCGTGTGTCGTTGTTCCAATAGATAATTCGCTGCTATCTGATTGGCGGTCTTTTCACGTCATACTTTAACAGGGCATCCACTCTGTCACAAGTTATAACAGGAAATTTGTTTCTTAAATTCTGTAAACCTACTAAAGTTAGATAAAAGTTACATAATTATGTTCAAGACCCCAAATGCCTTAGTACGGCCAAGAGTGGGGAGAGTCACCTCTCCCTCTCGAAATGCTCTCATATGGCCAGCGAATATATAGCCTCTGACAGGGAAGTCCTACTCACTGCCTTCTCGTGGCGGGGGTGTTGTTTACGAAAGTGAGAGGACGAAAAGCGAATGTCCGGCGCTTTAACCGGGTTGGTGGACATGGAGGGTCCACCTAGGGGAGTTGGAAAACCCTCATTCCAAACCAGTAGTGCACATGGGCTCCAGTATCCTGAATAAACAAATGGCGTACGAATCAACCGTTGATCACCGGCTACCATGGGACTGCATCTCCTCACGATGCTCCACTGCCTTGTGGATGAGACATTCAGGTCAAAGGCTCCGGGTGTGGCCCTCTAAGAAAACCACCTGTTTCAGTCTGGGCACCTGGGCAGTATCACAGCCCTCACACAAATCGAATGAGATTTGTGAGGCGCATATTTATCTGGTGCTTCCTTGTACCAATATTTATGTGTTTAAATAAAATAAAATAAATCCTGATAACAATTATCGAACCAATATATTGCCGACACTATTTAATGATAGCTTAACTCTGAAGAGCAACAGGAGAATATAATTTCAAATTTAATATAAATGAATCTCTACAGAAAATACGCTTTACTTTGGAGAGCTACGACTATTGGTAAAAGGTCGTTCCGCACTGCTTGATCTGATGAAATTTAGTGGCTTTTCATAACAGCAAAAGGTGTTAGTAGTCGGGAAACTGAATTCATAAGGATTTACAAAGTTTTACATTATACTGATAAAACTGGTTATTCACTGATATATATATTCTCAGATAATCTAAGTAAACTCAGAGAAACTTGTTAATTGATCAACAGAACCATAGTAAAGTGTAGAATATTTGTCTAATGTCGTAAGGTCTCTTTTGTATCACTAACACTCATGACACGCTAATTTTAAGTGTGAAGAGATAAGATATTTGAACATTTACTAACCCAGAAGTGAATAATTCCTCACATCAAGAAACTAACTTAGGTTGTATTCTAGAACAGAGATAAGAATATAGAAGACGCAATATGTTACAGGAGTAAGGAATAATAAAAGCACAAAATAACACGTACGCTAACACTTTAACAGTTGACCTTTGGCTAAAACATATAACTTTTCTTAATTCAAACAAATCACATTTTAGTCAACTAACCAACCTATATTATCCTCTTAATTTTCTTGATCAACCATGTCTCAGTCATTCAGCTACAACATAGAATCAGGCACATATATGTATCGGTTCAAGTTGCCATACCTTGTTAGCACCTACGCCATTGTGATCGATTCTGAGCCATGTCACAGTCTCCAACCATTAGTTACGATAGTCGCGCGGACCCCAACCAAGTAGTCTGCATCTACCAACATGGCTCAGACTAGAAGTTAATGACTTCAAGCACTGATGCCACGTCTTAGTTTGGCCGCCCCATACACTAGTCAGCATAGCGCGTCGTGGTAATCGGTGTTCAGGCATACGTAACATATGACCCAGCCATCTCAGTCGATGAAGATTCGTGACCTCATCAACTGATTTACCATCATTCCCTAATGTCCTGTGTCTAACCTCATTATTACTTACCCGGTTATCCCAGCAGATGCGAACAATATTTCTAAGGCATCTGTGGTCAAATACTAATAACTTACGAGTATCTTCTACTATTAATGGCCATGTTTCACAGCCGTAAAGTAGAACAGAACGAACTGCTGCGCAGTATGCCATGTCTGCGAAGTACAGAAAAAAAGACAATTTACCATTGAACAAGCACAATAACAACAAAAACGACGAAAAACACAGGAAATTGCACTAATTTTGATTATTGAGTAAGAATATACAACTTCTAAAAAAAAAGAAAAAAAGAGAAAAATATACAAATCTCTGTTGTTATACAATAATAATACAACGATGAGAAATGGTCGAAGGAAGAGGAAAAGCAAATGAACAATAGAATTTTTTTCTTTCTGAAGAATAACAACAACAGCAACAGCAACAACACCAGGAAGCGATTAACACACATTCTTCACAAACAGAAATACGTATGTGTGTTATCCTTACATTATTGCAAAACAAACAGTTCAGATTCATACAATTTTCGGATTTCAAAAGGAGAACATGATACAAAAATACATTAGTCGGTAAACAGAAATAAGATAAAAGTGGTGGTGGTGTTATATAGTTGTGACAGAGGGATACTATAACTACTACTAATACCAATAATAATAGTAATAATGATTAGTAAGAAAAATGAAAGATTTGTTATTAAATTTTTTTTATCTGATTTGTAAAGTAAACAAATACGACAGTGAATTTCAATTGGCTTCTTCTTCTCCTTCTAGATTAAGGAATGAAAAGTGTACCAAACCCTTCTTCTTTTATGAAGATAAAAGACTGTTGAAAATTACACTGAAGGACTAGATATAATAAATGCGTTTATTAATACAAGTTCACCATAATATATATGCAATAGTAATAATAATGCATGCATATATGCAGGCGTAAACAGATAATAAATAATTGTTTACCGGATTAATAGTAATAATAAAAAAGAAAGGTTACACAGGTATGAGAATAGATAGATGTATATATATATAAAGGAAATCTAATAATCTATGTCACAAGCATATACAATACACACAATGAACAGAAAAAGCACAAATACGTTCGAAGATTAGATAATGTAATTGAGATTTATCATGATTTATTGCTTTTCAGTTTTATTATTATTATTATTATTATTATTATTATTATTGCAGTTCTGTGAAGAGAAAAAAACAACAAGCAAAAACGTTATATAAATGATATGAATTATCAGTAAACAGTTAATAGTTGCAAGCGTGAGTCAATTGAAGTTAGACCAACAAGGAAAACCTGGAAGCACTGGACGACCGTTTCGTCCTATCATGGAACTCTTCAGCCTCGTGGATTGGTTGAAGTTAGACATAAACACCGTTGGATGTCGGCCGGCTCAGTGGTCTATCGGTCAAGTATTCTGGCGCGAGACTGGTAGGTCCTGGGTTCGAATCTCGCGAGTGCGGGGTCATGGATGCGCACTGCTGAGGAGTCCCACAATAGGACGGAACGGCCGTTCAGTGTTTCAAGGTTTTTCTTGGTGGTCTAGCTTCAATTGACTTGCAACTATGGAAATACTGAATCTCCATAAAATCCTTTCTGATAAAAACAATTAATAGTCTAGACATTCGATACTGACCTATAGAATATTTAAAGCAACTCCCAATATTTGGAAAGATGTGAAATAAATTCGACAGCCTGACAGTTAGAACACTCGAATACTGAAGCGGAGAGAGAAGCACTGGACGCTACTTTGATTTAGACTGTTATGTAGTACTAATCTAGACGCTTAGGTTTTGTTGGGATGATCCTGCAAATTTCTCGCAATCGACATGACAAGCTCAGGATATATTAAGAAGCATTTTATCCAATCAGCGTTTGATCAGAAGTTTTGCTAGAAATATCACGAAAATGAAAAGTCACATGTAGAGGTTCTGATTGGCTGATAACTACACTGCTACTATATTGAGTAGTATTCTGGAATTTTCAAGAAAACCCAAGGACTTCTAAAATACTATAAAAACCCTATATTTTCTGTACGTAAATAAACCTTTGGAGTAAAGTGCTTCCAGCATATTTGTGCCTTTTCTCTCGTGTACAAGTTGCTGTGTAGTTCTAGCTTGGGGGTTACGAAACTAACTTAGGATCCGAATATAGCGTTCAATCAGTAAGACGTATCAGGTATGTACTTGGTAAATAAGCGAAATGATACGTCCAGAAAGTAAGATAGCTAGGCAATAGAGATAGTCATCATTATTAATAGTGAAAAATCATTGTTCTACGAATATGACGTTGAGCTGAAATCATACAGCATGGAAAAGGAAACAAAAGATGATCCCGGATCAAAAAAGTAATTCGTAATTAGTGACTGTCTTAAGTTGAGCTTAACATAATCGCAATATACAACACAACATAGTCGATAAGCATTAGCTTGGACTGGACAACGTGGTTGTTCATACACTGACATTAGAAACCTAGAGAGTAATCATATATAAAAACATTATGACTGGTATATTTCAGTGCATTTGATTAGAAAACTGTTTTTAAATACTAATGCATAGTGACACAGTTTAGTTACTGTCACATCAAAATTTAAATATATATTTATGAGTAATTTTGCAAATTGATTTTCAGTTAACAGGTAACACACACAAATACTGAACTGTTGCGATTTGGCAATATATTTAACTCTTTGCAGTATTAGCGCGACTTATTTACCAGATAAGTTTATTCGCTTAATCAGCTGGTGATGCTGCTACTCGACAGTTCAAACCGAATAAATTGAACCAGGGTTTGAACTCGCGACATTAAGAGTGACAGAGGATAAGTGCCTATTTTCAACTATGTACGCCTAATTTCAGTATATCAGTCATTCAGCTTAGAAAGAAACCTAAATTTCGGTACATAGTGATAAAGAATACATGTATGACGGAGTTTATCCAGACAACCAGGGTTTACAGTTTTATTTACAAATTAAAGTTGGAAGATAGTAGTTCACTCAAACGTGGATAAACAGCCAAACCCTCAGTGTGCCAGATTCAAGAAAGTTGGTTGAAGAAACATCACAATTCCAGACTTATCACCGGCAAGTTTTGTCCATATTTTTAAGGAATAACAAACTTTTATCACAATGATAAGCTTGTGTATTATGCAAATTAAGCACCATTAACATATAATTGGCACAAAAACAATACAAACCATACCTGTACAGATTTTGGAGTTTTAAGAGGTAACGTCACTGAATGTGCTGATGATAAAGGACAAATACGTGAGTTTTTGGACGATAATAATTTGCGCTTGCATAAATGGGAATTTCTTGTTTGTGATGGCGGACACTTGGGTGGTTTTACGGTTGGTTGATTGGATTGAGTGCTAAGCTTAGATGTGTTAGGTGTAGGGCGATTTATAGGCTTCAATGGCTGAAGGCAAGTTGGTTTGTCCCGCGGTTGTACACAATGCACTGTGGATTTATGGGGTCGGAAATGAACTGATGAATGTGCAGCGAGACGGGATTCTAAACGAAGACCTAATTGGACATCTAAAATAAATTATAGTTTAAGCATTAGTCGTCATCATATGTTAATCTCGATTGTGTGAAATCATGATGTCATTCATGATTTCAAGCATTCGCAAATGTCGTATGAATGAGCTATACCATCAATACATGATCAATTAAATTTTAAGTAGTAACAATACCCATATAAACCTAGTGACGAGAATTCTCAACTATGAATTGTTAACAGTTAGATCTAAATAATCGGGGTGTACGAAATAATGATTAAAAAAGCCCCAATATTATCTTAAAGTGCTGCGAACATTGATTATATGATGAGAATGATTTGCCAGAAGCATAACAAGCGATATCGTTGTCAACATAGCATAGAAGAATACTCATATATAGAGAAATCTGAATTATCAGAGCGATTTCAGCGCTGCATTGACAAATAATAGAGATTTCAAATGAAGGTTGAATACGTCAATACAGATGAATCTTACAACTCTAATTTTAATGTCTCGTAGAAATATAGTCAAGCTGTCGGTTGATAGCACTGTTTTATTCAATCATTGATATTTCTGTTGGTCCGAGTTATGTTGGTAGGAGCAGATTCTTTAGTTGAAGTCCATGTGATCATCATGATCACTGAATAAAGTTGGGTAAAATGGTTCCTAATCAATCCCAATAGTAAAGTCTTTTTGATGTTAGGTCAAAGTATTATGTGGTTTCTTAGTGAGTGCAGACAGGCACACCTTCCTTATAGCTCACATAAATAAAAGAAATGTTTATATTGCAAACGGCATCCTTTGCTCATATTCAATAATTGTATCAACATACGTCTTATTACTGATACCTAGTTCTTAACTAAACGATTGCACTTTGAGTGACTGTTCATGTGGTTTAGTCTACACTCATATAACAAAACTTTCCTTAGATCAGATTCACACTCCACCACGTAATCATTTTTTGCTACCACTGATACTACTAAGACTACTTCTACTTTGATATCCATTCTGATGGCATTACATGACTGTGTTAATATGGTGTGGTAACTTGAGCTGATGCTCACATACACCAGGTTTTACGTTGTCTATAACTTGTTGACTAGATTGTTGCCACAGAAAAGTATGATGATACAGAAAATGAATAACCCATAAAAAGCCTAAAACATATTGTAAATAAGTAGTTTACTAATATGTAAGCTACAAATTACTCAGAAGGATTTTTTTATTATGATCAGAATCATAATGAATATCTTTGAATGAAGTGGAATATTTTCATTTATACAAATAAACAAATAAAAAAGTGTACGCAACCACAAATGTAACAGAAAAAACATCACCAAAATAATGAAGATTTTATACGATTATACCCCAACTATAGCAAGTGTTTTCAATGATAGTGAAGGGGATAGATAGTAACCACTGGATTTTTTAAGTACATTGTTATAGTGTCCCGAGTTACTGCTTTATAACATTTTAGACAATCACAGGGAAGGCATGACGTTATCATAAGCTATTAATTTTTTTAAAAAGTTGAGTAACATTACCTTTTCATGTCATTTATTCCAAAATTCATCAAACTGCAGGGAATATGAAAAAAGTGTTCTTTTATGGAGCTCATTTGTGTAAACACATACCTATCACTTTTTGATTTGCGGAAATAAAAATATGAACTAGTCAATTTTTAGAATGTAATTATGTCATGCAGCGGGATCTGATTATGAGAATTTAAATACTTGTAGTAACAGTAGCCTAAACCCTACAGAGTTACTTTTTGCCTAATACTTAGGGTTCCCTCCAAAATAGGAAATCTGATTATGGTTAACAAGATAATACCGACTATCTGATCGGATACAAACATCTAAACAAGAGGGGTAATGAAAACTGATACCCGAAACATCCATTTACACCAATGAATTTATCGTTAGTCGATAGATGAGAAAGATGAATATTTCCGAAACTTAGTATGGATAAAAAAGGTGATTAAACAACTTTTATTTACATTCACAGGAATATGATCAGTTTGAAAACAGAAAAAAACATATGAAATCTGACATAAACCTTAAAAAAAAAGTAAAACCAACCTCCTGGAATTGACAATTTAGGATGAATATGACTACTTAACGAGTGGGCTGACATAAGTAAATCACGTTCATCTGATTTATTTGCCGACTCCATGTGACTGGTACTTGGTTCAGAACCACCACAGCATAAGATGCATGGTCCAATAAATGGGGGAATGCAAGAGCATTTAATGTGAGGATCACCACGAGAATGTTTGTCTGAAAAGAATAGTCGAGAGTATAAGCGACTTACGTAGTTCCTGTATTATACTAGCGCATTTAGGTGATGAGAGATTGTGATAAGTATGTCGTTTCCGTTTGGTGTTTATGTATGGAGATGTACGAGAACAGCTAACTTCTGCATCATTTTCGGTGTTATTAGTATTACATTGATACTGAGACAACTTTTCAGGATAGGAGTTATTTTTTAACATATAAAGATTTTGTAAACATTTTTCAGCATGTTTTATTTCTGTACATAACCAATGCCAGTTTGAATGCGTTACAGAACGAGTGTATAACCAAGACTGTTTAGAGCTAAACAAACGGGTTTATTGTGTGAGTTAATAAACGAACCTGGACAAAGCCTTCTTCATTTCAGCTTCGTCGTCGGTACTACTTTCTGTATCTTCATACGTCAAGTTTGGTGATATAATGCTAGGCAGAGAATCACTGGAAAGTGATTCATCTTGTGATACAGAAGAGTTGCAGGCGAGCAACCGTGTTAATAAACTGAGAGCTCTAGTGCGATTATGAAATAAACGCTGAGAACAGGCAGACAAACGTTGCTCGAGCAAAGAATGATTTTGAAGAGTTCTCTCATAATCAATTAATTTGTCGCAGACAGTTTGATTTTGAAACTTTGTTGAAATATGATCAAATTGTGAGCTTTGAATTAATGTCTCATTGTCAGTAACAAGACAACTCTCTGATTTATCAGATGAAACCTGTTCAGAAGTAACAGACTGTTCAGCCTCATTTCCCATTGTGCTGTTGTTTTTAATAGCATTGGAAGTACCGTTTACTTGCACGGGCATTGAAACAAAGGAAGGTTCCGTCCGAGGAGCCATTATATTAGTATTTTTTATTTCAGTAGAATCGTTGTTATCAAAACTATTGTGGGGTTGGGTAAGTGAAAGAAGGTTATCCCCATTTAGAATGACATCTGCATAATACTTCAGAAGTCCATTTGTATTACACGAGGCCATACAACGAACTGTACGTTCGCATGCCTGAAAAACAAATAGTGAATTTGTTGATTAATAGAATACACTCAGAATAGGTGTGATTTAGCGCGATGTTTAATAACTAAATAAAAATACATCCTATGTTGATATATTTATGAAGGTGATTTCAGTTTCACTCTGCCTGGAAGAACATTTTCACAGAAAAGGTTTGACACGTCAGTCTATTACATGTTACATTATATTAGAAACAACGACAATAAAATATACAAAATCAGTTTTCGATACGCCAACGAATACAAAGACAAGACACTTTCATAAAATACACTTGAAGGTACCTTCAATAGATGAAAATCATATGATTTGTAGACATATAGATTTCATTAAAAAGCACACACAACACATTGGATGCAACAATTAAGTGAACATATACGTATTGATGTCATATTTATATTCCCTAACCAAAAGTAATTAGTAGCATTTCCCTTTTGGATGGTTTGAACAATATATTTTTTTCCAAAATGTAATTCACTAAAGTCCACTTAGAAAGTTAAACGATAACTTGTTTTGAATAGTATCGGCTTAGTTTGTCGCCTAAATTATGATTGATAGACAATAGTAGCTCGAGTGTGAAAGCATTAATCGAAAACATAGAAATGTGGTTGAGTGGTCAAGAAAATCAACTATTAACCAATATGTACCAAATAAGGACCGTATTATATTAATATTTAGATGGCATCACCGGCCTAGATAGTGGCAGGGTTCTATAGACAAGTGAACATCACCCTTCCTCGATTTCTTTATTAGGTGTATAAACTAAAATCAATTTGTACTGTACCGTTTCAGAGATAACTAAACACATGCACTCGTTTACTCGACACCGTACGACAATAAAGGATCTAAAGCATTCTGACTTTACTACTTGCTATGTGCCGGAAGTGAATATCAGAAACTATAAAAAACCTGTTTATTATCAATAGGTTGGTTATCTCTACTCACTCACAAAAGAAAAGTGCTAAACAAAAAAGTGATGATATTATGGAGAAATCGGAGGTGAAAGACATGTAGCAATAATGAATAACATGAGCCATTAGTAGACAGCCTAAGTAAATTCGGTCCATGTCGACAGAACATCTTTACCTTTAAAAAGAAAGAAAATTATAACGTTGCCTCCACTGGTTTCTATTTTAACATCATTAGTTCCATAGTACGACCTCCACCGAAACTTCACAAACATCTTACTAAAGTATCATACAGTTAAGCTTATTCTTGATTAGCTTTTAATAGGATATATTTATTAGTGTGTTGCTTTAGATACTGGATAAGCTTTCGGTACACCCTGTACATAGACTTGTAAGAAACCTTTAATTTTACCCATGTTTGAAAAGTATGAGCAGAAAAAGAACATGACAAAAACATGTTTCGATTTCGTTTGTCACATCTCAAGTCAATACAGAGGAAAGGAGCTCATTAAAAGTAGAAGCGAAAGAGTGAGAATAAAAATAGCGATAGCAGTGAAGAATAAGACAGGAGTTAAAATACATGATAGAGGAACAACATCACCAACGTAAAACGGAGAACGCATACACAAATGCCTGACTTCTGTATCTGTAAAAATTGCTGAACGACTTATCTATCTTCAGATTTAACTGTAGCTTCAACTTATTGTTCAAAAGCCCGTGGAAAATGAAAATCTTACGAACTGGATCAAACTCCCTAAATAAATAACGCAACAAACATTTTGCCATATGTATTTAATGAAGAGTATGTCGAGGTTACAGATTTAACTTTGAATTTCCTAATGTGACTTCGTGGAATCAATATCATAGTAGCTTTAAGTGAGTGTATTTGATTGCATGTACTGATTGGTAGATTTCTTTCATATGATTTTACCAGTGGTTTGGTGGACTAAGATTAAGTATTCACAGGTTCGAACTACTTTTCATTTTCACTGCTTAGCCAGAGATATGACTAAAAGTCCGGTTCCTGAAGCTTCAACTATGCAATTTGTTGCTTGTACATACTACTTGCAACACTTTCGGTCATACCACTAGCTGAAGTGCAGAACGGATACAGTAGTGTAAAACCTCTTGTAATATTGAACTGATTATCATAATTGTTGATTCGTTTGCACACAAATATTGGTACAAACGGGCACTAAAATAAATATGCGCCACACATATGGGAAAATTAGATTGTGAACAGATACATGAAGGAGGATGAGTATAATCAAAAACAAATGAATAAAAATGAGTGGATGAGAGTAGAAAATAAAGGAAGAAACAGTTCCGTTAAGAAAAACACAACCTGAGAGAATACCTTCAGTTAAAGTTCGTTTCTCTCACTTTTAGAAGAAAGTAAAGGAAAATTACAGCAAGATTATCATTGGCTCCTACTTTAAACCATGTTTGATAAGGTCTCATTTCATTGAGTTGGACTATCTCTCATAATCCAACCAGGTAGTCATGAAGGACCGACAGATGCTAGTCCTGCACAGCTTTCTATCACACTTTAACATTACGTCAGGAAATGACCATTTCCAGTCAACCAGTCGGTGTCATCGAACAAGGTACAATGTGGAAATCGCTAGGATAACATTGGTAATACGTGTCCAAGCGACTTAAACCATAAACAACACCCCCGCCACGAGAAGGCAGTGAGTAGGACTTCCCTGCTAGAGGCTGTATACTCGTGACTGTGTGAGAGCATTTCGAGAGAGAGGGCGGGATCTCCCCACTATCGGCCATACCAGGGCATTTGTGGGCCGGTAGTATCAGTAATAGTGGAAAAGATTTAGTATAGAGAATATGGTTCGAGAAGTCCCTAGAGTAGGAAGTATAAAACGATTTTGAAACCAAAGATCGAAAGGACGGTAACGAGTAAATGGATCTGCTGCATTGAAACTGGTTCCGAGCCAACATCTACTACTGCTCATAATAGTCGAGTAAACAACAACCAGATAGACCGCACATAACGACACGCCTTAGGTTGACGGTTAGTGAATTTGTGGACATACCGCATTTTGATTTGATTACTCTTATCATTTGAGATGGCAGACAAGATTTGTAGCTAAGGTGGATGATTTTGATAGAGTTCTGTCCTCTGAGCTGAATGGTTTGATTATGGGGCTTTTATCGTCCTTCTGGACGACATCATCAGCCCAAACTTCGGATAGGAGTGCTGATGATGTCATTCAGAAGGACGATGAAAGCTCCATGATCAAACCATCCAGCTCAGAGAACAAAACTCCATCAAAAATTTATCTTTTAATAACCAATTAAAACTTTAGTCAACAGCACACGTCGAGGTAAGGGGTGATCAGGCATACGCAACTACGTCCCAAATACCTGCCAATGATAGTTAACTGATTATTTATGTCGAAATAGGTTTGGTGAAATTTCATCAGCAGCCGGCACGGAAGTCGATTATTAAACAGGAAGACCAGCGAGGTTTGATGGGTTAAATTAGACACCTGAACATTTGTGGATTTTTCAAGGAATAAGAGGAACAAATCTCCACAGGCGTTCAGGCCCGCGATAACTGTTTTTTTTGTACATTAGGAGGACGAAACGAAGAGATGGAAGTCCCCATCATTGCTACACGGGAATCTAAATACACTGGTTGGAAACTATTTCAGCGTGGTATACTCTTAGAATGTTGTTACTAGCACTTCTTATAGGCGTACTGTTGAGACGACAACTACAAGACCAGTGATTATGACTGTGGAAGACATTTTTCTACTACTTATCAACCCTGAATCTGGCAAGTCACCGGGTCTTGATGGGTTACATACACGATTACTGCCAACCCTCGAGGACATAATTTCTGAACCATTCACAGAGTTGTTCAACGTGTCCTTTTCGCGCAATCAACACCCTAGGTACTAGAAGGATACTAACGTTAGCCTATTTTTAAGTATGGAGACATCGTGTCTAACTATCAACATATCAGCCAAACTGACATTAAGTTATTTGAAAGATTAATTCAGAGTAATTTACTTATGCAAAATCATTTAGTCTATTAAATCCGGAGGAACATGGGTTTCGGAACAGACATCCATGTTTGACTAACTTACTAATCATGAGGATTGGACAATAGGTCAAAAAAGCGGTTTGTCTGTCGATGTAATATTTGCAAATTCCAGAAAGAAATTTGATAAGCTATCTCACTTAGGGCTTATGCAGAACGTCCCATGGCCAAAGATAAGAAATGAAGATGAGTGGGACACTATCTGAAAAGTGGCGTAGCCCGAGGGACCATTTTACATTCCCTATTATTTTTTCTCTGCGTCAATAAATTACCAAAACTGCTTAAGTCCCCTAAATTCTTTTTTTGGAGACCATGTTAAAGTCTGGAGAACAATAATCCATGAGGCTTAACACCGTGATATCAAAGGTGATTTAGAGTAATCAATTAGACAGTTGCAAAGTTGGGATTCGGATATTTATTTGAGAAATGATGCGTTAATGACCATCGGACACGGTAATAGTTACTAGTATAACATCAATGGAACACAACTCCTACATATGCGGAGACAAAAAGACCCAAAATTATTGATAATTGGCAACTTGAGAACGACTATCTATTGTAATGCAGCAACTGCTAGAGTTTGATGAGTTATGATCACTTTGCCGAACTTTTAAATGCTTCAGATATTCTTGTGACTTTATACTCTGAAACCTCACCTAGAATAATGCATCTAAATAACTGTTCTGTCAAATCCCCAGAACTTACTTGGTAAATGGCTTAGTTTTTGTAATGTTATTTTGAAAATCTGAATGCAGCTGTTTTCGCACCAAACGCGCTCTTTTTACCTTCACGTCATATTCTCCACTTGTAAACTATCTTAGACGCTATTGGTCCATTGTTTCTTTGTGTGTGCTATTTACTAATGATGCTAAAGAACAAATTGTTGCTGTATAAATGCACTTGACTTTTTCCCTTATTCGATTGCTTGTACTCGGCTGCTTATATATTCCCCTACTTGCCTTGGACTTCACCTAGTTAGTGGGGCCTGGGACAACAGATTAGAATAGCTTATCGTGTCACTGGATTTCGTTTGTTACCGCGGAATCGATTTAGCTCAAACACATCATGTTCCATGTTTGATCTAGAATGCTGGCACGCAAGTGTTTTCACCGTATGGGAACAAAGTGATGGGTTTTTCCAAACTATTACAACGAGCAACCAAAACACTTAGACTCTTTCCCCTTATCAAACGCAGGGTGGACTTATACTGGCGTTCCCTACAATAAATAGTGATTGATCCGTCAACATGTCATATCTTTTTGTTTCTTCCACGGTAAATCATTTCTGAGGTGATTAGCAAGTCTCAACGGCCGCGATCGGTCCTAGTTTCTCATCGAAGAGTCGACAACTAGAACATACCATCCGAACAAGTGATATTAGTCTTGTTGGTAAAGAACTTCAAGAAGTTGAGTCGGCAAGACTATAAGTTATGGACGACCTTTGAACGAATCTTAAGTGACCTTGAGAAATATTAATCAAACAGAAAACAGTTAACAAAGAGTAGTAATATTATATACAAAACCAAAGAATTAAAGTGGATGCACTTCTTTCACATAGTTCAAAAACCTGTCAAGGTTAGAAAGTGTCAGAGTGTTATGCCTGAAACTAAATCGATTCCGCGGTAACGAACGAAAGCCAATGACACAATGACACGATAAGCTATTCTAATCTGTTGTCCCAGGCCCCGCTAACTAGATGAAGAAGTCCAAGGCAAGTAGGGGAATATATATGTATTCCGTAAGCAGCCGAGTACAAGCAATCCAATAAGGGGAAAAGTCAAGCGCATTTATACAGCAACAAATTGTCCTTGAGCATTATTAGTAAATAGCACACACAAAGAAACAACGGACCAATAGCGTTTAAGATAGTTTAAAAGTGGGAAAATGACGTGAAGGTAAAAAGAGCGCTTTTGGCGCGAAAACAGCTAAATTCAAATTTTCAAAATAAAATTACGAGATTAAGCCATTTACCAAGTAAGTTCTGGGGATTTGACATCCCCAACACCTCCCCTTTTTGAGAAATCCGAGCACCTCCTCCTCCACGAAATAGTGTTGGATCCTCATATACCCAAGTTTCTATTAATGCGATTGTATTTATAACATGTTTCTGGCATTCAATAGGGGACCCGTTAAGATTGACTGGATGGTGAGGATCGACATTTGATGTGAGGTCAGAATTTGATTCTGCAGAAATGTAGTCATCAGACTTATTGCAAACATCACTGACCGGTTTTGGATCACTATGGTAAACAGCGTCCACCAAAACTGCGCTAGGTTCCAGATTCGATGCATGTAACGGAATTTCTGGACAAGCTTGGGAATCTTTATCACTAGATTCGGTAGACATTTCTATTGCAGAATGAGATTCGCTCGTTGAACCGCTTGATATGATCTCTGGTACTCTGTGGGCGATTGGTGCGACCATTTCATGGGCTTTTAACATAGCATCGTATTGATGAGAGCTGAAAGCGGCATTGTTAGGACCTGCTAATTCAGGGATAGTGGGGTTTGAATCCACTACCGGGTATGTTTCTGAAATGGACGGTGATGGACAACCGGGCGTGTCTTGTGATACTGCTGTTTCGTTCAGGTTGCGGCTTGTTGAGGAATCATGGGGGCTGCGATCATTTGCCAGCTGTGTGCAATTCAGAGATTAATACATCCACTTCCGACGCATATGCGAAGCATTGATGATCCAGAAACTGTGAGCGTAGTTTGACCATGAACTCCAAATGTCGGTCAAATAGCAACTGTAAGCGGTCAGAAGGGAGCGTCATTTTTCACTTTTTTTTGTCCCCGTCGCCAATTGTTATGCCTGAACTAAATCGATTCCGCGGTAACGAACGAAAGCCAATGACACAATGACACGATAAGCTATTCTAATCTGTTGTCCCAGGCCCCGCTAACTAGATGAAGAAGTCCAAGGCAAGTAGGGGAATATATATGTATTCCGTAAGCAGCCGAGTACAAGCAATCCAATAAGGGGAAAAGTCAAGTGCATTTATACAGCAACAAATTGTCCTTGAGCATTATTAGTAAATAGCACACACAAAGAAACAACGGACCAATAGCGTTTAAGATAGTTTAAAAGTGGGAAAATGACGTGAAGGTAAAAAGAGCGCTTTTGGCGCGAAAACAGCTAAATTCAAATTTTCAAAATAAAATTACAAGATTAAGCCATTTACCAAGTAAGTTCTGGGGATTTGACATCCCCAACACAGAGGTTCTAAAATCGTAATTTATACGGTAGAGGAACTCATCCATATGGCTCCATAATTTTTGGCCTCTGGAGCCATGATAATGTCATAAAAACCCTCTCGGTCTCCACCACATAGCTTCAATATTGTTTGTGTATACTACAGTTGTGTAAATTTATCATTTTTATTATGGATATGTCCCTACAATACTCATACCACTGAATAGCCGAAGTTTCAGTGACATCCGCGAATACTACAGCCAATATTACTGGTGCTTTTATTATTAGTATTATCTGCCTTAGTCTCAAACTGGATCGAGAGCCAGTCAGAAGGGTTTGAGGGATTTCACGGTCAGGGGACCGATTCTAGTACCTGGTGCTCATGCACGATCACGTCACAGGATTATATAGATTTGACAATTAAGCGGCTACAATAAATGAGATTACCAAAAAGTTCCTTTATTTGTAATTGTAGTAATCAAATGACTTGTAGACCCTGTGAAGACCACCGTGTGGAGGAAGACGTTCTCAAGAATAGGAACATTTCCCGCTCGATCCAGATTGAGACTAAGACATATTGTAATAATAGCCGCGAACTGTACAATAAAAGCACCAGTAATATTGGCTGCAGTATTCGCAGATGTCACTGAAACTTCGGCTATTCAGTGGTATGAGTATTGTAGGGACATATCCATAATAAAAATGATAAATTTACACAACTGTAGTATACACAAACAATATTGAAGCTATGTGGTGGAGACCGAGAGGGTTTTTATGACATTATCATGGCTCCAGAGGCCAAAAATTATGGAGCCATATGGATGAGTTCCTCTACCGTACAAATTACGATTTTAGAACATCTGAAACTGTTTCTAACTTTGACAAGTTCTTGGACCATATAAAAGAAGTGCATCCATTTTAATTATTTAGTTTTGTATAAAATATTTTTACTCTACGCTGACTGTTCACTGATTATTTCTCAAGGTCACTTAAGATTCGTTCAAAGGTCGTCCATAATTATAGTCTTGCCGAAGTTCCTATTCAAGTGGACATCTTCCTGCAACATATGTTACATCTAAGGACAGCATTACGGTGGTCTGCACAAGGTCTACAAGTCTTTTGTTTACCACAATCACAAATAAAGGAACTTCACAGTAGTCTCATTTATCATAGCCGCTTAATTGTTACGACTCATAAATCCTCTGTGAACCGATCGCAAATGAGCACCAGGTACTGAAATTAGCGCGGAAACACAGATGTAGTTAAAATAAGCAGCTAACAAGCTGTAGTGGAAAGTGATTACTGATCAAAAACATCGATAAGCACTGGAAAACTCCAGACGGCATAAAATATGAACAATGTTGACAAATGATAGGGGAAACAAATCCAGAACTCAATAGATAGAAAAATTCTTCGCGAATTCCATGAAATAAACTATTTTTTAGCAATAACGAGAAGTTGCTAAAGTCAACAAGCCGAATTCCTTCTTTGCTACCAAGACTCACACATTTAAGGTTATGATAGCAGGGCTTTCGCATTCAGAAAGACCCAGACACAAAAAAAGTGGCATAGCTATTATCTTAAGGAAAAAACATAAAGAATGTTTTGCATTTTGACACTTCAAACAAACTAACCGTATTAAGAAAGGTTTCGAAGGACACGGCATCAATCTACAGGTCGTAATCCAAAAGCCCGCCCGCCAAAAATGGGACGTCAAGGTCAGGAAACGAGACAAAAGTCGACCGACCAATCCATAAAACCAAAGCTTTTTAAACAAAAACTGAGATGTACAACTGTCTTATGGAAACTGTCAGCAGAAAAACTATAAAAATGACTGACATATCCACTTCAACACGCTACTGCATTTCGCTTAGTCTTTTGTACACTGACACTCATATTCTTTATACCGGAATTTTCGAGCTAGAAATAACTCGTGTCCGAATTTTTCGTTTTGGGATAGACTTATATAAATAAGAGAAGGAACATAGCAACCCTTTCTTAATCCAAATTTTATAGGATCCTAAGATGCGTTAGACCTGCTTGATCAAGTAATAAATTCCTGTCAACAGATATTTCGGCGGACATTGTAGATAGCTGGTTTACAAGTGTCGTCTGACAAAAACCGGCAGGTCGAAGTGAGATCTAGGATAGATTACTCGGTCGTTTGATGAACTAGTATAATCGATAGTTAAGATATTATTCAAGTATCATAAACCTTTTAACTCAATACCAATTGGTAATTATGAAAATGAGAACAGTTTTTTCATTGGTACAAGCAAACATCGGTGTGATTATGAAATTCTGACTCTGGTATTTCATCTTAATGACCCTAAGCTGTTGTTTAAAAAACTGAAAAACTACTTTACGAGGCTCAGCACGATATCCAAGGGAATGCGATATCAAGACTTGTGCCCTGTGCTCCATCTTTCAGTCACCGAAAAAGTCCACGACTTGACTTTGAGTGTCCACACGTCACAACCGATTACCACCATAAGACGCGAAATATTGAATTATCTACCTATATCAAATGGTCAAAGAATCCAAAAATGTTATCATGGGATAACATTAGGCTTCAGGTCACGATTGCTAGTGAAACAATTCTAAAACGAGAATGAATTTAAACTCTCATGTACTACATTCAAAACTGTCTAGATACATATACTCGGACACCTTTGAGCCTCTTTATAGTGGAATTTCTCGAGAATATACCTCGGCCTTACCATAAATCCTGTCCAAAAATATATCGTCCAAAGACACATCCACAATAGAACTTAAGGAATACATCAAAGGTCTACCAGGGACTATTGCCTCAGTGTAAATTGGCTGTAAGAAACAGAGTAAGTTGCCTGAAGGACAAATGTCAGGTTCTCAGAGCAGGTCTGTAAAGTACAAACAATCGAAAATGCTTTGTCTGTACCACTGGAAATTCGGTCCCTAATCGACCACAGTCAACCATGCGTCTAGCTCAAACAGACCCAGTGGAGTGTGGAAAGCGAACAACTTTTCTGCACGTTGTGACAACTGTTGAGTAGTGTTTTAGTAGACGTTGATAAGAGGAATATCGGCACTACATTTCCAGTGGATACAGGTGTATTGCTTAAATTCACTTTTCAAAATGAAATCGAAACCTAACGACAAACACTCCTGTCAAAAATACCAAAATCAATACTCCCGGGGACAAGACTTAAAAGCAATTAACCCTGGTGTTTATCGCAGACTTTTGTCTGGTAATGATCTCAATAGGCGCTTAAGAAGGATATGAATCTTTGGATGTGTCCACTGGAATCCTTCTGCTTTAAATCTAACTATTCTGGGACTTCTTACTCATTACATCGACTTGACTACTTTTAATGATTGTAACGACTCTCTGTGATTATTCATCGTTGTCTCCTAAGGATTGATGACATGCAGTGGCAACACCGTGCTAGTAATACAAAGGTTCGGCTTCGGGTGTTCGGTACAGCGACGATAATGCAATTGGTGAAACTATCTTGAAACATCCACTCCGGTGGCTTGGACGTGTTCTACGAATGTCATCCCAGAATATTCTACGTCGTGCATCATTTGCCGATGCTGGAACTGGTTGGAAAAAGAGAGATCGGTCGTATTTGACATGGTGTTATGGTATGAAAGCTGTACAGGGCTGGATTCTCTTTTTACCTTCACGATTCCCTGGCTGGGGTCCTAGATGTGGTGGCTAGAGATGATATCGTATGTGTTTCAGAATGATAGCCATTGGAGATTGTGCTGCAACTTTATTTTACTTTCTCCATAAGAAATGGACACAACTTCTTTGGCATGAAGAATCCTTTCTGGCTTTACCCCTTCTAACTTAACTGCTTCCACCATTAGTATTTCGCTGTCATGCACCAATTTCTGTTCGTTATCGTTTCCTCTTAGCTTATACACACATTATATTCCTTATCTCTTCATTTTTCCATTGTTATTGTATGGCGCATATATATCCGGTGCCCCTTCGTACCAATCTTTGTGTTCAAATAAATAAATAATAATCTTAATTATAAAATTAAAATTGGAAGTGCGCCTGTTGTTCTTCAGGACGCGAAAGACCATTTTTCAATATATTTAAAGCCAGTATAGATGAACTCAACTAAATGCTATAGTTGGGCATTATCCGTCTCTCTGGTAGCCAATAATAAACGTCGTCCGAAAGAAAATCGAAGCACACTGGCTATCTTGTGAGAGCTCTCAGTTGTCGAAATGTAACAGACAGATATCAAGTGACACACATTCAAGATTCCATGAAAGACTTTCTGCGCATGACCATGTTTACAAAGAAAACACAGCCAGAGCCCACTACCATATACCAATGACTGAAGAGGATATTACTCGGATAGTCACTACTATACCCTTCGGAATGCTTGAGTTCTCGTGCTTGCAAGGTGTTCTTGGCAGTGAAGTACGAAAATTCCAAGAGGTTTGTGGACAGTTTGTCTCGAGATATTCTATTCATGCAAATATACATAATGATCCTACTAATTATCAGTCCTAGCTTAAGATCACATAAATAGCATGTGACTGTCGTGTCAAACAGGCTAGATGTGAAGGAGCACCCGCAAGTGTGTTCATGAAATTATATTTCAAAGATTTCTCGAACACCATAAACTCGGACGAGACTGCACTGAGTAAAAATAAGTGGACACCACTAAGAAGCATCCCATACCCATTCCTAAGCACAACCTAGTTGTTCCGATTTAATTACCTTTTATTGTTAACTTATACTCAGCAGTGCGCAGTAACTTCGTTCAAGAGGAAATCGAAAGGTTGTGAACTGACTTCTGGGGCTACTGGAGTTATAAAAAAGCCAAAGAATGAGTTATTCTAGGCGTTTGTGAAAAATTGTTTTGACAATATTTCACACTGTCTCTGACTGAAAAGGCCCCCAACAAAGCAGTTGAGCGTACTCCAAATCAGTTGACAACCAATAACTTCCATCTAAAATAGACACTGAGGAGTGTTGAACTCTACAATCGCTCATAAAGTTTCAAGATTTAGTATACAACTTCCGAACATTAGTCTCTAGCTGAGATAGTTACCTTCACCTCTTGATCTACTGTGACCCGATCAAAGTGATGCCCCGACCTTCTGTCCCTAAAAAAGCATGACAAAATTATTGTTCAGTAATTTCTACGCTTCGCCCTCAATGTTGAGAAAGCTACCATCAAACCGGTAAGTATAATCATACCTACAGAATGATGTACTCAAGTAGGTTAGGGAGTTTATGTTGCATCAATAGTCACAAGTTTACTGCCGTACAGATTGACCCATGGAAAATCTTTCACAGACAGATGAGTATTTTCCTTGCCTTTTGTGCTGATGTAGTAGGCTATTTTTATTTATTTACTTACATGCGTATTCAGGTGAACAAAGCTTTCAACAGCCTTTCAACAGTAACTGATATCATAGCCGGACTACTTAAAAATCCTTCATTTACATATTGGCCATTTTTAGAACATTTGTCATAACTACGACTGACAGTAGATCTCAATATAAATATGGGCTGTTCATCAACTTATCAGGCTTCCTAGGAGCTAAGAAGGTACGTTACGCCTTATATCACCATCGGGCCAACAGGTTGGTAGAACGTTTTTATCGCCACTTAAAACTGCACCAATATTACGCACAAACCCTACTCAG
Organism: Schistosoma rodhaini; assembly: GCA_944470415.2. NCBI lineage: Eukaryota > Metazoa > Platyhelminthes > Trematoda > Strigeidida > Schistosomatidae > Schistosoma > Schistosoma rodhaini. Next base: position 37,129,912 of record OX104038.1, read on the forward strand.
GGGGCCTGAATTCTGGACATTAGTTGTGGCTGTGAATAAGAACTGCTGTCAAAACACTCCAGATTGGGCTGAAGCACTTCCACTCATGTTAATCGGTATTCGCAATACAGTAAAAGCCGATGTTAGATACAACTCGTCTATGGAACGACAATCCTTCATCTTCTTCAAAGATTATGGATCTAAACTATTACACATGGAGACTTACAAACGCCATGTGTTCAGTTAAATTTGTTTCGACTCTACAGCAATCAATCTCCATTAGACCTGACATACGAAATAGTCCATACGTTTTTGTACATCGTGATTCAATGCGACGACCTCTCAAAATGACATACGAAGAACTCTTCATAGTTCTTCATTGTAAGCGTAAATACTATATTGTCCATAAAAACTAAACTAACAATAGCGTCTACATCGATCGTCTTAAGGCCGTGTACATAGAAGGGAGCCTTAATGGTGTTGATGTTCCTCTAGTACACTAGAGTGACGCTAGCTTCATAACCACAATAGTGACGACGAAACTTTGCTGGCATCTGACAACGCTCCCAAAACAAAGATAAGGTTTCTGGGGCGCTTAAACGATTACTGAGAATAGCACGCTGCACAAACTTTTGTTTTATTCCATTTGTTTATATTGTTGTGTCAAAAACAAAACACTGTTCAAATATGCTGATACACACGTATATTTTTCCTAAAATGTCCAGAAAAACATTATTATGCAAAAAATTGTTTTTCATGCTGTTGCACGTTGTTTATGCCCATGCGTACCAATTTTTTCCTTATTTGCACTCTTTTGGTCCTTACGCACGTGCGAGTGTACTATGACATGCACTTACAAATTCTTTTCCTTTTTTAGGAATCCTTGAAAAGATGAAAATCCGATGAAAAATCCGATGAATAGAAGTTTTCATTGTGCATTTGTTGTTGCCATATTGTACCGCATGTCCACTTATATTAGGGAAGGACATATCTAGCTATCAGAATAGTGTTTACCAACGACGGGCTCCTTGGGTTTAAACTTCTGGAGCAACATATATTTCGATAGCCTTTCAAATGTATTTTCGAACTCCTTCACTTTCCACTTCTGATTCGGATGGGTGAGTATACTTCAGTTAAAGATCACCTACGTGTAAAGTTGTTAAACTCCGAATACCTATGACATCTTAAGGTTTGTATGACTAAACAGATACGAGCTACATAAGAACTCGAAGATCTAGTCAGTTAGACGAACTTTTAAATAAAGTGTGACGACGTTAAAACCTAGATCTTCTCAGATTCGAAGAATTATTCAGCGCCACCTCACGAACACCTGAATATTTCGTCTTGTAAGAAAGTGGGAACACTAGCAGAATAGGTATTGATAGGCCTTAACATGCTTAGTTAGATGAAAATTCATCAATGTGGTAATAAGTCGTCGACCTGGGAAAGTAACTACAGGGTTGTCAGATAAAAAAAGAATAAACAAACTGTTATCAAGACGGTTTGCTAGACACAACAGATTTTTCAGCCCAACCTATCTAGAGCTTCGTCTTCACCCTAAAAATGTACTATATTCATACTGAAGTTTTGTCCGTCGAATGTGCTTTTTGTGTGTGAGAAAGCGAGAACAAGAAACGAACGAAACAGTGTCTTTTTAAGTCTTGTCGTCATCATAAAAAAATGAAGCAGACAAAGAAAATGATACCAAAATAATGATAAACTTAAGCTGTGTTTTGTCACTGACTCCAGATCATTTCATGTTTGACCGTTATACTCGCATTAAAACCATGGAAATGAAGTATTACAGTAGACCCAGCATATTACCTTATTAAAGCTACTTCATGCTGTTTTCGGATTGCCCATCTCCATATTCTTCAGTCATTTCAACTGCCTCTGGATAATCTGAGCATTTTTCTGAGCTCGCGATGTCATAACACTGAGAGGCTGACCTGATAATTTCATATTTGAAACTTCTCTCTCGTACCACCTACTATGCCGCCTAGAAACACGAATGAGGCTGAAAAATAGAAGCCTGTTTATGAAACAATACGAAAAATCTAAATAACACGTCTGTTTTCTCGAATTCTTTGCTATTTCTATCAATTTGACTGGAGATTTACAGTGTTTTTAGCGCTTAGTTACCATTATTTGACTAAATATACTCTAAAGTTTATGTCTACATTTCTTCCTTCCATACAAGTTATGCAGCCAACTTTAAAGTATTCTCATCTTCGTGCCTGATGACATGGAAACAATTATTCTGAAAACCATCGTTGTTATTCAAGACAAATAGTTCGGTCGTCAGCACAAAACCACTCATAAACTACTCTTAAAATTCACAGTTGAAGAGGTTTTTGGTTTGTTTTGTTATGACACTAAACTAGCGTTTATATGAAAAGTAAACATTGGGCATAACTACGGGTGTGTGTATGAAACATTTGTACTCTTAAAAGAAATAGAGGCGCTTAACCTTGTTTTATGGATCCAAGATCACGATTTATTTTTTCCACTGCTCAAACGTATTTCCAGCTGGACAGAATCAATCTGAATGAGCTTGAAAATGAGCGACACGTCGTTAGCTTTTTAGATTGCCTAAATATTTTTACTCTTGCTTGCTATCTCGGAAAAGACGGAAGTTTATTGTTTTTTAATGAAGTGAGTTCAAATTTGAAGGAATACTCATAGTAGATTGTGCATCATGACAACACAAACCAAATGCTCGTGTTCGTCAAATTACAACCAACCTACATAAATGAGGAGAATTACAAATCAAGCGTTATGGTTTGTTCAATTCCTGGTTCTCCGGTTCTTAGTTTCTACAACTCTATCAGCAAATTATTCGCGCCTTTGTTGCTAAAAGTAAGAGTGAATAAATTGTTTACCTCATAGGGTGATGATAAATCAATCTTACAAGACCCAAAGATACAGATGGCTCTCACCAATCTGGCTGCTGGATTGTCTGCCGCCGTTAGCAAGGGTGATGGTTCTGAAAACACGATAAGTAATTAATTTATGATAAAAATTATTATGCTAATAGTTTTATGAAAAAAACCGCACATGGCTCATTAGAAAATCCATTATACGTTAACCGAACTAGTGTCAGATACTTAATATCCCTTTGCCAATGTATGCTTGTAAACAATCACGAGTTTTTAATCATTGCCTGTCACTAGCCATATAATCTTATGCGTCTTCAAACTATTTTTTTGAAACATTTATCATCGATGGGTGGAATAATTATCTGCTTATTTATGTAGCCAAAGAATATTACCAGTTCTTGACCCTTTTGTCGAACTCAAAGAGTCACTTTGCCTTATTTAGATAATTTCTAGTTGTTCAAACGAATAAGCTTCCTTTTGATCTAATTCACATTTTCAAAGTGACTAATTTCTCTTTCCAGTATACATCATCATCTAACTGTCGAACATGACTTTGGAAACCAGATTAAACATGTTTTAAAAATGTATATGTATTATAGATATATAAGGGAAAATATCAAGTGAAGAGTTTCATCCAAGGGAATCATGCCTGTAGCTTATAATTTATAACCCCATGACCCACCCAGAGAGAACTTAATGCCTGGATATTTTTTGTGCGTAAAACATCCAATAAAGATTTTTCACTTTCTTTAGACGTGAATTTCTACAAAAGCCTGAGGAAGTATTTTACTTTCGTGGTATTTTTGTTTATACTTAGTCTAATTTTATACTATTACACGCTGTAAGTGATGACTTTATCGAAATATATACCTCAAGTTTTATTAAGTGATATGACAGAATTCATAAACAACGACGACAACAGAGATTTACATAAGCGTAGAATGAACTAAAATAGATACCGGACAATGTTAGTAAAAAGCTAGTCAAAGTTTCATCTTTAGAGAAGAGTGGTGCTCTGGTACAGTAATTCAGTAATTCACCAGAGATGTGACATGTAAAACTGCTTGCACGTTTTCTACTAAGTTTTGCGAGCGAATTCAGAGTTAAATGCTTGTTCATAAACAATGCTGATGCCAAAAAAGTTCACCACTATGGATAATTAGTGCAAAAAGTATTGTAATCGAAAACTATCAAGGATGTGTAGATCATCAATGTCAGCAATCTGTATTGATGATTGGGCCTGTTTAGGTCGGACGAAAATGTTGTGACCTAGCTCATGTCAAAGGTTCCACTCATAGTTAATACTTTACCTGGATTGCTTTATCGCTATAACTCTGTGGCTAGCTATAATAAACGCTCTCAATAAGCAACAGCATATATAAATATTGAAAGTAATGAAAAGTACAAGGCAGAACCACTGCCACATGCCTATATCCATGACATACAATCGGTTGATACACGTGTTTACCCTTGATCTTGAATATAATCGGTAAATTGTTCGACATTCATTGACCTAACTGACATATGATTTGGCCAGGGCCCAGGAACATTTCAATGGGCCTACATGTGTTTTGCCAGTAACATATTTATAATATTTGGAGTACACAGAAGGCTCCTTGATCATATTTATGCCCGGGTTTATCAACATAAATATTATGATAGTAAATATACTTTATATTATATCCCAGTGAGTAGAAAAATTATATCTATGATGTTTCTACCCATTCAGATATAAAAAAGTTTTATTATTAATTTTCGATCAACTGCTCAGTTTATTTGGAACTATCGAGACCATTTTTAGCACTGACACCTATAAACTCATCAATAATTATTATGGCACTAATTTAGCCTATTACTTGTCCCACAAAAATATCCTCGGTACATTGGTAAGATTATCTATTTAAATTTCTGGAGGTATTTTTGTAGCGTTTCATCCCGAGAGATGTTTAAAATCCAACCCGTTTATTTGCAGATACGTGAAATACATCATTTTATTTGTAAAAGCTTACCAACAAAGACCTTAGAATACTAGATTAAGTTCAAAATTTGTGTATGACACACTGAATTGTTAAGGTGAGTGGCATTTATAGTCGCCACATAATGGAGTCACCAAAAAACCTGAAAATCAGCTTTGAATTCTCACTAATTTAGTAACACTTTTAGTGTGATATTCATATTTATATTTAGGCTGGATCATAGGATAGTCTTATCTGGCCTTGTTATTTATATTTTGTCTAGGCATTTTCACGCTCATGGATGAAGTTAATTATTGGCGCAACCAATCAAAATGCTGTTCAAACAATAATATAGATGAGATGAAGCAGTGTGAGTTGTTCGTATCCCTTCTGGAAGGTCCAGCCAAAGAATGCAATCGTATTGAGTCTTCATCCCAGTCAGCCTCGGATTCAAAGATTGACTCATTAGGGTTGTCTACTCATTGTTCTAATTCCACTCAAAAACAGCCTTCTTTTGGAGTTTTTCTAACAGATTTAATTGACATTCTTGACTCACTTTTAATAGACACGCTGGACGAACTATGGAGGTGCACCGATTCAAGGGTGACACAACCTTATCCAGAGCACAGGATGCGCCAACTTATTGAAAGTTTGAGTTACTGGACAATACGCATGATCCAAAGTTTTCTGGGAAGTGTTCACACGTTGTCAGAGAAAACCGAAATATCCATCTCAAGTTTATGGATTTTGCCTTTTGATGAAGTGAGCAGATTAAAACTGAATAAACCACATCTCATTAATACTAGAAATCTTCTGGTCACAAAAATGTAATGATTAATTTAGTTCCTTGGTTGTCAAGTGATAACAGAAAGTATCACACATCTTACTTCTATATCTACCACTTATCACGTCTTATGAACGGCATAAAAAAACTTTCAAGTTATTTTATTTTTGATGAAAATGTGATGGTTTAAATGAAGTGTTTTCTTTATGTACTAAATTAGTTCAGGGTCATTTTACATGTTGATATTAAATCAAGAATAGGTATATTCTTAAACCAAGACAATATGTAGTTCGAAGACCTACAAATATCTTTTAAATGACCATCGTGAAAAAATATCAACCTTGCCAGTAAATGTGCATAGTATTTTCAGGTTTTAAACTTATTTGGTGATATTTGTAAATTTATCCACATGACTATTGTGATAAAGGCTAAAAATGATGGATATTCATTAAACTACTCATTAGTAGTTTCGATACACAAATAACATTTTCTGCTCTGCAAGTAGGTACTTTCTACTCTTAGATATAGATGTTCAGCTACAAAGTTTGGCAAAATTAAACTTCAAACAATATGAAAGGTTTACTATATGACTTCAAGTGTTTTTAGTCGAAAAATATCAGATAGCTAGTTATTAAGTATTTTTTTCTTTGTGTTTCTAAAAATTGACTCTGTTTGCGATTGAATTCTAAGTAAATCTTGTCGTTAATATTTTAATTTCAGATCTATGTATGTGATGTTAATAGGACATGTTATTCAACATGATATGTGTCACTTAGTTTTCTGTTGCAGTCATATTATCTGGACAAGAAAATGTTTGAAGGAGTGTCTGGAAACTGAAGTGTTTCGGTAATAAAATTTGTTTTACGTTACGGCGAACAGTCCTAAGATAATTATTGAAATCGTGAACAGATATAAGTAAGACGATCGCTGAAAACCAGGAAGTACTGGAGAGCTTTTCTATCTTACGATGAGACTACTGAGAATTTCGGGTCTACTACCCCACCAGAGATCAAACTCAGGACATTAGGTCTTGCAGAATGAGCCTAACTTTTAGACCACTTATTAACGTTCAGTTCGCAGTACTGTGAAACCATCTTCCATCATTTTTGGTCGATGAATAACTTACACCCGATCTGACTAAACTCCACTGTCCGCAGATTCTCATCAGAATTAACCACACGATATTTATCTCTGTGCGGGGTTTTGAAGATTATAGAAAGTTAAAAGTATAAACAACTAGATAACGGCTAAATAGTTCACAGGTTTAGCTCTCTCTGTTAGAGCCCTAGGTCTTGGATTTGATCCCTAGTTGGATCTTTTGTGTGAAATTATGATGAGTTCCATGCACAAATGTAACAGCTGTCAAGTACTTTCCGGTTTTATTGATCATGTAAATTAAAACGGTTTGTAATCTATCAGTGTTCATAGTTACCCCTTGTTTCATCTGTTGAATTTCAATAGCACTCAATCATATCAGCAAAACACTATACTGGAAATTTTTGCTGTTACGAATCACTGTATATCACTTATAATAATGATCAGTACTCTCGAACCAAATCTTGGTTATGTAAAAAGAAAATGAATGTTTTCATTGATTAAATTCAAGCTCATTTAGAATATACTTGTAAACATTCAGTGCAGAGTGTTACAGAATCATGCAAATCTTTAATTATTTATCTCAGTCAGCAGTTCATGTTGCATGACTAACCTAATTAAATTATCAGTGTCGATTATAGTGTTAGTTAAATCACAAATTTCGCTTTTAAAGGAAACTATATGATTTTACCTAGTAACAAAAAAACTCATTAAAATCTTATAAATAGTTGTTTTTGGTCTTAAAGTATCAATAATTGGTCGTAGACCAGACCACATTGAAAGCACCGGTTCTCGTCCGATCACCGCAGTTAAGCAACGTTGGGCCCGGTCAGTATTTGCATTTGTTACACTAATATGCTTGAATTTAGATTACTGAAAATGTTTAGCTTAGAAGAATGAATGAGTCCAGATACTTTACTGATGAGTTCTGTTTCAAATTACTAACATGACTAACAGTGTTTGAATCAACTTACAGAGTGATACAAGTCCTATTTGATAGTTTTTGTACGGCATATGTATATGGTAAGGTTTTATGAAACAAGGAGGGGGACGTTTTAAACTTCTAAAACTAGTTGCTTTTAAATTCACTTAGTATCGTTTGTTTGAATCTTCCCATTGATGTTTTAGGACTGCAACTGGTCAGTCTCTAATTGGCATATGTGCATATTGTGCGCATTGTCTCGATTAGTTACTTTTATCTTCTTTGATGGATTGTGTAATTTTCTCCTAATTTATCTTTTTGTTTATCATAATGATTAGGTTAAACAGGCTATTCAATTAAGCATTGAAGCATGTGAACGATGGATAAAATCTACTGATTTATTAACTCAACAATTATGGCCACGTTATACACCACATCCATGGAATGGTCCATTACCGAATTTGGCATATCTAATCCAGTTTAAAAATCGATTGAATGAAGTAAGGAATTTTGGATAACTGAATTGCTCCTAGTCAGTGTTTAAAATAATCGATAAATTTAAAAAAAAATATGTATCATATATAACTTTCTTGTTGCTCAATGACTTTCTCAATCGTAGGTAGATTCCAATGTTATATGTGTATGTATTTCACCAATAAGAAAAATATCCAAATAAACAAATATCTGAAAATAGATAAAGTTTACTTTTCCCACAATACCTGAATATGTTCTCAATGCATTTATCAAGGGTTTCAAAGCCGTTCAGGTTTATATGAAACCTTGGTAAACAAACATCTGGTTATAGATCAGAAGGGGTTTTGTGGAGAATTTAGTATTTTCATAGTTGAAATCATGAGTCAATTGAAGTTAGATCAACATCTGGTTCTCTTTTCTTCTTAGACATACAATAGCTTTATTCGACTTCGGAAACTACTGAGAATTCTTAAGTTCTCAAATAATAAAAACAGAGTTATTGGAGAAACAGCTTGGTCAGAATTCACTCTAAACTGTGTTAGTATTAAACAGTACCTTGGAGTTCCCTGGGAATCTGTTTAATATTTCAGTTAAATGTATCTACATTTAAGAGACTTGCTTTAAATGAAATAGGTTCTATTGAGTTGAACTTTGTTACATAATGACGATTAACTGTTAAGCAGCAACTTTTTAAAAAAAAGACTTAAAAAACGAGTAGAAAATGAGGAATTTATCTAATCAAAGTTGGTGTTCACGTACGATCGGTTCACAGCTGATTTTAGAGAAAACGTAATAACTAAGGGGCTAAAACAATGGGACCACTAAGAAGTCCCCTTATTTGTGGTTGTGGTAAACAAATGACTTGTAGACTTTGTGTAGACCGTGATGATGTTGTCTTTCAATGTAATACATATTGGAGGAAGAAGCCTGCTAGAAGAGGAACTTTCTTTGCTCGATCCAGGTTGAGACTAAGGAAAATTATGGCAATGGTTGCGAACATGATCGTAAAAGCACCAGTAATACTGTCTGCAGCTGGGTACTACAATATATACGGATGATTGGGAGTGTACAGGTGCCTACATAGATTTGGTTATGTGCATCGTGTCGTTATCCACAAGTAGCATTTTGTGGACCCAACAACAGAAGTGCACACAAGCAATACTGAAGCTATGTGGTCGAGGTTAGTAGAGTTTTTACAACCTTATCATGGCTCCAGAGACCGACTATTATGGAGCCATATAGATAATTTCCTCTATCGTATGCATGACGATTTTAGAACCTCTAAAACTCTTTCTAACCTTGAGAAGTTTTTGAACCATGTAAAAGAAGTGTATTCCCTTAATTTTTTGGTTTTGTATCATATATCTTTACTTTATACTAACTTTCCTCTAATTAGCTAATATTTATCAAAGTCACTTAAAATTCATTCAAAGGTAGTCCATAACTAATAGGCTCACCGCTTAATTTCTTCTTGTTTTCTTTTAAACTTAGATTCTTAACTTACGTGGTTTATACGAACAGTTATATTATTTTACAACACCCATTGAACATAATCAATTCAAAATGGATTCTGGATTACATAATATCATATTTAATACATTAGAATTTGACAATCTAAAAGAAGATATAATATCACCTATATTAAAACAATTTATTAATCCATTAGCTTATAATCCTTATACAGTTGAACAATGGCAATCTGTTATACAATTAATTGATATACGTCTTCAACCAATTGAAGAATGTGCAACTAATAGATTTCGAACAAAAATACTAAGCTTATCTAATAAAGTTGATTGTAGGTTTGCATTTTTTTGTTTACAAAATTATGATTAATGTTATTATTATTACTGGTAGTAGTAGTATTGGTAGTGTTGGTAGTATTGGTAGTAGTAGTATCAAATATTTTGATGTAAGTTTGTTCTCTGAGATGGATGGTTTGATCTTGGAGCTTTCATCGTCCTTCTGAACGACATCATCAGCACAAACTTCGGGTCGAAGTGAAGTGTTTGAATTTCTCCACATGTGATTCACAGCTTGTCCTATGCACCTCGTTGTTGATTGGTTCTTGTTGGCCTTAAATCTGTCATTGTTTATTTCTTTGTTTTGGTTATATCTCCTATTGGTTTGATTTTTGTTCCTATGTTTCTGCATAACTTTCTTGATTGGTTGAAGTTTGTGCTGATTATGTCGTTCAGAAGGACGATGAAAGCTCCGCAACCAAACCATCCAGTTCAAAGAACAAACCTACATCAGAATCACCTGAGCTACAAATCTTCTCCAACATCTCAGTATCAAATATTATTATGCACTATGATAAACGTAACTTTTAGATTTATTGTAACGAGAAAATGGATCATTTCCGGACCTGGGATATAATAAGCTAAAAAAGGATAGTATTACAATTCAAAAACAGGATAATACGAACACTAGTTTATATAACAACTTTCGTCTAAATTTGATCGAATAGTTTTATAGTATTTGCGTACCGAGTTTATGACAATGAAGAGGAAGAATGTATTTGTAAAATCTCAGTGAATGAATATGAAGTAAATCCAAAGTTTCTCTTGGCAATCTGGTCCAAGCTTTTTCAAGGAAATTTAATCAAGCATGACTTTTGAGCGAACGATTGAGAAACTCGCTCAGGCAGTAGTTTATTCAATAAAATACAGTGAATCGATACAACGAAGCCAGGAGTAGAAATCAACTTTTTACACATAGCACTAGACTATATATTAGTTTATTTAGAGAAGTCTATTTGTATTTACTCAGTGGCCAAACACGTGGCAAATCAAAACTATACAAAGTGTTCACTAAATCACTTAATTTATGAGTGCATAATGAACTGATTCAAAAGGATAGGTCACCGTGGTCGCCCCGAATAGATGTAAACATTCTATTATTTTCATTGGGTGACCGACAAAAGATTGGGTCAAAAAAAGTTGACTGACGTTTTCGTTAAAAGTATACTGTACTGACGGCCTTGTATGATTCAATCAAATTTAAGGTAGCCCCTTATATAACTTTGCTCGAAATTAAAAGTTTAGTGCTAGATAACTTGTGCGTTGTGATTAATGAGGTAAAAATTAACAATATTTGGTTATTAAAATGCTTGTAATGGATAAAGAAATTATCTACTATGCAGCCAGATAGTGAATATGATATGGTGCTCAAACTAGAATACAAGAGGTACCTGTTCCTAGTGCAGATTATATGTTCACAAACCTGATGTGATTTAATTCACAGTCAAACGTATTTCTGTAAGTAGATAGTATTCTCTCATTCTAATTCCTAACTCCAAATTTCAATCCCAAAATTATTAAGTTTGTTAATAAAAGTGTGACAATGCATCATTATAATATAACTGATGCTGGTTCATTCATGATGAATACGCTAAACCTAATACATAATCCTAACACGTAATTTTAGTTAATTTCTTACCATCTAGCACTAACTGCCTTGATATGTAGTTGATGTCGGTTGGTGATGAAAAGTGTATGGGGTTATAATCTTAACTCCTAACAATTACCCAACTCTTAATATGTAGACTTGACCTTTGGTCTTTACGAGGAAGAGTAATTTAACATGTAAAGGAATACCTATCATATTCAAATCAGTATTCCACTGTAATTTTATTTCTACTTGCTAAATAATGAAATAGCATTTCTTGGTTTATTGATAAGTTGCTCGAGGTCGCCAACACAGTCGACCCAGATAGATCAAATTCGTCAACAAAGTATACATTTTCATTGAGATCATGAATCGATCTAAGTTAAACCACCATTGAGAACCTGGGAGGACTGGATGGCCATTTCGTCTCAATCTGAGACTCCTCGGAATCGAGCATCCATTATCCGGAATGCGAGAATCGAACTGAGGGCCCTGGGCCTCACTTGCGAACACCTAGCCTCTAGACTACCGAGTCAACATCTAACGGTGTTAATGTGAAACTTCAACCAATCCACGATATTCCGACCATCTTCAATTATCTTCGATGGGTAATTGCCTCACACCTGACATGATTAGACTTATAGACCACTGGATGGCGGCTTAGCGTTCTAGGGGTTAGGCATTCACACGAAGCCGAGGGTTTTAAGTTAGAGTCCCGCGTAAGGGATTATGGACGGGTAATACTGAGAAGTTCAATGCTAGGACGAAACGGCCGTCCAGTGCTTCCAGCTTTTTAATGGTAGTTTAACACTGGTCGGTTCATGATCTCAAAAAGAAACTCAACAATCATCACAACCCTATACTGATATTATTATGCCCATTTTTCTGGTCGTTCATTTATATTTTTTGAAATAATATATTACTGTCATACTAAATTAGTAATACGGGATGAATACAGAAAAATCATCTCTAGTACCACGGCATGCTTCGCTTATTTCATTAAAATCATGAGTTATTACAACTGAAACTGTAGTTGACTCCCTGAATCAGTTTCCCTTTGATATCATCGTCATCATGACTAATCTTTGTTGTGATCTCAAAAAACCCATAGTTCTACTATTATACTGTTTAAATAATTGATAGACGTCGTCAGCAGAACAGCCACATAAATAACTGGATCCTAAGCTCAAATCAAACCTTAACAATCAATCTTGAATAAAATAAACATTCGATAAACCTCAATTTAGATGGATTGGAAGCGGTTCAACACAAGGGATTGAATTTTACAGTACTTATGATGAAGTGTGATGATTCAGTCCACCTGATTGAATCAGTTCACATAAGTTAATAGAAGATGAAGAACTGATTGACTGAGTTTTATTTTTAACAATATTTATCATAAATATGTAATTGCTTATAATGCCAACCTAGTGTTTAATGTTCCTTTACCCTTCATGTATTCATATAAATGTATACAATAGAAGTCAATTCACATCTCACCTTTTTCCTGTTATTCAGCTTCTGGTGTTACTTATTCCAATCGAATTGTTTCAAATCAAATTTTGATGGAATTTCAAAAATTTCAATATTTAATTCATCGTCCTACTGCAGCAAAAATTTTACAATCAGAAAGAGAATTACTCCTTGGTTATTTGGAAGTTTCATTGAAAGAGGTAATCTTATCATTATTATTAATACTGTTTTACATTTAGTTAGAATCTATAACTAGTTTAAGGTCGATTATAAAGATAATTTACACCACGAGTTGGTTTTAACCATAAACTGTTTTAAATCTTAAAGGATAAAACCTTTATTCTGTACTAGTATAGGGCTCTACAATACTACACACCTACGACCTCATGAGGAATTGAATCCAGTATCATGGTTTTTACAGTGACACCTTTAGACTGTAGAGTTAGGGTCTATTGAGATGTTTTTGTAACTTCAGTCGATTGTCGATGTTATGTGATCTCTATCAATTTATTACTGGTATCATGTAGGACATAACTTTAACCTAACAATCATGACTCCTCATTAGAAGTTCGAAAATTCTTCTGGAAGTAGCAGAATATTATTACGTAAAACCTCAGAAAGATACATACTGGCCATGCAGCACAGGAATAGAAAAAAGACAGAAATGAAATGAAATAAGAAGAATATACAAGAATTGTAAACAAAAAAATGAGGAAAATAGCAGAATTTCTTAAATCTAAATGAAAGTAGGGAGGTTGGATCTATGTAATTATGACCAATACTGACTTACGTAATCTACATTAACCTAACCATAAATTCGTAATATTCCCATGATTCTAATTAGATACATCACATCCTAATATCTACAGTCCGCTAGTCATAAGAACAATGAACGTAGTTTAATTATCCATGTTCCTTATGTTGCTGTACATCAAATCACCAAAGCTATAGAAAATTTGCTTGCTGAAGTTGAAAGGAGTTGAAGTGATGGTGTTAATAGTTGAAACAAATCAACCATAAAATTTATAATCGGTAAACAATAAATGAAATCGAGGAATGAAGAATATGATAAGAAAATGATTACATCAGCTTGCTTACTTACTTACTTACGCCTGTTACTCCCGGTGGAGCATAGGCCGCCGACCAGCATTTTCCAACCCACTCTGTCCTGGACCTTCCTTTCTAGTTCTATCCAATTTTTGTTCATTCTTCTCATATCTATCTCCATTTCTTAGCGTAATGTGTTGTTTGGTCCTTCTTTTCTCCTCTAGCCTTGAGGATTCCAGGTAAGGGCTTGCCTTGTGACTCAGTTGGGTGCTTTCCTCAATGTGTGTCCTATCCACTTCCAGCTCTTATTCCTGATTTCTTCCTCCGCTGGAATCAGCATTAGTGAATGAAATTAATTTTGAGCTATATCACCTTTTAATTTCAACCATTTACTATTACTATCACACAGACTTTAACTAGAAATTATAATATTCTAGCACTCCTCACTCCAAAAGTCAATAATTTTATGAACGAATGACTTACTTATAGTACATCTAGATACCACACAGCCCACTTTTATGGTGGTTAAAAGACAGTTTAAACGAAAATTAAATATCATATAGTTGAAATCATGAGTCAATTGAAGCTAGATCACCATGGAAAACCTGGAAGCACTGGACGGCCGTTTCGTCTTATTGTGGGACTCCTCAGCAGTGCTCATCCACGATCCCGCCTCGCAAGATCTAGCTTCGATTGACTCATGATTTCAACTATAAGAAATTACTAAAATCTCCATAAAACCCCCTTCTGAAAACCAAATGTCTTGAATACAATATCTTTAGTAAGATCATGCATTACTCCCGTCAATTTTATTATTTATCCATAGAGTCTTACAATTAAGATAGATTGATCAATAACATTAATTTTGAATTGATTGTCATATGATTCTTAATGTGTTTTCTTATTTAGTATCATGTAGAATTTTTAGCTAAGTCAAGTACTGCTAACTCAAATTGGCATTGTCACCAAGAACAATCACAAAAGAGATCTTTAAAAATTATAGCTAAAAATATTTCAGATTGCATAAATCAAATGCTCTGGGGAGGACAGCTGAAAAGTCGTATACAAGAGGAACTTACACTTGTAAAATTTCTTCTGTCTGATTTACAAGGTTTCAGTGCATATGAACAGGTAATAAAATGTTATTTAACTTGAACAAATAAATAAACAAAGCATTATCGTCGGCTTTTGTAGTTAACATACCAAAATGAACTCAGCTAAAAAATGATTAAGAATCAGGAAAGATTGGACGGCCGTCTCGTACTAGTATGAAATTCCTTAACAGTGCGCTTTGTTGTGACTAATTTCGGGAGGTGGTTCCCAAGGTTCTAGTAAAACTCATAACCAGTGAAATTCAACCATTTTGAGCATGAAGAGGTTATCCATCAATGACATTGGAAATTGGTTATGCAATATTATAGATTTACTGAAGTTAGACATGTACACCATTCGGTGCTGACTCAGTGATCTAGAGGTTAAGCGTTCGCTTGCTGGACCAAAGATCCTGGGTTGTCTCCGGCGGTGTTGTGCTTGAGACTGCTGAGTAATCTCATTTTAGGATTCAATAGCTATTTCATACTTCTTGGTTTTCAGTAGCTGTTTAACTAAGAATAATCGGTGATGAGTTATAACGTCCAACGTGCTCCAAAAATCTCCTTTATGGAATTACTATCATCCTTCTTAAAGTTGTATGTTTATCAGTTTTCAAAATTTATTCAATATTTAAATGGTCAACCCTTGATTAATATAAACATAAATTGAATGACTAACTACTCATAACTGAAGATTACTTAACAAATGTTTTGTCTGATGATGAAACGTTGCAAGAGCAAGTAATTTTGAATTCATGCAAGAATACATTTATGAACCTTTAGTTTTTACTATCAGAAGAGACACAAGAATCCAGCTATTACTACCACTAATCTCATTTGATTTGTAATCTACAGTAATTGTCACCAAGTATCATAGATAAAAAGTTGTTCTAACTTACAGTACAATAGTCAAGTCATACAAATCTACAGACCAAGTAAAATTTGTTCTGATAGTCTTGTTCTAATGACGTTGTCCACTGATTTTTTCTTGTGAGGTAATTGATTACCTTGATGACTTTCTTCAGACAAATTAAGTTCTTCTTCAAAGCAAACAATCCTCTAAAGGAACATTCTTTGGAGTTCCCGTAACGTTTTACACATAAGAAAAATTTCATATTTTATTACTTGAAAAAATAGTCAAGTTTGATTTTGAATATTTTTCAGGAAGCTCTGAGTTTAATTGAACAAATTGATGACTGGCACAATGAACAATTTCAAGCATGGTCACGTGATAGACTTTCATCACTTTCGACAACAAAGGAATCAAATCATTCTTCATTAGCATTTGATCCAAATGGTCCCCTGTTGAATTTATCTAAAGTTGATGGTCATTTAGAAGTTGGATACCCTGATGGTTTAATGCAATTACAACGAGAAGTGAGACTATTGTCTGGATTAGGTTATCCGATACCTTATAAACTAATAGAAGCTACAAATCAAGCTGAAAAGATATCACAATATGCAGTAATGTTGAGACAGGTAATTCGTTTGATAGATAGCCAAAAAAATGTGAAGCCTAGTAACTGAAGCGTTTTATGATAAATTTTGTAATATATTCCTCTCTGTTCATTTAAAAATTTGATATACCTGAGTCAAAGAAAACTGTTAAACAGGCTTCAACAAACTGTAGGTATGTTTTTCGTAGGATATTTAGTATAGAGATTAAAACTCAGTTAGATATTATTAAATGACCCTAAGAAATTACAAGGAAACTTGAGTGAACTTTTATTCTCTGGTTAGACACTATTAAGCCATTTAGTTTAGACAAAATCATCTGCCTAAATTGTAAATCTCCACCAGTTCAGAATCATATAAGTGTATTACGTTTCTCGTTGTCCAAAAAAACAGTGAATGTCACTAAAAATCAGACTTTCATAAAAGAATAGTTGTACTATACCCAAGAATATCTTCGTCATCATATTCTGCTAACAAGCGTCAGATAAAAAACACTAATAAACTATCCGATCTGGCGGAGAATAACTGAGAAAACATAATTAAACCACCTAGTTGGGAGAATGAAACTTTACCATAACCATCTACTTGAGCTACAGATCATTTTCGCAAGTAGGAAACTTATTTCGGTCTCCATAAAATATGAACACTCTCAGAGGTGGCTCTTCAGCAGGACAAATTGAAGTATACTTATTAATCAATAAATAATGAGTGTGAAATGGTTTCAATAGCGGATTTGAGTAAATTTGTAGTCATTTATCTACGAAGTATATAATTAAGAATCTACAGTAATCAAAGAACCTATTTTTGATTAGTTTGTATTTGAAGGTAAGAATGTTGTAGTTACAACTAACAGAAGATTAAAGATTGCACTAAGCCAAACTTATCTTGCAGTCAAGCTGATTATCTTTTGCGAGACAATACTCTCTCTGATGGAGTCACAGATTGATAGGGGTCCCTTTCAGGTGACCACCAACTGAGTATACAATCTTACATAAATTTTCTAAAACATCCGCATCGGTGGGATGAAAAGAAAGCCCTAAGTTCAATTTCAAGAGTAAATGCCAAAAAGTCTTAGGTCGATAGGATTTGGGGCTTTCAGCAGTATTATTTATGTATCCTAGAGAAAATAATTAGAAATCCTTCTTTTTCATCATGAGATCATCGTAAATTTATTACATCATTCCTACAACTCTTCCCCATATTTTCGATTGGGTTACTTCTTCGAAATTCGTAATTTCATTCTTAACTGACTGATCACAACTTCTGTTATTCTTAATTACTATTAATTTGTGTTCGATTACTTCGTTACGTAACCAGTTAACTATTTTTTCATCAGAACTTATTGTTGTTATGCCTAATCATCTAGATCTTCTCTAACATACAAACATATTTATTCAATCTCACTATATTTATTCGAATCATCACTCCATCATGCTGATACATATATTTACATCTAACCAATTTCACTGTTATTTGTTTTTATTTTATGATAATTTTGAGTTTACAATATACTATAAGTTACTTACTTACGCCTGTTACTCCCGATGGAGCATAGGCCGCCGACCAGCATTCTCCAACCCACTCTGTCCTGGACCTTCCTTTCTAGTTTTATCCAACTTTTGTTCATTCTTCTCATGTCTGTCTCTGTTTCTCGGCGTAATGTGTTCTTTGATCTTCCTCTTCTTCTCTGGCCTTAAGGATTCCAAGTGAGGGCTTGTATTGTGACGCAGTTGGCTGCTTTCTTCAATGTGTGTTCTATCCACTTCCAGCGCTTATTCCTCATTACTTCCTCCACTGGAATCTGGTTTGCTTTCTCCCACAGTAGGCTGTGGCTGATAGTGTCTGACCAACGGATCCGGAGTATATTGCGTAGACAACTGTTAATAAACGCCTGTATCTTCTGGATGATGGCTTTCGTAGTTCTCCACGTCTCCGCCCCATACAATAGAACTGTCTTGAATTTTGTATTGAAAATTCTGACTTTGGTGTCGGTCGAAAATTGTTTTGAGATATTATAAGTGGTAAGCAGCTCATGAGGACCTAGCGAAATAAAATGAATTCATAGTCAAATTCTACTCAGTTCTTTGTTCTTACTCTTTTCAAGATGATAAAGGGAACTAAGTATACGAATTTTTCTGTGAGTCTAACTATTTCCGCGTGAGAGAATAATAACTGACTAAGTGGCACATGATTCGAACTGACAACTCGCTGGTTGTAAACCAAATAGTCTTGATCACTAAACCAGGGTTACGCATTCAGGTTAATACTGACATATAAATACTTGATAATAATAATATCTGTTTATTTTGTTTATGCAATTACAGGTGGCTCATTTCTATAATTCTATTGACAGTGAAATGTTGCCATTTCAAAAACCTTTAATGCTTAATTCAGCTTTAGCTTTTGAACGTTTAATTAAATCATATAATTGTAAACATACTGGTACTAAAGAAAATTTGTTGAATACAATGACATGGAATCAAACTGAAGAAATACAACCATATATTCAACAATTACAGAAAGCAACTAAACAATTAATAATTGAAAATCGTCGTCTACGTAAAGTACATTATATGATTATAGAAAGAGTAAGCTAAAAGAAATGTTAATAGTTATTATTTTTGATATATTTATTTAATAGATCCTAGGTTCGAATCTTGCGAGGCGGGATCGTGGATGCTCACTGCTGAGGAGTCCCATAATAGGACGAGTTGGCCATCCAGTGCTTCTAGGTTTTCCATGGTGATCTAGCTTCAATTGACTCATGATCTCAGCTACTGAAATTACTCGAATCTCCACAAAACCACCTTCTGATTTAGCTAATAGTTTGATCATAGAGTGAGCAACTTCATCTAATTAAAAGAATCTTAGTACAAAAGTGATAATCAAGGAAAATCTTTATTTACTCATTGAATAAGATTTATCCACTAAATTACTTGTTTATAATTGTTTGCTTCCTCTGAAGTGACTTAATTCAGTTTATTCTGATAAAATACAAGATTTGAATCAAATATGAAAAACTTTTCAAAGTCATTCGATTGTTTAATGAATTGTTTCGATTTTCATATAACTTTCAATAGTTGAGATCATGATTCCATTGAAGCTAGACCACCATGGAAAATCTGGAAGTACTGGACGGCCGTTTCGTCCTATCGTTGGACTCCTCAGCAGTGCTGATCCACGGTCCTACCTCGCGAGGTTCGAATCCAGGACCTATCAGTCTCGCGCGCGAGGGTTCAACCTCTAGAACCACTGAGTTGACATCCAACGGTGTTGATGTCAAACTTCAACCGATCCACGAAATTGAACGAAACATCCACCATTGTCTTCAGTGAATTAATTCATGATCTCAACTATTGGTATTACTATAATATCCACAAAACCCCTTTCGATTTTATCTAACTGACTGTAATAAGCACGGCACTATGATAAGTGAATACATAATGATCAGTTCTTTATTCAAGTGTTCCTACTTAAAAGTGTCTAGAAAACATGTGTACCATAAATACAATCTAAAGTTTTAGATATTATTTGTTAATTTTGACTAAGTTAATCAGTCTAGCATTAATTTTATCAGTCATCATAACTTTACTTCTTTATGGGGCTTTTCAAGGAAATATTCTTATACTGTTGAGCCTGGATAACTTGGATATTTTACAAACACTTATATTTAATTTGAAATGGATTGGGCCCTGTAATTAAGTGACGTTTGAAGCGAATGGTACTAGGTTTGAATCCCAGAGTGGATATCAATTCAGATGCAGACATAAATAGCTGCTGAGTTCCGATTTGGATGAAATGTGCGTCCTGGATTCCACTGCTGATCAACATACCATCTATTCTAAACATTTTTATGTTCTTAACAAGATCAACAATTATATGTTTGTGGATTGACAGTTTTCATCATGCACAATAGTGTCTTATATTTGAATAATTAAACAAAAACAGGTTAATATCAGAAGGGGATATTACAGTGATATTACAGTAATTTTAATAGTTGAGATCATGATTCCATTGAAGCTAGACCACCATGGAATCTCGCGAGGCAGGATCGTGAATAAGCACTACTGATAAATCCCACAATAGGACGAAATGACCGTCCAGTGCTTCTAGGTTTTCCGTGGTGGTCTAGCTTCAATTGACTCATTATCTGAAACATTGAAATTTTTAATCATTTTTTAAAATATTTTTAAAATGTTTTGTTTCATAGATCTTATCTTGAATGTGATAGATAAACGGTATGTATATTTGTGTATTTTTCAAGATCAACTGTCAGTAATTCGTTCTTGAATTTCTTAAATTAATGCACTACAATATTTACGCATATTCTTTGATTTGTGATTATGCTCTCATGTTGCTGACGATATTTAAAGTTGTTTTTTCAGGAGAGCAACATGACTTATGACAATATGAATAATCATAGAATCCTTTCTCTTCATTCAGTAATTCTAACAATAATATAGAAAGTTGAAAATGTAACCTGAATTTCTGTAGCTACTGTACGCGATCTGTGTATAACTGACTTCTAGCTATTTTTGCTCTAAACAATCAGGATGTAGCTCAAAAATCAAGGTTTACAATCTTTCGAGTTGTACAGAGTTTCACACAATCATTTACTTTGTAATGGTTTGAATCATCCTGTTGTTGAGATTTTAACTGGATTCTGATCAACCTTAGTTAGAATATATGTATCATGTGAGGAATACCTCGGTATAACCATTATATCTCACGTTTATATAGGACCGAAGGTACAAACACATGACAAATCCTAAGTAGAACGAAACGTGGGTCCATTGTTAGTCACATTCTGTCTATTCTATCTTTCACAATATCATTTTTTTTCTTTGGAGGTTTCTTCATGTTTTTCATTTAGCATTGCTCTATTGTACTTTAAAAAAGCATGTCTTTTCCTGGTTTAAATCTCAGTATTCTCTTTACTCATTAGACCACCACTTTATCAAGCAGTCTAATTATATTATCATTATTACTCCAACTTTGTACAACTTGATTGACAATTCATTCTCATCAGAAGTTATTTTTGATCAATTATAGATTATCAAACTATTGGATATTGATTTACTACGTAATCAATCTAAATGGAGAAATGAATTGAATGAAATGCGATATCAATTATCTGAAATTGCTACCAATGGTGGCTATCCAGCTGATCATATGGCACCATGGAGAGCATTTCTAGATCATCAATTATACAAAGTATTGGAATATCAGTATAGAAAAGGATTAGAAGAAATTAGTGAACGAATGCCTGAAATGCGTGTTGATATGGTTTATATACAATCATGTTTAGCGTTTCGACCACCATTTGAAGAAGTAAGTTGACTTTTTACAAGTGCATTCGATAAAAGTACATTGAAGGTATAATGATTAAGATTCATGGAGTTTTGTAAAACTCAATCGATATATAAACACTTATGTTTAATGTGGTTATCTCTTGTACTTCCAATATATAACTCAATGAAGTTATCTAAGACCTTAATACACAGTCTATTAAATAAATAGGAAAACTGAGATCATCAAAACTTTATTTTACAAAACACAGGGGACAAAAACCTTATGCTCTTAAAGAATCCCTTCATTTGTAACAATACACTTGTTTCCATTCCGTTTCCATAATTTAAAACATTTCCCTAAATCCTCAGAAGTCAGGTACCTTATCTGTCTCGTCCGTAAACAGTTTTTCAAACCGATTTTCCCGAATACAATTAGTGAACAATTGTCTGGACAATGAATCGCCGAAGAGTGAGTGTACTAAATAAACCGTTGTCCTAAGTTTGCATCATTCTTTCAGTCTTTACAACACTCACTGAAACATCTGATTTATACAAAAGGAACTGCTTTTTATACATCTTCATAAACAGATCTCAGCATTTCATGAACTTACTGAGTTTTCTTCAAGTTATCAGCAAAAAGTTTGATATAGTTCATTCCATACATATTGAATAAACTAATATTAAACTATATCATTTGATAATGTTATTACTGTCTTCGTTATGTTTACTGAAAGTATAACTGATTTGTGATTAATGCTGAAACCCTGAATCTGATGACGCGTAATGAGAACATAAAAACTGGTGGTTAATATTTACTTGACACCCAAAACAAATAATTTTTATATGATCTACTTACATTCAGATCAATATTCAGATCTGAATAAATTGAATTGAGTAGTAGTTGAGAAAAGTTCATCAATAATTTACTACATGAATAAAGACTTGATGAGGAAAGCCAATTTATTGTTTTCATGTAAACTTAAACAATGCCTTCGTAAAAATATGAAAATCATACATTAAAATACATCGTTTGCACATCTTTCATAAGTTGTGCTTTACATACTCTATCATTCTTCCGATTCTGTTGTTTTCGCAGTTGCTCTTTGTTTTCCTTTCTCTCCTCTTTATTTCAGTCTTCTGCTAGTAGGTATTCAACTTTTGATTCTTGCTAGATACTACTTATAACTCACACCATAATATTTATGATATCATACCGACTGATTTGCACACTGAGTTAATCTTGCCCTTTTGATTTTATCATATCTCCTTCCTCTCCCGAAAATAAATTCGACTTCTCGGATCTAACTAAAGACATTGGAATGGATGCATATTAGGTAGGATAATGTTAACTTGGTTGAAAAAACTGGTCGGAATCGAAGAACAGGTAACTGAATAATATTTTTACTACTCAGTGACCAGTTTTTATAAAAAGGTAAACTTTAGTTACATAATAACTGTTGTATCCCGAAGGGAATTGTGAATGGTAACTTTTGAGGACTATTTATGGACCAATTTAATATGTATATTAACTACTGTATAGCTGTTAAGTAACTAAAATATTCGTATTCGTGTTCCACATATCATAAGCTTTATTTTGACCTATAGACTATTATTATACAATTTATCATTCTTGTGTTATCCCCAGTCTATTAGTTACTGTCTCCCTTATCCACAGCCACATTTGGATAAATCTTGTACAAATATTATTTTCTGTTTAATTGGACGATGTGGTCAGTTTGTTTGGTATATAAACCCAGTATGTTTGAGAATAATGATTCATATTGCCGAGGCTGTTATTGATGTTTTGAATTTAACTAGCTGGTCTAGGCAGAAAGCAGGACCGAGTAGTACTCAAGACTGCTCATACGGCTTTTGTGTATCATTGTGCGATCAATAAATTCATTCCTCTCTAATTGGGCGTTCATATATCAAATAGGGCACGCACGCACGCACTCACAAGTTATAACACTAATTTAAAGGTGATTATAAACAAAACGTTTTGCCTCCATTCATTAGAATTACCACTGGTTGAATATTGCCGGTCAAATCATTACACTTTACTTATAATGAGCATCAAGTCCAATCGTATCGGTGAGTAACCAGCAAATATTTGAAAAGTCATGACTGATGAAGTTCAACCATGTTGGGAATGAAACACTCATTCATCAGCATAGCTGAATGCTGTCCCAGTATATCACAAATTAGTTGTCGTTGGGAATAATAATGCCAACACAATGTTCCTTTAAGGTAAAATGTGCAGGTCATGGGGTTCGAACTCTAGGTATGTGATTACTAATGAAGTACCCTAAACTAGTACTAAAAAGTAGTACAGTAAATGGCAGCTTTAAATCGATGTTTACAACTGATGAAAGAGAACTTGGCAAAACAAAACTAATTCATATATTATTCCACTTGAATCTTTGTTAGATCTCCACTCAGAGTAAGTCTTTCTCTTTAAATTCTTTTTATTAAAATATCTAGATTAAAGCTAAATACTATCGTGAATTAAAAAAGTTCATTTGTATTCCAAACAATTTTCGTGGATTCAATGAATTTATTACATCTGTTGATGATAATAACAATAGAGATAGTAAAACTACCACTACTTCCACATCTCATATTAATAAACATATATTCTCATATATAATTGATAATCAAGAAAGTGGCCTACGTATATGTTATAAAAAAGCTGAATTCTTATTTACTCGACTATTTGGCAGTTTAGAACAATTTCAAGATTGGGTTATATTAGGTAGTTTAAATTTGGATGATTTTGTGGATTTACATTGTCGTGATCTGGAAGATTATGAAAGAAATTTTAAGGTTAGTTAATTTCTTTTGTTATTCTATTTGTTTCATATTTATGCTGCGTTATATTTTATGTTGTTGACACTTACTTGCATCTGTTACCCCTCGTAGAGTACAGGTCACCTATCAGGACTACCCGATCAACCCTGTCCTGGAATCTTGTTTCCAGTGGTTTTCGAGTGCTATTCATTCGTTTGATATCTGCCTCTAGTCACTGACGCAACGTGTTCTTTAGTCCTTTTGCCTTCAGGACTCCAAGTTAGGGTTTGCCTCATAATGCTGTTTTACGATTCCCCCACCTCTAGTGCTGTTGTTGATGGGTGTTGATGAATGTTTTCAAGTGCTTTATTACAGAATTAACTGCTCATCCTCAGCAAATGGTATCTACGATCCGTGGAAAAAATCTAAGCTCTTAATATATTTAAAGGATGTCTCTTATCAGCAAATAAATGATTTCTCCATTGAATGTTTTTAAATAGTAGTTTCACAGTGAAACATTCCTGAAGACTAATTTTAAGTATATAGTGCCGCCATCGTATTTCAGTTCAGATTATAGACAGATGTCAGTAGATATCTCAAAGACAAAAGGATGAGAATATTTGTGGGCCTATGTTTAAGGCAACATATTTTTTAAATTTCCGAATGTCTTAGACTCCATTCTCAGTATACGTTTTCATTACGATTCATTGAAATTCAATAGAAAGTCTTTATTTTAATGGACTAAACCATAACATCTTTCTATGAGTTTGTTTGATTCAGTGGACAACTACTACATTCCTTTTTAAATCACAGCCTCAAATACATTTCATGCTCAACTGCGGCTTTAAATGATATAACCAGTTAGTGATATATTCACCCTACTTGTAGGGGTATGGTGGAGATTGTTTTGATTTGTATGTTGTTTACGTTAGAGACTTATCTCAGTTAGAGTATTATCAAGAATCAGAGAGCAGAAGAAATCTGTTTTCTGACTCAGTCGTGAACACCCATAACCCCTCTGGAGATTGAACTGATGAGTTTTAGGCCTTGCAGACTACCACTCATCATTAGGACCAATGGATTAACCTCCAATAGTGCAATTTCAAATTCAGTCAATTTATAATACAGCGCAACGATTATCCAATGGAATTAGTGACAACTATATCACTCTTGATATGTCTGAAGATCATCAATCACAAATTGCTACTGGAACTCAAAGAATATGTTGAAATAAATCACTAGCAAGCTAACTAAATCTGAAGATACTGTGTCCACGTTACAGAGGCATGATATACTTGGATGAATCATCTGTCTAGTTAACCCTGACTTTCAGTCGCACCCCAAGTGCGATCATTCTGTGATGAATACAACCTACGGATGTATTCTCTTGATAATTTTGAAAATATTTTCTGTAATGTGCATGTTTGCTTTAACTGTTACAACTATTCATCCATCTAATTATATTTCTAAAAGGCTCTTAAAATACGTAGTCGTGATGCAGAAAAATTGCCAAATGAAATACGTATTGATTGTATTATAGTGAATTGTATACCAGTTAAAACGGCCATTGACGGCTTACTTCAGAATTTATTCGATACATTACAAAATTGCCTACGTAGGTCGATTCATGGTGATTTAGTAGCTGCAGATGGATTTTTAACGGGTCAGTTTAATTAATTATTTTTCTTGTACAGTTAAATCCCTTTTTATAAATTTGAATAAGGGAGGGCAATCGTTGAAGCTGAAAAATATAAATTCGTTTTTATTTCATGTGTCCTCATTAGCTATTTAAAACTTATACTCGAGGACTAATCGAGGAATTTTCAAAGAATTATGAGATTAAAATATGCCACAGGTCTAATTAAAATAATCTATCACGGCGCATGCCCCCAAATGCCCTCGTACGGCCGAGAGTGGGGAGAGTCCGCTATCCCTCTCCAAATGCTCTCGCATGGCCACGCGTATACAGCCTCTGCCAGGGAAGTCCTACTCACTGCCTTCTCTCACCACGGGTGTTGTTTAAGAAAGTGAGAGGACAAAAAACGAACGTCCGGCGCATTAACCGGGATGGTGGTCACGGATAGTTCACCTAGAGGAGTTGGAAAACCCTGATTTCAAACTAATTGTACACATTGGCTCCAGTATCATGAGAGAACAAATGGCGTATGAATTAATCGTTGGTCACCGGCTACCATGGGACTGCATCTCCTTGTGATAATTCACTGCCTTGTGGATTCGGCGTTAAAGTCGAAGGCTCCGGGTGTGGCCCCGCCTAAGAAAACCACTTGATTCAGTTTGGGCACCTGGGCAGCATCACAGCCCTCACACAAATCAAATGAGATTTGAGTGGCGCATATATATCTGGTGTCTTCTTGTACCAATATTTATGTGTTTAAATAAATAAATAATCGACTAACATTTAATCGATGGAGGCTATTTTGTCAACTTTCTTAAATCTTTCAAAATAACTGACTGGAAAACTAGATCATACTTCTACAGAACAGTATATATTAGTGAACGTGAACGTAATTTGAACTTTCGAGAACAGACAACTTTTGATTTATCACAGCTATAGTTAACTGATAGTTTTTTGATTAAATCTTACAGTTATTTTTAGTAGTCATTAATACTATTATTATTAGTAGTAGTTGTACTGTTTGTAATATTTCGCTTGATCTTGAATGAACTATTGGTCATTTCAACTACTTTGCGAATGAATTTTCACCGATTCTTGATTGTCACTTGCTAAGTTCCTTAAATAAAACTTATGTTAATTCTTTAGATCTTTTGTAATTATTACGCAATTCATCAAATCGATTTTCGAAATCTGGATAAGTACTGTTACAGTCGGTTTAGATTTCCTAGATCTATTTTCAAATGACCTTACACATATATATGGACATATAATTTATTCTGCTCATATAATTTTTCAGTCACCATTATTTATTATTTCTTGATAATGTCATATTTCCATGTGAACAAGGATGTAAGCAACTGATGACAGCATACGAAATAAAAATGTTTAGTATCGGTTACTATTATTAAGCACATATAGCTTGTTCTAGCTTCTGAACAGGTCAATTGATCTATTCTTGAGCCAGGTTTTGACCTTGTTAATTGTTCAATTATTAATCTTGACTGTTTTTATATGAGCGTATATGTGTACACTTCTTATCCTATTCATCACATGTCTGTGGCTTATTTTTGTGTGGCTATAAATATTGATTAACGCTTGATTTTTAGTGACCCATCGGACTCACCACTTTTCGTGGCCCAGGATATGACTCCAGTTAGATCGTGCAAATGGTTGTTATCGAAATATACATCCTGGGTAACCTCGTACATGATCATCGACTTAATCCATGTTAGTTAATGACGGAATTAAATAAGTGAAATACGAGAATGGATTTTCCACTACATATATTTTGTACACTCATTGATCTGGACAGGAAATCAGAGGGATGAAACGAGTAGAAGAGAACAAACCAAAATGACGCGCGGTGGAGAAGGGGTGTGAGCCAACTCCGTTTGATCAAGAGTTAATCAATATTTATAACCACACAAAAATAAACTACAGACATTTGATGAATAGGATAAGAAATGTACACACACATACGCTAACATAAGAGCAGTCAAGGTTGATAAGTGAATACTTAACACGGTCAAAACGTAACTCAAAAGGAATGGATAATTTGACCTATCCAGAAGTTAGAATAAGTTATGTGGGCTTAACATAGTAACCGACACTACAAATGGAACCATATTATTATTCAAAATCAACCAAAGTTCCTGATTTATTCTAACATTTTTTCCTGTGTATAAACCAATAACTTGATACCAAAATGATTTTTTTTTGAAATGGCTCCCATAGTGTTCTAACGTTTTACGAATATCTTTATTGAGTAAAGTAATGGAGAAAATAGGTGAAGGAATAGATAAATTGATAAATTAGTTTAAGTGTGTTATCACAACCATCATTTTTCAATCTCTTATCTTTAATACCTTGATTATACAATCTATCTAGACCAAAATTTTCTCTAAAATGTATAAAAATATAACTCCGCTTGTATCCCCCTCCGGGGGCTACTATCGATCTCAAGCCCGGATAAAGCAGGAGGGTTGGGCATGGGGTTAGCAACCACATCCCGTAGAAAACTAAGTCCCTATAAAATGTATGAAAATATAAGTATCTCACTAGATGACGATGTATTTCGAGCTTACTGTTTATATGAATTAGCTTCAGAGATTCTACAAATGCTAAATATATCTTGTGTATTATATCGATTGATATCGGAAATAGGGAATTAATTTATCTAATTTTAGAAACAATTACATTTTCCAAATCAAATGGAAGTACTGTAGTAAACAAGAACACTAGTGGGGACAATGGAATGTATTCAGGCAGAAAATTACAATATAGCTCACTAAAATCTGACAACCATACAGTAGACAGTTAATTCGCCAACTATTATTCAATTGTCTCAATCTTGAACGTTCCTTCTACAAATATCAGTCCACCGTCTAAGATTATTAATGTTCATGCATTCTCATACCAACTACGTTTCATTTCCGTTCATTCGTTATCGATCTTCTACTAAAATACATCCAATGCCTGACCATCACCATGTACTACTTATGTGGACATAAGTCACACACATCACAACATTACTTTCAGTCAACATTCTTTTTTCACTATTATAAAATGACTATAAACCCTATGATTTTGTTATATCCCGTGGATATTTATGAATGGTAACTTTGAGGACTATTTATGGACCAATATGATATGTCTATTTCCTATTGTATAGTTGTTAAGTAACTAAACTATTCATATTCGTGTTCCTCTTACTATAAGCTTTATTTTGATCTATAGACTATTATTATACGATTTACCATTGTTGAGTAATCCTTAGTTCATTATTTACTGTTCTTCCTATTTACAGCCACATTTGGCTAAATCTTGTACAAATGTTGTTTTCTATTTTATTGGTACGATGTGGTCACTTTGATTGGTATATAAACACAGTATGTTTGAGAATAATGATTCATATTGCCGAGGCTGTTATTGATGTTGTGGGCTTAACTGACTGGTCTAGGCAGAAAGCAGCACGAAGTAGTGCTCAAGACTGTTCGTACGGCTTTTGTGTATCATTGTGCGATCAATAAATTCACTATTCTGTAATAGGCAAGCAAACGACCGAGTAGTACTCAAGACTGTTCATACGGCTTTTGTGTATCATTGTGCGATCAATAAATTCACTATTCTGTAATAGGCAAGCAAACGACCGAGTAGTACTCAAGACTGTTCATACGGCTTTTGTGTATCATTGTGCGATCAATAAATTCACTATTCTCTAATAGGCAACCAAACGATATAACAGATTTATTGTTTGTCATGTGAATAGTAATCATAATAACTTAAATATGAAACCAAATTTATTATGACCAAAATAAGTTTAACATATTGAGAGAAATAAATCACATAATTCACTTCTTAAATCGTGAAAATCTCAACAAGTTCACTCCGTTTGTTACCATACCATAGTAATCAATGATTTGTATCAGTTGACTAAAGACAGTATTTGGATAGATCAGTCATTGAACCTTTTGCAATCAATCAACAAACTAATTCGATCATAAAATCTATTGTCAGATAATAACAAATTTGATATATTGATGATTAGAGTCTTGACAACTATCTCTAAAGATTTAACATTGTCTATACAACACTATAACATTGTCTATACAACACTATAACATTGAATCATTCAAATTATATGAGTACATAGTGTAAATTTGAATCGCTTAAACGATTATACACCTATCAACTTGATTAACAGAATACTTACTTCTAATAATGTACTCTAATATTTAGAATCAGAAGAGGTTTTTGTGGAGATTTCAGTATTTTTCATAGCTGAAATCATGAGTCAATCGAAGTTATTTTAAATGTATCATGGTTTTAAAAGTTATAAATTGAATTGCCATACATTATCAGGTTGAAAACCCTATTCAAACTGTAAGGTTAGCTGTTTTCCAATTGTACAAATACCATCATGAAATTTTTCTTGTATTGGATTTATTTTAACTGTATACGTTAACCATATGTATTCATGTACTTTTTATCGTAGGGCGAACTACTATTAAATGTATTCGGAACACCTATATAGTTCAGAGTATTTTCATTTTTTTTCTGACGTTTGAAGATACTAGGGTCAATTTTATTGGATTCATGCATCAGAAATATTAGACGAAGTGAAAGTAGTGCTATAGGAGTAAAACTGATCAAAAATTTCTACGAATGAAGACGAATAGCAGCTAACTACTGTTAAAAAGCCTTATATATATTTGTCGTATTTGAAATCATGAGTCATTTGAAGCTAGACCACCATGGAAAACCTGGTAACACTAGACGGCCGTTTCGTCCTATTATGGGTCTCTTCAGCAGTGCGCACCCACGATCCCGCCTGGAGAGCGGGACTCGAACCTAGAACCTACCAGTCTCGCGCCAGAGCACTTAACCTACTTTTTTTACTGTAACTAAACATACTGTTATATCAATCGCTTGCCTATTAAAGAACAGTGAATTTATTGATCTCCCAATAATACACAAAAGCCATATGAGCATTCTTGAGCACTACTCAGTCCCGCTTTTTTCGTAGCCCAGCCAGTTAAGTCCAGAATACCAATAACAGCCTCTGCAATATGAATCATTATTCTCAAACATATTGGGTTTATATACCAAACAAACTGACCATATCGTAGCAATTGTACAAGATTTGGCTAAATGTCACTGTGAATAGGGGGAACAGTAATTAATGGACTAGGGATTACTCAAGAATGGTAGATCGTATAATAATAGTCTATAGATCAAAATAAAGCTTATAATAAGAGGGATACGAATATGAATAGTTAAGTTACTTATCAATTACACAATAGGAAATATGCATATCACAATAGTCCATGAATAGTTCTTAAAGTTACCATTCTAAATTCTCCACGGGACATAACTCATACAATAATAGTAATATTAATAGTAATGATAACAAAATTTGATTCTACTTTTCTTTACTTTCATAGATTCATTAGAGAAGCTCTCCAATCGACCTCAAACAATTGATGAATTAATTACAGCTAAATCACAATACAATGAATATAGTAAAACAATTCATAATTTAAATGATCAAATTCAATGTGCTGAAAGAAAAAATCAACTACTTTGTACAGTATCTGGTAATGGTGTTACAACCATAAATACGATAAAAACGAAATGGGAAAAATTCAATGTTATGATGGAAAGTTTTCAATTTATGATGAATGAACAATTAGAAGTACGTCTAATTCAATATGGTGTAATTTATCATTAATGTAAATAGTTTACGGTATTTTAACCAAATAGAATTTATAAATGAATATTTGACATTTCAATGACGTTAAATAGTAGCTAGATATAGAACCACCTATGCACCTTTCATTTGGATATGTCCGCAGCCGGAAAATAAAATTCCTTATGGATAAAGGTAATACTCTTTAAACAAGCTAGTGGTTATCTGGAATCAGTAACTCAGTGAATAGCTTATTAGTGTTTAAGATAAATGGTTTTGTGTTCGAGTCTTAGCGTAGGCATCAACACTGGAATGGAAATACATCTTGCTGACGAATTTCGGATGAAACGAAACAGACATCCTGGATTCCAGTACCATGGACTATATAATTGTATTAATGATTTATGATCAAATAGGAATATTCAGTCAGTCCCCCTCCTTAGGATATATATACGTAAATAAAGACTAATCTTTAAAACACACACACACACGCATTTGAGTATATTTTTTGCAAAATTTATGATTTTAAAGTAATGAATTAAAAGGGGGGTTTTGTGGAGATTTTAGTAATTTTGTATAGTTGAAATGATGAATCAATTGAAGCTAAACCACCATGGAAAATCTGGAAGCACTGGACGGCCGTTTCGTCTTAATGTGGGACTCTCAGCAGTGAGCATCCACGAACCCGTCTAGCGAGTGAGCGCTTAACCACTAGACCACTGAGGTGGCCGGTATCTAACGGTGTTAGTGTCTAACTTCAACCAATCCACAAAATTGAGCGACCGTCCGCTATTGTCTTCAATGAGTTGATATCTCCCAAGAGACCTGGTTGTGCTCCACTGGTTACTGCTTCTCACTAGAACTCCAGTAATTACCTCATGGAGCCAGTGTATGCGCATTGTTGAGGAGTCCCACAATAGTACGAGTTTACCGTCCAGTGCTTCCAGGTTTTCCATGGTGGTCTAGCTTCAATTGACTGATGATTTCAACTATATACTGAATTAGAATTTCTTAGTATACATTCATCCTAAAACTTGTCATCACTAACTTGACTGTTTATTTATAAAACTTTTACCATCTCGTATACCGTTCTAATTGATTACCAAACAAGTGTACCATTGAAAATAAACTTTCATTCGTCAAGATGAACGATTTGTTTATCAGAAAACATATTTCAAACAAACAAGAAGAAAATAGTATTTATGATTATCTCAATGAATTAATGGACAATTCTTTTCAAACGACTGTCAGTCAGATGGGACACCACAAACTAATTCAAAATGCCACCATTTTCAGATCATCATTACGTAGATGGTAATTAGAAATAAGAAAACTGATGAAACCGACCATATAGTTTTGTGCCTAAAATGAAGCATTGTTTACTTAAGTCAATCGATTTTAATCCATGTTTAGGAATTCTTGTAATCACTCGGCTACTATCCTTCTTGAATTTATGCGATCAATTTAAAACCATGATGGTTTTAAGAAACGACAGTAAATTTAAGTCTTTCTGATTATTGAAATCCTTTTTAATGGATATAAGGCATCAACATTTTGTTTGACGTCTAGCAATTGAAAAGCTTCTGAACTGTTCGATGTATATTGGTCTTTTAGTCACATTTTCCACCGATAGGTTTGGTAATATAAATTAGTATCCTCTATGTAAATTCCTAAATACAATTGAAGATAAAACGAAGTAGGAATATGTTAACATTTATTTTATGATGGTCAAGTATTAGACCCAACTGTAAGATGTTGATTAATTAAAAAGTGAGTGCCATGTTTGGGCAAAGCTTATTCAGTCTATTATGACATTTAATCCATCCAGCTCAGAGAACGAAACTCCATGGTTCTCAGTTAGTCATTTGTGTATAAAAACACGTTATTTCGCTAAACAGTTAACTCATTCTTTAGGCTAGTGGTCTTGTTTTTGATCTTAATTCATTTTATGGTTTTGATCAATAATGGGTTCTCGAGAACAGTCAAAACTTGACCATATCGTATCATTACATTGATGTATCAATCAGCATTATATTCATTTATTTCAAACTATAACCTATCTGTTAATTATGAAATTAACCTTTGTTACTACTGAAGTGTATCAACTAGTAGTCTGTCTTATGTAGATAAATAATTTTTCATTTTATTTGGTTAAAATTATTAAACAAATAAAGAACTGTATAATATTGATGGCGAATATTTTCAGCTCAAGTGGATTCATTCGGTAATATTTTGTTTTTTGAGATAAGCAATTTAAATGCATAATTTTCATTGTCGTTTCGGATAACATTATCAGCGCCAACTGGGAATATAAGTTTGTTTTTCAGTTATTCCATAAGCGTGGTGTCAGTTCTTTCTCATATCCAATAGTATGCGAACCGAAAAATAAATCAAAAAAAGGAGACGAATGAAATATTATCATTCATTTAAGTATAAATGAACATGGATTCATAGTTAGGTGACACAACATGCTATCACTGATATAAATATACGGGAACAACTACAAACATGGAATCGGTGAGAAAATCTCTAAAAACATCAGAAAATTCCTACAGCCGAGACTTTCAAATCAACTATCAGTTAGTAAACACATCGGCATACATTCAAAGTATCAACACGTACAAAAGGGATCATTCAGTTTCAATGTCAGAGAGCAACCGTAAATACATCTAATGTAATGTAAGAGCGAATGAGGACAACAAGATTTACACACTATCAATCACAAAATGAAGACATCATGATTAACTAACCTAATATTTACAAAATACCTACAAAACTTCAGGCCGGATACTATCAGCAACAGCGTTTCATGAAAGAGGACAAACCAGGTTCCAGCTAAAGAGGAAATTAGGAAAACACGTTGGAAGTGGATTGGACACACATTAAAGAAATCGCCAATGTGTATCACGAGGCAAGCTCTGACTTGGAATCCTGAAGGGAAGTGGAAAAGAGGAAGGTCAAAGAACACATTATGCCCGGAAATAGAAGCAGACATGAAAAAGATGAATGTTAACTGGAAAGAACTGGAAAGGATTGCCCAGGACAGAGTTGAATGAAGAATGCTGGTGGGCGGCCTATGCTCCTCCACGAGGGGTAACGGGCGTAAGTAAGTAAGTACAAAAGATCACTTCCATATAAAGTAGGGTCTGATAATACTGTTCAGAATAATGATTTTTCTATTTTTCATTATACTACTATCTTTATTTTAGATTTTAAAATCAAGTATCATCAATGAAACAAAGGTGTATTTTAATAATTTAGAACGTTTTAAAAGTCGTTGGAATCAACTTAAACCAGGCAAAAATATATTAGATTCTAATAATAATGAATCATGTCTATCTGCTGTAACAATAATTAAAGAATATGAAACTGAATTCCATGAATTGGAATTGATGCATCAAAAATTAATGTAAATGAAAAATAACTTTTAAAGTTTAATTTGTAATGATTTTAAAATATTTTATTGGGTTTCGATTAGCTTTAGTTAGCATCCTGTGAGGATTTTCTTGGTATAAAAGTCATGTACATCTGAATGACGAGTCTTAAGTGAGACGGAAGGCACTTTATGGACTATACTGCTTACTTACTTACACCTGTTACCCCTCGTAAAGGAGCATAGGCCGCCCACCAGCATTCTTCATTCAACTCTGTCCTGGGCAATCCTTTCCAGTTCTTTCCAGTTAACATTTATCCTTTTCATATCTGCTTCTATTTCCCGGCATAATGTGTTCTTTGACCTTCCTCTTTTCCACTTCCCTTCAGGATTCCAAGTCAGAGCTTGCCTCGTGATACACATTGGCGATTTCTTTAATGTGTGTCCAATCCACTTCCAACGTGTTTTCCTAATTTCCTCTTTAGCTGGAACCTGGTTTGTCCTCTTTCATGAAACGCTGTTGCTGATAGTATCCGGCCAGTGAATGTTGAGTATTTTGCGTAGACAATTGTTTATAAATACTTGTACCCTCTTGACGATGGATGTAGTAGCTCTCTACGTTTCAGCTCTGTACAGTACTATACTGCTTGCTATAGCCTATTTCTTTCATAGTAATTTCTTTAGTGTTTAACGTCGTCTTTTCAGCATATTTAAAATGTAGCTAGGTGTGGAATCTAGGATGCTAATTTTGTCTTGTTTACAGCCCACCAGCTGAATGCATCTGTATTCACGTATTAATGTCTACACTCGGACTTCTGATTTCAACGAAAATTTACTCCACACTAAGCTACTGAACCACTATAGCCACCAACTTCGTCAGCGGGTATGATATCTATCCTAATTTATAAAGATCCGTATTTTCCTATTTACAATATCCAAGACTGATTGACATTGTTCACTGTTGGTATATGTTCTTCTTTAACAGAAATCTCTTTTTATTAGTTACACTTACTAGTTTTTTTTTTAAAATTTTACGAATAATGGCCAACAGTGGAATTTAGGGCTCACATTACATCCTATTTGACATTCGTTTGTTGGATATGTACCTGTAATGAGAAAAGGGGCTAATCAAATTCAGTCATCATAAAAAGTAGGGAAACAGAAATTTTTACAAATGATAATATACTTGGACTAATATTTTTGAAAATAAGATATTTTGTACAATTAAATAAAATGAATTCAATTAAAGTATAGCTGTTGTTTGATAATACTCAACAACATTTGATTCGAACACATCATGAGAGCATGTTTTTTCATGGCAGTGGATAAAAAGATTCAATGTTAACACCTATGACAATGATATTGAATGAGATGAATACGAATTCTACGAGGATAACTGCCAGCTACGATGAAATATACACACAGATCTCTATAATAACTATCAGTAACTAACTGGAACTAAAAATAATGGTCTAAAGGTAACTGGTTTACCATGAGATTGTGAGAGGACACTATTGGGTGACACTAAAATAAGATTTCGCAACTGAGATATTTTCATGATGAAGATTAACCTTCAAAATTATTTATGTACATATTTGGGTAGACATACACTTGAGAGAATGAAAAACAGGTAGATTTAATTGTTCATACATTAGTTGAGCGCTCTTTATGAAACCTAAAGGACCTGAACTAAATCCCCCTATGGGATTAAAGATGAATACTTATGTAGAGTTTCATACTAGTGTAGTGAACAAGGGCACGAGTGGAGACAACCGAATGTATTCAAGTACAAAATTACAGAGTATCTCAGTAAAATATGAGAACCATATCGTAAATAATTAATTTGCAAACTATCAATCAATTGTCTCAATCTTGACCATTCGTTCTGTAAATATCCATCCATCGTCTCCGATTAATTATTGTTCATGCATTTTCATACCAATTGCATTTCCTTCCTGTTATTTCCTTATCGATCTTCTACTGAAATACAACCAATGCCTGACCATCATTATATACTACTTATAAGGATATAAGTAACCCACACCACACTAGAATGTAATAACCATCCAATACTTCCTGGTTTTCAATGGTCGTCTTGCTAAAATTGTTCATGGAACTTTTTTTAAATTCACTAAAGATTTTACTGTAATCCATAATATTCTTTTGACTATCTTCCTTATTATATATGTTCATTCTATATTGTTTAATGAATTGTTTCACCCTATTTTCGATATAGACGTGAATATGAGTATCTCGATATGCCCAAACCAGATTTCTCATTAGTTAATGAATTAGCTAATGATTTAAATGATTGTTCACTTATGTGGTTAGAATATGATAATTTTTCTAAAGAACTTCAAAACTATGCAAAGGAAGATTGGATATCATTTAAGTGAGTTGTTTAAATATTGAATAAAACTTAATATCAGAAGGTGTTTAGTGGAGATTTTAGTAATTCTATAGAGTTGAGATCATGAGTCAATTGAAGCTAGACCACCATGGTTGAAGTTAGATATTAACACTGTCGTATACCGCCCAGCGGTCTATCGGTTAAGTGGTCAGGCGCGGGACTGGTAGGTCCCGGGTTCTAATCTCGCAAGGTGGGGTCGTAGATGCACAATGCTGAGGAGTTTCGCAATAGAACGAAACGGCCTTCCAGTGCTTTCAGGTTTTACATGGTGGTCTAGATTCAACTGACTCATGATCTCAACTATATAAAACTTAATAGTTCATTTGGTGTTGGGTGTTTAAATCTTCCTATTGATGTTTAAGATTACAATTGATCCATCTCATATTATGGTACTTTATAGTTACGAGGAGGATAAA
The DNA here is from genome assembly GCA_944470415.2 of Schistosoma rodhaini. Classification (NCBI taxonomy): domain Eukaryota; kingdom Metazoa; phylum Platyhelminthes; class Trematoda; order Strigeidida; family Schistosomatidae; genus Schistosoma; species Schistosoma rodhaini. The sequence continues at coordinate 37,168,058 of OX104038.1, forward strand.
TACATCTAATATAAAAATCAGTTCCGTTTACTAGTAACCGGGAGTAAGTAACATCAAAGATGATACATTTCTTAAATAACTCCAACAATCACCTCGTGACAGTATAAATGGGTAAAAGAACTTACGAAGTATTATAATGGATTATGTTGAGCATTTATAGAACATGGATAAAATTGTTGTTTGAGTAATCAGGTGAAATTTTTTACGGGTCAGAATCTAATAGTATGATAACTGATCATTTCTAGATGTAATGAAAATTAGAAAAAAGGTTTAATATTATGTATTTTCTGTAAATAGAGAACACTTGTTTTGTAAAATGTATTTTCCTTTATGAAATTCATAAACAAATTATTTCGATCATTAATGAATTGAATTTGTTTATTTTGTAACTGAAAGGAGTGTAAGTTTAAGAACAGTGAACTATTTTCATAGTTGAAAGCGTTAGTCAATTGGAGCTAGATCACCATGGAAAACCTGGAGGCACTGAACGGTCGTCTAGTCCTATTGTGGGACTCCTCAGAAGTGCGCATCCACGATCTCGCCTAACGAGATTCCCACCCAGGAACTAACAGTCTCGCGCCAGAGCACTTAACCAATAGACCACTAAGCCGGCACCCGATGGTGTTAATGTCTAACTTCAACCAATCCACGAAGTTGAGCAACCGTCCACCAATTGTTTTCGGTGAGTTCCTATCTCACAACAGGCGTGGTTAAACTCCACTGGTTACTGCTTCTCACTAGAACTCCAGGAAGTACCTCTCGAAGTCAGTCACCAGTGAGCATATGATTATTATTATTATCAGAAGGGGTTTTGTGGAGATTTCAGTATTTTTGTAGTTGAAAGCATGAGTAAATTGAAGCTAGACCATCAAGGAAAACCTGGAAGCACTGGATGGCCGTTTCGTCCTATTGTGGGACTCCCTGGTGGTCTAACTTCAATTGACACATGCTTTCAACTATGAAAATACTGAAATCTCCACAAAAATCCTTCTGATAATGGAGAAGTATTCTTCAAATATTATAACTTATACACTTGATGACGGTAATAACAAATTATCTTAATCATTTATCGTCAGAAACATACTTCAATCAAGCTTAAATTAATATCGGTAAAGAAGTGATTTAATAAGTTTAGACGGTTGTTGTCAATGTTAACCATGTATATGTGTGTATATTATCTCAAACTTTCGTTAACTATGTAGGTGATCACCGGATTTTAGTAATGTTTTATCAGGACGAAGAATAAGTGAATAGTAAGAGCTAGTATCTAATTGTGGACTTATTTTTATTGTATAACCATTAAGTAACTATATTATATGTGCATTCATATTCCTTTTATTATGGGCTTTTATTTGACCAATCGACTATTCCTATACGATTTACTATTCTTAAAATATTCCTAATTTGTTAGTAATAGTCTCACACAATCACAGCCACTTTTTTCATCAAAGGAACTAATAATAGCTTTATTGCTAAGAATTTGAATATTCATCATAAAGATAGATTAAGAAATTATAATTGCTAAAGGATGGCTTATCGTGATAAGATAAAATGTTGAAATCGAAATGAAATGTAATCAGGAAGATCATAGAAACAGAAATAAACCGGTTGGGGGTGGAGGGTCTACGTGGGTCTACGCTTCTTTTCAGCCAAGCCGGGTAATATTATAGAATTCGTTTGAATAAAGTACACATCAAATGATCTATATACCTGGCTCCACGTGAGTAGGTTAATAACTTCCATTCAACAATAAATTCCACACTTGAAATTGAAAGCAAACAGATTATTCACTTTCTTGATGTCGAAATGACAAGAAGACACGATGGAAATCTAGGAAGATCCATCTACGAGAAACTCTTATGGAATGGCCGACTGCTAAGTTTCCACAGTTTGGTCCCCATTAGTCAAAAGCGAACTTCAATCATATCACTCGCTGAGCACATATGAAGAACTTGTAGTCCCGAGGTCATAGATAACGAACTGATTCTCTTAAAGAAAATACTTGTCGAAAAAGAGTATCCCTCGACATTAATTGACAATCATATAAAACCTAAACAGCCTAAAGCAAAAAAACCTCGGTTGCAAAGAAACCAATCTACATGAATATCGACTTTAAGGGTGATGAAGTTACAGACGTCTCAAAGGTGGAGAATTTTTGATTCTCTGAACCAATCTTTCTTATTTTCAATAATTCTGAAATTGATATCAGTGAGGAAGTTAAACAATATATCAAATATTCTTTTATATGTATAAAAGCAAGTTTATTTGTTCAATATTATCTTTCTAACTGCTGCGTCATTTTAGAATTTTCAATATGTTACTTAATACACAAGCTATATTCTAAATGTGTTCAGAATTAAAAAGAACCTATCGCACAGAAACTCAACTACTATTGTAGTGAACAGGAACACCAGTGGGGATGATCGAACGTATGTAAGCACAAATTACAGATTATCTCACCAAATTCTGTTAACCATGCAGTAAGCAGTTAACTTGCAAAATAACAATCAATTGTCTTAATCTTAACTGTTCCTTCTGCAAATATCAGTCCGTCTTCTCTGATTTCATTGTTTATACATTTTCATACTGATTGCGCTTCATCTCAGTTCTTTCCTTATCGATCTTCTGCCAAAATACACTCTATGCCTGACCATCACCATATACTACTTATGTGGATATAGGTAGACCACACCACAATCGTCCTCCCTTTAAAGTATCCGTTCATGCAGTGGTTCTGCTCACAATGCCACTTTCTTCTTCCACTGCAGTTTGTACCGTCGGAATGTCGAGTCTTCAGCGCGCTGACCTCCATAGCTCCGTCTACCTGCCGGGGCACTAACTTCCGACATCCACCCAGCACCTGGGACGTTCAACACCCGTACTCCACCGGCCTGCTGAGCCAACTAAATCCGATATATTCGCCCAGAAGCCGCACGTCCCACTGCTCCTCTCTGTCAACAGCTCATGCTACAGCCGATGCCGCCCCGCCAGAACACTCCACTGGACGTTATCTCTCCGCACCAGACTGCCCCAACTACTACCTCAACCCCAGACCCGCAGCGGCGTCTGCAGCGACACCAAATGCAGTGAACAAGAACACGAGTGGAGTATCAATATCATTTTAATTATACATATTTTTTCAGATTGAATTATTCACATTTGTGTTCAATATGTGTTTTGTTTTTTCTTGTTATAATATTATTTAGTGGATAATTTGTTTTCTTATTTATTTCTTTATCAAGATCGCGTTATTATGTATTTGAAGAATTTCTAACAGAATGGTCTAATAAACTTCGTTCTACACAACCAACTCCAATGACTGTTCGATTACAAAAAGAAATTGATGGATATATGGTAAAATTTACTAGAATTGATATTAAACCTATATTTGATTATTTAATGCTTACTGCAAATATTAAAATCTATGGGTTTTCCCTATTATATTCTGAAAAAAAAATTATAAAATAGACATCAGTAAATCGTTACGATTACGTTGATATAAAAGCAGTGACAAAATTTAGGAGAGAGAATGTGGCATAACATTTTAAAAGATATGCTATGCCCTGGTACGGCAGAGGGTGAAAAAAGTTCGCTTTCGCTCTCGAAATGCTCTCACATGGCCACGAGCATATAGCATCTGTCAGGGAAGTCCTACTCACTACCTACTAGCGGCAGGGGTGTTTGTTACGAATTTGAGAGGAGGAAAAGCGAATGTCCGGCGCTTCAACCGGGTTGGTGGACACAGAGGGTCTACCAAGTGGGGTTGTAAAATACTGAATCAAAACCAATCGTGCACATGGGCTCTAGGATCCTGAAAGAATAAATGGCGTGTGAACCAATTATTAGTCACCAGCTACCATGTGATTGCATCTCCTGACGTTACTCTACTGCTTTGTGGATCCGACCTATAGGTCGAAGGCTCCGGATGTGGCCCCCTTAGAAAACCATCTGCTTTAGTCTGGGCACCCGAGCAGTGTCACAGCCCGCACACAAATCAAGTGACTTGTGTGGCGCATATGTATTCGGTGCGGCTTCGTGCCGATGTTTATGTGTTCAAATAAATAAATAAATATTTTGACTGACATTCCGTGGTTGAGCTTTCCAATAATGCAATGCAAAATGTGTAAGTCAATGTAGAATCATTAGTGTGAGGGTTTGTGGATATTGTAGAATTTTATTATGATTACAAACAAAACTAGGATATATAAACTATTAGATGCCTTATTTATGCTATAAAAATGAAGCTTTCGCTGTGAGATGTCCCACGTTCGGTTTTCATAGGAGTCATGGGTACAAAGAACTGACTAGCCCCATACTAGGACGAAAGAACCATTAAGTTTATCTTGGTTCTCAATAGTTTTTTATGTTGATCTTAATGAAATTTATAATTATTGGTCGTCATTATTGAATATAGTAATTCTTGATGAAATATACTCCGTAGTCGTCATAAATCAAGTAAACATAGAGTTGTCATTAATTTATGATAAACATAGTCAGATACGCCAAGAAAGTTTCATAGCTGTAATGATATATTATTTATAGAAGGATAAATATTACATCGTTTCCGTGGAAGGTTTATTAAACAGTTTATTAACTAGAGTTCATCTCAGTATTTTACGCAATTTCGTGTTTAGTATTAAACAGTAGTTTTTGGTAGTAATCAGAGTTGTAGTAAGACAAGTGATTTTGTAATACGTTTAATTCCTGGAAGGTAAACGAGTCTAGAGAAATGATATAAACATGAATAATCTTGTTCATCAACGATATTTCATCATACTTATATATAAACGTGGTTTTTAGAAACTGAAAAATAAACCGGAGAATAGGCCATCATTTTCAGGATAGAAAGTTGGAATAGTCAGATTGCCAAGTTAGGAAATAAACGTTTTAGTGTTGAACGATTACAGCTCAGTTAACATCTAGAACTAGAAAAGTTTAGCACAATGTGGAGAATAATGAGCGAAATGTGATCCTGATAAGTTCTCCTTATGTATGATCTTAATTTTTACTTAACAAATGGATTTGTACAGAAAATATTTTTAAATAATCTGATAGGCTTTGTACATCACTACAAATTAAGAAATGGATAACTTAATTATTATGTTTTTTTAATCATTATAATTCGCTTTATTCATTATTATATTTTCGGTACAATAGAGAATTCTCATCCCAAAGTATTTCAACAAGTTTCTGTTTCTTACTTCTTGGTCGATCTTAAAGATAAATATTGAGTGACCGCCAGTTAAAAGTTAACAGTCCAGTCAATCGACATCTAAATAATGTACATTCTTATCGCTGTGTATTGCCAGCAACCACGATATCTCTGATTAGGCCTTTTGTAACCTTTACAGCAAAAAGTTGTACACTTTTCAGAAACGCACCTGAAAAGGTTTTGCGATTAATAGCCAGAATGATGTATTAAAACAAACAGAATTAGATAAGTTGTTGAAATATCTAGATGGCAGGAAAAGGTAGCCCAGAACTTTAAGCAGGCCGCCAGTTTGTGATTAACCATGAGTAACATAAGGGATATATATTACTATAGAATGTGATTTTCATAATTATTTGACATTAGTTGGTTAGCTACTGAATGTTGTAGAGCATCAACCATGATTCAAGACTCATCTGCATGGTATATACTTAAGACCCTCATCAAGGTCTAACTCAGTATCACTATGTTTTCATTATTTCTTAATGGTAGTTAATTTGAAATTAGACAAGAATCATCACAGGACTGAATACTTATATACTACTCTTTTTCAAAAAAGGTAGTAATCATTTAAACGTGAAGATTATCAAATAATGAATTCAGCTTGTGAAGCGACACTGAGACTTCCCAAGATTTTTCCTCTCGGAAAGTGTCCTTTTTAGTGTAAAGTGTGCTTGAATCTTAATGTTTCTTCACTATGTTTCTCTCACTATAGGATCTTATACCTGTATTGAAATGGTTAAAAGGTGATTATTTAACTAGAGAACACTGGTATGAATTATTTCGTTTAATTGGATTATCAAAAGAAATAAAATTAGAAAATTTATTATTTGGTGATTTTTTTCCAATTATACCTAATATAATTAATCAATCTGATATGTTGAAATCTTTATCACAACGTGCACAAGCTGAAATTGTTGTTAGAGAAGCTTTACAAGAATTAGATTTATGGGGTTCTGGTACTACATTCACATTAACTGAATATATTGATAGTTCTGGACAAATTGTGTATTTGGTAAAAGATTGGAAAGAAATTATTAGTCAGGTCAGTTTTGAAGAGCATACATACTTTAATGTTTATTGTACATTGTTTTATCCCGAAGAGAATTGTGAATGGTAACTCTAATAACTATTTATGGACCAATATGATATGTATATTTCCTATTGTATAATTGTTAAGTAACTAAACTATTCATATTCGTGTTCCTCTTATCATAAACTTTATTTGGACCTATGAACTATAACTATACAATTTATCTTTCCTGAGTTATCCTCAGTCTATTGATTACTGTTCCTTCTACTCACAGCCACATTTGGCCAAATCTTGTACAAATATTATTTTCCATTTAATTGGTACGATGTGGTCAGTTTGTTTGGTACATAAACCCAGTATGTTTGAGAATAATTATTCATATTGCAGACGCTGTTTTTGGTGTTGTGGACTTAACTGGCTTGGCTAGGCAGAAAGCAGGATTGAGTAGTGCTCAAGACTGCTCATACGGTTTTTGTATATCATTGGTCCGATCGATAAAATCCCTGCTCTCTTATTGGCGGTTATCTCACTTCATATATTAAAGGGGCACTCACGCACAACGCACAAACATGTTATAACATACATCTAATCTAGTATGTAACTGTATGTGATAGTGATATGTAACATTCATCAACAGAATTCAGGTTTCCTCTTTTTACTGTTTAATATAGTTTAATGTAGTTCAACAATAAATAACATATTTTTCTTAGTGTGTCTTGAACTATACAATTTGTGTGAAAGTTATATGATACTCTCCGGCTACATATATGGAAGTACTGCTTTCATCTTCCATTATTAAAAACTTTTATGCGTATAATGCATTGAATCATTGAATCGGGAAGTACAGAAAGTCGGATTTAACATTGAATGATCAATATCACACTTTGTCTAGTCCTTAATGCTGTTCAATCAGTGATGTAAATTCAAAAGAAACAATATCTGATTATTATCTTTACTCTGATAAGAAAATATCAGATTCCTTTCTGTTTGATTCGTAATTATGGTGTAATAATCTTAATGGCAGATGTAAAGCCAATGGAAATCTCATAACGCCAGCTTTTTTTAAGATTGTGAGATCTATATTACAATTATTGTTAATATTAATATCTTGATATTAAACTTATCTTGTTCACTTGCTCTTCATATCAAGGTTGGAGATAATTTGGCTTTATTGGCTTCATTACAAGATTCTCCATATATTGACAATTTTTTGGATAGATCCAATGCTTGGGTACAACGTTTAACTGATTTAGATTATTGTTTGACTAGATTTCAATTGGTACAACGTAAATGGGTTTATTTAGAACCAATTATGAGCCGTGGTGCTTTACCAAAAGAAACTGCAAGATATGCACAAATCGATGAAGAATTTCGTAAACTAATTGGTTATTTAAAAGTAGATAATCGTGTGATTAGTTTAGTTAGTGGTATGAAAGGTAAAGCTTTGAAGGATACATTAAATAATTTACAGGTATGTTACAATCCTTTGTTAAATCCATCAATCTTTCTGATTTGTTTAGTTTTGGATTTCCTATCAAAAACACAGTATATTATGATAATGAACTTTCTGAATTTAAGAACTTGTTTTCAGTTAAGTATAATAGTATTGGAGAATAACATCTAAGCGTTAGCTAGAATCCATAAATTACTCTGAATTTTTAAGGAAACGTATTAGAGTTAGATACAGAAACGACATAGAATCTCGCTCAACGTGTATTAGTCAATATTGTCTGTCATTTTTTACTGGTTGCATAATGAGCGAAAATTAGGAGGGTGGGAAAAGAATTTATGGAATTGTTGATATTATTTAAGAGCTATACCAAACTGTTTAACAAGACTAGAGATGTAATATTTGAAAGCATACTATGATCCTAATTCAAGTTAAAATGAAAAAATGAGGGTATCTGAACTAATGAAATTAATTTTTGATTTATATCAATCGTCTAAATACTAAAAACAATAAAGGTTGGTTGCATAACATATGAAGTAAAAACGAATGAAGTGTATCTTGATAAGAGCATGGAAACACAAATCAGTTTGAGATAAATGTACAATATAATAGACAAGAGTTGATTCATGAGATTGTTGATAATGACCATAGTCGGAAAAATCGTTGAATAAGTTTTCTTTATATATGTAGTATATGATGTTTTGTATGGGTGATAAAAGCTTCAACAATCCAAAAAATATAAAAAGACTTATTTATTTAATATCGGTAGCGGTTTTGTGAATATTATAGTAATTTTAATAGTTGAAATCATGATTCAATTGAAGCTAGACCACCAGGGAAAACCTGGAAGCACGAGACAGCCGTTACATCCTATTGTGGGACTTGGGCGCGAGACTGATAGGTCCTGGGTTTCGAATCTCGCGAGGCGGGATCGTGGACATGAACTGTTGAGGAGTCCCACAATAGGACAAAACAGCCGTCCATTGTTTCCAGGTTTTCCATGGTGCTCCAGCTTCAATTGACTCAACTATAGAAATTACTTACTTATTTATAGCAAAGGTCTATTTCCACTAATCAAGCTTATTATTTCAGTTTTCCAAATGATGATTATTATCATATTTCTCTCATATGGTGTTCTGTCAATCGAATTAATTATTCCAAATAATAATTATATCGGTATTTTGGCCAACCTTAACACTCCTAACATTTTGTATCTTAAAACAAATAAAAAAGGTAAATACAACTTCAACGTCAGCTTGTTATAGACAACACACGAATAAACTGCTATTCGATAGTGTCCCCCAAAATGTCTGAAATAAATAAAATCCCATGGTAGCTGTAAATAATTCCCCAAAATCAATAGCTCCGTAAGTGATCAACATTAGATGCTGACCACATTAGTTTTAGTAGACTCATTTAGCTGAAGGCGCTCGGTCATGCATCCTTACCAGATAATGTTACAGAACGGCGTGGGAAACATCTCCTACGATCATTAGCCAGATTAGATCAGTCACTTCTCGATATATTAATAACCCATCCAATATATCTTCCAACCTCCTCGCTTCTGACTCCTGATTTTAACTAGCTGGGCGCGATTCGATTATAGAAAGTGTTACTAGTAAAGAGTTGTCAAACTACAATACTGGTGGTATCTTCACGATATTTATTTCATTCCATATCAAAAACATAATCACTTCCTTTCTTTAACATATTTCATAAACTTGTTTTTTTTCAAGGAACAATTAGCTAAATGTCAACGTGCATTAAATGAATATTTAGAAGAAAAACGTAATAGATTTCCACGTTTTTATTTTCTTGGTGATGATGATTTATTAGAAATATTAAGTCAATCAACTAATTCAAATATTATACAATCACATTTAAAGAAATTATTTCAAGGAATACATACCGTGCAATTCAAAGATCATCATCAACATCATCATCCAAATAATGAAGATTTAAAAATGGATCAAAATCAATTATCAACAACTATTATAGCGATTGGTTCATTTGAAGGTGAAATGATTCATTTAAATAATTCAATTCAATTAACCAATGAAATTGAATGTTGCCTTGAAAAATTAACCAATGAAATGAAAATGACATTAAATAAATTATTAATTCAATGTTTAAATGAATATTCAATAGAAAATCAATATAAAAATAAATTTAATTTAAATATATATCCTGAACAAATTTTAATACTATCAGAATTAATTAATTTTTGTAAAAATGTTGAAAATGCATTAAATTGTGGAGAATTAAATAAACTTAAAAAAGATTTACAGGTATGTTGTAGGTAATCGTTTGTTATTAGATGTCCTAGTACACAGTCACAAAATTAACATTGTAATCCAGGCACATTCAACTCATAAGTCTTACTCAGAAACCATCGTGAGTACTGGTTACTATGGCTAGTTAATTTTCAAAAATGTAATTAGAAACTCCATATTACTTACTTATGCCTGTTAGCCTCCGTGGAAGAACATAGACCATCGACCACGATTCTTTATCCAACTCTGTCCTAGAAAATCCTTTACTGATGTTTTCAGTTGCTATTCATTCTTTTCATGTCTGCTTCCGATTCTCGACACATTGTGTTTTTTGGCATCCCTCTTTTTCGCTTCCCTTTGTGATTCCAATTTAGGGTTTGTCTCGTGATGCAGTTTGATGATTTCCACAATTTATATCCTCTCCACTTCCAACGTCACTTCCTAATTTCCTCTTCATTTGGAAGCTGGTATGTTCCATCCCACAGTAGGCTGTTGCTGATGCTATCCGGCCAACGGACGTCGAGGTCTTTGTAATCCAGTCAACCACCAAAAGAAAGAGAAAGGAGGAGAGTAAGCAGCCTGTTCTTTATGCACGACTTTGCAGTGTAGTCCACCGTATGAATTCCGCATAATGGTGGCCATTTCCTCAGACACATGATAATGTCGAAGAAATTTTCACAAGGTTCTCTTATCCACACTATCAAGCCCCTCATAGTCGAAGAATCTGATCTATAATGACGAATGTCATTCAATTGATTGCCCAACTATGAACCGCATTGTTGTGACTTGGTCTGTGCATCACCTGTCCTTACGAAATCCTATCTACTGATCTCAAAGTTCAGTGTCTATTGAATCTTTCATCTAGTTCAGCAACACTCTGGGGAAAAGTTTCTCCTGGTACCGATAGTAGTGTGATTCTTCCGTATTGTTCACGTTTGCTAAGATCTCATTTCTTTGGTATCTTGATGAAGTATCCTTCTTTCCACTCCTTCAGCACTTATCCTTCCTCCTAAACCTTTTTGAATAGCACAAGGAGCATGTTTGAGGTGACTTCTATGTTTGAGTTCAGTGATTCAGACGGTATATTGTAAGGTCCTGATGCTTTACCACTGTTGGTCTGTCTGATGGCCGTCCTGATTTATTCGATCGTTGGTGGAGTGACATCTATGGGAAGGTCTGTAGATGCTGCTTCGATGTCCGGTGGGTTCAGTGAAGCTGGTCTATCCAGAAGTCCCTCAAAGTACTCTAACCATCTGTTTCTCTGCTCTTGAGTTTTAGTGATTATCTTGCCTTCATTGTCCTTGACTGATCTCGCTGGTTTACTATATTTTCCTGTTAGTTTCTTCATCGTGTCATATAGTTGTTTCATATCTCCTTCTCTTGCAGCTTTATCTGCTGTCTTCCACATATTTCTGCTCGTGGGCTTTAGTGTTCCTCTTCACTCGCTTGTTTGCTTCTGTGTATTCTTCTTGTTCCTTGACTCTCTGTGTTCTTGTTCATCTGCTGTTAATTGTTGTCTTCTTGTTCTTCCTTTTTTCCATCGTGTCTAAGGTTTCAATAGAGGTCCATTCCTATTGATGATGCTTCTTGAGGCCCAACACCTCCTGACATGTTGAAGTTTGTGCTTCTTTGATCCCTTTCCAATTGTCCTTCACAGTAGTTTCTTCTTTTTTGAGTAGATCTTGTAAGGTTTGGAACGTGTTGTAGAGAGTTATCTTAAATTGGTTGAGTTTGTTAGTATTTCTAAGGAAGGTTGTATTGAACCTTTGTAATGCTGATCCCCCAGTTGTCCAGTATTTCTTTAGCTTCAGTTTCATCTTGACCACAAACAGGTGGTGGTCTGGATCTATGTCAGCTCCTCTCCTGGTTCTCATGTCTCCCATTGACCTTCGGAAATTTTTAGTGATGCGAATATGATCGACTTGGTTCTGTTTAGTGTGATCCGATGAGACCCTTATAGCTTTGTGTATGCGTTTGTGTGAGAATATTGTGCCGTCTATAACCGATTTGTTGAATGCACATATATTTGCGAATCTCTCACCAGTTTTATTTCTCTGTCCCACTTCATGTCGTCCCATGATATCTTCATATTCGGCGTTGTTCATTCCGTTTTTGGCGTTTAGGTCTGCCATCAGGATGGTGAGGTCCTTTCTTGAGCACTTTGCTATGATTGATTGCAGACTCTCATATAACTGATCTTTATCGTCGTCGTCGCTATCATTGGTGTGTGTATAACACTGGGTAACATTCATTGTGATTTTCTCTCTCTGTTTCTTGAAGGATGTTTTGATGTTCCTGGGTCCTTAAGACTACCATCCTAAAAGCGCTTTGCGCGCTTCTTTGGACAGCATCAGAGCAATCCCCTGAGTATGTAGAGCATTTTCCTCTCCGTGACCAGAGTACATCAGAATCTTTCCCAAATCTATCTTTTTCTGTCCAGCTTGTGCTCAAAGGGTTTCACTGATTCCTAGAACTGTAACGTTGTTTCTCTTCATTTTCGTAGCTTTTTGATTGGTCCTCCAGGTCTTCCACGTTGTCCGGACATTCGGTGAACCTATATTGATTGTTGCGCTGGTTTTTAGAAGGGTCATTAGCCTGGTGACTTCCGAAGAATCTCGTCTTTCACCATGAGATTTCAAAATTCTTCCTCCAACTTCCGGGGCAGATTTTATATAGTTTAGTTTGTTTATTTCCGGTTATCGTTTTTTATCAAGCATTTTTTCTACTGTATGGGGTTGCCGACCCCCATATCCAACCCTTCTTTTTTATCCGGGCTTGGGACCAACAATAACCTTAGAAGTGCTATAGGCTATTTATTTTATACAGTTTTTCACTGACATAAAAGTATTTTTAAAAATCACACGATTCTAGATATCTGCATCCTCACAGTTATCGACCCAGCAGTAATCTAACCAATGTTATCACTTTAATGAAGGTGAAACTGTTCAAGTTACGTGTTTATGACGTAATCTGCAAACCATTTCAAATCATACATATTCATCAAATTTAAAACTTGGATTTATGACTATGATATGTCTGAAGCGTTACGAATTCACTAGTAGCGAACGGAACAAAGACACGTGACCAGAGACCGATAACTAGCTATACTGACGCGACCCAGTCCCAGCTAACTAGAGTGAGAAGTCCAAGTTGGAGCGGGGAAGTTATATTCCGTAGCAGCCAGAAGCACAGCAATCGAATAAGGGAAAAGTCAAGCGCATTTATACAGCAACAAATTGTCGTTGAGCATTATTAGTAAATAGCACACACAAAGAAAGAATGGACCAATAGCGTTTAAGATAGTTTACAAGTGGGAAATATGACGTGAAGGTAAAAGAGCGCTTTTGGCGCTAAATTCAAATTTTCAAAATAAAATTACAAGATTAAGCCATTTACCAAGTAAGTTCTGGGGATTTGATATCCCCAACACCTCCCCCTTTAATAACGCACATTCTTCGGGTCCACTTGCATTCTGACTGTCTTTCGCCGTTGGCATAGTGACCATCTTCGGGACCGTAGGTCGACCTTTTGTGTTTCTTCCTGCGTTGGGACTGTCGGCAGATTAAATGTATCCAATAGTACGTCCAGCGGATTCTTTACTCCAGTCAATGGGCGCTCTGGCGTTAACCGCTTGCGTAGTTGATTTTGATGTCTGGTCCACCTGCCTGCTCCCACCTCAACCTCGTACATGACTTCTCCTATCCTTCTAACCACACGTGCTTCGATCCAAGGATCACGATTTGCTCTGTAGTCCCTAGCGTATACTGGGCATCCAACGTTGTACGTGGGTAGCTTCCGGCACGTGGTTTATACTAGTGGTGGTGTGGTTTTCGGCAGCTTCAAGTTGTGGATGGTCCTCAACCGCCTTCCCATGAGGATCTCTGCGGGCAACTTCTGCTCCGGCAGCGTGTCGTTGGGGGCCGCTCTGTAGGCGAATAAAAAATTCTGCAGTGTTTCCATTGGCGTTCCCTCCCCTTTTGACTTAATCAGAGCCCTCTTGAATGTATCCACGAACCTTTCCGCTTACCCATTCGATTGTGGGTGATAAGGTGGGGCGCGAAGATGCCTGATGGTTAGGCGTTTGCAGAACTCTTGGAACTGCGCCGAGGTGAACTGCGAACCGTTGTCGGATACAATCACTTCCGGTAATCCGTTTCGTGCGAACAACTCAGTCAAGTGTTTCAGAGTCTGGGTGATCGTTGGTGGAGTGATGGGAACAATCTCCGGCCATTTTGAGAAGGCGTCGACCACGACAAGATAAGTGGTCCCGTTGACTGGACCGGCAAAGTCGACATGTATCCTAGACCAGGGATGCTCAGGCTGTGGCCATGGAACCGGCGGCACCTACGCATTGGACTTTGCAGCTTGTTGACACTGAGCACATTTGTTTACTAGATCCACAATATGCTGGTCCATGAGGGGCCAGTAAGCATAGCTTCTGGCGATGGATTTCATACGCTTTATGCCTGGATGACCAATGTGGAATTGCTTCAGCACTCTCGGTCGTAGGGATTCTGGCACCACCACTCTATCTCCAAACATCAAGCATTCATTTACGACACATAATGAGTCACGACGATGGTAAAGCTGCTTCATGTCACCGTCAAGTTTAGTTGATGGCCAGCCATTGGTGACGTGCTTCATCGTTTTCTTAATGATGGGGTCGTTTCTGGAAGCAGTTTGTATCTCAGATTCTGAGACTGGCAAAGCACGAACAGCAGTTGTCAGGTAGCATTGCGCGTGGTCTTCTGTCGAAAGAGAAGCAATAACAGCATCTTCGTCGGTCGTAGAGTGTTCGCTGATGAGTCGTGACAATGCGTCTGCTTGACCAAAATGTTGGGTCCGTCGATACTGAATGTCAAAATCGTAACCCAAGATGATCAAAGCCCATCGTTGGAGACGGTTTGCAGAGTGGGCCGGGACGCCAGACTTCGAACCAAAAATCGCAAGGAGAGGCTTGTGATCAGTTAGCAGAGTAAATCTCCGACCATAGAGAAACTTGTGAAAACGACACACTGCGAAGACTAGGGCAAGAGCCTCCTTCTCTATCTGGCCATACTTCTTTTCCGCTGGGTTTAATGTTCGGGATGCATGCATGATGGCTTTCTCTGTCGCGTCGGGGAACTGGTGTGAAATGACAGCACCGAGCCCAAAGGCTGAAGCGTCTGCGACCACGATGATTGGCAAAGACGGGTCGTAGTGCGTTAATAGTAGTTCTGAACTAATAATTGTCTTTAGCTTACAAAAGGCATTTTCACACTCCCTTGTCCAGTTCCAGCTGATATCCTTATTCAGGAGATAATTCAGTGGGGCGCGTATGTCATGCATCGATGGAACGAAGGCTGAGTAATAACTAACCAATCCCAGGAATGATCGTAGAGTAGAGATATTGGTAGGTGTGGGCATAGTTCTTATAGCTCGAATGTTCTCGGGATCTGGTCTGCGACCTGCAGCATCGAAGATGAACCCCGAATACTTCACGGATTTCAAGAAAAGCTGGCACTTTTCCGGACGTAACCGGAACCCGTTGTCGCTGACGCGTTGGAGCACGGCTGTTGTGCGTTCTCGTAGCTGTTCCGACAACAATGAGGATGTCATCGAGATAAGTTGCGACCCCCGGGATACCCGATAGAATGGTATCCATTAGCTGCTGGAAAATAGATGGGGCGGTCTTGACTCCAAACGGCAGTCGATTATATTGGAACAGGCCACGATGAGTATTAATAGCGAGTAGCTCTCTTGATTCTTCAGCAACTTCTACTTGTAGGTAGGCATCAGCAAGATCCAACTTCGCAAAGAACTTTCCGCCATTCAGCATAGTGAACAAATCTGCCGGGACTGGCAGCGGGTAGTGATGCTGTTCCAGGGCTGCGTTGAGACCTGTGGAAAAATCTGCACATATTCGTATTGTACCATTAGCCTTCTTGATAACAATAATGGGTGCTGCCCATGCGGAATAAGAGACAGGAGTAATAACTCCTTCACGTTGAAGGCGATTAAGTTCTTCCTCAACTTTCTGTAATGCAGCATATGGTACTGGTCTCTTCGGACGAAAAACAGGTTTGACCCCAGGTTTCAATCGAAGCGTTGCTTTCATGGCTGAGCACCGACCCAAAACAAGCTGGAAGACGGTCGAAAACTTCGTAACTAGTTCCTTTGAATAGGCTTCCGGGTCATGGGGTTGCTTTACTAGTTGATACACAGTGTTTAACGGGACGTCTGCTAAATGCAGTTGGTCAAACCAATCTAATCCAAGTAAATTAAGATCACCCGGTGCAATGTAACATACCCCAGTGAACGTCGAATCGCGAAAAGACACTTCACAATGTAGTTGATCTAACAAACGTAAGTAACTACCGCATGCTGTACGAGGCTTTTGTGTTGTTGTCGCCATACGTGGTCTGCCCATTTTAATCCAAGATTTTTGTGAAATAATTGTCACGTCCGATGCTGTGTCTATTTGTAATCTAAATGGGTGCCCGTTAATAATAATGGTAATAAATTTTCTCTCACCTGGGGTTGAGTTCTGACAGGATGCTACAAGACTCAACGAATTCGTGCACGGCTTGGGAGCAGACTTTCTAGTACTTTTGGGGCGATTCGACTTTTTATTTTCGCAAAACCCATCTTTGTAGCCCACAGCTTTACACTTCCTGCAACGATGTTGTTTGTACGGGCAGCTTCGAACATAATGCCATGCACCACAGTGCCAGCATGGAGCAGGAGGATTCGTCTTTGCTTGTTGAACTGAGTTAGAGTGAGACGAACTAGGTATAGCTGGAGCGGGTTTAACAGGTTTCGTTTGTTGTTGGACTACATGTACTTCACGGCGATCAGAAATACCACGTTGAACCATGGTAGTGTCATTCTGCAGATTAACTAGACGTTGATATTCGTTAGCAATATCATTTAGAGTCAGCTTAGGGTCTTGATCCAATCGACTGAGCAACCGTGTTCTAATGTCACCGAACTTTTGCGATTGGAGGCTGCAGATGAGAATGAGGGCTTTAAACTGATCTTCAGTTAGCGACTTCAACCGAAAGCGTTCGCATTTGCGGTTGACAATGCCCACATGCTTCAGAAAATCGATGTCTTCGTTCATAGTCAGCTTCAAACATCGATAGCGTGTGTTTTTTTATTTTTATTTAAACACAGAAATATTGGTACAAGGAAGCACCAAATAAATATGCGCCTCACAAATCTCATTCGATTTGTGTGAGGGCTGTGATACTGCCCAGGTGCCCAGACTGAAACAGGTGGTTTTCTTAGGGGGCCACACCCGGAGCCTTTGACCTGAAGGTCTAGTCCACAAGGCAGTGGAGCATCGTGAGGAGATGCAGTCCCATGGTAGCCGGTGATCAACGGTTGATTCGTCCGCCATTCGTTCCATCAGGATACTGGAGCCCATGTGCACCACTGGTTTGGAATCAGGGTATTCCAACTACCCTAGGTGGACCCTCCATGTCCACCAACCCGGTTAAAGCGCCGGACATTCGCTTTTCGTCCTCTCACTTTCGTAAACAACACCCCCGCCACGAGAAGGCAGTGAGTAGGACTTCCCTGTCAGAGGCTATATATTCGCTGGCCATATGAGAGCATTTCGAGAGGGAGAGGTGACTCTCCCCACTCCCGGCCGTACCAGGGCATTTGGGGGCGTGTGTTGAACAGTGAGGAATCATCTCCGAACTGTTGGCTCAATGACTGAACAGTGTCTGAGAATGAGCGATCGCGTGGGTTTAGAGGCAAAATCAGGTTACAATATTTATCAAGTTCACTAGGACCCAGCTTTCGAAGCAGCAAACGGACTTTCCAAGTATCATCTTGATTGGCAAAATCAAATTTGAATAAATCTTCATAACGTCGAAACCACATATCAAACGTAACATTAGATTCAGGATAGTAATGGAACTCAGAAATACTGCTGGCAATACCATCAAGTGAAGGAGCAGTACTGGTAGGATTAGAACTGCTTGATTGGCTATTGGTCGTAATTTTCGTTTCTGTTAGCATATGGATAAGTTTTATCTGCTGTTCGAGCAATAATTCCACTTTTGCAGGATCCATATTTCCAAATCACCGTCGCCAATTGATATGTCTGAAGCGTTACGAATTCACTAGTAGCGAACGGAACAAAGACACGTGACCAGAGACCGATAACTAGCTATACTGACGCGACCCAGTTCTGGGGATTTGACATCCCCAACAGACTACAAGCTACAAGCCATGAAGTATGCCTTTAAACATAAATTACTGAGTAGTTGACTACGTCAATTTCCTAGTTTTATTAAGAAGTAACAAGTAGGATCTACGGTTCATTTCCACGATATATAAATTATCAGATCTATAACAGTTACAATACTTATATTTGTCTAGTTAAGTTATTCTCTAAGCATTTTTAAATAAAAGTAACTTTAAAGCCATAACCTTTTATTACTTCGAAATAAGCGAGTTATAATTTTAAAATTCATTCTCACGTGATCACTGTGAGTACGAAATATCACGTTAGTTTACTAATTTTACTTTATAATTTAAACCAGGAGAGACTGGATGGTTGTTTCTCCGTAGTATGGGACTCCTCAGCAATGCACAAGCAAAGCACCAAAGAGAATAGAAACTAAAACTCCTAGGGATCACGACTAAATCTTAATCTTTAGATCAGTGAGCAACCATTCAACGATTTACATATCTGACTTTATTGATTTAACAATATTAATCAATTACCATCCATTATATGTTGTTATGCTTATCTTATACGCAACATGGTCTTTTTGAAATAAGAAATTACCATCTGTAAACTTCCTGTCAGTATAGAAAAATCCCGTCATTTTTATATGCTCATGATTAAACCCAAAAATTTCTAATCAGATAATCATCTTCTTTTAATAAAATTACTTCTTTTGGTTAGTCTCAGTTAGCGATGTATACTACAGCTAAACAACAAAAGAACATGAAAACAATTGAACATTGTACAAATTCACAAGAATCAAATGTTCAATATTCAACTCTTTCACGTTTACAATCTTGTAAATTAAGTTCATTAATACTAGATACAATACATTCAATTGATATAATTGATCAGTTGATTCGAAATGGTGCAGTCAGCCCAAAAGATTGGATATGGCAACGTCAATTACGATTTTATATTAATAACAATGAGAATTCCATGTATAACTATACAACTAAAATAAAAAATGATAACAATAATTCAATGAAAACAACTATATGTATGGCTGATGCAGAATTCTTATATACATTTGAATATCAAGGCAATTCACCACGTCTAGTACATACTCCATTAACAGATAAGTGTTATTTAACACTAACACAAGCTATGCGTATGGGTTTAGGTGGTAATCCTTATGGTCCAGCTGGTACTGGTAAAACAGAATCTGTGAAAGCTCTTGGCTCTATAATGGGTCGTCAGGTAAATTGAAAATATTCTCATTCTTTTTGTCTAAACTTTAACATTTAAAATTTATTTGAATAGAATACTTTATCATAGAATGTCTTAAGATTACCTTGGATGAATTTTTTTTGAGTGAGGTGGATGAGGGTAAATTCTGAAAAGTTTTTTCGATAAAAAAATTTGAAAACTATAAGATATTAAAGATGAAAAACTAAAATTTTTTCACTATTTCAAAGGAAACTCATTTTTGTAAACTAATTATAAACATATAAAATGTCAAAAGGGGAGTTTTGTGGAGATTTTAGTAATGTTTTATAAAGTTGAGATCATGAGTCAATTGAAGCTAGACCACCATGGAAAACCTGGAAGCACTGGATGGCCGCTTCGTCCTACATTAGATGGCAAAATATGTCTAATATTGGCATAAATATGTATAATTCTAGATTATTCTGTCTCTTCATTCTTAACCTAGTTGATCTTACCGCCGGCTACAAAGTAAGGTGACCTGTTGTCTTTTTATGGTCTTTCTTAATACTTTTTGTTGTAGGAAAGCAGCATCACTGAAGATACATGTGGTACTTATATTCCAACAATTTATTCTGGTTAGCGTTTTTTTAGCAAGGTTGTTTTCTACGAGATGGAGATGCTGACCCCGCGTCCAACCCTCCTCCTTTACCTGGGCTTGGGACCAGCAGTAGTCCTGGAAGAGCTACATGCAGAGTTATATTTCAGCAATAACTAATCAACTTCATTTATGAATAATTATGAAGGGGAAAATATAAACCTATATAACTAACGAGAAAACTATGCCGAATTCGGAAGTATTAATCTGATAAATAATATTGGTTTTATTCTCCATTTATATTCTAGGTTCTCGTTTTCAATTGTGATGAAGATATTGATCTACGTTCTATGACGAGAATTTTTGTTGGAATAGTAAAATGTGGTGCTTGGGGTTGTTTCGATGAATTTAATCGATTAGAAGAATCTGTTCTCTCTGCTATTTCAATGCAAATTCAGGTCATTATCGGTTTTTTTTTATACATATTGACTTTTTTTAATATCAACTTTTATGGAACCAACATTTCACTAAACTATAAGTTGAAACAAAAGACCGTTAGATCTGCTGCATGCAGATAAGCAACCCACTAAATATTTTTCTTCTATATAGATCTACCCATAATTTTTGAGCAAGATGTTAAAGATTCTTACTCATTTCATAATACTAAATTCCCCCATCTTCGCTTTTTATGATACAATTGTGCATAACTACAGCTTTCTGTACGATGAATGTAAACTTTAGAAAACAAACGGTTTTCAATGAATTTGAGAATAGTAGTTGCTAATCCTAACCATTAAAATGAAACCCTAGATTGATTACATTTTAACAGTAGCTTTTAACATCTATATACACGGAATCGATCTAATTTAGGTATAATATTCAACAAACAGACTAAAATCAATTTAGTGGTCATTCGAAAATGGGAAGAACTAGACAGATGTCTGTTCTTAGTTTTTAACTTCTCATCCACCAACAACCTTGGACACAGGACATTAGGTTCTCAATGTATGATAGATACTTTTAGACCAGTCAAGATTAAATGGTTCACATTTCCGACCTCATTCAACTTGTGATTCATTGAAATGAGCATTCGCTGACATCGCTGTTTATTGTGGTTAGTACCTATGGCATGGCTAAACGCTATTGAAAACGATTTCTTACTAGGATCTAAAACATCACTTTCTTGAAATCACTGACACATGATTGTTCAGTTTGTTGGTAATTTTTTGCATTTTAATGTATAAATTAATCTTCTGTACAGACTACCTTGTGTTTATTCTTATATAGAGACAACTTGTTTCTTTTCCAATCTTTATTATAGATTATTCAAGATGCATTGAAATGTGGCACATCACAAATCAATCTACTAGGTCGTGCTACTAATGTTGACCCTAATTCTGGATTATTCATCACACTAAATCCTATTGCTAAAGGATATGGTGGACGTCAAAAATTACCAGATAACTTGAAACAGTTATTTCGACCAGTTTCAATGACAAAACCAGATATTGATTTGATAGCTGAAATGATTTTATTTTCTGAAGGATTTTCCAATGCTCAAATATTAAGTCGTAAACTGGTGTCGGTTTTCTCATTGGCAAAGTAAGCTTTTCATTGAAACATATTCAAAATTATCTTTTAATTAGTAAAGATCTCTAATTTCTCGTTATTAATATTCAGGACTTCAACTGATCAGTTTGTCTTACCATACGTAAGTGTTGAGATGATTACATCTATGTGGCCTGACGTCACAAGCTTTAGCGTATTTGGTACGTGGTTAGCAGTGGAATCTAGGTCTTATGGTTAGAGTTCTATTCCGGACATATCATTTGGATGTATCTGCATCCTAGTGTTGGTATTTCCACCAAGATTTAAATCCGCTACCTTTTGTTTTCAATTCTCAACTCGTTACTCACTAATCTACTGGGTCCACATCGCAAAATTTATGAGTTTATTTTCGACTAGGGTCGTCGTCATGTTTTGTGGTTAATAGATCTTGACTTGTACCGGTCTTGGTGTTCTTAGTTCACCACGTGGGAATTTCAATGGCTCCTTGTTTATCCAATTATGAGTAATAAGCAATTCCGACATAACAATTAGAAACGACTAGTTATAACAATTAACGACGTAGTCGTAACACAAATTGTTCGTACTTTACTAAATTTGAGATTCACCAGTTACTAATGTTTACTTCAACCCTTACTTAAATCCAACTCAGTACCAGTGTTTTCACAAATAACTTTATCGAAGTGTGTTTCAAGTCACAATTACTGTCTATTATATAGTTTGCATTAGTTTATTTACTAAATTATTATCAGAGGACAGATATTTCTATGTCACTAATTAAACGTTTCCAGTAGTATACCAAGATTCCATTGCTAGCCTCATTCTATCAATTCTATATCAATTAGTGTTATAGTGGCTATATTGGGGCAACGCGCACTGGATGTCTTTATGCCAACGAAGTCTGATCAAATTTCAGTCAAAAAATATCAATAACGTGATAATCCAAGTCATTTCAAAATTGAATTATACCTGGAAATGTCTTTGTGTGCTTAATAATTGAAATCAACCAAATGATCTTTAAGTATCGAATAAAAATGAATCTTTTAACTTAACAATACTCATGAAAAAAAGGTGCTAACATGTGGTATTTTCACCGCCAAATGTTAAGAATAAGATCTGGAAATCATAAACTTAATTCCTCGAAGTGCTTGCAATCGATAATGACTATCACTTAGGCTGATACAATTGAGTTCTATTACCTAAAATAAAAGTATGCACATATGCCAATAAAAGACTAACCAGTTGCAGTCCTAAACATCAATGGGAAGATTTAAACAAGTAATATTAAGTGAATTCAAACTTCACCCCATTGCACTAGCAAGTGGCTATCAGGACTCAGTAGCTGAGTGCATAACGTGATGGCGTTTGAAGCGAAAGGTACTGGATTCGAGTCCCAGAGTGAACATCAACTCTGAGATGCAGGTGCATCCAGATGACGAGTCCCAAATAGGACGAAACGCGCGTCCTCGATCCAACTGCTAGCCTCTATCCATCTTTGCTTAAAATGTTGTTTATGTTTGAGAGAGGGATATATTCGATGTATAATCATAAGAAATAAGTGGTTAGATTGTGCTGAAAAAACTTTTATATATTCATATACTTATAAGATCATTTTTCTTTTTCTTCACCCTTAATAACAAGACAACTTCTTTCAGTACAACAACATTATGATTGGGGTTTAAGAGCATTAAAAACTGTTTTACATTGTGCTGGTACACTTTTACATACTGATAAACAAAATTATGGGTCAAATGAATTGAATGATCATAATGAAAGACAATATGAACAAAGATCTTATGAATATGAAGCACAATTTCTGATACAAGCAATTAAAACAAATACATTAGCTAAATTAACAAATTCTGATGCTAAACAATTCGAAAACCTCATTAGAGATGTATTTCCTGATTTGCGTTTACATAATGTACAGTTTAAGAATCAAGAATTGACCAAACTCATTGATTCAATGCATTCAGTAGTAAAAGAACATAATATGATATTAGTAGGAGCTCAGGTGAGATATATATTCTATCTTCAAAATGATTTTAGTTACCTAATTTGGTTTGATAAACTCTTGAAGTTTCGAATGTATATGTTGTGGTGGTCTATATATTTGATATTATCCTTAAACTTCGTATATTGTTCGTCCTGATAACTGTTACTCGATAACGACCCGACGGTGTATAAATCAGAATGTGAATACGAAGGGTTGATTGCGCTAATTATTGAACCACACACAAATATCCAAAACTACAGGCACGTTAAGCAAGCATGAAAGAGTAGTGCCGTAAAGCTGGTGAGCGAGCGAGAAATCAATTGATCAAGTCAGCGAGTAAGCGAGTACAGTACAGTGAACAGGATATTAAAATGTACATGTATATAAAAATGAATAAGCAGAATCATCGAATCAATTAAGTGATTAATAGTAAGGCTAGCAGAATAAATACTTGCGTAGGCAGTAAGCAATGCTCAAGTGTACGTAATAAAGGTACAATAGTATAGATAGGTTGTTGTCCGTTAAATAAGTTAACAAAAGGGCTTAGCCAAATTAGATGTGAACATAATCAATTGCGTGTGAGCTGCTATAATGTCTACTATATACCTAGATGTTTACTTGAGAGTATGGAAAATAAAAACTACTAAGAGGTTGGAGATAACGAGAAACCCGTTATCAATGTTTCATACTTATTTGTACTCATCGACATGGCCTACTTGCTATCTTGATGAAACCTGTACTTTCAGTGGGATTCGGATCTGCATCACCCAACTTCATCGATTGAGATTTTACCATTGGTCTATCTAGATCTAGCTGTCCGGACCATGTTAAATCTCAACATAGTGCGTGAGATATACTGATTTAATTAGATTAGTGGCTATGGAATTTGATTAGAAATAAGAACTAGACAAACATGAGATTGATCATTGAGTAGTGATCAATCAGTTATACAAGTAAAGATATTTCACAGTAATCTTAATATACTTGAGTAAATGTTTCATTAATATTTAAAAATCATTCAATAATAATTTAATGAATTATAAATAAACTGCTCACTAGATCTTCCATAAAGAAAGTAGGATGTTACTTTTGTAGATTTCATCGGCTTCAGTGTTATCTATCAAGTAATCAGTTATTTTCCTTTACTATTGATACGTCTTGTAAGTTGAACGCTATATTCAGATCCTAAGCTATTCTGATAACCCCAGGCTAGAACTATTCAACGACTTGAAGACCAGAGAGAAGACTCGAGTATGAGAGAAACACTTTACTACAAGGTTCAATCTTGTTACAGAAAATCATAGGTATTTATAGATGTTAGCCAATCCATTAACGACATATTATGATACCGACCAATAGTATCACGCCACGTTGGAACTCTAGAATGTTCCATCGTATTCTGATTGGCTGGGGCTCTTTATGAGCCTCTAGAGGCTCTGTTGGAGTTCTCCGGAAGCCGACTCAACACTATGTAGAACTGGAGACTAGGGAAATAACCTATTAATTTAAGTCACTATGCGTTCTTATGGTCTAACGAAAAGAGAACTTACAGAATAGATGAAATAATAAATTAAACTTAATCACTGAAAGATAACCGGGAAGCATCGATAAAAGATTGTCGCTGATATCTATACAAATCAACAAAATCATGAATCAAAGACAATAGAAGATTGTTGTGAAATATCGTAGATTGATTGAAGTTAAAATTGTGCGTTTTAAAAATTAGGTGTTCGCGTTCAAAATCAAAAGTCCTGGGTTCGATTTCCAAGAGAGAGGTTGTGGTCGTGTACCAGTCTGTAGTTTCATACTAGGACGACACTGTCGTTCAATGTCTCTTTGTCTGCAATGGTGTACTGACTTAAACTGATTCACGATTTTGATGAATTAAGTATATTGATTGGTAAAACACACTTAGATGGATTAGTTAGTCAATGTTGACTTGTATTAATGAAATACAGTACTTTACCCCATAACCTTGTTGGTATTTAAGAATTATAATGATTTCATTCATTTCTTGTTTGACAAAACTACCTGTTAACACTTAAAATATTTACAATATTGAATATTTAATCAGATAAGCAAAGATAGATAGTGGCTAGCAGTGAAATCCAGGACGCGCGTTTCGTCCTAGATTCGCGTCCTGGATTCCACTGCTAGCCACTATCTATCTTTGCTTACCATGCTTTTGAATTAAGGCTATATCGAGGTAATACGCACAGTATGCACATATGCCAATTAGAGACTGACCAGTTGCAGTCCTAACACATCGATGGGAAGATTCAAACAAACAATACTAAGTGAATTTAATTTAATCAAAAATTTATGTTTTCTTCATTCTTATTTGATAAAGATTCAAAAAGCTATCGAATTATATGAACAATTGTCACAACGTATGGGTGTTGTATTAGTTGGACCATGTGGTTCTGGGAAATCAACGATTTTAAATATATTACGCTTAGCATTGAATAAAATAGGTATATCAATACGTTCACATATATTTAATCCTAAATCGATGTTACGTGTACAGTTACTTGGTCAAATTGAAGCAGATACTAGAGAATGGACAGATGGTGTACTTACCCATAGTGCGAGATGTGTTGTTAAAGAATGCATAGGTAAGTTTTGAAATTGTAAGGTAATAATTATGAGTTCGTGAACTGTAACATCATCTATATTAGATCATCTATTAATCCAAACTATTCTAGCTTCCTATGTATAACATTTTGAATCTCTAGGAATGAGTGTTATCTTTATCACTGATGCAGATTCATCGTGATTGTAAGTGACAAAATTCACACTATCTTATCTAAGAGCACTATACTAATCATCTCATGTTATTTAACATTAACTTTATTCTTCCCAGGGATCTTACTTACACCACAACAGATACAAAATTGATATGTTATTAACCACTAAACTACTTACTGACCGTCGCATTGCTTGGTATTCTATGTCCTTAAACTATTTGTCTGAGAAATCAATTAGTTTCCTCAACCGGTGGTGTGAGTAATAGACAATTATAGTTGATGGTAGCTGATGATTGTCTTATAATGTCGTCAAAACGCAAAAATCTGAAGAAACTAATCTTCTATCTATCTTCCGTGAAAATAACTACCTTATCGACTTTGTTAAAAAGTGTCCGGTGAATCGACTCACCATCGCAAAACAGACCGCAGAAACTTGGAAACAAATAGTTCTACTGTGTATGAAAAACATTTCGGAAATCACCACCAAGTTTTTAAAACTTTGGAATTAACGTCACCTATAAACCAATTAAATTACTTCATTCCACTTCACAGAGGCCAAATGACATAACAGAGAAAAAAATGACAAATCCAGTTTCATCGTCAAAATAAATTGTAGAGACTGTGATAAATCGACCTTTCACTTCAGGATACACAAACATAAGCTATTAATGAAACAATGAGTTATCTTATCACTGATGTCAATTCACGCTGAAAATTATGGACGTAAACTGGACTTGGAAAGTTTCAAATTTTAATAATGAGGAAATTTTATGAAGTCTAACATTTAGATTAAAGAGCATTCAGTAAACACTTTTTCTTCATCAAACTATTTGAAAAATGTCGATTAAGAACATGGTTAGGGATGAACGAATTAAGATAGTCAACTTGAATACACATAAAAATGAGGATAAAGAAATCTACAATGCAAATCACTTACAAATAAAGCCATCAGAGCTTATTCTGAAAGTTGGTGGAATACTTAATAGACTAGCTGCAACCCAGGGTAACCTCTGATGACGTCGTTTAAAACGAGAGTAAAAACTCTTCAAATTAACCATCTAGCTTGGAAAATTTAACTATGCCTTAAATATGCACCTGAGCTGTAAAGTTCTTCCAATATTCATAGATTATTTATGGTCAAATAACTTCTACTTTGAATGATTGCTTTTTTAATTACTCAATCTATCGCTGTTTGTAAAGGGTTAATATTTCTGTGTAGTTGATATTCAGGATTATACTTGATGATATATATATATGGTATAAAAACGCCTTGAATGTAAATTTTTTAGTTAATGACTTATAACTAAACACTGATTATATTTTGAATTATGATTAGCACTAAACTGTACAGTACTTGTTTTATCCTACTCCGATTTCCTGTCCTTGATGCTCCTGAAGTATTAATATTGATGTTTACATTGAAACATCCAGATGATATGTTCTATTCAGAACATTAAATATCTATTGTGAGATAGTAACTCACTGAAGACACTGGTAATTGTGTCGCTCAATTTCGTGGATCGGTTGAAGTTAGACACTAACATCGGTGGAATGCCGGCTCAGTGGTCTACAGGTTAAGCGCTCGCGAGCCAGACTGATAGGTTCTGTTATATCTGAAGCGTTTCGAATTCACTAGTAGCCAACTGAACAAAGACTTGTGACCAAAGACCGATAAGCTAGCTATTCTGACGCGACCCAGACCCAGCTAACTAGAGTAAGAAGTTCAAGTTGGAAGCGGGGAAAATATATTCCGTAGCAGCCAGAAGCACAGCAATCATAAGGGAAAAAAACCAAACTTATATATACAGCAATGACTTGTCCTTGGGCAGTATTACAAAATAACACACTCAAAGAAACAATGGACCAACAGCGTTAAGATATTTTACAAGAGGGAAACTCGACTCGAAAATGAAAAGAGCGCTTTTGGCGCGAAAACAAGAAATTCAAGTTTTCAAAATAAAATTACAAAATTAAGCCATTTACCGAGTAAGTTCTGGTGATTTGACATCCCCAACAGGTTCTGAGTTCGAATCTCGAAAGGTGGGGTCGTGGATGCGCACTGCTGAGGAGTCGCTAAATAGGTTTTCCATGGCGGTCCAACTTCAATTGACTCATGATCTCAACTACCGAAATGATATTAAATAACTGGCATGGATTCCATTACTGATTACCATTTAAATATATCATCAAATTATTAAACTGTTAGTTTTATTAAAGCATCATATAGAATTTCAATCACTTTATCCTGGTGTTCATCTTTTTAATATTTTATTAAAACATAGATCAAAAATGTTGGATTATATCTGATGGTGATATTGATCCTGAATGGATTGAATCATTAAATTCTGTATTAGATGATAATCACTTACTAACATTACCAAGCGGTGAACGTATACAATTTGATACAAATGTAAATTTTCTATTTGAAACACATGAATTAATTCATGCAAGTCCAGCTACTATATCAAGAATGGGTGTTGTATATGTAAGTGATGAAGCTATTGATTCGCATGCATTTGTTGAAGCCTGGTTAATGAATCAACCAGAAATTGAACAAAATCAACTGAAATATTTAATAGATCCAATATTTTACAAATGTTTAGAATGGGTCTATCAAAAGGTAAGTAAATATTTGTAGAGATTCACTTGACATTGTTTGTTTGAATCCTCTCATTGATGTTTAGGACTGCAATCGATCAGTCTCTTATTGACATATGTGCATACTGTGTGGATTGCTTCAACATTGCTTTAATTCACAAGCATTATAAGCAAAGGTGGATAATGTTTAGCAGTGGAATCCAAGACGCGCGTTTAGTCCTATTTGGGACTCGTCATGTGGATGCACCTGCATCTGAGAGTTGATATTCACTCTGGGACTCGAACCCAGTACCTTTCGCTTCAAACGCCACCACATTGTCCACTTAGTTACTGAGTCCTGAACGTACAAAATCCCTAGGTATGAGTTTCAGTATCACGGACAGTATTAGCTGATTAGTGCCGACTTACACAAAACCCATGTCCATTGTTTCGTGTATATCGCCTCCAACTAATTACAGTCAGACAATCAATCTCACTTTTTCTCAAAACCTCATCATCATGATTGCCTCTACTTTAATATACCTAGGCGATGCAGAATGATATTTGGCAAGTAAACGTTTTGACAGTATGGTCGAACTCCTTGTTTCCCATTTCCGTGAAGTATCTACAATCCTGATCGAATACTTATCATGTGATTTTAAGTTATTTTTTGTAAAGATAGCAGTCTCAGTTTCCACATAAACCACAGACCTGTTTAATTCAGACAACCGTCGAAAACGAAGAGGCATTGCATCGACGTTTCGTTCTAGTATGAGACATTTGACCAGTGTTGATCCGCAACCCCAAGACATCCGGTCTCACACGCAGACATTTAATCTCCAGACCACTGAGCCAGTAGCCAATGGTTTACGAATCTTACTTCAATCAATCTACGATAGTGCACAGCTATCTTCCTGAGCTCTATTCCCGGTTGCGGAGCCGTAGATGAGCACTACTGAGGAGTTGTATACTAGGAATAAACTGACGTTCTGTTCCTTCTCATTTTCAGCGGTTGACTTTGATAGGCTTGCGATTTTAATAGAATTTAACTATCTCTAAAATCCCATACTGACAATTTTATTCATTTTACTTTTATTTCTATCATATTTATACATTTAGAATGAATTTGTCGTTGATACTAGTCCGGCTGCCATAATATTTACTGGTCTTTCTCATCTAGTTGGAGCAATTACACCAGCGTTATTTACTGTAGGCTTAATACGTGGATTAGGTGCAAATCTTACAGAATCTGCGCGTAATGAATTAGCTATCAAAGTATATGAAGCTACAGGTGAAAATCCACCTGATATAACTAGACCATTGGATGTACAGGTGAGTAAATATTTTACAAGAAAATACATCATGCATATCTCGTTAATACTATTTCATATTTTTCTTTTAAGTTCGTATTATTAATGATACTACAAGCATCAGTACTAACAGCTATCGGAAGAATTTTCTGTTAATCATTTTGCTAGATTCTTGTTTAATATTTCAATTTCATGTTAGACTGAATGGTCAGTTATGCTATCAAGAATTATAATTATACTTACTTACTTGCGCCTGTTACCCCCAATGGAGCATAGGCCGCTGATCAGCATTTTCCAACCCACTAGGTCCTGAAATCTTCCTTTCTAGTTCTATCCAACTTTTGTTCATTTTTCTCATGTTTATCTCCATTTCTCGGAGTAATGTGTTCTTGGGTCTTCCTCTTCTCCTCTGGCCTTAAGGATTTCAAGTGAGGGCTTGCCTTGTGACGCCGTTGGGTGCTTTCCTCAATGTGTGTCCTATCCACTTCCAGCGCTTATTCCTGATTTCTTTCTCCGCTGAAATCTGGTTTGTTCTCTCCCACAGTAGAATGTTGCTGACATTGTCTGGCCAACGGATCTGAAGTATTTTGCGTAGACAACTGTTAATAAACACTAGTATCTTCTGGATGATGGCTTTCGTAGTTCTCCCAGTTTCTGCCCCATACAGTAGAACGTTCTTGATATTTGTATTGAAAATTCTGATCTTGTTGTTGGTTGAAAATTGTTGAGTTGACTTCCAGATGTTCTCCAGTTGTAATTATGCTGCTCTTGCTTTGCCGATTCGCGCCCTCACATCTGCATCAGATCCACTGTGTTCATCAATGATGCTGCCCAGATATGTAAAGGTTTTTACATCTTCCAAAGCTTCTCCGTAAGAATTATAAGATGGTTGAATTTAACTATTTTCGAGATTCATATGAAAAAGTGTATGGAACAATAGAAACAGTTCATGAATTTATCGTTTGAGTTCCTACCATTAAATTGCATTCTAGATGAGATATATATTCATTAAACTTCTTAATATCATTCAACTTAAGATTAGAGAATACCCAAAGTGGACTACTGTTGACTATATTCGACCTTGGGTAAATTCGTTCAAATGAAATGGAAATCCTCATTAAAATAGATTGGCCTTAGAAATAATATCCTTTTTCTTCACAACTAATAATTAGGAATATATTATGTATTATGTCAAGTGGTTAGTTGTGTTAGACGAAAACCCTTGACCTACATTTTGTGTTAGCTAGGACTCGTCAGCAAGGAATACGTTTAATCTTGAGGGAACGGATAATCCCTATGGGCTTTGAACCTGCACAACTCAGACTAATCATCTGAGACATCACTACTAATTTATTCAAATCTCATGATATCAGTCACAGCTTATTAACGAGTGGAAACCAACATGAAACCTAAGTCTAAAGTTCCCTATCAAATTACCTCCGACTGCCTAACATCTTAAAATAATGAACTCGATTTTGAATCACATATACTAGTAGTCACATTTTAACTGAACCGACAGAACCTGATCAACAGTAAGGACTAAACGAATATGGAGTTGGTCTCTATTCAGTGATCCGTAAATTGTAAATATTGGTTACCAGTTGTTTCAAGTTTTTTCTTCTGTAGAAGTTATGTGTGTATAAATTAAGCTGAAGTTAATAGTTCGATGAAATTCATTTCTTTACGTTTTAACATCCTAAGTGTTTCGTTCATTTAATTTCATAGGTGGACCCAAATAATCCAAATCGTTTAATTTCATATTCAACAGAAACTAGTGTTGTAATACTTGGGAAATCTATCCCACATTACACTGGGTTTAATTCCCGATATTCTGAAATACCATTAAATATATGCATTGAAGATCCAATCATAGCAAATGCAATAGCTGACAGCCTAGCTTCTGGTCGCTCACCATTAGTTTTAACACCTGATGTCAGACGATCTATTGATGCATTCCGTTGCTGGTTAAATAATCCACTGTCGAAACAGTCATTTTTATTAGTTGGTCCTGAAGGATGCGGTAAAACGTGAGTTTTACTTTATTTATTGATTATTATTTGTAATATGAGTCGAGGTCTTATTTATTTTGTAAGTGACAACAGAATCTTTGAGTTTTAGTCAGATTTTAAGTACTCAAGAAAGAATCTGACCTTCAAGGGAATATTCTCCCATTTTCGCCTGCAAACGTACAGTTGAAGAATTTCCAAGTTATTCAAAGTTTATATTAATCAAACATCAGCATATTAAGTACTTTTTAACAAATAAACATTAGTACTTATCAGAGTATGACTAAAATATGACTATTAATTTCATTTCAGGGAGATTAGATAACAATTTAAGTTAATGATGTATTAGTCAAGGATTACTTAGTATAAATTTGTTACTGTCCTCGTTGAAAACTTATATTTCGGATTCGGTTAATTATCTACTAAAGAAGTTGATATGATGTAATCTATACTCCACATTATACTAACTTATAACTATAGATGATATAGAGTTCATTCATCTTTTCCACTTTACACAAAACCTTATGTCAATGAGTCGTATGCCTTTTAGACCTAATCGTGTGATTGATTACAAAATAAAAAGCACTGTTAGACAATATGTTAAGAGTTCAGTCTTTTATTCGGAAGCGCTAACTATACAGTTTGTTCAATAAATAACTAAATTTATGATATAGATGAGAGACTTTAGACACTAGGTTTACTAGATTGGATACTGTCGAGAGCCCTTAGTAATCTCTTGTAAAGGTCTCTTGAAACCTGGGGAAAACTAATGCAAATACTCCCACTAATTAGGGTTTTTTAGAAACTTCCAAGAGAAACAAATGATTATATGTTCCTTGGAGTATCTAGAATCTCAAAGTTGTCCACAATACTTTAGATACACTCGTTTTTTTAATACCTAATCTAACCTTTAATATAAAATTTCTTTCGTACTTTTTCTAAGAGTGCCGAAATTCCGAAAACTATGAAACAGATAGGAAGTTGATATTTAAGCGCTCAAATAAAAGACACATTAGATATAGAGTATTTTGACTACTTAACACCATACGGATTAAAAAATCAGTGAATCTATATTACCAGAGAAAAAGTATTCAGTGACTTTAAAAGTCATAGAACATAAATTTAAATGATTCTATCTATTGAATGAATTCTGGTCAATTTGGTTGTTGTCTTCTATGTACAGTAAGGTGTAACTAACTTTAACAACAAACATTTAGATTAATTTCGGATATCTTATCCCTAAATGACTGAAAAATTTTTTATATCTGTTCTTATTCACTTAAATGTTCAGTTAAAACCGCTTTTCCTGATAATCTATTATAGTGATAGTCATAAAAGCACTAGCTTAAACTCACATGCTTCAGTTTAAGCAGCTTATTTGTATCTTAACTTTTAACATCTCATATATATCTACTTCATGAAATGATTTGATTATGAAGACCACTACTGAGAAGTTTGTTTTACTTTAATCAAACCAATGCCCCCAGATGCCCTCATACGGCCGAGAGTAGGGAGAGTCCGCTCTCCCTCTCTAAATGCTCTCACATGGCCATGCGTATATAGCCTCTGCCAGGGAAGTCCTACTCACTACCTTCTCGTGGCATTACTGTTGTTTACGAAAGTGAGAGGACGAAAAGCGAATGTCCGGCGCATTAACCGGGATGGTGGACACGGAAAGTCCACCTAGGGGAGTTAGAAAACCCTGATTCCAAACCAGTGGTGCACATGCGCTCCAGTATTCTGAATGAAAAAATGGCGCATGAAATTATTGTTAGTCACCGGCCACTATGGGACTACATCTCCTTACGATGCTCCACTGCCTTGTGGATCAGACCTTTAGGTCAAAGGCTCTGGCTGTGGCCTACTAAGAAAACCACCTGCTTCAGTTTAGGCACCTGGGTAGTATCACAGCTCTCACACAAATCAAATGAGATTTGTGTGGAGCATATGTATCTGGTTCCCCCCTTGTACCAATATTTATATATTTAAATAAATAAAAATAAAAACTCAAACCAATAAATGAATTAAGTCTGATCAATAATATGAACGACAGCTAACAATGAACAGTTTGTATCCCCTATAACCAATTAAAAGTAGTCAACTGAATTCATTATAAATATTTTCTATTTATTCTGGGCTAAAAATTCCTGATAGAATAATTCTGAGTTTTTCAACTTGTTTAAATTATATACTCAAAGTGTATACCCAAAGTGTACATCAACTTTCAGGTGCAGGTACATCCAGCTGACGAGTCCTGAATAGGACGAAACCCGCGTCCTGGATTCCACTGCTAGCCACTATCCATCTTTGCTTATATTATTATTATCATTCATTCTCCTATTTATTTTTTTGATATTTTCTCCTTATACTTTATGAAAGTCTTCTATTAGATTATTGTTTTACTACAATATCTCAATCAATTCATATTATCACTATTCAATGTTCAGCACAAACAACACCAAATCATATTTTAGATAAATTAATGCAATATTGTATTTGTATTATAAGTACAACATCAAAAATGTCTAGTGGACGTATATTACGTCCTAAAGAAGGTGATCAACTTATTTTATATTTACGTGATCTTAATCTACCTAAACCAGATAAATGGGGATCATGTCAATTAATTGCATTTCTACAACAAGTATGTTTCGATGTTTTTGTTTACAATAGTTATTGTTAGTGTTCCCATTACTTTTGTACAGTATAATAATCAGAAGGGGTTTTGTGGAGATTTCAGTATTTTCATAGTTTAAATCATGAGTCAGTTGAAGCTAGACCCCCATGGAAAACCTGGAAGCACTGAACGGCCGTTTCGTCCTATTATGGGACTCTTTAGCAGTGCGTATTCACGATTCCGCTTCGTGAGATTCGAACCCAGGACCTACCAGTCTCTCGCCAGAGCACTTAACCGATAGACCACTGAACCGGTATCCAACAGTATGATGACTTTTATTACACAAGAAATATAAATGACATCTTCAACCTCAAACAAAATCGAGGATTTTCATATAACTGACCTTATATTGCCTACGTATGTTTATAAATTTTGATATTAAATGGTTGAAGACAGTTGATAAAAGTCGCTGAAGTAAGGTTTTGCATTAAATGTGACTGTAAAGAAAAAAACTCTCTATAAAATCCAAACATGAATCATCAATAGGCCACAATGAGATTCATTTCAAAGATATGGCATCTGTTCGTGAATAGATTGTTTGTGGAGTTGAGCTATGCTTATGAATGCCAACTACCTAATTTTGGGATTTTACAATAATCATAATCCATGGCTGAAAGACATTGGCAGTCTTAAAAATGTTCATATATTTGTTCTTTATTTTCCACTAAATCATTACTTCATTAGTATTTCATAATTTTCATATTGACAATTCATTCATTCTTTCTTAACTATATGCTCTATGTTCAATCTTCCTTACACTGGGGTAAGATAAAATGTGAAACAATTGACATAGATGAACTAAGGGTTGCTGACCTAATCCCGAACTCTCCACCTTTGCTCGGACTTGTGACTGGCAGTAATTCTTGAAGAGCTACAGCTAGAAAACTATTACAACCATCATCGAAAAAGTATAAGTATTTATAAACAATTGTTTACGCGAGATACTCATTGTCTGTTGGTCGGATTCCTTCAACAACAGCCTAATGTGGAAGAGAGAAAACCAGCTTCCAAATGAAGAGTAAATTAGGAAAAGATGCTGGAGGTGAACAGGATATACATTACGAAAATAACCAAACTGCATCACCAGGTAAACGTTAACTTGCAATCCTGAAGGGAAACGGAAAAGAGCAAGGCCAGTAAACACACGGAACCGATAGTTGGAATCAGACATCGAAAAGAATGAATACCAATTGGAAACCACAGTGAAAAATTGCCCAGGATAGAGTTTGATGGAGAATCGTGGTCTGCCGCTTATGCTCTTCCACGAAGAGTAACAGGTGCAAGTAAGTAAGTAAGTAAATAAGTATACGTTCAAGTACTGGTTGGAGGTTATTTGGAGTTAGAATCCGAATAATAAAAGATGAACGATGTATTAATTTGTTATTCTTATTCTCTTTGTTCATCTATGTCAATTGTTTCACATCATATCTTACCTCAATGCTAACTTTCAATATATATATATATATATATAATTCTGAATCAATGCTTCTTTTGGTCTTATTCAAATTCGTAAAGGCAACCAATTGCATAAAGTTTCTGAAGAGTTGCCTCGATGTTCATTTTTTTCATATCACTTAATCAGCTAATGACAATCCATTTCAGGAGAGACAGTCAGTTTGCTTGTCTAATTGATTGCTCAAGTCGGCTTAATATACTCTTAAATTACTCTAAACTTATTATCCATTTTCATTTTTATATTTTTGTTCTCATCTCCTATTCACAGATACTTACTTATCAAGGATATTATGATCCAACCAGTTTAGAATTTATTAGTATTGAAGGAATTCAGTTTGTTGGCAGTTTTACACCATCTACCACATCAATAGGACTTGGACGTTATTCCTTATCGAAGAGATTCACATCGGCTTTACGTTTAACTGTGATAAACTATCCTGATAAAGATCAGTTGGTTAATATATATACTTGTCTATTACAAGCTACCATTGTTTCTAAATTACAAGCAAATAACCAATCATTTGGTACAAAACAATTAAGTCATGATAATGGGATGAAACATAGTACTCATAAAACAATGATTAATACAGCTAGAATACATAATATGTCTACTATAATGATTCAACTATTATCTGAACTACAACACAATTTTCGCGCTGATGAATATGCTCATTGTGTATTTACACCTCATTTATTAACTCAATGGGTAACTGGATTATTACGCTATGATTTAAATATATCAGTCAATTACATTTGGGCAGTATTCGGTTATGAAGCAAAACGTTTATTTCGTGACTGTTTGCCCGGTGAAAATGCACGTCATCAATTCGATGTATTATTC
Organism: Schistosoma rodhaini; assembly: GCA_944470415.2. Taxonomy (NCBI): domain Eukaryota; kingdom Metazoa; phylum Platyhelminthes; class Trematoda; order Strigeidida; family Schistosomatidae; genus Schistosoma; species Schistosoma rodhaini. Next base: position 37,205,166 of record OX104038.1, read on the forward strand.
AATAAACTTTTATGCAACTGTTTGAATGAATTATCAAATGAAAAATGTGATGAAGTACAAATCACCCTAAAGCTAGCTACGGAGGATTTCGAATTAGTTGAAAAAGAAGAACGAATTAAACAATTTGACAATGATGATGATGATCTTCTTAAAAGCTCCATGTGTTGGTTTGTCACATGGAGTGGGAAGCACCAATTACCACCAGGTAGCCCAATGTCATTATATGGCCGACCACTAGGATCTATAACTTATACACAAATGAAAGAAACAGTCTTGAAAGGGTTAAAACAATTAGCCAGAGAGAAATCTCCTCAAGCTGAAAACTTAGTATTATTCCCAGATTTCATTGATTATATATGTCGTATTGATCGTGTGCTTAGTCGTCCATCAGGTTCATTATTACTAGCCGGTAGATCTGGTATAGGCCGTAGATCTGCTCTTAATGTAGTCGCCCATATACATCAGTTGAATGTTTTTCGTTTACACACTGGTCGTGATTATCAAATGCGTCAATTTATTACTGATATGAAAACAGTATGCCAAGTAGCAGGTATTGAAAACCAGCCAACATTGTTAATTATTGAAGATTATCAATTGAAAAGTGAATACTTCTTAGAAATTATTAATAGTCTTTTGGCGTGTGGTGAAGCAAGTGGTTTAATTAGTGCTGATGAATTAGAAACACTTATGTCTAGTGTTGCATCAAAAAGTGGAGTGAATTTCAAAGAACAAGCAGCTGAAGCTGGGCATCGTGGACCATTGACTGCTTTCTTTGCTGAACGTATTCATAAGAATCTCCATTTTGCCATTATTCTAGATATAGATGATTATGAATTATTCAGTAATTGGTTACAGTCAAATCCTTCATTTTATAAATATTGTTCTGTTCAATGGATGGATTGTTGGTCTAAATTTAGTTTACTTCAAATTCCCAAATTATTGATACCTAAATCTTGTATACCGAATAACACAAATAGTTTTATCCAGGCTTGTGTCAACATACATAATTCAGCTCCTTATCCTCATATGATGACGCCCACACCACGTCACTTTATTTCATTATGCACTAATTATACCCGAGTGGAACAAAATCATCGACAAAAATTACAATCAGAAGTTAAACGACTAAAAAGTGGTTTAATTAAGTTGACAGAAGCACGTGAACGTGTGACACAATTAAAAAAGCATGCAGTTGAACAAGGTGAACTGCTGGTTGAAAAACAAACTGAAGCTGACAAAGCTTTAGAACAAATAAGCGCTGCAATACAGGTATAGATAATAAGATATTTGCCTTTTTTGTTATTTCTCTGCACTCTACTTACAAACTTATAATAGTAGTTAAAAAAATAATTCATAAATTAAATGAGATATACAGCTGATAGACCTAATGAAAGACACTCTTAAAGCATACATATGTACCTTAATATGATGGAAATCTGTAAGTAGTTTTAAAAAAACTTTGGGGATACATCACATGTGCTCTGGCTATACCTAGACAATAGTAAGAAGGTAAGGTTTCAGAAAAACAATCTTGAGAAATATTTCTAGATATTAGGAAGTAAATAACATTCGTCTATCATGTAAAGCCCTTAACCAAACTTAATAATGAATTGTCGTCTTCCTAGTGAAGTTGCCTATTAATTATTCAGATTTTTTGAGAATAGCAGAACGACAACTATTAAACATATGGTGGGGAGATAATATTTAATTCGTTTTCCACAGTCATATGTTCTGAGGACCAACCTGATTTTTATTCAATAATTGATGTCACTATATCACTGAAATATCCTGTACATATTTACGTTCAGTTCATTATTCAATAAGGCAAAGTTCAGTGTCTTTTCAGAATCCTGTGGTATTTGTTCAGTTACAAACTTTCAAACTAGGAAGAAAGGTTCTGGATTCGTCAACTTTTCTGATTGAGAAGCGACAAAATAAAAATAATTGTAACACTTGATTTTTAATTTTCCTGAGAACTATTTCTAACATATCTGGGGGAAATTTACCTAACGGCGATAATTGTAGACTTTCTTTAGGTTCATTAATAAGTATTTTAACTTTTACTAGTAAGTAATCATAACCAATCGTCGAGAAATGGGCTACACAGTTTCTGAAATTTATTGACAATATTGAGTTGTAGAATAGATGGATTATGGCTAACAGCGGAATTCAAAACCTATGTTCCTTCCTATTTCGGAATTGTTACAATATATGTACCTGCAACTCAGTGTCCTTATTTACATTGAGAGTCAAAACTTCCTAATACTTAAAACTATGTAAAAGTATGTGAGATACATGTTTACCCCCCTTTTGGTCATTTCCTTTAGACAAATTGTACACAGTGATACTGTGACTGAAGCTCTCTTATACAAAGTTGTATATCGTAATATTATGTTTCATTTTTAGGGTGCAGCTGAACAACGTTCAGAAATGGAGAAATTACAAAGTCGGACAACAGATGAATCTACTCGTTTGGAACGTCGAAAATTAGAAATTGATGCTGAACTCAATGAAATTGAACCATTAGTTCATCAAGCTAGATCTGCTGTTGGAAATATTAAGTCAGAAGCTTTGTCTGAAATTCGTGCATTACGTGCACCACCGGATATTATACGTGATATATTAGAAGGTGTTTTATTACTTATGGGCATACGTGATACATCATGGGTTAGTATGCGTGGATTTTTAGCTAAAAGAGGAGTTCAAGAAGAGATTTTGAATTTTGATGCTAGAAAAATTACACCAGATTTACGTCTTAGTGTTGAGGAGTTGTTAGCAAAAAACCAAGAATCATTTGATCCAAGGGTAAATATATATAAAAATGTTTTTTTATTGTGTCTTGAAACACTAATCGATATTACATGTTAAATTCACTAATCAGAATCATAGTTCTAATTTTGTCTATTCCGCTTCTACTATTTCTCCTTTAACCTATTGTCCAAGATCTGACAATTATACTGTTATATCGTATGCCCTGAGCAGTCTTGGGTGCTGTTCGGTCCTTCCTATCTGTCTAGCCCAGCCAGCTGAGTCCAGAACACAAATAACAGCCTCAGCAATATGAATCATTATTTACAAACACACTGGGTTTTTATACAAACCAAAGTAATCAATAAACTGATTATAACTCAAGAATCGTATGATCATAAATCAAAGATCAAAATAAAGCTCATGATAAGAGAAAACGAATATGAATAATTTAGTTACGTAACAACTGTACAATAAGAAATAGGCATAATACATTGGTCGATAATAGACCTCAGATTTACGATTCATAATTCACCAGGGGATATAACACCTCCCCTTTTTGAGAAATCCGGAGTTGACATCCGGATTTTTAATTTCTCGAATTCATCCCCCCCCCCCACGAAAGACTGTTGGATCCTCATGAACCCAAGTTACCATTATTGTGACATTATTTAAAACATATTCGTCGTATTTAACAGAAAATCCACCAGAACTGATTATATCGTGAGGATCGACGACATTCGATTTGAGGTCACCGGCGTCTGATTCTTTTGAAACACTTTCCTTGAGTTTACTCGGAACCTCATTAGTAGATAATGAATCATTAGGATAATCAGTATCTATGAAATTTGTATTGGATTCTTGATTATCATTTAATGCATCCGATATTTTTCTCCCATTTTTATAAGAGATTTGAACTGGAACATATGAATCAGTAAAATAATCGGGATCTGGCAGAACAATTAGATAATTTTGATCATTAGATTCATTAGAAAAATTTTCCGTATCATGAATAATTTCATTTGGCGCCTCTGCATTCAATATACTGCTCGATTTGCTTCCCATTTCTTCGTGGGCGGGTACTGCAGCAATTTCATGAGCATTTGACATGGCATCATGTTGCTGAGAGCTGGGAGCATCACTGTTCGGACCTGCTAATTCAGGGATAGTGGTGTTTGAATCCACTACCGGGCACGTTTCTGAAACAGGCAGCACCGGACTACTGGGCTGATCATGTAGGACTGTTACTGCTGCATCTAAATTACTGTTTTTCGCGGATTCATAGAGGCTTTCCTCTGCATATTCATTTGTTCTGTAATCGACTTCCAGTTCTATACGCAATTTAGAAATCAATGCGTCAACTTCCGTTGCACCCCCAAAGCATGGGTGATTCAGCAGCGTCGCGTGTAACTTGTCAATGAAATCCAACTGACTCTTTTTAAAACGCTGCTCTTGTCTCTGAATTAGCAACTGAAATTGATCGGAAGTTAAAGCCTTTTTTTTACCCTGTCGTCAGTTGTTATATCGTATGGGCCCGTAATTTATATGAACGCCAATTTAGAGAGGAGTGAATTTATTGATCGGCCGCAAATGATGATTGAAATCGTACGAGCAGTCTTGATTGCTGTATTTTTTTTCCAGAATCCCCGTCGAAAACTGTATACTTTTTTCTTTTGCGTACCAAAATCCCCGTCGCCACTGTTATATCGTATGCCCTGAGCAGTCTTGGGTGCTGTTCGGTCCTTCCTATCTGTCTAGCCCAGCCAGCTGAGTCCAGAACACAAATAACAGCCTCAGCAATATGAATCATTATTTACAAACACACTGGGTTTTTATACAAACCAAAGTAATCAATAAACTGATTATAACTCAAGAATCGTATGATCATAAATCAAAGATCAAAATAAAGCTCATGATAAGAGAAAACGAATATGAATAATTTAGTTACGTAACAACTGTACAATAAGAAATAGGCATAATACATTGGTCGATAATAGACCTCAGATTTACGATTCATAATTCACCAGGGGATATAACATATACTCTTAACGAACACCATTGATCGCAAGCCAGTGCAGCTAGAATCTTATTTCCCATTATTCCCAAGCTTTTCGAGATGGTTTGCCTTGAGTCCAAAGTGTCAGAAGCCAGTTCCTATCATCAGCATGCTTCAAACATATGTAGGTTTATATACAGACATACTGGACTACATCACACCAGAATATGAAAAAAAATCATTATACACAAACGAGCCCCAAAGAGCTGTCAATAGGAAAAGCTATAAATAATCGATTGGCAATAAAATATGAATGATCAGTAGTACAATGATAGTCAATAAGTTAAACGAAAACTTATGATAAACAGAAAATACATACATAGTAATCTAGTTACTTAGTGATTACGTAACAAAAATATAGATAATGATCAATCCAAAAACCAACTCTAACTTTCACAATATCCTTACCATCATTATGCTGTTATCTTTGGTTAATATAAACGGCTGTTTGATATACACGATAGATTATGTACATTTTTAGGTACATATAATTGACTAAATAAAATATAGTTTTTTATTTTGTCAGACATTTTCATATTAGATACTTACTTACTTACTTACGCCTGTTACTCCCAATGGAGCAAAGGCCGCCGACCAGCTTTCTCCAACCCACTATGTCCTGGGCTTCCTTTTCTAGTTCTAGCCAGTTCTTGTTCATTCTTCTCATGTCTGTCTCTATTTCTCGGCGTAATGTGTTCTTTTGTCTTCCTCTTCTCCGTTGACCTTCAGGATTCCATGTGAGGGCTTGTCTTGTGACGCAATTAGCTGATTTCCTCAGGGTGTGCCCAATCCACTTCCAGCGCTTCTTCCTGATTTCTTCCTCTGCTGGAATCTGGTTTGTTCTCTCCCACAGTAGAATGTTGCTGACATTGTCTGGCCATCGGATCCGAAGTATTTTGCGTAGACAGCTGTTGATGAACACTTGTATCTTCTGGATAATAGCTTTCGTAGTTCTCCACGTCTCCGCCCCATACAGTAGAACTGTCTTCACATTTGTATTGAAAATTCTAACCTTGGTGTTGGTTGACAATTGTTTTGAGCTCCAGATGCTTTTCAGTTGTAGGTATGCTGCTCTTGCTTTGCCGATCCACGACCTCACATCTGCATCTGATCCACCGTGTTCATCAATCATGCTGCCCAGATATGTAAAGGTTTCCACATCCTCCAAAGCTTCTCCGTCAAGTGTAATTCGATTGGTGCATATTGTATTGTATCGGAGAGTCTTGCTTTTCTCTTTGTTTATATTGAGACCTACTGCTGCTGAGGCTGCTGCTACACTGGTCGTTTTCTCCTGCATTTGTTGTTGCGTTTGTGATAGAAGAGCCAGATCATCCGCGAAGTCTAAATCGTCAAGCTGCATCCTGCCTGTCCACTGTATCCCGTGATTTCCTCCAGATGTTGACGTCTTCATGATCTTTATGATATTAGATACAGAATAGTTGAATTCATAAGTATATGAATTCATGTACTATTAAAATTAGTACAATCTCCACAAGAAAACCCATTCTGATTATAAACACCATATGCTCACTAGTAACTGGCTCCAAGATAATTTCCTGGAGTTCTAGTAGGAAGCTGTAACCAGTGGAATCCAATCCGTGTCGGGTAGAGACAGGTATCTACTTAAGAAAATGGATGAGTCGTTTCCCAGCCATTGATGGATCAATGGGAGTTAGACATTAACACCATCGAATACCGGCTTAGTGGTCTAAAAGTTAGGCATTTGTGCACGAGATCAAAGATCCTGGGTTTGGGTCCTGCATGCGTGATAGTGGGTGCGGATTGCTGAGGAGTCCCGTACTAGAACGAAACGGCCATACATTACTTCCAGGTTTTCAACGGCGGTCTAGCTTACATCGACCTATGAATTCAACTATTAAAATTACTACAATCTCTACAAGAAAACCCTATTCAGATACAAAATAATCAATTTTCCAGTAGTAGATAAATTGCTCCTTTTAACAGACTACTGAACTTATCAGTCTGAATAAAATGGATTATCTAAAAACCCAAGAGATATCCAAATGAATTCGTGACAAATGAATGATTGATCTTCTGTGATATCAAATTATTACACTGATAAATTTATTCTTATGTATATATAAAGGAGGTTTGGACCAATCTTAGTTCTTTCCTGATTGGATCAATTCCTAATCTTTTTGTGCTATAAGCTTGATTGCTATCTGAATGTATAAAAAGCGTGTATGCAATTATCATTTTCTGAACTATTTAACAAATGATTAGATTTTAGGATTTAAAGTTTTAACTTACTTTATTAATAGTCAACTGAAAACTGTCATTCACTATGATATACATTGATAAGTCAGATTAGAATGATCAACAATTGACTCAATGCATGAATTAATCATCCTCAACATTCAATCTAATTCAACTTAAGTAACAATAAGTCAACTTATAAATCAAGTGTGCCTCGTTTGAAATGGGCTATTATTATAGACTAATAATTAGCTGGATAATCTTGAACAAACTAGAAGTACTTTCCAGCTGGTTAGGTTTATGACCTCTGAGCAACGGATATCCATGACCCCACATAGTATCGAACTCATGGCTACTATGGGGTTTGAAGATAGTGATTTCAATAATGTGTAGATTCGTGAGTGTGGACATTGAATGCCCCAATGGTAGGAATGGACAGCTGTCTAGTGTTGGATAGTTTTCGATCATTACCAAACTAATCTCAGCTCTTTGTATGAATTTATCTAAAATATATGCTTCTAAAATTTTTCAGCATAATTCGGCCTATTTTATATACTTACCTATTTACGCCTGTTACCCCTCGTGGAGGAGAATGGGCCACTCACCACCATTCTCCACTCAACTCTGTCCTGGGCAATCCTTTCCAGTTCTTTCCAGTTAACATACATCCTTTTCATATCTGCTTCTATTTCCGGGCGTAATGTGTTCTTTGGCCTTCCTCTTTTGCGCTTCCCTTCTGGATTCCATGTTAGGGATTGCCTTGTAATACACATTGGTGATTTCCTTAATGTATGTCCTATCCACTTCCAACATCTTTTCCTAATTTCCTCGTCAGCTGAAAGCTGGTTTGTCTTCTCCCATGAAACGCTGTTGCTGATAGTATCCGGCCAGTGAATGTTGAGTATTTTGCGTAAACAAATGTTCATAAATACTTATACCTATTTTATATATTAAAAATGTTTTAATTTCGTTGCAGATTCATTATAGATTTTTTGCCAGATCTGAATTGAAGTGATTTGTTTATCGATTCATTTTTATATTTGTTGAAATAGGTTGCTAAACGTGCGTCTGTTGCAGCTGCTCCTTTAGCTACATGGGTTCGTGCTAATGTACAATATGCTAAAGTGTTGGAACGTATTGCTCCGTTAGAAAAAGAGCATGCTAAATTAAAACAATCATTAATCCAAGCTGAAAATTCATTGACAAATTTAACGAAAGGTTTAAGTAATGTAGATTCTAACGTGGCTAATCTACGGACTATTTTTGAAAAGCGTACATCTGAAGCAGCAAATTTAAAAATGGAGCTTGAAAAAACACGTGAAACATTGTTGTCAGCTGAAACATTAGTAGGTGAATTAGAAAGTGAGCATACACGTTGGGAGAATCAGGTAAATATGATACAATCTGAAATTTTATTGCCGAACATTCTACAATTAATTTTGATCATACAAATTAATCAAAATTGATCGGAAAAGTCACTTAAATTCTTGGTGCATATTTCAAACCAGGATATTGACAATCGTTTGTATAATAGTTAGTTTTATTTATGGGAAACATCCCTTAAGGTTTATGGTAAAGGTCTAAAACTACAGTTTATAGCCAAGATTATGGTTAGGATCAGGGGTAAGATAAAAATTCTGGTGAGAGTCCTGCCACCCTATATGAATAGACTAACCTTAAGTTCTAACACTGACCTCAACGGTTAAAAACCTATAGTCTCCATCGTATGACTACTTTATCATCGAGTGATAATATTTATGAAAAATGTCCCAATTAACTTCGTATATATTTATCACATAATCTAAGTTTGTGAATAACGGAATAAAACGAGTCAAATAGAAGGATGATCTTGATCATACATATTTCACACATCCGTTAATCCAGACAGATAATAAGAGAAAAGAAGCGAAGAAGGTAAAAGTGCCTATTCAACTTAATTAAAGCAATCCTCAGGATTTATAGGTACGATAGATACAAGCAAGTATGTAGACACATACGGATAAAAGTATACTATATTGACTACCCCGAATGAACCAATCAAAGTTAAGGTAGCCCCTTATATAACTTTTTTACCGGAAATTAAAAGGTTAGTGCTAGATAACTTGTGCGTTGAGATTGATAAAGTAAAAATTCACAATATTTGGTTATTAAGATGCTTGTAATTGATAAAAAAATTATCTACTATGCAGCCAAATAGTGAATATGATATGGTGCTCAAACTAGAATACAAGAGGTACCTGTTCCTAGTGCAGATTGTATGTTCACATACCTGATGTGATCTAATTCACAGTCAAATGTATTTCTGTAGCTATATAGTATTCTCTCATTCTAATTCCTAACTCCAAATTTCAATCCCAAAATTATTAAGTTTGTTAATAAAAGTGTGACAATGCATCATTATAATATAACTGATGCTGGTTCATTCATGATGAATACGCTAAACCTAATACGTAATCCTAACACATAATTTTAATTAATTTCTTACTATCTAGCATTAACTTCCTTGATATGTGATTGATGTCTATTGGTGATGAAAAGTGTATAGGGTTATAATCTTAACTCCCAACAATAACCCAACTCTTGATATATAGACTTGACCTTTATTCTTTACGACAAGGAATAATTTAACATGTAATGGATTCACAAAATTGAGCGACACATCCACCAGTGTCTTCAGCGAGTTACTATTTCACAACAGACCTGGTTGAACTCCACTGGTCACTGCTTCTCACTACAACTCCAGGAAATACTTATCATATTTAAATCATTATTCCGCAGTAATTTTATTTCTAATTGCTGAATAACAAGTCAGTGTTTTCTGATTAGTTGTTAGGTTGCTCAGGGTCGTTAGTATAGTATACTTTCACCAAATCAGCACTATTACACATACATAATCAAGGTTACGTTTATAGATGACAGGATAACTTATCATTACAAAAGTTAGGATAAATCAGATATATGTGTAATAAAGTGTAGAAGCTATTACAGATCTATATTTAACTTAGGAAAATTCGTCAGTAATGTAAACATGATCTACTTTGTAGAATCTTTTTTTTTGTCATAAATCATTTATATTCGCATCTTCTATTTTATGAATAATCGTAAGGGGTCAAAAAATGTCTCAAGATCATTTTAGATATCTTTGGCGTTCAGCCCTGTACCTAAGTTTAGTCTGTTTCATTTTAAAACGTTCACATAAATATGGACGAAGAAGATTCTTCTTTCTATAAATTTGCATCAAACTCTACTCAGTCATGAGTTCATATCTAGGATCTAAAGAATACTCAAATTTAAGCTAAATGGACTTTAAGAATAAAAGATTGTCAGCACAATCAGCTTTCTATTATTTTACAATATTGAAATGAATACTATGTAACATCTAATTGAATAAGTTTGTGTAGGTCAAATAAAATTTCTTAATTATTGGTCGAAATATATATAGACAACGAAGTTTAGGGGAAATAATTACAAACTGAATAACTATATTCAATATTCAGTCTGAGATTATGTAATCCATGAAATAGATGTTATAAAAGTAGGATGAGTACTAAATGAATTTGTAGATTGTATTCATCACAGATTAATGTTATCTGAGATACTATCGAAACCAGACAACTGTTTTTTTCTCGTGTTGAACGTCTCAGTAGTGAGCACCTGCTACCTCTCCGGGAATCGATTCCAGAATCTCCAGGTCTAACGAAATCACTGGATTTTATTGATTTTATTGATCCTTGATTTCAATGATTCGATCTCTAGTAGTAATCCATAATAAAAGTTAACTTCAACTTAAATTAATCTAAACATACCTGAAGACCAAAGTGATATAATTTCAAGAAGAATCATATATATCAAATACCATTAGCATCTATGAGATATATATCAAACATAGAATGCACCCTTCTCTTTATCATTCATTTCATTAGTAAATGTGGTTTATTATACTGTTCATTACCTCTGACATCCAAGAAGCAAGGATTACCTACTGGTCGCATTTTCATTGTTTATTAATAGAAAAAATATATAATTTATTATTTTGGTATAATTAATCTTCTGCAGATCAATGAAATAACTATACAGTTAGCTAGTCTACCACCTTTGGCCCTGATAGCATCTGCATTCATAACCTATTTATCAGCTTGTCCTGAAGATGTACGTCGACAACAAATTACAAACTGGATTAAAGATTTAACTAATCTTGGTATATTGCCAACATCTTTATCTTCTGAAATAAACAATGATCGTACATCAAGTCAAGATTTTGATTTACGTCGGTTTTTATCTACTGAACATGAGCAGTTATTATGGTATAGTCAAGGTCTACCGTCAGATCAGTTATCAGGGGAAAATGCTGTTACTATTGTACATGTAAGTCAACAATTTAGATGGTCATATACACATTTCACTGTACAGCTCCTTTGATGTCTAAGTGCCCATTTGACTAAGGTATGATCGAAGGATAATGTTGTTAATGATATATATATACTACTTATTTTTGTGTATACTATGTCAACAAATCACTCTAAGACGGCTTAGATAATTAAAGTCAAACATAAATTGTATCTAAGTTACTTATATTTAAAACATGTTACTATTGAACAGTAAATATGCAAGAGCTTGTGTAAAGCATTGGAATTCGGAAAAAAAAACACCGGCTCAGCAAATAATGAGATGATTCAGTTTTTGTAAGTGTGAAAAAGATACCAGTAAGTATGTAGGTACATAGGCACTATCGTATATACATACTTGAGTTTACTCGTGAGTAATTTACAAGGTCAAACATATATATGATAGAATAACTGGGAAGATTATAATAATCTGTGTCCGAAAGTTTACTGTTATGTCTTCATGGTTAATTTCTGTACTTTAAAATGATGGTGATTTCATGTTATTAATGGAAATGATCACTGTTAACAATTCTTAGTTTATTATGATTTGACAGGTTACAGACAATAGTATAATAGACATTCATTTCCATAATTATTACAAACGAAAAGACCTCGAAGGTTTTCTAAATATGCTTATTATTACTCTCAAGAATGCTAGAACTTTAGATGACAGTCTAAATAACGACTTATTTAGTGTCAAATAATAATAATAATAATCAAAAATCAAGTAATCAAGTTTCATCTTATAATATTTTAAAGGTTCACAGCACCATCCCAGGAGTTAAACACTGAACTATCAAACGTCACTGTGAATGATTTATATCCTGGTAATTTAGTTAATATCCAGCGGAAATTTGGAGAAGTCTATCCTCAAATTATGTGACTGCTCTGAAATTCAATTTATTTAAATCTTTGATAACAAGCTTGATAATCTGAGTATCAGCTGTTTTCAAACATCTTGAATCCATTGATAAGTTACGTTGGCATGAGTACTAGAAGTAAACTATAATTTTATCAAGGTTACAGATACGTGGTTGGTGACAAACGTCGAGACAACACAGTACCTAAATCTATATAACTGATTCGTAAATGTTAAGCGTCGTATATTATAGTAATATTCTTTTATCTTCTTTAAAATAGTTTAATATCCTGGAATCTTAAATTCCCTTGGTATTGTTTGGTTGAATCTTCTCATTGATGTTTAGGACTGCAATTGATCAGTCTCTTATTAGCATATGTGCATACTGTGTGTATTGCTTCGATACAGCCTCAATTCACAAGCATTATAAGCGAAGATAGATAGTGACTAGCAGTGGAATCCAGTTTGACACGCGTTTCTTCTTATTTGGGACTCGTCAGCTAGTTGTACCTGTATCTCAGAGTTGATGTTCACTCTAGGACTCGAACCCAATTCCTTTCGCTTCAAACGCCATCACGTTATCCACTTATCTACTGAGTCCTGATAACCATCTGCTTGTGCAATGGGTTAAAGTTTAAATTTACTTGGTATTTGTTTACTTGGATTCCACCGCTAGACACTATCCACCTTTGCTTAGAATGCTAGAATCATGTTTGTTTCTAATATGTAAAATTTTCAGTACATTGGGGAGCCAAAAATATTGTGCCATAGATGTTGGGGTGAATAATAATGTCAATCAATAGAAAAGATAAAGATCACATAATCAGTATACAAGTAAACAAGAACGTTATTCATTCAAAGGTATACTTCAGTCAGGAGAAGCTTCTTTTAGCTAAGAAGATTCATTTTACCATTATGAATTATGTAATAGAAAACTGCATTAGGATAACCATATTCTTTTCTAAGCCATAAATAATAATATCTCAAGTCGTTGATTTGTAGAAGATCGTACTCAGTAAGAGGAATCAGACCTACGATTGTCAGCCCTATATAACAATCTTTTATATCATGGCAACATTATAACAAAGAATAGTATTGTACTATTTCAATTAGTTTTATATTTCTTAAGATTTCTGTGTACACTTACGTATTTTCTTGTTAATTTTTTCAGACTACAATGTGTCCATTCATTATTGATCCATCATCCAGAGCATTAAACTGGTTAAAAGTTTATTTGAAAGATCAACGTTTAGAAGTTGTAAATCAACAAGTAAGCTATTTCAAACATAATATTAAATGAGTAATTTTTACCAGAAGGGAGTTTTGTGGAGGTTTTAGTAATTTTATATAGTTGAGATCATTAGTCAATTGAAGCTAGATCACCATGGAAAACCTAGAAGCACTGGACGGCTGTTTCGTTCTATTGTGGGGCTCCTCAGCAGTGCGCATCCACGATCCCGCCTCTTGAGACTCGAACCCAGGACCTATCACTCTCGCGACAAGAATAGAAATTTTAGGTATAGCTAAGGAAATTGTATATAGATGTATTTTATAACTTTATGCTTAATAAACTGTGCATCACATTTTTTTCTATATTATATATTATACAAAGATTATTAATTAATAAACACTGTTAAAATTCACTTGATATCGTTTGTTTGAATCGTCCCATTGAAGCGAAAGGTACTGGGTTCGAGTCCCAGAGTGAGCATCAACTCTGAGATGCATGTACATCCAGCTGACGAGTCCCGAATAGGACGAAACCCGTGTCAAACTGGACCACATACCTAGTCACTATCCATCTTTGCTTATACTGTTGAAATTCTTTATTAATTCTCTTTATAACATGTAATAGTAATAATCAAGGTAAGACTGCGTCTATGTAACTCTATCTAAAATCATTTTGTACAAAGTTGGAATTATGAATATTTAATTCTATCATCATTTGGTGTTTGTTTTCTTGTTTAGAGTCCAAATTTTATAACAACATTAGAATTAGCTGTTCGATTTGGAAAATGTTTAATTGTACAAGAAGTTGATGAAATTGAACCAATACTTATGCCATTATTATTAAAAGATTTAATTATACAAGGTTAGTAAATACGTAATAATAATAATGACAATAATAGATTTAAAATCCATTTAGTATTGTTTGTTTAAATCTTCCCATTGATGTGTTAAGACTGCAACTGGTCAGTCTCTAATTGGCATATGTGCATACTGTGCTTATTGCCTCGATATAGCTCCATTTCAAAAGCATTGTAAGCAAAGATGGATAATGGCTAGCAGTGGAATCCAGGACACGCGTTTAGTTCTATCAGGACTCAGTAGCTATGTGGATAACGTGGTGCCGTTTGAAGCGGAAGGTACTGGGTTGGAGTCCTAGAGTGAACATCAACTCTGAGATACAGGTACATCTAGCTGACGAGTCCCAAATAGGACTAAACGCGCATCCTGGATTTCATTGCTAGCCACTATCCATCTCTGCTTACCATGCTTGTGAATTAAGACTACACCGACACAATCCGCACATTATGCACATATGCCAATAAGAGACTGATTAATTGCAGTTCTAAACATCAATGAGAAGATTCAATTAAACCATACCAAGGGAATTTAAATCAAACAATGGTTGATGAACATATTACTTTTTATATGATTTATATACAGTTAGATTTGTCTTAATTGAGCTGAGTTGCATTTAACATTAATAATTCTATAGCTTAGTTTGTGAACACATATTTACACAATTATGCAATTAAAAATCTATAATCCTTCTCAAGATATGAATACATTTCAAATACAATTGGAAAAAGAATTAGCTTCATATGTCATCCACACTCCAATTAAATAAGCAATTGCTCGCAATTTCATTGACCAGTTTTGACCAGTGACACGCCACGGCTGGCAGCGATTAATCTTTAGTTATTTCAATGATTATGTTAATTCTTATTGATCCAGAACAATCCCTTCTTTTATCCTGAGTAATGAGTCCGAATAAGAGAACGTAGCGGACAATCAAGTTTCTATTGTATTTGTTTCAAGCACTCATGAGTTTGCACACATGATTTAGTAGGTCACAACACAAATAAATTAAGAATCATACATTACACCCAATCAGTTGATATTGGACAAAGAATGAAACTAAAGGTAAATAATTAGTTAATAATAACAAACTGAATAATAAAACGTTTAAAAACAGCAGTTAATAGTTTCAACGGAAGCTCCCAACTCAGGGAATGTAAAAATAAAATAATCCAGTTCTTTTATACAATAAAAACATAAGCAGTAATAAATTCATTTAGCATTGTTTGTTTGAATCTTCCCATCGATGTGTTAGGACTGCAACTGGTCAGTCTCTAATTGGCATATGTGCATACTGTGCTTATTGCCTCGATGTAGCCTTAATTCACAAGCATGGTAAGCAGAGATGGATAATGGCTAGCGGTGGAATCCAGTTTGACATGCATTTCGTCCTATATGGGACTCGTCAACTGGATGTACCTGCATCTCAGAGTTGATGTTCATTCTTGAACTCAAACCCAGTACCTTTCGCTTTTTTGGGTTCGAGTCCCAGATTGAACATCAACTCTGAGATGCAGGTACATCCAGTTGACGAGTCCCAAATAGGACGAAATGCATGTCTAACTGGATTCCACTGCTAGCCACTATCTATGTAAGCAGTAATAGTCCGTTAAACAATTCCAAACGTTTTAACTTCAATAATCTCTCGTTAAGAATAACTCTTCATGAACAATCAAGTAATGGATATTTTAGTAGTGTCATATACACATCTGGTATTTTTTTGTTATCGGTAAACAATAAGACAAAACCATTTTATTGACAATATCGAATATCACATACAAGTCCGAAGATCATCACTTAAAGATTATCTGATCTATATAATTAAAGTCTTTGTCTTAAAATTTCCCGGTTCTCCACCAGTTTACCATGTACTAACAACAAGCATTATGTGGTACAGTGAACCCATCTCATTTTGTGCTTTCTTGATCTTTCACATATACACTGGTTTGCATAAATAAATAAGAAAAAAATTTGAGAGTGTAATTCTGTATAATTTTACATAATTAATCAATCCTCTCAACCAGAACATATTTCTTGAAAATAAACACATCAATCACATTTGAGATACTGTTTGAGAACAAGGAAGCAACATACATCTGTTTCATCCTAATATGAAACTTCTCAGAATTAAATACTTACAACCTAGTCATGGATCGAATCCATGATTTTCATATCTTCTGCGACAATTTCTTAATCATTGAATTAAATCATGAATCATTTGAAGCTAGACCACCATTGAAAATATGGAAGCACTAGATGGCTGTTTAGTCCTATTGTGAGACTCCTCAGCTGTGCGAATCGACAATCCCGCCTCGCAGGATTCGAACTCAGGACCTATCAGTCTCTCTCGCGAACGCTTAACCTCTAGATCACTGAGCCGTCATCCAAAGGTGTTAATGTCTAACTTCAACCGATCCATGAAATTGAGCGATGCATCCACCATTGTCTTCATTGAGTTGACATCTCACAACAGACCTAGTGGAACTCCACTGGTCACTGCTTCCCACTAGAACTCCAGGAAGTATCTCTTGGAGCCAGTCACTAGTGAGCATATGTTGCTGAGGAGTCCCACAATAGAACGAAATGGCCATCCAGTGCTTCCAGGTTTTCCATGATGGTCTAGCTTTAATTGACTCATGATCGCAACTATTAAAATTACTATAATATCCACAAAAACCCCCTTCTGACATTAAATTACAATCAATTTGTTATATATACTTGTGTTGAAACCAAATTATGATATTTGTAAAACTCATTTCATAAACAATTAATTACCTTGCAGAAGGGGGTTTTGTGGCGATTTTAGTAATTTTATATAGTTGAGTTCATGAGTCGATCGAAGCTAGATCACCATGGAAAACCTGAAAGCACTGGATGGCCGTTTTGTCCTATTGTGTGACTCCTCAACAGTGCGCATCCACGATCCCGCCCCTCGAGATTTGTGAATCTTAACTATATAAAATTAATTATCTACTTAATTTTGTTTTGTTTTGTTTTTGTTTTCTTATCCCTTCATCAGGATCACGAAATTTTATAAGAATTGGTGAAAAATTAATTGATTATCATCAAGAATTTCGTTTATTTCTATGTACACGTAAATTATTATATGGTCTAGATTATATACAACCAATTAGTGCTAATCCATTAGTTACTATAATAAATTTTATTACAACACAAACTGGTTTAATAGAACAATTATTAGAAATTACATTACAAAATGAATATCCCCAATTAGAAATTCAACGTCAACAATTAATTCATAATGAAGAGGAAATGAAAATGGAATTAGCTAAATTAGAAAATGATCTATTAGAGGTTAGGAATTGATTTAATTCTCCTTTCTATCTATATAAATTTTACACTTATGAATTGTTTTAGAATTATTCTTAATGTAGTGTGGGTTACTGATATCCACATAAGTAGTATATAACGATGGTCGGGCATTGAATATATTTCAGTAAAAGATCGATAAGGAGAGAACGGGAACGGCATGCAATTGGTACGAAAATGAATGAACAATTATAATCGGAGATTATGGACGGATATTTGCAGAAGAAACAGTCAAATTGAGACAATTGATTGTTATTTTGTAAATTAACTGTTGATTATATGGTTCTCATATTTTAATGAGATATTCTGTAATGTTGTGCTAAAATGCATTCGGTTGTCCCCACTTGTGTTCTTGTTCACTACAGTAAGAGTTTTAGTGTTGTTGTTTTCTTCCCACTGTTTATACTAAGGATTGTAAATAATCAGTTCTTACTGGAAAAATAAGCTACTTAAGAGGATGCTTCGATGTCGCAGATGCATTCAGGTTACGTTGTATCACAAATAGGTCGAAAGAGCGATCTCGGATTCCATCGATGATTATTGTTAAGTAACCACCAATCTAAATTCTAATTTGATTTATTCCGCATTTGCTATGCACTATATAGCTAGGGATCTCTGACTTTACCAATTACACACCCGACCAGCACTATTGAGCTTGAGTCAACAGCTATGTTCCTATTGGCCCGTTATTTGCAAGCCCCGATCTATTACCTTCCTCGATTCCAAAAGTTAACAATCAGCCTCGACCAGTACAAAAATTTCTTTCTGTTTGAAACTCGTCAGGTGGATCTATGTACATCTATGTTGATGCTCTCATTGGGACTCTGACCCAGTATCTTTAGCATCAAGCGTTGATACACCATACGCTCAGCTACTTAATCTCTAGCTTTTTCATTGGGTATAATCTTCACAATGATTATTAGAGGAGGTTCAACAACGAAATATCCTTCCTGAATCAGGATCCATCTATTCTAAGTATTTAAAGTGTTTCGGTGTTAACAGCTGATTACAATACCTGATAATTTCTCTCTCTACTCCTGATTATTATATATGTACAATGTAAAATTATCCTTCACGGACTTGGTATTCATAATGAAAAGACAGTTCAAGCTTTTATAGTATTTTTTTTCTTACATATTGATTATTATATTCATTCTTCTTGATTTCTTGTCAAATGGAACCTTTTCAATTAAATATATGAAAGGAATTATCAAATGCTCATGGTAATATATTAGAGAATAAAGAACTGTTATCATCATTGAATAAAACAAAGCAATCAAGTTTAGTTGTAACGAATTCACTGAAAGAATCTCTACGTTTACAGGCTGAACTGAACAAGGTAAGATTAACGTTCTCTAAAAATTAATACAATTCTATATATGATACAAGAATATTGAACATTGAGAAACTAAATGAGGTCATTCCATCTTTTCTTGTGCTTTATATCATTCACATACGGACTAGTTTGTATACATGAATAAAGTGCTTTACAATCGAAATTTTATGTACTACGTGAAAAATTCATTTAGCACACCAGTGAAAAACATCAATTATAAATGTATCCCACATATGTACAAGTTCAGTAACGTAGATGAATGAATTAAACTAAAGCGAAAGATCATGACCTAATCGAATATGTAAGAAACATATGAAACTTGTTACGGTTGCGGCAAACAAAAATGATGAAATTGACATGAGACGGTTACCCACTAAAAACAATGGAAGATGACGGAGCACTGTCGTGAATTGATTTAACTTAGACATTACCACCATCGAATCTCTACTCAGTGGTCTAGAATGTAAGCGTTCGCACGTGAAACCGAAGGTTTTGGGTTCAGTTCCAGCATGTGTGGTGGTGGTTGGGTACTGACGAGGAGTCTCATACTATGATGAAACGAATGTCCAGTACCTACATGTTTTCTTTTATGGTCTAACTTAAATTTCATTACATGATTTCGATGAAATTCGACAAATTTCACAACTGCATACTGAAAGTGATAGTAATTACCAAAAGAAGCCACTGATGAATTATTCATATTAGTAATGATATTAACATTACTAATCATAGTAACACAGGTAGAAGGTATGAGTGGACGGAAATAGTTGGATGTCTAAATTGATAAGGAGTTAAACATTCTATTGGATATTGTGAAAATAAAAAGACTAGTTATCATAACAGTAAATTAGAAATGAAATAAAAACTAGACTAGATTGAACAATGGAAATGTTGTGATAAAATACAGATGAAGTCAAACAAATGAAACCTGGAAAATAAATGAAGGGAAGTATGACAGTGACAAGTAAACCGCAAGCTCTTTTTGTACTGAGTTTTAGATAACCGATTGCCTCTGCTTTTGAGTACAGCAGAAGTGTGTCTTATTCTATCTATTTATTACTCAAAATACAATATCAAGATCTACTGAATTACCCATATTCAATATATGTTTTCTAGTACCACTGATAAACAACTTAGGGTTATTCAAGATAAAATTATTTCGAATATGTTCTGAAATTCTGTTAGACGATATCTCCTCTGTTCTTCCAACGTACGTGTTACACATGTTGCACAGAAAATGACAATTATGAAACTTCATTTATTTGTACAAATATGTATGAATGTGGATGAATTAGTAGAGCATATGATATGAAATGACTTTATTTCAGAATGTTCGTTATTCCTGATTTACAACAGTTCACTCTCTTGTTTGTAACAATAATAATTGTATTGAAAGACATTTTTATTATGTATTGACATTGACTAATGATCCACTAGAAACCAGAAAGCTCTGGACATCTATTTTGTTTAATATTGATTACATACGATCTCAGCGGGAACCAGGACTCAGGACCATCGTCTTTCGTGACGGGTATCATACGATTTATTGACTTGACTGTATGTCAACTAGTTGGTTATATTCCTTATTTTTCTTATTTTCGAGTAATTATCGATTATTGGCTAAGTTACATTAATTTAATTGAATGCTTTACAAATGAATGATAATTTCGTTATCCCAATATATTCATTCTGTTGAATGGTTGTTCTGTCTTGTGAAATTTGTTGTGGTTATGGTTTGGAAACTATATCTCACAAAAACGATAGTCACTTCGACAACCCTAGTTACTCGACTATTCGATTTTCTTCCTTAAAACATACTGAAGATGTGAAATGTAACTGGTAGATTGCGGCCCGAGAACACAATATCATGCTTGTTAGTAGATCCGAAAGTCTGAAATTTACTAGCACGTGATGTAATCGTGAAGTATGGAGAAGTTTTAAACCAGGACATAAAAGGGATTATGGATTCCTTGGTTTTCAGTATCACTCCTGTCGATGTTAGTTCATTATTCAAACCAGCGTTAAGTTGAATAATTCTCCACACAATCACATTAGTAATGTATTCTCTTTTTGTCTAAGAATGAGTAAGATCAAGTTTGTAATTATTCCTAAGGTGGCCAGTTTGTTACTCTTGACTTTTAGGATTAAGTTACATTTATTCTTCATCCTTTCATAAAATCGCTCATAAAATGCGGCCGAATAACTAATCATTACATTAATCGGTCAAAATTCAGCTAATTCACAACAAACTGACAAAATGCAAGCTAGAAAATTCTGTGATAAATTAACCCGACCGTTGCTGCTACCTTGACGTGATGGTCGAGCTTGTCTATCGTGATGAACCAATCGAGCTATACTGACTGGAACAATCATTCCTCAAGTTCCTACCATGACAGGCAGGTTGGTTGAAGAGCAGTAAAACTAAAAGCAGCAAACCCAAGGTCCGAAGGCGAAGTCCTACTGCTGACTGTACAGAGGTGTGACGGCAGTAAGGTGTTTCCTTCAGACAACCAGCATGACAGCGATGCTGCCTTCCCACAAGGAGGGGTAGGGTTAGAAAAGGTCGACCCTAAAAATGCACACCTCGTCTTATCCCATATATATCCTTCTCCGGTGGTAAGGTCCCAACAAGTACGGAGCTAACACAAAAATTACCCACAAAAAGGTCGTGTATCACCAACCTCAAGCAGTTGTCCCTTGGGCACTGCGGTCATGCTCTCAGGTCATTAAGACCACTTCTAACCCGATTTCGTTTTCAGGTACCTCTAGAAGAACCCTTCCACGGTGTGGGCAACCGGGAAGTGATAACTGCCCTCATACCTCTAACAGCACTCAAAGGATAAATTAAGTTACTTGTAGATTATATCAGTTACAATATGCAAATCTTTAACAATACTCTATTTTAATGTCAGATATTCCTTTTTTTAATCTTCGATACATTTCATAAAGGAGAGAAATGTATTTTATCCATTAGCTGAAACTAGCAGTCGACTTTATTTCGCTTTGAAAGATCTCATGAAAATTAATTATATGTATCAATTCAGTTTAAACAGCTTTCTATATCTCTACCAACGTGCTCTCTCTATGCCACATGTAAGTAATTTGAAATGATCTAATATTTTCTTATTACTATGTTGAATGTTGACGTTCATTCTAATGAGTACATTTGATGATGATTTAAAAGGTTCTAGTGAGAAAGTGTAGCCGGTGGATTTCACTCATGTTGGGAGTGAGACGGGCATAACCATGGGTTGACGTATAATGTTGGGAAATGTCTGAAGTTAAAAATATGAACCTTCTAAGTAGTCTGAATGTAATATTTTTGATGGGTAACCCAAATTTTATAGGTTCAACTCCACGTTGAATAGTGATAAAACATTACCTAGGAATATCATGAAAGGACTTAATAACCGTCCAATATTCCATCTAATATTCAGTGAGATCGTTCGGCTAAATTCGGTCCACGATTCAATTGATACGAAAAAGGCAAATCATCTGAATGTCCAGATTAACAGATGAACTGAAATTATTTTCTTTGATAGATGGACAAGAATTTTATACTGAACTTTACAATGTACTAACACAGAAAATTAGTTAAAATGTATTGGATCGTTTATTTGTCAGGGTTTGACAACGACTATATATATGTTTATTTACTCTAAAAATAGTTTTCATCACTATGTTGCCTCAAGTAAACAATCATTGGCAACCAAGGAGCATTCGGCAATTGTTTCATTCTAACAAAGCAAATTGACTGAGGTAGAAAACGTGAATTATTGAATTTTATTAGTTGTGGTTGTTGTAGCTGGATCGGAATGTATTGTGTTTTGATTCTGTGTAGAATTATAAGGGTAAACTTGAGTTTAGGTTCGGGCTAGAATGCAAAGGAAGTAATACTCATTGAGTAGAATCAAAAACAGGGTTATTTATCTTGAAACTCGAAATGGGATTGATCATTTAGATGGGATATATTTGTCAACATGTCCAACTATTATTTTGACAAAACAAACGCTACGTATTCCAAATGGATAACTGAAGAAAAGCTACTTAACATCACAAACTATTGCGAGTTTCTACGACACAATTACAAAGTTCCATTACTGAAATAACGCTTGTATTTCTGGGATATTAAATTGCTTAGAACGAACAGTGAATGATTTATCTGTATACAATTCGCTCGATATATACTAGATACCCAGCCAGCACTATTCTACCAGACTTCAACACAACCCACATCAACAATACGTGATTCGCCTGACTAGTACGCTTAGTAACCAAAAATCAACAGCCGACAATCCAGTAGGTACAAGGGGTATGTTTATATGACACATCAAATACTTGTCAGACTATCTACCAATCTGTCTAGGAAACAACCAATCACTACTTCCTCTCGCTCACATAACAATTACCTATGGGTTTCAAACTTGGTACAGTCGTCAATAAGTTTGTCTTGTTCATTACTAAAGAACGATGGCCACTGTCTATAAAGCGAAAGATTGGTTTTAAAACACTGTGGAATGATTTGTAAATCAAAAAATTGACTAAAAATAATTGTTGAAATTAACGAAAATCTAATTTGAATTCGCCATTACAAAGTTTAGTATGTTTTACTTACCTACCTATGAAGTATAAACAAGTTGTTTTACAGCAAACATTTGTTACATAAATACTCAATTGATCAGTGATGGGGCCTTACCTACCATGGATATTTGAATTTCGCGGATGAAAATTGTTATGTATATATGTAGACATTAAAGTGATGAGGTTGGTGCTAGAAAACCACTGACCTGGTAGTTTAAGCACGGCTTTTAACCAGTTAATCTCATGTCTGAATCCCATTTTCAATCGGGTGGTATCATAAGTCTGCTTGGAAATTGTGCAGCTCAAAAACGAGTATATAAACCTGTATTTGATTATATGAGTTACAATAATTGATTGGGTACTAAAAAGGATGCATACAACATAAGTCTTCTTTTAAACAGGCACATTTTGGATCTCTTTACCTATATGAAATTGCTAAATTGTTGTATTAGTAGTAGTTTCCTATCACACCATATCTTTCGTGTTTAGAATATTCTGCAATTTATAAGTCAATCATATATATATGGTGCATGCTACATATGTTTGCAGATATGAGTAGCACGTAACACCAGTCAGAAGTGGGATGTTTACGAGGAAAAGGTTGGGAATATTTAAATGAGGAGAAGAGAGAAGGAAATTGAAAGCAATCAAGATAAAAGCAAGAATGAAGGAACAATGAAGCTTGTAAGCGACAGTCCAAAGATGTACAAATAATAAATATGATGTATCGTTTTCGTATACATATAGTCAAATTTTTATGATCTATGCGGTTTAATTAAGAAGCTTACTGACGTCCTAGTTTGTGACTCGTTATCTTTGTAGGTTTCATTGTCTTATGGATAGAAACAAATTGATTTATGATGCGTAGAATAACTAAGAAATCCGCTTCTGCATAACTTATGCTCTGATAATGTTGTTCAGGAAGACAATAAAAGCTCTTCAAGTAAACAATTCAGCTCATAGAACCTAACTAAACTAAACTCACCGAATGCATTCACCTTATCTGTAAATCTCCACCTTTCAGTAATTGTATGTAAATTTCGTTTTCTTGTGTCTTTAAAAAGAAAACGGGACTGAAGACAACGGAACGTATTCAATCATTGCAAAAACATGTAGAACAATTAGTTTATGAAACTGTCTGTCGAGCATTATTTAAACCAGATCGTTTAATGTTTGCATTACACATGGTTCGTACAATGCGTCCACAATCATTGACAGATGAAGTATGATAACCAATTTTTTGGAGTAATTTTTTTCTCTTAGATTAATGATGAGTTCGTGTGTGTGTGTGTGTGTGTGTTTACAATTATCTGTTACCCCTTCTGTATTTACATTCTATTGAAAAGGAGGGATTAATTTAAAACAAAAATGTATTGTTGATTTCAACGCAGATGACTACTGGAAATATAGTTATGCATATCATTACCTTGATAAATTATCTAATGAGATAGTTTAGTTTTATATAAATTGGACGCCCAAAGAATGATGAATGCAAAGTAGATTGATAATTACATGAAGAGATAATAGAAGAGATAAATGCGACTTATCGTAATCAGAACCCGTGTGGGCCTGTGGCGCAATGGATAACGCGCCTGACTACGGATCAGGAGATTCCAGGTTCGAATCCTGGCAGGCTCGGATGCTATTGCACTTAAAATCCCACTACTGTACCATAACTGTGATGTAGGGCAGGGCAGTTGATAAACTGGCTATCACAACTCTGAACTATACCTGATAACCACTCAACTCTGAGACTCTGTAAAACCCTACGTGTAAAGCGCAGTTAAAATCGTGTATGACCTACGTAACCGTATTGATTACTGCAACGACATAACAACAAGGAACAATATTATACTAGTCTTTCAGAAGTAATTTTATGTTCGAAAGTGCAAATGCTTGGCGATCTTGCGGGTTTTATATAGTTTTAACTCCAGTGAGTTTTACTCGTCAGAGCAAAACCATTTTGAGAAATGTATATTAGTATTATTCAAAGTATTTAAAGATTGTTCGGACGGTGGTTTACATCCTAGACCGACTGCAACTGTCAACCACGTATCCAGTCTACAATTAGTATAATCTCGGTCACCGGTTTTATTACTGTATTAAAGTAGCATATTGTCACAAACAGAGAGGATTTCTATTATACCTTAAATCCATTATAATATGATAATGGAAACGGATTTATAATGACAGTACACTGATCCTCAACAAATTTAATTACTAAGCAATGAAACCTCATACCCCACTGATCCACTGAACATCAGAAAACAAACCTTGTCAATGACCACGAATAATTCATTAATTGTTTTAACATGAGACTCTATGTGAAATATGAAATTGCTATGAAGTGATTAGCTGGCTAGTCTTGATTAGTTCAACAATAGAATAAGTTGTTCGATATGGCATGGATCGTATGAATCAAGATATGGAGTTGGAAATTTACGGCTTTACTGATCACAAACAAAATAAAGTGTTGATTTGCGCTCCAATCACATGTTTAAACTGCTGATAAAAAGAACACCGACGACAAATTCTACGTGTGGTTTGTATTATCACTTTATCCTTACTTTTCTTTAGTGTATATATTAAACATATACTACTGACTAATATTCAGTAACTTATATCATTCACAATCATTTTTGAGCATATAGTGTAAAATGTTTCTTTGTTATGTGTCATGATTGTATTCACATGAATCATTGACATTTAATTTACTCATTACTATAACTGTAGTTTCTTAACTTTCTTAATGGTTGCCTTTGTTACTTATGACTTTGTTGAACATGTATGTATTTGTAACCATTTCCATCATTTATATGTATAATTCTTGTCAAAAGGGGTTTTGTGGAGATTTCAGTATTTTCATAGTTGAAAGCATGAGTCCATCGAAGCTAGACTACCACAATAGGACGAAACGGCCATCCAGTGCTTACAGGTTTTCCTTGGTGGTCTAGCTTCAATTAACTCATGCTTTCAACTATAATTCTTGTTCCAATCTGTTAGTTACCTCTAGTGAATTAACACAGTTACTTAGTGCTACCAAATTAATCTTATACTTTTCTGAATAATTCCGATATGACTATTATAGAAAGGATTTCTTTGATTAGATCATGACATACATAAAGTAAACTTTTATCAACAATGGTACTGTTTTATAGATAAGGCCTTTGTTTTTATTTCGGATTTTACGCGTGACTCAATCGATTAGCCTGAATCCTCGAAAAGATTTAATTTTAACTTGCGTCAGCCTACATCTAATTTGTAGTCAGTCAATTTTTACTTTTTTCACATCTACTAATAAACGACACTTGTTAGTAGTATTTAACAAGTAACGATATAATCTGTTATATTTCACTGTTTTCAATAACTTCTCCTCTATTAAATATTTGAAATGATTTTATTATTTCTTTTGAATACAAGGAATGGCTGTTTTTTATTGGATTAAATGTAATAGAATCATGTCATACTAATGAGAACCATTTCAATTGGTTGGATACTGAACGAGCTCGTAACTTGATGAAGCTTAAAGTAATTTCTCAAAAACTTTTTTAAAGCCTACTTCTTGCGATATAAATTTCATTTCATTCGTTTGCAGATTTTAACTGTATACGAGTTCATTGGTTATATAATACACATTTATTGAATATTTATGTAACGCTCAACCATTTGATTCGAGTAAGAAGTAGTAGTTATGAGTTGTGAGTTAAAAACTAATCTATATTTGAAGACATATCGCCTTATAAACTTTCGTAAGCTATAAAATCGGGTAGACAGCTACTCCGCCCTCGTTTAGAACTTCGTAGTAATGTGGACATAAGATCTCACATAAGGTAAAACCTATCACAATCAGAACTTTGACTTGAAATAATACTGTTTGATTAATAAGTTGAGATCCTCTGGTCCATATTTTCAACCTTATTCCATTAATGATAAGAACCGACCATCATCTAATGTCATCTATATGAGTAACTGTTTTAACCCGTATATGCTTAGTATATTAGTTTTTGCTTAGAACTTCTTGAAATCCGTCTTCATGTTAATCAACCGCCAGTAAGAACATCTTATTACTTTAATTCAGTTGTCTGAAATGGTAAATAGACAAAAATATATTAATTCATATGAAGTGTACTTTATATTGATTAATCGTTAAAATTAAGTTTTAGAGGCCAAATCTACTTGTAAAATAATCTGCTTACAATTGAATTCATAAATTATAGTTTCCAACTTCATTTGTTGCTGACGATATCCTGTTATCCAATGTATTTGTAATGAGATCAAAAAGATCTGTATGGTATTTTCCTTTTGTTAGATATTCTGTTTTGAGTTATTATTATTATAAATGTAATAATTTTTTTTTATTTAAACACATAAATATTGATACAAGGAGGCACCAGATATATATGCGCCACACAAATCTAATTTGATTTGTGTGAGGGCTGTGATACTGCCCAGCTGCCCAAACTGAAGCAGATGGTTTTCTTAGGGGACCACACCCCGAGGCCTCAACCTAAAGGTCTGATCCACAAAGCAGTGGAGCATCGTGAAGAGATGCAGTTACATGGTAGCCGGTGACCAACGACTGATTCATACTTCATTTGTTCCCTCAGGATACTGGAGACCATGTGCACCATTGATTTGGAATCAGGGTTTTTCTAGAAAAAAAGAAACTAAGATAGATTCGTACTACAGCGTGAAATTTCCCTAAATATTTCATGCGATATTCATAAAATTTCATGATTAGCTTTAGAGACTGAAACTAATCTCCAAGTTTTAAACATCCAACAAGTATAACATACTCAACAGTTCCAGTCATATTTTTCCTTTCATTTAAATAATATGATTACTGTATTATTACAGTATCATATTCATTGAACTTATCATTTCAAGATGCTGGAGTTATTTATATATGTATGTTATATTGTGGTGTGGTCTACTTATGTCCACATAAGTAGTATATGGTGATGGTCAGTCATAGAATGTATTTTGGCAGAAGATCGATAAGGAACGAACAGGAATGAAGCGCAATCGGTACGAAAATGCATGAACAATGAAATCAGAGAAGATGGACTGATATTTGTGGAAGGAACAGTTAAGATTGAGACAATTGTTATTTTGCAAATTAACTGCTTACTGTATGGTTATCAGAATTTAATAATTATCCAGTACTGTATGTTGACTTTTAAATCACCAATTAATCATGTTCGTTAAATATTTAAGTATTGAATGTTGAAAGGGAAGTAACAAATCATATGTGAATCACTAGGTGATTTTTAATAATTATTTTAAATTGCTAGAACTTCTAATACGATACTTACTTACGCCTGTCACCCCTCATGGAAGAGCATAGTCAGCACACCAACACTCTCCATCCAACCCTGTCCTGGCCAATCCTTTACAGTTGCTACTCATCCTTTTGAAATCTACTGCCTATTCTCGGCATAGTGTGTTCTTTGGTTTTCCTCCTTTCTGTTTTCCTTCAAGATTCCAAGTTAGCGCTTGTCTCGTGATGTAGTTTGATGATTTCCGCAATGTATATCCTGTCCACTTCCAGAGTCTTTTCCTAATTTCATCTTCAAGTGGAAACTGGTTCGTTCTCTCCCACAGTAAACTGTTGTTGATAATATCCGATCAACGGACATTCAGTATCTTACGTAGACAGTTGTTTATAAATACTTGAACCCTTTTGATGATGGTTGTGGTAGTTCTCCACATTTCACTTCCATATAGTACGACTGTCTTGACGTTCGTATTGAAGATTCTGAATTTGATGTTGGTTGACAGTTGTTTTGAGTCCCATATGTTCTCCAGCTGTAGGAATGCCCCCCTTTCTTTACTAATCCTCGCCTTTACGTTTGCATCAAATCCTCCTTAATCATCGATGATGCAACCCAGATACGCGAATGCTTCCACCTCTCCCAGAGTTTCTCCATCAAGTATGATTGGCTGGGCGTTCTCTGTGTTGTATTTGAGAATCTTGCTTTTTCTCATGTGTATGTTGTTTAGACCTATTGATGCAGAGGCTGCTGGTACACTAGTTGCCTTCGTCTGCATTTGTTCGTGTGTATGGGATAGGAGAGCTAGGTTGCAGTATCGGTTGCTATGTTAAGCTCATATGCCTTATTCTAACTTTTGGACAAGTCAATTCACCTATCCATCATGAGTCATGTTTCCACCTTGTTAATTTTTCACTCATTAACCCCGACTATTTTTTATACGAGCGTAGGTGTGCATACACTTCTTATCCTATTTATCACATGTATGTCATTTATTCTTTTCTGACTATAAATATTGACTAGCGCTCGGTCAAAGTGAGTTGTATTACATGTCTTCTCCACGGTGCGTCATTTATGTTTCACTGGCTGATATTTGTTCATGTGCTTATAACTTTCTGGCCTGCGTCATTTGTTAATAAAACTGTAGCTGCCGCTTCTCTTTGCCTTCTGATTTTATGCACCGTTAAGATTTGTATTATTACTGTTATCGAGGTGAACGATTAGTGAAGCATGGCACTACAAGGTCACCTGCGAAATCTAAATCGCCTAATTGATTCTGAGATGTCCATTCTATGCTTCCCCTCAAATGTCGAGGTCTCCATAATCCAGTCAATCATCGGAGGAAAGAGGAAGAGGAGGCAGTAGACAGCCTTGTCTGATTCCTATCCTTACTGGAAATGCATCTTTCAGTTGTCCTCCATACATGACTTTGCAGTGTAGTCCGTCGTATGAGTTCCGGATGATGTTGACAATTTTCTCAGGAACTCCAGTAGTTTGATGAGCAATAACAAAATCGATCGGAATGTGAATTTAGTCTGTTAGTTAAATCTTTTGGTTATAGGTGCATAATTGTATGTTGTTGTAAATGTATTCACACAGTAGGTTATTTGTTAATTTAAAGCAATCAGTCTCTTTGATAAATTTCGATAATGTAATAAGAAGACGAAGACTATCAGAACTATGTGATATATTAGCGTAATACATTTCGAACAATCTGATCACACATACACTTGTTAAGAACATTTATATATAAAAATAAAAGGTCAACTAGACTGGAAATGGAGGGGGGATAAGAGTAGACAAGGATAATAATGATAAAAATAATATGAAAACAATTTGACACCTAATCACTCTGGATAATAATCTAATATTACCAGGGTAGGTTTAAGGTGAAAACAAACTGTTTTTAAATACACAAAGGGGGCTCGAATTTTCGTATGGCTGAGGCTTCAATAAACCTCAGTATACGCCATTTTACACTTTTAAATATTTGTTAATTGATTTTAAATACTACTTAATTTAATTAATATAAATCGGATTGTTAATCTGACTGCAAATAAATCATATAAAAAAATTAGTGTATCCATGACTCATTTTGATGTATTTATGAAGTGGAATAGATCCTTATTTATTGTCTTCGTGTTATTACTTATGTCAATAATTCATGATATTCAGAAACGAGTGCTAAATCAGTTTAGTTTTTCATGGGCACAACTTCACACTAGATGAAATAGCTTTTCTTCAAGTAAACAGTTAGCACTTCACAAATAACAGTTCTTGGTATATCAGTTTCTCAACGATAAATGCTCAGATTAAAGTACTTCACATAGTCCCTTCAATTTTGATGTTTTATGAAAATTCTCTCGTTTTACTTTTTGTGTCCAATTTTCATGTCGTTTAAATTAATTCCTTATTATAGGCTGCACTTCCCAATATTTATGATAATCTATGTTTTGAAGATTCTCAATTTTGGACAAATTGGTTACATGAGAATGATGTTGAAATGAAACCAATGCCTAAGAATCTACAATCCAAATCATTGACAGCTTTTCATTTTACAGTTCTCGCAGTTCAAGCTCTTCGACCTGATCGTTTATATTCCGCTATGTCACAGTTTGCTAGTCGAACATTAGGTAAATATACAATTTTAAAAACATATTCGACATAATCTTTTTAGTCATTAGTTGAACTGATAGTTTAATAACCATTTTTCAATCGAAAAGCAAGATACACTAGTGTTTTTGAACAGTATAATAGAGTGTTGTGTCTAGGTAATCCTTTCAGGACCACTTACAGCAACAAAAACAGGTCAGTTACAGGCCTAAATATTAACAGTCAAAAAGTGCACACTCTTACTAATCCCTTCATATTCGTTGGAAAAAAACTAGTAGCTATATTGATTCAGGTGATTAGTGGATAATGAACTAGGGGTTTGATGCTAAAGTACTGGGTTCGAGTTTTAATTTGAACATCAACACTGGGATGCAAGTATATCCGGTTGATGAGTAGAAATCAGGACGAAACGCGTGTCCAGGATTCCAGTGCCACACGGATACCAAATATACTGAGAGTTGTTGAATAACTTAAACCGTGTCTTTGTCATCATTTTAAATTCAGTCACCACTCTAAAGCTTGATCAAAATCTATATAATCGTTTCACGGACAGTATCAGCTTATGATATTTATTTATCTTCAAATATTAATTATACTATTGAACAAAGAGAAAAGCTGTAATCCACTGTTTATGTCACCAGTATTTGACAGCTAAACGGGAGTGATTTATTCGTTTACCAGATACTCGCTCGAAAAGAAACGTTTATGTAGATTGATTCAAGACAGGAATGAATCTCCTAGAGTCTAGCAAACTATAAGAGAGGTTTGATCTAACTGTCCTTATTTCTTAGTTATATATACGGCATACCATTCCTACTTTTATTCTCGATGTTGTCAGTCAATTAACTACTGTAACTCATTTATCAAGTGTAAGTTTATTTTGATAATGCAATGATAAGCCGAAGTTTATCACAACTATGTATGATAAACTAGTGCAATGCATTTCGAGTAACCATCTGATCCATCATTTACTTTTTAAGATATACATAGAATGTAGAAGGTTAACGAGACTAATTGGAAGATAAGAAAATTAAGGATAACAAGGAAACCACACTACTCTGAATAATTAATCAATATTAGCAGTTTAGGGTTAGTGTTAGTAAAAATTGTTTTTGAACACACAGAGGAAGTGTTTATTATAACTTTCGTATGACTAAGGCCTACAACCGACCTAAGCGTTCGCATTAAACAATATTTATACAAAATCACAAAGGCTAGGTTAAGATTCATCTTCAACTGTTTGGCAATCGAACAAGATGAGTGTAACAGAACGGATATTATGGAAGTTGAAACTCTCGGCGCTATTTCTCGGATTATTATTACTTGCATTTTTATTATGTAATAAGTAAATGACTGTAGAGCTATATTTATATATTACTCTCATTGTAAGCTTTCATTGGATACATGGGCTGTTATTATTCGTTTTACTACACTTCAGTTATTACTAAGTATTTACGTACTGTTTGCCCGGCTCTCTACCGCATATAGTATGATTGTGCCTAAAGTGTGACCTTCCACTCGCTTTGCTGTGTGGCCAAGTAGTATCAGTACATTATTGTACGAGTTTTGAGTCATCACATTCTGATTGACTACTAGGTTAAAAAGGGGTTCGAGGACCAATAAGCGTTAAGGTCTATCTTGTTGTTGATTAGTTATTGTGTAAATTCGTGAAATATGTCACAGGTCCGACTGGCAATATATTACGCGTTATCTATCAGTATCTCGAGGCACACAATTTATGTGAAACCTAGTGATATCATCGGGGTGTCCAGATCGAAGTACATAAAATAGAGTGTGAACTTAAAGACCAAATGGTTGAAAGTTGAATACCATATCCATGACAATATCTCTCAACTTATCATTTACTATAATGACGCTATATGGACGACAGATTTCGTTTTTAGACACTAATAAACGAAACTGATACAAAATTCTAACAACTGAGTTCCGCCCAATCAGATAATTATCATATTACATTTTTCTACGTACTGCTCTAACACTTTGTATCTGTATTCACTATGTAATAAATAGGCTTCGCAGACTCTCATGTTTCCAAATCTCTAATTAAAACATCAAAAATTTAAATTAATAATTCTATTTAATTATTATTAAGTGAAATAGATGATTACAATGTACCGTAATTTATAATTCTCAAATGGATTACATAACTAGGACTTTTATAAGTCAAGTTCGACCTACAGATTTATAGTTCATTGATGTGTAACTTCTGAGTAGTAAAAGATATAGTAGTATTTTTCATAGTTGAAATCATGAGTCAATTGAAGCTAGACCACCAGGAAAAACCTGGAAGCACTGGACGGCCGTTTCGTTCTAATACACGACTCCTCAGCAGTGCGCATCCACGATCCCGCACTCGCGAGATTCAAAACCAGGACCTACCAGTCTCGCGCCATAATAGGACGAAACGGACATCCAGTGCTTCCAGGTTTTCCATGGTGGCCTAGCTTCAATTGACTCATGATTTCAACTATGAAAAATACTGAAATCTCCACAAAACCCCTTCTGATATAGTAGTAATTAATTAATGAGTCAGTTTAACGTTTTCACTGTACAAAAAATCGTAAAAACAACTATATCATGTGTAAGAATAACCATCTGTTTTCACTATTAAATAGAAATGTGATATCTGGCACTTGTGAGCATTATCCGTAAAAGAACAAAGCAACATGTACTCACCCATTGTGTACTTTCAAGACTTCAGTTAAATGTCTTTATACACTTGCCAATCTAAATAACTGTATGTAATCTGATCAATTAAAAAAGTAATTTTTTGATCTATATAATTTCTCTATTTTTAGATTTACATCAATTAAGTCCATCAACTTTGAATTTACACAAATTATTTGAAACTGAAACAAGATCAACAGAACCTATACTAATATTAATTAGTCCAGGAGCTGATCCATCACAAGAATTATCTGAAGCAGCTACACTTCATTTTTCACGTAAATTATTTAATAAAACATCAGAGACAACTTCAACACATTATCGTCAAATTGCTATGGGTCAAGGTCAGACTGATTTAGCTTTAAAAGAACTACATTTAGCTGCAAAACAAGGTGATTGGTTATGTATGAAAAATTTACACCTTGTTATACATTGGTTACCAGTACTGGAGAAAGAAATTAACACTTTACTGTTGAATAGCAATAAGAAAAGTTCAATTAGTCCTAGCAACGATGGTGATAAAGATGATAATTGTACAATTAATACATCTATTGATACTGAACATTGTGTACATGAAGATTTTAGATTGTGGTTAACAGCAGAACCACGTACCACATTTCCATCTACATTATTACAAGGTTGCCTTAAAATAGCTTATGAAGTAAGTTGAAAAATTTGTTCCATTGTCTTATTGTGAATAATTCTTTCCCATAGTTGAAAGCATGAGTCAATTGAAGCTAGACCACCATGGAAAACCTGGAAGCACTGGACGGCCGTCTCGTGGATTGGTTGGTGTTAGACATAAACACCATCGAATACCGTCTCAGTGGTCTATCGGTTAAGTGCTCTGGTGCGAGACTGGTAGGACCTGGGTTCGAATCTCGCTTGCGAGGCGAGGTCGTGGATGCGCATTGCCGAGGAGTCCCGCCATAGGACGAAACGACCGTACAGTGCTTCCAGGTTTTCCCTGGTGGTCTAGCTTCAATTGACTCACGCTTTCAACTATGAAAATTCTAAATCTCCACAAAACCCCTTCTGATAATAATAATTCTTTTTTCCAATGGTGACACAATTTACATGATGATCTGATTTTAACTAGGTAATTATTAAAAAATGGTCAAGCATTAAAAAATTTCTTTGTCCTGGTACAGGAATTCACAAATAGTATTCGCCTTTTGTTTACTAACTATATCATATGTATGGACAAAAATGGCTTCGATAATGTTGCATTTTTTGAGGCAAATGGTTCAATTATGAAATTATCGTTTTCCTTTTGTAAGCTAATCTCCGGCATGTGGTTCATGTAAACTGTTGATGTTGTCCTGTGACGTCCTTGATCTGTCTACCCACTTTCGTGCCGTAGATAACTTGTTCAATGTAGATTAAGATCTTGATGGGGTAGGCTGACTGACTTAACCTTGAGGTTAGTATGCGTGAGTTCGAAAGTGAGATCAACTGCTTAGGGTAGAGAGGCGAAAACTATTCTATCACCTGATTGGCTGACAGGCACGCAAGAGAGAAAGAGAGAAGACAAAACAAGTGGAACACTACTTCAGTTATTCCCAATTCCGATCTGGTACCAGATATCCGATTAGTGTAAAATGGTTCATGAATAAATAGATGACCAACCCAACCACAACGTACAACAATTAGGAAAATACAATTATGTCCAAAACTGGGGGATTAGAGTAGAAAATAGAGTACAAAAGATTACGTCTAAATTACAATAGCTTTGGAACAGAAAATGCTATGTCAGTGAATCATACATCAAACGAAAACTTATGATCTGTAGAATAGACTAAGGACAAAAGTAAATGTTACTGTTTTACAATCTTTGAGTTAAATGAAATAACGTCCCAAAAATAGCTTCTGTAGTTTGTCTAGGCTTCTTGTTTCTCTGTTCACACCAGTCCAGAAAGACAGTAAGACGGAATAAGATCATTAGGTAAATCATTAAAAGTTAGGTAGTATTTGGGAGCTGTTTTACCATCGTTTAGCATTCCTTAGAAGTGGACACCAATAAATCCTTACTGGATTGAACTCAGTAATGATAGATCTTGTTACAATCTTGTTTTTCTTATATCAATCCATGATATTACCCAATTAGCTGTTTATCTTTATGTCTAAGTGCTGACGAACTTATTGGAATTGATAATACTACACAGATGTAATGAACCGACCTTATCTACATAATTACAAAAAAAAGATTAAGATAAATTCCAATGCATCCTAATATTCAATAAATTTTATTTCTTCATAGGCTCCACCTGGATTGAAACGAAATTTACAAAGAACTTATGAAACTTGGCCAAGAAATTATATATCTCAAGGAAATTCAAAGACCCGGGCAACTCTACTTGCATGTCTAGCTTGGTTTCATGCTGTTGTGCAAGAGAGACGAACTTATATTCCACAGGTAAGTATTCTTTTTTGAACACATTTTAATACTTTAAAACATCTTACGAAATCGCTAGCTCATGTTTGTATATTCAACTATATGTAAACAGAGTATGGGTTAATTACTCAATTGAAGATACAAATTAATCACGTGTATATCTTAGCAACTAGTAAGCTATTTCGAAGATTGTTCTATAGTTTTATAAAGGTGGTTGTGGTTATTGGTTTAATTTGTAAGTGACATTCGTCACCGAACCTTAGATTGGGTATCAAGGTTGCTAAGATGGAATAATCAATGTTGGATTGTTACTAAAACAAAATTTGTTGGTGTTTATAAGCGTTATTATTATTATTATTAGCTTTATTCAATATTACATTTTTGGTACAATATAGAATTCTCAGCACAAAGTACTTCAACAAGTTTCCGTTTCTTACTTCTTCGTCCTTCCTGACGATAAATATTGAGTGATCGCCAGTTAGAAGTTAGCAGCCCAGTCAATGGACATCTGAATAATGTATATTCTTTTCGCAGCATAAAGCCAGCAACCACGATATCTCTGATTAGACCTTCTGTAACCTTTACAGTGAAAGGTTGTACACTCTTCAGAAACGCACCTGAATAGATCGTGCAATTATTATCCATAATGATGTATTAAAACAAACAAAATTAGATAACTTGTTGAAATATCTAGATGACAGGAACAGGTAGCCCAGATGTTTAAACAGGCCGCCAATTCCAAATAAGTTCTGTGTAATGTGTAGCTAAGTTAGTTTGTAAGTCAAACAAAACGATTTGATAATAATCAAAGAAGGGTGAGGGAAATAATTGCAAAACTAATAACTACATTACTTGTTAGTGACTATGTAACTCACTAAGTGTTATGAAATCAATTAAGGATAGTATAACTGAGTGTGTGTTAACTAATTTGTTCAAATACTTAAGAGCGATATAGTTAAAGTAGATCTATAAATCAGATAAATTTATCTTGCGAACACTAGAAGAGGGAATGTGTACTTTCAGCGAATTAAGTTACCATTTAATAAAGGTTATTGACTTATGGAATCTAATCATTTTGAGTGCAGAGTTCCGAGTTTTTTCTAAACTGCATAGCTGACACTATTTTAAAGGTTTGGAGGCTGTTTACTTTCTGGGACATTCCTTCAAACAGTGTAGATTGTTGAAAATGAATAGTAAATTTTTTTTCATATGGTACTTCTGGACTGAATAAGGTTAAACTAAAAACTATCTTAAATACACATCTGCCTAATCAGTTTGTTATATGTTTACGAGAACATAAATTTAAATTTCCAATGTGATTGATTCCTCAGGAGGAGATGCTAGGTTAGGTATTCCTTCTAGGTATCGCCATCGGATACTTAGGAAACACTAATTGTATTCCAATTAAATTGAACCTTCTTTGCAATGTTGTCTAATCTTCTAATTAATATTGGTTTATGTTTTCGAATATGGTATTATGTGATCATGAAC
This sequence comes from Schistosoma rodhaini, assembly GCA_944470415.2. Lineage (NCBI taxonomy): Eukaryota > Metazoa > Platyhelminthes > Trematoda > Strigeidida > Schistosomatidae > Schistosoma > Schistosoma rodhaini. The sequence goes on from OX104038.1 coordinate 37,243,223, forward strand.
ACCCAACTTCATAAGTCTTCTTTTTCTTAAAACGTATTTGCCTCAACTTGGACTATTTCTTACCGCAAACTAACGAGAATTTCTGGAAAAGTACTCTTCGTTCGCCTATTCATGTATTTTCAATTGGTAAAAAATTTCTAATAATTGAAATATAACTTGAAGATGGTTGACATCACAGAAGGACCTGAGTCAGAAAGTTATTCTAAGCTGGGGAGCAGTAAACATCTGTTTCTCTGTATTTCGACACTCATAAACAGTGCATATTCAAAACCCTACCGGGGATCAAACCGAAGACATTCGAGTCTCTCTGTAAGGGTGTTGCAACTCAATGATTCGCAATTCCAGCATCAAGCAATTCATGTTACAATTCAATCTACATCTACTGCCATTGTTGATAGCTGTCTTAATAATGACGTGAATGAAATTGTAATATTACCATTTTATAGTGATCAAATTTCATACCCTTGTTATTCAACTGTAAAATAGCTTGTTTTAACATCAACAACTACGTACATATTTCAAATTGTTTGGTTTTTCGAAAATAGGTCTAAAATCAGATAAATTTCATTAAATAAATAATGTTTGAGGTTCTTTCATGTTTATTATAGAATGAATTATATGCTGGTATTATACCAATTGATCACTAAGCAGTAGTTATTAACGTCATATTTTCTAATCCTTGGTACAAATCCAATCATAACTATCAGATTGCAATGAAGTCTAAAGTCTGATCAACTCTAAGTTGACGATGCAGCCTGTTTTAGATTTGAATGGTTTAAAGCTGTCATCTGGAATCTCTGTACTTAAGTGTTGTGCTATTTGACACCTATTTGCAATATTTGTTCATAGGCTGTAGTTTATTTATTTATTTAAACACATAGATATCGGTACAAGGGGGGAACCAGATACATATGCGCCACACAAATCTCATTTCATTTGTATGAGGGCTGTGATACTGCCCAGGTGCCCAGACTGAAGCAGGTGGTTTTCTTAGGTGGCCACACCCCGAGCCTTTGACCTGAAGGTCTAGTCCACAAGGCAGTGGAGCATCGTAAGGAGATGCAGTTCCATGGTAGCCGGTGACCAACAATAGGTTCATACGCCATTCATTCCACCAGGATACTGGAGCCCATATGCACCATTGGTTTGGAATCAGGGTTTTCCAACTCCCCACCGGGGGAACTTCCGTGTCCACCAACCCGGTTGAAGCGCCAGACATTCGCTTTTCGTCCTCTCACTTTCGTAAACAACAGTAATGCCACGAGAAGGTAGTGAGTAGGACTTCCCTGGCAGAGGCTATTTATTCGCGTGGCCATGTGAGAGCATTTGGGGGCCGTCAGATTCTAACTTAATTCACACAATACATATTCTGGTATTATTAAGAAGTATGAAGGAAAAGAATTTTTCATATTGATAAAAAATCACTTAACAAAGTAGGAAACTTTCTAAATTACTTTTTTTTTTCTCTATTTAGGGATGGACGAAATTTTACGAGTTTACATTTGCTGATCTTCGTGCTGCAGCCGACGTAATCGATCGGTTATTATTGAAAGATCATAGTCAAATATCTAGAACAACTGAAGATATTTGGTCATGGATCTATGGTTTATTTGGTGAATCAATTTACGGTGGTCGTATGGATAATACAGTGGACTTAAATGTATTAAATTCTTATCTAACTTCAATATTTAATGATGATACAGTGAGAAATCGTCAACTTGGTCCTTTCAAACTACCTGGTACAACTGAATTAAAAGTATGAATTATTGATTATCTATTTTTTCTTTTTAATTTTTCTTTTTTCGGGTATTGATAGTTAAAGTAGAATGAATAGTCCAACTTCTTAACCCCATAGGTACTTGATCTCATCTCCTGTACAGGTAGGTATCCGGTTTCTTATTGAAGTCCATAGGTATTCTACAAACTATACATATAATTTATTTTTAAAAAAACCTATTCATTTTAATAAGAACTGAATTAGCAATCACCATAAAATGGTAGACTATTACTTCTTGCATTTTCCAGGGAAATGTTAACCAAGTTAGCATATTGGATTAAACTGAAAAATTCTTTTTTCCACGGTTATTATAAATCCACCAATCCTATAGGGAACACGGCCATTCGTATTTACCTCAAACATTAAGCTGCTGTTATATTTCTCTACTTGTGAAAATTGGAGCATTAGTTTGTGAGGTTTTCTTTCATTTGGATATCAATTCCTTAACGAATGTTAGCTCCATAAAAATTTGATGATTATTATCTAATGAGATTACTGGGGAACTTATTCTTCTCCTAGATGTTGCTAAAACTCTTTCTTCTCATTGCACACTTACACAGTATTTTATATAGAATAAAACAATAGTAATTTTATTTTATTTCTAATTTACTGTTATGACAACTAGTCTTTTTATCTTCACAATATCCTTATCAATTTAGACATCCAACTATATCCGTTCACTGGTACCTTCTACCTGTGTTACTATGATTAGTAATGTTAATATCATCACTAATATGATTCATTCATTAATGGTTTCTTTTGATAATTGCTATCAATTTTATTACTTTTGTTTATCATAATCATAAGAATTTGCATATGTTTCGTATATCCGATTGCATAATAATCTCTCCATCTCTGGTTTAATTCATTCATCTATTTTTCATAGTAGAAAGCATGAGGAGTCCCATAATAGGACGAAACGGCCGTCCAGTGTTTCCAGGTTTCCCATGGTGGTCTAGCTTCAATTGGCTCATGCTTTCTACTATGAAAAATACTAAATCTCCACAAAACCCCTTCATTCATCTATTTCGATGGTGTAATAAGATGAAGATTATCAGAACTATGTGATGTATCAGCGCAATACATTTCGGACAATCTGATCACAAATAATATACTTGTTAAGAACATTTATATATAAAAATAAAAGGTCAACTAGACTGGAAATAGGGGGGTAGGAAATGACAAAGATAATAATAATAATAATAATAATAATAATAATAATAATAATGTGAAAACAGTTTGGATATTCATAGGAATATCCCAAAATTATCTCGAAAGTAAAGTCGTATGTTTTCACTCTTCACATATGTCGCATGTTATTTTCTATTGGCCATTATTTACAGTTGTCCTAACTATGACTCTCACGTGTCGTTTTCCTATTGGTCAATTTTGAGTTGTCCTAATTATAACCTTTACGTGTCCTTTCTTTCCATTGGTTACTGTTCATAGTCATTTTAACTGTATAAATATGCCTTGTCTGTAAACCATTTTTGACCTGCCTCTGACCCCATAAACAATTATTATTTAACGGCTGTGTTCTGATTTATTGGAGTTGGGGAACAGTATTGGGGTCGAACTAGGATATCTGAATTTGGTCAATCGGTAGAATTTCGTGTAGTCCTATCGCAATACGTAATATTTGAGCGATTTATATTATTTGGCGACGGAGATTTTGCAATCAAGTTGCTGACTAGCTATGGATCCAGTTAAATTAGAAGAATTGTTCAAACAACAGCTGAAGCTGATGGAGATGCTCACTCAGACGCAGATTTCTTCTCGAGTCTCATGTACACCAACAATCCTTCAATCAGTCGACGGTATTACCAGTGGTATTTCAGAGTTTCTTTATGATCCTGATGCCAATATTACATTTGATACCTGGTTCAGATGTTATGAAGATCTTTTTAAAGTCGACCTTGCTGACAGAGATGATTCGTGGAAGATGCGTCTTCTCCTTCGGAAACTTGGTCCATCAGAGCTTGATAAGTATTACTACTTCATTCTACCGCAGAACCCACGAGACCGTTCCTTCGATGCCACTGTTAAAACTCTCAGTCAACTTTTTGGTGACCATCATTCACTGTTCAATACGCGTTATCGCTGTTTAAAACTGGTCATGAACGAGTCCGATGACTTCTTAACCCATGTTTTCATTGTCAACCGTGAGTGCGAACGGTTCAAACTCAAATCCCTTACCGACGACCAATTCGAATCCCTCGTATTCATATGTAGTCTTCAGTCACCCGAATTCTCCGACATCAGAACTCGATTGCTGAACCGCCTTGAACAAGATCCAACGCCGACACTTAATGCAATCACCGACGAGTATCAACGCATTGTCAACTTGCAGCGTGACACCACTTTGGTCCAATCTGGGGGCCAGGGTGGTTCCGAAGTTCACGCTATTCAACGTCAGAACAAATCTTCGAGATCGACAACCTATGGTCCTTCGAAAGCCAGTGCTCCTTCTTTCTCTAGTCACTCCAGACCGGTTCAGAAGAAGCGGTTAATAATTTCAACTTTTTCTTTGGCATCTCTTGGCCGTAGTTGATTATAATGCCTGGTCCAGATCTCTTGGTTCACTTCAACATCATACATGACGTTACCTTGTCTCTTCGTGATTTCGCCCTTTATCCATCTACCATATCCATGTCTATAGTCCCGCACATACACTTTCGCACCGACTTTGTAGGGAATTCGAGTGTTCTGCATTCGAGGACTCTGCCGGGTTACTCGCCTGGGTGCCATCGCACTATGGACTGTTCGTAGCTTCCGCCCCACAAGCACTTCCGCAGGGGATTTGAAGTCGGGCAATAAATCATGCGGAGTCGTCCGGTACACAATTAGAAATCGTTCTATAATACCGTGTGTTGTCCCCTCCCCTCTTGCCTTAAGCATGGCTCGTTTGAATGTATCGAGGAAGCGTTCAGCTTGTCCATTGGATTGTGGGTGGTAGGGCGGAGAACGAACATGATTGATCGAGTTTTGCAAGCAAAATTCTCGAAACTGACTGGATGTGAACTGCGAACCATTGTCTGTAACTATTGTTTCTGGGAGACCATGCTGGGCGAAGATCTGATTAAGGAGTTGGATGGTTCGAGTTGTAGAGGGTGGTGCAATCGGCAATATCTCCGGCCATTTGGAGAAAGAGTCAACCAGGATCAGATATGTGGCACTATCTAGGGGTCCAGTGAAATCAATGTGTACTACTACTAATAATAATGTGAAAACAATTCGAAACCTAATAATTCTGGATAAGCTAATCTTACCAGGGTAGGTTAAGGTGAGAACAAACCGTTTTTGAATACACAAAGAGGGTTTGAATTGAGCTATTATATCACATAGTTCTGATAATCTTCGTCTTCTGCTGAGGAATCCCACAATAGGACGAAAGGGCCGTCCAGTGCTTCCAGGTTTTCCTTGGTGGTCTAGCTTCAATTGACTCACGCTTGCAACTTCGTCTTCTTATCGAAATTTATCAAATGGACTAATTGCTTTAAAATTTATTCATCTGTTATTGAATTTTTAAAGATCTCCATCATATTAAAAGACTAATATTTGAACGAAGAATATTCTTTTCGATAAATTCTCCTCAGATTCTACAATTATATATCCAAATTAATAATCCGAAAATTGGCTAGGTTAAGGGCCTCGTTAAGTGCATCGTTTAAAGTTATAGCATGTGAATTTGGGGTTGTCAAAACAAAATTGTTTATGTTGATATGACTCACATAGAATGTTAACTTGAATCAGCTTATATGTTGAGTGAAAATTTTAGCATCCATGATCAGAATAAATATGGGTCAGATAGGGTGAGAGAGATATGATAGTGCAATTACAATTCGATCAAATGTTTAGTGGAAGACTGTTGTGTGAAAAATTAGTAAGATGGTAATATGGTAGTGGGATGAACGCGAAGTGAATGAATCATGTATTGGGGAGATTAATAATGATGTTTAACCAGTAATAATAATGATAACAATAATACAAAGATTTGTGAATAAAGGTAACAGAGACAATTACGTTTGACTACGAAAGGTCGTAAGTATAATAGTCAAATTCAGTCATTACTATTGATTAATTGGATTTGAGGTTGGTCAGGGAAGAAGCGGTTGAAGATATTTCTTTTGGATGTATAGCTCCGGTTCTTCATTCGGTTGGCTACTACTTCAGCCGTTTGAAGGACTTGAAGTCTAACAAACCTTGGCAAAAAATTACTGACCCTATAAATAATTGAAAAGGATTCGTTTATACTGGCACTATGACCAGTTTGCATTAAATGAGCCAATATCGAGTTGCTCACTTTCTTCATCAGACCTTTGATTAGCCACGCTAAGAGGTGTTCGCGAGCACGAAATTGTAAATTCCTAGAAATCCGATTAATATAAATTTCTCTGCAAGGGCAGTAGAACTGATAAATACAAAATGAGGTGGTCATTCTAGGTAACTCATCTTTTAACCTAGGTATCACCACTGGGCACGTAGAAAACACTAATTATAGTTCTCCAGCGTTAAAAATGTTTTGGATTGTTCTGAGCAATTTTTGAGTTAATATTTCGCTAGGCACATCTCATCTGAATTGTAGGCGCATGTAATTGTACGAATATGGAATGTACTTATCATCTCACTAGTGAACTAAATGAGTTTTGAAATATAAGACAAAGGAGCTAACCTGAAAGACAGATTTTTCTTATGCAATAAAATGACAAAATAAACATGATCAAATATCACAGATGATGGACGAAAATTTATTTGTAATTCACTCATTCTCCAATCAATTATTAATACCTAACCATTAGTTTTAACTTTTACTCTTACCGATGCCCTTCTGGAGTTAATGCCAGTCCCAAGTCCGGGTAAAGGAAGAGGGTTGAGCATAGAGCTGGCAACCCCGTCCCGTAGAAAAAATCTTGCTAAAAAAACACACCTGAAAAAAATAATTTAAACCACTTAAACTTTGTGTTGTGACTTTATAAAAAATAAAATAGAGCGTACGACAATTCGTTCTTGATTTTTATGTCCGGCTTTTATCACATGAATTATCCACCAATCGAAGTACGACTTTTCCAATCTTAACACCGTGACAAATCAATGACGTTCGACCAGTATGAGTAGTCTAGCGTCCTTATTGGTCCTTTGTCCGCCTAACCCTTCCAATTGAGTCCAGAACACCAATTGTCGCTTCTGCTATACGAATCTATGCGAATCATTTATTTTAAGCATACTCGGCTTATATACCAGACAGACAGACCGCATCACACCATCAAATAGAAAATAATACTTGTACAAGATCAAGCCAAGTGTGGCTGTGAACGTGGGAGACAATAATCAATAAACTGAGTATAATTTAGGAACAGTAAAACGTACAGTAATAATTCATAGATCAAAATTAAGCTTATAATAAGATGAACATAGATATACACAATCGAATTACTCGATAGTTAAACAATAAGAATATATATAGAATAATAGTCTATTAATAGGTCCTGGGAATTACCCGTACTTATGTCTTCACTGGGATATAACACTTTGCTCTAGAAGTTGAAGGGTCTTTATACAAAAGAGTTCGAGAGCTGAGAAAGACAAACTTAAAACAGTCACGATTAAATTCGTTTGGAATTGTTGTATGAATCTTTTCAATAATGTTTAAGACTTTAATTGATCAATCCCTTTTGTGATGTTTGTCGAGTTTTTAAGTGAACATCTTCAATTTTTATCTTATATTACAGGATTATATTATTCAAATCAATGCATTACCTGATCACGATCTTCCTATATATTTTAATTTATCATCGAATATTGAAAATAGTATACAAAGAAATGAAGCCAATCGTGTTATTACTCAACTTAGATTACTTAATCGACCATTAATGGATATAAAGCATAAATTTGATAAAAATTTATGGAGTAAAGAATTAGGACCAATATTGATATTATGGAAGAAACTTAATCAAGGTTTAAATTTATTACAGGTAAACTGATGTATATAATGAATGAATGAGTTCTATTTTTGATAAGTCTTGCTGATTGATGCGCTATACTTGTATCCTAAGCTAGTCTTGTCACCCCCCAAGCTAGAACTACACAGAGACTTGAACACGAGAGAAAAAGCGCAAAATATATAAGAGAAGCACTTTACTCCAAAGGTTTCTTCATGTACAGAAAATATAGGGCTTTTATAGTATTTTAGAAGTCCTTAGGTTTTCCTGAAGATTCTGGGATGCTACTGAACATAGTAGCAGCATAGTAATAAGCCAATTAGAACGTGTACATGTGACTTTTCATTTTCGTGATATTTCTAGCAAAATTTCTAATCAAACGCTGATTGGATAAAATGCTTCTTAATGTTCCCTGAGCTTGTCATGTTTATTGCGAGAAATTTTCGGGATCGCCCCAACAGTTTTCTAACTTTTGAGATATTACACATCATTTACAAATCAGATAACTTTATCTTATTCTACTGGGTTCACCTTCATGTCACCAATTGAACTGTACACTATCCATCCAATAAATATGAGAACTAAAATGATAAAAACTATTTTAAAAATCTAGAGTAGATGAATTTTACTGTTTTCAAATTTCTTCTTATTTGTATAAGCACACTGGGTCTATCTTCGGCTTCATATCTGAAAGTCATCAGAAGTTAAACTTTTTAGGTTCCTGTTCTAGCAAACGTCTTCCTTCAAAATATGTTACATCGAAGGACATCAGGGTAGTCTTCACAAGGTCTACAAGTCATTTGATCACTGGGATTTATTCGCCGATCGACATACGACTTATACAATCTTAGTACTGTGCCAAACCAATAGTGTGCCATCGGTATGAGCAGCTTAACGTCTCTATTGGTCCTTTTCCCCTCTAACCCTTCCAGTTGAGATCAGAACACCAACACCAGCTTCCACTATGCGAATCATTTATTGCAAACATACTTGGTTTATATACCAGACAAACAGACTGCATCACATCATAAAATAGGAAATAACATTTATACAAGATCAAGCCAAAAAGTGGCTATGAATGTGAGAGACGGCTATCAATAAACTGAACATAATTTATGAACAGGAAATTGTATAATAATTATCTATAGGTCAAAATAAAGCTTATAATAAGAGGAACACACTTAATATAGTTACTGAATAGTTATAGAATAGGAATATATATAGAATAATAGTCCATTAATAGTTCTCAGAAGTTATCCATAATTTAATCTTCACTACGATCTAACAGAAATAAACTAAATTACTAAACCAATGAGCCAGCATCCAACGGTGTTAATGTCTAATTTCATCATCATCATCATCATCATCATCATCATCATCATCATCATCATCATCATCATCATCATCATCATATGCTCACTAGTGACTGGCTCCATAAGGTATTTCCTGCAATTCTAGTGGGAAGCAAAGACCAGTGGAGTTCAACCAGGTCCGTTGTGAGATATCAACTCACTGAAGACATTGGTGAATGGTTGCTCAATTTCATGGATTGGTTGAAGTTAGACGTTAACACCGTTGGATGCCGGCTCAGTTGTCTAGTGGTTAAGTGCTCTGGCGCGAGACTGATGAGTCCTAGGTTCGAGTCGCGCGTGGCGGGATCGTGGATGCGCACTGCTGAGGAGTCTCACAATAGGACGAGACGACCGTCCAGTGTTCCCACGTTTTCCATGTTGGTCTAGCTTCAATTGATTCATGATTTCAACTATAAAATTACTAAAACTATCAAAGCTACAAATTTCACACCGAATTAATGCAAAGAATTTTTTAAAAAGTATCACATTGGAGATGAAACAGAAACTACACCAAGCAATCATATTCAGTTATAAACGGAAACTGTTGAACAGTAATTACAATGACTTTAAAACGTAATTTTACATTTTTATCCCATAATATCACTTTCCTCTCCTAGTCGGAATCGGTTGAAGACTTGGGGATGGGTGTAAATTAGGGGGTTTCAGTAACAAGTAAAAGTCAGTTAAGCATTCTACGGAAATAGTAGCAAACGTCTTAACTGTTATTTACTTTACTATATGAATTTTTTAAGTAAAACAGTGCGTAGCTTTTTGGCTGGTGACTACTTTTGTATTATTACTCTTTCTCTCAGTCTCGAACATCAAACAAAACTAACAAATCTGCCGTGTCCAAATCAGGAGACGATGTCAGTTTTGAGAACAAATCAACAACTGAAAGTCCGATTCGAGAATTTTTACATTTAGAATTATATAATGCTCTTCAGCTTATTCAACATGTGCATTCGAGTTTAGCTAGTATTGCACGAGCATGTAAAGGGACTCAGTTAGTAACTGGAGTAATGCATCAATTAGCTAAAAGTTTATTACATGGTGAAACACCTGATTCATGGTTATTACAATGGCCTGAAGGACCGAATGAGGTAGTCCCTTTCCTACGAGAACTAGTTGTTAAATCAAATGCTGTACAAGTAAGTTATTCATATTTTGTGGGATGATATTTCTCCCTATTTCATTTAAATTATAGAGATTGCATTATCACATACTACATTCAGTCTGTCAGTCACCATTAATTTAGCAACTGGTACGCATGTATATCGACTCAGTTCCCTATTTCTTACTGATAAGTATTCAAGTTTAACATTGTATAAAAAGGACTTTTACTGCTTAACTAGCAGCAGTAAATAACTCTTTAAAATAAAATACATTTCTAACCAATCAGCATTAATATTTAAAGGGTCAGTTCTAAAGAACACTTCTAGTTGAAGGCTCTCGACCAAAAATCGTAGCCAGGTACATGTCACTTATAACTCCTCACATTTTTTAGATAGTTAAATCATTAAAGTAGTGTTTAAAGGGACTAATATCTATATGGGATCTGAAATGTGTATTAAAGCTCTCATTTTCATTAAAACCGAAAACAGTCCTTATTAGCAGAACAAGTTTATCATTTTGAGTTTTCACTAGGATACCCAGAATTTAATAAATTTTGACTACGTTTAGAAACATGAGTTTACTTCTGCTTACCAACACATTTTCATTTCGAGTGTCATCAAAATCGAAGAAACTAAGAGAATCAATCATCATAACACTATTTATAAGATTTATGCACCAACACATTTTCTATCGAAATACATATATCTAGAGTTTGAAGTGATCTATATATGTCAAATGTGTGTGAGTGAGAAATTTGCAATTAGGTCATGTGTTAGTTAGTAGATTACAAAATACATAAGGTTATACACATTAGTAGTGAAGTTGTTTTTCTAAATTTATGGAAAGATAAGTGGTTAATCTTGATCGTGGCTTAGCTTTAATCGATTCACGAATTCAACTAGTAAATTACTACAATCTGCACAAAACCCCGTTTCTGATAATAATAATAATAATAATCTTGATTAGGTTAAGTTGAATTATCAACGAATGGAAGGAGATATGTATACTAAATCTATTAATTATTTCACTATGATACACAATTTAATTGGGGGTGATTTAGGAATTACTGAACTTAAAGCTGATCAAGACAGTGAAAAAGATAGGATGTTTTGTCTTTACAACCAATACAATTAAATTTTTTGGTGTGACATTGCTAATGCTTAATCGATTTGGAAGATTAGAATCTGGATAACCTTTGGCTGGTTGTTTGAAACACGGTAGTCATAGATCGGGTGTTGTTTGCTGATATTTTGTGGATCATAGGAACAAGAAGTATGGGAAGGAGGTGATCGTATTTATTTCCTATTTTTATGTTTTCAACGTATATCCCTTCTTATCATCCATCATATTAATTCGTACAGTCATACCGGTCAACTATTACAAGCTTTGTGTCACTTAGATTCAACCATTTATTACCAAACAATGTATATGAAAATGTAATTAGTGCCAATTATATTATTGTGATCTGTACATTATTTTCGTTTAGGATCGATATCAGTTGTGGTACCATGGAGAACCACTGAGCACTGGAGAGCTGTTTCGTCTTCATCGAGGAGTTACTAGCAGTGCGTACTCAGTCAGGGATCTCATCTAAGTGATAAGCGTCTAAGTTTGAGTTACTTGTTTGGAATTCAATGGTTCATTTTTCTTAAGTCTTACTAATCCATGACAAAAATCATTTATAAATCAAACTAGCTTCTATATAAGCACTTAATCAAAATGTTAGCATGACCATTGTTAATCGAAACTTGCTAATAGAGATCATAACGAATGAACTTATTCCTTACTTCAATCGATTTGTTCTATATATTTTCTTAATTTCCATTAGACGTGGACCAAACAGGTAGAAAATAATCAGTTTTCCAATGAACAAAATGTACAATGTTTAGACTTAGCTAATCTATTTCATCCGGCCACCTTTTTAAATGCTTTACGTCAACAAAGTGCAAGACGCTTGAATGTACCAATTGACACACTTAAACTATCATGTCAATGGCTGGAACCGAATGATCGTAGGACTATTTCCTCTAGTAATAATCAATCATTACCAATACGTATTACGAATTTAAAATTGGAGGGTGCCAATTTCCGAAATGGTCAACTTAGTCAAAGTTGCCAAAATGATCCAAGTCTAGTTCAACTACCAGATATTTTATTAAAATGGACTCAAAAAGTAATAATTATTTTGTTTAAACCATTTAATTCATTATCATTTGTTCGATGATCGATATATTTCAGTCTTCATACCATAATACCAGGAAATGGTAGACTTCAGATAACTTTTGACTCACTAGATGTTGTATAATTGACTGCAACCAAAAACCCTTGGATAAAGGATATACTTAAAAGTACAACAGTTTGATTTTAAATGGCATGGAAGTTTTACCTGTGATTGGTGAAAACTTTTATTTGCCAGGCAAAACAACATGGCACTTAGTAAGAATGTGGGTACTTTTCGATTGTGAGATAGTTGGCAATTTTTATTGAAACTGGTTAATTAATTCATTTAGTCACAAAGCATTCTCAACAAAATTATTGGACCAATCATGTCTGATTTGAGAAAGTTACCCACAAAAGACAACGCTAATTGGTTTCTCAATATCGTGATTTCATCGAAGTTAGACTTGTACGCCATTGGATGCCGGCTTAGTTGTCTAGAGGTTAAGCGCCCGCGAGGAAGGTCGAAGGTACGTACTTCTGATGAGTTTCATACTGACGAAATGCCCGTCCAGTTCTCCCAGGTTTTAAGTTATCTACACTGGATTGGTTCTTGCTCTCAGTAAAACAAAGTTTTTGAACGTAAGACTTATGTTTTAAACGGTAGTCTACTCGAAAGAAATAAAGCTGCTAACTACCCAAACAAATACATTCAACCTAGCAGTTTAATCCATAGAATCAAAGTGAGACTAAGGACTAAACAAGCATAACATTATTCAAAATTCAGTGATTAGTAAGTACTAGGATCTCATCCACAAAGTAGGTCATTTATGACTTAAACAGCTCGATGGTTACACACCAGGCTCGAAACCTACAAACAACATTTTCGTTATGGTTGGTATAACACCTAACTGGAGAATACCAATCAAGCACTATATTTGTCAAAGTTTCTGATATGGCAAGTAATAGCTTAATCGATTAGAATGAGAATAACATTTGAAATTCACTTTTGTTTCCGACAGTATATGACATGTATCTGAAGAAGGTTTATAGATGCTTTACTGTATAATATTGTAAACATTTGTGTTCACACAGTAAGTTATCAAATTATAATTGTTAAATACAATTTATTTCAAATTACACGAATTGGACTGTAAATAAATCATATAAAATATGATGTATTTCTAAATCATCTCGATTTATTTTGGGAGTCACATATATCCTTATCACCAGTCTTCGCACCAACACCAGCTTCCACTATGCGAATCATTTATTGCAAACATACTTGATTTATATACCAGACAAACAGACTGCATCACATCATAAAATAGGAAATAACATTTATACAAGATCAAGCCAAAAAATGGCTATGAATGTGAGAGACGGCTATCAATAAACTTAACATAATTTATGAACAGGAAATTGTATAATAATAATAATCTATAGGTCAAAATAAAGCTTATAATAAGAGGAACACACTTAATATAGTTACTGAATAGTTATAGAATAGGAATATATATAGAATAATAGTCCATTAATAGTTCTCAGAAGTTATCCATAATTTAATCTTCACTACGATCTAACAGAAATAAACTAAATTACTAAACCAATGAGCCAGCATCCAACGGTGTTAATGTCTAATTTCATCATCATCATCATCATATGCTCACTAGTGACTGGCTCCATAAGGTATTTCCTGCAATTCTAGTGGGAAGCAAAGACCAGTGGAGTTCAACCAGGTCTATTGTGAGATATCAACTCACTGAAGACAATGGTGAACGGTTGCTCAATTTCATGGATTGGTTGAAGTTAGACGTTAACACCGTTGGATGCCGGCTCAGTTGTCTAGTGGTTAAGTGCTCTGGCGCGAGACTGATGAGTCCTAGGTTCGAGTCGCGCGTGGCGGGATCGTGGATGCGCACTGCTGAGGAATCTCACAATAGGACGAGACGGCCGTCCAGTGTTTCCAGGTTTTTCATGGTGGTCTAGCTTCAATTGACTCATGATCTCAACTCTACAAAAAATAACTACCATATATTAAATTATTCAATTGTATCTGTTAGTGTCAGTGAAATATGAATCAGTAACTTGACTTAGTTTCACTTCTATTAATAAAGATATCTATGTCAATGTGACCCATTGTATCCAGGTTTAGTAACGACAACATGATATTTTTAAAAACCTAAAATTACACTAGAAACATTATGATTTGTTTGTCAAAATGATTAACAGATGAATAAAGATAGACACATTCAACTACAATATATATATACGAGACTACATAACACCGTAAATTCGTTCGATTGTTAATTGTACTTGAATTTCACCCTGTATTGATTACTATGTATCTTATGTTAATAAACTAGTTGCCTAGTCTACTATGATGGTCCTTGATTACTAACCGAATAATTCAGTCAAGTATATGACATGGGATTGTATTGTGATTTAGTGCCCCACCCAATAGTGATCTATTATGAGATAAGATGGTGGTTGGAGGTGGTCAACAGGAAACCCTGGACCCGAGTTTCGTGCTACTTGGCACTCGTCAGCAAGGTGTACCTGTAATCTTGAGGGAGCTGGTACTCCCTGACGGATTCGACCCCGTATCACCCAGCTTCACAGTCAGAGACGTTACCACTGAGCTATTCGGGCCGCGACCGACCTGCTGTAGGACTGAGATGTAATCACAATTGATTGATCACTGGGTGGTGATCAATGTCATGTGTGTCAAGCCCTTCTTAGTGCTGATCTAATCCGTCAGGAGCATCAGTTCCCTCAAGATTACAGGTACACCTTGCTGACGAGTGCCAATTAGCACGAAACCCGGGTCCAGGGTCCCCTGTTGACCACCTCCAACCACCATCTTACCTCAATATATATAGTGCAGGCAGTGTCGAGCCACCTAGACTTGTGGCCACATTGCAACTTGATCGATAGCATTCGATCAGCACTAAGAAGGACTTGACATGCATGACATTGATCACTACCCAGTGATCAATCAATAGTGATCTATTATCTAATGTTCTAGAAGTAGGATTACAAACCAGAAATCATAATTTTTCCACATTATATCACATTACGATGTTGATTCATTTATTATTATGTTTGTAACCATATATCTTAATTTATACTTAGTATAACACTTATTATTAATTATGTAATTTATTTCTTTAATATGTATATTTAAGGATGAACAAGATCCATTGAATGAAAGCAATTCCATTCATTTACCAATTTACACAAATAATACTCGTGAACATTTAGTGACATTTATTCGAGTCCCCTGTCCTTCAGGTAGTCAAAATCGATGGATTCAAGCTGGAACAGCTTTATTACTTCATTGTTTGTAATGAATAACTGTGATTGGTTGAATCATCTATTTATGTTCATTTCTTTCATGGATTACATAGGAATAAACACATTTTGATTATTATTATTATCAGTTATGTGAATATGAATTGTTTATTGTGCTTTATTACATTCTCTGATTAATATCGTATTATATTGGTAAAACTGATATGATTTTCTTAATGTAATATCTTGTATGTTTGAGTCTTTTTTCATTACTGTGACCAACAATGCAATTGTAAAACACAACAATAAGGAGGAGGAATGAGTGTTTTTATTGCGAGAAGTTACAAAGTATTTACATAATACATATACATAGCCTTCAGTCGTCCATTCGCATCTTTCGGTGTGTTCTGATATCCGAACTGTCTTCTTGTCTAGTTTCCAAGTGTTTTACCAACGCCATGATTTCGATGCACTGAAACGCTTCACTCCGTCTGACAATTGTAGCAGCTTTGAGGTCACGTTCCGCTACACATTAATTTAGGAACAATCTTGCAATTTGTGTCCACTACGGATTTTTAGGATGAGTTTCTTCTTTTTTAAATAATGTTCCCTAAAGACTGGTCTGCGTCATAGCCTAGACTAATTACAGAAAGTGAAATAGGTAGGCGCGCCAGCCACTTCAGCTATCTTGAAAGTCTTATCCATGATTGTGGATTGGTTTCTGACGAAGTATTAACACGGATTCTGAAAGTTTGATTAGATTTTGTCAACTTGTGTTGATGATGCGCCTGTTTGTCATATAAAAGATGAGTATATTACGCAACAGTTTACTGTGTTATGTGAAACGTTGCCTTTAAAAGTTGAAGATATACGTAGATTACTGGTATTTAATCATAGACATTTTCAAAGCACATTGGGCGAACCGAGTTGAGATCAAGGGCAGAGCAACAAGCTACGGTTTTACGTGAATAAAAAATTATCAACAATGTTAAAATTATGCAACTCCGGCTGCAGCTCTTCTAGGGTTATTGCCGGTCACATGTCCGGCTAAAGGAGGAGAATTGGGCATGGGATCAGCAACATCATCTCGTAGGAAACAACTTTACTAACCAGAATAAACAAATAAACCTGGTAGTTGAAGGAAGAATTGTTAAGCCCCATGGTAAAAGCTGGGATTCTTCGTAAGTTACAAGGTCGATGCCCTTCCGACAACCAAATCAACAATTAATATAGCTACACGGAATGTACAGACAATGTGGGAAACCGGAGGGTGTCAGTCAAATAGCGACGGAAATGAAGAATAAGTAAACCTCACTAGACGCAAGCTGAACAGAAAAGATTAGATTTGGGAGAGATACTATTGTACCCTGGCTGACAGGTACATTTCCAGTAAGGACCGGAGTCAGACAAGGCTGCTTACTCTCCTCCTTCATCTCTCTTCTGATGACTGACTGGATTATGAAGACCTCGACATCTGAGAGAAAGTACTGAACACAATGGACAGCTCGAAATCAACTAGACAGTTAAGACTTAGCAGATGACCTGACCATCCTATCTTAAACGCAGCAACAGATGCAGCTGAAGACAATTAGTGTAGCAGAAGCCTATGCATCAATAGGCCTCCACACACATAATGGAAAAGCAAGATCCTCCAAAACAACACAAAGAACACTAACTTAGTCACACCTGATGGAGAAACTCTGGGAGAGGTGGAAGCATTTGCGTATCTGGATAGTATCATCGATGATTAAGGAGGATCTGATGCAGACGTAAAGACCAGGATTGGTAAAGAAAGAGGGCATTCCTACAGCTGAAGAACATATGGGACTCAAAACAACTATCAACCAACATCAAATTCAGAATCTTCAATACGAACGTCAAGACAGTCCTACTATATGGAGCTGAAATCTGGAGAACTACCACAACCATCATCAAAAGGGTTCAAGTATTTATAAACAACTGTCTACGTAAGATACTGAATGTCCGTTGATCGGATATTATCAACAACAGTTTACTGTGGGAGAGAACGAACCAGTTTCCACTTGAAGATGAAATTAGGAAAAGACTCTGGAAGTGGACAGGATATACATTGCGGAAATCATCAAACTGCATCACGAGACAAGCGCTAACTTGGAATCCAGAAGGAAAACCAAAGAACACACTATGCCGAGAATAGGCAGTAGATTTCAAAAGGATGAGTAGCAACTGAAAAGGAAAATACTAGTGGGCTGCTTATGCTCCTCCACGAGT
Source organism: Schistosoma rodhaini (assembly GCA_944470415.2). Classification (NCBI taxonomy): domain Eukaryota; kingdom Metazoa; phylum Platyhelminthes; class Trematoda; order Strigeidida; family Schistosomatidae; genus Schistosoma; species Schistosoma rodhaini. The sequence continues at coordinate 37,261,105 of OX104038.1, forward strand.
GGTGACAAGCATAAGTAAGTAAATATAAGTAACACAAAGAAAAATTAGAACATGTTATTATCAGTCCAACTGTAGATGGATTAGTAAAAAACAATGAAAACTTTCAGATTTAGTGCTTATCACCACGATTGTTTACAGAATATGATGTGACACGAATCTAATAGAGTCTAAAGAGATCAACTATTACTTACTAATCAACAATCCGTTCAAAGTGAGCAGTAAGACAATAGTAAAAGTTATTCATACTCAACCAAAAAGAAATATTACATGACTAAACCCTTTTTCCATATAGTTGGTTTTCTGTTAAGGTTTAAAACTGTTAAAAATTAGGGGAAAAGTGAAAATATAAAACACTGAAAACTATTTTTTTTTCCAGTGAATTCGTTATTTATATACAGATAGATAATCGATACATATATAAGTAGAGAAAAAGATTTGAGGCTTTTCAGTGAATGAAGTATTTTTCTACATGACATTTTCTTAACCTATACAATCGTATTTATAGGTAGCTTTTTACATGGTCCCCATTGCACAATCCAATTATTATTTGAACTTATTAGCTTAGTCGACAATGCGATGTTTGGAGTTAAACAGTATTGGGTTTCTGTCTCTGAATAAACATCATGTCTGGGATGCAGCAACTTCCAACTGATGAGTCCTAAATAGAGTCCTGGATTCCACGCTAGCCACCATTCATCTCTACTTATAATGTATTTTAGATTGTTCGGGGTGTTACATAAAACTGTTGAGTTAATTTATTGGGTTAGAAATATAGGTGAGAATACTTTTATTATGATATTTAAACTTCCTAGTTTTCAGATCCTGATTAAAGATATATTATGACGTAAATTGTTTCCTGATGTCTTTTGAAGTTTTTCCTATAAAGTTTTACCATAGTGAAATAGGGGTGGTTCCACAAAATTATCATGGATAATCAAACTTATTCACGCATCAAATGTTAAAGTTAATTTTAATGTTAATGTTTTAATGTTAATTTTGAATTACTCTTCTATTTTACTATAAACTACTCTATGTAAACAATTACCTATAAATACGATTGTACAACATCAGAAAATTGTATCATCAGAACAAATTTCCTTCGTTTTGTTTTAAAAGTGAGACTTATTAAATAATCAGTTCATAATATTTTAAGATTGTCCTAATTGTAATCTTTTATTTAACCTTGTTAATGGTGGCTAGATCTAATATCGTTCATACACTACATTTGCTCCAATATGGATCTATCATCAGTACAGGGTTATGCAAACTGTTGGGTTTTTATTGACATCATGAACGATCAATGTTATACTCAAAGGTCTAGAGATGAAGCGTTCGTGCCCAAAAACTAATGGTCCTGGGCTCTATTACCGCGAAACAGATCGTCGATGCGCGCCATCGATGAGTCTTATACTAAGACGAAACGCCCGTCCAGTGCTTCCAGGTTCTTAATGGTAGTCTAACATTGATCGGTTCATAAACTCAATAAAAAATCTAATAATCATTGTTAAGAGTATGCAGGTGAATGCATGATAAAAATGTGGATGCCCTAGTTTCGATCCCTTATGAGGTCTTGGATAGCTACTATTGAGAAGTCCAATCCTAGGATGAATCAGTTATCCATTATCGTTTCAATTCCAATAGTTGTACAAGTATGAAATTTGACAATCTCTACAAATCACTTACACTAATATAAAGATTAGTCAATCATGATTTTTACTTTATTTAAACACATAAATATCGGTACAATAAAGCACCAAATAGATATGCACCGCACAAATCTCATTTGATTTGTGTGAGAGCTGTGATAATGCACAGGTGCCCAAACCGAAGCAGGTGATTTTCTTAGGGGGCCACACCCGGAGCCTTCGACCTAAAGGTCTGGTCCACAAGGTAGGGGAGCATCGTGAAGAGATGTAGTCCCATGGTAGCCTGCGATCAACAATTGGTTCATACGACATTTGTCCCCTCAGGATACTGGAGCCCATGTGTACCATTGATTTGGAATCAGGGTTTTCCAACTCCTCTAGGTAGACTTTCCGTGTCCACCAACCCAGTAAATGCGCCGGACATTCGCTTTTCATCTTCTCAATTTCGTAAACAACAGTAATTCCACGAGAAGGCAGTGAGTTGACCATCAATACAGTAAGAAATGCATATTTTCAACTGTTTGCTTTTGTTTAAAAGAATCAACGTGTTTAGTTTACACATCATGTATGCAGTCAGTCAGTATTTTAATCGAATAATCTAATTCTGATTTGACATCATGTGCTGTATGTTACTGTAGTAGTTTTTTTTCTCTCAAAATAAGCAAACATTCCTATCATTAATAAAATAGCAAAGTTTTAATGTGATAGATTTTTGTGGAATGAAATAAATTACATGTGATAACATCAATCAACTTGCAGTCAATAATTCCATTACTATAAGCCTGAAAATAGGTGACTCTTTCCAAGTTTTTATGTAATGTTTATCGTTAAGGTCTGTAATTGATCAGTATCTATTAGCATCTATACATTCTGACAAATTTGCAAAACAACTTATAACTAAACTGAAATATCTAGACAATTCATACAGAATGTACATATACGAATAGAGGTTGATCATTTATAGTTTATAACATTAACAATGTGAAAATATAAACTCTTACAAAATAAAACTATTACTCGTTATACAAGCTAATGATTATCTGAATTCAATAGTTCAGTGAATGAGACATTGGCGTTTGGAATGAGGACTACTGTAACTATAAAACTGGAATGCTGGTATATCCGATTGAAGAGTCCTGAATACGACGAAACACGCATATTGATATTTCAATAATAGCTGCTGCATAACTTTCATAAGAAGAGACAAAATGATAATAACTTGGAAGAAAAAGTAGATCAAATGTGTAAATAATACAGAATTAAAAAGTGTAATCAAACAATCATTCTTTGCTAAATTAACTGAGATAAGTCTTCAACTAATCAATTATGATTTTCTAGAAATTACTCTTCTAAATAATCTGAATGCTCCAATTCACATCACTAAACAAAGAGATGGGTCTTTTCTCTGTCAATTAAGGAGGAGATTCAACATTGTCATCTGTACAATACAATAACTTAAATTAATCTGATTAACGATTAATTACAAATGATAATGAACACCAAAAAATAATGTGTAATAAAGCTTCACTTCTGTTCATTTCATTGAAAATCCAATAGTGATGACGCGATACATTTGTCTGGGCATGCTGATAAGGAGTTGACTGAAACAACAACCATTTACATTAAACGATCGATTGTCCAGTTAAAATTCTTGCCAAAATTAGAAGATCAAGAGGCTCAGTCAAGTATCTTATTATTATTTCTTATCATTATAATCGAACTTGGAAATTTACGTGTTTATACTCAGAAATCTCATTATTCTTATAACTAGGACATTTGCAGTACAAATTTGAACAACAAGTTTATTATTGTTTGACTTATTGTAATTTGTGAAGGGTAACAGATGACTGAGACGGTTAATGAGTTAAGCAAAAGCTTACAATTAGGACAGTATTAAAGTACTATGAATCGATCCGTTGGTTAATACAGATTACCTAAATGACTAAGTGGCCAGGTGACCTTCTTACTTGGAAATCTTAGATGATAGATGAAAGCTTCACAGAAGGGTAGTACATTTCAGATAACAAATTAAAGAGAACTAATATACAAATATTTTAATTATTAGAAGAATGGAACAGATTGAGATTAAAGGGGAAAGATTTGGTAAATCGAAAGAAATTTCACTTCCCCAAAGGTTAATTTTTATAAGTAGTGTAGTGAACAAGAACACGAGTGGGGACAACCGAATGTATTTAAGCACAAATTACAATCTGATAACCATACAGTAAACAGTTAATTTGCAAAATAACAATCAATTGTCTCAATCTTGACTGTTCCTTCTGCAAATATCAGTCCATATTCTCTGATCTCATTGTTCATGCATTTTCATACCGGTTGCGATTCCTTCTTGTTCTTTTCTTAACGATCTTCTGCCAAAATATATTCTATGCCTGGCCCTCACCATATACTACTTATGTGGATACAAGTAACCCACACCATAGTAGAATAATTATACATAGTCCTAATAAACTACCTCTCATTATTACCTAACTAAATTACTGTGAAAATAAACATTAATTTATAAAAGCACTTAAATGAGTAAAGTGTATAACTTCATGTACATATTGATATGTACGAATAAGAGTAAATTTAGATCCTCTAAGTAGTGTTACATTTATTGTCCACAAAAAATTATTTAATCTGCAAAAGTGCAAATGGTATGGGAATACATAGTCAAAAAAATATTGGCCGAATTTATCCACAACGATTTAGATGTTCACTAGGTATGTTATACACTGAACTTCCAGTCACTTTTCCATTCCTTTCTTGAGTGAATGTTGTACATCAGAGTGTAATTTCGATTAAAGTGTTATTTCAAGTCCAAATGTTTAGTGTTTGTGTTCTTTTTGCGTCACCCTCCATCGACATGTTCAAGACAGACAGTTGTAAATAAATTCTAACACTTGAAATTAAATCTTTAAGAAAAATGACACTTTAATGTCCAGCATTCATTCACTAAATAAACGAGAAAATAAGTTAAGGTGGTACGTATCACCCACTTAGTAAACATTGAAAATATTAACATGAATCATACTAATTTTACATTTCAGGCGTTAGGAAAAGTGATAGCATTTCTTTTCTATTCTGAATACATGTTACTTTATCCTAATCCCTATCAGTTCCTTAATTTGAAGAACTATGCATTAAAAGGGTTACAACATGTTAAACGAATTAACTGACTATTGTTAGATGAGCTTTTTAAAGACAGTTGAAGGTATTCTCAAGCAAAGTGTGACACATAATAGAATATAGTTTATGAGTCATATTTGCAATGATGTTGAATAGATGCACCAGTGATTTATTTATGGCTTCGAATATGCGACATACTGGCAGTGTTATTGGAATATAATTCAAATTAATGTTAACTTCAAATTCAGATAAGCTCTCGCTTTACTACAATTGTAAAATAAACTGGTAACCTTTGGTTCAATCTACACACTTCATCGCTGATTATTGCGTAAAACGCATGACTGATTGAGTTTTGCATAAGTAGGCATATACTAAAATGATAATTTTATTAATTAACAATTGAACATAGCTAATTAAACCGATTTTGACATTTTGTTAACATATATGTTTTGGTGATAACGATCTAAAGTAGATATAATTATCGAATATATAAAGGTAGATATCTACAGAATCTTAGTATCTTTATAACTGGAAAATGAAAGGATTGTTGTTTACTGACTACATTATTGCATGAATACTACGATTATCTATAAGTCTTACAGTTAACTTGATTTTCGTACTACATAATCATGTGTTAGTGTTTTTCAGAATGGCGAATTTAAGATAATTTGAAAAATTCAGGGTAATCGAACAGCACTAAATTAGGTGGTGTCTACAAACGATGAACGTATAATTAGTGATATCATATAGAACCAGGTGATGATCAACTGAAAGAACACAGCGTTTGGGGAGGAATGATTAGTCAGTCATCGGTTGGATGGTGAGTGAATACATGAGTGATATGAGGGACTTAACAGTCGGAATGTTTCAGTTGGGTGTAAAACACAAGAGTTTGTTTTGTACAAATGTGAGAGGTAGAGTAGGATGTAGATATGAATTATTCATCCGCTACCATAGGACTGTTTCTCATGAAATTGTTCCACTCCCTTTTAGATTAGGCTTCTAGGCGAAAGGCTCGGGGAGTGGCTCCTCAAGAAAGCCACCTGTTTCGGTCTACGCGCCTCGACCGATACACTAATGTCAGTGAATAATTGTGAAGAAACTGATCTATTCTTTTTGCTTAGTTGCTTACTTACACGTTACTCACAATAACGGTAACAAACATGAATTTATTTTACGCTGTTTTAACTGTTTATCACATTTTATTTCCATTCGGTGTATACTTTAGTATCCCAACTTAATATGTAAGGTTTATTCAGCCGATACATTTTATTTCACAGTAGCAAGGTGAATTGATAAAAACATAAAACGAATGGGAATTAAAACAGGCAAGTTCATTATATCCACACAGAATATTCTGAAGCTTATGAAATTCACCCAAAGTTTAGTTACAAAAAGAAAACAATTTAAACGGACAATAGTTTTGTTCCCTCTATAAGTAGTATATAGACAATTAGCTAATTTTTTCTTACAAATATCAGTCTATAACTCTTTTAATAAAAATAAGTTTATCGAAAAAAAAGTGAAACTCTACTTTGAAATTCAGTTTACAGTAGTATATATGCTTTTTTTTCTCCTAAATGATGAAGAATTCTGTACAGGAATGTAACTTTAAATAAGGATTTTATTTGAATACGAAATTAGCTTTATAAGTCTATTGACCTTCCCTATTCTATCTATATGAACAATTAGTTCGTCGACATCTACCTGAATATAAACGATTAGTAATTGAATTTATACTAGAACTTCTTGGTAATCCACTAATTAATGGTAATTGTTTATTGAAATGTTTTAATCGTTGAATAATTGATTCCCCGCTTAACTCAATAGTATCTAAATTTTGCTTGATATGTGGATTAAAATGATATGATTTTGGACATTGACATTTATCAGTTTGGGATGCAAATGTAGGTCGAATAACACGTTCAATTAAATCGTTTTCTTGTTTTTTATCATGTAATTGAAGAGTTTTATCAATTGAATAATTATTAACTACACCTAGAGGAGTTTTTAAAGATGAATTTTGATCGCATAAAACACATACTCCACGACTTTTCAACTTACTAGAAGTAGTCGGTCGTGTTATTCGATCAAGTTTATGATTGATTTGTTGAAAAGTTTCCCACTGATTAATATATTGAATTGGTTTAAAATGACCTCTTTGATCAAATAAACTAGACCTTGATTCTGGATTAGTGATTTTTTGCATTTTAATATTTTCGGTAAAATAATTAGTCGAATGATCGATATGTCGTTTTGACAATGTAGATAATAATGCTTGACTTTCTTTTTGACGTGCAATAGATCCAGCTGTTCCTGAACTATGAAGTCGTCGAACAATTTTATTAATTCTATTCCATTCAACTGGTTTTTGAATAGTAGTATGTCGATTATGTACATTAGAGCAAGCGCTAGAACAATGACAATGTGTGCTCATTATCCAATTTTCATTATCTTCTTTCAGCAATAATTCACCACGAGCACATGCACATGGTGGTAAGAGTGGATTAGTTTTTCCAGTTCTATTCCATATTTCCGCTAATTTATTCAGTCTATCCGAAACTATTTCATAATCATCAATTGATCTCAAGTCGACCAAACGACTTGAACAATTCGATGGTGATAACGATGACAACGATAGTGGCGATGAAATCCCTCGATTAGTTAATGTTTCACCATCATAATACTCTATAGGATTAACACCATTACTTTCATTATTGAATTTTGGATTTTGACTGTCTAATGTTTGATGATGACTTCGACTAGATAAACTGGTTAATTGAGCTTGAATAATTGAAATTGTTGGTTTACTAAGACGTTCTATTAATTTTTTCTCCTCTTCTACGCTAATACTTTTATATCCATAAAATTTCGGAGATGGTAAATACTCAGGACGAGATTTATATAAACTACTCGCCATTGAATCAAATACTGATCACAATCATTAACAAGAATATATGTGAGTAAAAAATTATATCACACCAATTATGGTTTTGTTAAAACAGTTGAGAGAAAAATAATATTCAATATTACAATTAAATGTTTGATTTTTTTTTCAACTAACCCTCCTATCGTGAAATCTCATAATGTCAAGGTGAAGGTCGTCACCGTGGTGCTATTAACTCATTAACTAATAAACTTGGTAGAATTCGATATGACCTAAACACGTTTACATAAAAACTATATAACCATTCAAGAAAAATTTAATATATTATGATCAAATCGAACATATGAAGAACTCATTAACATTGATACTTACATTACAGTTCATGAATTAGAATAAAATACTAACTGATAACAGAATAAAACATGAAAATTATAATGAATATGTACATTTCCTTGTTTACAAGAATGGGACATTAAATGTAAGTAAAATTTAATGTTAATTCTCATATTATTATTATAAGGGATTTTGTGGAGATTTAGTATTTTCATACTTGAAAGCGTGAGTCAATTGAAGCTAGACCATCAGGGAAAACCTGGAAGCACTGGGCGACCAACTCGTTTTATTATGGGACTCCTCAGCAGTGCGTATCCACAACCTCGCCTCGCGAGATTCGAACCCAGGACCTACCGGTCTTGCGCCAGAGCACTTAACCGATAGACCACTGAGCCGGCATCCGATGGTGTTTATGTCTAACTCCGACCAATCCACGAAGGTGCACTGGAGTGAGACTGGTAGGTCCTTGGTCCGAATCTAGTGAGGCGAGGTCGTGGATGCGCACTGCTGAGGAGTCCTACAATAAGACGAAACAGCCGTCCAGTGCCTCCAGGTTGTCCCTGGTGGTCTAGCTTCGATTGATTCACGCTTTCAACTATGAAAATTCTCATATTCATTTATGATTTGTTAGAACTCATTTACCAATGATTTTCAAGTCAGTAAGATGTTAAGTCCATAAAGTTTATAAACTTATATAACTAGAATTATTTATTCATCAGTTATTAATAGAGACTAGGTTTGTATTTCGATCACAATCTCTAAACTACGCCCTGATAAGCAAAAAATGAATAGTGGCTGGCAGTGGAATTCAGGACGCGCGTTTCGTCCTATTTAGGACTCGTCAGCTGAATGTACCTACATCGGAGTTGATGTTCATTCTGGGACTCGAACCCAGTACCATTCGCTTCAAACGTCACCCACTCAGCTACTGAGTCCTGATAGCCACTTGTTTGTGCAATAGGGTGAAGTTTAAATTTACTTGGTATTGTTTACTTAGATTTCACCGCTAGCCACTATCCATCTTGGTCTAGAATGCTGGTGAAGTAAGGCAACATCGAGGCAATACGCACATATGCCAATAAGAGATTAATCAATTGCAGTCCTAAACATCAATGGGAAGATTCAAGTAAACAATACCAAATGATTTTACGCCCTGACAAGATTAACCAAAAAACCTACCATACGTAAAATTTATTTTGATGATGGTTTTTAGTAAGAATTTTATGTTGATTGAATAACCATTGCAAATAACAAAATATTATAACCTATGTAACCTGGAAGTAGTTTAATATAATGCAAATTTAATCATACTTTAGAACGAGTTCAACGTATCTTAGAAATGATGATAAATGAACGTTCTATCTCAATGAATAGGCATATTTCCATATGAATAACGGAGTGAAAATGGTGAATTTAAGAGTGATTGAGACATATAGTAATAGGCGAAATATCACATATGGTGCAGCTAACAGATTTCCAACAAAAGAAAAAAACAGCAGGAGTCAAGAGAAATGCTAAGACTTTACTCTTCTTATTGCCAGATCTAAATTCCAGAAGCAGGCAGTGACTCCTTAAGGTAACCTATCAATTTTATTTCGGAAGTTTGGTAATTAACAACACTTAGGGAATTTATGACAAGAAACGAAGAAATTACACAATCTACTTGATGTGCTACAAAGCACATAAGCACCACTTATATTATTTTAGACATGTTATTTTCGTGCGAGAATCATGTGATTAGCATTGTTCTTCCTTCGGATCCCTTTTATTGTTTTTATGGAATGATAACTGATAGAGGTCAGAGCACATTTAGATCGTCTTATATTACCCTCCTACAAGTTAATTTCTGATTCGTCTAGACTAATTTCCTTTAAGTAATATGTTTTGTTCAAGTTCCCCTGAATGCTTGCACTTAATACAAACGGAATTATAGACAATTCAGACTAAGATATTGAATAATCTCACCATCGGTGAATTTTTGCACTCGAAGATTTGTGAATTCCAGTATATCTCTGTAAATGGTTTACTCACTAATTAGTTCAAGAGCCGTTTGATTACATTATATTTGATAGATGTTAATGTCGCAAACACGTCAGAACTCCACTACTCGATTAGATACTTGTTCACAATCAGTGAGTTGTCTGGCTAAAAGATACAGCAAAGACATAAATCAGCTAGTAACGAGAACAACTCTTTTTTTATTTTTGAAAAACATCCTGGATGATTTAAATTCAAATAAGTGACCTATGTTGAAAAGTGTACTGGACGGATATCACGGGGTATAAATGCTCAGACATATAAACACTTATTAGGAATTGGTTATAAATTGAAAAATAAGAAACATTATCTGTTTTGTATTAACGTAAACCTAGGTTTGGTAAATATGAACTGAAATCAGTAACTAATACGCAACTTGATGTCTAATCTCCATGATTCTAGTTTGAAGGTGAATATATTATATTACAATTAACTGATATTAGTGTAAACAGAAATATGAATTTTAAGTCAGTTGCAACGTAGAAAATGGTACGTATGTACATCGGTTGAAGTTGTCAAATCCCATTACCACAGAAAAATGAAATTGTTACAGTCAATCCCAGAATAATACAGGTAGTAACAGTATTAGTGGTAATGGAGGAGACTAGGGATCGAATATGCGACTCAATGGAATATAAATTACTGAAACAAAAAGAAATATATGGGAATCAGAAGCTTAGAATCTGGGGTAAGATAAATAGTGGATGTACCTGTACTATTTCAAAAGATTTTGAGCTGTCATTCAAAGTCGATAACCATTGGTTATGATATTCACGCGGTAATATATACCTATTGACATGGTCAAGTTCAGTTGTCAGTGACTTCAAGGACTGATGCCATGATTTGTTTTGGCCGCCCTTAGTGGTCTTCGGGCCTACTCTTGTACCAGAAAACACGGTCCGTCAAGGTAGGCAGCGGTTCGATATACGTAACACATGTCCCAACTACCTAAGTTGAAGATTTACTACCCCTTCAATCGATTTGTCACTTTTACCTAGTACTCGATTCCTAATCCAGGGATTGGCTACTCGGTGGTCCCAAAATACACGAGCAATGCTTCAAAGACACTTACGATCGAGTACCATTGACTTATAAATATCTTCTAGTGTTTCTGATGTCTGTTTGAATGTTGAATACGTTGATATACATCAAACCTGTCTTTGACTTTAGTTTTTAACACATTGGGTCGATTAGAAGTCAGACAAATGGGAAGTGTGTGTAACTGGTCAAGAAATAGCCCAAACTTCGTAGGGATGGGGCAAATAACATTAGTGGCTTAATTTCCTAAGGGATATGCATATCGATTCCGTTGGTCAGAGAACTTCCTTCCTCACTCTGTCTTTTCACTCAGATAGTCGGCTGGGTTCGTACATAAAATTACGTATCACTACCAAATTTCGGACATTGACGTATAAATTTCCTTGATGTTTTGACAAGTATTCTACTAAAAAACAGGATATTTTCAGGTTGTTTTACTTTCGGAATTGCATTGGATAGTCAGCACACTATTCCTTATAAAATCTATGATAAAGCTTGCGTAGATACTATGAGTCACCACGTGGAACTGAAAGGCAAGTATTAACTATGTTCGTTAAATTTATGAAGATTCTTTCTAAACCATTAAAAGTAAGAAGCACAGTTTCACTGAGACAAATTGAGTGAAAGATTGACAAATAGTTAACAATTCTTAAAAGTATGCGTTGTCGGGCTCACTATCCCAAGGAATGTAGTTTATTAAGCATATTAACAATACTGACTAGTGTCCACCTTTGGTACAAATAAAAACACTGGTGATCAACTGGATTATGAAGAAGTTAACATCTAGAGGGAAGCACGGGATATAGTGGACAGCTAGGATGCAACGGGACGATTTAGAATTCGCAGATGATCTGGCTCTTCTATCACACACGCAACAACAAATGCAGGAGAAAACGACCAGTGTAGCAACAGTAGGTCTAAATATACACGAAGGGAAAAGCAAGACTCTCCGATACAACACAACATGCATCAATCGAATCACACTTGACGGAGAAACTATGGAAGATGTAAAAACCTTTACATATCTGGGCAGCATCATTGGTGGACACGTTGCATCTGATGCAGATATGAAGGCGAGGATCGGAAAAACAATAGCGGTGTATCCATAATTTAAGAACATCTGGAGATCAACTCAACAACTACCAACCAACACCAAAGTCAATTTTCAATACAAGTGTCAAGACAGTTCTACTGTATGGGGCGGAAACTTGGAGAACTAAGAAAGCCATCATCCAGAAGATACAGGTGTTTATTAACAGTTGTCTACGCAAAATACTTCAGATCCGATGGTCAGAAACTATCAGCAATAACCTACTGTGGGGGAGAATAAACCAGATTCGAACGGAGGAAGAAATCAGAAAGAAACACTGGAAGTGGATAGGACACACATTGAGGAAATCACCCAACTGAGTCACAAGGCAAGCCGTCACTTGGAATCCTTAAGGCCAGAGGAGAAGAGGAAGACCAAGGAACACATTACTCCGAGACATGGAAACAGATATGAGAAAAATGAACAACTGGATAGAACTAGAAAGGAAGGCCCAGGACAGAATAGGTTGGAGAATGCTGGTCGGCGGCCTATGCTCTATTGGGGGTAACAGGCGTAAGTTAGTAAGTATGCAAATAAAGCGACCTGAGTTATGTGTACGTACACTATTGTGAATGACTTTCTACTGGATTTTAAGGATATATTTTGCGTATATATCAATAAAAATTCTTCATGTTCTTGAACACTCAGTTCTCTAGAGCTTAAAAAAAGATTTAGATTCATAGCTTTTGAAAGTTTTTTAACTTTCGGTAATGCTAAAGGCAAACAAATACTTATTCGGATGGTATTTTCCAATCACGTGGTAGAAATGATCAAGTCGATTTATATGATATGCAACGAATAATGAAATTAGTTACCTACTAGTGCAGAAATAATTTGCAAAGGCACAAACGAATAAACAAGTACACATACATATCATTTCCTTGGCTGCTACCATGAAACACTTACTCTTTTAGGTCTTACTATTCCAGGGAGGTTGGCTGGAGGGCGAAAATAACTGAAAGCAGCAAACTTATGGTTCGAGAGCGATGCCTACTGCCGACTGTAAAAGGGTATGAGGGTAGTAAGGATCTGCAGAGATGTGGCCTCCTCACAATGGGAGAGGTTAGAAAAATTTACGATCAATACAAATCTTTATTAGTTAATTGCATCCAGATATTAGAAACGGGAAACTAACGAGTTCCCAAGTACTATTTTGTCAGTCAAAAGGTTAGTTCAACTAACAAAACATTATTAATAACATATTTGTGCAAATTTCTAAACAGAAAAACAACTTTGAGTAAATTACTATACATTAAAATATGAGCATATACAAGACTTAATGAGGCATTTAGAAAACATACTATTTTGGTATTGTGGACTTCATCAATCACAAACCTTCAGCAGCTTAATATATAGTTTTATCTGCCGATTTCTAATTATTCTAAGCAGAAAAGGTAGTCAATTTCACCAGTTTAGATCTGGATAGCTTCAATCCACAAATTCTGTGACTGTTGATCTGTGCTATTAGTGCAGATCACATGTTTGGAGGCCAGATCATCGTGAATGGCGGTTGAATACATTGAATAATATGGCTCAGAATCGATCGCAATAGTTCAGGAACATTCTTTCTCTTCCCTTAGATACTGAGCCTCAAGATTTTTTAGTAGCTACTTATTCTTGAATTATATTTTTCATGCTTAATGTTTTTGCTACCATTGAACTTACCACATTGATATTCATCTTGATAGCTTCACCTCGCCGTGTTGATTTGGTGTGGCAACTTGGCCCGATCCACGTGTGCCGGGTTCTATGTTGTTTCTGAGTCACAGAGTTCTAAATAGCTGGATACTCCTGCAAAAGTCTAATATTACACGGGAGCTCCCTAATTGTTTTCACAAGGTGACGATTTCGAAAAAAACAATTACCGATGGAGTGTCTTTGGAAACGACTGATGATGTTGAAACCTGTTGGTGGTTACGTTTCAATCCAATTATCTGTACTGAAGGTAAATGTAATTCAGTGAAAGGTTTTATACGTTTCAGTAAGTATATTGCCAAATAGTCTCTAGTTACAAGTGTAGAACACACAATAGCTGAGATGAAGTCCTTGTATGTGTGTGTCATTTCAAAAACAATTGTTTTGTGAGACGGCACTTTTCAGACCTGTGGATTTCAGCTCAGCGATGGTTAGAAAGATGATTTCAATAAGCTTGGTACACAAGATTACAAGGACGGAGTCAACACTATTTGGATAGACTTCGATAAAAAGACAGTGTCTTTTAAGATGAATGGCGAAAAAGACTGAGAAGTACACAAGATCCTTTCAATTGAAATGTGATCAATACATTCTAACAATCCAAATAACGAAGAAATATTTGTTCGCTCCACATAAGACATCTAGCATTTTATTATTAAATTAGTTGAAAATAGGAGTATTATGCTTGAGACAACGTTGATCAGAACTCAAATAAACGGTAAAGTGCTCAATGGTATTTTTAAACACATCATCGAGTTCATCTGTGTTTTCAAGAGAATACTAGGAACCTTAAAGACTAAGTGATATGTTTTCAAAACAAGGGGTTTCCAGCTCAACTGAGATACACTTACTTTGAATTAAAAAAGCTGGTTGAAAGGTATAGGAGTACGAGCACGACAAAAAAACTTGATATTCTCCAATAAAAAATGCTGATATTTTGCAATATATAATGAGAAAATGGAAAATAACCGGAATAACTTCTAACTTGAAAGGCATAATAAAATCGGTAGTTGATGGAAATGGAAAAATTTAAGATAGAGTAATCAACAACAAGAAAAAGATAAGTGACGTCTCATTCTGTTTCTTCAAGCCTGGCACGTAAACGAGCGGCATAACCAGTAGAGCGTAAGTGGTAAGTTAATTTTCGAGATTGTCTTTTAGACGTTACAAGTGTTTTCTCTGAGTAATGACGAATAGGTAATGCATTTAATGATTGTTTAGATTTAGACAGTGGGGCATCTGATTTTATATTGATAGAAGAGTGTGATCTCTTAATGAATTCTGATTTATCTTGTAAGCTCTTTCCAGTGTTTGTTGTTCTAACTGAACTTGGGGCATTTGAATGTGTTTCATTTTTAAGCAAATCAATGACAGGAATAGTTGTTGGTACCTTTTGATATACAATATTTGGAGCAGATACTGGTAAACGTATCATCTCACTTGCAATACCTATTACGTGTTCATAAATTTCAGCTAATTTTTGCAATTTCATTGCGAATTCAGCGTTTAACTTTGGAATACGATAAAGGCGAGGAAGCCAATAGCGTAAAGTTAAACGATATCTATCATCTGGTTTAAGTGATTCTATATCAATCGCAAGACTATGAAATAAATGTCCAGATGGAAAGAACATCCATGACGGAAGAAAGCCTAAACAATTGGATTTTCGATCAGATGGTAACAATTCATCAATTAAATATGTCAACGATCGTAAATAGTTATATACAGTGTGAATTGAAGTAAAATGATGAACAATAGACGAATCAACAGACAATGATGATGATGATATTCGATCAGACAACTTTTTCTGTAGGAATTTAATCAGAACACCATAATGTTCAACTGTTTTTTCATCTGATTCCATAACATTGAAATAATTGGTGACAGCAATTGCTACAGTTGCTAGAACAATAGGAGAATTCCGTAGATCATCAACTGAATTGATCTTATTTTTTGTAGTAGCATGAAACCAAAATGCCAAGGTCAGTGCTAAACTTACTAACCATTTTCTTTCAATATTAAAATTAGAAAATGAAAATCCAACTATACTTGAAAGCATTTCATCTGTTGTATTTTCATGTTGATTTAAAATTAGAGGGTCAACCTGAATTTGATATGTTGTTAATGTACCACCGACACGATGATATTCCAAAATATAAGGATTTAAACCGATTAGTTTTTGTTTTTGTGATAGGTTATGTTCAATACCACATAACAAACGATAGTGCATCCATCTTAAAGGTAGCGAAATTTCATAGGCTGACAATTCAATATTGGGATTTTCAATTAATAAAGGCAGAACAACGCCACCTTGACAATAGATAGGAGTTAAAATGAATGGTGCAAGTTTATGTTTAAAATATAATTGTGATAAATTTGTTGACCATCTTTGTGTAAAATCCATACTTCCTAGGATAATAGTCGACTGACCTTTTAATAAATCACTAAGACGTCTTTGCCATAATACAGTTTGTGTTGTGGAATTAGCTTCCTGTGGGCTATATACAAAAATTGGAGAATTCAACTGATTTCCAGTTGATACTGGAGTTTCTTGATGAAGAGAAACAGATAATTTCTGACCTAGATATAAGTTTGGAAAGTATCCCGCCAGTGATTCTGTGAGCATTTTTAAGAGCTTACCTCTTTCTTTGGAAGAGTAGCATTTTAGGATTTCATCAATTGGGGTCTGTGAATCAGTGCCAAATTGGGAAAACCATGAAACTAGAGTAAGAAAGCGTCGAAATTTGTAGCTTTTTTTCTCTATGCTGTTTATGATCGAGTACAAGTAGTTGGGGAGTTTTGTCTGAGGCATTGAGTCTGTACCAAGTAACAAGCCAATCAATGGTCGACATTTTGGATGAACTGAAGATGGTTGAGGAATAAATTCATGGACTGTTAAGAAACGACATGGAGTTTGGATGGATTGGGATTCTGCATCTATTGATTCACAATAACAACTTTCTTTGAATTCCAAACATTGAAATTTCATGAGTGATAATGGGATAAAACAAGGAGATGTATCAGATGACATCTGGTGAGTACCGATTAAAAAATATTCGGGAGAACTAGCAATGATTGGATGGTGAAGATAGGTAGCTAATGAGACACAACTTCGTATACGAGGATAAGGAGATTTCAAAAATTTTATTTCCATATCACTGAGAACATCTGTTAACATACTCTGGAGAAATATATGGTAAGGCATAGGCGATGCATTTTTCTTTTGTGTACTACCTGAAGAAGATAGTAATTTTATTCTTGATTCCATTGCTTGAAGTTGACTGGAAAGTTGGAAACCCTGAGATTCCAAAAAAACAGTAGACACGAACAAGCTAATTTTAGAAGAGCTGATAAAAGTTACATAATAGTATTATGAATTTGGTAAAAAGACATCTTACGGAATTTTATGTCATACTTTAATTACTGACCATTATAAGGCAAATAAGAATCACGAATTGTTCAAATCGGACAATGTTTAATTAAATAACACAATATCACAATTAAGTATTAAAAATCAACCAATGACGTGGGAGTTCCATACCCATAGTTCCCTTTATCTCGAACGGGGTGAAAACAAACATTTGAGCAGGACAACATGAATTTGCTTTGTTCTATTAAATTGTCCAGTTGCTTACGACCCATAATATGTCAAAATTATCATAGAAATTGACATAGTTATAAATGTGAATTTGATTAGAAGCGAATAGATATTATGGCAGATCGAAGACCCCAAAATAAGACCTAATAAGAACGTAAAGATGGTTAAAATAAATGCAGTGTGAGTGGGAAAGTTCCAGAACATCAAAACGTTAGCTAAAGGTCACAGATCTTGAATTTTCGGTAGGTTACGTAGTAAAGTAATTGAACACAGATTCATTTCAATAACAAATAGCATTGATCGAGACTAGTCCGCTAGAAGTAAAACTATAAATTCAAAGAAATGAAAATGGTGTTATTACGGTGTGAGGAATAGTCGAAATAAGGGATGATGTAATAAAGTGAGGTTAACGTGGTAACAACCACGGTAAAGATTTTTCACCGTTTGTCATGGCCTTAGATGATTCCAGAAGACGAGGGGCTCGATTGTTTATTAGGCACCTTAAACGACTTCAATGTATAAACTTGATGTCCTATGTCAAGGAAATATCTTGAAATACCAGCACTAGAACCCTCTATTCTGTCTGACCTCAAACGTTTTGCAATATATTCGTTGAATTGAACGTAAGATCCTCTTCATGTCTTAGCAGTGTAACTGCTTTGGCAAATACATATAAGTGAAGTGGGAGTTGATGATACAATTTATTCCAAATAAATCTATTCCTCCGTTCCAGAATGACAATATTCCCTTATTTGGTGTTTTCCTTGATGTTGTCATAAATTATGATTACTTGATGTGAATTAGAAGTCAGGCAGTCAAATTCAGAGCAATATTTTTATCCTTAAGGCGTAAATTTCCACAAAGGCATGAAAAAAAATCAAAAACTAGGTCTAGTGTACTTCATGTTTTTTCTTAGTTAAATATGTCAAAATACATGAAACCACTTGTTTTGGTGATGATTTAAGTATTGATAAAAATGGCCGGGTTCGTAACCATTAGTGAAATACTTTAGCTGAGACCATAAGTATTTCCTACCCTAACATTGGATGGGCAACTGTTTAATTTGTAATACGGTAAGAATCGACTGAGAAAATAACATTTATGTTTATAGATTATAGTACTCGACCTTTTATATGGTTATAAAACTTGTACACGTACCAGTATATTCCAGTTTCTGAATTGCTCGAGTACCGCCATGGAATCACATAAATTACACGAGAATGTATGATGACGGTAGTTGGTAAACACTCAATGTCTTAGGGTGAATAGATTACTTACGTTACTAAAACCCCACAAAAATGTTGTGTGATGTCTCAAGCAGTTGCCCAGTGGGCGGTGCATGCAAGATCCTGGGCCGCTAAGACCGACACTAATCCACCTTTTAGGTCCCTCAAATAATATCCTTCTACAATGTGTGGAATTAGGAAGCGACAGTCATCCTTATACCTATAATAGGAGTTGAAACGTTATATATCTGCCTTATATCTACTTATTTTCTATTTGTAATTAATTTAAATATTCGTTTAAATTTTTACTGCCATTAAAAGCGTAACTAACTAGTGTAATATTTTACGTTGCTAGATTTCCGATGATCCCTGAAGCGTTTAGATAAGATAAAAAAAATTAAGGTTTAAAATATTCAAGTTCTTTATAATCGAGAATCTGTTCAGACTCTGAAAATTTAGGATGGAGACTTCAAATAAATACTCCCACCAAAATGAAAACTTACGACTCTTTCACAATCGGAACCAAACAGAAAAGATGGATAAATCTTGCATTGTTTAATTTCATTCAAAAACTGTTTAATCTGTACAATATAAGATAAATATTCGCCACCATATTTTATAGGTAATTTTAAATGTTCATAAAAATATCCACTAAAGTCCTCCCCATCAATAATGACAGGGTTATTGTGCAACTGCGATACTTTGAAATTCACAAACTCTTGAAGCAATATATTAGACAACTCCGGGATAGGCATTATTACAAATAATGAGGGCCCGTTTAATAACGGGCAAAAGACAAGACGTTGATCAAAAAGCAGTAGATAACAATCTAAAATGTAAAAAAGAAACTTGTGAGATAATACTAATTTGGAGAGTTGACTTGGAACCAAGCAAGTTTAAACAATTAACTCTCAATTATTAAAATACTACTTAAAACGTTGACTGACACGCCTTATTACCTATTAAATAACAAAGATGGCTATATATCGTATTTGGTAAGTATACTAGTGGAGCGATGGCTCAGTGGTCGAGACATTCCACTTTTACCCACTATATCCTAGGTTTGGAACCCACCTAACTCGGTTTGAGCAACCGGATAGTAACATCACCCTTCATAATTAGAGCGCGGCTTATACCCAGATAACTGGTGAATGAGCTAATTGATATTTAATAAGTACACTAGTATCTCTTCAGAAATATGTACTAATTTTGGTAAATTATAAGGCTAGTCACATCAGATGCCTATGCTCGGTCGTCAGAGTTTAAATTGTTTTTGATTTGCTCAAAATACTGATTTAAAAACACTACTGAAGTACTTCACAAGACTTTTAGTCTCCGAGTAACAACCGACCAAATAATATGGAAGGTGAATGTATTATAACTTATACAAGGCAAAATATATTTTCATACACTTGGGATAGAACTCATTGGGGCCTCGCGACATCACGTAGAAGTTTCCAAATCCCAGAATGGCTAGCTTTTCTGTGACGACAATTAATTTTATCGAGGTGATACGATTTGGATAGGAAGCATCCAATGATTGGAGATAAAGTAAGAGTATAATGAACATCGCTTGAATGTAAACTCACGACTGTTATATTACATAAGACGAAAGATTTTTTGTTCTCCTTACAATATATCAATTAACCGATAAAATGCAAAAACAGGTGCAAACATCTCTATCCATAACTGTATACAATGGCAAACTCCATGGCGATATTAACACATCTTCACCCCCATTAGTCCTGTTCCAGAGCCCGAAATGGATGTGGTCCAAGGTTTCTAGAGCTGGGTCCCATAGTACACAAATTCAAGTATGATAGGACTAGAAACTGACTAGAAACAGTAGGGACACAACAACGGTATTCTAATCTAATCCACCGAAAGTTCCTTGCCTAAAACAAAAGAGATACGCACTTATTATCTTTAGCACTCCTATTTCTGTAAGTTTAATATACAATTAATTACTACATAAGTGTTTATACTTAGGTGAAATATTAGTGAGAAACAAGTGTGCAATATGACTAGTTCGAATGTGCCGGGACAAAAGCCTTACGAGTTAACCGAGCACACTTGACCAATGTTAGGATAACCGGCGACCCTCAACCAGTAAGGTCATCAGAGATTCAAATTGATCTTCGGTCTCTTTCTCAACAATCATCCTCTGTAAATTTACATAAAAGTAAACGATCTAGGAGAATTTCAAGTAGCCGTTCTTCAGTCGTTGGAAGCCCTATAATAATAGCTTTTGCTAATGGAATGGTGATCCACCAATTTCCTAGATAGAGGTGCTAGGCCAGTGAAATGTCACTGAGTCCTTGCCAAATCATCCGGCAGTTGTGTCACGGAATATTGAGCAGATCATTGATCCCTGTCAACGTCAAGGACAACCAACACGCATCAGTTAATCGTACTACATGGGCTGATCCATGTGTTTGTAGTGCAACACTTCGCTAAATTTTCAACTCAGTAACCGTTATAATACAAATCTCAGCGGTGCATGAAATCGGAAGGTAAAGCGAAGCTACAACTACAGTTTATTATCAAATGACGCCAGCCACAAAGTTGTTAGCACATGAGTAATTATCAGCGGGCAAGTGCAGGCGATTATAATCGAATTGTATAAGGGCGCAGCAAGACAAAGCAAAAGCTAATAATAGGATTTGAGTGCATACGTATATGGGGAGGAGGATGAATCATCGAGAGATACTTAAGCAATCAACGTTTTGGCTATAGTCTGTCATGTGCTATAGTGATCATAACAGTACAAAGAAATATGCAAGTTGTTACTATCCAAATGACAATGTCTGTCAAGTAAGTTAATAAAAAAGGGTTAAACAAAATTAACCATAATCAAAATTGGATGGAGGATAGTTGGTATAAGTTGGTGATCATACTTTCGTTTGTGCCTATTGTGGCCGTGAATAAATCCCTAGAATCAACAGCTCTGCAAGTGTTCGACATTAAATGCTGACCACATTAGTTTTGATGGACTCACCTAGATGAAGGTACTTGGTCATGCACCTGCACCAGATCACGAGTGGGAACACCGCGCTCAACTTCTACTACAATCGCTAGCCAGTTTAGATCAGTCACTTCTCGATATATTGGCAATCTATCAAATATATCTTCGAACCTCCCCGCTTTCAAATTTTGACTTCATTGGTTGGGCACGATTCAATTGTAGAAAATGCTTCTGGTCAAAGTGTTGTCAAACTACAATACCTGTGGCAACTCTAATTGGTTAGCCCGATATGGTCTGGTAAACAAACCTACAAATTGTGGGTCTGTTCCTTCTTGGAACTTCATAAATCATTGGCTTACTTTATTTTTTTATATGTTGTGGTATATTTTGGTATTTTCGCATAGTTTTCCTGCTTTCATCCATATACTTTTAATCCGTCATGACATAACAGACTTCTAAGCTACTTAAGATCATGACTCTGTGGTTAGTCTTGAGTCGCGATTGAGTATGATCACCATTACAAGAAGATTACGTGCAAGAAATCTAGTTGAATCCCTCGGTAAGCCAGAAACCAGAAGGCTGTTGACGGTTGAAGCAAGATATATATGTCGGCTATCTCGTGGTATCTAAAGAATAACGAGACGAGCCAAAGTTTGCAAACGGAACTACCGAGCGTACTCGGGTTTGTGCAAGGTCACAGGCAATGGAAGCAACGGAAGCAAAGTGTGTCTTTGGTACACTAAACAAACGAGTACAGCAAAACAATCACTTTTACAATTGGTTATAATAATAATTGTTTCCATTATATCGATCTTGTTCTCGTCACAACTCTTACACCACCCGCGTTTCAGCAAATACCCTTTTGCCCGGATAATATCTGGGCTTGGTTCTGCTAAGCATCGGCCGACTTCTACGAGGACGGGATGACAGATCCACGCGGTAGATAAGGCACTACCACGCGAATTCAGCATGCACGTCATACCTAGTATGTTTACTAGTGATGTTGTGGAACCTTACAAAACTCTAAAACGGTCGATTCTGAAATGCAGATATCGAACCGATCGACAAAGCTGAGATCAGCTCTCTAATAATATTGACCCGCAACACGGTTCTGTGACATACATGTTGCTAAGAATGAGAGAGGTAATTGGCAAAAAAACTTTCGATGATGGCATATTCAGACAAATTTTCTTGTCTAAACTTCCTCAACAGGTGCAATCAGTACTTGTCTTGTTTCAAAAAACGCTGTAGACAAGCTGACTGCATCTGGCCGCATCCTGAAAATCACGAAGTCTTTTAATGCCACGGTGTTTTCAGTCAAGGAAAAACCTCAAACGACCCAGAATGACATTACAGAACTATGTCATACACTAACACGCTACCTTAGATTTTGTAATGACCGTGAACAGTCATATACTCCGCTAAGAAGCACTTCACGTAGGTGATCTGTCTACAGACGACGAAAGGCGGATAACCCCGACTGGTGCTAGTATCATAACCAGTATGAAAAGTATTCCCTAACTTTCAAAAAATCCTGCAATCATCCGAACCCAAAATCGCCCGACACGAAAAAGAGTTCAGGAAACTCCCCAGCCAGCACGCTCTAACGGCAACCTTAGTCGTCTGTTACACGTCACAGATTTGATCACGAAATTTCGCTACCTCGTCGATACTGTCGCAGAAGTTAGTCTTCTGTCTGCGATCTACAAATACCGGCTTTACGAATCTGTCTTAAACTCACAGCTGGCAAACGGAAAGCCGATCGCCACATATGGTAAAAGGTACGTCTATTTCAACGTGGTTTTACTCAAACCCATTCACTGGATCTTCTTCGTTGCAGATATTCCTATGCCAGTCACTGTTATAAACCTCCATCAACATCACAATCTACTCATCGAGGCTAGTAGACGGAAACACTAATTTATCTATTTGCGTAACCTCTTTTCCGAGTTGCGAATTATCCTCAGTCACAATTGAGCACACAATAGACCCATTTTATCAACCACTGCTCGATAAGTACTCTGGTACATACCAACCGCAACCGAAATTGCCGCGTGTAACCAGCAATGTTAGACATCACATCATGATTACAGAACCACCTGTATTCTCGAAAGCACGCCGACTGGCTCCCGAAAAGCTGAGATTGGCCAAAGACGAATTCAACCACATGATATAGTTAGGGATCATTGGACCGTCAAACAGCCAACGGGTATCTCCCTTAAGAAATGCTGCCCGGACCTTCCAAAGGTTCATAGATGACGTTTCTCGAGGTCTCGAATTCGTACATGCGTATGTTGATGACCGCCTGATAGCAAGTCCGGACAGAGAATGACATCTCCAGCATCTAAACATTGTGTTCGAAAGACTGCAAAAGCATGAAATTACTGTAAACATTAAGAAATGCCAAATCGGAGCCAACTACTTACATTTCCTAGAACACACCATTGATGAGCAAGGCATCCGACCTTTTAGAAGCAAGGTGGTGGTCATTCTGGATTACACAGAATCGACCACCATTAGGCAATTGAGAACATTTAACAGTTTTGTAGGTTTCTGTAGACAGTTTATGCTAAAATGCCCGTTTCTTATGAAATCTCTAACCGAACAACTTCGGGGAAGTGCGAAATGCATCAATTTGGACGACAACGCGCGAAAAGCATTCTCCATAATTAAAGAACTTATTCCAAAGGCGGCCTTGCTAGTATATCAGGACACTCAAGCGCCTATTAGTATCGCAGTAGACGCATCCGACTCAGCAATCAGGGGAGTCTTACAACAATGGGTTAACCACTTTTGGTAACCTTTAGGATTTTAATCGAGACGGTTGTTAGACAATGAATCGAGCTACAGTACTTTCGGTAGGGAGCTCCTAGATATGTTTTGTGCTGTACAGCATTTTCAACACTCTATCAAAGGCAGAGAATTCACTCTTTTTACCGATCACAAACCTCTTACTTTCTCTTTTAGCTCATCTTCAGACAAGTACTCACCTCGAGAGTCTCGACAACTGGACTAAATTTCGCAGTTTACTTCAGATACACAACACATTTCTGGAGCAAACAATGAGTCGCAGACGCTTTGTCCCATATAAATTCCTTGAACAGTGTCTAAGGAATTGACCTTCTTGAAATCGCCAAGCTTCAAAAAGAAGGCACTGATCTTCAGCACGAGTTATCTTCTACAGCCTTGAAATTGTGCATCAAAAAGACAGGAACAATCAGAGAAACTTTGCTGTGTGACACATTCACAGGTAGGGACCGTACAGTCGTGCCGCAACATTATGGATGCAACGTCCTCAATACGCTGCAGACGCTTTCTCATTCAGGTTTCGTGCAACTATCAAGCTTATAGCAGAACGATTTTGCTGGCCTGATGTAAATAAAGACTTGAGGGATTGGGCACGCTCCTTTGCAAGCTGCCAAAAATCTAAGGTGATTGGAAACAACAAATGTCCCTTGGGTTCTTTCAAAGCACCTGGTGCCCGTTTCGACCATGTTCATCTGGATTGGGTAGGACCTTTACCAGATTCAAACGGGTACTCTTATCTTTTAACCTGCGTAGACCGTTTCACATGGTGGCCAGAAGCGGTATACATCAAGGACATTACTGCTGAAACGGTGGCTCGCACCTTCGTCGAACGGTGAGTAACAAAATTCGACTGCCCTTCAACTATCACTGTAGACCGCGGACGCCAGTTCGAATCTGGAATTTTCCGTTGTCTGACCACACTAATAGGAATCACTCGCTTCCGAACAACCGCCTACCACCCACAAGCAAACGGGTTGTTAGAACGTTTTCACCGACAACTAGAAGCTTCATTATCAGCTGCAAACGTTTCACAGTTGACAGACGCTCTTCCATTCGTCTTGCTAGGTATCAGCAATGCAGTGAAATCTGACATTCGATGCACTGCAGCTCAATTCATTTATGGAACGATACTCCGACTTCCAGGAGAATTCGTGGAACCTTCAACTTCTTCAATGAACATGGATCTAAACTCGTACACTAGCAGGCTTACAAACGCAATGCGTTCAATTAAACGTGTTTTTACTCGACCTCAATCAACTGATGTTTTTGTTCAACCTGACTTACGACATAGTACACATGTCTTCATACGTCGAGACTCAGTTTGATGATCTCTCGAAACAGCATGCGAAGGACCCTTCAAAGTTCTTCAGCTCAAACCTAAGTACTATATATTCGATAAGAAATGTACTAACGATAGCGTCAGCATCGATCTCATCAAAGCAGCTACGTAGAAGGAAACCATACTCATGTCGATTTTCCTTCAGTACTATAGAACGACACGCCTCCTACACTTGTAATATCTCGTCCGACAGCCAACATGCACTTTGGCGGTATCTGACAACAGACTAAAAACAACGCGCTCTGGAAGAAGACTAAGGTTTCCAGAACACATAGACGATTGCTGCACGCAAGACACTAAATAACATTTTGTTTCGTCTCGACTCTGCTTTGTGTTGTGTAAAAAAGACTCTTTTTAATATACTTTTATATATATTCCAAAAAACGATTTTTGTTAATATGCTCACTAATATGTTGATATTTGATTTTTTTTCTAAAAAGCAACAAATAATCGTCATGCGAAAATTGTTTTCACGCTATCGCATGTTTACGAAGCCTATGTATATGAGTTTATTTTTTCCTTTTTTGTATGTTTACGCACATACGATTGTAATTCAATATAGACTCACACATATTTTTTTCTTTTTCGGGACGACTGGAAACGAAAAAACAAGCGAAGTTCAAGATACCACAGGTATTTATAGTTTGACAACACTTTGACCAGAAGCATTTTCTACAATTGAATCGTGCCCAACCAATGAAGTCAAAATTTGAAAGCGGGGAGGTTCGAAGATATATTTGATAGATTGCCAATATATCGAGAAGTGACTGATCTAAACTGGCTAGCGATTGTAGTAGAAGTTGAGCGCGGTGTTCCCACTCGTGATCTGGTGCAGGTGCATGACCAAGTACCTTCATCTAGGTGAGTCCATCAAAACTAATGTGGTCAGCATTTAATGTCGAACACTTGCAGAGCTGTTGATTCTAGGGATTTATTAACCGCTATGAAGTTTGAAATGAATCGAAATTCGCATTGTACCTGTTTTTCATTACTATATTGAACCACACGGTTCCTTATGGTAAGGAAGGACAACCAGACGCTGCTGAACATGGTAATCTATCAGAAGAGTGTGTACCAACGACAAACTCGTTAGGTTTGAACTTCCGGCTGGCCACGTCTTAGGGTCATCACCACTCCATTATGAGGAGAGTGATCTGTAGTGGTAAAAAAGTACTCAAAATCAATAGCTCTGTAAGTGTTCGACATTGCATACTGACCACACTAGTTTTAATGGACTCACATAGGTGAAGGTGCTTGGTCATGCATCTGCACGAGATCGCGAGCGGGTATGTCGTGCTTCATATCTCTTACGACCGCTAGCCAGCTTAAGTTGATCACTTCTCAATATATCTATAGCCTATCAAATATATCTTCGAAGCTCTTAGCTTCTGACTTCTGATTTGAATGGGTTGACACATTTTGCTTAAAAGAGATGTTACTGGTTAAGGCATTTTTAGATTATGTACCAATGCATGTGAACTGTGTTGATTATTGTTGGCCTACTTAAGTTGGTTATTCCCTAATGTGGCATACCCTTTGGTCATATCCAGAGGCTATGGCTGCTTTGATGACCGTACAACACAAACGACTTTACTACGGGAATATATTAATGAGAGTAGGGACAAGGAACAGAGTGAGAACACCACAGCATCACCCTTTCCATGACGTGTAATTAGCTGGTGTGCGTTGGTTGTTATTGACCTTAGCGAGGATAAGTGAACTTTTCGACAATCAGTTACTCGACTATCGAATGACTCGGCTAGGGTCTAACGGCATTTCAGTGGCTCTACAGGTGTTAAAAGTGAATATGCAATATGATTTTTTGTACTGTCCGTATGTTCTCAAATCGAAACAGACCACATTTCAAAAATAATATCCTGTAAATTTAGCGAGATAATAGTCACTCTGATGACCATTTCACTCTTAGGCATGAAATACGATTTTTTGAAAGTAGTACTGGTAACACCTAATTAATCGTTACATAGAAATTTGTCACATATTTCTAGATCACTAGAACCACATGGGATTGGAATCCTATTTCATTATAGTCTATCCACAATACACCTCCAGTGTTCTTTCAAAGAACTCATTCAAAATGTTGTGGAATCCTTTAAACATTGGTTTTCAACGACTAACAAGTGCCTGCAGATTGAAGTTTTTGAGGCGCGCTCATCAAAAGTGGGCTTGCAGATGGCTGCCCTTAAGTTGTCAGCTTTAAGTGTGTTAGGCCCTAGAAATTGTAGTCGCATTACAGCTGCTTTGACTCCACATGTAAAGAGACATATATGTACTACTATCCCAATGCATATGGAGTTGAATGAAATGAAACACATACTAAAGGAAAACAATATCCCGGAAGCTGATAAAAGACAAATAGAGAAAGAAGTTGAAGAAATGACGAAGGTTAGTCAAGATTTCGAACACTTCTTATGGTCTGTCTAAAGGATTGGATTAGCACGGGTTATCACCAAACTGACAAGAACGAAGATATTTCCCTATCACAGCTTGTACCTTTTGCTCTTCTTACACTCTGGATTTTCCCGCTGTTTTTGTATTTGTATTACTCTCCTAATCGTAGGTAAGTACTGTCAGTTTGTTTGTGTTCAGCTTCCGTCTTTTAAGCCTAATTCTCCATAATTTTTACATGTACTCGTGAAACATCGAGTACTTCGATGAAATCCTACAATAAAATTCTCGAAGCGTTTCATAATTAGATGTGAAGTCAAACACTCATAAGCAGTGTCTTGAAGGATCTAAAATCATTTGCTTTGTGCGGTACTTTGTCACCGGCTCAGTGTCTCTCTACTCTGGAGAATTCGTTTTTTAACCGTATTTGAATATATGTTATGGCTGTATTAGTGTTTTGTACATTGACCAGTAAATTTGAAATTGCAGTTGAGCTGTGTGAAGTTTCTCAGTTACTGTAAATTTAATTTAATCACATTTACCTGATGACTATTTAGGGAGTATTTTGTTGGACACATTGGGTACATATGGTTTCAAAGATTAGTTTAGAGAGAAAATCTTTGTTTCTGTGTATTTTTTGGTCGAAAATACACTGAAAAGCCTTAAGATCAACAAATGCAATTCCTTGGAGTAGTAATTTTCAAGTCCTTCATCTTCATTGTACTGAACCTTGCAAATAAGAGTACTTTTGCAATTATTTTATTTAAACACATAAATATTGGTACAAAGAGGCACCAGATATATATGCGCCACACAAATCTCATTTGATTTGTGTGAGGGCTGTGATACTGCCCAGGTGCCCAAACCGTAGCAGGTGGTTTTCTTAGGGGGCCACACCGAGAGCCTTTGACCTAAAGATCTGATCCACAAGGCAGTAGAGCATCATGGGGTACCTAGCCTGTCGTATGCCCTGATGGTGTTCTCGTGACTTTCGGGTTGCCTGATCTGCCAAGGGCGATGGGACAGTGCATGGCAATATTGTTGTGTGCTAGGTTCAAAGAGAATTGTTTGCTATATGCATGCAAGTCCTCCCCGTTATTGTTCCTATTTGCCCCCAAATGCCCTGGTACGACCGAGAGTGGGGAGAGTCTACTCTCCCTCTCGAAATGCTCTCACATGGCCAGCGAATATATAGCCTCTGCCAGGGAAGTCCTACTCACTGCCTTCTCGTGGCGGGGGTGTTGTTTACGAAAGTGAGAGGACGAAAAGCGAATGTCCGGTGCTTTAATCGGATTGGTGGACACAGAAAGTCCATCTAGGGGAGTTGGAAAACCCTGATTTCAAACCAGTGGTGCACATAAGCTCCAGTATCCTGATAAAACGAATGGCGGACGAACCTGTCATTGGTCAACGGTTACCATGGGACTGCATCTCCTCACGATGCTCCACTGCCTTGTGGATCAGACCTTTTGGTCAAAGGCTTGGGGTGTGGCCCCCTAAGAAAACCACCTGCTTCGGTTTGGGCACCCGGGCAGTATCACAGCCCACACATAAATAAATGAAATGACGAACTCTATTGACGATACTATCCCTGCTCATACTAGAAACAAGACAATTTACATTATTATTATTACCTTTATTATTATTATTTACCATATCGCTAACTCACCCCCTTTTATCCCCAATTTGTGTAACCTTACTTTTCAACTTATGCAGCAGCTCGCCCATGGTGGAAAATCTGTCCTATCTAAACGATCTCCAGTCACTGTCTGGTTGAAAGTGAATGCTTCCACCGATTATGAATACTGAAGCAGTCTTTCTGAAACCACGTACGCCGTTCAAGCTGGCTTCCTTCAACGTTCGCACACTAATGCAGATCAGACAACAGATAGGGCTGGCTGTGTCTTTGGAAGGTCTTAATGTTGACGTTTGTTGTCTATCCGAGACCCGTATTCAAGACTCTAGTGAAGTACTACAAATCCGCTCTCCATCTGTCGCCTCGAAAAGCTTGTTCCACGTGCGCTTATCCGGGGACCCTGTGGCATCTTCGTCTGGTCTTGCTGGCGTTGGTGTCGCACTAAGCGCTAGGGCTGAGGCAGCAATAATCGATTGGATCCCCATTAACAGTCGTTTATGTGCTGTTAGATTAGAAAGTTCCATCAAAGTGAGAAGAAATCGGCGTGGGAAACGGTGTCTTTTCGTCATCTCCGCCTATGCCCCGACAGATTGCAGCCCGGATGCAATCAAGGATGAGTTTTACCATCAGTTAACAGTTCTTCTCCAGAAAGCGCGTTCGACAGATATTGTAGTACTAGCCGGAGACTTGAATGCACAGGTCGGGCGTCTAGGCACAGAAGAGAGTCGTTTAGGTGGCCGATGGGGACTTGTTGGTCGCAGGACAGATAACGGGTACCGTTTGCTGCAACTGTGCACAGACCACAACCTGTTTCTGTCTAGCACTAACTTCCGGCACAGTCATCGCCGGTGTGCCACCTGGCGTCCCCCCTCTGCATCCCCAGCCTGGACTCAGATTGATCACATCGCGATCAGCTACCGCTGGCGTGGTTGTGTACAAGACTGCCGCTCCTTTTGGAGTACCTATCTGGAGTCTGATCATGCCCTGGTCTGCGCCAATCTCACCTTACTTTTCAGTGGCCAAAGGATTGACCGCCATCAACGAATCGATGTTAGTAAACTGGCTGCAACTTCTGTTGCAAGTAAGTATCGAGCGGAGCTACCCTCTAGGCTAGCTACCACCCCACCGAAAAGTATAGATGAGCATTGGTTGCTCCTTCACGACGCCATGAAAATGGCGAGTAAAGCCGCTTGCAGCTTCGCGAAACGTCCCGCTTACAAGCACTGGGTTTCTTCTGGCTCCTTACAACTGATGGAAGCCCGTCGGTCTACTCCGGGTGACCGTGAGTTTGACCACAAACGAAGGCTGTTACGTAATGAAATCGGGCAAGGCTTGCGTAAGGACCGTGAAGCCTGGTGGTTGGAG
This sequence comes from Schistosoma rodhaini, assembly GCA_944470415.2. Taxonomy (NCBI): domain Eukaryota; kingdom Metazoa; phylum Platyhelminthes; class Trematoda; order Strigeidida; family Schistosomatidae; genus Schistosoma; species Schistosoma rodhaini. The sequence continues at coordinate 37,292,303 of OX104038.1, forward strand.
CGTGCTAATGAGATGGAAGCAGCAGCTGGATCTGGTAATTACCGGAAGCTCTTCCAACTCATCCGAGCCACTGGCAGCAAGAAGTCTGGTGTGAGTGAAACAATCTACGAGGATGACGGGATGCCAATCACTAACATCTGTCGACGTCTTGGACGATGGGTGGAATTCTTCGAACGGGGGCAGTTCAACTGGCCTGCTGCTCCGGCAACATCAACCAGTTTGTTCTGCCCCCCCCATGGCCGGTGACGACTGATCCACCAAACGAGGCGGAAGTCCGCAAGGAACTCCAACCCTTGAAACGTTACAAATCACCGGGCCCAGATGACTTACCTCCGGCTCTTTTTAAAGATGGTGGTGACCTTCTGACTAAGGAACTGACTGTGTTGTTTGGAAAGGTTTGGGAGCAAGAAGGTGTTCCAACATCATGGAATGAGTCAATAGTCGTCCCTATCTTTAAAAAGGGTTCACGTTGTTCCTGCAATAACTACCGCGGGATAAGTCTACTTTCGATTGCGTCCGAACTATTGGCTTCTATCATTCTTCGTAGGTTGTTTAAAACCCGAGAACGATTGACTCGCGAGGAGCAGGCTGGTTTTCGTTCTGGTCGAGGATGCATCGATCACATCTTCACCCTCCGCCAAATGTTAGAACACCGTCATACTTATCGCAGGCCAACAATCGAAGTGTTTCTTGATATCAGGGCGGCCTTCGATTTGTTGGACAGGACTGTTCTCTGGGATTGTCTATTGAAGAAGGGTGTGCCTGAGAAGTTCATTAACATCTTAAAGGCCCTGTATACGAACACTTCAGGCAGAGTGAGGGCATACAATCACCTTTCTCCCTTGTTCCATTCGATCAGTGGGGTTAGGCAGGGTTGCCCGATCTCACCATTCCTCTTCAACTTTACTATCGACGACATCCTGGAAACAGCTCTGGTGGATGTAAGTAATGGCGGTGTGGATATGTTGCCTGGAGAACGACTTCTCGACCTCGAGTATGCGGATGATATTGTCTTACTGTGCGATAATGCTCAAGCCATGCAATCAGCACTTAATCAGTTGGCAATCAGTGTCCGCAGGTACGGCATGTGCTTTGCACCCTCCAAGTGCAAAGTACTCCTACAAGACTGGCAGGATTCTCATCCTGTACTCACCCTGGATGGTGAGCAGATTGAAGTAGTTGAGAAGTTCGTGTATCTAGGTAGCTATATAAGTGCTGGTGGTGGCGTGAGTGATGAGATTGATGCACGTATGATGAAAGCCAGAGCGGCTTATGCCAATCTGGGCCATCTTTGGCGCCTTCGTGATGTTAGTCTGGCTGTAAAAGGTCGGATCTACAACGCGTCGGTGAGAGCAGTTTTGTTCGATCATCGTTGTCTCTGAAGGATTTCTGACATCCAGTGGCAACACCATGTTAGTAATGCAGAGGTTCGGCATCGTGTGTTCGGGCGCCGAGACGATAATTCAATTGGTGTCACCATCTTGAAACACCGACTTCGGTGGCTTGGACATGTTTTACGAATGTCGTCCCAGAGACTTCCACGTCGTGCATTATTTGCCGACCCTGGGACTGGTTGGAAAAAGCGGAGGAGGTCAGTGTATGACATGAAAGAAAGCTGCAAAGGGCTAGCTTCTGTTGGTCCTTCACGACTCCCTGGCTGGGGTCCGAGAGATGGTGCAACACAGTGGCTAGAGACGTTATCAGATATGGCTCAGAATAGAAGCCAGTGGCGATCCTGCTGCAACCTTCTTTTACTTTCTACATAAAGAATGGTTCTAACTTTCCTAACTGAAAGAGTCTTCTGGCTGTACATTTCAGTCCGCCTTATCTTTTCATCCCTTCTCTTCCTACTTTCATTATTTTGTGTGGCGCATATGTACCTGGTGCCCTTTTGTACCAATATATATGTGTTTAAATAAAATAAAATAAAAAAGAGCATTGTGAAGAGATGCAGTCCCATGGTAGCCAGTGACCAACGATTAATTCATACGCCATTTATTCCCTCAGGTTACTCGAGCCCATGTACACCATTGGTTTAGAATCACGGTTTTCCAACTCCCCTAGGTGGACTTTCTGTGTTCACCAACCCGGTTAATGCTCCGGACATTCGCTTTTGGTCTTCTCAATTTCGTAAACAAAACCTGTGGTACGAAAAGGCAGTGAGTGCGGCTTTCCTAGCAATGGTCTCCGTCATCTCGTAAACCTAAAGACATAATCTGCTAGTTTGAGTAGTTAAATACTTAATTGCTTGTTTCATTTCTTACGGGAATATCGCCCAAATGTCTCAAAAAACGGGAAAAATGTTTATATTATAGGCATAAAGGTAAATGATTTATATTAGTTTAAGTGCTCCACCAACATTCACATGATTAGTGGTTGAAAGTTGGTCTTGCTTCAGTTATGTGATCAAAGTTCCAATAAATAGTAGTTCCTTTCTTCATCACACTCTTGAGTGCCATGTTATTGATGTCGGTTGGTAATGTTGGTAATGTCACAAGTTTCAATACATGGGTTCCCTCACCCTGTTATTACATGTCATAAACAACGTCAACCTTCTTATGAGTTGACTTTTCCGTGACGTTTTTATTCCCTACATTTGTTTCCAGTTATTGTCTACTGTTGAAATAATTTATTTCCTTTCAGCTAGTTTTTCATCTTAATATTTATTGATTGATTTTTATCAAACTGCTTTTAGTTTTTCTGACTGGACTTGGAGAGAAGCATATTTGGAGATAGAAAGACGAAGAAGAGATGGCCTGCCTCTTGTAGATAAAGATCTAATCCCTGCTTCCCGTGTTCAGCTGCCTCCGGTTGATCAACTCGACCCTGATTTTAAGATTATTATATAAATATTTATAGTTTAGGAATTTATACTTCCTATATAGTTCAGCCAGTTGATTTTAGTTTTTATTTATTGACAGTGTAAATAACTAAATAAAATAGGAAAAAATACCATTGTATTTTTTTTTGAGGTGAATTAGTGGAAGTTCTTGCTTTTTTTCTATTCAACCATAACATCTATTCCCAACTTGTTTTGAACGTGATCTGAAGGGATGTGTAAAATTGAAGATCTCTTAGAGTTCGTGTTTAATGCGACGTATACTGTCTGTATCATCTGGTAATGTAATATGTCATAATGTGTTTTCACTTGGAGTACTATGGCCCCACCGTTTAAATGAATGACTGACTTCTACCATACTGAGAATGTTATTGAATTATCTTTGTGGGTTATTCGATTTCCTATCCGGACAAATATGTTTTTAAGTATTTCGACCAGTGTCCTGCCATAATACTGCGACACTAAGGTCTTATTAGAATGTAATTGGAATCACCTTCACTAGGTAATTCATGAGATTATATTTAACTATGAAGCAAGTATTATTATCAAAATGACCGAATATTTAGATATTTTTAATGTTCGTTGGCTTTTCTCACTACAGACAGTCAAAAAATCGCACTTAGGAATTTTGTTGGTAATGCTCCAGTTGATCAGTAGCTATTATTGTACATTATAATATAATCAGTATTTGCTAGAAAATAACTGGCGATTTATACAAAGGAGAGCATTATGAACCAGCAATATCTGTCACCTATACAAACGGCTCTCAACATTTCTTTAAGCACTAAAGGCCGACCGAATGACAAAAGTTATCTAAACTCGCGTTTCAAAGTGATTTGCGGGTAGCCAAGATGATTTCGGAGGAATATTTGGGGTTTTGGATTTACCTTTGTTTAGGAATTTATGTGTTATGAGTAAAGCCATATCTTATGATTACTTATTATTTATTAAGTGCGGTTAGGCAACAAATACTTCCTGTATTTTTGTAAATCTTATTTTCGTTGAATTGTAACATTTCAGGTTTAATAAATTTGGAATGACTTTCATTTGTCTTATCATTACATTCTAAATGAGTAAATATGCCACTTTAACAACCCAGCCATTCTATTTAGCATTCCAATACATTGTATTCCTGAGACCACATATTACTTTCAGAAGTCTTATTTCATTTTACCTATATGCTATCGTTCACAAATACTGTATTTTAAATCAGATTTAAATATTAGGACCTTCTGTTCATACATGACGTTCCAGTCATTATAGCTGTGGAAACGGTCATTGGTAAGGATGATTTTCTACGGGTTACCTACATTTATATTGATTTTAATAGGAATCTTATGATTTTTAAGAGTGGCAGTGTTATTAAGTTCTTGAACAAAATTTATGCCACCAAAACATCCATCAGCTACGAATCCTCTGCCCAGCTGTAGATTTTGTTAGAAGTATATCCAACAAATCTCCTAACCATGACAAAGCATCTCACTGTTCTTAAATCTGTCAATGTACGAAGACATTTGAAATAGTCAAAAGTCTTCATTTGTCTGTTTGAGTATGGTTTCATGTCTACGTAAATTTCTTATGTACTTTTTTACTACTTTTAAGTAGCCAAAATAATTAAGTAATATAAAATCTTACCTTCAAAAGATGAGGGAAATATTTATCTACATGTTAGCAATTTATAAACACTGGTATCGAAAACTGTCAAAGGCAAATGGTAGTCTTTAAGTCATTCATCGTAAATTTCTATAATCCAATTAGACCATAAAGTTAAATCGGAAAACTAAACTACTTACCTCGATGGATTTCATGTTGAGCATTTTACTTAAGATAACGGGACATGATCGAGTAAATCCAAAATTAGCCATCGATTTTGACAGCACAATATATGCTTTTAACTGATTTATGAATATTAAGTAGGACTTCTGTACGACTGAGTATCGTTCCTAGGGTTCGCATTGTAGCATCACTTAAATATTGATGTCGGAATAACTTAAATGTGACTGTCTATCCAATTATACTAAATACAGGAGAATAGCTTACTTTTAAAATCAACTTCACTGACTCAACTTTCTGAACTTTATGTTAATCAACTACCATCCTCGTCTATTCTGGTTCTTCATGATCAATCGGATAACTGAATCACTTGATATAGCGTTACAGTATAGTCATCTATTGATCAAATGCTCAGTTTTGAGTTTAGTCCTACTGATCTAATTAACTGGTGCTGAAGCCCCAGAGGTGAAAGAAACTAAATTCTGTTTTCTTACCGTTACAACAAATATAGACTAGGAAATAGGAAGCATGAATCCCACTTCTGTGCTACTTTCCTCTTCAGATGGTTTACACATCCTTACGTGGTACTTACTGTATTGCTTCTTAGACAAAGATTACTGCATAGATGTAATCTACTATTGTTATGCGTCAATGATACAATATCTTAGTTAAATAATATTCAATTCTTAGGATAAAAATCTGTAATCTCTGTCAACTAACATGATCGTGTATGTTCTTCTATCTGGTACTTCTACAAGTCTTGTTAATTTCAAATCTACTGTTTATCTGAACTAAGTAAATAAAATCTTACATCAGTGTTTGAGTGGATTTATGTTTCTAAACTTAGTCCTGTTGCAAAGATTTTGAAAAGCTAGAACGGATAGTTTTCAATTTGCAACTTCATGATATATTGCTTAATTGACGAATCACTTGTACAGTATGTAGCCCACCATTTCATTCTGTTATTAACACTTCATACTAGAATTCATGTAGCAACACGAGTTAATCACTAGATTTATTTATTCCTCACATCTGGTAACGGTTTGACAATAAACAGCCAATTCCTCTAAGTGTTTTGACATACATTCAGTCCATACAGTTGTAGATCAACAACGTTGATTATTTCTGTCGAATGATCGGGGGGCCTACTAGAGTTAGACGGGAATGGTGTGTCCAACAACTAACTCCATAGTCACACCTCACGGTCAGCACCTTACATGGATTACTCTTTCATCGTATCAAGGTATTATAGATGCATTGAAGACTGTATAATACAAAGGACGTTATTAGAGAATTATATTAGTTAAAGTAGGGACAAACAAAAGTATGACCACCACCTCATGGGCCAGTTCATGGAGTACGATCAATCGATGCGCGTTGGTTGTCCTTGACTTTGACAGGGATCAATGATCTGCTCGATATTCAGTGACCCTACACAGTTACTGGTTGAAATAAACTATTTCAGTTGCAAGAATCGACGGATAAGTTCATGACATTTAGTGTATGTCATGAAAGTCAAACCCGTCTGTAGGTGTAGATCACTAGTAATAATTCATGATCACAATAAAGGACTTAGAATTCACTAAACTATAAGCAAGGAACCAGATGAAATGGCTGGTCAGCAGGATAATCATATGTTGGTTAAATCGTTTAGTAACAATCACTAAATAATCTATTGATTTGACTGTTGTTAACATTTATTGAGCTAACTGCCAAAATTGGGCATTAACAATCTACAGTTAGGCTAATCAGTCAAAATAGATTGCACTATTAACTTGTAAAAATGAAATCAGTGGAAATTTCAAAGAGTTTTTCTAGTAATATGGTTATAAAAAATGATCATTAGGTCATATAAAACCTTCACTGAATTTAAATATTTTTTTACTTTGAAAGACATTTACTAGGTGTAAGATAAAGTCATATATACTTTCTGTTACTGGATTATAATCCAACGCCCTAGTTACGAGTTAATTCCTAAAACTAAACGGCGAAACTTATCTGACAATACGGTACTTCAACAGAAAATAAGGTAAACACTGAAAACCGACAAACCTAAACTTTTGAGGCGCCTAGATGTCAGTTTCGTTGTCACAAAAATCAGGACTAAAGTAAGTGAATAAATGGTTACTTATTATACATCATATAAATCCGAAAACATGACCACATCGAAAGAGTATATCATTAACTAATAGAAATAAATTATAAACTTTTGGAGTTAGACAAAACTTGAAAGAGTACCGCCTTAAAGAAAATCTGACAAATTGAAGAAGAAAAAAATGTGCTGTTACAAGTGGAACCAAATATATAAAATAAACAGACGGTATGAGTAGTTCTTTCTTGGAAAAATACACAACAGCGTCAAAAATATGGCTAAAGATTATTTAAACTACTGAGTACTAATAAGTAGTGTAACGTAAGATACAATTAATTGTATAGATGTAGCTAAAAAGCAAAGAACATATCTAAAAGAGCATATAAGGCTAACATTTATAAAGTTAGTTGAATGACGTCTTATTGTTTGATAATAAAATATTTATGGGAAGCAAGGTTTCGTTTAAATCTGTCTGGATTTTGTTCGAGATGATGTTAATAGGGAAAAGAACAGATTGTTAAATTCTCATAAATTACACCGCGGACTCACCTTAGTTTGACGACCGTTAAAAACTAGAGGGCACTACACATATGTTTCATCCCTGTATGAGACACCTCAGAGGATTGCATCTACGAAGCCAGCACTAAGAATCGAACCCAGAACCTTTAGTATCGTGCACGAATGCCTAGCAACTAGACCACTGAGTTGGTATCCAGGGGTGTTCATATTTAACTTGAGTCAGTTTGTGATAATGAACAGCAATATTTCAATGGGTAAGGTGGTTAACTGCTTCACACCCAACATGGCTGGACTCTACTAGTCACGTCTCCTAATTAGAAACCCTAGAATTACCTTTCGAAATCAGTCGCTAGTGAGAACATGATAATTGTTAGTGTAGCGGATTGTAGATATTACTAAATTTTCATAGAATACATTATAGATTTTCCCCCCTGTTGATTCATCTTCTTGATTATATCCTATAGGGTATTTATGTTCTATTCTTTCAAATATTTTCAAATACTTTAGTATTTCAGATACTTTAGTTGCTTCTAGATGTCACAGACTAACTATGGATCATTTAACCTATTCAAAATTATGGAAAGCAAACTACATAAAGATACTAAAATCTAACATTGAATATATCTATTAGAATGTCACCTATTATTTAGCTGTTCACCTTAGTTGTTGATATACATTCCTCAGAGTATCAAGTATGTACTACACTTTAAAAAGTCATTGAAAATAAAAACCCTTAGTTCGTGGCAAGTATGCTTTCACTGACGAGTCAGTTTTACCAGCTGGGAAACCTTAAAATGATTCTGAAGAATAAATAAATACATTAATAAGATAATTAGGTCATCTATTAAATAAAACTAAGGATATTTCCATGGTACAAGTGAATTATAGTCTGCTATATTATCTCTATTAAGAGATTATTTATGAATGAATAAGTAAACTCAAAACAATCGATTCTAGTAGTATGGATCCTCGTACATCATTTTAAGGATAGTAAGTAAGAGTAATTCTGCCTATTATAATCAAGCCCTTAAAAAAATCAATACTTTTTTTCAGTAGTTGAGATCATGAGTCACTTGAAGTTAGATCAACATGGAAAATCTGGATGGCCGTTTCGTCCTATTGTGAGACTCCTCAGCAATGCGCCTATAGACTTATAACTTATGAAAAACTACAGAAAATAATAGAATACTAAACATTTACCTCTTAATGGATTATAACTCAACAATACATAACAGAGGAATTAATCTTTCATTTCTCAAGGTGAACTAAACTGGAAACCAAGTATTGGTATTATTTGTTTAAATCTTCCCATTGATGTTTAAGACTGCAATTGATCTGTCTCTTATTGACCATATGTGCATACTGTGCGTATTGCCTCGATATAGCCTTAATTCACAAGCATTGTAAGCAGAGATGGATAGTGGTTAGCAGTGAAATTTAGGACGTGCGTTTCGTCCTATTTGGGACTCGTCAGCTAATTATACCTGCATCTGAGGGTTGATGTTCACTCTGGGACTCGAACAAAGGATAAAAAATGAATTCAAACTTCACTCAATTGCACAAGTAAGTGGCTATCAGAACTCACTGGCCGAGTGGATAACGCGATGGTGTTTGAAGCGAAAGGTACTGAGTTGAAGTTCCTCCCAGAGTGAACATCAACTCTGAGATGCCGGGTACATCCAGCTGATGAGTTCCAAATAGGACGAAGTGATGCACGTCCTAGACTTCACTGCTAGCCACTATCCATCTTTGCTTACAATCATTTGTTGTTAGTTATGATATTTTTTTATTTAAAATTTTAATTTCCTACTTTCTATAAAATCTTAACACAAGTTCTAACATGAAAATGGATTTACATCAATTTGTCAGTATATATATCTATGTATATACATGGAGTATGATCTGATGATGTATAATAGATCGGTTTCAATGTGAATTACACATTCATAAAAACAATTTTTTCTCTATTTATTTATGCATATGAACAAACAATGAATGTTACAATCTGTCAAACAGAATTATCATCTCTTTATACAATGCCAAAGTGTACATTATTAATGTGAAATCTGCTCTATATATATAGAGAGAGAGGGGGAGCAAAATGGTTACAGTTCTATTAACAATAAAGATTATTCATATAAGATAAACTATAATAACACATTTCACTTTACTTATCATCATCACCCTCCCCCCTACCGATAAAAAAGGGAACATTATTAATAACCGACTGATAAAAAGAAATTCGGTATAAGCAACTTATTAACAGACTGTTTCAACAGTTTAATAATTTGATTGACCAGTAAGGAAATTTCGTAGAACGGAAAAAAATGTAAAGGAAATATGTAAGTAGAGGAGATTCTGTCTCTGTGTACAGAGAGAGAGAGTGAATATTTGAATGAATGTTTAACTGTTAGGTTTCAATGACCCTGAGGGAATGTATGTGTCAATCATTATGGTATTTTAATTTTAAAATTCCCATATGGTAACACATTTTATTCATAACGAATTAATTATACTGTTAAGATATTTAAAAGATTTATATAAAAAAACGTCTACATAACATACTGTTTATTTCTAAATGGAGTTTATGGAGATGATTGAATTTCATGGTTTATATTATGAACTGATCTTAATTGAGGTAAGATGGTGGTTGGAGGTGGTCAACAGGAAGCCCTGGACCCGGGTTTTGTGCTACTTGGCACTCGTCAGCAGGGCGTACCTGTAATCTTGAGGGAACTGATGCTCCCTGATGGATTCGATCCCGTGTCACTCAGCTTCACAGTCAGAGGACTTGACACGCATGACATTGATCACCACCCAGTGATCAATCAATTGTGACTGATCTTGATTAGACAACTTTTGAGAGCCGCGAGGCATTAGACGATTGTTTTTTTTCTAGTATGAGACTTTTTGACTGTGAGGTTAGACATGGAGATCATCGGATCTGACTCATTGAGTTAAGGGCTAAACGATCCCCACGAGACTTGAAGATCCTGGGTTCAATCTCTAAACAGGTCATAGACACTTATTACCTGTAAGTTCCATATTAGAAGAAGACAACTATCCAGCGCTTTCTGGTTTTCAACAATTATATAACTTGAATAACGTTAATTTGAATAATTTTCCCGTTATACCAAATTTGAAGATTAATTACAGTATCGGTGATTAGTATACATTGATTAGTCTTCATAATTCCATTTTATCCTCTATTATTAGTGGATTATCTCCATAATACTAGTGATTGTTTTAGGTTGTCACGGATAGAATTTTACAATTTTAAATCACAGGTACATTGTAATGCCATAGTTATCTGGTTGACTAAAATGTTCTTTTATTGCAACTAAACTTTACTACTGATATCAATTATAAGTATGAAGTCATAACATTAAAAAAATACTTTTATGCATTGCAGAATAACTTATAAAATACGTTGAATGTGGTTAGATTTGGAATTCAGGACTTGCGTTTCTTTCTGTTTAGGATTCGTCAGTTGGATTTACTTGTATCTTAGATTCGATATCCACTCCGGGATTCACCATTAACTAAGGGACTCCGTTCTATCTAGCTGACGAATCTCGAATAGAACTAAACGCGTGTCTTGGATTCTACTGTTAGTGACATTCCATCTGTTCTACATAAACTTGTGTCGAAATGACTAAATCAGTGCAATCTGCACAGGATCCTCACATATCAACTAGAACTGATGAAATTTCAGTCAAAATATCAGCATCGGAATAACCTGAACCATTGAAAATTAATTTTATTATAAAATAAAACTTACAGTTAGACGTAAGATAGCATACTCTATGCAGTTTACCACTGTTAACAAATTTTTATCCCATTGTACATGTGTATCCTTAGATTCCAGTCATTTAATCATGATATTAGTTCTGTAAGTTTTTAGTCATGTAACTTTTAAATAATCTTTGGAGGTATGATACATCAATTATGTAATTGCTGCAAAGGTAATTAACTATAGTCAGTAGGTAAGAGGTAATGAACTTTTGCTCTGTGTTGATTGAAACTCACCAATAAAAATTTTCTGGAATTTTGAAGAAACTGATTTTATTCGAACTCAATCAGCATGTGTTTCGATTTTCCCTGACCAGGGAATAATCTGAGCTAAAATACAACCATACTAACTAGACCATAACTCATTTAGTTAATAAGATGGATTATCTTATATTTCGGTTAATAAGCTAACCTTTCTGATTATAAAGCAGGTTTTTAAATGAATGCAAAATATTAGATGACTTTGTATTTGTAACCTTACAATATAGATTGACTTTAGTTAAAGAGCCAGTGAAAACTAGAAAGCACTTATGACGAGTCCCATACTATTGAGAGATAGTTACTCAATGACAAGTAAACTTCAACCATGTTAAACATACGATAGAAATCACCAGTAACAACGAATGATGATCGCACGATATCATAGGTCAATTGAAATTATAGCTGCAAACCATTGGATGTTGACTCAATGGTCTAAACGTCAAGGGTTTGCTATGAGATCTATACGTCCTGGGTTTGACCCCTGGTGGGATCGTGAATACGCAATAGTGAAGAGTTCCGTATGAAGGCAAAACACCCGCCCCCAGCACATTCTGGCTGTCAATGGTTCTTTAACTAGAATTATTCATTGATATAAAACTACTGTCATCATGTACTAATAAATCTACATATTGACCTTTTGTTTGACTCAATCAAATAAGATTCAAGTGAACATATGAAGAGATTAGAATATTTATTCTTTCTTAATTCTACTGAACACCTGATAATTGAAACAAAATCACAATTTCCTTTTCTTTTTTCTCCTCTACTTTGGATTATTTTTGTCGGTCGATCAGCTTGATTGACACACTAGTTCTCTTCTTTTGTAGTTTTATTTATCCAACAAAAAAAGAACAACTTGAGATTCACTTAATTGATAACAATAATGTATACTAATTGATTAAGAAATATGATCTGAAAATTTGGAACCGACAATCAAATGAGTATAATCAGTGTATTAAATAAACATGACTACATCTTACAATATACTAATTAAATTATCAAAATATAGTTGTAAGCATAAGTCAATTGAAGCTAGACCACCATGGAAAACCCGTAATATTAACTTTAAAAAAAAGTTATTTCTACATAGTACATATGATAAACAAAGAGTTGTTGAGAAAATTACTTACTTACTCCTGTTACCCCCTTGCGGAGGAGCTTAGGCCGTCCATCAGAGGAAATATTGAACATGAACATAAAAATTACTTTTAATTAACATGTTCGCAGTAGATTTCAATTTGTTTATATACATAATATTATCCAGAAAGAAAATAAGCGGTTTGTTAAAATTATAAACGACAGGAAGTTTCTTTTGTAGTATCGGTTGATATGGACAAGTCAATTCACCTATCCATCATAAGTCATGTTTTCACCTTGTTAGATATTCGCTTATTTACCCTGACCATTTGTTTATGAGCGTAGGCATGTGTACACTTCTTATCCTATTTGTCACATGTCTGTCATTTATTCTTGTCGGACTATAAATATTGATTAACGCTTAATTAAAGTGAGTTGGCTTACTCGCCATCTCCAATGCGCATCATTTATGCTTCGCTTGCTGATATTTGCTAATATGCTTATAACTTTCTGACCTGCGTCATTTGTCAATAAAACTGTAGCTGCCGCTTCTCTTTGCCTTCTGATTTTATGCGCCTTTAAGATTGGTATTATAACGGTTATCAGGGTGAACGATTAACGAAGCATGGAACTACACACTTTTTTTAAAAAAAGAAACAATATTACTTACAAACTGTAATTATATTTCATGAATTCATTCATTAAATTATAATGAAATTTACAATAAACAACCAATGATTTGAATTATACTTTTTGGGATAGTGATTAGCAGTTGAATTGAACAGATGAGTTTCGTCTTGTTTAGATCACGTCAGTAAGATGTACCTAAGATCTCAGCATAGTTTGAACTGAGGGCTTTCATTATCTTACTGTGTATGGAATAAAGTTTTACGCCAGTTATTTGAAACCTTATAGGCTTCATCTTCAACTTTAAAAGAATCGCAATATAGTATGTTCATACAGGTTATGACTGCAGTCTAGTGAACTTAAACAAATAGACTATTTTAATTCACATGACCACTATCTAAGATAATTGACGTGACCCATTTGGTTATTATAGCATGAATTTAGGACTGCAACAGAGATGTCTTTTTAGTAGGTCTATTCCTTTTTTATAAATACATATATACATACCCACTTATTTTTTATCATCCAACAAAAGACCGCCGAGACATCCACATTTTCTTTATAATTGTAAATACATGTTTCAAGTTAATAAGATTTTATCCCAGAGATTAGTATGTACAACTTACGTGCTATCGTTTAAGTTTACTTTTTAAAGCGACTAACTTAAGGTGGTGGCTGAAGGACAATAACACACATAAATTAAACACGTACAATCATTAATCTTTGAACATAGTGTTAAACAAGAATAGAAACGGTATAATTAGTGTCATTTAGACATAATTCAATAAATATGAATATAATATTGACACATTTTCCCAATAAATGACTGGGATTTCGATTTAGTTGTGTTCTCTATGCTAGATGATTCAGTGTGAGGGGGGTAGGCTCTCATTGTTGTTCTTAACCATATCACCAGAGCCTGTCGTGTAGATGTAACATTCTAAATGATTCCACTAGTTATTAAACTCAAGCCGGGAAGAACCAAACAGTCATTTATTACTATTATAGGACTCTTCAGGAGGGCCTACTCACGATCCTATAAGGGATTGAACTCAAAACCTTTGAGGTCTGTCGACAAACATTTAACCTCTAGATTAGTGAATCAACATCCGATAGTATATATGACTTGATCTAGTTAAATTATAATATTGTGCAACCATCATCTATTGACTTCTGTGATTTACTGTCTAACATTCAACATGGTTGAACTCCACTAGTCCCAGCTTATCACTAGAACTCTTGGAATTACGTTTCAAAATCGTTCAATAGTGAGTACATGATAATTACCATTTTGGAGTTTTGTGATGATTATTGAACTATTGTATTCGTTCCAAATATCTAGAATGATAATCAATACTCCACACTTAAGTTATCTACCTCAGTGGTAACGTCTCTGACTATGAAGCTGAGTGACACGGGATTGAATCCATCAGGGAGCACCATTTCGCTCAAGATTACAGGTACACCTTGCTGACGAGTGCCAAATAGCACGAAACCCGGGTCCAGGGTTTCCTGTTGACCACCTCCAACCACCATCTTAACTCAACATTTTCAAATCAATTATTGAAATCCCTACTCATATGTATCTTCATAATAAGAACTAGATTACTGTTGTTTCTTTACAATTTTGTTTGATGACAATCGGTTAAGTGATCGATCAATGTGTTTATTTAACCTACAAAACTGATTTACTATATGGAAACATAATGTATTATGTATAAATAACTTCAACACTAACTGACATGTTCCTTTGAGGCATTAAACTTGCCCATAAAAATTGTCTTACATTTTTGCAAAAATAATTTCCCCCGTCAATCAAATTATAATGTTATTAAGAAATCTTAACAGATAATTAATTTTTATCAGAAGAGGGGGGGGGTTGTGGAGATTGTAGTAATTTAATAGTTGAATAAGTGAGTCGATTAAAGCTAAACCACCATGGAAAACCTGAAAGCACTGGACTATCGTTTCATTCTAGTATGGGACTTTTCAGTGGTGAGTATTCAGAATATCACTACTAGTCTAACTTAACGCCTTCATATTTCGTAACAAACATATGATCATGTAGATTAATTTTAAAACTTCATTTATTTCACAATATTGCGAAACAACTATGTAATACTGCTTCTTTGACGAAGCTGATGAATATGTGAGATAATCGTCAATACTGACATGATAAATGATTATCTACGAACGTTAGTATATCTTGATAAATTAATCTATATACTATCATATTTTAAGTCTCAGAATGAACATCAACTCTGAAATGCAGATACATCCAGCTGACGAGTCCCTAATAGGACAAAACGCGCTTCAAACTGGATTCCACTGCTAGTCACTATCCATCTTTGCTTATAATGCTTATGAATTAAGGCTATATCGAGGCAATTTATTTATTTATTTATTTAAACACATAAATATTGGTACAAGGAAGCATCAGATAAATATGCACCTCACAAATCTCATTCGACTTGTGTGAGGGCTGTGATATTGCCCAGGTTCCCAGACTGAAGCAGGTGGTTTTCTTAGGGGGTCACACCAGGAGCCTTTGACCTAAATGTCTAATCCACAAGGCAGTGGAGCATCGTGAGGAGATGCAGTTCCATGGTAGCCGGTGATCAACGGTTGATTCATACGCCATTTGTTCCCTCAGAATACTGGAGTCCATGTGCACCATTGGTTTGGAATCAGGGTTTTCCAACTCCCCTAGGTGAACTTTCCATGTCCACCAACCCGGTTAAAGCGCCGTACATTCGCTTTTCGTCCTCTCACTTTCGTAAACAACACCCCCGCCACGAGAAGGCAGTGAGTAGGACTTCCCTGGCAGAGGCTATATATTCGCTGGCCATATGAGAGTATTTCGAGAGGGAGAGGTGACTCTCCCCACTCTCGGTCGTACCAGGGCATTTGGGGGTTTTCCATGGTGGTCTAGTTTCAATTGACTCACGCTTTCAACTATAATAAATACTAAATCTCCACAAAACCCCTTCTATAATCGAGGCAATACGCATAGTATGCACATATGCCAATAAGAGACAGATCAATTGCAGTCCTAAACATCGATAGGAAGATTCAAACAAATAATACTAAGTGAATTTAAACTTCACCCCAATGCACAAGCAAATGGCTATCAGGATTTACTAGCTGAGTGGATAACGTTTGAAGCGAACGGTACTGGGTTCGAGTCCCAGAGTGACATCAATGCAGAGATGAAGGTACATCCAGCTGAAGAATCCCAAACACGATGGAACGCGCGTGCTGGATTCCACTGCTATCCATTGTCCATCTTTGCTTATAACTACCATATTTCTATTGTAAAACAATTCATTTTCATGGATAGATAAATATTTGGTATCGACAAATGATAATGATCTGTATAATTTATGTAATATTGAAAATGGGCATATAACAATCAACATTTTCTGGGAATATAAATCTCGTTCAATCGAATCATTAATTAATTGTATAAGGAACGTGTAACAGTTGTCATTGGATGATAGTTTAATTTTATGTAACAAAAGCTTGTTTTAATATAGTTGAGGATGGCGAACATGATTAATCATAAATCAGGACAAAATGACTTCTTTTATTTCAGAGATTTACATTAACTGTGCGTATAAAGAGTGTTGCTCTGGTTGTTAGAAGGTGCATCGGGCTCGTGACTTCCGAAAAATTTCGGCTTTCATCATGAGGCGTCATAATTATTCCTTCAACTTCCAGGGCAGAGTTTAAATGGTTTGAATAATTTTCTCTGGTTAGCGTTTTTTTTAGCGAGTTATTTTTTCTACGGGATGGGGTCGCTAACCCCATGCCCAAACCTTCTCTTTTACCCAGGCTTGGGACGGTCAGTAACAATTTATTAATCACTGAGTAGTGATCAATCAATTGTAAATATCTCGCTGTTACTATAGATCAGTGAATCCCGAAAATAATTTATTGATAATGTCTCAGACACACTGCGCCGGAAAGTAAAAGCAGATATGAAAAGGATGAATAACAACTGAAAAGAACTTTAAAGGATTGCCCAGGACAGGGTTGGACAGAGAAAACTGGTGTGCAGCCTATGCTCCTCCACGAGGGGTAACAGGCGTAAGTAAGTAAGTCTCAGACTGTGAAATCGATTTACGGGAGTTCAAGGCCCAATGGAATATATATATTTACACTCAGTTATTGAAGTGAAATCCCAACTAAATCAGTCAGCGGTCATTTTTTATTACCAAATTGATAGAGTACTAAGCTATCACCGAGGCCTTTCAACCCGATCTAACAATCATTTGAAGTACTGCTTTTTGTACGTTTATATACTCAATGTCTAAGTCATTCCGGTTTTATTAATTGATTGATGATTATATGTACAGAAGAGAAATAATCAATAACTCAAAAATGTCTTGACCGGTTAAATGATTAGACTACTACAAAACAACAGAACTTCAGATTTTTCATACCTGAAATCATGAGTCAATTGAAGCTAGACCACCATGGAAAACCTGGAATCAATGGACGGCCAACTCGTCACATTATGGGACTCCTCAGCAGTGTGCATCCACGATCCCGCACTCGCGAGATTCGAATCCAGGACCTACCAGTCTCTCGCCAGAGCACTTAACCGATAAACCACTGGGCCGGAATCCGACGGTGTTAATGTCTAACTTCAACCAATCCAAAAAGTTTGAGCAACTGTTCACCATTTGTCTTCAGTGAGTTGTTATCTCACAACAGAACTTCAAATAATAACCTTTTCCTAGCCGATTTCTTTCTTTTTCTTTGTCTCTACTTGATTAATAAATAAGGTCATATTAGAATAGTCATCTATATATATCTATTCATGCATATGTTCTATTCAATTTGCTTAAATGACATTATATTACATAATATGAGTTGCTAAGATAAGTCACGCGACAAATGATATCCAATAAGAGTCATTTTCATTTAGATTAAAATGTAATCGAAAACTTAATTTCCTATCAATTTCTTTTGTTTCTAAGAGGAAATGAAAAAAAACTGGAAAACAACAGTCCACCACCACAAATCCTTTAAGATAGCAATAATGAATATTGTGTAAAAGAAAATAAGGCATATTAGATTGAGTGGATGGATCATTATTAGTAGTATGATTATATGAGTTAAAGAAAAGGTAAGATTTCCCTATAACATAATCAATCATTAAATGTATACACCCATAGGCTATTATATACTTTGAATAGAAAGAATATTTACCTTTCTTTTATGAGTATATTATCTCGTATTACTTTGGAGTGAAAAATAGAGACTTGATGTTTTATCTTTGAATGAAATGAATTTAAGTATAGATTGTGAATGATTCATGTTATTATATCATATTATATTGATGAATAAAGGTTAGTGAAGAAGGAAGGCAATTCAACGAAAAGAATTTTCTTTTTGATGATTTCATTCACTTAAGTTATACAATTGTCAGAAGGGTTTTTGTGGTGGTTTTAGTAATTTTTTATAGTTGAAAGCGTGAGTCAATCGAAGCTAGACCATCATGGAAAACCTGGAAGCACTGTTTCATCCTATTGTAGGACTACTCAGTGGTGCGCATCTACGATCCCGCCTCATGAGATTCAAACTCGGGCTCAGTAGTCTAGAGGTTAAGCATTCGCTCGCGAGACCGATAGGTCTTTGGTTCGAACCTCGTGAGGCGGGATCGTGGATACTCACTGATGAGGAGTCCCATAATAGGACGAGTTGGCCGTCCGGTGCTTCAATATTTTCAATGGTGGTCTAACTTCAATTGACTCATAATTTCAATTATACAATTGTATTTATAATCCACTTCATTTACTAAAATAGTATACTATAATGAGATAGAAAGGTGTTAATTAATTTGAAGAAAATTGGAAGTGATTTGTCGTCAAGACTTGAAAAACAGATAATGAAAAGATATTATGTAATAATCGGTTAATGAATAAGTGGTAAGGTGTAATAATTGGCCATTTGATAGTCATTAAGAACAGAATTATTAAAAGTATTAACAATTGCTAATGGATAGTTGTGAAGATAATTGGTAAGGAGTAGGAATAATTAAATAAATAAAAAACGATAGATTATGAAAGATAAACAGAAAAGTTAGAAATGAAGGGTTGAACATATTGTTTTTGTACTCAAAGGTTAGGCTTAAACTGATCGATAACAATAGACTTTGCTGTACATAAGTTTTATAGTTCGCATTCTTGCCGAGCCAACTCTTCTGACTGTATGTTTAATTTTAAAGGAGGCTTCTAGTGAAGTGAATTAGTCGACTAGATGCTCCAATATTGAACTTTTTACTGAATTCTGTAATACTTTGGAGATCTAGGCAGAGCTCGTTTTGTGAAACCAATATAACCTGATCTAAATGAGTAAGTAAACTGAAAGGTGAGATAAAATATTTACTAAGTAGTTGTAAGTAGTTTGTAAGATAATCTGATTGACCTCGATAAAGTGCAATTTGTCATTCGTCAGCAAGGTATATTTGTAATCGTTAAGGAATTAATGTTCCTGGTTGAGTCCGATTCCATATCTGTTTTAAATATTACTGTTAAGCAACTATTCATATCAAGATTAATTTCTTATTATGTAGTAAGATATAAATGATCCATCCAGTAAATACATACTTAAGGAAAATAGTTTTACAAAACACAATGAATATTGAGGTCTCTTTATGAAAATATTACTTTCAAGAAATGAAAGACCTGTTTCAAGTAGATTACATATTTCAATGTGAGATATGCTATTCATTTTATCAACTTCTACTTATTTATTTATTTACTTACTTACTCACTTAATTACTTACGCCTGTTACTCCAAATGGAGCATAGGCCGCCAACCAGCATTCTCCGACCCACTCTGTCCTGGGACTTCTTTTCTAGTTCTATCCAATTTTTCTTCATTCTTATCATGTCTGTCTCCATTTCTCGGCGTAGTGTGTTCTTTGGTCTTCCTCTTCAGGACTCCATGTGAGGGCTTGCCTTGTGACGTAGATGGGTGATTTCCTCAATGTGTGTCTGTTATAAAGATAGTATACTTGTTATAACGCTAGGGTTTCTTGTTATAACAGTCCTTTCACTTTTTACACGTATGTGGGACGTTAATTTACCTTGAACGAATATCTACACTAGATTCCCACACAGTGTCTATTCTACAGGGTTTCAACGCAACTCAGATCAAGAACACGAGACTAGCCTGACTAGAACATCAATATATTTCCACACCAAAATCTGATACAATCCAACAACAAGAACAATCAATCAATAATAATCAGGATAGGGGAATATATGACACATATAACACTTGTCACACTATCCACATGTCTGACTCAGCAAAACAATCAATCATTATCATTCTCGCTCACATATCAGTGTCCTATCCAATTCCAGCGCTTCCTCCTGATTTCTTCCTCCGCTCGAACCTGGTTTGTTCTCTCCCACAGTAACTTGTTGTTGATAGTGTCTGGCCAACGGATCCGAAGTATCTTGTGTAGACAACTGTTGATAAACACCTGTATCTTCTGGATGATGGCTTTCGTAGTTCTCCACATCTCCGCCCCATACAGTAGAACTGTCTTGACATTTTCATTGAAAATTCTGATCTTGATTTTGGTTGACAATTGTTTTGAGTTCCAGATGTTCTTCAGTTGTAAATATGTTGCTCTTGCTTTGCCGATCCGCGCCTTCACATCTGCATCAGATCCACCGTGTTCTAACAACTTCTACCCATTGTGCTAATGTAGTAATCACAAATAGAGTCAATGAACATTTACCCTAGGTTCTACGTTGATTATAATTAACGGAGTGTTCAGATTATAATATTTTTAACCAAACCAATTATTTGTTTAAAATAAACCATTATGAAACAAATTCATGTTTCTAAGCAAAGGTGGATGGTGGCTAACAGTGGAATCCAGGACGTGCGTTTCGTCCTATATGGGACTCGTCAGCTAGATGTACTTACCATAGAGGCATGACATAAAGTTCAATGTTAATAATTATTATTAACAGGAATATACTTAACGTTGTCATAATGGATGAGAAAATCTTCAGAAATATTTTTTTTTCAGTCAGGTTAGAGTAACATTGAAGTAGCATCTTAAGAAATATAAATAGAATTAGAAATACTGGATTCTGTTTATAGACAATGGTATTTCTAGTATTAAAGTTTCAATAACACAATTTGATTTCAACTACCTAGTTTGATGCACACGCAAACTCGTCACTTGGTCAGATTTTCATTCAGAAATAAGTGGGGGTAAGGGCGGAAGAGATTACATGAACTCAGCCTGTCATATAATACAAATCTAGAAATAAAATTTGATAGCAGTTTGCTAGTATCCAAAATGTTGTTGAGTTTTTGAGGATCGCTTTGCATATTTAAATGATTAATGTCATAACGAAAGTGAACCATTTATTCTAGTACTTAAAATAAAGAGGGACTCAAGAACTCCTTGGAAGATCAAGGTCCCATCATTAGTCCAGTATGAAGTCATGGCTGATGATTGTTGAGTGATTCCAAATGGGGACGAAACAGACAACTAATACACTTCTATCTGTTACGGCTTATTTAGTGGACAAGAATTTTTGTATTGAAACTCTTCTCCAAAATATTCTCCCTAATGAGTAACTGAACTTCACAGTATACTCGTCGTTACTATTTACAATTATCTTTCAGTTTATACTTAACTGATTTTTATCTGTTTGGTTACATTATTTCTATTGGGACCCAAACCCATTACTTCCGCTTCGAAAGCTAATGCATTATTCATTGAAATACTATATCCCAATGATCATTAACGTATTCGGCTAATATAATATTTGTTTCATTATTAGTAAGGATTTAAGTTATCCTGTCATTGATATTTAAAAATGAGTTTCTCGAGCAAAGACTTGTCAAAACTCACACCTGAACATTAACAATAGAATAACTGAAATCTTTACTGATAATAAATATCAACATCAGACGAGTTGAACAAATTAGTAACTATCTGAACTCAGTAGCTAATTTACTAACTTAATGGCGTCTGAAGTGAGAAGTATCTGGTTAGAATTCCAATGTAAACATCAACACATGTGCAGATTCATCCAGCTGACAAGTTCCATCAAAGAAGAAACAAGCCTTATAGATTCTATTACTAACCATAATTCATCCCCTTCTATAAAAGAAAACTTGTTTAGTTGATATGACACTTTCATGGTTTGTTTTGTAGATACAAATGAGTTTTACATTATAATTTATTAGTCTAGATTTTCCTTGTAACTTATCTTTTCAGATCAATCTTCATGGCATAATATCATCATTCTTTATGATCGTAAATGAAAGCTTAATTAGGGTGAGACTTGTTTTACTAAATACATTTTGTTGTTGTTGTTATTGATTTATCACCATGTGTAATTTCATTTTGATCTCATTCATCTACTTAACAAATAAAGGGGGACAAATGTTTTTTACCCTATGATACTGTCATTGTGTTATCATCATGATATAATGACATTAAAATTGAATAAACCATAGGAAAAGATCTTTTACAATAATTTACCTTTGAACTAATTATAATCTATTTAGCCCCCCTTTCCCCCCCCTGCTCCCCCCCCATCATCGTCATCATCAAAATTTTAACTTTTCATTAATTTTCAATTTCCTCTTATCAGTTTGATGATTTTATCAAATTAAGATCGATTGTTGAAAATGTAAATTTGAAAGTCGAAAGGTAGAAAATAGATAAAAATCATTAGGAGAAAAAAAAAGGTTAATTAAGAATTATGATTATTATTGAATAGGGTATCTTTAGAGAATTCTTTTTGGATTCTTTGAAGTGGGGGATGTCTTTAATCGTAAATGGAATGTAACAGCTGCTCAATTAGATCATTTGAATGATATGCAACAGGGTATCTAACTTTTATTCTTTATTATCAAAGAATTGGACATTTGGAATATGTTTCATGTAGATAAATAAATGAATCAAACTATTTTGTGTTTGATTCATGAATTAAAATTCTTTATTAATTAATAAGCTCTGACAATCAAAATCATAAAATTTCAATGATTACGTTTTATATATGATTAGATTTATAGGTTGTATTCATCAGAGATTGATGTAGGTTGGGTTACTGGTGAAAACTAGGAAACATTGGATATCTGTTTAGTCCTGATATGGGTATAATCAAGATAATGCATCCACCACACTATCAGAAATCGAACCCAGGACATTTAGGTTTCACATTGAGTTGGACTTTAACGATATACGCTTCCGAATTCATCCAATTCATGATGTACCCCGATGACCATCAAATTATGTGTGTGGTAGTTATTCCACTGCCAAAGTGGCTGAATCAATCACTTTCCTTGGTTTGATCACTGCTGGTGTTGTGATTGTTTACTACTGAGGAGTTCCATACTGGGACTAAACACTATCATCGTTCTTCTGAACAACAACATCAGCACATACTTCAAAAGACTACAGAATTCTAATTTCTGTGACGGCAAATACTTTGAAAAAGTTGGAAGAAACGGTTCTGATAAATTATTCATACTTATATCCTTAATACCATGTGTAAACGTAATAAAGATTTTCATCTAATTATAAAACCGCCGGCATTTGACGGTGTTAATGTCTAACTGGTAGGTCCTGGCGGGATCGTTGATGCACACTGGTGAGGAGTCCCATAATAGGACGATTTGACCGTCCAGTGCTTCCAGGTTTTCCATGGTGGTTTAACTTCAATTGACTCATGATTTCCACTATGATAATATGATTGTTTGCTTAAGTCAATATATTGGGATAATGATCATATGTCCATTGATTGAATCGACTAGTTTATCTGTTTATCTATTTATTTATCTATTTGACCCTAAGAAGAATTCACCTGTCATAAAGTAGAAGAAGAAAATTGATGATAAACCATTGTCAAGTTAAACATTTTTTTTAGTCAGCATGATATTTTTCTTTT
Source organism: Schistosoma rodhaini (assembly GCA_944470415.2). Lineage (NCBI taxonomy): Eukaryota > Metazoa > Platyhelminthes > Trematoda > Strigeidida > Schistosomatidae > Schistosoma > Schistosoma rodhaini. Next base: position 37,316,226 of record OX104038.1, read on the forward strand.
TATCTCAATTACAATTTAGAACAGCTGATCAAGGGAGAAAAATCATTTTAACCTATTTTTGAATCTTTCAAATTCATTGTTCCTTTCATTTTATGACTATCTTAGTGAATAATTCACCTTATCTTTATCGAATGTATATTAAGGTTGATTGAAGCCTTGGCTATATGGAAATTGAACCCCCCCCCTTTATAGTTTTATTAATCTGTCGAATTATTTTTTTGTTTTTTTTTGTTTAACCTGTTTTTTAATTATAAAGGGTGGAATAGGATATTTTCATATAATTAACCTTTTACATCATTAGACAGTTATTTTTTATCTTCTAATTTATGGGTTTCTAAACACATGTGCTTCCATGTTTTCCATGGTGGTTGTGGTGGTCTATATTCGATATTATCCCTAAACTTTGTATATTGTTCGTCCTAGTAACCGTTACTTGATAACGTGCATCCAGCTGACGAGTCCCAGATAGAACGAAACGCGCATCCTGGATTTCATTGCTAGTTATCATTCATCTTTGCTTATAAAGCTTATGATTTAAGGCAATATCGAGGCAGTCCACATAGGATGCACATATGGTCAACACGAGACTGATCAATTACAGTCCTTAATAACAATAGGAAGATACAAGCGAACTACCCTAAGCGAATTTATTTTTTCCATGGTTGTCTTTTATCACCTTACGGTTTCTGACTTATGAGAATAACTGGAAACTATTAAGATGAAATTCATTTCTGTTGTCTTGTACAGTACACTGTTGAATAATTTATAATTTATTTGTTTATGAAGTTTCTGGAGATGGTTAAATTTTAAACTTAATATCGCGAAGTGGCATTAATGAATCATTGAAAACAATGGGACATTGAATAGTTGTTTTGTCCTGAAATGGGACTTCTTAATAGTCCGCATCCACAAACTCATTGAGAATCGAAATAAGAGCCCTCAGATCTTACGGTGGGAGTTTAATTTTTACATTGTTGAGCCGGCGTCCAAGGACTTGTATATTTAACATCAGTCGATTAACTGTATTATGCGACCATCTACCAATTTCATTGGTAAATAGATGCTTCAAGCAATAAACCCCTTATACTAGTTATGATCATAGGGACTAACTAAAAAAGGTAGTTCCTGAAGTTCCAATGAGAAGCCATGATTGATGAAGTTCATTCAGCTATAAATTAGTCTTATAATTTAAATACATTATAGTTTGCAATCTTTGTTCGTTCAAGTATAAGTATGGTACATTAAACACATAAATTATCCAAGGACAAATGTCAATCACTGTTAGCTGAAGATAGATAATATATGAGAGAACAGATCATACAAATATTGTGGGGTGAATATCATAAGGAGCCACTTCATGCACATCCGCTAAAACCACTTTTTATAGCTTCTCTATTTGGGTTCATCAAATATTTTACACTGCATCAAACAAGTTATATTTCTCTACAAATATCTCTAAACAATTCATTTATTTTAATAGTTGAGATCGTGAATCACTTGAAGCTAGACTACCATGGAAAGCCTGGAAGCACTGGACGGCCGTTTCGTCCTATTGTGGGACTCCTCATCAGTGCGCATCCATGAGCGCCTAACCACTAGACCACTGAGCAGGCATCCAACGGTGTTAATGTCTAACTTCAACCAATCTACGAAATTGAGCGACACATCCACCAATGTCTTCAGTGAATTACTATCTCACAACAGACTTGGTTGAACTTCACTGGTCTCAATTTCGTGGATCGGTTGAAGGTATACATTGGCACCGTTGGATGCCGGCCCAGTGGTCTAGTGGTTGGGCGCTCGCGTGCGAAACTGATAGATCCTGGGTTAAAATCTCATGAGACGGTATCATGGATGCGTACTGATGAGGTGTCCCGAAATAGGGCGAAACGGCCGTCCAGTGCTTCCAGGCTTTCCATGGTGGTCTAGCTTCAAGTGATTCATAATCTCAACTATTAAAATCACTATAATATCTACAAAACCCCTTCTGATAACTCATTTATTGTCAAGAAAATCTTTTTTTATCACTTAAATCTTCTGACATTTTATGTAGGTCGTTCAAATATTGTATTTATGCTTATAATTTAAAAATATAAAGTCAAAGAGATTGGAGGTTTTTTTTTCTAGACCCTGGATAAGTCATTTTATTGTTTAATGTAATCTCAGTTCTGTCTTTGCTCATCATTTGCACCAGAGAACTTGGATTTGACAGTGGACTTGTGAACTCATACTGTATGTAATAAATTGATGGTCAATATATTCATTGAATGTAATTTAACTTTAAAAGACAAATTACTTTTTCAACTAACTAGGGCTACAGATAGTAGATAGTGTAAGCATCTATTATTTTATGTGTAATATTTCAATAAATTTCGCTTCCGGTCTGACTCATCTAAATCAATATTGAAAGATTAGACAAACATGACATTAGTGTAGTGAACAAGAACACGATTGGGGACAATGGAATCTATTGTAACACGAAATTACAGAATATCTCAGTAAAATATGAGAACCATATCGTAAATAGTTAATTTGCAAATTATTAATCAATTGACTCAATCTTGACCATTCCTTCTGTAAATGTCAGTTCATCATCTCCGATTATTATTGTACACGCATTTTCACACCAATTGCATTTCGTTCCTGTTCTTTCCTTATCAATCTCCTACTGAAATACATTCTATGACTGACCATCACTACATACTAATTCTGTGTATATAAGTAACCCACACCATATTAGTTCTAACTAGATAATCAATTAGTTTTACATGTCTCAGCTCTACAAGTGACTAATTAAGACTGAAATAGCTCATCAGGAACATCACAAACAACGAGTGAGTGAGTGACATGGATTTGAATCTTACATAGAGCATAAGTTTCCTAAAGATTCCAGATACATTTTTCTGACAAGTCCTCAACTACATTCAACCACTTAATGTTTTGGTATACAATCTTTTAAATATAATTGATAATAACACCAACATTTACAGACTTGACATGAAACATAATTTATCTATTTATATTTTAGTAAACTGGACGTGGATGCTCACTGCTGAGGAGTCCCATAATAGTGCTTCCAGGTTTTCCATGGTGTTCTAGCTTCAATTGACTCATGATTTCAACTATTAAAATACTGAATTATCCACAAAACCCCTTCTAAACTGGACGTATTAATCTAGAACTAAACATCATTATGATCGTAAACCAACGAACGAATACAAAGTAACAAGAATTCTATTGAAATAATAAATGATTAATCTTTTGAATGACATAGTAACTTATAATTTACTCATGGACTTGATGAATTTGGCTTTCTTCTAAGCAAATTCTCTTTTCTTTTGTGGTGTGGTCTACTTATATCTATATAAGTAGTATATGGTGTGGGTCAGACATAGGATGTATTTTGGCAGAAGACCGGTGAGCAAAGAACTGAAATGAAGCGCAATCGTCTGGAAAATGCATGAGCAATGGAATAAGAGAAGAAACAGTGAAGATTGAAACAATTGGTTGTTAATTTGCAAATTGACTGTACATTGTATGGTTTTCAGAATTTACTGAGATAGTCTGTAATCTTTGCTTAAATACATTTGATTGTCCCCAACCGGTGTTTTGTTCACTACATTTGGTGTTGCTGCCAACCGGGAGGAGGAAGGGTGCTGTTCTGCGGACGCCGCTGCGGGTCTGGAGTTGAGGTGCTTGTTGGGGCAGTCTGATGCGGAGGGGTGGCGTCGAGTGGAGTGTTCTGGCGGGGCGGCGTTGGCTGTAGTGGGTGCTGTCGACGGAGAGGAGCAGTGGGACGTGCGGCTGCTGTGCGGACATCGGATGTAGATGGCTTAGCAGGCCGGTGGAGTATGGGTGTTGAACGTCCCAGGTGCCGGGTGGATGCGGAAGTTGGTGCCCCGGCAGGTCGACGGAGCTATGGAGGTCAGCGCGCCGCAGACTCGACATTCTGACGGAGAGTTTGGCACAGACTGCAGTGAAAGAGGATAGTGGCGTGGCGAGCAGAACCACCGCATGGTCGAATGCTTTAAAGGGGGGACGAGTGTGGTGTGGTCTACTTATATCTATATAAGTAGTATATGGTGTGGGTCAGACATAGGATGTATTTTGGCAGAAGACCGATGAGCAAAGAACTGAAATGAAGCGCAATCGTCTGGAAAATGCATGAGCAATGGAATAAGAGAAGAAACAGTGAAGATTGAAACAATTGGTTGTTAATTTGCAAATTGACTGTACATTGTATGGTTTTCAGAATTTACTGAGATAGTCTGTAATCTTTGCTTAAATACATTCGATTGTCCCCAACCAGTGTTTTGTTCACTACACTTTGAACCAAAACTCTTATTAACATTATGGTAACAAATTGAAAGTTGACAATGATTGAATAAATAGAATCTTACAGAGAATTATACAATGAATAAAGTAATACGTGCTCTTGTTTCCAGTTGAGATAAAGTGGAACGTGTTCAAATGGAAAGTAGATTATACAGTGAATGATGATTTACTACAGAACATATGTATATAATGGCATATAAACTAATCACAAGTTATTCTTTACTTCGATACAACTATTGTGGATATGACGTGATCAATATGATATTAACCATGAAGCTAACAAAGGTACAAAAAATTATTTACTCATGTAATCGATGAGTTGAAGTTTGTAAAAATAAATAAAGCTGAGTTAGATCTAGCGACATTTCTTTCATCTTATTCAAGATATATTAGCTGAGTACATCTGCAGCTCCCGGTGTTTATGCTTGCTCTAATACTCAATATCAATAGATTTCATTTGAAATGCTATGTTGTTATCCACTGAGCTATTGAGTTTAAACGGTTATGAACTTGTATAATAAGTATGAATCTGTTTATATGGATTTGTATTTGCAAAGACTGCAATCGACCAATTTCTGATATCATATATACATCCTGAGCGGGTCGCTTTGAAAATTCATTTAGAAGTTTAAAAAAGCTCCACTAATATTCACGACTAAACTTTACTAAAAACTTGTGGGCGAATAGTAATACTAAGACGATCCTCTCAGCAAGTATATAATCCAATAGAGATTGATTGATTGCAGTCCTCGACATTAACAAGGAGAAAATACAAATCTTTACAAATAAGTTCGTGAAGGCTATTTTAACTTTGGAAACGGTTTTTATAGTCGGAAGATATTTCATTTTGACCCGAGACTCATGAGGAGTGCACACTCATGGTCATGCCAGAGCTCGAACCCAAGGTGTTAATGTCTAACTTCAATCAATCCTCAATATTGCGCCTCTATCGTCTATTATCTTCGGTGAGTAACTGCCACACACTCAACATGGTCCAACTTCACTGGTCACGACTTCTCACTAGGACTACGAGAATTACCTCTCGAAGCTAGTTAATAGTGATACCAGCTCAGTAATCTAGAGGTTAGGCGTTCGAGTGCGAGACCAAAGTTTCTGGGTTTGGGCTCTTGGATCTCGGGATCGTGGATGCATACCAATTAGTAGTTCCATACTTGGATGAAACAGCCATCCAATTATTCCAGGTTACCAATGGTAGTCCAACATTGATCGGTTCATGATCTCAGTTAAAACTCAACAATTTACACAACCCTTTATTGATATTCTATATTCACAAGTCGCGTGAATACTTATACTGGTCATAGGATCATACAGACCCGCAACTAATAACTTTACTTTACTGCCTTTTGGATTCGGTTCTTAAGTGAGAAGCGTAGAGAGTATATTAGTAAAACTACCTGCCTCCGTTTTGACACCCAGACAGTACCCCATCCTGTACATATTTAATGGTTGACACTTTAAATTACTTAATGTTATCTTAAGATGTTCATCTAAAGATATTTAGCAATTTTTGTTACATAAAAAAGGTTAAGAGATATCAGATTGTCTGCGGAGATTTAAAGTAATTTTATCTGAATATGTGTTTACGTGTACGCAGATCAGTTCCACTTTATCACTGTCTTAATGTGCAAATGTGACAAGAGGAGGAAAATATAATCAAAAGATGTCAGTTATGTTGTTTTTATATAGAAAAGTAATTTACTGATAATAACTGTGATTTACAAGGCGTTGAAAACAATTCTGAACAAAAATGTTTACATATACACATATACATTCAGCCATACATACATACAACATACATACACACATACATACGTACTATCTACATACGTAAACGGACAAATAAATAAAAACAAATTACCACAATTCCCCACTTTGATAGTAAATTGTATTAACTTAAATGAGGCAAAGTATTTATAGAAGAAACATCCTGTGCCTTCAGGTTTTCATTAGTGATCTAAAATTGATCGGTTCATAATTTCAGTGAAATCATATAAGTCGCTATCAATTGACTAACTAACAAATGGATTTTGGCACACAAAACCATAATTATTTTATTTGGGATTGTCGAATTGTGAGATTACGTTATTCAATCAATTTTTAAATGCAAAAAAATGTACATCATTCATTATTCTGTGTGTTTAAATGATTGTCAGTTCGATTTCTTTAAATTGATAAAGTCGGTTTGTATTCTAGCAAGAACTCATACAATGTATTCTAATAGATCGTGGAAGTTGATTCATCGTTTTTCATATGTTGAGATTTATGATAGCATATCTTTTTTAAATCATGAAAAAAAAGATAATTAATTTATTTGATCAGGATCTTGATAAATTGACGATGATTGATCTAATCCTATCGATTAGCATTAAGGTCTAGAGAAATATGACATTAGCCACTACTCAATAACCAATCAATTTGAACACTTTAGTTCTGTAGAGGGGGATTGGAAACTTGAATGGCTCAGTGATAATGTCTCAAACAGCGAAAGTAGGTGGTTCGAGTTCTAGTTTTACATGAAGAACCAATTTGCTTACGTTTTAAGGTATTTACTAGAACGAAGTTTCGGTGAAACAGGGTTTTCTTTCAACCATTTATAATCAACTCCAATTTTAATAAATTAGTTCGTAACCATTCTAATGAATCTTTTTCATTTGGGATAGTGTATTTTTATTGTTTCGTAATTACAAAGATAACCTCCGTCCTATCATTTATACGAAGTAAAAGTTCTTCTGTTAATTGGCATCAGAATTTCCAAGAGATCTTTCAATTTATTGTGTTTACATAAGGAAATTAGTTTAACTGGTAAACCGTCGAAAACTATAAGACATACAGCTGTTTCTTCCTAATGTAATATCATTAAACAGTGCATATTCACGCTATATTAATCCTATTAACTTCAGTTGTAGAATAAAAACAAACTCATTAAAAATAATTGATTACAGAACTTGTTTGTCGAATTATCCGTTCAAAGCAGAAGACCTTGTAAGGATCTCTATTTTTTCCTTATTTATGTAGAGAAAATAAACAATCAGTCTCTATTATAGCATATGTACATCCTGAACGGATTGACTCTGTATTGCCAGTTAGTTCTAAGTTTATATTAGATATGAATAGTGTCTAGAGATGGAGTCTAGAAGGTTTACTTCGTTTTATTGGGGACTCTTTGTCTAAATGTACCCAAATCCTACTGCTGATGCTCATATTGGAACTCTAACCCAGTGCCTTTAATCTAAATACTAACACATCATCGAATAAAGTCTTGAATAAGATTGAACGTGCTTCCTGCATTTTACTACTAGCTAATATCCGATTTAAACGAGGCAAAGGAGATATTTTAAAATTATGCAAACTTACAAACAATTTAGGTTATTTCACTAAAATTTCGAACCCACCAAAGTTAGACAACCAGTGAAAATCACTTTTCACTTGGAATAAAAAAAACATAACTGAAGGATTGTTATCAATATAGAGTTTTGGGGATTGTCGAGTTTCATTGAAATCATGAACCTATCAATGTCAGACCACGATTGGTCGGCCGTTTCGTCAAAGTATGGGACTCTTTTGGATTCTAATGAGAAGCTGTGACCAGTAGAGTTGAGTCATGTCGGGTGTAAGACAGTTACCAACCGAAAACAATGGAAAATAGTCGCCCAATATCATGGATTGATTAAGGTTGGGTATCAACGCTGTTCGTCTCAGTGATCTAGAAGTTAGGTGTTCGCGTGAGCAACTAAATGTCCTTAGTCCAATTCCCGAGTGTCGGTTGGATGGGGACTGCCAAAGAATCTCATAGTATGATGAGATGGGCATCCTTTACTTTCATATCTTCAGCGGTGGTCTAACATTAGTCAATTCATTATTTCAGTGATGGATTATTATTTGCATAATAAACTGAATTAGATAAGTGTGTACATATTTTTGTGTCTCGGCCTAAATAGTCAGAAACGTAATCGCGCAACAACAAATGGTAATCTAGGATTTATGCGTTAAAGTTATCATCTTCCCCGTTCTATCTATAAAGTGGGATTGGGGAGAGAGAAGGGATGGAAATTTTTTCTGTCACCCCAAAATTTCTAACCTCTCCCCTATATAATTATGTATCTAAGCTAAAGCGATAATCCCTTTCATTTAAATAAACAGAGAGGCAAATAGACGAAAACAAATATAAGTTAATAATGTATGTGTACTATGATTGTGGGATAGAAAAAGACTGACTGTGTTACAGTTGTATATAATAAGGACAGCAAAATAATGAAAATGTTCACTAGGACTGTAATTGATCAGTCTCTTATTGGCATTTGTGCATCATGTGCCTTAAGTCACAAGTTTTATAAGCAAAGATGGATGGTTTTTACAATTGATTGATCACTGGGTGGCGATCAATGTCATGTAAATCATGTCCTTCATAGTGCAGATCGAATCCTATAGATCAAGTTGAAATGTGGACACCAGTCTAAGTGACTCGATATTGCGTGCACTATGTTAAGATAAGATGGTAGTTGAAGGTAGTCGACATGAAACGCTGGACCTAGATTTCGTGCTACTTGGAACTCGTCAGCAAGGTGTACCCGTAATCTTGAGGGAACTGATGCTCCCTGAGTCACCTAGACTGGTGGCCACATTGCAACTTGATCGATAGAATTCGATCTTCACTAAGAAGGACCTGACATACATGACATTGATCATCAACCAGTAATCAATCAATTGTAAATACATCTCATTCCCACAGGAGTCCAGTCGCAGTCAGGAAAGCTGAGTGATAGCGTCTCTGACTGTGAAGCTGGGTGACACGGAGTCGAATCCATCAGGGGGCACCAGTTCCCTCAAGGTTACAGGTACACCTTGCTGACGAGTACCAAGTAGCACGAAACCAAAGTCCACGGTTTCCTGTTAACTAACTCCAACACCATCTTAAAAATGGATGGTTGCTAGCAGTGGAATCCAGGACGAGCATTATTATATACATCTGGGATATGCTCTTATAAAAACGAAAGTTGCAATATAGAGCAATGTATGAAATTGAGATTCTGTGAGGTCCTCATTTTTATTTAGTAGACTAACATTAATGTTTATTTATATAGATGTTGATGACGAGATAACATATTCGTTGTTGGTCTATTAAATATTGAAGAAATGCTGTAGTTTACGTCACAAACTGATCTTAATTAGTCAAAGATTGATAACAAGGATCTACTGAACAACTGTTCTATCCTAGTATGAGACTACTCATCGGTGGGCATCCACGATTCTATTTGGGCTGGAACCCATATAAGACATTCAGGTCTTATGATGAACGTCTAGCGTCTATAATTTCGAACTAGCATCCAATGGTGTACATATCTTAATTCAATCAAATCACGATATTGTGCAATCAATTTTTAATGCTAGTCGTTAGGATAAAATATTGAACGTAAATTCTTATAGACTTCACACTTGTCTTTAATGGTTGAAACAGATGCTTAATATATGTGCCGATAAAATAGGAATGAAGCAGTCTGAATCTTTGTTCACAACAAAGTGTAATTCAACTTAGTATTGTTTGTTTGAATCTTCCCATCGATTTGTTAGGACTGCAACTGGTCAGTCTCTAATTGGCATATGTGCATACGATGCGTATTGCCTCGATATACCTTAATTCACAAGCATGGTTAGCAGAGATGGATAGTGGTTAGCAGTGGAATCCAGGACGCGCGTTTCGTCCTATTTGGGACTCGTCAACTGGATGTACCTGCATCTAAGAGTTGATGTTCATTCTGGGACTCGAACCCAGTACCCTCGCTTCAAACGCCATCGCGTTATCCACTCGGCCACTGAGTCCTGATAGCCACTTGGTTGTTGAAGCGAGGATACTGGGTTCGAGTCCCAGAGTGAACATCAACTCTGAGATGCAAGTACAACCAGCTGACGAGTCCCAAATAGGACGAGACGCGCGTCCTGAATTCCACTGCTAGCCACTATCCATCTCTGCTAACAAAGTGTAATTGCTTAAATAAAAATGAATATTTTGAAACATCCTTTATGTTACCGAAAGGAGATAGTTATCATAAACTATACTTTTCTTACAGCGACTTTTTTACAATGAAGTTTGTATAATCTACTTAATACTTATCAGGTATACTGTATTTCCAATAAAACTTTCTTTAAAAGACTGATATTTCAATGAATAAACGATAAGAGTGATAACTTGCTTTAAAATTGATGAACAAGGATATTTCGTTGAGATCATGAGCTGATCATTTTTAGACCACCGTTGAAGACCTGGAAGCATTGGACGATAGTTTCATCTTAGTATGGGACTCCTCATCAGTATGAATCCACGATCCCACACACAAGTTGCGAACCGAGGACCCTCAATCTCTCACATGAGCACTTAACATTATGATTACTGAGTCGACATCCAACAGTGCTTATGTTCAACTTCAACCAATCCATGATATTGTACGACCATCATTCATTGTCTTCGGTGAGTAACTGCCTCACACTTGACACAGTTGAACTCCATTGGTCACGACTTATCACTAGAACTCCGAGGATTACCTCTCGAAGCTAATCACTAATAAGCACATGATAATGATCAGTGTAAGGTTTTGGAGATTGTTAAGTTTTAATTGAGATTCAGTACTTTCAAGTTTTCAATGATGGTCTAACATTGATCAGTTCATGATCTTAATTAAAACACAATAACCTTCACAGATCTATAATGATGAAGGTATTTCAATGAATTAAAGTTCTAAAATTATACTTTTCATGTTGATTGATAGAAGATGAATGTGTAAACGACTGGAAGCCCTACTTAACTTGGGTCTTATGCTAGATGAGACTCGTCATTTGATTTCGCATCAATTGTTTGGTATATGCTATATTTTATAAATGAAAACTGAGTACCGACATTGTATCAAAGATATCACCATGAGAATCAGTACATTCTAATTTGTTCACAAGAACGATTCATCAATTTGTCCAAACACTTGTATTCACTTTTACTTAATTAGTGACATTTAAGTGAAATTACATTGATTATTATCAGTACTAAACCAATGAAGTGTTGAACGTATTCCACTTGAGGTAGACAATGAAATAACAATTCAAAGTATAACTAAGACTAGGGTTAATAGCAATTTAGTATTTACATAATTGTAACACAGCAGGTTAAATAAATGTCATGTAATTTGTTTTAATAGTTAGAATAACAAACAATTTGTTGCTATTTAATTTTACCTAAATTTATATTGTATATTGATGGTTTTGTAAAATCATTATTTGGTTGTAAGAATTATTGTCCATTTGATAATGCTGTTTATAAATTTTGTCAAGATTATTGGCAGATTGTGTAATATTTTATATAGTTGAGATCATGAGTCAATTGAAGCTAGACCACCATGAAAAACCTGGAAGCATTGGACGGGCCGTTTCGTCCTATTGTGGGACTCATTAGCAGTGCACATCCACGATCCCACCTCGTGAGATTCGAACCCAGGACCTACCAGTCTCAGACCCGAACGCTTAACCTCTATACCACTGAGCCGGCATTCGATGGTGCTAATGTCTAACTGGTAGGTCTCTGAGTTATATGTTTATTTCCTTCTTATCAAGTTGCATTCGTCAAATGTTGACATTATTTGATATATTATTGAAAACTAGGGGGTACTGGACTGATGTTTCGTCTTAATATGTGACATGATTAGAGCATACCCACGACCCCACTAGACATCCAATTCAGAACACTGAACGTTGAGGTTCAAACATATCAGATGTAAAACAGTCATGACCGGTGACACTAGGTGGTCATCAAGCTACACCATGAATTGGAAATATGTGCTCCTAGACTCAGATTCAGTGGCTTAGTAGCTATGTGCTCTACACGAGACCTTAAGATTTGTGTTTCTATTACCTTGAAAGTAACGGCAGAGAATTTTCATATTGAGTGCTTTACAACTCTGGGAAATGCACGCATTGATCTTGGTTTTTTGGTGAACAACCCTAGGTCCAAGAGGAAAAAGATAGAACAGGTTAACATTGAGTCCCACATCTAGTTTGTTCAGGATTTCAAGTACCAACAATTGATTTTCCACAAATTACACATTAGATTACGGAAGTAAAACATTCTTCCTACTAAGACATCGTTTTGGTCTGGAAATCAATCTAACTTCAGTTGCTCAAAAATTTCAGATATGCTTTGATAGAGTATGCGAACTAACATCAAACATAAAACTTGGAGCTCCTACCAATTTTCTTTAATCACTCAGCATAAAAAGAAACAGGAATTTTTCATCTCATGACAACTATAAATAATGCTTTGATATAGTGGTCTGGCTTGTTTACTGTGATGAGCCACTCGAATTATCTTAGTTGAAACAGTTGTTTATTTATATCTTATCATGCCGGGTAGTTGGATTGAAGAGCGAAGAGAATAAAGGCAGCGACCAGAAATATGAGGGAAATGTCGTACTGATGACTGTACATAGGTACAGCGGTGGTATGATATCACCATCAAAGATACAGAGTTTTCAGTGATACAATCTTCTCAAAACCGAAAGGGTTTTTAAATGTTGACCCCGAAAATAGCATACCTTACCGTGCCCGTATTTGGTAAAAAGGCCTTTAAATTATTGAGCTAATGCATATAAAACTACTGTCGAAAAGATCGCCAACGACCAGCTTCAAAAATGAACAGTCTGCCAGGTCGTCAAGACGACTACTAATCAAGTTTCTTTCTCAGATATCACATCAAGAAGTACCCTTCAACTGCATGGACAACCGAGAAGTGACAACTGCTGAGATGCCTAACAATGTTCGAATTTAAATCACACCAATTTAATTGATTGCTTACAGAATAGACACTGTCAAGTAGTCTACAGTTATAGACGGAGTTTTGCTCTGTGAGCGTCTATTTCATTTAGAAGCTGATGATGTCGTCCAGAGCGATAACTAAATTTCTGCAATAAAACCATCTAGCTCAGAACATATGACATGAACAAAATGATCCTTGTAAGTTGTAATTTATCTCCATCATTTCACTATTCACCTATATGAGATAATTAGAAAAAACGAATGTTATAAATGATAGTTGGAACATGTGTTATTTCAATGTACTGTCATAAATGTCACTAGATTTTTTATTAGAAATTAAGAACAGGATAAGGGATGTGCTTCCAGGTTTCCCATGGTGGTCTAGCTTCAATTGACTCATGATTTCAATTATATATCAGTCAATTATATGTCACTGTTAGGAATAAAGTGAACAATTCATGGGAAACTACTATTATCATCATTATCAGCGATATAATCGATAAAGTGTTAGAAAATTTTGTTTAGTTTTTAGAGTATACTGTCATATTCGAATTAAGGAACCTTGAAGATGTATTGAACAGGTATAAACGTGCAAACATTGTTTCCTGTCGATTTGAAATATACAACTGTAATAACAAAGTAAAGCGGACCTTTTGCTATTATGTTCTATCATTTGAATGATCTGTATCATGAATCCTCCATGTATACACTGCCATACAAATATATAAATAACTTAATAAAGAAATACTTGAAATGGTTAGATAGAGCGTATAGACATCTGACATTTGTTATGTTAGCAATCATTTTCCGTACGTTCTAATTATTAAGGTATACATATATCGCATATATACCACAAATCAGTGTTTGACAGTGACTTATATTGCTAAGAACAAATAGATTGAACTCAATACATCCTATTAGATGATCAAATGATATGAGATGATTTTCAACTTCATTATCTCAATGTCTAGTGTAACATTAAAAGAAATTTAAGAAGGATAAAAAAATGTGCGAACGTTTCGAACATTTTACATTATCATCCTAAAGCAATGGTTGAGTCACATAATAGATCATCTAAACACAAATACTGAGGTTAGCAATACAACTCGAAATTGTCACATGGTATTAAGGTAAAACTATAATATACTGATAACTTTGAAAGACTTATCAGGCAGCCAGAAACACAATGTTTTGTCAATTAATAATTAATGATTGATGAACCCTTACATGTTGAAATATTCATTAAAGTAAATGAAGAAAGTTTAAGGTTGTTTAAGGAGTGGTAAAGTTAAGAAAGTTGAGGTTCTGAGGGTTGGGACTGGGAACTAGGACTAGGATGTATGGTTAGAGTGGGAGAATGCTTTTAATTCCCCAAAAACCACTTGATTATGCCATGAATCACATTAAGTAGTCTCAGATACAATTTCCAACTTGGAGTAAGTACTTCTTGTAACGGCTTACACATTGTCACATTCAATGTATGATTGGATCAAATATGTTCTTTTTTATTTTAAGTTCCTTAGGAAACAGATGTAGACAGTTCTAACTTATTTGTCAATAAGGCACTTTCTATCCTTCATTGCAATTTACATTTTGCTCAAAAATCCAAAGGGCACCATCTTACATCCGACTGGTCTCTTTGAGGTCATCAGTAAAGTATGGTTCTGCCGTTATTAGTTACCACTAATTAATAAATCTAATATTTGCTTACATAGTTTTCAGCGTTAACAAGATCATTTTATCAATAAGATGAGTACAGCTTTGTTCACTATTATGTTGTAATCCAGAGTAGTTTTGATTGGCATTATACGTGATGCTGACTATGAATTCGCGTATTTTAGTGAAGATTTGAATTTTGATTTATTGAGGTTCATATAAAACAAGGATCTTCTACACAGTTCAGATCATTCAAAAGGCGCTCAATTTTTTCCAGATTGTGTGACATCCTCGTTCTGTGATTAATATGATTCAGTCAATCTACAGTGTTGTAGACGTAGATTAAGGATATTATAAGCTTGTATGTTTATAAGTCTCATTTGAAAGTGATTGTCAGCTGCCTGGACGTCAAAAGAAAATGAAACAGTCAGCAGATTAAACTAAATGTCAAACGCTCCGAGATCTTCAAGATATCGTAAAGTTATATTTTCATAAAATAACAAGCCTAATGTATTTTATTCAATCAATATTGAGATTGTAAATTTTTTCATGATTGATTAAACAGAATGAGGACGTTTCTGTAGAGAAAATCTTCGTTTCGGTGATATCATTTTCCGAAGCTGTACAATCGTATTTACATGTAGTAGTCTACAGTAAAATAGAGGGGTATTACAAAATTATCAAATTTATTTAAGTGAAGATCAATAAAAATGAAGTGATGTTGCGTAATATAGTCGAAATTATCGAGTAAAAATTTATAAATCGGAGGGGGGCTATTTCAGTGTAATCATAGTTTCCAAGTATTGAATAAAAAAGGTTACTTCGTTTAAGAAAAGTCACAGCCTACATTATGTAATAGTTTTGGAAGTAATGATAGGTAATAATCTATGGAATATAAGATATAAATAACTATCTTAAAAAAGGATGAGAAGAAAAAGGTAACAGTTAGCAGTCATAATTCTTAAAATTCGAAGGAGTTCTAAGACCATGAAAAAGTCGAGGAGTTAGAGTTTGAAATGATGAATAGCTATAGCCTTGGTTATGCATAAATTCCTTAACCGAACTCTTATTCATCCACTTCTTCTTACTTTGTAGGGAATTCCGAACTAAGATTCGTGTGGTGGGCTGTGACCTGAATTAACCAAGTGTTTGAGAATTGAGCTGTTGATTGATCTGTATGCCCCTTTAGATAACTATGTAGGGTAGTGCTCGGATATCTGTTTACTAAGTGTGCGCTTTATACGGTCAATGCAACTTGCTCCACAAGGGCAAGTAAACTGGTAGATCCACATTGAAGTGTCCTAAAGCGTCAGTTTATCCTTGACACTTCTCCTAATGAGTTTCCTGATGTAAAGACACTGTTTGAAGCTCTGCTGAATAAAAAGTTTTTGTCAAGGGTCTGGATAGTTTGTTATTTAATAACTTATTTGCCGTATCTCCCTTGAATTCTATGTTCAAGAATAAATTCTTTGTTTAGAACTGTGGGAGTTCTTTCAACTTGACGTTTTGGTTAGAGATTACTGTCAATGTATTTGGGTTGAAAGCCTTTTTTGGTAATTCATTTACAATTTCCACTCAATTATAACTAGTTAATCGCCAGAATACCAGTATTTTGGAGTTATACAAAACTTTTAGTTTTTAAACTCACTACACATAAATTGGAATTATGAGTGTGAATTATATGGTGCGAACTCACTGATCTAACAGTGTCATACTGACTTCGAGATATCAATGTCCTGGTTTTGATCCGATTTTCATGGATTATCTAACTGATTTCAAATCTTGATAAAAAAGGAGTCTTCAGCTGAACATATTAATGGATCTACACTCAGTTACATAATCCAATTGATCTGTCACTCGGTAGGCTGATTTTTACATTGACTTATCCGTCTTACTAGCCTTAGTATTTAAGTAGTTAGTTAACGTATTTTGTTAAAATTAGAAATCGGTTAATTATTTTTATACAAAATAGAACTTTAAGTTTATGACTAGAAATTAATTTACAGCAACAATAATCTTGAAAAGGGTAATCATTGCGTGAGGAGAGAAATAGAGTATGAGTGATGATGGGGAATTTTCAGGGTTTTAGTGAGAAGCCATGACCAGTAGAGTTCAAACACGTTAAGTGTGAAACAGTTACTCACCGAAGACAATGAAGGATGGTCGTACAATATCATGGATCGGTTGAAGTTGAACATTAGCACCGTTGGATGTCGACTCACTAGTCTGGATGTTAGGCGCTCCTGTGTGAGGTTGAGTGTCCTTGGTTCGATTGCTGCATGCGGAATGGGAATTCCTAAGTAGTTCCATACTGAGACTACTACTAATGCTTCTAGGTTTTCAATAGTGTTCTAAATTAGAACGGTTCGTGATTTCAATGAAAATGAGAAAACTTGCTGACTAGCAATGGAATTCAGTAAGCAAATATTATTCTATTCAGTAATTGTTATCCGGATATACCTACATCTTAGTGTTGATGATCCATTACAAACACTTTGTTATTTATTAAACTATTGAGTCTGTATAACCATTAAATTGTTCATATCATTATTAGTAAAGGTTTAAATGATCCAGTTGTTGAGATCTCAAGACTAATTTTTGAGCGGTCTTTGCTAGAATATTTACATTCTGTTCCGATTGTCTAGATATAACCATAAGATTTAAAAAAAATTGACAAACTGTGATTAGCGATGGATTTGTTTTAGAAAATAATAATAATCAAAGATCAGAAGAAGGTTTTGTGGCGATTTTAGTAATTTTTTTATAGTTGAAATTATGAGTCGATTGAAGCTAGAACGCCATGAAAAACTTGGAAGCACTGGATGACCGTTTAATCCTAGTGTGGGACTCTGGTGGATGTGTCGCTCGATTTTGTGGATCGGTTGAATTTAGACATTAACACCATTGGATGCCAGCTCAGTGGTCTAGTGGTTAAGCGCTCACGCGTGAGATTGATAGATCCTGGGTTCGAATCTCGCGAGGCGGGATCGTGAATGCGTACTACTGAGGAGTCCCACAATAGCTTTAATTGACTCATGATTTCAACTATATATAATATTTAGTATCATAGTAACTAGTTAATTCAGTAGCATACATGTTTTTATTACAAAAAAAAACTACAACAGTGTTCATTAACAAATTATGTACATTTTACATAGGGAATATAAAACCATCTTCGTATTGTCTAGCCGAAAATAATTAACCATCTGTAATTGTTAAACAAAATTTGTTTTATCGAAGATAAATTAAAACTTCCTGTTTCTCTCTAATTGTATTTAATAGTAGTATTAGTAGTATAGTTAATTCATATTAATTTTTCTTATCTATTAAGTTATAGAATTATGGAGCATAATATAACCCTTTAATCTATACTATTACTGTCAGTTTTAATTAATTAAAATGAATTATATATATACTAATAGAAAGTCGTTTTATTGAACATAGTCCGACACTAATGCTATAGTATAACATAGTACTATATAGTATGGTCATTTCATTAATGAAACAATAAAACTATTGTCAGGTCGAATTGATAATTCATGCTGAATTAGTCTCAATAATAAAATCTTGTTATCGATTCGAACAATATGTCCTCATGATTGACATGATTATCTTACTTACTTACTTACGCCTGTTACCCCTCGTCGAGGAGCATAGGCCGCTCACCAGCATTCTCCATCCAACTCTGTCCTGAGCCTTCCTTTCCAGTTCTTTCCAGTTGCTATTCATCCTTTTCATATCGGCTTCTATTTCCCGGCGTAGTGTGTTCTTTGGCCTTCCTCTTTTCCGCTTCCCTTCCGGATTCCAAGTTAGGGATTGAGTCGTGATGCACATTGGTGATTTCCTTAATGTATGTCCGATCCACTTCCAACGTCTTTTCCTTATTTCCTCTTCAGCTGGAAGCTGGTTTGTCCTCTCCCATAAAACGCTGTTGCTGAACATGATTATCACGTAATACATATTCATTAAACTATTATTATTATTATTACTCTCAGTAGCCTAGTGGATAACATGATAGTGTTTGAAAAGGACGAAACTGAATTTGAGTCCAAGAGTAAACATCAACTTTGGGATTCAGGTACATTCAGCTGACGAGTCTCAAATCGGATGAGACGCGCGCTCTATGTTCCATTGCTAGTTACCATCCATCTTTGCTGATAATGCATGCGATTTAAGGCAATATCGAAGCAATCCAAACAGGATGCACATATGCCGATAGGAGACTGATCAATCGTAGTCCCGAAAGTCAATCGGAAGATTTAAACAAACAATACAAATACAAATTATTATTATTACTATTATTATTACTGTTTAGTCACAAAAAGATTATCAACGAGGCTTATTTAGCTACAGTCTTAATTAGTTCTAGGCAATCAGGCTTAGGTTTATGTCAATTGACAATCACCAGCTGAGTATAACTGTAATCTCAAAAGAATTGATGTTAGTTGAAAGACCCAAACTTTTATCATCAAGTAATACAGTTGGATGTTTTAAAATTAAGCCATTCATGCTACGACTAAACACCTGATGAACTGTGATACTAACACTCAGTACTGTGTAGTGAACATTATTGTGTTCATCTGGTCCTTTAGGCCAATCATATCCAAGATTATAAATATGCCATGGTGACCAGCATTGATTACCTCCGACTATACACCATCAAAACATATCACAAGTGATATTGAATTACAAGACCTAGTCATAAATTAATCGGAGGAATGCAATCACTACTGAGGATTAATTAAAAATTACACCGTTTTCTATTCATTGTTAAACTGATTGAAATCTATTCATAAGTGTTCTCACCAATTCCATTCTTGATTTCTTAATATATCGTATTTATCGGTACACTGTAGGCCGTAAAGAGATTACATTGAACCGATGGACTTTAAAAAAATATATGTATAAACATTCAAACACCGATTTAATGATTAATAAATGAATGAAATGACAAAAAGTTGGACAGGAAGTCGATAAATAACTAGACAACTAATATAATTGGTTTGTCAAGATTATTGGATTGTATAATTTGCATCACAAATCTATCTAAGACAACCATCAAAAGTCAAGAGACGAAATGATTAAAGTTATAGATGTAGGTTACTGAATTTCAGGTTATTCAGGTTAAGAGTCCACATCGAGATCGGAAAGCCCTGAGATCAATCCTCTATTGATGAAAAGTTACATACTTGAATGAAACATTTATCCATTTTGCTCTAGCTTTCAATGGTTATCTGAATAAGACCAATCTATGAAACCAAATTATAAAACTGAATAATTACCTTTCTCTTATCATCAGTCAGAAAGAAACCATTAAGTCAACAATATAATCCATAAATATAAATAAAATACGAATAGCCATTTTAGTTAAAGAATGACCCCCCCAAAAATATATTGGTTCCTATGTGATAACCACAGTTGACATTGGTCACGCAAACTTATCAACTACCTTCTTTTTAGTGAAAACTTTTTTTTGTTTTAACCCCATCATAGTCCTATAGTTAACTACTAAATAAAAACTGTACTTAGTTGACAACCTAAAAAATTAATGTATGTTTTGAGCAAATACACCATCTATTCAGATGAATTATACACAATTAATTACCAAGCCTATTTATACTAAGTGATATATTTCATTATGAAAACAAATGACACGATAGTGTCATAAACTTTAAATTATTAAACAGGTTTACATTGAATTGTTATACAAAAAGATAATGTTGAATAATGTTATAAGATAAGATAGATATTGTCAGCTATGTTGGATGATGATGATGATGATGATGATGATGGTGATGATGATGACGATGATGATGACGAAATGCTTTATGAATTAACGAAAGTCAGAAAACTAGATTGTTGAGATGATGGAGAAGATTTGTATCTGTTGTTGAATTCTGCTGCTGTTGAATTCTAACTCAGTAGTCTGTGAATCCATGAAACGACGATTAGGACTTATATACTAGGACAAAACAACTGTCCATTCGTCTCTCGTTTCCAATGGTTGTCTAGTTAAAATCAAAGTGTAATTTAAATAGGTTTTCATGTTGTCAGGATCAAGTTTATTATTTTTCTGGTTAGCGTTTTTTTAACGAGTTGATTTTCTACGGGATGGGGTCGCTAACCCCTCCTCCTTTACCCGGGCTTGGGACCGGCAGTAACCCCAAGAAGAGCTACAGGCGGAGTTCTTTTACTTGAAGTTTATTATTATTTTTATTATAATGTTTTCAGATAGTTACGGGACTTTATTTACGATTATTATTAAGTTCCCAGAAGGAGTTTCTATAAAAACATACTGTTAGGTGCGTATCCACGATCCCGTCTCGTGAGATTTGAACCCATAACCTATCAGTCTCACGCGCGATTGCTTAACCACTAGACCACTAAGCCGGACGAAACAGCCGTCCAGTGCCTCCATGTTTTCCATGGTGGTCTAGCTTTAATTGATTCATGATCTCAACTATTAAAATTACTATAATATCCACAAAACCTCTCTCTGATACTGTTAGGTAACAAAATGACTGTTCTACGGTGTATGGCAAAATTTATATTTAACTTCTAAATCATTTTACAATAAGAATACTTAACTTCTGAAATTATTTAATTTAAAGTTTATCGTACATATCATCTCTAAAATAGCTCAGTAGTATGGTTTAGGCGTTGTATTCTCTGACCCGGTCTGATTAACCATTGACTTTCACTTTCACATTAACGGGTAATCGAACCAGCCTTAAGTATTTTATATAAAACACTTATCAATTATTTATTCTGTAATTTCTGGTTAATTATGTCAAGAATGGTTAATGTAATTTAGTATATTTTGTATATGGGTACCAGGAAAATCCAACACATGCGTTTAATCTTCATTGAGATTAGTCAGTTGGATGTACCTGTATCTCAGTGTTTATGTTCACGCTGAACTTTAAGACCAGTTTCAAGTGAAAGGTACTGGGTTAAGATCTCAATGTGAACATTAACATTGAAATATAGGTACATTTATCTAACAAATTCCAACTTTAATAAAACTTGTAACCAAATGGTAATATCGAGATCATTAGTTAAGTTCTAACAAACACCAATCCATTATAGTCCTAAATATTCTAAAGGGAAAATACAAGGCTTGACAAACTTAACATGATCTCCATGTGTTGTTTTTTTTAAACGAAAAAACTAATCAAATAAAGAAAGTACAAAACATTCATAAATTATAACTTTAAAGTACTAATTGAATACATACGGGTAATAGATCTGTCACAGCTCTATACTGAAATTCATTCATCTAACCATTTATCAATTCCCATATACTGGCGAATAGAGAAACCAAAACCTAATATGTTTTGTAAAATAAGAACAGGCGGATAATTTAAATATAAAGTTAACTGATTTTAATTAAAACTAGATACTTAGAATTGTTACATTGACAGATATATTGAATCAATGTCATTTTTAATTCCTTATCAAAAGGCAATCATAATTATCAGTATTCTTTATAATATTGAAATTATTTGTATTGTCTATTCATATTGCTAAAGAGATATATTCATTTTAGTTGTCAGTTCTATTTAATATCTTTGAATATTATAGCTGAAATCATGAGTAAATGGAAACTAAACCACCATGGAAAACCTGGAAGCATTGGACGGCTAACTCGTCCTATTGTGGGACTCCTCAGTAGTGCGCGTCCACGATCTCACCTAACGAGATTCGAACCCAGGACCTATCAGTCTCGCGCCAGAGCACTTAACCGATAGACCACTGAACCGGCCGTCATCCAACGGTGTTAATGTCTAACTTCAACCAATCCATGAAATTGAGAAACCATTCACCAATGTCTTCAGTGAGTTGATATCTCACAACAGATGTGGTTTGAACTCCACTGGTCACTGCTTCTGACTAGAACTCCAGGGACTACCTTATGGAGCCAGTCACTGGTGAGCATATGATAAGGGGGTTGTTTGTGGAGATTTTTAGTAATTTTCAGACATTAACACTGTTGGATGCCGACTCAGTGGTCTATCGGTTAAGAGCTCGCCCATGAGAATGATAGGTCCTGGGTTCGAATCTCGTGAGGTGGGATCGTGGACGCGCACTGCTGAGGAGTCCCACAATAGGACGAGTTAGCCATAAAATGCTTTCAGGTTTTTCATGGTGGTTTAGTACCAGCTGGAAAGAAGGACTTCTGATCAAGATACCAAACAAAGGCGATCTCAGCAAGTGCGATAACTACAGGGGCATCACTCTTCTCTCAATACCAGGAAAAGTCTTCAACAGGGTATTGTTAGACAGGATGAAGAAACACGTAGACGCCAAACTTCGAGATCAACAGGCTGGATTTCGTAAGGACCGCTCGTGTACAGAACAAATCGCAACTCTACGTATCATTGTGGAACAATCAATCGAATGGAACTCACCACTCTACATCAACTTCATCGACTACGAGAACAAGTGCTGCACATAAGACGGGCGGCCTGCTTAAACATCTGGGCTACCTGTTCCTGTCATTTATATATTTCAACAAGTTATCTAATATTGTTTGTTTTAACACATTATTATGGCTATTAAGCACACAACCTATTCCGGTGCGTTTCTGAAAACTGTACAACCTTTCGCTGTAAAGGTTGCAAAAGGCGTCGTGTTTACTGGGAACATGCAGCAAAAAGAATATACATTATTCATATGTCGATTGACTGAACTGCTGACACCCAACTGGCGATCACTGAATGTTTATCATCAGGAGCAACGAAGAAATAAGAAAAGAAAACATGTTGAAATACTTTATGCTGAGAATTCGATTTTGTACCAAATAATATAATATTGAATAAAGCTAATAATAATAATAATAATAATAATAATAAAAGCATTTCATAGAGTGGACAGGACAACACTATGGAGGCTTCTTCGACACTACGGCGTGCCTGAGAAGATAGTCCATAACATACGGAACTCCTATGATGGACTAAACTGACAAATCGTCCACGGAGGACAACTCACCGACTCATTCGAGGTAAAGACCAGTGTTAGGCAAGGTTGCTTACTCTCACCCTTCCTCTTTCTCCTGGTGATCGATCGGATCATGAGGACGTCAACATCTGGAGGAAAGCGCGGGATACAGTGGACAGCTAGGATGCAGCTTGACGATTTAGACTTCGCAGATGACCTGGCTCTTATATCACACACTCAACAACAAATGCAGTGTAGCAGCAGCCTCAGCAGTAGTAGGTTTCAATATATAACAAAGGGAAAAGCAAGACTCTCCGATACAACACAATATGCATCAATCGAATCACACTTGACGGAGAAGCTTTGGAGAAGATACTAGTGTTTATTAACAATTGTCTACGCAAGATACTTCGGATCAGTTGGCGAGACACTATCACCAACAACCTACTGTGGGAGACAACAAACCAGATTCGAGCGGAGGAAGAAATTAGGAATAAGCGCTGGAAGTGGTTTGGGCATACTTTGAGGAAATCACCCAATGGCGTCACAAGACAAGCCCTCACTTGTAATCCTGAAGGCCAGAGGAGAAGAACACATTATTCCGAGAAATAGAGACAAGCATGAGAAAAGTGAACAAAAACTAGATAGAACTAGAAAGGAAGGCTGAGGACAGAGTGAGTTGGAAAATGCTGGTCGGCGGCCTATGCTCCATTGGGATTAACAGGCGTAAGTAAGTAAGTAAGTCACGATCAATGTACAGTTATCCTTCCCCCAACCACAAAATTTTTTTTCACGAATAAACTTGTTTCCCAAATATTGTTACTAGATATTATGGTTAGTATCTAAACTATATTAGTGAATAGATTGATGTCTATAGTTTACCCTTTAAATCAACCTGGTACAATTTATCATTCCGTAACAATGACTATTGTTAAAGCCATAAAAAACGCATATAATAACTATTCATTTATCTGGCTAATACAATACACTTTTTTATGAGGTCAGAATCTATTTAAGCATCACTATATAAACATATTAACGACTCATTAAATACCATGCCCAGAATATGGCAACCCAAGGTCAAAGCTCCAGGTCATATAAGAGAATGATAAATCTAATTTTACATGCTCATTATTATTAATAATGAGCTCAGAGAACAAAACTCCATCAAAATCACCCACCTAAGTTACAAATCTTTTCCACCATCTCAAATGTCCAAAATAATATCATACATAAATTATGCACCATAGAATAGAATTATATCCAACCTAGATACTGGTCATAATCCATACTTATCTATAGTTCAATGATAAAGTATGTCTGAAACAAGAGCATATCAACAAGTGACTGTAGTTTATTATGAAGCAAAAGACTGTTGAAATCATGTTATCATGAAACATGCAATCTGAATAAAAAGATGTTTCATCATTTTTAGCCTGTTCCATTGAACTCAATTATTAACGGATAATTTCATATTTTAATTTTTTTTTAAAAATTATTTAAATGTCATTTTAATAGTTGAGATCATGAATCAATTGAAGCTAGATCACCATGGATTCATGATCTTAATGATTAGAATAACTATAATATCTATAAAACCCCCTTCTGATATTTAAATGTTAGTTGATAAGAGATAAACAATAAAATACTATTGATATTTTATTCTTTACAACATTTAGAGAAATAGGTTATGTTAGAAAGGAATGAGTGATTACGAAGTTGAGCAACCGTTCACCAATTGTCTTCAGTGAGTTGATATCTCACAACAGACGTGGTTGAACTCCACTGGTCATTGCTTCTCACTAGAACTTCAGGATGCCAGATCAGTGGTCTATCGTTTAAGTGCTCGCGCGCGAGACTGGTAGGTCCTGGGTTTGGATCTTATGAGGCGGGATCGTGGATGCACACTGCTGAGGAGTCTCACAATAGAACGAGACGGCCGTCTAGTGTTTCCAGGTTTTCCCTGATGGTCTAGATTCTTAATTATTTGCCGATAGAAATCTACTACAATCATTTTCATCATTACTAATCACAGATTATAACCCCTTTTCAAATATTCTCCATCATAAATCTTTGGTAATGATCTCACTTATTCATAAATAAGTAGAAATGTAAATTTTAACAGTATGAGTTACATAACAATAAATGGATCATTGATGATAATTATAGACTATTCATATGATGTTCACTATTGTAATATGTTTACTGAATACTGTAAAGTATGAAATTCTTTTCACCCTTATAACAGTTTAAAAGTTGTAAAACAAAAATGGCTAAGTATCAAATTCATTTAGTATTGTTTGTGTTGAATCTTCCCGTTTGATGTTTAGGACTGTAACTGGCTAAGTAACTAGATCATTTCATAACTTGTCATCATCACATGTTGGTATGTCTCATTTTACCATTTAACCTATTCATTACAAATAATGATTGTCTATATAGGATGTCAAATAAGTGTTACACAATGAGACATTTAATTATTACCCATTAAGCTAGACGATAAATAAACAAACTTTAATAGTGGGATAATTTCAATAATGGTTTTTGTAAAAGTTTTAATAACATGGAAAAGAGACAAAAAAGGAAACATTTTGATTATCATTTCTGGTAATAAATCATAGAAACCCGATTTAGAATGTGATAATTGGCAGATAGATTACTGTGTAACTATGAGAAGATTAAAAGAATGTATTGATTAAGAAATTTGTCCACCCCCCCCAAAAAAAAAACAACATCAGACAATGGTATGCTACTAAGTATAGTTGTTTATAAAATTAAGGTTTTTCATTACAAGTATCAAGATTATCAGTTTTTTTTGTTGACATTAATTAATTTAAAAAAAAAAACAATTTTAACTTCGTAAGCAAAGATGGATGGTGGCTAGCAGTGGAATCCAGGACGCGCGTCTCGTCCTATTTGGAACTCGTCAGATGGATATACCTGCATCTCAGAGTTGATGTTCACTCTGGAACCAGTACCATTCGCTTCAAACGCCATCACGTTATCCACTTAGCTACTGAGTCCTGATAGGACGAAACGCGTGTCCTGGATTCAACTGCTAGCCACTATCCGTCTTTGCTTATAAAGCTTGTGAATTAAGGCAATATCGAGGCAATCTTCACAGAATGCACATTTGCCAACAAGAGACTGATCAACTGTCGTCCTAAATCACAATCGGGAGATACAAGTAAACAACACCAAGTGAATCTTTCGTGCCAGTTAACACCCAGTAACAAAACGTATTTACATTTTTCAACCATCTATCGTTCTTTATGAAATTCTAATACGCTCCGCTCGTAATCAAATTCAAAAACATTACTACTTAGCTATCCAGGTGTTAACTGACTTCCAATGGAACTTTCTGCCATTTATCTCTAACTACTTAGCATACATTTACTCATATTGATAAACAGTTATGATTAGCGATGTCAGAATGCATTTAGATGACTTGTTTCAATTTGGTATTTATATATCTATATCGGAATATCATTTTCATACGTTCATTATTCATTAGGTATCCATGTTCAAAATGTTGAAAATATGTTTCAATGACGAAACTATTGAACTAACAAGATCGAAGTTAAAATGTTAAACTAATGGAATAGAAGACATTTAATGGTGATTACATTATTCGAACAAGATTGTAGATGATGGATGATTGATTGATTTTCCCTAGATATTCGTTACGCAATTCATAGAAATCATCTTATATTCATTTGATCAATGTACAGATTTGTACTGATTAAAACAATCATAACATTCTCTAGACAAAAATAAAATCTTCTACTTCAATCAAATAAACTTAATTTCAAGGAATTCCTAATGGGTGTTAATTAATGATGTTACCTTACTCAATGTTCTATATAACATATGTTTTCAGTTGTTGAGGTAAAAGATGGTTTTGTAAAGATCTAGTATGTTCCAATCTGATACCATTCAATATTAAATCATAAATTCATTACTTCCAATTTGTTTTCCTATGTTGTACAGATGTTTTTAATGAAGATTTGGTCATAAAAATAGGCTTTTTTAATTAAGTTGATCTTTGAATAAACATAAAAGCACATATGATGATTAGGGATTGAAATCATGTAAAACTAGGGATTCAGTCATGATTATCAACATAGAGATAATTCAAACCCTTAACAATGATTCATTTATATCAGTCGTTTGAATTTTCCCACTGATATTTAAGACTGTAATCGATCAGTCTCTTTTGGCGTATATATATCTTGTACAGATTGCAATGATGTTGCTATTCATTCAAATGTATGTTTAAGTAGTTGGATAGTGGGTAACAGTGGAATCCAAGACGTGTGTTTCGCCTTATTCAAGACTGATCGGATGGAAGTATCTGCATCTCAGAGTTGGTGTTCACTTTGGGACTCATACACATCACCGTTTACTCCAAACGTCAACTCACTGCTCGGGCTGCTACTGATTCCAGATATCCATGTGTATGAACGATGGGGTGAATTTTAAGTCATATCTATTGGTTTTTAAAATCTTTCTATTGATTCCTAGGATTGCAACTAATCAGTCACTCACTAATACTGATATAAACACCATAACCGTAGAACAGGTTAGTGGCCATCTGAATTAAATAACGCAATGGATAATGCGTTGTCATTTGAAGCGGAAACTATTGTGTTCGAGACCTAATGTGAATTTCAACTCTGCGATGCAGACATATTCGGCTAATGAGTTCTAAAAAAAGTACGAAATGCTCATCCTCAATTACACTTCTAGTCACAATTCATCTGTTCTAAAAAAAAACTAAATAATATTGAGAATGACTTAACTTGTATGAGAACTTTTTTCAAGAATATCACTTATAAATTAATTCTGCACAGATCCAAATGTAACCGATGTAGTTCATTGTTATGGTTTTTTAAGAATTATATCTACGTCTAGTTAGCAAATACCGACTAACACAAGGCACAAGTCAATAGAGTGTTTTAAAGACTACACTAGTCGGTCAAATGACTGACAGATAAGATGATCAGTTTCGGTAGATTCAAACTACCTGGTTGGGGTTCGTGTGGTTACTTTATTCTGGAGTTGGCGACGTTGAGTGACATACTTAAGAATCAGTAACAGTGGTGATGATACATCCAACATTTTTTTCTTCGGCTACATTTTGAGTCTTCATTTCAGTTAATACGTTTCATTTTTTCATTTCATTTCATTTTTGAACCATATTCTTTAATTCACTTAGTATTGTTTGTTCATGTTTAGGACTGCAATTGATGAGTCTCTAATTGGCATATGTGCATACTGTGCGTATTGCTTCAATGAGAAAATTCAAACAAACAATACTAAGTGAATTCAAAATTTACCCCATTGCACAAGCAAGCGGCTATCATGAGTGGATAACGTGATGGCGTTTGAAGCGAACGGTACGGGGTTAGAGTCCTAGAGTGAATGTCAACACTGAGATGCAGGTCTATCCAGCTAACGAGTCCCAAATAGGACGAGACTCGCGTCCTGGATTCCACTGCTAGCTACTATCCATCTTTGCTTACATATTCTTTAATGTTTACTTTGGTTAATTAATCCTGGGCTTCAATTATTTAGATTCCATTGTTATTCATCTTGTCATTGAATTTTGATTGTGCTTATACGTTATGATGTGAACATGAATCAATGCTCTTTCTGCTCAGGTTGTTTGAGGAACCCTTTTTGAAACTAATTATTCTAATAACATCACTTTAGCTTCTGAATATCATATACCATTGATAACCGTCGTAATAACTATGATTTGATCGATTATTAAATGAAGAATAAAATAAACAGATATCTAGCCACTACTCTTCAAAACTTTTTTTATTCCTTACGAGTTAACATCAACGGGAGAATAGTTACAAAAGTAAATGGATTTTAACAGCTGTTTCATTCTATCTACATTGATAAGTAAATAGGATTCAATTGATGCCAGGTATTCAACTATATCTAGATATGTTTCAATCAAACATTTGCTGAAATCAGAGGGGTTTTTTGTGGAGATTTAGTATTTTCATAGTTGAAAGCGTGAGTCAATTGAAACTAGACCACCAGAGAAAACCTGGAAGCACTGGACGGCCGTTTCGTCCTATTGTGGGACTCCTCAGCAGTGCGCACCCACGACGAAACGGCCGTCCAGTGCTTCCAGGTTTTCTCTGGTGGTCTAGTTTCAATTGACTCACGCTTCCAATTTACTGAAATAACAAGAAATATAATTAGTTACACAATGTTTATTTTTGGGTGAAATATCAGTTCATTCATTCATTATTTCTTATCTTAGTTACTCAAATAAACTTTAACTAACCAGGGTTTTCCCAAAAACATATCGTAAAAAAATGTCTGTTCTAAATGATGAATAAATGAAATGAATGGAATAGTTACAGCATGTTTGTAAAGTGAGTTATGAATCAATAAGTAGGTATGTTGAAAACAGAATTAAATTCTATTTTAAATCAATCTGTCAATCCATTTATAGAGAAGAACAAAAAAGAAACTGGTATAATCCGTTGTGTACACACGTGAACACATTCAAAGGATTAGATAAGTGAATGAAAATCTAATGAGAATGAATGAAGAGAATACAATATAACGAATGAGTTAATAATACACTTATCATAAAGATACTAAACTAGAGACCAGTGAAATTCTCTATTACTTACGTTAAGCTAATATATCTTTTTTGCCTATAGGCTATTTATACACATTCATTGAATTGCATCATTCATGCTTTAAATGTAAAACAGATTGTTAAAACTGAGTATTGGCATAGGTACTACCTTGTTGATTAATGCATTGAACCATTTCGTAACCATGTCTTTCAATAAGATGGAATAATAGCAGTATATATAATTCTAGCATTTGAATATCGGATTGTGTTTCTATCCAGTAAAAAAGAAAAGTATAATTTCCAATTTACTCTAAATCATATCTCACTTATTAATATAACAAATTTTATATATCAAAAGGGGTTTTTCAGGTTTTCCCTGGTGGTCTAGATTCAATTAACTCACGCTTTCAATTTTGAAAATTTTATATAGAATAATAAAATAAAACGCTCGTTTTGTTCTATTCGGAACTTGTCCGGGTTGAAGTTCGAACCAAGAACCATTTACTTCACAAGTCAATGTATTATCCCCTAAACTATCAAATGGAAACGAAAGGCACTGGATTTGATTTCTTGAGGAGACATTAACTATAGGATGCAGGGGTATCCAACTGACTTATTCAACATAGGATGAAACAAGAATCCTGGATTCTACTGTTAATCGAATTCCAACTATTCCATATAAGCTTCTAAAATAATGATTATATTAAAGCAATTGCATATGATACACATATATCAACAAACTCCACCTGTAGCTCTTCTAGAATTACTGCCGGTTCCAAGCCCGGGTAAAGGAGGAGGGTTGGGCATGGGGTTAGCGACCTCATCCCGTAGAAAACTAACTCGCTAAAAGAAGGCTAACCAGAAAAATATTTATCAACAAAGAGTGATCAAAATTCAGTAATGCATATCGACAACAAGATAATCCAAACCATTACAAATTAAACTAAGTTTTTTTAAATAACCAAGTGTTATACAGTTTATTCCCGTATAATTATTGATATATATATTTTCTAAAAATGTACATCATCAAGGGGACTAGTAAGATGTCAGCTGTTAGTCAGTCATTTTGTGAAGAATACAATTTAGACAATAAAATGATTCAATAATGGCGAGATTCTTTTTAGAATGAAACTTCTACATTTAAAAGACATTGAATTCGGCGTACAATGAGGTTATTTTTAAGATTTCATCTTATATCCAGAACATTATTAGATTCGGTAAATACCGGCCAATGGCATTGGATAATATTATGTTTAAGTCGGAATGTGTTCTTTAAGATACCTGAAGATCCTGTTAATATCCTAGAACAACACTGTCAAGGAGTTCAATGCTAAGATGAAGTAGGTGTCTAATGCTCCTTGGTTTTCAGGTGATGAATTTGTAAATAAAACAAACTTCGAAGTGCATTGTATATCTCAATCACACAAAAGAACAGACAACAAATACAATCATCAAATTTCAAATTTTGATAACTAATTCCCAAAGCAAATAGAATCTTGGTATTCATTTCACTATCAATAGTATAACCCAGAAGTGAAGCTTTGCGAATATCTGATCAAGTAACTTAAACACTATTTAAAAAAAGCCTCTCTTTTTTATCTTCCTATCTCTTTCTGTGTGTATTACTTACCTTCTTTAAAATCTAAATGAAATCTATTGGCAGCTGTGCAATGTTGTCTTATGATGCTTGTTTGCTTTTCTAAATAAAGAAAACATACATTGATAAGTACTAAGTAAACCACGTATCATATCAAGATCCCAATCTCATCTTGTATTTCAATTGATTGTATACACTCAGTTAATAGAAAATCATATTGAAGAAAGATTTCAAAGATCAAATAAGTTCAGTCTTTAATTTGTAGATATCAATGACATGAACTGCATTCTTCATACTTTATTTTGGTCTTGTCATATGTATGATTATCAGTTTAGCTGAACTGATAGGATTGTCGACCACCTTAGTTGAATGTCATTTTAATTAACTCACTTCATTTTGTTCTTTGTATAATATAGTTGGTAAAAAAGTAACATCTGTGTATTAGGAAAGTTAACTCCATAATTTTCTAAGCAATATGTTAGTTAACCGGATGACTACTCGTAGTTAGTTTGTGATATAAAAACCTTGCATATTTTAGTCAGATTCGTAATTTGTGTAGTGGACTGACCTTATTTACACAACCATTGATGATTTAGAAGCAATCTGTTAATATTTCATCATAGCATAGGAATTTCCAGTAGTGAGGTAAAATGGTGGTTGAAGGTGGTCAACGGGAAACCCTGGATCCGAGTTTATTGCTACTTAGCACTCGTCAGCAAGGTGTACCTGTAATCTTGAGGGAGCTGATGATCCCTGGCGGACTCGATCCCGTGTCGTTCAGCTTCGCAGTCAGAGACGTTACCACTGAGCCATTCGAACCGTGAGCCACCTATACTGGTGACCACATTGCAACTTGATCGACAGCATTCGATCAGCACTAAGAAGGACTTGACACGCATGACATTGATCACCACCCAGTGATCAATCAATTGTAATTTCCAGTAGTGTTTATCAATCATCCCACCGGGGATCGAAGGCATGACCTTCAGGGCTCACGAAGAGTGCTTAATCTATAGACTACTGAGCTGACAACCATTGGTTTACGTGTTTTATTTCAATCAATTTGAGACATTGTGCAACCATCTTCTAACGTTATTGGTAGGTGATTCCCTCACATCAGACACAGTTGAATTTCTTTGGATATAACTTCTTACTACAGCTCCTGAAAATACTTCTCTTAATTAATTTACCCAGTTCAGTTGTCCTATACTAGGATAAAGCAGCTGTTTAGGGACACCTGGCTTTTAAGTGATATCCTAACTGGTGACATAAACCACATTATTTATTCCATCTTTCATTTCTTCATTTAGAATGACATTTTAATGTGTTATTCTATTCCTTAAAAACCAAATTATGCTAAGATAAATACAAGTCAAAGAAGGGCTTAAAGATTCGTTGTTTTTCTAAAGATAATCATACAATCTTTTTACAAGTCACTAAGTCAAGGTTAAACTAAAACTATAATAAATCATCGTCGACCTGAGCATATCTACCTAATCCCCTTTATGTCCCATAACAAAATGTCCACAATATTGGTCAGTATAAAAAAAAAGATTATTAAAATGTCAAAGGTAGTTCATTTTAGAAAATATAAAATCTCAGATTAAAGGGTTTGTACTAATGTCAGTGTCTACATTGTTTTTAGAAAACACACGCATGAACATACCTTCTAAGTGATTTTCTCATTTAGAAATGACCATTAGGGTTACACTTGCTATTATAGGGCCAGTGAAGTGTAATTGAACCCTAGCCAAATCATCCGGCAGTTGAGTCACTGAATATGGAACAGGTCATCGATCCCTTTCAAGGTCAAGGACAGTGAACGCGCATCAGTCAATCATACGCCATGGACTGGCCCATGCGGTAGTGGTTCTACTTTCGCCTGTATCTCCTTTAACTAATATATTCTTGTAATAACGCCCTTCGTGTTGTACAGTCTTCAGAGCATCCATGATCCCTTGATACGTCGATGGGGCAATCCACGTAAGGTGCTGGTCACGAGGTGTAACTTCGAAGTTAGCTTATTCGTTACACCGCCCCCGTCTAACTCGAGTAGGCCTCCAATCATTCGACATAGACCATCAACGTCAATGTTCTACACTATATATAGATGTCGTTTGTTATTTTGTTAAAATACCATTAAACGATGGATATAATTCAATAAGAGGTAAGTGATAAATAAGCATTGTATTGATTAAGAATCAGTTATTCATAGAGATATAGATCTCAGTCTTACATCATGCTAGTCACGACCATAGTGGTTCAGCGGTATCAAAAGAACGAAATGAATAGGATTAATTACTAATGAAGTGAACTGTTTTTGTGAGTAGTTTCGTTCTGTTAATTTTGAGGTCTCAAGAGACTATCTTTTAACCTGAAACGTTAGTAATCGATACTTTTTACCACTGTTGTCATGAGATTCAGTTGTCTAGTTCTTCTTTATATAATCAGTGCAAATTTTATTGAAATTATCGAGTCTATTGTTTACTTCTAATGACAAGCTAAAAATGCTGTTTAACTGCTACGTCATAAAATCTATTTACTTACGTTACATCACAAACTGATATTAGTCAGACAACTTGATTTTTAATGGTTGTCAAACTATTATTGAATAACGCCAACATCCGATGCAGATGTGAGGGCGAGGATCGGCAAAGCAAAAGCAGCATATTTACAACTGAAGAACATCTGGAACTCAAAACAATTGTCAACCAACACCAAGATCAGAATTTTCAATACGAATGTCAAGACAGTTCTACTATATGGGGCGGAGACCTGGAAAACTACGAAATCCATCATCCAGAAGATAATAGTGTTAATTAAAAATTGTCTATGCAAAATACTTTGGATCCGTTGGCCAGACACGATCAGCAACATTCTACTGTGGGAGAGAACAAACCAATTTTCCTTCCTCCGTTGAAATCTGGTTTGTTCTCTCCCACAGTAGAATGTTGCTGATCGTGTCTGGTCAACGGATCCAAAGTATTTTGCATAGACAACTTTTAATTAACACTAATATCTTCTGGAAGATGGCTTTCGTAGTTCTCCAAGTTTCCGCCCCATATAGTAGAACTGTCTTGACATCTGTACTGGAAATTCTGACTTTGGTGTTGGTTAACATTTGGTCAGTTGACTTCCAGATGTCCTTCAATAGTATATATGCTGCTCTTGCTTTGCCGATCCGCGTCTTCATATCTGCATCCTATCCAACGAGTCCATCAATGACGCTGCCCAGATATGTAAGGGTTTTTACATCTTCCAAAGTTTCTCCGTCAAGTGTGATTCGATTGATGCATGTTGTATTGTATCGGAGAGTCTTGCTTCTCCCTTTGTTTATGTTGAGACCTACTGCTGCTGAGGCTGGTGCTACATATTAGTACGATAGAAAAAATGAAAATCGAATGAATGTTGTCAAAACAAAAAAAATGTATGAAAATTACATTTGTGTGGCGAATATTAATTGAATGGCTTCAGTAAATTATGACAGCCGAAGTCTCTGAAAAATGTGACAATATTAATAAAAGATTGATCATAAATTTTCGCTGATGGCCATGCACTCAAAAAAGCTGGGGACTACTGAGTAATATATTAAGTAGAATGAATGAACTAAACTAAAGCTTTTTGGGCCAACTGCTGAAAGTCGTTTCATTTTAGGTTGTAATGTCTAATTCAAATTTCGTAGTCATTTTGAAAAAGACCTCTACCACAAGCTGATAACATATGAAGAACTATTAGAAACAAAAGAAAACTTGCCAACCGTATCGTTCTAGTTTAAGACTCATGAACAAGACACATAAACGGTCATCAGATTTAAAATTGTACCTTTATGTCATCCGACTAGCATAGAACCATTCCGCCACTGAGTTAGAATCTAGCAGTGCTTCCGGGTTTTCCTTGGTGGTCTAGCTTCAATTGATACTTGATATCAACTATGAAAATCCAATTAGCACTAAAGGACTAACCAAACACAACATCCGTCACATCTCAGTGATCAGTCACTTATAATTGTCTTACTCCTACAGGAGGTAAATTATAGCTTAAATAACTTAGTTACAGCAGTTCGGATGATGAAGATAAATGATACAAGTTTGAATTCTACAAGGAATATCAGTTACCCCAATGAATATTGATGCATCTTGTTGAAAATTATCACTTATCATAAGGAACCCAGGCCAAACAGAGTTTCTTTCTAACTTTCTTCACTCAACAGACTATCGTAATTTTAAAACTTTCTCTCGGTATCTAAACTGAATACACATAGTATTGAAGAGTATTTCTTATTCTATATTAAAAATGGGCTGTTTCATCACATCCGGAGTTTCCTTATAAAGTGTTGACTAAGCTTAATAAATTAGTATAACCAATAAATGTTACATATGTTCAAATAAACTAAGAATTCCACACATTTCCTTTTAACTTGTTAACTAATGGTTAATGTGTTAATCCCTTTAACACCTATATTCTATGAGGTAGGATCTCTTAAGAAAATAAAATGAACATAACTATTGATTAACTGAAAGAAGAATATGCTAAGGGAATTCATTTATCGAAGTGTTAATATTGATTGACATGTACACTGTATAACATGTTGAATATGATTGATGCATACGACGAACACTGGTATATTCTGTTCCATGAAACAGTAATAATAATAATAATAAGAAGAAGAAGAAGAAGAAGAAACTTAGTCTTTATTATTTAGTCATTCCTATCAACTATTTGTAGATGAGATCTGACCAAATGGCACAAATCTATCAAAACATGATGAGCTTCTTTGCATATTCATATATATATGATCAACAATGAAGTAAGAAATTAACATTCCCATATGTACAATTCCTAATGAACAATGTAAATCTACTTTTTTTCCCAAAGAAAAAAGGTTGAACTTAATGAGGTTAACATTTGCTAACATTAAAGCCAACTAAATGTTTTAATCTCATATGAATGTATTGAATAAGCATTGATGCATAGTAAATGA
The DNA here is from genome assembly GCA_944470415.2 of Schistosoma rodhaini. Lineage (NCBI taxonomy): Eukaryota > Metazoa > Platyhelminthes > Trematoda > Strigeidida > Schistosomatidae > Schistosoma > Schistosoma rodhaini. The sequence continues at coordinate 37,353,156 of OX104038.1, forward strand.
TTGTTTATTAAAGTATAGAGATAAAAGAAATTATAGACATTAATTCATTGAATAAGATGAAGATATTTCACTTGAATAACAGCTGTCAATGAAAGGGAAGAAGAGTCATATATATTTCAAGGTTGAAATCATGAGTCAATTGCAGCTAGACCACCATCGAAAACCTGGAAGCACTGGACGGCCGTTTCGTCCTATCGTGGGACTCCTCAGCAGTGCGCATCCACGATCCCGCACCAGCGAGATTCGAACCCAGGACCTACCAGTTACGAGCCAGAGCCCTTCCAGGTTTTCGATGGTGGTCTAGCTTCAATTGACCCTTGATTTCAACTTTGAAATATACTGAAATCTCCACAAATCCCGTTCTGAGTCATATATATATATATATATATATATATATATATATATATATATATATCAGTACAGTATTGTGGAAATTGTTAAGTTTTAATTAAGATCATGAATTGATCAATGTTAGACCATCATTGAAAATCTGAAAGCTTTAAACAGCTATTTCGTCCTAATATGGGAATCCTCAATAGTGTGCATCCAGGTGCGTTTCCAGGTTTGCAATGGTGGTCTAACATTAATCGGTTTATGATCTCTCACTCACTCTCTCTCTCTCTCTCGGCATTTTAGAAATGAAAAAAATACTTTGTATATGGATTGCTATTTTCACCATATTTCGAGCAAAAGTGGTAATTATAGTTGAATGAGATTTATGTAGATTCGTTCAATTTGTTGGTTATATTCTCTGTAGACTAATCTCATTTGAGGTGCCATTACAAAATCAAGGAACATTGAACAACTATTTTGTTTTAGTATGGAATTCATTATGAATCCAAGACATTTAGCTCTCATGGTAAAGTCTTAACTACTAAAATTACTGAATTGGCATCAAATGGTACATTTACAATTTCAACAGATTTACGATACGGCACTATGATTATGTAATATTATCAGGGACATTTATTTTACTCTTTGAATGTCCTGAACTCTACCACTTACAGCTTCTCATTAGAACGTTAAGAATATCTGGAAGTGCATCACTAGGACGATGTCTATTAAAATTCATTTAAAAGGGTTTTATTGTGATCACTTTGTGACAAATACGATTTACAAATTATTTCATACTCAATAAAATCCTTGTAACTAACTATAAAATCCACTTCAAATAAATACTCTAAATTTTAGATATTTTGATTATATAATAACAGCATCACCTCAGGGAAATGATTAACTAACTTTGGGCGAAATCTGGTAGTGAGTTTGATCAGCTAATATATATATATATCAACATGTTTCATACGCATACTCATATATGTGTCATAGAAGACAGTAGGATGCCAACTTTAGATCTTTGATTTAAGGGGTACTATAGAAGTTATTAGTACTGAGATAAATCATTATTTAAAGTTTCTCATATATGTCAATGTGATGAGAATGATTCGATAACGAGGTATAGATTTAACTATTTATTAAGCTTATGGGTCTCAATAGTAAGTAGCTTGTGTAAGGAATGATTTTAGTTAGCTGGTAAATACACTTGCTATGAAGATGTTTATGAATAATCATGTTAATAGTGCCTAGTAATGTAGTGAATTTGTAATCTGTGAATGACATAATGATAATGAATTTCATACTAGGATGAAATAGAGCTGTTCATTACTTCTTGTGATACCTCAATTAAAATCAATTTGTGAAGAATACTACTCACAAATGCTAATATATCACCATTTTGCCATCCACCAAAAAATTTCTTGTCAATTTTTTTCGTGATATTTCTTAATTAACATGAAATTGCCTAAATCTCGCTGGTAACTATTATGATCTACCGTGAAAGAAAACTGTTAATTTAAGTCATTATTTTGGAGACTAGTAAATTAAACTTGTAGTTTATGTGTATGTCGTAGAAAAAGGTTTACCTTATGAGTCAGAACTATGGGTTTTTATTTATGGACTGAATAGAAATTTAGTAAAGATGCAATTGTAATGATTCGTCCATTTGATAACCAATGTTACTCAACTAATAACACTCAGCAACTTAACTGAGAATTGTTACAATAAAAGCTTATAAATACAAACTTTTAGAAATTAAACTCATATCAGATGATCAAATTAGTGGCTGTCATGACTCAGTATCTCAGTGGATGACACATTAGATATTTTTAGCGAAAGGTAATGGGTTCAAGTTTTGGTCTGAATATCAACATTAGGGTCCAGGCACATTCAGCCAACGAGTCCCGAATAAGATAAAACGAGCGGCCTGGATCTCACTGTTAGCTACCGTTCAACTTTAACAAAAAAATAAGTGATTTGAGAGTTAATTTTCAAAAAATCTGTGAGATTTATAAACGATAAATCAGTTACATGGTTCTTATTAATATTTGGAATTTTTTCTTGCTCATATTCTGAAAATTGGATTAGGCTGTTTGAGGAACACTTCATGAAATGAAATAATAGTGTTATTTGCAATCTAATGTAATTTATATTAAATATTGATTTACCACTAAAATACCATTAGAAGACGTAGTTCGAAGCCAACTTTAAAAATTTAGTCTGTCTTTTATCGACATATATAGGTTAAAGTATTCAAATCAAAGCATATTTGGAGTAATATGTGGTGGTTGTCTGGAAAAACAGTCGGCTGTTTGTCAAAGGTTTGTTCTCCTGTAGCAGCTTTTTAATCGAATATTTAAAGGTATTTTATCTAAACTTCATTTGAACTTGGCCAAATGTACAGAAATTAGTAGGAAAAAAAGTTTTCATATGTACTGATTGTAACTCCTCCATAAACAAGTAAACAGGAAAATACGAATATCTGGGAAATAAGGTTATTATGTCCAATTGTTTGATTACATAGCGGTGATCATTGTTAAATGTGTCTAATCCTTTAGCATTCGTCAAATTTAATCCATCAAATTAGATTTTGGTCATTGGTCTCAGCGACTCAACACCGCCTGAATATGTAGTTTGATAATAGTTGGTCGGGAGTGGTCATCAGAAAATCCAGTGAACATCAATTCGTGCAATAATACAGATATGCCCTTATTAATGAGTGCCAGCTAGCTCTAAACCTCCAAACGCTCAATAACTCAAGTTAATTGTGTCACTTTCATTCACTTATTTGAAGTATCGATTTGTATCTCATCTATTCTAGCTTTTACTTGTCTACCCTGTAATAGGTGATTGATGTGATTTGGAGAAAAATTATCATCAGCAAATCATCGGTGTTTTTCTTAGTTGAAATCATGAGTCAATTGAACCTAGACCACCATGGAAAACCCGGAAGCACTTGACGGCCAACTCGTCCTATTATGGGACTCCACAAAATCCCTTCTGATCTATAATCATATGTTCACTAGTGACTGATTTCAAGAGATATTTCATGGAAATCTAGTAGGAAGCAGTGACCATTGAAGTTCAACCACGTCTGTTGTGAGATATCAACTCACTGAAAACAATTGGTGAACGGTTGCTCAAACTTCGTGGATTGGTTGAAGTTAGACATTAACGCCGTTGGATGCCAACCGGTTTAGTGGTCTGTCGGTTAAGTGCTCTGGCGTGAGACTGGTATGTCCTATGTTCGAATCTGTTGAGGCGGGATCGTGGATGCGTACTGTTCAGGAGTCCCATAATAGAACGAGACGGCCTTTCAGTGCTTCCAGGTTTTCGATGATGGTCTAGCTTCAATTGACCCTTGATTTCAACTATGAAAAGTATTTTTCTTAATAATATCCGGTATTCGCTTAATGAAAACAATGAATGTTATTATGTAAGAATAATCATATTTTGAAATTTAGTTGTTAAAGCGAAGCAGGTGTCTATGTATCTGTGTGTGGGGGTACATAATAATCAGTCCCATGTCACATGTGTACAATATAATTAAATGAACAATATAAAGTATATATAAAACAAAAAAGATCAATTTCCGGGAATTTCTCAAATAAACGATTTATGCAGATTAACTTCATTAGAAACGTTATCTCACTATATCCTAACTTGTTTCTTAACCCAAGTACACAATGTATCTTTTCCCATTTGTTTGATAACTTTCTTCATATTTATTAGATCATTGTTTGAATTAATGAAGTTTGGTACTGTTTCCACCTTCTGTTCAATATTTATATTGATTAATTATATCTAATAGGTGTGTATGTACATTTATATAAACAATTTAGAGTGTTATGAAATATCAGAAGAGGTTTGTTGGAGGTTTTAGTAGTTTTATAGAGTTGAGATCATGAGTCAATTTAAGCTAGACCACCATGGAAAACCTGGAAGCAATGGACGACCGTTTCGTCGTATTGCGGGACTCCTCAGCAGCGCGCATCCACTATCATGCACAACTGAGAAGTCCCATAATGGAAAGAAATGGCCCTCCAGTGCTTCCAGGTTTTCCATGGTGGTCCAGCGTCAATTGACCCATGATCTCAACCCTATAATGTTATGAGATATATTTTATTGATCAGTTGTTTCTAACTGTTTTACAAAGAAAACAAACATTCTGGCAGTTGATATGTATAGTCCATTGCATAAATGATCTACGTTATTTTAATTGTATTATATTCTATTAAAATCATTCAAGAGTTTATCATCTATTGTTTAATTGAAAGAGTTTTGAGAAGATTGATTTTATTTATAAGTTATATTTGTCAGTTGGAATACTGTTGAAAACCAGGAATCGCTTGATAGATGTTTGATCGTAGTATGGGACTTCTAGATAGAGGACATTAACGACGATCGAACCCAGAATCTGTAAGTCTTCCGAGTAACGCCTTATCTCATTAGAAACACTAGCTGGCTTCTATTTATGCATTTTCAACTTCATTCAATTTGTGATATTGTTCAGTTATCATTCGATCCCATCGGTGACAACAATTCTATTGCCAGCATGTTTGAAATCCACTAGTCATAACTTTTTACTACTTAAAGTCTACAAATTAAATCATTTCCCGCAAAACCACCTAAATTAAATTTTAGCAGTCAGTTCACTAGGAACTTATTTCAAGATGTTCCTTAGGTTCTAGTGGGAAGTTGTAGCTGCTAAAGTTCAGATTTCACTGGTTATTTGTGAATATTAGTTTAGTGTTTAGGACGGTTTACATCGCGAACCGACTTCGAGCAGACAAATGTCGAAAACTAAATAGTACTGGATAGCCAATGTACCCTATTATGGAACTTAAAATTACACATTTACGAGTAACCTAGAGATCGAATCCGGGACTCTGATCCCGCGACAAGCCCATTAATCCCAGACTACTAAAGTGAAACATAACGCTTCACATTTCCAACGTCAGTCAGTTTATTGCTTAGCTAACTATTGTGTTGAGGATTGTACCAAGAACATAATAATGAATAAAGCCATTAATAATATTAATGACTAGAAGATAGTATTTAACTGGAAGATATCACATAAAAAATAATTTGTCGTGAGCCTAAAATATAACTTAAGTTTTTCATATTTACAAACATGACTAATGTAACGATCTCCGTTTGGGAAAACGTCAAAGGAGCTACAGTTACCTCTGTGGTGATTACTTTCTTACTTGCGCCTGTTACCCCTCGTCGAGGAGCATAGGCCGCTCACCAGCATTCTCCATCCAACTCTGTGCTGAGCCTTCCTTTCCAGTTCTTTCCAGTTTCTATCCATCCTTTTCATATCTGTGGTGGTAACAGTGACTTTTTAACTAGAAGAAATCGGTTTGAATTTCCGTATGTGCATTACTTCCCACGGTCCTTGGTATTCCTCACCAATTAGTGCCAACCAGCATAAAATTCAAGTCAATGGTTCCTTTTTGATTGTATTCAACTACGGAAAATAAATATAAAGTATCTATTCATATATTTTACCATTAATTATTGAAGTGTTTGCCAGAATAAATCTGTGTAAAATCCCGAAACCAAATTCTCTCCCATGAATCTTTTAAAATACCGCATGAAGTAGATATTAAGATTTTATACACTTATTTTCACATATTGATTTAATGAATAAAAATGTAAACTACGCACATCGAGTGACGATTCGGTCTCATACACTACTTCCCATTCTGTTACAAATGCCGAAGTAAACTGAAACAACCAGTTCTGTTTCTGTAAAATATAGTTATATGTTTGTTAAGTTCGTTTGTATCTCCAAGGGTAGATTACCACTTCTTTTAAAAAATATTGCTTTCGTAATTGAATCCCTTTTCAATGTAGTCAGTTTTTTAGTACAGACAGTTTGTATAGATTGTTGCCTTTCCATAATTTACATCACAGACTAATCATAGTTACTTACTTACTTACGCCTGTTACTCCCAATGGAGCATAGGCTGCCGACCAGCATTCTCCAACCCACTCTATCCTGAGCCTTCCTTTCTAGTTCTATCCAAATTTTGTTCATTATTCTCATGTTTGTTTCGATTTCTCGGAATAATGTGTTCTTTGGTCTCCCTCTTCTCCTCTGGCCTTCAGGATTCCATGTGAAGGCTTGCCTAGTGATGCAGTCGGCTGTTTTCCTTAATGTGTGTCCTATTCACTTCCAGTGCGCTTGAAGTGGATAGGGCACACATTGAGGAAAACAGCCGACTGCGTCACAAGGCAAGCCTCCATTGGAAGTAACAGGCGTAAGTAAGTAACGTCAAGCCACGTAACGTCAATCAATAACTTCGCCTGTCAGACTCCATATTATTCAATCTGACTGAAATACATATATTTCAGGTCTTCCCATCTGAAACCATACTAGCTAACTAAAAGAATACATCTCAATAACATTTTTTTGCATCTAAAGACATGTTCTATTTCGGATTGAGTTTTTGGATCCATGATTCCAGTTTATAAGTTAACGTTCTCACAGAGAAAACACATAATATAACAAAACACTATTGAGTACTATACAGCTATTATAAATGGGTTTTGTGGAGATTGTAATAATTTAACAGTTGAATTCATGTGTCAGTTAAAGCTAGACCATCATGGAAAATCTGGAAGCAATGATGCCCGTTTTGTCCTATTGTGAGACTCCTCAACAGTGCACATCCATTATCCCGTTGGCTGGATTCGAAATCAGGACCTTCCGTCACGCTCAGTGGTCAAGAGGTTAAGCATTCGGTCACGAGACTGAAAGCCCTATGTTCGGATCCCGCGCGCAAGATCGTGGATGAGCGCTGCTGAGGAGTCCTATACTATGCAATTGTTAAGAATTGGAAAAAAGCTTACAAAATAACTGATGATCAATGTTTCATATATATAAAATAAAAACATGTGTTCATTTTTCTATTATTCGAACTAAGGTTTCGCAATCTAAATTCCATAGAAGTTTTATATTCTTATAAATCATTTGCTTGATCTCTAAAATGCTTAGAATATATAACCAATATTGAAACTCTTCACTATTGTAAGCAAAGATGGATAGTGGCTAGCAGTCGAATCCAGTACGCGTGTTTCGTCCTATTTGGAACTCGTCAGCTGGATGTACCTGCATCTCAGAGTTCACATTCACCCTGGGACTCGAACCCAGTATCTTTCGCCTCAAATGCCATCACGTTATCCACTCAGCTACTGAGTCCCGAAAGTCACTTGCTTGTGAAAATGGGGTGATGTTTAAATTCACTTAGTATTGTTTGTTCGTAAATGGTTTTTATAGAACATTACTACTACGTTAATGTTTTTTTTCTATCTATTCAATAAGTACTTGATATTATTGTAATACAAAATGTTATAACATTTACATTATTATCACAGCAGGTTAAATATTTAGTCAAGTATACAATGTGTATAGTAATGATGAATGAATATTGCATGATTATGTAATGAGAACAAAGATACATAATAGAAAGTTGTTAACAGTTTAGTGTATATCTTGTAGGGATTTCTTTTTATCTTATTAAAAGTTCAATTTCTGTTGCTATATTGACTAATGTTATATATTCAATGATGTCATTAGTATTACTGTTTATTGTTTACTTAGTATTCTGTGATAGTTTTGTACTTTAGTGATACGAATATAAATGAAACAGTTGGTTATTTTCATAGTTGAAAGCTTGAGTCATTTGAAACTAGACCACCAAGGAAAACCTGGAAGCATTGGACGGCCAACTCGTCCTATTGTGGGACTCCTTAACAGTGCTCATCCACGACCTCGCCTCGCATAGTAAGTTAGTGAGAATAAGAATTTCTGATGATGAGACTAATTAAAGGATGAATGGTTCATTATTAGATAGTTGATGATAGTGGACATAATACTCTACTTGACCATTGTTTCGTATTAGTCGAGACTTGTCTGTAAGGTGTACTTGTAATATTGAGGGTATGAATCAAATTTTTCATTGGAGACGACACTATTGAATTATTCGTAGCCTCAAAATTGCAACCACACCTTCATAATGAAAATCAACTAACAATAAGCCTAAATTAAACAGGGTTTCATGCAAATATAAAGCCAAACTGAACTGGGATAATTAGTGGATAATAGTGTAATGAACCTGATAGACCGTTTCTTATATTCTTCTTAGTGGTTCCGTCTTTCATTGTACTTTGATACTGCTGAACATACACTACTTTGTTGCTAATGATGTTTTTTTCCGAACAGTGTTGCTGATTTAGTCTCATAAGGCAAGTAATGAAGTAGTCTTATAAGGTAAGTAATGAAGTATGAAGATAATAAATTAACATTGTCTCAAGCACATACATTATGAAGTAGAATTTTCAGAGAATGTGATTCCAGACAATTGAAGGGTTTGAAATCAAGATTTGTCCAAATAAGCATTTAAAGGTTTGAACTACTTGGTTTAACAACAACATGCTTTAGGATATCTGATGCATGAACTTTCTTTCTACATTCTTAATTTAGTGACAGCAAATGGACCTCGGACAAGAAATTCCTAGTGACATATTTCGAATAAGATGATATGCTTTAATAACGCGTGTAACTTTCGAATTACGAAAGCGATTTTTTATTTTAAATGTTTTTCAAATAATCACAGAAGCTAGACCACTATGGAAAACCTGAAAGCACTGGATGGCCTTTTCGTCCTAGTACGGGACTCCTCAGCAGTTCTCATCCACGATCCCGTCTCGTGAGATTGGAACTCAGTAACTATCGGTCTCGCGCGCGAGCGCTTAACCACTAGACCACTGAGCTGGCTGGTATCCAACGGTGTTAATGTTTAACTTCAACTAATCCACGAAATTTAGCAACACATCCACCATTGTCTCCAGTGAGTTACTTTCTCACAACAGTTCCGGTTGAACTCCACTGGTCACTGCTTCTCACTAGATCTCCAGGAAATACCTCTTAAAGCCAGTCACTAGTGAACATATGTTGATTAATATCAGAAGGGGATTTTGGGGATATTATAGTAATTTCAATAGTTGAGATCATGAGTCAATTGAAGCTAGACCACCATGGAAAACCTGGAAGCGCTGTTGAAGCACCATTGAAATTACTATAATATCCACAAGACCCTTCTGATATTAATCACTGAATACTTTTTAAGAGTTCATACAAGTTATTAATTATCTGAACTCAGCATCTTAATGTATAAAGTGTTGAGGTTTGATACGATAAGTATTTGCTTCGGACCTCAATGTCCTATCCCACAATAGGACGAAACGGGCATACAGTGCTTCCAGGTTTTCCATGGTGGTCTAGCTTCAATTGACTCATGATCTCAACTATATAAAATTACTAAAGTCTCCACAAAACCCCCTTGAGAAACACTATTTAGCTTAAAAATCTATTTCTATAATTATTTCTTTGACATTTATTCATTATATTCTATTTAATTAGAAAAGAGATAATGTATGGGTGAGAATGATAATGATTGGTTTTCTGCCTAGTCAGATATTTAGATAGTCTGACAGGTGTCATATGAGTTATATATCCCTCTATCCTTACTACTTATTATTATTGATTGATTGTCCATTTGTTGTTGGATTGTATCGGGGTCACAGTTGTTTTCGCTGTTGAGGAATCATATGTTAAGACAAAATAGTTACACAATGTTTCTTCTTTTTTCACAGTTTCTTGGTTGACGGTAATTCATGACAAAGACCAATCATCAGGTTAAAGTAAATTCCGAAAACCTCTCAATTCAATCCTGTTATATGTTCTTTATTCTGTTTACTTTACTTAAGTTGACCATAACTCATCAAACTATTGATAGTTTGATGAATTTTCAACTGATATGTTCTGAATAGGATAAAATGAGCTTCCTGAATCCAACTGAGTGTGGGGTTCAAATGCTTCTTAATATTGATATTAAAGTTTGTGTACAATGAACTAAGAGAAGTTATGTAAACTGTTATTTTTGAATGAAATGAAACGTGTTGAAATGAGAGAAAGATCAAATGATGTCTAAGCACTTTTCATAGATATTTCATATATATATTGTTTATAATTATGACTTAGAAACTAGGCACGTGTTATTCCTTCGAACAATACATTTACTTTGAACATAATGAATAGAATATAATAAGCAGCTTTAATTAAATAATAGTACCAAGAGTTACCAAATTACGTAATGTTATGTGAATAACAAATTAGTCATGGATAAAATATAAAGATCCAATTTTCAAATGATCTGTTTGAATGAAATGTCTTGTGATGCTCAGTGAATTGACTCGATTGTCACAACAGAAACTTGATTAGTATGATTAGGTCAGCTGTAAGGAATGGACAACATGAGATTAGCTATTATTTCTAACGGAATGTTACTTGTTACTTAAATAATACACTGGGGCTTCCATTGGCATCAGCGACATCATTTCTATCAAGATTACAGAAATACCCAACTGATAAGTGTGATCGAGTATGGAACTTGCATTCATAACTTATTCCTTCAATCCTTTAACATGTCAATTATATACGCATCTTTCCTTCATGTCATTATGACCAAAAACCATATTTTGCACTTCATTTAGTACACTTCTCATCGTTACTCATAAATCTCTTCACATTTCACACAATTACATAGATACAAATTTCTCCAAATTATTTTTACTCATTCCGTGTTATCATTTATTAGGAGGTAGGTGTTCTTCAGGTTGAAGGATTTTGATTCTACTGTTTTGATAATACAAGTTCATTCAAAAAAAAAAGAATACTGAATACAATGTGAATATAAAATTGAGCAAGTGTTGCTATGCCTAAAAGAATGCATGACTGATCTTAGGGAGGAGAGCTGATTAAAATTAGATCGAACTGATGATGTAATCACTTTTTCTTCAGAAAGAAACAAAAAAGCTATTCATTTTAATGTTTGTTCAACAAAGCGAGAAAATGATTTATAAAACACAAGCATAAATTGTACGATAAACTTTAATGTCAGTATAGTGATTAATAATTTTATAATGTTAAATTCCACATATCAAAGGAAACATAATTTAAGGTTATCTTCGACATAAACTGATACCAGCTAGTTAACCAATGAAAATCAGGAAGTAGTCGGTTATTTACTTTCAGTCTGGGCACCCATAACCCCCTTCTTAAACAAAGTTAAGTACATGACACACAAGGTAGATGGTGCGAACGATGCATTTAGGTCGCTAAGTCTACAATCTGACAAATCACATCTTCAATAATCTCTAAATTGGACTTATTTTCTCAATCTGTCAACCAAACAATAATTCTATGATCATCAAAGACGAACTTTGAGATTAACTATAGAAATTCTATTAAGATGTTGTGATTAGTAGAGTTCAATCAATCTGAGATTGAAACTGTTGCCAAATGATGGAAATAAACAATCATTTATTACCATGAATTGACTAAAGTTGACATTATGATCCATTGGTCAGATTCTTTATGAGATCTGCTGGTGCTATTGTCGTGTTCTATTAAACGGATCAAATTTTAGCGAAAATACTGTTTTGTATTCTCAGACCTTCAGTGGTTCGTTTTTGCTGGCATTATATCATGATGAAAACTGTCTTTAAACCGCATAGGTCGCAACAAATCATGTAAGTAAATGCTACTCAGAGTACCCACTAACGACTTTATTCAAGATCAGTGTCCCGAAGTTTTAGTATAGCATCGTGATTCTTGATGTTAATGAAGTGATGAAGTTGTGTAAAGATTGTACTATACTACTGAATAAATGAAGCTAAAGATGTAAATAACTGGGTTCTGACTTGGTGATCTACAAGTATCTACCTTACTGTAGTGACTAGGTATTCAGTTCTATCTCATGTGGAGTCGTTAATGCATATTGTCGAAAATTTCGCTACAAGAACCAAATACTTGTCCGAAATCATCTTGTTTAACATCAGCTTATGTCACTTTGAGACGAAATTTGTTTTTACAATTGATATACTAGTCAATAAATAAGACTGATAACCTGATTTCCTACCTGACTGATCACTGATTAGTGTCCAGCATCATGTCTATTTGGTCTTTCGTATTGAACGAACTCTATCGCTTAAGTTGTGATGTAGACACTAGTCATAGTGACTCAACATTGGGTTCACCTTGTAGTTTGGTTTGAGGTGACTGAAGGTAGTCAGCAGCTTACCTGTTGTTTCGAGCAAACCTACGCTCCCTGTGGGGTTCAAACGCGTTTCACTAAGTCTTACTATCTAAGATATCACTACTGAGCTGTTTGAGTTACAGCTGACCTACTACAGGTCTAAAATATTTATTAAATAGTAATTAATTGAAAGAATTCGATCATCACCAAAGAGTTAGCCAAATATGATATCATTTACTAGCCCCGTGATCAATCATTTATAAATATCTCAGTCTTACAAGATATCAGTTATCTATAGAACAACTCAGTGGTAAATTAGGCTACAAGGCAAGATGTTTCATGTTCGTTCCTCACATAGAGCATCAGTTTACTCATGATTGCAGTTACAATTTACTGATAGATTCCAACTACTATGGAAACTAGGTCAATCAGGGTTTCCTGTGGATTACTCTTAATCACCTAAAATTTAGCCTTAATTTCATTAGCTGGTTAGTGACTTACAAAATCTGTATCTAACAAACTTTTACATATTGAAAAATGAATTTCAGTTACTTTTACTCAGTTTAAATTATTCTGTCCAAAGAAATATATCATTTTTGTTGTATAAGACGTCTCATTTATTCTGCTAAATCATTCTATCTTCTCTATTAGTAATTCAGTATTGCGAGAAATCGTCACTAAGTCACGCCAGTTGCATCAACTTAAGAGATAGATCTCGCAATTCATATAATACTCAGTCTGTTCAAACAACAGTTCTAAGGATCTTCATGAAACATTTCATCATACATTTCCACTATTATTTTTGAACAATTATTTTATTATTAGAATGGGTTTTGTGGAGATTTAGTATTTTCATAGTCACCAGTGGAGTTCAAACCACGTGTGTTGTGAGATAACAACTCACTGAAAACAATTGGTGAACGGTTGCTCAAATTCGTGGATTTGTTGAAGTTAGACATTAACACCGTTGGATGCCAGCTCAGTGGTCAATCGGTTACGTGCTCTGGAGCGAGACTGATAGATTCTGGGTTCGAATCTCACGAGTGTGGGATAATGGATGCGCACTGCTGAGGAGTCCCATAATAGGACGAGACGGCCATCCAGTGTTTCCAGGTTTTCGATGGTGGTCTAGCTTCAATTGACTCACGCTTTCAACTATAAAAATTATTTTTTCCCATAAAATCAATTTATCTCAAAATAGGTACTTTACTCTGTAGGGAATATCAACGTTGATTTGTACTAGATAATCTTCACTGTGCTGAATTTTGTTTATCAGCTTTAATTTGTTGTACTTTTCTAAGAAAAAGAACTGTCACACTCGCGAGATGATTCTTCAAACTAATCGACTCTTATCAGAAAGCTCTCCATTTTAACTACCGATGAGTATGGAAACTACAAAATAATCAAACATTTCATTTGTCGTCCACCTTAGTGTGAATAATCAGTTGAATCAATAAACAACAACATTCTAAGCTGCTAAAAATCATGATCAAAGCAAACTGTTTAAATATACAAAAAGCTGATTCATAGAATGGAGGTTTGTGGAGATTGTAGTGGTTTTAATAGTTGAATTCATGAGTCGATGTAAGCTAGACCATAATTAAAAACCTGGAAGCATTGGACGACCGTTTCATCTTAGCATGGGACTCCTCAGAAATGCTCATCCTGGGTTTGAGTTCCACGTGTGGGATCATAGATGAGCACTTCTAAGGAGTTCCATACAAAAACTAAACGGCCGTCCATTGCTTCCGGGTTTTCGATGATGGTCTAGCTTACATCAACTCATAAATTCAACTATTAAAATCATTTATAGTAATTTTATTCATTTTAATAGATGTCCGAATCAGAAGTGGTTGAATCTAGACATTAACACAGTTGGATGCCGGCCAGCTCAGTGGTCTATCGGTTAAGGGCTCTGGCATGAGACTGGTAGGTCCTGCGTTCGAATCTCGCAAGTGCGGGATCGTGGATGCACACTGCTGAGGAGTCCCACAATAGGACGAGTTGGATGTCTAGTAGTTCCAGGTTTTCGTTGGTGATCTAGCTTCAATTGACTCATGATTTCAACTATGAAGATGTCTGAATCTTACATAAAACAATTATAATCTAACTTATAGATTTTGTGTATCGTTTAAAAGTCTTACCTCATTGATATACAAACATTTTTTTAAGGATCAGACACATCATTTATTTAAGTGTCTACAGTTTAACAATCGGATAGAACTTTTCATGGTTGATACATCACTCAAAGAAAAAAGATTGAGTAATCAAGTAGAAAACCTGGCTAATCTTTATATAATTGAACATAGAAATGAATAGTGTAAGATATTCTTTTACTATGTTTCATTGTTTTATACATATAAGCTAATAAGTAACATATAGCAGTGTTTAGTTGGATCTTCTCTTTTTTGCCTCTTCATTACTCGATCATTCGATTCATTTGTATGCTTAAAACTATGCTGTTTGTTTGGTTAGGTCACTAAGTAATGTTTTTTTTTCTAAGTATACACAGTTTACTATACCAACTATTCAGTGTGTTCCAACGATTTAAATTGCCTACAGCAAGATTATTCAAGTTTATTTTACTCCCCTAAGTCAACTTTACTTTAGTATTATAAACGTTGAATAATTAATTGGTTTGTTTACTGGTTAATAGCAAATAGTTGAATGTTTCTTTTCTTCAATTATGAAGTGGAATAAGTAGATTTATTTATCTAAAATGAAACTAATTCATTAATTGGAAAATAACTCATTAGAATCCTTAGGAAAGAAAAAAAAGTTGTCAGATAAATTAAATAGTTCGTTGTTGAGAATTAAGGATGTCGAACTTCATTTTGAAACAACGAGTGTTCTGTCCAATATTCCATCCCCTCATGCAGAAGTATTAATTATTATCATAGATGAAATCATAAGTCAATTGAAGCTAGATCACTATGGAAAACCTGGAAGCACTGCTTGACGGCCAACTCGTCCTAATATGGGACTCCTCAGCAATGTGCATCGACGATCCCGCACTCTCGAGATTCGAACCCAGGACCTACAGTCTCGCTTCAGAGCACTTAACCGATAGATCAGGTTTTCCATGGTGGTCTAGCTTCAATTGACTCATGATTTCAACTATGAAAATACTGAAATATCCACACACAAAAACCTTCTGATCTATTAATTGTTAGTCAGTTTTGGTATAAAGAAAAACAAAGAAAAATATCTGACTGATGTAATAATTTGCTAGTTGAAGGACTTGTCGAGATCTATTCAGCGTTATAAGACTTTTTGTCACGAATTGATGCCCAAAAAATCATTTAAAAATAGGTAACATTATACCAATTCCAACCTAAATTAATCTACACAAATCTGTACAAAGTAATTTTCTGTTTTAGTGGAAATTTATGACAGATGAAGTTCAACTATGTTGGAAACGAGGCACTAACTCGGAAAGTCACACTACATTGTAAATCACTTGAATTACGAAATATCGACCAACAGAATTCAACTAAACAGTTTAAAGAAAATGCGTCCGTTAATGGATCGGAAGATTCTTTGTCCGACCCTTAATTCAATTGTAGGTTTAAACAAACAAGGATTCCCATACTTCTTGATTTTCAATAGATTTTCAACTGATATCAAACTATAGCGTTATAGCTGTTATTGCCCAAGCTTTTCTGCATCACTGACTAACTTTAACTTGAAAGCCGTCAGGAAGCTAAAGAACTATTGATCATTGTGTTTGATCTTTTATGAAGTTTCACAACCATATACAGTTACAATCTTAATACTAAACAAAGATTTAATGATGTACATCATTGATATAAACTAAAGTGGATTTATTTATTTTTGTTAAAATTAATTATAAGTTATATAGATTTACATAAGAGTTATCAAGAATTCATTCAGTTAAATATCCACTTCAAATAAATCTGTTTACTGAATAAAAGTTTCTTATTTTCCTTTTCTTGAAGGAAGCAACTAAACTTGATCATTTAACAGTTCTATGATTATCATTTGGTTTTCTTTGTATATTTTTTTATATATAAAAGTGTCATTAGTGATTAGAATTAGGGATAGAGATATACAATATGAAGCTATAAAGAAAATAAAGGAAATATCTTAAAGATAGGCCAACAAATTATATGTATATATAATTTTCAATGGATTATTTAATAGAGTAACCCGGTTACTAAGAATTTCTAGATCAAAATGAAAACAAAGCATAGACGGATTAAACGGTGAAAACTTATGTTTAAATATAGAGGAAAGTAATGAGGAAACAAACTGAAATCGATTTTGTTTTTTCGATTATTTCAAGATGATTCAGATTATGGGTTATCATTTTTCACTTTATAGTTCACGTCATGAACTTAGACAATGGTTAAAAAAACTGAAAGGACTGGATATAAGTTTCATTTTAGTATGAAACTCCCCAACACTACGTATCTACAACGACGAAGACTTCACTTTTAGACTACTGAGTTTAAATTGATTAGATTATAATCCTAGATCCAACCAATTCGGGACATTTTTCAGCCGCCTAAAATCCTATTGGTGGGCAATAGGCTCACATCCTGATTTGATCATGAATGTATATTGTAAATGTGCTGCATAGTAGAATGAAAAATTGTCCACCGTTCTCTGGTTTTTAGTGGTTGTTTAGCCTAAGATTTATCCGTGATGTAAACCATAAAATTCAACAATCTACACAAACATCTCATACTACTAACGGATTTTGTTTGGAAGCCACTCTTGTTTGGAGGGTTCGTGGCTCTAATAGCTTACTATTAAAGTCTCAGATTGTTCAGCTGGGTGACATGAACTTTGATCCCACATAGAACAACCGTTGTTCTAAGGTTGGAAGTATGCCTTGATGACGACTAACAACTAGCAAGAAACCTGTATACAAGGTTTTCTACTGACTATCTCCGAACACTTCAAATTAAATTATCTGCTGATAAACAATGTTTTTAGAGGTACCAAATTTTATAACTGAGATAAAAGTAATTAAAATGAAACATCAACATAATCTATCATGAAGTTGACTGACTGATATTCCCGTAGTAAATATTAGTTGATTATTTGATTATGAAGTAACCATTCACATCGTTATTATAGAATTTACTAAGAATTTTCAAACGTATGTCGTTTGTATTTTTAAACCTTAATGAAAACTAATTTACCATATAAACCTTTGGCAATTACTATGCTAAATGATAAACTGAATTTTAAGCAAATATATTCGGCTTAAGCATTTTTATCAGAAAGGGGGTTTTGTGGAGATTGTAGTAATTTAATAGTTGAATTCATATGTCTGTTGTAAGCCAGTGACTCACTAAATACAATGGTAGACGGTGGCGCAATTTCGTGGATTGGTTCAAGTTAGACATTAACACCGTTAGATGTTGACTCAATGGTCTGGAGGTTATGTGTTTGCACGCGAGTCTGAAGGTCCTGGGTTTGGATCCCGAGTTCAGGATCGTGGATGCGCACTACTGAAAAGCCCCATACTAGGACGAAACGGTCGTCTAGTGCTTCCAGGTTTTCCATGCTAGTCTATCTTTAATTGACTCATGGCATCAATTATTAAGTATTTTTGGAAAGAAAGCGAAATGACTGCATAAATTCACTTAGTATTGTTTGTTTGAATCTTCCCATTGATGTGTTAGGACTGCAACTGGTCAGTCTCTTATTGGCATATGTACATACTGTGTGTATTGCCTCGATATAGCCTTAATTCACAAGCATTGTAAACAAAGATGGATAGTGGCTAGCTGTAGAATCCAGGATGCGCGTCTCATCCTATTTGGGACTCGTGAGCTGGATGTACCTGCATCTGAGAATTGATGTTCACTCTTGGACTCAAACCCAGTACCTTTCACTTCAAACGCCACCGCGGAATCCAGGACGCAATAGCTGGATTCCGCTGCTAGCCACTATTCATCTTTGCTTGTAATGACTATGTGTTTCTATAATAGTTACCTAATTGTAAAGCTATAATTTCTTTTAAGGAATACTATTGATTACTGTACAGTAAGCAAGATGTAAAAGTTCAATTTGATTAAATCCAAATGTTAAAGTACATATTGTAATGGAAAAAGAAAGAATGTTAAGTCATGTTGTCTAATTTGTTTTTTCGTATTAACATTCGACATAATTTGGTCACAAGTAACAAGTAACTATTTAAAATGGGACAGAATATTATCCAAGATGAATTTTTCTCATTCATCAAAGGTAATACAGTGTTTTGTATATGATAACAAAGGAAATGAGTAATAGTACTATACTGTATAATACTGTATTATAAACTGAATAACTTTCATGAATTGTTAACACGCTTCATTGCATTCTTCTAGTTGTGTGACTTTGTTTCTTCATATGATATCAAAAGGTAAATGTAACTTATGTTTTTTTTTAAAGGGAGATGGAATACTAGTTTTGATTAGCTAAATACACTAATTCAGTAATTAAGTATGCATAAAAGGATTCAAAAAATAAAGTCATACGCGTGAATAAGGTGGTAATTCAGTGAAAAATACATATGAATACACGCTTACACCATTGTATGAAGGTAAATACCATATGACCTTATGAAAGGTGAAAACTTTATCAGATGATTTGTTACATAAGATACTATCTCATTATTCACTTCAGTCTTGTATGTATTTTTGTGTAAATAAACATATTCATAAGTCATTTAGATTCATAAATCGGTTAATTTTACAGAAAAAAATGGTAAGAGCTTAAAGAAGCAAGGGTACATAGAAAGGCTATGTCAGAATTACTTTAACTTACAGGTCATATTCATCATCACTCATTAACTTCAGCTGTGATATCATTGAAAACCAAGCAGCAGTGGACAGTTGTTTCGTTCCAACGCTGGCTTTTGTCAGATGTTCACACTTGTGATAATTTCAGGAAATGATTTCAGGATTTACATATCTTATGGTCGAAGATTAATGGCTAGGAAACTGAGTTGGCATCTGATAGCATGTGTTTCCAGCTTTAATCAGGTGTTGCTAGATAGCAACAACCAGCTAATTACACTGCTTATGAGATATGTAGGTTTTGTTTTAGATTACTGTTGGTTGTAGGCTATACTCAAACGTGTTTTTTACAGCTCAAGCATACCTAGTCATGGGATTCCATGTAAAATAGGGAGAAAAACCATATGTAATTCAAAATTCCGTTTGGAGTAAGAACGGAGACATCTCCAGTGTGTTGCTTCATGATATCCATGTACAACGGAAGTGATTTCAAAAGGATATAATTAGCTATCGCCAAAAAACTTTAGTTCGAAGATACTCAACTATTTACTTTAATCGAATGATAACTTTCTGTAAGGAATGTAGCAAAAAGTAATCGATTAGGTGAATGTAAATCTATGTATAGTTAAGTAGATAAGTGCATTCCACAACTTCGTTTTCTATGTTCACATTATGATGAAAGATACCGAGAAGAGTATCATTTGAAAAAAACCAAGTTTTCGAAACAGTTAATAAGATTTACAGGATTACAAAAATGTATTACATGTAAATTTCAGTTACCTATAGTTAACAGATTATTTGCATGAGGTTGGGTCGAAAGTACAACTTATATAATAGTAAGAAGCTAATTAATTCCTCAAAACTTTGACGATAAAGAAATTCATAAACTTGATAGAGAAGCATTCATGAAAAGCGTTCAAGTATCATGCAACGATTATCGTGGTCTTCCAAATATCATAAATTGATATTTGAAACATGTATATAATATGAACCATTGAGTATCATGAAGGAACAGACAGATGTTCCGCCCTAGTGTGAAACTCAATGTCTCACATCTATGACCTCACATCTTCATATCCGACAAGGTTTAGCTCTCAGTGGTCCAGAATTTAAACATTCACACACAAGACCGGAGGTCCTGGATTCGATTTCCGCGCCCGAAGTTGTGGATGCACATTGCTGAGTCCTATACTTGAACAAAACTGCCATTCAGTGACCATGAGTTTTCAATTGAGTTTTAACTAAGATCGGTTCATGATTTTAGTCTAATCCATACCTAAAAAACTGAATACATAAAAAGTAAATGGATACTCTTTTGCATCGATCATTGAAAAAATCAGGTCAATTATCTTTACCATTTTAAATCTTTCATCATCATCATCATCAAAAAACAAAGAGAACACTTGACACGTATTAAAATTAATACATAAATAATCTCAACATCCCATGACACCAAAAAGAAACCAAAAAAAAAATAATAATCCTCCCCTTTTTTCATGATACTACTCCTATGATGAGAGTATTATTCACATACAGATTCTGTATGACATATTCTCATTCATCTCATATTTCTTCAGCCCCTCCCCCATGACAATATCATCAGAGTTATGAAATTATATTGATCAATCTATTTGAATCCCAAAAATAGACAGAGATCAAACTTCATGGTAGTTCAACAATTTGATAAGATGATTATTAATAATTTCTAGTTTATCTATTGAATGGATAATAAAATCATTATATGGAAGAAAAAGATTCATGGAATCCAAAAGAAAAAAAATCAGTCATGCACAAGTTTATTGAATACTCTTTGAAGAGATTAATTAATTTCCCTTCATAACCATAGTTTACATTTATATACTACTTATTAATAACTCATTGATTAATTATTACATGACATGAATGAGATAAGAGGTTTTATTAAAAACAGGTATACTATTTTATATTTATAATCGAAAATGGATGACTATTAGAAATGAAGTAATACCTGTGAATCATCATCAATGAGCAAGAATGATTTAATACAGATATAAAGGCGAGGATTGGCAAAGCAAGAACAGCATTACTATAATTGAAGAACATATGGAACTCAAAATAACTGTTAATCAATATCAAAGTCCAAATCTTCAATACGAACGTCAATACAGTTCTATTGTATGGAGCTGAAAATTGGAGAACTACTACAACCATCAACAAAAATGTACAAGTATTTATAAACAATTACATACGTAAGATATTGAATTTCCGTTGGCCGGATACCATAAGCAACAACCTACTATGGGAGAGAACATACCAGCTTCCAGTTGAAGAGGAAATTAGGGAAAAACGTTAAAAGTGGATAGTAAACATATCGAGTAAACCACTAAACTGTATCATGAGACAAGCCCTAATTTGGAATGGTGAAGGGAAACAGAAAAGAGGAGTGCCGAAGAACACACTGTGCTGAGAATTGGAATCAGGCATGGGAAGGATGAATAGCGACTGGAAACAACTGGAAAGGATTGCCCAGGACAGGGTTGGACGGATAATGCTGGTAAGTGGCCTATGCTTCTCCATGAGGGGTAACACTCTTAAGTAAATAAGTGTTTTTAGCTTTTTTATAGTTTCACAATTAAATATATTTCTAATATCGTTGACAAATTTACAATGAAGAATCTTGCATAATGACTGATTAAGGTAAACACCTTTTTTTTCTAAATAGATTCGCTACAATGTGACTGGTCGATAATGAATGAATGTCTAGTGAATTTACTATGACCAGAGTGTTATGTAACAGAAACGAAAGTGAGAAACTATGAATGGGTCATTGTGTGTCTTTTACGGAAAAAATTTTGACTCATAGTTAATTGAAGTGTGGTATTCTGTTTATTTCTTCAGTCAGTAACACTGAATATATTTGTTAGGTCCAAATGATCTAGTTATGCTCGTTGAAATGACTAGATTTTGTACATTCATAAATGAAAAGTAGAAGATAGTTTGATCTCATGAAGGTAATTTTCGTCATATGTTCGTTCTAACTGAAGAACTATTTAAAAAACAAAGCTTGGAATGGTATTTCCTTTTAGTTTATCATTTCCAAACGGTTTATGACTTACATACTTTATGAGATAAAACTTCGTGAATGTAGGTCTGATATAAATTACGATCCCTTTCAGCCATTCAGTAATGAGTTGGTGACCAACGTTTCACATATTATTCAGTTTATGATATACAGTAACTGTCACCTCATCAACAACATCTGTGTCTGAATATTGAAAAAGATAAAAATCTCTAGTATTCGAACTTGGAAAATGATTGCAATCATTAAAAAAATGAATCAAATCATCTTTTATAAATTAATAATAAAGACACATCAGATCAATTAAATTTGTAATGCTTTGGATTATCTCCATGTTGATATTCATTATTGAATTTTGATCAGTCTTCGTTGACACATACGCACTCTGTGAAGATTACCTCGATATACTCATTAATTAACAGGTTTATTTAGAATAAATGGAATGTAACTATCAGTGAAATCCAGGGCGAACGTTTTATCCTATTTCGGACTAACCAACTGAATGTACCTGCATCTCAGAAATTATGTCCCTCCACGGGACTCGAACCTAACAGCTTTCGTTTAAAACACTAAAATGATATCTCCTTAGCCTCTGAGTCTAGATAGACATTCACTTGTGCAGTAAAGTGCAGTTATATACAGCTGATTAGTCCCAAATAGGACGAAACATTCATCCTGAATTCCACTGCTAGTGTCATTCTATCTGTTCTGTATACTAGATCAACGTTCATCGCTTGTTTCATTATAAGGTAAATAGTACTATTTCTTATGTGTAGTTATTTACTTATACAAGTTATACCTTCTACTTGGATATGTATACACATGAAGATGTTTATTCATTATTATTGGTTCATGGAAAAACTGAATAGTTAATAAATATATAAGTAAGAATCCGGTGTTATTATTTACATATTCTCTACTTTAAGTGTCAAAGTAGATATTAAGTGTGTGCATAATAGATATGTTGAAGAGATATGGATAGAGAGAAAGAGAGGGAAACGAATGGATCAAGCTTACAGTGTAAAGGTAAAAGTGACTTCATAGATTTAATAAACATTACATAAAGTCCATTATTCACTGAAGGATAATTTGATTAATCTGGAAAAATTGAATTACTGTATTCAGAAAATGTATAAATTGATTCACCTACTTGTATATATTCAAAGTGACTTCATTTGTTCACGTGTTTTGGATAAATCGTGACTGATGAAATTAAAATGAATGAGGTTGTAATCATGAATCAATTGAAGCTAGACCACCATGGAAAACCTGAAAGCACTGGATGGCTGTTTCTTCCCATTGTGGGACTCCTCAGAAGTGCACATCCCGCCTTACGAGATTTAAACCCAGGGCTTACCAATCTCACACACAAGCGCTTAACCACTAGACCACTGATCCGGCATCCGATGGTGTTAATGTCTAACTTCAACCAATCCACAAAGTTGAGCAACCGTTCACCAATTGTCTCCAGTGAGTCGATATCTCACAAGAGACCGGGTTGAACTCCACTGGTCACTGCTTTCTTACTAGAACTGGTAGGTCTCGTGTTCAAATCTCTCGAGGCGGGATCGTGGATGCGCACTGCTGAGGAGTCCCACAATAAGACAAAACGGCCTTCCAGTGCTTCTAGGTTTTCCATGGTGATCTAGATTCAATTTACTCATGATTTCAACTATGGAAATATTGAAATCTCCACCAAACCCCTTCTGAATGAAGTTGTCCTTTAGTTGTATTTTGTTATCAGCTTAGAATGGCTAACTATAAATGTTTGCAAGTTCTGATTTTTAGTGTCTATATATATATATATATATATATATATATATATATATATCCTAGAAGAGGTCAGGGTGACATTAAATAACAATAAGTCACTAATTTGTTAGTATTTTCAATGTTCTCAAAAGTTTAACTTTCAAAATGTTTACAAATCTTTAGAGTTAAACAAGTTAGTCACTATGGTTACAACAAATTTTGACTGCTATGATACTACATTTTTTAAAAAAGAAGCGGTTTTTTCAAACGGTGTAAAGTTTAAGTTCTGTTTTTTCATGTTTACAAATTTTTATGTTAAAGGTCACTAGTCTTAACTATTAAAGCTTATAAATTTTCATCTTCTTGATAAAATACTAGAATGGTCGAGGTAGTTGGATAGTTAACTTACTCATTGAACTTATTCTAATAGCTCACCTTAATGGATTTCAAACGAGAAAGCTTCCGGTTAATTGGCTGCATATGCGAATGCTACTAAGGAATTGATTAAAAGAGATTAGTTAAATCTCAATATAGGCTTTCCAAGGATTTATATAGACTGCGAACTTGTTGGAAATCGAGGAGCTATTACTTTTAAGTTCGAATATCTTCAGTAATATGAATCTATAAATTAACTAGTGGTCAAGCACAGGATATTCAGTTATTGTAACAAGGGCGTCACCTTAAGACCCCTGAAACTAAGTCTACTGGTTCACGTTTCTAACTTCAGTCAACACATGATATAGTATGGTAATAGTTCATCGTCATTAATAATACTTGTATTAATCCTGACATGTTTGAACTCCTCCAAGTTATTAAATAAAGTCTTTCTGAATGTTTATTATTGTTGGGTACATTTGAAGCTCCTGAGTTGATGTCTCCACTCGCGACTTCAAGTAATTAGGAGTTTCAGTGATTTTATAACAATGACATATGGTAGATATGGAGAGTAAATGAGCTTGACTATGCATGGCTTGCCAATATTCTTTAAAATTAACATAATAAACCATCACTTACTCTTTTTCATGTGGTTTTTACATACTTCGATTTCCCAAAACCAGTTCAATTGTAGGGATACTACCCCTAACTCAGGGTCTGGAAAGTCGGAAAAATGAACATTTCGCAAATGCGATAAAAATGATCAACGTAGTCTTGTATTACTATTCCGACACCAGACAATGGGTTTTAAGCGTTCTTAGTCCCTTATGCTTCAGGCTGGGCTGTTTCGCTTACTACCCTATATATGTGTGGTATACAGTATAAGCTATATGGCCATGTAGAGCTGAAGGTCTCACATGAGACTGGAGGTTCGCCATTGATATTGTGGATGGTTCGGCATTGCTTTGGCAAGTTTTTCTGGGTGCCCATGTGAAAAGTTGGTTGGCAGGTTAACCGATTTCATACTGGTGGTTGCTTCTCAGTGTTCTCAAGGGCTTTGGCCATTGGAGCATCGTAAGGCATATCGCCATTGATGATATTAATGAGTTGGGCTGTCGTGTAAGCGGAATGGGTCAACTTTGGTCTGTTTGTGCTGTGCATAATTGATTTACGCGATCACTGATCGGAATATTTATACACGGGATGTAAATGTGTATATGAACGGTTCGAATGGTCCACGAGGGTACTTGGTACCTGAGTGGTTGCGCCACAGGATTGGGCTGAGCTTTTCGGATTGTAGCGTTAAAGCCTTTATAGTGTCTGGTTCTTCTATAGGGCGAGATTGAGCTGTACTGATTGGGCTAAGCCTGGGCAGTGTCTGGCTCTCCTGTTAAATGGCATTCAGCTGTACTGTTTGGGTTGCCGCGTGAAAGTCTGGATGGTGTCTGGCTCTCCTGAAAACCAGTGCAAGATTACCCTGGCCCATAAGGGTATATTATATAACTAATGACTTAGTTCAATTGTCAATTTTCCATTAGAATTCTTGACATACACCATAGTTGATTTGCTTTAAATATTGACCGTAACTCTTAGGTCTTCAATTTAAATGTAATTTTCATTAGTTGCATACTAATCTTGTTAAAAATACCAAAGAAAAATATCATCGGGAAAATTATATACTTTCATCCTTACTTATTTAAAATGAATGAATCCGAGGTATGGTCATTTCAGTTAATTTTCTACTGTTTTCTTTGATAATCAGATTAATATAATAATTATTTATTTAAACACATAAACATTGTTACAAGGATTCATCAAATAGATATGTGCCATACAAATCATACGATTTGTGTAAGGGCTGGGATACTGCCTGGTTGCCCAAACCGAAGAAGGAGGTTTTCTTAGGATGTTACACCTCGAGACCACAAGACAGTCGAGCAACGCAAGGAGATGCAGTCCCATGGTAACCGGTGACCAACAATTGGTTTATACTCCATTTGTTCCTTCAGGATCCTGGAGCTCATGTGTATCATTGGTTTGGAATCAGCGTTTTCCAATTCCCCTAGGTAGATCCTCCTCCACCAATCCGGTTGAAGCGTCGGATATTCGCTTTTCGTCCTCTCAATTTCGTAAACAACACCCTCACTGGGAGAAGGCAGTGAGTAGGACTCCCCCAGAAGTGAGTGCACTTGGAGAGGGAAAGCTGACTCTCCTCACTCTCGGCCGTACCATGGCTTTGGAGGAAAAATTTAACTATTATTTATATTTAAACTGAATCGTTTGATTTACGTCAACTGGATAGTTGTTTTTTATTGATAAAGAAGTATCGTTTTCACGAAATAATATAAACTAGAAATAAATAAGTCACAGAACTTATGGGGACAGCTATTAAGGTCATCTATTTATTCAAAGTAACTTTGATTTATAACCTCAACTAAGTTTATATCAAACATTCTTTATTATCATTAATTTTAATCAGTTGTTATTATTGTTGTTTATGTGCATTCAGATATAGTGAAAGTCAACTGAATGTCATCATTTGAATTGTAACATTGTCATTACATTATAATTTTTTTGCAAAGAAAAGTTCTAATCTAATGTGAATCCCAAACTTACATGTTTTATTGAAGAAGAAGAAGAAGCAGAAGAAGAAAAGGGACGAAACATTATTTATGACAAAAAGAAACATATTTCATTTTGAAAAAAAAAGATGTATATAAATACCCACATCTTATTGAACATTTAGTACATATACAAACTGTCCATGAATAAAGGTATATTTCACAATCATTCACAGAAGATTCCTGAACTATGAGTTAAAAAACAAACAAACAAGAAAACATGATTTAGGCATAGGTTTTAGGGTAAAGTTAGCAAATTCGTTTCAGATAAGATCATTATGTTTGTTTTTCAAGTGTAGATAAATTTAGTGTACTTTTAAATATTGACATTTGTTTTGAAACTAGGCTTGTACCATTTATTTTTTAAAAAAAATACAAATAACAAAGAAACAAATGTGAATGATGGCGTTTAAAGTTGATTGTTAGCAACAGTATAGATTCAACTGGATGTAATTTTCATTATGAACTGAAGTCATTTTGATGAATGTTAGAGTACACTTGACAGGGAGTTCATCTTAGATAAGCAGTGACCGATTAGTGTAAATATGTTATTTCTTCGAATGATCAGTTGTGATCCAGACTGCTCATTGATAGAGTTTCTAATCTTGATATTAGATGATGAGATTTCCTATCTTATGAGAAATAAAACCTACCTCAGGATGTAGATTCGCCTTGTTGATGTGTAGAAAATAGCATGAAATCTAGGTGTAGGGTTTTGCATCGGTTGTCCTCAACCTTCTTCACGAATAAGATTCTATTATAAGAAACTTCAGTCAATATCAAAATTAGCTAGTATACTTAAAGGAAAACAGACTTTATGTTTACCTTGAATTTCTACTTCCTCCAAATCGATTTGAAAATAACTAAATCTGATTAGATTCAAAGTAAGTAATAGTAGTAGTCAATTTAATGTCTTCTAAGTTTTGAAAGAACCATTGATTAAAATCTGTATCATTAAGTGCAACAACCGGAGACGTTTTCAATGAACTGTTCAAATTAAAACTGATTACATAGGTTTATAGATTCACAACGATCAAAGTCAGTCTCTCAGAATGACAAAATTATCTTATTGTTAAATTGAGAATTACATTACATAAAAGAATTCACTCCATTAAGATTGCAATTAAATATATTTTCTATTCCTTGAAGAAATATTCGATTACTTTACAAATTCTTTAGAGTGGCTATCGTTCAACAGCAAATTTGTAGTCCTTAATCAGGACTAACTACAGCTCAAAATCAGATGAAACAGCTCAACAACTAACCATTAGTATTTTCACAGTTTTCCATATCACAAATATATATTCTACAAATACCAGCCCCAAATGCTCTGGTACGGCCGAGAGTGGAGAGTGTCCGC
Source organism: Schistosoma rodhaini (assembly GCA_944470415.2). Classification (NCBI taxonomy): domain Eukaryota; kingdom Metazoa; phylum Platyhelminthes; class Trematoda; order Strigeidida; family Schistosomatidae; genus Schistosoma; species Schistosoma rodhaini. The sequence continues at coordinate 37,381,523 of OX104038.1, forward strand.
TATCCCTCTCGAAATGCTCTCACATGGCCACGCATATATAGCCTCTGCCAGGGAAGTCATACTCACTGCCTTCTCCTGGTGAAGGTGTTCTTTACGAAAATGAGAGGACGAAAACCGAGTGTCCGAAGCATTAATCGGGTTGATGGACACGGAAAGTCCACCTAGGGGAGTTGGAAAACCCTGAAGGAACAAATGTCGTATGAATCAATCGTTGGTCACCGGCTAACATGGGATTGCATCTCCTGACCTTTTGGATCAGACTTTCCGGTGGAAGGCTCCGAGTATGGCCTCCTAAGAAAACCACCTGCTTCAGTTTGGGCAACCGGGCAATATCACAGCCCTCACATAAATCAAATGAGATTTGTGTGGCTCATATGAAGCTGATTCCCCTTTGTACCAATCTTTATGTATTTAACTAAATAAATAAATAACCAGTTCTCCAAAAAAGCAAGCCTAATACTACATTGCTTCAGTGTGGTTCACAGCTAAATCATGTCAATTCATTTTCAATACAGCTACAGAATATTAATTTTTCTATTATTAGAAATATAAAAAAGCTGATTTTTTATAAATGATGTAGATGGTATTAGTAGATCGGTGTGACCGCTTTCTTATCGAGACCTTCTATGCACAACCTATTTAATATAATAGAACCTAAAGACTCCAGGGATTCTACCAGAAGAGCTGAATCCTTTTTATAGTAATACACAACAATTAAGAAATGTCTATACTTGAAACGGTAAATGTGGATAATTCTACTTTAAATATATAATTTTTAGATGTTGGCTAGTACATAATAACAATAAAGCAAGATTAATCCATGAACTGAGCCTATTGTTCCCATCTACCATAGTAATAAATATATCAATATAATATTACAGACTATGTAACTCAAATCATTTAGTTTCAGCACTTACTTACTTACTTACGCCCGTTACCCCCAATGGAGCATAGGCCGCCCACCAGCATTCTCCAACCCACTCTCTCCCGAGCCCTCCTTTCTAGTTCTATCCAAATTTTGTTCATTATTCTCATGTGTCTCCATTTCTCGGCGTAATTTGTTCTTTGGTCTTCCTGTTCTTCTTTGACCTTCAGGATTCCATGTGAGGGCTTGCATTGTGATGCGGTTGGGTGCTTTCCTCAATGTGTGTCCTATCCACTTCCAGCGCTTCTTCCTGATTTCTTCCTCCGCTCGAATCTGGTTTGTTGTCTTCCACAGTAGGTTGTTGCTGATAGTGTCTGGCCATCGGATCTGAAGTATCTTGCGTAGGCAACTGTTAATAAACCCCTGACTTTCGTAGTTCTCGACATCTCCGCCCCATACAGTAGAACTGCCTTGACATTTGTATTAAAAATTCTTATCTTGGTGTTGGTTGACAATTATTTTTAGTTCCAAATTGGTTTGGTACAATGACCTCCATTGTCAGTATTGTTATTTTCGATAAACTCGATTTGAGTTTAGATTTCATTCATTATTTAAAGAAAAAACATTTTTATGATTTGCTTTCAGATTGATAAATGAATGAGAATTATGCTGTATTTATAAAAATGAATTACTAGGCAACCTGTCATTACAAAAACGTGACAACATTTAATCATATGAATATCATATATATAGAGATTAAGGTGTCATGCATAATGCTGATATTGAAATATTTTCAACGAAAGGGGAGTAGGTGACAGAAATCAATTGTTGCGAGGATAAAAAAAACTTCAACAAAATATTTACAATTAAAGTGTTAAAAATCACATAGAAAAAGGTGAAAGGTTTTCAGCTTTTTTTTAAAAAATATGATATCTGTCCGTCATCATACAGTGGATAATATAATTTAAGCGAATTGATTTGGGACAAGTGAGAATTGTGTTTTATAAATAACCATAGGAATAATACATAATAGTTACATAATAGTTCACTTTCCTCCTCTCACCATCCCCATCTATTTATGTCAAACATCTCTCATATCAGTCATCAGTTTCTCAAAAAAATGTCATATATTTATATTTTTATAAAAACCATTGTTATCTATTTATCTTTCTTTTTTCAATGAAATTTAAGGCTTGAAACATTTTCACGAAGCAACAGGAAAGCCCACATATATAAATCTTCACTGGTTACTTTAGAGGAAGGCAAATTGTATTACAAACTGATTGTCAAGTAGAAAATTATTAATAACCAAGGAGGGGGGATTTGATATCTGATTACTTCTAATTTACTACTATACATCAATGAACATCAAGGATATAAGAAGGGATAGAAACCAGGACTTTCAAACCTGATACCGTTACATCACTGACGTGGAAATGTTGAACTTACTTAGTGAGAATAAGTCAACCAAGTTCAACCAAGTCTGTTGTAGAGATATCAACTCATTGAAGAAAATTGGTGAACGGTTGCACAAACATCGGGGATTCGTTGAAGTTAGATATTAACACTGTTGGATGATGGCTCAGCATTCTATCGGTTAAGTGCTCTGGGGTGAGACTGGTAGGTCCTACGTTCGAATCTCGCGGTTTTAGCTTCAATTGACTCATGATTTCAACTATGAAAATGTTGAAATATGCACAAAAACCGCTTCTGATCTATATTAAATTTGATAATACAAACTATCAGAATGATTTTGAATAGTACTGTTTGATCTAATTAACTGGAATATCTACCATTAAAATAAAAGTAATGATGACCAGTAATTGTTACGTGAACATTGAAAGAATACAACTGTCAAATGTTTAAAAATGTAATATCCTAAAACTATCGAAGATATTCTGTTAAAAGAGATCAGTTTTGATCGAAATCTTTGTGGAACTTGATGAGATAATCTTCTGTACTTCAATCATAATGAAAAATATGTTTGATGCCAGTAAGATTGTAGGGGGACATTTATGTTTGCTATTGTGTGTGGTTATTTTACTGAATAATGATTAGTAATCTGTAGTGACAATTATCATCTGGTCAACAACCAGAAACGACTACTTGAAGCATTTCAAAGATATGTCATTATGAGATGAATGTATGCAACTGCTATAATCAGCATTTCAGGGTAATTGAACAAAAAATTACTTCATTATTCCAGTTTATATAAGTAGACTGAAAACTAAATTAAATTACTGACTTTGAAATAGGCAAATAAAGCCAGATCTATCAAATCTATTCTACTTCTCATACTTTAAGATATCCCCTATCAACCAGGTTCGAAATCATGAATTGGGTGTAAATGAAACAATCTTCATTATGTTTCTTATATCAGACTTTCAATTTCTGTTTAATAATTAGAAACTGTCTATGAGGATTGAGAAAAAATTTGGTTCACATCGATATTTAATCCCTAAACACTACTTAAAATAGATTCCTATTCAATCAATATGTTGTGACAAGGAAACATCCCGGATGTGATAAGATAGTAAATAACATCTCCTTGTGGTTGTACTTTGAAAGAAAAAAATAACACACTGACTTTCTGTAATGACGAAAAATTATCCACTTTACAGAATGAACCAGTAATATCGGTTTTGTTTCATATCCATTGTTTTTCTTCACCAGTTAGTTGTAAATGGAAAACCAACACAAATTCATTGATTTATATACAAAGTGAACGAAATCACTTCAGATTTGTTAGTCTACTGGGTTTGTGGTTATTGCTAAATATGGAGTTTATATTACGGGTTGATTTTAATTGAGTAACAATTAAAAACAAGGGAGTAATTTACAGCCATTTCTTCCTAGTATGGTCTCCTAGGTAGTAGGCATCCCTACTGGGAGCCAAACTAAGGACAGCCAGACCTTAATCTAGTACTTGATTTATACGCCGCACAGCTGACATCCAACAGTTTGCATGTTTAAATTCAATCAATTCATGATACTGTGCAACTTTCTTCCAATGTCATTGGTAGATCACTGCTTTTTACCAGACATGTTTGAACTCCACTGGTCACAGCTTCTCATTAAAACTACTAGAATCATTGCTCCCGATAAGTCATCAGTGAGCAAATGATAATTGTTTGTATAGAGGATTTTTGGAGATTTTAGGGGTAATGCAGAGTTTATGGATATACCCTGCTGAGAATTCCTTTATTAAGATAAAAAACCTGTCTAGTGATTCTTAATTTTCAATGGTTGTCTAACAAAGATGACTGTGTGATGTTAACTACCAAATTGTTAATTATAAAGAAACATGTGAAACTTTTAAGTCTTTAAATTTAAGAAAAACTTCCTAACCTTGTTGAGTGGTTAACGCGATGGCGTTTGAAGCGAAAGGTACTGGGTTCGAGTCCCAGAGTGAATATCAACTCTGAGATGCAGATACATTCAGCTGACGAGTCCCAAATAGGACGAAACGCGTGTCCTAGATTCCACTACTAGCCACTATCCATCTTTGCTTACCATGATTGGAGTCAATACGAACAGTATCCACATTTGCTAATAAGTGACTGACCAGTTGCAGTCTTAAACATCAATGGGAAGATTCAAACAAACAATACTAAGTGAACTTCTTCATAATCTATTATTACTTCTGACTGATATATACAAACAATTGATCACACTGAGAAAACAATGAACATTGATTAACTATCTAAATTCCAGGTTATCAAATTCATCAACAGTTTGGTGTACATATCAATATCAAACTGGACAAAAATCTTTATACAATCACGTAGTTTAATAACAACATATACATATCAATTCATTGTCCATTTATAGCTGTTAAATTATGATTAGATACTTGATTTTGTTAAAAATAACACGTTCACAAGTCAGAATTCATGGTAATATGCTTGTGTTTAAAGAAACTTTGATGTATAGATATGTGAGTTATTAGAGAAGTAAATAAATCAACTTTGAATATACATGGAAGTTGTCTGTGAGAAAGTACAATATCTGTTAATATGTAAATGTGTCATTCAAAGTCTTTTTAAATGTCAATGTTTACATGAATCAATTGTGATGAATATCTAGCAACAGCTTATAAATCATTATAGATAAATGTAATTGAATGAAAACACAAGTAGTAGTAGTGAAGGTGTGCTTAAACGGATTTTCAGATTAATCAATAGTGTTCGTAACAGTAAATAACTTCCTGAAATAAATAACTTTGTAGATATTCAGGATTAGTTCTAACCTAGTAAGCTTAAATGGATACTGATAACTGAAAGTGCCTGTCTGGTTAGGCACTGCCAAGATGAAACACTTATTCTCCTCTAGATAAATTAAAACTCATCCTAAATGTTTCTTCACTCAATATTGATTGTGTTCTTCATTGTTTGTTTTCGAGATGTCATTCTTGAGTCATTTGAAAACCAGGATCATCCGATTCCTTAATAGCCAGAGCATCATCATATTCATTTACAAACATAGATTGAATATGATGTGTATAATACAAAAAGGCAGGGATTTTTAACTGATGATTCCACTTTTGATAGACTAATTTGATAGATATTTTTAGATGGATTACTAATGTTTATATGAATTAAATAATTATTTTATCAGGAAGTAGAAAACATCTCAACATATTGGTTTACAATGCTTGTAAATTAGGTTGATATCGAGGCAATACGCACAGTATGCACATATGCCATTAAGAGATTGATCAATTGCAGTCCTAAACATCAATGAGAAGACTCAAACAAACAATACCATGTGAATTTAAAACCCCATTGCACAAGTAAGTGGCTATCAGAACTCGGTAGCTAAGTGGATAACGTGATGGAGTTTGAAGTGAAGGGTACTGGGTTCGAGTCTCAGAGTGAACATCAACTCTGAGATGCAGGTACATACAGCTGACGAGTCTCATGTAGAATGAGACGCGCGTCCTAGATTCCACTGGTAGCCACTATCCATCTTTGCTTACAATGCCTGGGAATTTAGGCTATATCGAGGCAATACGCACGGTGTGCAGATTTACTAATAAGAAACTGATCATTTGCAGTCCTAAATATCAATGGGAAGACTCAAGTAAACAATACCAAGTTAATTGAAAAAACACCTACTTATGTAAGATTTACTTTTTTTTAATACGAAGGAAACCTACATAAACTTATTTTATGTGTATAAATAACATTTTATATGAAATCTTTAAAATTATTGTTGAAATTTAAGGTTGATAACATTACTTACTTACTTACGCCTGTTACCCCCAATGGAGAATGGGCCACCGACCAGCATTCTTCAATCCACTCTCTCCCGAGCCCTCCTTTCTAGTTCTGTCCAACTTTTGTTCATTCTTCTCATGTCTGTCTCCATTTCTCGGCGTAATTTGTTCTTTGGTCTGCCTCTTCTCCTTTGGCCTTCAGGGTTCCATGTGAGGGCTTGTCTTGTGACTCAGTTGGGTGCTTTCCTCAATATGTGTCGTATCCACTTCCAGCGCTTCTTCCTGATTTCTTCCTCCGCTTGAATCTGGTTTATTCTCTCCCACAGTAGGTTGTTGCTGATAGTATCTGGCCATCGGATCTGAAGTATTTTGTGTAGACAACTGTTAATAATCACCCGTATCTTCTGAATGATGGCTTTCGTAGGTTAATAACATAATGATTAGAAAAACTTATAGCTCAGACAGATTCCTTTAATACTGTGCACGATATATAGTACAAGTAGATGATTTTATTCAGAACAATTCAGAACAATACTCTATAAGTCAATCAATTAAGTTGATTGGACTTTAAGAAAACAAAAGAAACACCAAAACGATCAAACTATTTCCAGTTTATTTATGAATGTTCTTTTAAAATGAATTTTCAATGTTACAACATACATGAATGAAGTGTTCTTGTTAGTTGTTGTTGTTGTTGTTGTTGTTGTTGTTGTTGTTGTTGTTGTTGATATACTCTATTACTGAGTACTCATGTTTGTTTGATGAAGCATAATTAAGCCTAATTTATGATGATATTGTACTTTGTCTGATCATTGTCATTGTCTTCTTTTTTTTCTTCTCAATTATAGACAACTAATCGAATAGGTAAGTACTAATAACGAATAAATGAAAAGGATTTATTATTATGATTATGATTATGATGAATGTAATTAATGATGTCTAGTTATAGATCTGTGTAATGAACACCCTTTCTTAATGAAATATAAATAAATAAATAAAAAACAAGGGGGAAAAACAATAATGTGTACTTTTTTTTCAAGTCACCTTTCAGTCATTTTTTTTCTTCTCGTTCTATGTTCAATTGTTGTTGTGTTTTTTTTTCTTGAATCAACTTGTCTTGAACTATTGATTTAAATATTTACTTTAAACCCGCATATATCATCTAATCACAAAACAGATAGAACTCGACGTTTCTGTTCAAGTACAACTTGTATAACTCATAAATGATTTAGTAGTATAATATAAAGATAAATAAAGACGACATAAGGTATTACTTTAGATTATTTACTTATTTATAATTTGTTTTTATTAATGAGATAATTATTATTATTAATATCAGATGGGGTTTGTATGGAGAATTCAGTAATTTCATAGTTGTAAGCATGAATCAATTGAAGCTAGACCACTAAGGACAATCTGGAAGCATTGGATAATTATTGTTTGGATTTGGTTGATTTCATTGTTTTCTTTTTTTTTCTTTTTTTGGCTCACTTACATAAATATCATTTAAAAGTTCTTAATGAGAAACCTATTAGACTCCTATTTTTGAAAGTATGACTAGATGTATACTCATTTGGCTTTTATCCTTTATTTCTTGCTTAATGTTTCTCTTGTCTGATTACTATGGATTAAACCACAGTTGTTTTTTTGTTTGTTTTTTTTTGGGGGGGGGAGGAGGGAAGGGAACCATAAACATTCTGTCTTGTAATACAGTTTTTTTCATTTTATTCAACAGATGGGAATCATCATTAATATTATTATCATTGTATATTGATAGATGAGATGAACAGTTATTCACACTAATAAAACTAAAGATATTTTTTTAACATTGATAACAATAAAAAGGTACAATGATTATAAGATGGTGGTTGGAGGTGTCAAGTCTGTCTTAGTGCTGATCGAATGCTGTCGATCAAGTTGCAATGTGTCCACTAGTTTAGGTGGCTTGATACTGCGTGCATTATGTTGAGATAAGATGGTGGTTTGAGGTGGTCAACAGGAGACACTGAACCTAGGTTTCGTGCTACTTGGCATTCGTCAGTAAGGTGTACCTGTACTCTTGAGGAAACTGATGCTTCCTGACGGATTCGATTCCGTGTCACCCAGCTTCACAGTCAGAGAAGTTACCACTGAGCTATTCGAGCCGCGACCTACCTTCTGTAGGACTGATATGTAACCACAATTGACTGATCACTGGGTGGTGGTCAATCTCGTGCGTGTCAAGTCCGTTTTAGTGCTAATCGAATGCTATCGATCAATCATTATTTTTATCCGTTAAATGAAGTCATTTTCTGTTAGTGGAAATGACTGAAGTAGTTGTTACTGATAGAATGTATAGTTTGAGACCATATAAATTCATGTAAATCAATCACTTCATTATTGTAAGACTAACATTTATGTAAACTAATATGGTTCTCAATTTTTATTTGTTAATAATTCCATAAAAATAAATGTGAACTTATTAAGTCGTGTAAGTCTTTTTGATTCTTCAAAAATATAGTTTCTGGTTGACTGAAGCTCTTGGTACCTATGTGTTTTGTATTATACGATAAAGTTGTGCTTTTCAGATTGTGGAGAGTCTGGATATTGTCTAGTTCCCCTTAGTTTGACGAATTTATATAAATTTTATCCGGTAGATTAGCAGTTAACTGATAGTCAACTGACAGTGAGTCCGAAGTCAAAGTATCTTTTTCTTGATGACCACTATTTAGCATTACTTTTTTCGAACTGTCTCTAATTACCCTATTTAATTTCAGATATAATTACTGATTCATTAAAGTAGCTTTATGTGTCTAGGTTCAGAATATATGGAAGTTTGGTCAGTTAGGAATCCATGCTAATACCTCCATACACAATGAACAAGTTAATAGCTATCTGAGTTTAGTAGATCAGCGGCAACGCGTTAGTGTTCAGAGAGGTAGGCTTTGAATTTGAGCATTATTAGGAAGATTGACAATGTACTTTAGTTTGACTAGACCTAAGCAAAACTAAATGAGTTTCCTATATTCCATTGCTAGCAAAATACCAAATATAAGGTCTTGTAATTAAAATTTATATGGAAAGAGTCCTCTCAAGATGTGCATATTACATCAAACACCAGTCAATTGTAATTCCGAATTCTAACAACAGGGAAATATCAAGCCCTACTATTTGCAAATCACTCCATCTGGGGCCTTTCTACAGTTACTCCCGGTTTCAAACCAGGATAAAACAAGAAGGTTGGATGTGGAATTAGTAATTTCACATTATAAAAAGAACCTTACTAAGAAGACGCTAACTATCTACAAATAAATATATTATTTTGAACATATTTAATTTATTTTAAACTGTTACTAAAATCAACTTCGTGGATTGGTTGAAGTTAGACATTAACACCGTTGGATGCCAGTAGGCTGAGTGGTCTATCGGTTAAGTGCTCTGGAGCGAGACTGGTAGGTCTTGGGTTCGAATCTCGCGAGACGGCATCGTGGATGCGCACTGCTGAGGAGTCCCACAATGGGACGAGACGGTCGTCCAGTGCTTCCAGATTTTCCATGATGGTCTAGCTTCAATTGACTCATGTTACTAGAATCATTTAATAGTTGATTGAAAGAATTCCAACTGATACTTCATGTATCTTAATCATTCAAAAAGAAAGTTACTTTGTTTTATTTTGTTCCTAAACAAATATTATCAATATTAAAATGATGTAACTCCTACAAATTACACATTCATTGAAGAGAACTTGATAAAAACAATCAAAGATAATTATTTTATACCATTTAATAAGGTAGACACTTGAGATACCATTTGATATTTACATAACTTTAACCCAGCAGGTTCAGAAAATATTTACTGTATTGAATAATATTTATAAAATCAAAATATTAGTTGATCTAAGGCTAACTTAATACCTAGTTAAAAGACACTTATGACTTCATGAAACACTGTGTCTTCAGCTTTTCATGACTTGTGTGTTGACAAAGTGTCCTAAGAAAATCTAAGTATCTTAAGTAAATCACTACTTATAAAGTAGTTTAATGGATGATAACAACTGTTACACAAGTTTATTTACAAATTTCATTCGCTGTCGGTTGAGGCAGATTCAGTAATTTTATGATGTTTAGTTAAAAGGAATTTGTGGAGGCTGATCTAACCTGTAGGTTGTATCCATTATAGATTGAATTCATTCGGTGAACCGTTGTAAACCAGGGGGAACTAGACCGCTGTCATACCTGAAGGTCATGGGTCAGATCTCTGACGGATTTGTGGTTGTGAACTACTGGAGTCTCATAAGTTCTACTAATTTATTCCCTAATACTTAATGGTATTTTCCATTTCAGCAGAAACTACGTATTCAGCTTGTGGAGAATGTTTGTCCTACACTCCACTTCTGTTTCCCATTACTAATAAAGCAATTATGCAATAAGACCACAAAATAAAAATTACACTCTAATTGTATTTTCAAGTCGTAACCGTGGAAAGTTTATATCCACCACATTAGCTGTGATACCGTCAAACATCTTAAAGTTTATGCTGATGATGGTGTCTAGAAGGATAATAAAAATACCAGAACTAAATCATCCAACTGAGGAAATGACAACACCACAATAATGTTAAAGGTAAAATCACCATCCCAGTCCTACAAGAGGCTAGTCGCTCCCAGAATAGTTCAGTGGTAATCTCTCATACTGTGAAGCTGAATGACTCTAACTTCAATCCAACAGGGAGCATTAGTTCTCCCAAGATTCAAGGTACCATCTAGCAATGAACCTATATCAAATCTGATTTCCTGTTAACTATCTCTTACCACCAACCATCTTAACATTAATGGCCGCGATTTGGAGTTACTCAAACATATGACTACATTGTAACAGGATCGATAGAATTTGATCAACATTACATGACTAAAGAAACATGAAACTGGATACTACTCCATAACAAATCTGTCCCATCATCAATAAGAATAAGTCTTCAAGTTCATTTGTAAAGTTCATTGGTCATGATACTCTGTTTGTAAAATTGGTACTTTGTAAGAAAAATATTACCAACATTTATAAATTAAAACATCATATTTTCTTGATCCTAATCAAAATAACAGTACATAAACTGAGAAATAAATGAATGATAAATGTCTTTACTAGAGTACTCTTCTTTTTTTTACCCACTAAGATCTTTTAGTTCAATCAATCAATTGATTGATTTCCTTGAATTTGACCTTAGAACTATTAGTTGGTTATTAAAAAAACCGTATAGTTATTTATCTAAACCCATATTTTAACTGAGTACTTTGATGTACTCACACCGTTATCAATAAAGGTCTATGAGGCTTTTAATAATTAATGAATTAAATATTGTGAACTATGATCTCATTCATTTTTGAGGTTCTTTTTTTTCTTAATTAATCATTTTGTTACTTATTATGTCATTCCTTTTTTTTCCCATCTATTAGCTATGCATATACATTCAATGCTTGTTAAGAAGGAAATTAGGAACAGGTTGAACAGAGAGATGTTATCAGTTCGTTTTAATATCTATATCTAATCTACACACACGCACACACATACATACATACATATATTCCAACCTCTGTCATTGATATTAAACACAGGACCATTGATTTACCATATAATCTTGAATGTTTTATTTTAGATGATGATAACATGGTAATTAGTTAGGTGATTTTAAATATGATTAGAATAAGCAAGTGGCTATAAGGACTCAGTGGCCGAGTGGATAACATGATGGCGTTTGAAGGGAAAGGTATAGGGTTCGAGTCCCAGAGTGAACATCAACTTTGAGATGCAGGTACATCCAGCTGACGAGTCCCAAATAGGACGAAACGCGCGTCCTAGATTCCACTACTAGCCACTATCCATCTTTGTTTACCATGATTTTAAATATTGCCTATTCGAAAGACATATGTTTTTTTATGGAGATTCGTTTCTGAAGAATGAAATATCATAAAAACGGCCCTTTTCATTAAGTGATACTGATATCCAATATAGTTATTGATAGTAACTACTGATAACTTGAACTCTATCAGCATTAATGACTATCCATGTATGATATGGATTACTATTAATTATATAAGCAATGGAAAGATCTCTTTTCTATGGGAATATAGTTAAAATAGTCAGTCAAAATAGTTCAGTGGTTAGTTCTTTGACTATGACACAGGTTGATGGGTGTCCAAATTTAACGAGGAACCTGAGCTTCGTCAAGGTTATATATATATATATATATATATATATATATATATATATATATATATATATATACTTATTTAAGCGTATGAACAAGTTTGAAATTTAGATCTAGTAAGACTTTGTCTAAGTTACTTAACATTCTCCAAGATTTACACTACTTAATAATGGATGACATTTAAGTAGTTAGTTGATCAAATGAAACCATAACAGAATTAGGACAAATTTTTAGTGCAGAATCCATCTCAATAACTTCTAGTTTATAAACCTACTTTAGGTGCAGCAATTCTTAAAGATTCTGTTAAAATACTTAGCATACCCTCCTTCACTTAGACGAAATAGTTGTTTGGTGTTTCTTAATTTTCACTTGTTGTCTAACTAAGGTCAGATCTTGATGTAAACTATGAAAGTTAACGATCTTCATAGACTCTTTACATGAATTTGAAGGATGTTTTGTCCTCTGGAACTAAATAGTTTACTCATAAAGATGACATTGACAATATCGTTGTTTCATAATTCAAAAGTGTTCAATGTTTGACCAATGAGTTAAAGTTGTTATATCGTAAATTGCATTGTCAGATTTCGAGAAATTCGGCATAGCCGTGTTTTCCTATATCAAATCAATAACTTAAACTGCATTATTTTCATGTTTCTGTACACCGACACGGTACCTTAACACTTTTTAAAATCATCACATGCAATAAATTCCTTCCTTTTTCAACTTCTTAACTAGCTAGGATGAAGACTGAATATTACTTGACATTCCCCTTTAAAGACGGTTTAAATGTGTAAAAATTGAGAATTGGAACCAAAATATATGAAATCATTTGTGTATTATAAACGTTAGTATAATTTCAAATGTAAAGTATGGTTGTATAAGTGAAACTTTAAATGCTGAACAAATGAATGAGTACAGAGATTTTAATGAGACCACCACCGTATGAGCCAGTCCATTGAGTATGACTAACTGATGCGCGTTTTGTTGTCCTTGACCTTAACAGGAACCGATGATCTGTTCGATATTCAGTGAGCCTATTCCCGGATGATTTGGCTAGGGCTTAGTGAGTAATTCTGTGCCTCAGTAAATATACTATAGTTTAAGTTCCAAAACAAAAATGACTGAATAAGCGATTATTAATAAATGAAAAGCCGGAAATTTCTATCACCATTCAATTTACATTAGGATAATAGTAATCCTATATGTATCATTGATAATTAAGTCGTTAATGTATTCTATTTGGTTAATGTATATGTTGAATTGATTTCCGCTTCCCCCAATATCTTCTTCTCTAATTGGTTTTATTAAATGTCATCATTTAGACAAGTTTTATAATAATGACATGAAGATATATAAATCATTATTATTAAGGTGTGAATGATGTCAAATATAATTTAAGATTTATGTCTTATTATTGAATTAGTTATATCAGTAAACTTGATTCATAATAATGATATTGACAATTCATTGGATTCATGATAGATCTATCATTGTAGAATAAACTTGATGTCAACAATATCAATTAGAACATTTATGTACAGTTGAATAAGCTCAGTAGCTGAATGGATAACGTGATGGCGTTTGAAGCGAAAGGTACTTGGTCCGAGTCCCAGATCAAACTTCAACTCTCAGACGCAGGTACATCCAGTTGGTGAGTCCCAAATAAGACGAAACGCTAGTCAAATTGGATTCCATTGCAAGCCACTATCCATCTTTGTTTATAATGCTTGTAAATTAAGGCTATATCGAGGCAATACACACAGTATGCACATATGCCAACAAGAGACTGACCAGTTTCAGTTCTAAACATGAATGGGAAGATTCAAACAAACAGTACTAAGTGAATTCATGTTTTAATTTAAGTTTATATTAATAGTTCTAAAATAAAATCTATACATTGAAATGGATTGAAAGGTTAAAGTTAGATTGGTGTTATTCACATTATTTTCAATATTCAATGATTGTGTTATTTCTCTTGTTTAATTAGTGGATGTTTGTTGTGCATTATAGCGAAGTTCTCATCAAATACTTCATCTCAAGCTTTTAATAAATTTATGCTTTGTATTTGAAATGTCGAGGTGAACTGTATTGGACATATCCATAACAAACAGTTATACATATATATTTATATACTGTAGTACATTGTGTGTTACTGTTGTTTTATTTTTTTATGACTGTATGTGGTTTAATGGCCCAGATATCTGTCTCCAATTAGATCGTATGAATGACTGTTATTGATAATGTACATATGTCATGTGTAATAATCGACTTAATCAGCGTCAGTGAGTAAAGGAATTAAATGAGCCAAATACGAAAATGGATTTTGAACATCTATATTTCATGCACTCAGTGATTTGAACAGGCAGTCAGAGAGACGAAACAAAGAAGGAAGAGCGAAGCAGACTGGGGAAGCAAAATGACGTACAGTGGAGAAGGCGTGTGAGCCAATTCCATTTAATTAAGCGTTAATCAATATTTATAGTCACACAACAATAAACTAGAGACATGTAATGAATAGGATAAGAAGTGTACATACATACGCCCATATAGAAACGTTCAAGATTAATAATTGAATAATTTTTTCATGGTTGAAATTATGAGTTAATTGAAGCTAGACCACCATGGAAAACCTGGAAGCACCGGACGGCCGTTTCGTTCTATTATAGCCCCCAAATGCCCTGGTACGGCCGAGAGTGGGGAGAGTCCACTCTCCCTCTCGAAATGCTCTCACATGGCCAGCGAATAGATAGCCTCTGCCAGGGAAGTCCTACTCACTGCCTTCTCGTGTCGGGGGTGTTGTTTACGAAAGTGAGAGGACGAAAAGCGAATGTCCGGCGCTATAACCGGATTGGTGGACACGGAGGGTCCACCTAGGGGAGTTGGAAAACCCTGATTCCAAACCAATGGTGCACATGGGCTCCAGTATCCTGATGGAACGAATGGCGGACGAACCTGTCATTGGTCAACGGCTACCATGAGACTGCATCTCCTTACGATGCTCCACTGCCTTGTGGATCAGACATTCAGGTCAAAGGCTCCGGGTGTGGCCCCCTAAGAAAACCACCTGCTTCGGTTTGGGCACCTGGGCAGTATCACAGCCCTCACACAAATCGAATGAGATTTGTGAGGCGCATATTTATCTGGTGCTTCATTGTACCAATTTTTATGTGTTTAAATAAATAATAATAAATAATTATAGGACTCCTCAGCAGTGTGCATCCAATGAATAATTAACAAAGTCAAAACCTGACTCAAGAAGAATGGATAGATTACCCTGTCCAGAAGCTAGAGTAAGATATATGGGCTTAACATAGTAACCGACACTACAGTGGTACGAAACATTCATGTAGGCATCTTGTGAATGATCTGTATAAAACATTTTCTTATTTTGCAACGAATTTACACTGATCTGAAAAAAAGTAACATTAAAGTCACTGTCATGATTCAACCCGATAATTTGAGTAAACTTAGTTTTAAGTTTTAATCGTCTTAGCTCATTGTTTATCTAATCCACAGTGGAATACATATTCTGAAATTCTCTATCAGTTGTAAATTGTATTATAATTGTTAAGTCATTAAGAATAAGTTGATAATTTAAAGACAGAATTTACACACTAAATATCGTCTACAGTTTAGTATTTAAGTGGTTTCCTGTCGATTTTATATGCCTTAGGCAGAAACTAACATTTTAACCTAGACTAAATGTTTTCTTTTGTATCCCATTTTCCAACATTGTTGTCAAAAAAAACCCAAAAAACTTATGTATGATCTGGTTTACTGAAGTGGCTTATTTTTGTTTAGTTTTTAATATTTGAAGTGGATCAGTTTTTTTGTAAATGAGTTAAAGCAATTAAATTGTTATTGACTGAATAGTTTAGCTCTTTAGGGATGAAGTCAAGATACAACAACAGAAGCTGGATGTGACTATACTTTTGAAGTCTAACAATACTTGTACATACGATAAAATTCATTCTTTCTTCCAATCATTGTCTAATTCCTCTTTGTTTATCTTTAAGTTAGTTCATTATAAGTTACTTAGTTACTCGTATTGCTCAATTCTATCTTAGATACTAACTAAATGATTTGAGGTAACGTTGGTCGTTTGACTAATATTTTACGTCCAGGAATAATGAACAAGTAAGAGAGAAAGTCCAGATAATGATTTGACTTTAAAACCACAGTTATCTTGTTATCATTATAGGGATTTGTGGAGATCGTACTATTTTAACAGTTGAATTAATAAGCCAATCTAAATTAGACCACCATTTTAAACCTGGAACCACTGGACGACCGTTTCGTCCTAGTATAAGACTTCTCAATAGTGTGCATTTACGATCTTGTTACCAGAATTAATGTCTTATTTTCATTTACATCGCTCATTGACTAGAACTTGAATAAGAAACTAATATTAGAATACCTTACCAGGCAATCAACATGAATTCGCATAAAATCATATGACAGTGGAATCAAAGATCTAATGACAGCAAGATAAATGAGACCTGATTAAAGTCGAGTCTAGCAATTTCCCAGTTTCAATGAGTCAACTCAGGTGTCATTGTTTCGAGTCCCACTGGAATTCAAATTTACTGTTAAATATTCTACTATCATAATGTATATCAAGTATACGTTATTAAATTTAAATACAAGATACTAAATTATTGACCGATATAATATCTGGTAACTATAATTCCATAGTTTTGTTCTTTAAATCTATCGCCATGATGATCTAGTGTTTACATGCCAGATTTATCTATGAACACTTGGTTACACTGAACCTACGATTTTATCTCTTGAGCTACTAAGCATTATATTAGTTGATAGGAACATAATTTAATAACGTTCAGTAATAACTGGGATAGAAAATAATATCAAGTTGCTTTCATTGAAATATCTGTATCAACAGTAACATGTATTGGATCAAATGCAATAGAGTTCACACAGATTCATCAGTCAAACCTAGACAATGTTATGTTTGTCTGGTACTTAATGTTGATTAAATCACCACTTGGTGACGTAACTTTCAATCTCTTAAGTGAGGATCAGTTTTGTGATGATTCAACATATTCGTTGGTTCTGAGCATCAACCAACATAATACTAAGTCCAAGGCTTTCTCTCTACTGGATCCAATCAAGTAATATCACAACAGAACTTAGCATAAATTTCGTACATACTGCCGATGATTGAGAGCATAAACTATAATCCTGACATTTCATTTCATTAAGAAGCACAAAATCGATGTATTTAGCAGGTAACAGTTTAGTTATTAATGCTTGTTGATCATATATATTCAAAACATTCATATGAATTCAATCTTATTCAA
The DNA here is from genome assembly GCA_944470415.2 of Schistosoma rodhaini. Taxonomy (NCBI): domain Eukaryota; kingdom Metazoa; phylum Platyhelminthes; class Trematoda; order Strigeidida; family Schistosomatidae; genus Schistosoma; species Schistosoma rodhaini. Next base: position 37,399,110 of record OX104038.1, read on the forward strand.
TCTTATTATTAGCAAGACAATGTTAATAATGTAGCTTTCATACATATAGTTCCCTCTATCATTTTGAAAAGATTCTAGCTAGAATATTTGTCCTTGCTCTTTTCAAAATAATGGGACTATTTGATTAATAAGATCACTAGTTTGGACCAAAAAATTCATTAAAACTATAATAGTTGAAATCATGAGTCGTTTGAAGCTAGACCGCGATAGAAAACCTAAACGCATTGGACGGACGTTTCATCCTATTATGGGACTCCTCAGCAATGTACATCCACCATCCCTTCTCGCAAGATTCTAACCCATGACTTATCAGTTTCGTGCGTGAAAGCTTAACCACTAGATCACTGAACCTTTTAGTAATGTATAGTTACTTCTGATAGAAGCAGTCTATTGGTACTATTGATAGTTAAAATTTAGTTAATATTCTGTTGTAGTTTTAATCTAACATCACTAAGAGTTAAACATGTAAATCGACCTATTCGACCGTGTACATTTCACAACTATCATAATTCAAGAGTAATTACATTTCTCAGGAATTGACTTTAACTAAAGCACTATAGTATTAAATAATTGTCTCATTATAATTTTATACTATCTGATGAAGAGAACCTACAACTCTTCATGTGATCTTAGTCAAGATCTTCATACACGAAGAGGATAACAATATTATTAAGTTAATGAATATCAGAATCTAATGATCAACAATTTCAAATTTGATTAAATCAAATCATGATATTCACTTTATCTGTTAGCATTAATAAGTCACATTCCTAACATCAATTCAGTTGATTATTCAGATTAGAGCGCCTCCTTGTAGAACTCCAAGAAATCCATCTTATATGTAGACACTCATGTACAAACAATTTTTACTCAATTAATCAGTTTTTAAATCTATTCCACTGAAGTATAGGAGTTAAAGTCAATTGATCAACCTAATTTATTGCAGATTTTAGAGGCTTATCAATTAAAAACACTATACTAGTTTATTTAAAGTCTCTAAGTAACTAATAATTATATTGATTCACTATTCACTATACCATGAAAGCTACCTAATTATTTTTAAATACGATTTACACTCATGGGAATTATCATTTAAGGTTAATGAATGTTCCCCTTATCAAAGATTGTGTTGTGTATCTTAATTAAACACATTACATACATTAACAACTGAAGTAGCCTAGTTACTATCTTATTTCAGTTTCTTTATTTTATGTCCTCATAACTAACTGAAAGATTTATTTTAAGGAAAGCAAACTATAAAATACTTTAAAAAGAAAAAAAAAGGTTCAGAAACCATTGGGGCTCAAAAAGTATGATGCTGTAAACGGCGAATTTAGTACCATGCTATTTTGACCATACCATAGAATGATAAGTAATTCAATTTCTAGTATAGTAAGTTTGTGGAGGTTGCTAAATTTTGCGGTTGAATATCACGAACCGATTGAAGTTAGAAGATTAATGAAAATTATAAGAGACTAGACAGTTGTTTCAAAGTAGTATGCTATTCGTCATCATTGCATATCCACAGCCCAGACGAGAGTTATGACCAGAACCTGCATGTTTCGCAGAAAGTGATTAATATTCAGACCACTGAATCGGTATCCAATGGTTTTAATTTTTAATTTCAACCAATTTCTAATACTTCTCAACCACTATCGAATAACATTGGTGAGTGACTGTTTTAATCCCAACATTGTTAAACTTCATTAGTCACGAATTCTCAGTAGAATTACCTCTCAAAACTAGCCACTATTGTATACATAATTATTATTAGTTTAAGGAGTTTGAAGAGAATGTCAAATTTATTAACCTATGTCATTCATTTATCCTTCACTATTCCTGTTTTGCTTAAATTATGAAAGATAGTTAGCTTGGATGATTTTCATGTCTAACTGAATGTAAATACAAATGATTTCGCCAGGGACTTGCATGCAAATAGATGGTATAGCCCTATTTATTACAGATGATTAATCAGAATACCGTTTTATGATGATGATGATCTATTATCTCATTTGATATCATTCGAAACTAACAATCCAAAATTAATTACATTTATCGGGATAATTTATTTTCACGAATTATTCCAATCCTTGGTGTAATGTACCTCCCCGAAGGTGGAAATTGATGAATTTCGTAACAATTTACACCAAGAGAGAGAGAGAGAGAAAAAGATTCGTTTTTCAAATATTGCAAATTGAAATGTGAAAATATGCTTAGGTTTATTATTGTTCCACGGATGATGTTGTTGAAAATTTATTATTACGTGAAGGATAATTGTCGTGTTTACTAAAACAACATAGTTAATTATAAGCTGAATTGGTAATTACCCAGATAAAGAAATATAGTGTTTAAGTGAGAACAGTCTACTTATCAGTTGTTTTCATTGTGAAGCATGGGTGTGAAATGTTTGTCTAACAAGATCTCACCTTTATAACTTGGTAATACTTCACAAGTATTTATGTAGATAATCAAAATATGCGAGTTATCAAATAAACAAAGTCATGTACCAAAAAATGTGAGTTTGTTTAAATGTCTATTACGCAACTGTAAAAAAGAGAAACAGATTCATGCTATAAACGGAAAATTATAATTTTCCGTATATTCAAAACGATAGGTTATTCAAAGGCGTTAATTGGTTTGTAGCTTGTTTATATCATATATTCAGAGCTCTATTGTAAACTATTCAATAAATGATTGACCTATTTTCCTGATTAAAACTGTTCAGTAAAATAGACTACTGGTCACAATGAAATTGAGTTGATAAAATTCGATCAGAGCTAAAAAAAGATCACAACAATTATGTCATTCTCACCATTTAGTATAACTGAACTCTTCTAGTGTTCATTACTCATTAGAATTTCTTTCGTAAGTCACTCAGTGGTGAATACATGACTTATGATATTAGTATGGAATATTTTGCAAATTTTGGTTCAGATCTGCTTCTTCAAAGCTGATAAGTTTTTCGACGTTCCAATTCATGTATTTTGAAGTCATCGATAGATATCTCGTAGTGATTTGATGTTGTATACAGAATGTTAAATAAATTTCCAAACAATAGATTAGTTAAAAGAGGTTTCTTTTTGTCACTGGAATGTAATTTATTCTTATTGGGCAGGCATAAATATATTTGTATGCATATGCATCTCGTAAAATTTCAAAGTTCATGTATGCGATTCAGTATAGGGTTAGGAATGATTTCTAGTGATGTGTCTCAAAAGCAAAGATGATTTGATTGTCAAGAGCTTCATGGGTTTAAAGATCACAAAAAATATTCAATTTCAGTTGAACAACACTATACACCGCTGAATTCATGGTATAGTACAGCAAGTCTGGTGGTTCTAATATGGCAGATAGCTTTATGAAGCTTGAACAAGCGATTAGCAAAATGACAGAGTACTCCAGGTATGCTGATGACACATTTGTTACCTGCAACAGTAAACGCGATTCAATCCACATGCTGAAACTTTTTAGCAAGGATCATCGTAACATAGAAATTACTATAGAGAGCGTAAAAAACGACATGTTTCAATTTCTTGACATTATCACATAACGGAGATCAGACAGAACAGTTCAATGTTAGAGTTATCGGGACAGTATTCAAAATGGTGCATACTTGAATTTTGTTAGCTTTTATCTAATCAGTTACAAGAAAGCTTTCACAAAATACTATTTCGTAGAGTAGAAAGGATATATACCACGAAAAAACTGGAAGAATAATTGTTGAAGTTGAAAAAATTCTGAAGAGACAACTGGTACAAACAAAAATTCAATGACAGTTATGGAAAGCTAAAACAAACAAGTTAGATATAGTTAAATTCAATAAAAAACCACTGTTTATCCATTTCGGCTCTAGAGATAATGTTACAAGTACAGTGAACATTAACCGAAAAGAAAGCATAGAATGTTTTATCTATGAAGAGGAAAAAAATACTTTAAATAGCGCAATCATAGGCATCTGTCAGCACAGGGTTGTGGTGATTATTGAGTTTCACTGAAACAATGATCCAATCGATGTTAGACCACCATTAAAAACCTGGATGCACTGGACAGCCGTTTCATCCTACTATGGGACTCCTTAGCAGTGTTCGTCCACGATTTCAAACGCATGGATCGAACTCAGGACTTTCGGTTTTGCACGTCAACGTTTAACTTCTAGACCATTAAACCGAGATCCGACAGTGTTAATGTCTGACTTTAATCAAACCACGATATCGAGCGAACATCTTTCATTATTTTCGGTGAATAACTGGCTCACACCCGACACAGTTGAACTCCACCAGCCACGACTTCTCACTGAAACTCAGGAAATTTTCTCACGAAGCTTGTCACTAAAGAGAACATGATAAGTATAAGTATAAAGTTGTGCAAATTGTTAAGTTTCACTGGGATTATTAACCGATCAATGTTAAACCATAATTGACAATAACGCTGTTGGATGCCAACTAACTGGTCTGGAGGGTAAGCGTTCTCCAGTGAGACCGACAGTTCCGGGTTCGATTACCTCGTTCAAGGTGGTGAATGTGCATTGATGATGAATCCTACACCAGGATAAGACGACCACTCAGTGATACCAGTTTTCAATGGTCGTCTAAGACTGATCGGTTAGTGATGTCAATGGTGCTAGATATCTGCTGGACAAAGGACATCAGATCAATACCTTGAAATCTTTCAAAGTGATTAATGAGCAAACAAACTCCAGTCTGCTCAAGCTTGCCGAAGTCATTGTTATTAGACGTCAAAAATATGACTTATATGTTCAAAAAGAAAACAGTTATTAATCTTTTTTCTGCCCTGATGACACAAAAGTATCTTCATTGTATCTTAGATTGTTATTTAACTTTTTCTTTCAATGGATCATATCATAACATCACTTTTCAACTTTTTTTGTATATTCAACATTTTATTTTTACCAATTAAGTTTTACCCATTTTATACTTACTTATTATTAGCATTCATCGATTATGTAATCATTTATTTCCAAATCTCTGGTATTTTTTTTACTATCAGTGTTATGGAAAGGCACTGGGTTCGAGTCTTAGAGTGAACAACAACTCTGAGATGCAGGTACATCCAGCTCATGACTCCCAAACAGGACGAAACGCGAGTCCTGGATTCCACTGCTAGCCATTATCCATCTTTGCTTACAATGCTTGTGAAATGAGGCTATATCGAAACAATGAGCACAGTATGCACATATGCCAATTAGAGACTGACCAGTTGCAGTCCTAAACATCAATGGGAGGATTCAAACAAGTAATACTAAGTGAATGTTGTGGAATGTTTTTTTATCTAGTTTGTTAGGTTCCACTACACTGAACGAATTCGTAACAGATAACTGTACATAAATCCAGAAACGTAAATATGAAATCTCTATTAAGAACTACACTAAATGAAACCATCCACCTATACTCATTATGTAGACGGGAAGATAGCTCAATGTATGATCTATTTAATAAACAATGAAATCAATGTAAATAATTATAGGACAACAGGACACTTGATTGAATTTTGTAAACCAAAAACAAACTGTCTAATGAGTTTAATTATCTCAATAGGGCTTCCAGATTTTTCCATAATGGTCTAGCTTCAATTAACTCATGATCTCAACTGTATGAAATTACTAAAATCTCCACAAACCCCCCTCCCACTTCTGATAAATTCATGTTTATTTATGATGATGATGGTGGATCTTTGTTTTCCAATTTTAATTGAATATTTATCCTGATTATTGAACCACTTGTTATTCATACTTGGAGTGTGTGTGTGTGTGTTTGTTTACATTTATGCTCTTAATAAATAACTAAACTATAGTGATACAATATGTGATACAATAACATTGGAATATTAATGATGTTGAAATAATGGATCAGTTAAAAGAAATTCTTATCAAATTAGACTGTCTCTCTCGCTCTCGCTCTCTCTCTCTCTCTGTGTCCAGGAAAATAAATTAGGCTTAGAGAGGATAATCAATTATTAATAGGAGTTATGATGGAGAAGATTTTACTGTCGATATCGTCAGTATAGTTTGTATGTGTGTGTTATATAAGTTAAAGATTAATTTGAAACCATATCATACCCCTCATGAAGGGAAAGAATAATAAAGTATGGGAAGTATCAAATAAAATATTATTTTTGATTTATTTATAACTTTTGTAAGGGTATCACTGAAAATCAAAGAGTATCGAACAATTCTTTTGTTCTAGTATAAGTTTTTTTGCGAGTATGTATACATGATCCTGGTAGGAATAAGACTGAAATGAAAACTATAGATTTTCCAGATGCAATGAGTTCGTGATAGAACTAAATAATTATCTAATACCTCTAATAGTTTACTGTTACTTTACATTCGAACTTATATTATAAGCTGAAGATGAAACATATAGGCTTTGTTTTCGAATTCTGATGACTTATTGGGTGTATATTGTCAATAAGTCCTAAAGTAAGGTAGAATCACAGTTGAATAGTCCATGGTTTGTACTAGTTTCCTAGTTGAAACCAGTCTCTGACAAAGACTAAGTACGAATTAAACCGATCTCAACAAACCCGTAAACCAACCTAGTAAAATAATGAGATTTTATGTACCGATAATTATGTTTACATCTTACAATACACCATCATATGTATATATATGAAGTAATTTAAAAATATTCTGAGCAACCGTCTGATGTATTTTGCAGCCCAACCAACCTATGATTACTTTACACAATTGATTTACACTGAAAGCACCAACCGATCAATGTTAGACAGCCATTGAAAAAACTGGAAGCACTGGATGGCCATCTGATCCTAATATGAGATTCTGCAGCAGTGAGCATCCATCAGCCTTCACGGAACAATTGAACCCAGGAACCGTCGGTCTCATATGAGAAGGTTTAACCTCCAAACCACTAAGTAGAAAAATTAGATTTTCTGACTTTTCGTGACTCAGTGTAAGTCGCTTCTTCAGAGAATAAATAACCCATTGGAGAAAACCTTTTTCTGAAAAAAAACTCAGGTATATATTACGGCTTAGTGCCAATGAACACAAAACTTCTATCATAAGGGGTTTGTCATCTAACCAGTTAACACTACATTACAATTAGATTTTTCAGCCGTACAAGCTGTTAAAAATGTTTCTTAATTTAGAGACTCACTGACAATCAGAAATCGTTATATAGCTATTTCTCACTAGTATGGAACGCCTCAGTCTGTGATGTACACTATGAAAGAATGATCAATCTATTCTTAAAAAGTATGTGATGACAAATAGTAACCATAATGTAACTGACTTCCTATAATCCAGACGAACAATATTTTGATATATAAATATACTTGCAAAGTAACTTACAAATCGACATATTATCACGAAATTAACATAATGAATACCTAAATTATTTAGTTAAGGGATTGTCCCCAAATATCCCTATGGAGTCGATTGAAAGCAAGTAATTATTATCGACTGATGTACATAGATTGACAGTTTAGTTAGTAATCACTAGTTGGCTTTTTGACAAATTGTTGATGATGATTTCATTTTATTAAGGGAAGAGTATCCGTCAACCAAACTGTCAATTACATACTGAATATTGTCACTATTGTTGTTATGCAGAGATGTGGATAGAACACAAATATGGATTTATTGAAATCTTTTTTTTACAATAGAAACGTCAGTAACAATAAACATGTTTACACGATTAATACGGTTAAATGAGAGAACTGATTTGTTATTGGATATATTCAACAGAATATTCATTATGTGTTGGGTGGGGGGGTGAAGAAGTTGATGGAACTAGACATAGATGACGGTTGATTATATAGAGCAATGTATGAATGTTTTGTTCATGAGCATACGTAAACATCTATGCATTGTAACAATCGAAATGTGTGAACAATGGTATCACTCATTTTAATAAACAAGTCTTTTAATTGAATTTGTTATCTATTTCGTATATAATAATGTACTTTGTCACTTTCGATCATTCATTTCTTCTTATTGTATTCAATAAGATATGAATGAATAGGGCTTGCAAATTCCGTCATACATATTAATTTCATTGTTAGAATTTTCAAGCCGTTAACAAATTGAAATATTCTTCTTATTTAGTGTTAACAGCTATGGTAATTGTGAAAAATATCTTATTCTATCGTTTACATATTAGTTTAAAGATACATTTTTAAAACTTATTGAAAAGGGGTTTTTGTGGAGATCTTAGTACTTTATAAAGTTGAAAACATGAGTCGATTGAATATAGGCCACTATGGAAAACCTGGAAGGCCAGCTCGTCCTATTATGGGACTCCTCAACAGTACGCATCCACGATCCTGCCTCAAGAGATTCGAACCGAGGACCTATCAGTCTCGCGCGCGAGCGCTTAAACACTAGACCACTGATTCGGCATCCAACGGTGTCAATGTCTAACTTTCAACCAATCCACGAAACTGAGCAACCGTTCACCAATTGTCTTCAGTGAATTGATATCTCACAACAGACATGGTATGAACTCCATTGGTCACTGCTTCTCAATAGAACTCCAGGAAATACCTCATGGAGCCAGTCACTAGTGAGTATATGATCATTATTAGAATCTCGAATTTCACGAGACGGGGTCGTGGATACGCACTGCTGAAGAGTCCCACAATAGGACGAAACGTTCGTCAAGCAGTACTTCCAGGTTTTCTATGGTGGTCTAGCTTTAATTGACTCATGATTTCAACTATATAAAATTATTTCTTATTTTTAAAATACATTTAGGTTTTCTGATTATTTAAATTCCCAGATTAATGGTTGTAAATCTCAAAAGGTAAACAGTTCTGCTACAAACTGAATTGTGACTCGATCAGCAACAATAACATTGAAATAATCTTATAGTATACAGAATTAGAAGTGTATTATATAATACCTTTTATTGAATACTATGTGCTTGAGATGTTCATACTCACAAGACAAAATATTTCTAATTTGGTAAAAAGGAATTGTTCACAGTCCTCATAGGTTGCCTTATTTGATTTATTCTGTCCGTTTACTAAATTGAACTAGAAGTGTGTTAACTTGATCCGACCGTAAAGTCGTATAATTCTGAAATACGTCCATGATATTTTAATACCTTAACACTGTTTATACAATGTTAACCAGGCAGTGTTGAATAAGGGAATAAAACAGTCTGATAATATCCAGTAACTAATTGTGTAACCGATAATCATTTGCCGTCTAAACACTGGATTTTTGTTGACATTATCAAAGTTCTTATGACGCTTAGATTTCAACTGTTTCGAAAGTAATAAGTTTAATGCTTGTGGTATTTGGATAATCTTTGTTCCACTTCACAAATTGACTGTAATTAGAACTAAAAAGCCACTGAACTACGAATAATTGATTTAAGGCTGGACGTACTCTTTAAAATACTTGACACTAGATCACATAATTAATTGTAAGTGGAAACACAGGGTGAATTTCGAATTTCATGGAAAATACTGTTCAGTATTCTCTGATATCAAATGCTTTTTTATTGAGGACAATTCATAACAGAAAGCATTTTAAAACTGGATTAATTTCTGCAGGTACTTTAACTAAACCACTCCACTATTTGTATTGAAAATTTTAGAATAAACCTAAAATGTCAGGTATATTTAACTGATCCAATCGAAATGACAGAAAACAGCGGTGTTACCGAGGATTATTTATCGACTAGGCATCTGGTACAAATCGCAATTGCACAAGTTACTGGCGATTATCTACAACAATTTAAGATGAAAACTCTGTGTATGCAATATAGACTAATGATCATACTTCATAATGATCATATATCATTTCGATCGATAGAATTTCGAATATCAATACACGTCTAAAAAAAACATGATATTATTTATAAACCAGTGATTAGTCAACAAAATCATCACCGTCCTGCATAATTTCAATCAAGATTAGAACAGGTCAGTCAAAACATATCTGGGATGCATGTACATCCAGCCGACGAGTCCCACGTAGGACGAAACGCGCCTCCTGAATTTCACTGATAGCCACTATCCATCTTTGCTTATAAAGCTTGTAACTTCAGGTAATGTCGAGGCAGTCCGCACAGGGTGCACATATGCCAATAAGAGGCTGATCACTTTCAGTCCTAAATAACAATGGGAAGGTACAAATAAGCAACACCAAGTCAATATCTGACTGTAGTTTCGAGGTAGATGGGAATCATAGAGATGTTTTATTATGAGTCCGAAATAGCACAAAGTCTAGATCAAACATAATTCCCAGTTGATTTTCTCAAGCCATCGAACATTATTTACGCCAATTGATGTGTATTCCATATAATTCTATACTGGTTTTCCAGACAGACATCATTACACGTATTATACTGTCAAAAAACTAACCCCAATGTGGTACAAATATCACAAGTTTTTCCATCACATGATCGCTAGTAAAGTATTAGTCAATTGCTACACTATGCAATGTTAAACAAACAAATAAAGAGTAGATCATAAGGGGTTTTGTGGAGATTTTAGTATTTTCATAGTTGAAATCATGATTCAATTAAAGCTAGACCACTATGGAAAACCTGGAAGCACTGAACGGCTATTTCGTCCTATTATGGGACTCCTCAGCAGTGCGCATCCACGAATCTCGCGAGTGCAGGATAATTAAAGAGTATTTCTTTCTCCGATTACCAGTTTTATCCGTCAGTTACCTAATTACATTATCAGCTTGCCAATATTAGATCTTATTGAATAAGACAATATTTAAATAAATGACAAAAAATAATGAGGGATTTACAATTCTATTTAAACTCACGTGTAAACTATAAAAGTTGCCATTCACTTTAAAAAAAAAAATCAAATGACGAATAAATTATTGTTTTAATTTATGCAAATTGGGAAACATTTAAACAGATTATACACCATGACAACACAAACAGTAATCTTACTAACCGATTCACTGTTTTTATTATTATCAATCAAACAAATTTATCAAAAAGGTATAAATAAATAGGCAATCATGTTCAAAGGTTTCTGGCGGTATCATTATTTCAAACTATTAAATATTGAAATAGGTAACGGTAATCCACTTTACATGGGGGGATTTGTTTACTGACTATGATATATTTCTATCATTATTTGTCTAGACAAATACTTTCTAAGATGACATCTCATTGCCGATATCATTGTTTTTTTTTTAGTGAAGTGTGGCGCTGTAAAAAATAAATCACCATAGTAATTATTCGATTCTAACAAGCGAAAAAGAATAATTCCTTCATTCAGTTCGGAAATAATTAAAGCTTACTAATATAGAGCTGATTTGAAATGTTTACACGATCAGTACAGTTTTTTTGTTTTTGTTTTACAGGATTTAACCTTTACATTAGGTTGATGAATTATTCTTAAAAATAAGAGTGATATATACGTGTACAGTATGAATTGACAACTATATGTCAATCAGAATAAAGTGATAACATATTCTTTGTTGATTTTAAAAGTAAACCCATTGAAATATTATGGAATTTCATTACTATACAATAGGAGGGGTGGCTTGCTAAAAACATTTTGTATGTCCCTATCATTTATACAATCGTATAAGGTGTTTATCAACAGTTGTCTACGCAAGATACTTCGGATTCGCTGACCAAACACTATCAGCAACAACCTACTGTGAGAAAGAACAAAGCAGATTCAAGTGGAGGAAGAAATCAGGAAGAAGCGCTGGAAGTGGATAGGACACACATTGAGGAAATCACCGAATTGCGTCACATGACAAGCTCTCGCGTGGAATCCTGAAGGCCAAAGGAGGAGAAGAAAACCAAAAAACACATTACTCCGAGAAATAGAGACAGACATGAGAAAAATGAACAAAAGTTGGATAGAACTAGAAAAGAAGGCTGAGGACAGAGTGGGCTGGAGAAAGCTGGTCGGCGGCCTATGCTCCATTGGGAGTAACAGGCGTAAGTAAGTAAGTAATAAGGTGTTTGGATTAATCTCTTATATATATTAATATTCACACTTAGACTTAAACCTAGTACCTTTCTCTTTGAACTCCAACCGGTTATCTACAGGCCTCTTGAGTCTTGATAACTACTAACTTATTAGACGAGTACAACACTTATTTGCAAGGGTTTGCATTTTTCCATTTTTGATTGTAGTTGATTAATCTCTTTCGGTAGATGTACAGCCACCTAAGATTTTTACAGGGAGATAATTTTGACAAAGGAAACGTTTAATTGTGAATAAGTTTTCACTCTAATTTTTGTTCACTAAATCATGAGTACCGAAGTTGAATTTAACAAATTATTGGAACTTTTCAAAATGTAACTATTCTTGATTCATTAATAACAACACAATGCTCTGGTGCAAGACTGGTAGGTCCTGGGTTCGAATCTCTCGAGGCGGGATCGTGGATTCACACTGCTGAGGAGTCCCACAACAGCGTGAAACGGCCGTCAAGTAGTGCTTCCAGGTTTTCCATGGTGGTCTAGCTTCGTTTGACTAACGCTTTCAACTATGAAAATACTAAATCTCCACAGAAAACCCCTTCTGATTACAATGTTTATTACATAAACAAAAGTTCTGTTTGATTTCTATTATTTAAGGTCATATGTAAAGTTAATTGCCAATCGAATGTTTTCTTTACCAGGCTTTGGAAAATAGTGAGCTTCTTTTACCCATGTGCCAATATAGGATACTGATTGACATTTCACTGGCTCTCACAAATGGAATAGGATTATGAGGGGGGAGGATGAGAATGAATTTATGACTAAATATGCAAACCAACCTTAAAATGAAATGAATATTTATTCTAATCACATTCAAATGATTGACAGCAGAATGGCGCATGCATAAGTAACTACTTATGTGATTTTATATAGAACAAAGAAAAGAATGATAAACCTTCACGAAAGATCGATACTTTACTTACTAGCTTTCTTCAACTTAAATCTCTATTTGGTAACGACTAGAGGTAATGTTATGAAGAAATGAATGGAAAAGAACATGACTGAAAACAACTGTTTTCAATCAAGGTTTTTTCTTAATTCTGACATTGTGAACAATACTAATGAATAAGTTTTATAGGATTGTAGAAAAGTGGTTTTCGCGTGACCTTTATCAGAGCGTTCAATGTATTGTATGCTTTTTTTTAAGTGAAGAAAACCGAAATTGTGAAAAAAGCATTGTTGAAATCAGGATCCATCTTTATTATATGTTGGTTTTTCAAAATAGGACATTGAAATTCCAGATAGGAGAAGTTCTAAGCATGATTTCAGATCTGATGTAAAGTATCAAGAATGAAGTAATCAACTAACGTTCTTACTAATGAACATTGTGCTTCATAACCTAATCTGTTATTCATTGTATATGCTATTGCAGAATGATTTAATAGTAGCGAACAAAAGCTGTTGCTTCTAGTACATCAAAATTTAGTCATTAAAACTTCTGGTTTTCAGCTAGTAGTTTTCAAGTTTAAATACGCCTCATGTACTTCATTTTTAACTGTTGGATGGTGTCATTAGCTCTTCGAAAACTATGTTTCAAATGGTGAGCGTATAAACTTGCATTTGGAGAATATGTTAAGTATGGGGAATTCGTGGAAATCGAAATTTTTTCCTTAGTTGATATCACGAACTGATCTTAGCTAGGGTACAATTGAAAACCTGGAAGCCCTGGATGGATGTTTCGTTCAAGTATAGGACTCCTCAATAACGACCCTGCATACTAGAATTAAATCCAGAACCTCCTATCTTTCGTACTAAAGTAAGGTCACAGGTTGATTAAAGTTATGCACCAACACTTTTGGACACAGGCTCAGTGGTCTAGAGCTTAAACGCTCACGTGAGAGACCAACGGTCCTAGGTTTAGTTCCCACGTCTGGTATCGTGGATGTGCACTTCTGTGGAGTTCTATACTAGGACGAAATGTCCATCTAGTGCTTCCAGCTTTTTAATGTTGGTTTATTTAAGATCGATTCGTGATTTCAAATGCGAAAATATTTTAAGAATCAGGATTATCACTCGGGGTTGAGAGAATTGTAATATATATTTATCTACTCCCAAATATATCCACTCATACCATTTAGTATTGCATTCATAAATATTTGGAATGGTATCTTCCTCAAGTTAACATTTTTAGAACAATAATTGTTATACTAGCAAATTATTAGAAAGTCAGTGAGATTTTACAAAAACTTTCTGTCTTTTGACTTCCTGCTAGTGTCAAAATCAAATAACTTAATGTCAGTAGTTATGTGCCTTATATTGATTGGCTTTGGGACAGATTTTCAGAAGTTTATAGGAGAAGCTGTGACCTATGGAGTTAACCACTTCAGAAATAAGATATTTATCATATTCAGTAACTGTTCCAGTGGTTGAATGCAGTATGATTTCCAGACTAATAACTGAACTATACCGTCCTGACATTGGTTGATCACTGAGTAGTAGTGACTGATGCAACATTTATCTAATCATTTATTGCAAATTGAATTCTGTCAATCAAGTTGTGATGTGTTAACTAAGCTAAATGATTCAATATCATGTGCACCATGATTTGATTTTAGATGGTTAGAGGTAGACTGCAGGAAACTCTGTCTAACTTACTTTTCCAGTTGATTGGGATTCATGAGTCAGTGGTTCTTGTAGAGTTTGAGTCTTCGTCACGCGGTTTTGTAGTATGAAACGCTACCGCTTCCCCCAACAGCCTCAAACTCAAAAACTAGGTGACATAGGTTCAAACCCCACAAATATTATCATTTCTCTCAAGATCGTAGGTATACCTTATTGTCAAAAGTCATCAATCACAAAACCTATATCAATCAAAATTTTCTTCCGACTACCATCAACCACCAAGGGAATCATATTCGTTAAGAAACCTAAAGATCTTACGAAGAGCAATAAAATGCAATAACTATAGAATATGAACAATTTCATTACAATAATTTTTAAAATAAAAACAATTTATCCAGATAATTATTAATATGGAATCTGTAAATCTCAGAAAACAAAAATTTAAGTAATTTCAATAGTTGAGATCATGAGTCAGTTGAAGCTAGACCACCATGGAAAACCTGGAAGCACTGCTTGATGGTCGTTTCGTCCTATTGTGGGACGCCTCAGCAGTGCATATCCACGATCCCGCCTCGTGAGATTCAAACTCAGGACCTACCAGTCTCGCGCGCGAGTGCTTGACCACTAGACCACTGAACCGTCATCCAACAGTGTTAATGTCTAATTTCAACCGATTTAAGTGATTACATTTCAGTTCAATCACTATGTGAATGATGTACACAAGCAGAAAAAAGGACATAATTTGTAAATAGATATTGTCTAAAAGATATTGTCAAACTATTTTGTTTAATAAAAACAGGATGGTGACAATATTTAGAGAGGGACGACATCTTTTTCAGACATGATTTTTCTTCTTTTTTTTCTCTTTTCTATTCATCAGATCATGATTTGATGCATGCATTATATAGTTATCCTTATATCATATAAATACTATATACATCTATAAAATATACAAGTATACACACATCCATCTGATTATACTGATTACATAATTACATAACAATTGCAAAACATGATTGAAGTGGAGATTATAATTAACATTGAATAATGAATTATTAATTTACAATTTACAGCATCAAAACAAAATGGTTCAAATGTACATAGTTAACCTACACGCACACACACATATATATTTATATGTGTCCCAATAAATGTAACAACATTTTGTCTCTAAACAAGATCAATTACAAATGATTATGTAATCAGAATAAATTAATAAACGTAGGTTATTTAAGTCAATTCATTATCTATTCAGAATGAGAAACGTTTTCATTAAAATAATCATTCTTATTATTCATTTAGTATTGTTTGTTTGAATCTTCCCATTGATGTTTAAGACTGCAACTGGTCAGTCTCTTATTAGCATATGGGAATACTGTAAGTATTGCTTCAATATAGCCTTAATTCACAAGCATTATAAGCAAAGATGGATAGTGGCTAGCAGTGGAATCCAGTTTGACGCGCGTTTCGTCCTATTTGCAGGTACATCCAGCTGACGAGTGCCAAATAGGACGAAACGCGCATCCTGGATTTCACTGCTAGCCACTATTCATCTTTGCTTATAATCATTCTTATATATTGTACATTTTCTTAGTATTTTCTGTTTGTAATAAGTATTTTGGGGATATTTTAAATTTAATTTCAACTATGAAAATACTGAAATCTCCACAAAACCCTTTCTAATCTATAAACATATGCTCACTAGTGACTGACTTCAAGGGATCTTTCCTTGAGTTCTAGTGGGAAGCAGTGATCAGTGGAGTACAACCACGTCTGTTGTAGAGGCATCAACTCACTGAAGACAATCGGTGAACAGTTGCTCAATTTTGTGGATTGGTTGAAGTTAGACATTAACACCGTTGGATGCCGGTCAGCTCAGTGATCTATCGTCTAAGCGCTCGAGCGCGAGCGTCATTTTAAAATGTGTGAATAACTTCAACTGTCTGTTGGGCTTCCACATTTCACAATATAAATTTAAGTTAGTACGAAGATAAGCATAAGAATAAAGTATAAACTCACTCAATTAATCACTACAAACTGCCTAAAGCTTAGCATCATATTACTGTATAAATGGTTTAACTTTACTCATATGCATATAAATTCCTTTGAACATTTGATAAGACTAGTCCTCTGTAGTGCTCCTCTAAAGATTTGAAGGTCTTGAACTACATAATTTATCAGTATGGGGTAGTGGAGATTTTATGAATTTGATTGAGATGACGAACCGATTGATGTTAGATAACCATTGATAACCTGAAAACACTGGATGGCCGTTTCGTCCTATTGTAGGACTCCTCGGCATTGCGCATCCATAGTCCCTCTCACGAGGTCTCAAACCAGAATAAAATATCTACTCAGTCCTATTAGATTTCAGTGAACCACCGTTTGATGCCAGTTTGTGACTAAAATCGTCTTTGAATTATTGTTTATTAGGTTGGTTCGATCAATGTAATAATCATTCTCTAATATAAGGGATAGTAGCTGCTAGGAATAAAGTAAGTATAGAATTCAGTGACGAATTGTATTTCTCAGTCAATTCAATTAATTTACTGATTTTGCGAATTCTATACACAGGTTAGATTGTTAATTAACTACAAGTTCAGTCGACTGAAATTTGTTGCTTGACCAAAACATTTAAAATGATACAATTTGTTGTTATTATTATTACACTGGATGTCGTTTAGTTGGTGGCTAATGAACAGATCTGTCTGCTTCTACAGTCTTTTTTTCTTCCTTATATCGAAAAACAGTTGTAATGGGTTGAAGGTAGAAGCATTTCGCAGTCATAGCAGTAACGAGTATTTAGTTCAAGTGACAACCTTGACAAATTAGTCATGTTTCAAAACATTACAGTAGCATTGTCTATAACAGTAATAGGTTGAAATCAGTTAGATTTACGCCGTTTACAGCGAAAGTTGACTTAATTGAGACAACTAACGAAAATCGAGAGGCTCTGGGTAGATTTTTCATGCTAATACGGGACTTCTCAGTTGTAGATATCCACGACCTCACCGAGGATCGAGCCCACAACCTTCAGGTTTTGCTGAGAACATTGAGTCGACACTCACTGGTTTACATTTCTAAGTTCAATCAATTCTAAAAATTTTCATAATGGGCTAAAGGTTAGGCATTCCTTAAAAGACCTGAAAGTCATTAGTTTTATCCCCAGTGGTGTACTGGATGGACACTGCTAAGTCAGAGTGAAACAATTGTCCAATGCTTACTGGTTTTCACTGACTATTTGACTTAGGTCATTTCCATGATGCAACTATAAATTGAACAATATTTGAAGACCTTATTCACAAATTGGATATACCATTTTGTTTTAATGTCAACCCATCTTCCATAAAATTTACCTTAAAACTTACTGCATTTGATTTTTAATTGTTTGTCAAATTCTGAGGTTAAATTAAAATAAAGGAAACTTAAAATGCCATAAAAATTGAAGCGATACTTGAAATGACATATATAAGGATTAAGTCAACAACTAATTTAACTTCAAAGTGAAATAAGGTTTTCACTTAAAACGTATTCATTAAGTATTCTCATCTTAAATTATGACAATTTATCAAGTATCCAATAAACTGGAATACATCAATTTTAGGCATAATGGTCATTAAATACAACTCATACTCATACATTTCTATGTTGCTATCTATTTGTTGTTCTCATGGCAATTACATACGTATTTTCATATGTACATGCGCGTGTGTGTGTACGTGTGTGTGCGTACGTATAATTCGTATACACCAACAATCATGTACACAATTTCAACTTAGTAAATATAATGTCAAGTTAAGAACATGTCTGACAAAATATTATCCATCAGAAATTAAAGTGGGCCTTCCAGGTAACATTAAAATGGTAATAAACTATGTATCATTTTAATTGCCCAAAATATTATAAAAAGGTATTAAAAATTGGGAACTCGACTAATGTACATTGAAAATGTCTATTAGTTACCTCGAATGGACATAAATTAATTGACATCTATATTCAAAATAAAACTCTCAAGAATCAAGCAATTTCCCTTTGTGACTTTTTTTAATAGCTTATGCCAACTTTCTTATGGTAGTTTTCGTGACATACCCCGTTGTTTTTTAAAGTATTACATTTATATAATGGGAACGTTGTTTAACATGAACAATTGACTACATGGAAACTAGAGAGAAACCAATTCTTTTGATCTTTTGCCGCCTTTATTGAGTATTAGTTACCCAGGAAAGTTTTACTCATTTATGATCAATACAAACAAGTTATAATGATATTCAAAACATCCATCATGAATTTAATTTTTTTTCAGTTCGTGCATCAGAATGATTATTTCACTATTCATTTATCAATTGGAAAAATAATTTCGATCCATTTTATTCTATAATAGCAATCTAGTCATCGATTTTGGTAAGTGGATTAGCGTTTAAGCCACTTCTATTTCAGTCAAAAGTTTGAAAGTTTGAATCTCAACCCGATTACTTCCGCTTGGATAGTCACTCAACTTTTCTCTTTTTGCTAGGTGTTGACTAGATTATCAAAACCTCAACATTTCAGAAGAAGCAGAGAATACAATGAACACCATGAAGGCAACCGGATGATTTGACATTTTAGATTACTGGATGTCTGTTTTGAAGGTGTCTAAGATTCCTCAGCAGTGATATCTTTTGTTGATTCTTGAAGTAGTATATACAATTCAAATCAAACTTAACTACCATATTGGTCAATGAAATAGTGTTCATATCATAACTTAATGGACAGGATTCTATCAGCACTAAAGAACTGGACAAACGTGAAACTTGTCACTACTTACTGATCAATCATTTATAAATATTCCAATTTCCACAAAAAGTGAGTCTTAGCATCAATAGCTCAGGGGTAACGTGTTACAGTGTGAAGCTGAGTAATGAAGGTTGAAATCCTACAAACAGTAAAAACTTTCGGAAGATTTAAGGTCCACGTTGCTGAGGAGTATTAACTGGCACGAAATCAATGTCCGCTAGGGGTTTCCTGGTAGCTATTTTTAACTACCCAACATACCACATCGTTATTTGTGCATAATACTTCACTAAGTATCTTTGTACAGGTAAAACAAATAATAATTCACCTCCACAACAAGTGAGAGGTAATTGGTCTACCTTAAAACTAAAATGATAACATAATAAGTAGTGTGAATGCTTTTAAATTATTGGAAGTTGTGATACCCAAATTAAAAATGACATGTTTATTATAAATTCAACGATCAGGTTTTTATTATTACGTATGTAAAATAAATCTCACAGTTTGCTAATAGCGACTCTTATCAGTGAGATGTGTAAGTAACATCATATTCGTGTGTTCGTTTGAAGTTAAAAAAAGTAAAATTTTGTATAGTACTGTTGTTATACATTCCTTGATGAGGTCAAGAGTCTTCTTTGACTGAAGTGGTTACGGCATGTGTTACGTATGTCTAATCACCTCTCACCTCGATGGGGGATATTTGCTGGAATAGGAGTTGGCTGTAAAAACGTTAGGGATGGTCAAACCGAAATTTGACATTAGTCCATGATGTTATCAACGGTCAGTCTGAACTATGTCACTTGATGCAGACCGCATGATTTGGATCCGCGTGATAACGATGATATGTTTCAGATTTATTCATAACAGTACAGATGCATTCAATCTTTATCTTCTTCTCAATCTTCAGTTCCAGTATTCCTTCATATATACCTTCCAATTCTATTTTTTAAATCACATTCACAATACTTATTCTTTCCCGTGATCATTGGTACTATATTATTTCGAATTCTTTAGTATTCTTCCTGCTAATTTCAGCTTTTCATACTAATACATTACGCCAACTTGATCCAACACACATCTATGCTAGACTCTACGTTCATTATGACTAACTGACTGAATATGTTTGTGCTTCAAACGTCAATTTTTTGATATCAATGAAAACTTTTGCGTTCCTTTCCGTTGAATAAGTAATTAAGTTTGTATGTCTTTTCTCTATGTTAACTCCACCTGTAGCACTTCTAGAGTTACTGCCGGTCCCAAGCCCGGGTAAAAGAGGAGGGTTGGGCATGGGGTTAGCGACCCCATCCCGTAGAAAAACAACTCGTTAAAAAAACGCTAACCAGAAAAATTATTCAAAAACGCTATCTTTCTCTATGTTGCTTTGAAGAAGTCGACAACAAGGTTAATCACCATAATGGAATCAATAGTCCTACATTTTTCATAATTATCACCGTCATTTTTTTGTTTACAGCAATATTTAGTAGTATCCATTTTTTTAAATAACAATGCTTTAAATTCATTTATAAGGGTTTGAATCTTCTCATTATTGGGGGTAAGAGCTTTAGTTAATCAGTCTCTTTTAACATATCTAGATCCTGAGCCGATTACCTCAATGTTGTTATCAACTACAAGCATTTCTAAGCGATTTAAATGAAAGCCACCTGCTTAGAGTCCCTGAATAAACATTGACACTGAGATATGGAAGGCACATTCACTTGATAGGGCAAAGCACATGCCCTATATTCCACAGTTAGTCATTGTCTATCTCTGCTTACAAACCATAGTTTTACTTAACACTTAATAAATATATCACATTTGATTGGCAATATATTCTTTTCTTTTATTCTGCATTCTCTTTTACATTTAACAAAAGTAATTATGTTTCAATGAGAATGAATTAATAATGGCAAGCTTTGGAGAGAAAAAAAACACAGAAGGGGGAAACTGAGAAGAGTTCTTTACTAAAAAACAAACAATACAAACAAACATACATACATACAATGTATATAAAACACAGCTGATCATTGAGATCAAGTATTAATGAGCATAGACCTATAAACAAAGTATATTTATTGTAAACAATCAAAGAAAAGACTCAAAATATATATTTTTTAAAACATCAAATCTGACAAGACAATAGTAATAATAATGACAATTAATGGTATTTATATAGGTAAATCACTAGAGTATAGTGAGATATTTGCTTGTTATGTGGATAATAGAGAATCTTCTTATGAGGATAATAATTTGTATAACAAAACTAAAAAAAACATAATTGAGGGGAGGGGGAGGGGGGAGAAGGACTTTATAACTAATTTTATAAAGGTGTTGTTATTTTCTTTTTTGACACTTGGCCTTGGTTAATTGTCCCAATCTCCTTTAGTTTTTTCTTCTTTCCAACTCATTTCTTAAAATAAATAAACAAACAAACAGACAGATTTGTTCGAAAAATGAAAACACATTAACTTATAACCCGCATTCTCTTAATTACATGATACTTATTTAAATGAGGCTGAGTATGATCAACATTGGTCATTATGTTCTATGACACTTTAATGTAAAGTATGTCTGTTATTATTATTATTATTTTTCCCCCTATACATATAAACAAAGTGATTTACAAACTAAATTGAAAGGTCGCCTTTTTCGCCATTTTTGGGGGGTATTATTTATTATTCTCTTATTGTAAATAAAGACAACATAAGGTTTTTTTATTTGCCATTTTTAATGAGATAATTGTTGTTTTATTTTACAAAAATTTTATAACTCAAAACACTACCAGGCCTTCTTGTTAAAGCTTAATAAGTTGGATAATAGAAAGCTTTACAATTAATTTCCTAACTAGTCAGTTAGACATCTTCGGTGCATAAGGTACTACATTTATAAACGTTACTATTGAGTTTTTATGGACAAAATGTTTACATTGATCGGTCGTTAACTTTTGAATGATGCTGCGTTATGTAAGTCCTACATGATAACATATCTATTCACTTCGGTTTCAAAATTGAAAATTTAGTAGCCAGAAATTGTAACTGGTGAAGTTTAGTTATTTAGGGATCAAGACAGATAGCACCAATGAAGCTGAAAGATCATCACATTATTTCATTATTTTATTAAATCCTAAGATCTGTACCAGTGGGTTTTAGCATATTGATCTAAAGGCAACACTGCCAGTATGATACAAAAGTTCTAATTTCATTCCTGTCATGCTTCTGAAAATTCTTAAATTAAAACTAAATAGATGTCAACTGTCTTTTGGTCGTCAATAGTTTCCCAGATGATTGTAATATGCAACGAAAACCAATTCAGTATCTCATATTATATTTATTTGTGCTAATGATAACTTGCTAATTAGTATCAAACATCTTACACAGATGAACTACAGCACATAAGCATATAATACTAACTTGTTCAAATAGATTGAATTTATCCATACTCTGGAGAGTAGGCCGTTTGTTATTGTCTTCAAGAAAGTGTATTCAATATAGAATTACTGAATTTTGCATAATGTTAATTTGTCCTGTCTGATTTATTTACCTCCACTAAGACACTTAAATCAGGTCAAGTATATGTAGTTAGTATGAATATGTATTCAGTCTAAATGATAGTAAATCTTTGCAAACTCTATTACATTGACATTTCCTGTCTAGAAGAATTAACTTTTACATATTGAACCGAATCAACTAATTACAGTAATAACGTAACTCAGTACTTTGACATGTAAATTGATACATAGAATTGTATTGATAGTTGTATTGTGAATAGAAAATGACTGTCAATTAGAATTAGCATAATATATCTGAATATCTACCTTCCCCCCCCCAAGTAAATGAATAACAGATAGAATACTGAATCAAAATTATTACAAAATTATTGAATCTAATTAGTATGGTACTCTATATCACAATGAATTAATGCAATCTGACTAGATCGAAATGACACGGGTTCTAAAACATTGATAACATCAATTAACTATTGTCTGTGGGTATAAGTGAGTGGATGAAAAACGTAGGAGAATTAAAATCAAACCGGAAATTCTATTCAGTACAATTGGGCATACTAATGATGTATTTCATCTATACCCATTTAAAAATACTGAATATTCCCTAAATAGTTCTACACTACAAAAATTCTATTCATTATTGTTTTTTTTAATGAAGAATAATTGATTTAATGTGTAGGTCCTGGGTTCGAATCTCTTGAGGCGGAATCGTGGATGCGCACTGCTGAGGAGTCCCACAATAGGACGAGTTGGCCGTCGAGCAGTGCTACCAGGTTTTCCATGGTGGTCTAGCTTCAATTGACTCATGTTTTCAACTATATATAGAAAAATTAATTTGTGTTTGTTTGGTATTTATGATTTTGAATAGACACAATGCTTGCGTTGGATAGCACTGATTCATCGTCCCATTCCATTGGTATGTGTTAATGTTCATGATATTGGTTTGTACATTCGATTATGATCATCTAATATACATGGTAGATTATTGACAACTTTAAACACATTGTTCAAACAGAGATGAATGGTGGTTTACTGTGAAGTTCAGGACGCGCACCAGTTATTCCTATTTGGGACTTGTCAGCTGGATGTACCTGAATCCTAGAGTTAACATAATGAAAAGATTTTCATTTACATTTGCTTTATTCAGTTTTGATAATAATAACAAATAAAAAACCATAGGCTCCGATAAACATAGATTAATATCCTCTATAGTACTTCAAATACATCTGAGGTAAATTCTAACAATTTTTAGTGCAGTACAACTTGATCAGAAGTGAAAAATATATGAAAAACATATATATTTCATACCGACTTATAGGTGATACCTGTAGTTGGAAGTGATTCATCATACCTCGTTTAACTGGATTTTATAATCTTGTCTATATCACCCTGTTGTTATTATTCTGTTTACGGAATCATGTTTTTATAATACAAATTGAACAGATAAATATATCTGCTCAGTCAGCAACTCATCATTGCTCTGTTCAGAAAGTGAATAGTCGTATACGTAATGTACCTGGCTTCACACGAGCTACTGGACAGATTATTATATATAAATGTGGTGGAAAACGACCAGAGAATTATTAGTTGATTAAAATAATTAACTAATTTACTGTCTCACACAAAACTCATTATAATTTCAGTCAATTACTCCAATGAAGTTATCAATCACTATTGAGATCAGCGAATTCTGATGTCTATTATTTAACATGTACCAGTATTTCTCATCTATATTACTGAATATGATTGTCATATAATGTTATTACTGAGATTGTTAGTTTACAAATAATCTTCCATAGGTCCATGTTAAACAGATAACTACATTACCAAAGTAGTAAACAACTCAAGTCGTCTGGATTTGTATGATAGTAGTATTTACTTGAATAAAGTAATCTGATATACAATTTTTTGTAACAGTACCTTCTCTTAGTGAATACAAAAAACATCCGGTTTGCATGTCTCAACTACAACAATCATTGATGATTTTCAACTACGAAAAATATGTTTCTATAACATCTGTTCTATACAATAAAATGTAGACTGTTAAAACTAGCTATAACTATACCTAATATTGACTTGAATTACTCCACTTAAGAAACCTATCAACTATACAATACTCATTTACATATTAACTATTCTATACATTGTTTATGCTTTAGATCCAAGCAACAAGAAAGAAAAAAAGAAAAGAATGAATATCTGTCAAAGCATAAAACTACAATGATGTCTAGTAATTAGGTTAATATTCTACTTCTATCAATAAGACAAGAATGCTTGGTTTCTTTCCATCTCTCTTTTTATATCTATCATTTTACAATAAACTACAAATACAATATGACTTATGTATACAAATATATGTTTATCGTGTCATGAATGGATGATAAATAAAAAATATTTAAAAAATTTTTTGTTTTGCAAAAGAAGTAAACAAAATATTGTCGTGTACTTATTTATACATGAGATCTGTTGGAACGTGTTGAAATAGAAAGTAAAGTAATGTAGACAAATAAGTCTATGTATAAACCACATATCGTGTCATAGAAACTAACTTTAAATTTACTTTTTTTTTATAAAAAAAATCATAATATGAAAGAATGTTAAACATAATTGAGACATTGGATATGGTATAATTATCTGATAAATGTAAATTTTTAATAAGATGCTGGTTGGAGGTAGTCAACAATAAACCCTTGAACCGGGTTTTGTGCTACTTAGCATTCGTCAGTAAGATGTACCTGTAATCTTGAGGGAACTGGTGCTCCCTGACAGATTCGATCACGTGTCACTCAACTTCACAGTCAGAGACGCTACCATTAAGC
This sequence comes from Schistosoma rodhaini, assembly GCA_944470415.2. Classification (NCBI taxonomy): domain Eukaryota; kingdom Metazoa; phylum Platyhelminthes; class Trematoda; order Strigeidida; family Schistosomatidae; genus Schistosoma; species Schistosoma rodhaini. Next base: position 37,424,723 of record OX104038.1, read on the forward strand.
TATTTGGGCCGCGACCGACCTCCTGTAGGACTGAGATGTAATCACAATTGATTGATCACTGTGTAGTGACTTTCGTGTAGTTTGCAACACCGACTGAAGTTAGTTGGATAAATGTTCAGATTTAAAAAGCACCAGATAACTGCTTTTTGCTAATGTGAGACTCAGCACTGAGCAACCACCAACCGGTGAAAACCAAACACATGGTCTTCAGGTTCTTGTTATACATTCGCTTGCATAGAGTGATAATGAATTTTAAAGTGAACATCAGCTGTTAACAGTTTCGTGGTTCTCAATGCTTGTTTAACGAACGTCAGCCAGTGATAAGAACAATAAGTCTCAACAGTTTTCACAGACCCTCCCTAAATTAACAATAGATACTAGAGCCATTTACTAACAACCATGTAAATAATAGCTTAGTAAGGTGTTATTTATGCGAAGACATGAAGTAGTGGTTTATTAGTTAAAGCACTCGACTTATAGACGCTCGGTCAAATATTCAACACCTCTCTTTACTTAACTTTGTTTGGACAGGTAAGCCGATAATCATATGCTCACTTGTGACCATTTTCTTGGTAGATTCCACGACGTCTAGTTGAACAGTCATTGACTTGTAAAGTAGTCAGTCATGTTGGGATTAAGACAGTAGGACTCACAAATTGTGAAGTGATTGCATTAGATATAGTGAATTTGTGAAGTTTGTGTAATCTATTTCGATTCTAACTTAGTTTTTTTTTCTAAATACTCTATTCTCATTGCATGACTTTTCGTTTCTATTATCGATCCCATGTTATCAGACAAACGTGAAGAGTCTCAAACTATAAAAGTGAACATTTGTTCTCTGTCATGGATAATAAGTTCATAATGAGAGTTATCTCAAACAAATCAACTTAGTTTTAAAAGTATAAGTGTTGTTATATAAAGAAGATATTAAATTTTCAGCACGAACACACGAATTATTTTATAAATGAAATGAAATGATAGAAATGGTTCAATAAAAAAAAGACTTAAATGCGAAAAAATATACATATAAATAAATAACTTGGATGTTACTATGGTGAATAACACACAAGAATGACTTTAATTAGGGTGGATAAAGTCCAGATCAAAGTGATGACGCAAATATTTATTCGTTGGTTTTTTTCTCCTTTTTAAAAAAAATATTTTATTGAGTTGAATAAATCAAATCCGATAGGCAACACATTTATGTACACACACACACACATATATACAATGTAACTAAAGTGAAAAGAATCACTTTCATTTTAGGTCAGGTTAAGTTAAGGAGAAGAAAATAGCTTCATTTCTTTCTCATGTATAATTTATTGACATAAATGATAATATATATATATCTATATTGGCAACAAGTAGAATATAGTAATAACTGGAGCGTGAAAACATTTTCATGGATATTTCTATCCAGGTGTGTGTTTGTTTGTATGTTGAAGATAGCCTCAGATAATTTGGTTTTTTTTTTAAAAAAATAATAAATCCTGAGGTGAACTTTCGTAAACATTTTGAAGAAAACACATTCGACATTTTAAACATAATAAAAATTTCAATCAATGAAATTCAATATAAACGGATACCCTTTGTAAATTATATTTTTAGTTGATAGATTTCCGTAGAGATTACATTGGATTCGTCACAGACTGATCTCAGTTAGTGTATCATTGAAATCTAGACAGTACCAAACAGATGGAAATTGGAATTGTACCAGTGGATGTCGATCCAGTGATCATAATGATCAGATGTTTCCTGCGATACCTGAAAGTTATGGGTTTAATCTATGTGGTCTATATGAGTGGATTACTGAAGAATCCCATGTTATGACAAAGTAGTTGTCTAGTCTTCTCTAATTTTCTGTGGTACCCAACATGATGTAAATTTTGACGAATACAACCTATAAATAGTTTATTATTGAGTCTTGATATCTTGACTTAAAATCGTTGTCCTTGATTCTTACATGTTACGATTATTTAATAAATCAGTTATTGTTTGGTAGTGCTGCCTTATGTATTTTGAATAATTTTTCTATGTTTAGCGTCTTTTAGCGAGTTGGTTTTCTACGGGATGGAGTCGCTAACCCCATGCCCAACCCTTCTCCTTTACCCGGACTTTGGACCGGCAGTAGCCCCCAGAGGAGCTACAGGCGGCCAAAGGGGAAGAGGAAGACCAAAGAAGACATTACGACGAGAAATGGAGACAGATATGAGAAAAATGAACAAAAACTAGATAGAACTAGAAAGGAAGGTCCAGGACAGAGTGGGTTGGAGAATGTTGGTCGGCAGCCTATGATCCATTGGGGGTAACAGGCGTAAATAAGTAAGTAAGCCTTATATATTTATTCTCAGGATAAATTACTGATTAATTAATTGTTAATCAAATAATAGTAGTTTGTTCAAAATTTAAACTGTTAGTTAGTTAATTTTATAGTTAAATCTGTGAGTCAATTGAACCTAGACCACCATGGAAAACCTAGAAGCACTGGATGGCCATTTCGTCCTGTTGTGGGGCTCATCAGCAGTACACATCCACGACCCTGCCCCAAGAGATTCCAACCCAGGACCTATTAGTTGACTTTCTAAATAATTTTGTCAAAATTTAAAAGGATAGCTTCATAATAGTTGTGTTTTTAATTTATGAAAAACAGAAAATGAAGGTACAATTGTAAAACTTACAGTTTTGTCTCTAATGTTCAATTGAGTGGTTCATATTATAAAATTCAATCAATTCGTGATACTACGTAACAATGCTCCTTTATTATCGGGAATATTTACTTTAACTTTGATTGAACTGCATGTTGGATTTAGAAGACTTGAGATGTAATTTAACTCACCACAGATTGTTAAAACCTGAGTGGTAGTGTTATAAATGGTCATGCTGACAAATGTTCCCATTAAAAACCTATTTTCAATATAGTGTTGTGAAGACCGCTGGATTTCATTATGATTATGAACTGATCTAAGTTAGCCATTGGAAACCTGGAAGCTGCAGACGGCCATTTGTCTTAGCTTCGGTAGGAAATTTATGGATTTCCATTGAAAAGCCGTGACCAGTAGAGTTCAACTGTAGTGAGTGTAAGGAAGTTACCCTCTGAAAACAATTGAGGATGATAACCCGTTATCGCGGATCTTCTGAAGTTAGACTTGTACACCACTGGACTCTAGTTCATTGGTTTAGAGGTCAGACGTTCGCACACCAAGATGAAGCTCTTGGGTTGGATTCCTGGATGTGGGATCGTGGATGTACGTCGCTGAATAGTTCATTACTAGAATGAAACGGCTATTCAGTGCCTCTTGGTTTTCAATGATTGTTTAACTTAGATTATTTCATGATCTCAACAAAGCTATCTCTTGTGAAATATAAACTCATGAATGATGAAAGTGTATGGTGTTTAATATTTCACATGTATGGGTTTGAATCTTCTCATTGTTGATGTTAGGGACGGAAATTCTTCAATTTCACTTAAAGCTTGAACATCCAGAGACAACTACTATGATATTTTCTTTGAGTCACGATTATTTTTCGGCAAAACTGTGTTAGCAGTGAAATCCAGGGCCTAATGTTTCGTCCCATTTTGAACTCATCAACTGAATTTACTTCCACCTTAACATTGATGCTTAGATTAAGACTTGAACCCAGTACCTGCCAGTTCAAATATCCAACGAGCTATTCACTTAGTTACTGGATCTAGATAATCACTGGTTTGGATGATATGGCATAAGATTTATTTAGTTTATATTCTATTAAAACTGTTTTTTTATTATTCTCACTGATGTTCATCAAATATAAATAAACTTGTGAAATGATTGAATCATTCATTATATTATTTCATTTAATTACTTCCAAGAAGAGCGATAATTATTTCGATCATATAATAAGAACAATAATAGTAGTAGTAGTAGTATATAACATGACAAACTTTTTATCAAAATAACATGATAACAGATGGTGAAGAAGATTTGTAGCTCAGGTGAGTGATTTTGATGGAATTTCGTTCTCTGAGCTGGATGGTTTGTCGTGGAACCATCTAGCTCAGAGAACAAAACTCCATCATAACATGATAACAATTATACTTCTTATCAGTGTTTTCAATTCACACCAGAAAGTTTATCTTTACACTAATAATAGTTTTCATGAACTAAAACTTCAGTAGTATTTAACCTAAGCAACCGGTTATACCCTTTAAATATGATTGAAATGATCAAAAAAAACAAACATTAATTTTAATAGTTCAATCATTAGTACAATCATTAAAGTGTCAAATCATGTGATTATTACTATATAACGAAAACAATAAAATCATAATGATACAAATGATATAGTGATATAGGTTGTTTATTCTTGATTATAGGTATATATGTATGTAGGTATATAGGTAGGTAGGTAGGTCGGGTAGGGTAGGGTAGGGTATGCATTGAGTAAATACATTTAATTCTAGGTCAAGGATTATAAGTACTTCATTAGAACAATAAAATATTGAACAAGTTTTCACATGAAAATGTTGTTTATAATATTAAGTTGTAATTATCAATATTCTATAGGGTAAAGTCTATGATTGTACATCTGATTTATAAAAATCCAGGCCTAGATATTTATTCATTAAATATAATTGTAAATTCACTTGATGTTGTTTACTTGTATTTTCCTATTGTTATTTAGGACTGTAAATGATTAGTCTCTCGTTGGAATATGTGAATCTTGTATAGACTACCTTGATATTGCCTTAGATCATAAGCTTTATAAGCAAAGATGGATGAGTTGAAGTATCAGAGTGAACAATAAATCTGAGATGCAGGTATATTCAACTGATGAGTCTCATATAGGACGAAACGCGTGTCCTGGATTCTACTGCTACCCACTATATATTTTTGCTTATGTTTTATTTATCTAGGTAGTTCATCGTAAATCAAGAACCAATTGCATTTTATTGGTAACACACATTAAGTAACTTTTTTGAACTCATTATGACAGCGAAATCACTGAAGTTATCTACAAAGTACGCTGTACCCATTGCTTTCTGTCATATATCTCTTTATTTAATGAGTGAGTGTAATTTTTATCAAACATTTCATTTCAAATCCTTACTTTTAATAAACTTGTATCTTTCATTTAGAGTGTCGATGGAAGATATTTAGAGTTGGCTTCTATAGAATGAAATGAAATCTTTGATTAAAATTGCACTCTAAAGTGTAGCACACACCCACTAATTGTACGGAAAAATGATAATAACTACTGGCTAAGACACAATTGGTTAATACTGAAAAAACTCAACTCAACTTCTATACAGTTATTATTAATAGTCTTCCAAATACTTTTATTATACTTACATTTCTAGTTATCAAAATTTGACTAGGATAACTCTATTTAATCATAATTAATCCAAATTATTTACTGTTGAATTTATGAATCTAATAAAGTCAGATCACCATTGAAAACCTGGAAGCACTGGAAGGCTGTTTCGTCCTAGGAGTCCCAGGATCTTCAGTCAAGTGAGTGAATATTTAACCTCTAGATAATTGAACTGACATCCAATGTCTAGCTTCAATTAACCCACTACATTGCGCAACCATCTTCTATTGCCGTTATTATACTTTAGTGGAAAAGCAAATTAACCCTACAATTCACGTGAATTTCACTCAGACGTTTTGATATAGTCACAAGACATTTCTAATTTGTTAGTGTACAATAGTGCTGATAAGATTTCAGCATAACGGTTGGTTTGTCAAATTCTACAGTTTGTTTCATTTGTAGAGAAAGCTGAGGCTTCCAAAAATCGTTATCTGACGAAACACCTGAATAATCAAGTTGTTTTAAAACTACAGAAATTATTAGGTACATCACTGTACACCGTTTATTCACAAACTGAATATTACTTGCTGTGTATAAACTGATTGTTATGAATTCACCATTTATGCTCTCGTTGAGGTCACAGTTTAAATTCATTATTTGTATTCACATTCATGGGTCCATTGTTAAAAAGTAAAATGAACAACAAATTTAGGCTGTAGAGAATTTTCAAATGTGAAACGACTAGTCACCGTAGCAATATATATATATATATATATATATATATATATATATAATATTTTCCTGTATAAATCGTAGAAAACTCGTATCTATATACCTCAATGAACCCGTATTCTTTTGTTAATGTTCCTAGTCCATGTACGTAGGAGGAGTCTCTCAAATATCTCTCATCAAAGTCGTTAGAATTTTCGCAGAAACATCTAGAAAATGAGGAATCACGTACCACGGTTTTGATTGGGCATTTACATATACTGCTACTACATTTAGTATGATAAACCTTTTTTGTATTATGAACTAACCTTATGGTAAAGTTTTAATTCGCAATTCGCATCTTCTCTCTAGTGTTCCACTTGACGTTTAGAAGTACTTGGGGATATAGCAACTGGCTTTGAAGACAGTTTAAGCGTATCGATAGCAATACTTCTCAATGTCTCCTATCCAATGGTTAGCCCTATGATGACAGATGCTTTCAATGTTCCCTTTACTTTATCTAAGCAGAAATGCATAGATTATTCACTAAACCTGCTGATCTTTTGTTATTAGGTTACCATTCATAATGCATAGATTATACAATACGAATACTTAAAATTCTCCATCATTTAAATTGTTGATACCACTACTAAGAAAATCTCAGCTTCCAAAGCATAAACCACCATCCCTTTCAATGTTTAATCAAACCATTGAAGTTAATCTACTTTTTCTTCTCATTATTATATACATGTCAGTCTAGAAATAGGAACAATAAAAAAGAACACTCACTTGTTGTTGGTGTTCCTTTTGTCTAAAAGATTATCCAACGATCTTGAATTAATCCATAAGAAATTGAAGTATGTCTAGTTTTAATTGAATCCTTTTATTTTCATGTGGATTCGTTGAATAGATAAATGTATATAAATCCTCACCACTTGTCTTTAAATACAACAATAATGGTTGGAATACAATGTTATCATTTACTTTAGGAGTGTTATTATACCTTTGGGGTTTATTCAAATTTTGATAAGATGACTGTTATATAAAGGGATACTGATTGCAAAGGAAATAGACACTATATGAATAGAAATGATAAGATAGAATGAAATATAATACATAATTATAGTATATGATATAGATTGATTTTTGTTGTTGTTGATTAAATCACGTATTAGGGTTGGAAAAAGCAACACATATGAAATGAACCTGTTTCATAAACTGTATACTTACTTCACAGAACACACTAATTGTTTAATATTGATCATCTGAAGTAAACCTATACAAAATTCCTCACTAAAAGTCAATCGTTAGTTCATTAAACCTAAAAAAAAGTTATTTGGGAAACTAAAATAGGGAAGAGGTCGAGAGAAACTTAGTTGAATAAGATCAACTTTCACATTTAACTTAATAATGTTGGTTATTTTAATAAGTCCCAGAGTGAACATCAACTCTGAGAATCAGGTACATCCAGCTGACGAGTCCCAAATAGGACGAAGTGACACGCGTCCTGGATTCCACTGCTAGCCACTATCAATCTTTGCTTACATATCAAATATACTGTTTCAGCATAATTGATTTATTACTAAAGAGTGACTAGTATCATGTTTGACTATCCATTTTTGTTACTGATTAGATTTCGTAGATCAAATTATAATGTGGCTACTGGTCCAGGAGATTCGACGTCGTGTTAGGTAGTTATCAGGAAATCTTGGACATTGATTGGTAAAATTCGACCAGTACTAAAGGACTATGCAAGCAGGATTATGGTTAGTTGTAAATATTTTAAGCTTACAAAAGATCAATTTTGACATGAATAGCTCATTGGTAACGTCTCAGAGGGAGAAGTTAGGCAACACTAGTTCGAATCCACCAGGTAACGCTACTTCCCCAAGATTACAGGTACACCTTTGTGCAATCGATCATCAGATAAATGGCTCACAACTGAACTTTCATTTATTTATACATCTTTCTTTTTGTAATTATGTGAGAGTTTAATATAGTATATATTTCAGTAGACTAAAGGAAAAATATACTGATTGGAATGTCAACTATAGAGAATAATTATAAGATTGTAAAGTCCCAAACTGTTGAAATCAACTCGTCTATTCTTTAGACTAGAAATAGTAGAATGATCACAATAACCATTTCACTCAAATTCATTGTTACATCAGTCAAGTGACGAGTTAGTACCTGGCAAAATTATTGTATGTAAGAGAAAGCTAATTTGGTTTCTTCCTACTTATGACATTAGTGATAAGAGTTTCAGGATCAAACTAGTATAATCAAACATTTTTCATTTGTACAGACCTTTGGAAAGATAATGTATAGTTCTGTCAACTAATTAGTTATATACGTTTATTGAATCAATCATACTTATTCTCAGAAATTTCATCATCTTGATGCAGAGTTTAGATCACACATGTATTGAACTATACTTCACTACTCATTATGAAATGGTTGTAACCTGAAAAAAAATTCGTTAGACAATATACCTTTGTCTTACGGTTATGTACTGTGTTAGATAAACTAATACAATGTTTTATCACTGAACTTTTCTTTCAATCCAGTATTATTTGTACTAATGTACACACGTGTATATGTATGTTTGTCTTGAATGTATACTTGTCGGAATTTACGTCTGACTGAATATTTCACTTATACATTTATTTGTGTAGACCCCCCGCGTTTATATCAATGTTTTAAGATGCTAAAAAAAACTATACTTCACCTTTTCTATTTAGTGTTAATTATAAGGAATTTGCATAAAAGTCTCATGTTCACATTTGATTCCTTGTTGTGTCGTTTCTTTGTGTGACTTCGTAAAAGTAGATGAACCAGTCAAACGACTCAAGGGAAATACATATTGACACAAACTTAATGAAGTGTGTAATTCATTATAAAGTTAGATTAATTAATCAATGAAGGAAGTTTAAGATTGTTGAATCTCATTTTGCAAAGGTAATATATTACCATTCATTATTTATTAGACAACATATACTAGTAGATAGATAAGCCAAAATTCATGATAAATTTCAATGAATATAAATGATTTACTGGATGGAATATAAGACTCCTTTCTTGTCTTCCATCAAAATGAGTCTATTTGAATGAAGTCGGATCAATCTCTTCTTCTTACGGACATCAGGATTTGGACATTGAAAGTTTAGTGAATTTAAATTTGAAAAAAATTAATCGTTTCGTCCCAAATAGGACGAAATGCGCATCCTGGATTCCACTGCTAGCCACTATCCATCTTTGATTACCATGCTTGTGAATTTAGGCTATATCGAGGCAGTAAACACAGTATGCACATATGCCAATTAAAGACTGACCAGTTACATTCCTAAACATCAATGGGAAGATTCAAACAAACAATACTAATTAAATGTAAATGATTTTAGTTTAGCTTAATGTAAGCGAACTAACACTGTGGCTTCTTTGAATATAATATAATCTGTAGAAATATCAGCCAATGATATGTGGTTGTAAGGTGAACTTTTAGGTTAATAGGTTTCCAATAAACGAAAAAGTAACTTGGGCTGCATTGTTCCATCATGACTTTTAAATGACAAAGAGATGTATGACATTAATTCAAACTGATCACTTTACTATAGTTATACTGAAGTACAGCAAGCAACTTGACAAAATTCAACAAACTGAAAATTAAGAACCCCTGGTTTATCGGACATAAAAAAATCAGTACTCTTTATAAAATGTTTCATATTTGCCAAATTACATCAAAACCTAGCTTGACAATCTTAAACATTGCCAGTGAGCTATTTAGGCCACGATTGACCACTTACGGGACAGAGAAATTTCCAATATCATGTTCGTCTAATCTTTTTAAGCGTTTACCAAGATCTAGGGAACTTGTTGTAATATGACCAAAAATCTAGGTGACTCGACACCTCGTGCACCTTCACTCTTGTGATCATTGATGATCCCAGTAGAATTTGAACCTTTCATAAGTCAGACTCAGTTTGATATTACAACACATTGAGCATGACTTCCCTCAAGATTATAGTTGTGCCTTGCTGACAAGTTGTAACTAGTTACGATCCTAAACCAAGTACAGTTTTCCACGGATCAACCACAACCATGTAACAAAAAAGATATCTCTACATGGATCTGTTTTTATGAGTTTTTGTAATTAAACCGTTATTATCGTTACCAATGAAGTTTTGTTTGCTCATGGAAATGGTATAAAATGAATTTCTTTTAATAACTTGTATCAAATTGAAGTCCTCGCCGACTAGAAATGATTCGAAATCTATGCGCCATATTTCATAAGCCTGACAACTGGAATTTTAAAAAATTTAAAATGAAACAAAACGAGTTATAGGTGACACATTAAATGAATTAACTATCGTACTTACTTACTTACTTACTTACGCCTGTTACTCCTAATGGAGCATAGGCCGCCGATCAGCATGATTAACTACCGTACATAACAATGATAATAATAATAGCAAAGACAGAAAACAATCAACTACGATTTATTTATATAAAAACAAAAGTTTCAGTGATTAATCGAAGTCAGTTGTTTTCAAAAAATTGGTGTAAATACAACACATAACTAATAAACTACAGGAATGTTAACACTTACCGCATTTCCAAACACATCATTTAGTGTATGGAGAAAAACTAGGGATTACTGAACGCTTCAGTTTAATGTACCGTTAGAAATTTTGACATAGATGATACACGTGCTTAGTAGTTAGTTTTAGGACAACAAAATTTCCTAAATTGGATTATACTTGGAGAATTTGTGATTCAGTACTTAAGACACTGTTTACTGCTTGCTTGAAAATTGTGTGTGTGTGTATGTTCTGAAACAAAGTAAAAATGTAGAGTATTGGAAGAAATCCTGTGGTGGAAAAAGTGTTTCTGTATTAAATCGATTTGTTTGTATTTGCATATAAGTCCTGTGATTCAATCTTAGACTAGAATAAGGATGAATGTAAGAAACTTACCTATTTATGTAACTTTTTCAAAATCACTTTTAGGTCTTTCTAGAAAAAATCGAGTTGCAAAAACAGTACTATAGAACATGAAAGAAGGACACATTACATTAGCCCATATTCTTTTTACTAGGTATACCAATTCATAGATTGAATTGGATCTTCTATGCTTTAAGATTTAGTATTGATAGATGTATGTTTCGTTAGAGCAAACAACAATCAGTCTTGGTTGTATAAAACTAATATATCTTGAACTGAATTGGTAATTGATAGCCACGTCGTTAGTTAGGATAAAGTAGATTACTTAATTAATAATTTTCACCAACGGAGTGAATGTCGATGTATTCGGCTTTAGACAAACATTTAAATTAAGTGGTCTCTGAGCTATGAGGGTTCTGAAATTGCCACTTATTTTTCGACAGTTAAACCTCTCAAGGATTTACCTGATCATCCAATCTCTGGCATTCGAGAACTCATATAAATTCTTTATCCTTACATATACCTCTATACGTTTTGAAGACGATTTTCTCTAAGAGATTTAGGTAGCTGCTTATCTTGAACACAAGTTTATATAAATCAAATAATGTAATGGCCAACTTTGAGAAGAATTTTCAATTTTTCTGGTGGAAAGCTGATATCTATAGAGTTAACCATGTTGGAACTGTGATTTTTATCAAAAATGTTTTTTGTGTCATGATCATTGTATATCACGAATAGAACGAAAGTACAAATGGTGACCACTGGGTTTGAGCTGAGTGGTTTATAACTATCTCACTTTCATTAAGTTCTTAGTATCCTGGATTCGATTGACCAAAAAGGGATTGGATACCAGTGGTTTAGATAAAGCAAACGAAGGCGAAGCAGTTATTCAGTAACAACAGGTCTCCAATAGTACCCCAAGAAATTAAATCAGTTGTAAAATGACTAAATTACTGTGATTCCTGATAAGTCTCCATTTTTTTAAAAATCACATACAAAATCACAGAAATTCAATGACTAGGTACTCACATTATTAACTATGCAGTTTCATCACATCCAGATGTTGTTGTGTAGGCGAGGATGATAATGATTGACTGTTTGTTTAGTCAGACTAGTGGATAATCTGACGGGTGTTAGATCAGTTATATACCCCTACCCCTATTATTATTGTGATTGTTGTCGGTTTTTAATGTGGAAATATTACTTACACTCTAGTCAGGCCAGTCACGTGTTCTTGGTCTGAGTTCAGTTGAAGTCCTGCAGAACAGACACTGGAAGTGCATCTAGTGTAGATATTCGTCTAAAGCAAATTAGCGTCCCATTCGTGTGGATGGAGAACCGAGCGTTATAACAGTTGTGAATATTACTTGTTCTTCCCACGAAACCAAAAGGTTTAGTGTTTACTCCTGGGTGAATTTATGAATGTACACTACTGAAGAGTCTTTAATTGAAGCACAAAAACTGTCTTTTACTGTCTCATTTCCTACGTTTTTTTCTCTCAGTTGATACCGATTTTCAATCAGTTACATTGAACAGTTGCAAAAATATCAAAGTTAAGTGAATATAATCGACGTTCACTTTTGATTCTGTTGAAGGCTTGCCTCAATGAATGTCATTTATGTTCAACATTTTACCAAAAAAAACTACATAGGATATCCTAAACTAAAACTTACAATATTCTATTCATTCTTCCTTTTTCTAAATGTATATAAAACATGTTTATTCTACGTGTTGATGGATAAATAATGAAGTAATGTGTCAATGAACCTGTCAATAAACATTCGACACTAACATTGTTGTCATGTTCCATTATACAAGTGGGATTTATAGTTATTCATAAACAAAACTACTAGATATAAATTCATTTAACAAGTAAATCGCTCAGATATGTTATCAGCTAAATTCAATGAACAGTTTATTCATATTTATACACAAATACATTTACACCTACACGGAAACAAACTCAGACATGTTGTTAAATGGGTGGAGATAGTGTGAAAAATATTTGATTATTACAATTGACTAGGGGGCCTGACGATTGAGATATATACTAGATGTGATTTCTATTGTTAACTAGCTTCATTCAAACAGTTTCAAGTCACTATCTTTTTTCCAGTAAAACTAATTTTTTCTACCATTAATTTTTGATCTAGTTTTGTACATGAAATATATCGTTAAATAATTAACAAAATTGAATACATAGTTGAAATCATGAGTCAATTGAAGTTAGACCTCTATGGAAAACCTGGAAGCACTGGACGGCTGTTTCATCCTATTGAATACTGTCAATCGATTTGTACTATACTGTATTAATACTCAAAATACAGTGAAATAATTATTTGATACTAATGTCATTCAGCAAAAGTCTTGTAAGTAATAGCTTTGCATGGTGTTATTTATTTAAAAAAAGTAATGTGGCTTATTGGTTAAACCGCATCTCCAACACACAACTAATCACACTTTCAAAACTCCACTTTTCAAAGTTCGATTTAAGTAGGCGGTGCTTATCATACAAAAAGTATGACTCGAAACTAATTTCACCAATCTATGATTATCAAGCATTATCACCAGTTAACTGAAATTGAAATCTCGTATATATGGATATAAGATATTTTATGCTCACTGTAAAATCTGAATATCATCGGTTAGATCCTAAATAAATTTATGATTTCCTACTATAAGTAAACTTACACACTAAAATAGCATTTCTATCCAATGTCATTTAATTTCCAATGGTTCCCTAAATGATGTCAATTCGTTAAGCTTACTCTCAAAATGAACATTCGTCACCTTATCATGTATAGACTAAGACCCGAAAAAATACATTCTTTATAGACCATACATCACAAGCTGACCTTAGTTAGACTACTGTAGGAAACCTGAAGGCACTGGGTGTCTGTTTCGCGTTAGCATGGAATTCTGCAACTGGAAATCGAACTCAAGACCTTCGATCTTTCATGCGAACCCTTAACCTCGCGATCACTGAGCAATGGTTGTGGACACGCAGTACTGATTAGTTCCATACTAAGGGCAAAACAGCCTTATAGTGCCTCTGAGTTTTCAATTGTAGTCCAACTGTGATCATTTAGTGGTTTAAAATCTGGAAATTCAATAATCTCCACAAAACATGCTGGGAACAAATTCATCAGTTGACCGTGAACAGTCAGCTCTAATATAAATGTAATTTTAAAAGATTAAGGCTTTTTAATGCAGTACGTTTTTTCATCAACAAATCCTCCTTCATAACTTAAAATAATTAGAATATGCTACTTTATATGAAAAATCAGATAATTAGTCAGTCAACGTAAACCTTAATGCTGTTCGAGGTGTGAAATCGATTGATCCATATCGAGTGCCCACTAAGTGAAATGGTATTTCTTATTCGGAAAAACTGGTTTGACATTGATCATCTGAGAGCTTGCCATCAGAATTAACTAACCTAAGACTGGCGACACTTAAACTTTTCTTTGGTATTTCTCATTGTTTCCTCAGCCCTTCGGGATTAAAAAAACTACGGTCAGCACTCAAAATGAACGGAGTGAAGAGGTTTCTGTATCTTATCTGTAAATTTTACAACTGTTCTTTCTATTGACGTAAAGCTTGGATACTAGAAATCCTTGTTATTGGTGGGGAAAATTCTTTATGCAACCAAATCTTGATGCAATCAGCAATACAACATTATTCTTAAATCATAGCATGTGAGTATTAGAAAATATTTCAATCAGTTATATTTTGAACACTCGATAAACAACAAAAGAATTTCTTCATACCAACCTGTACTAAACTGAACATTCTATTTGACTACAAAGCATCTAATGTGTAATTTTTTTTCAATTCCTATCAAGGGATCTAAATGTTACCGGATTTTGTATGATACATCATCATGAATCTTTATTCACGTTGGAATAACAGAAAGAATATAGAGAAGTAAATTTAATCATATATATCATTATAAGGTTTTGAATTATTTCACTGGTGATATTCAGGACTTCGGTTGATCATTCTCATCAAATTCCTGCCTTCAATATAAACAACAGTTAAACAAGTTAGCTCCTATTCAGACTTAGTAGCTCAGTAAATAAAAAACTAGTGTTTGAGTTTATAAGTAAAAGATTTGATTTTCAATGTGAGAACATCATCACTGATGCATAAACACATTAGACTGACGAGTCAAAAAGAAGCCGAAGCATTCACCCTAGATTCTAGTGTTAGCCACAATCAAATAGTTACATAAAAATGATTATATTATAAATAGATGAATGAAAATAATCTTGGAACTTAGACTATATAAGTTGAAGAGATAATTTATTCCGAATACACATATTATTTATTCTGTAATGAAACATTTGAATGTCGCAACAACAACAACAACAACAATAACAGGGATCAATGCTTTTCTTCAGACAACTAAATATGAATAAATTTGATGAAAATGAGACTGATATTAATTCATATAAAGGATAGATAGAATCATAGTTACTAACCATAGTACAATTTCTGAGGATTGTTTCTTAGATCGAATTAGAAAGCAAACTATTAATGCATAATTATATACATGTATATATACATATAAATAATGTCGATCTTCATAAAATATCTTTCCTAGTTATTATTATTATCATTATAACTTGACATGATTACTGACCATTATTATTAACTAGTTATCAGTTGTGATATACACCATGTGTTATTTGTCTAGACAAATAGATTGTTTAGGTATAGATTGATTGTAAGACAGAAATGTAACTAATAAATAGTGTAACCATTATCTTTCTTATATCATTGGCAATATTAATTAATAATGAGGTTGATATTGATGACGGTGATGAAGATGAGGAGGAGGAGGAGGATGATCACACTTATTTATTGATGGTTTCATAGTTACTTTATGTAGAGTATAGTTTGATATGCAATTATTAACTGGTATGATGTAATACTTGTATGTTGACATTTATCAAAAACAGTATAAAGTTATAGATATGATATCCCCATGGTGTAAACATGTGTTATTAAACAATTATTTCATAACTAATAATAGTCTATAATAATGATGTAGATATCATATTTTATAGGTACATTTTATAAAATTTAGATTTTGACTTTATGATTTACACCTTTCGTGTTTATCATTGAGAAGTGCAGATTCTAGGTACTATTAATATGGCTTAGTGAGATGCATTGGCTAAGTATCATGAAGTGTTTGTTATTTTTCGATAGGACTTCAAGTAATTTCAATTATGAGAAATGCTTTCTTATTATACCACATCACATAACTAGAGCAATAAACCCAGTGAATTTAGGTTGATAACAATAATTTGGGGGAAAGCCAGAAAGACTGAGTACTGTTTCAAGGTCACAACACATCATACAAGTACATTTACAAGTAAAAGTAATATTCAGCATAGGGTTATGGAAATTGTTGGAGTTTTACTGAGATTATGAACCGATCAATTTTATGCCATTATTAAAAACCCGTAAGCACTGGACGACCATCCACTGTTACACAATCCCATACTAGGACGAAAACGTCATCCAGTACTTCCAGGTTTTCAATGGTGGACGGACCAGTTAGATGTCAGATAACTCCCCTTAGGTTTTGGTGAGAAATTCATTCATCCATGTGTCTGTGAAGCATTTTTTATATTACAACTGATATCAATTTGTAGTGAAAACACTAATCTTAATTTCTTTCGCCTTGACTGCTAACGCTAATTTAAAATGTTAACTTTTGACACAAATTCCCAACTCTGTTTTAAACCTAATAGTCGGCTATGATTCCCTAAAAGCTGCTTTAATAACACTCAAGCTAGTCAAATGCTTTAGTTCCATGGTTTATAGATATTCCACTGATTTATTCATTTTCTTAATGATGTGTGAATTAATGCAATGATTGATAGATAATTAGAATTTAATGAATATATCATTTTGTTACGGTATGGTGTTGTGAAGATTGTTGAATTTAAAGTTTTCCATCAAGAATAGAATTTATTTAGACGAGTATGTCAACGGGTTCTAAAGTCCACAGTCTCAATATCAGTCAACTTAAAATATAACTTGACGATTATTAGATGACATCGGTCAGTTGATTTCTCAATCCAAATATATTTTAGTTTTTTAATTCATAACTTCTAACTAGCGTCCCAGGATTTTTCTGGAATCCACTGGCTAGGATGAAATCGCTGTCCACTGTTCACAACTTCTCAATAATTATCCAATCATTCAATAACAAAATCTTGGAAACTTCAAATTCAATAATCTCCTCAAAATCCAATAACAACAGTCATCATATGCCTACTACTGCCTAAATTCTAAAAATAATCTCACAAGTTCTAGTTAGAAATTGTGACTAATGAAGTTCACTCCTTTCGGGCATAAGACCAGTATCATCAGCGACAATTAATGATGGTCTCACAATATTCTAAATTTAATTAATCTAGAAATATACACCACTGGACCCAATTTCAATGGTCTAAAGTTAAAGTGCTTGCCGCAAAATGTAAAGGTCCCGAGTTTGATCTCTGATGTTGTTTTAGATGTGAACAGCTGAGGAGCCCCATACTAGGACAAAACTACACTACAGGTCTTCCTACTTTTCAATGGTTAACTAACCGATGACATTCCGTAACTGTAATGCACACATGTTCACGACGCGTCGGGGTTAATAGTCAAATTTATTGATTGTAAATTACTGGTCCACTGTTTATCGATTAGGTAACAATGTTCAACATAATAACTCTGTAGATAATGACATTTCACCACAGAGAAAACGATAATCGTAAACATATTCATATATATCACATAAGGGTGTGATGATTATGTCCTCTCTCTCTCTCTCTCTCTCTGGAACTATGGTGTTTATACATTTTTGGAAATAATTATGTGATTAATTAGGATTTATATTTAGTCCGAACTCTAAGAATAAAGTCATGGAAAAGGACTTTTATGCCATTTCAAGATACGATTATTATTATCATCGTCACAATCAAGATCGTGACTCACCTGATTATACTTCACTACACATTACATTACAAGGTACGTTTTACTAACATACAGTAATGTAGATTTAATATGTTACTGATTATTCAACTGTGTACATATTCAAATAATAGTAAGAATGACATTTAAAAGGATTTCCTACCTTTTTGTGTATCAGATACATTCATCTTCTTTGAATGTACAAAATATTTTAACATTTGATTAGTTGATTATCTTGACTGAATAGTTATAGACTGTTGATAGTTAATCATTGTTATTCTTATTAAATCGAGGTGAACTCTTTGTGTTCACTGTATTATTCAGTTACATTTTCTTTAGTAATACTCATCTGAAGATACTTTTTGCGCATTTGTTATTAATCATATTACCACAAAAAATAATAAACCCTTTGGTTAGAATCAAACCTGTCGACAGTCTGACATTATCCAATATCAATGTGTATAACGCTGATTTACTCACGGACTGACTGTAGTTAAGCAACAAGTGAACAACAGATAGCATTGGGTAGTTGTTTTGTCTCAGAGTGGGCATTCATTTAACTGCCAGGCTCTGATTCTGGTCAATCAGGCTTAGCGGCATTCGCCTGATCATCAAGTGAATGGGATCATGGATGCTCACAGATAAGGAATAGTATACAAGGACTAAACAGTTGTCCAGTACTTTCTAGCTTTCGGTGGATGCTTAAACATAGTCTATAATATGAAAATTCGTATTCATTAATCCTCACAGAACAATTAAACGGTTAACTCAGTTAAATATTCAAATGTATGGCCTTAAACTGACCATGATAACACTACAAAGGTAAATTTAAGGTGACTTCAGATTATGAACTGAAAGTTCTTGAAATTAATCGATCATTAAAACATTCTTTGGTTATTTGATGAAAAAAAGTATTGAATAATGATCAGTCAAGTCCCCAAAAAACTAAGCCGGTCACCATTATAAATGCACTTTAAAATTGATTAAAATTTGCATTTCTAAAATCATAACAACTGTATCTAAAATCTGTTAATGACTAAATCACATTAACATACAAAACTAGATGCATATACATACATACATACATACACTAAATACATGTTACTAGAGTACTTTTAGAAAAAGAAAAAAAATTCTAGTATCCAACCTGTTGTTGTTACCTTGATCACAGATCTATTTGTTTTAATAATAATAATAATAACAGTTATATATTATTACTATGTCAATAGCGGTCACTAATTATTTATTATTGTTTAAAACTATTCTATAGGACAACAATTGATAACAGAAACTAATCAAAGTCCTTATACCTACTACCACTACTACTATGATTACTAATAAATACAAGTACATAGGAATGACAACAATGAAAAGTGACTAACAGTAAACAGATGTTTAATTAATAAAGAAAAAAAGCAACAAAAAAAGGAATCTATTTTGAAAAAGAAAAGAAAAAATTGAAAATTTCCTTTTCTTTTTTTTTTTTTTAATTATACATATTGTAAATGCAGTTAAATGAGGTAAAAAGAATATTGGAAAGAAGGCTTGAATACATTATTGACCTCATCAGTTGAATACAAGAGAATGATTAAGGTCATATTTTGATTAACAACATCAACAAAGAATAAGAGAGAAAAAGAAAAGAAAATTTATGTACATTTTGGTCACATGTTCATAAAGGAAAGATCTTATTAGAAATGATAAAGTAGAATTATTACGGTACCATATTTGATATTATTAAACGGTTATGGATGTTCACAACGAAGTAGTTTGAAACTGTTATATGAGAGGTTTTCTGCATTCCCTAGTAACTGTATATTATTTGTTTGGGATCGGCATAGTTGCGGTAACCAATGGTTGGTGTTAGATTGTATTGAAGCAAATTCATTCAACTTTTATCTTCCTCCTCTGCCTTCTATAATTCTAATTCAATTGTTTTCTTCAATTATATAATCTATTTAATATTTTCTGGTACCATTGACAACGTTACAACTTATACTACTCTGGTACCTCACTGTGGTACTTGAACTTATGTATATCTGTACTTTGGTCCTGTGACCAACTAACTGGCTAGCTGTTCATCGGTTTGCAGTTGTCCTTCAGGTGATGTCAGTCTATGATTTAAAAGATCTTAGGACTGAACAAATCCAGTAATCTAAAAAAATAAAAATAGAACCACTGAAGATAGGTCTGAAATTGGATGTTATTAAATTCCAGCAAAAATTCGATATATAAACAGTAGCTAACTCGATACTTTGCTTGTTACCCACCGAATAATGTCATCGATATCTGATATCTCGTTCATCGTTATGACATGAAAGTAATCGGTGTTGACGCTAAGTAGTTAAAACTAGTATATAACAACTGTCTATCGTTATCGCAATATAATAAATCTATTAGCCACCTTTTATGAAGGAGGCTGACGTGTTATTTCGAGCATAAAAATGTGAGGTAGATTCTAAACAACAATATTAGGAGAGCATTGTACTCAATAAGGTTGAATTGTCCACGTTTTAGCTAATATATAACTCGATCACAAAATAGTGGCAAGCTGTTTTGTCCCTGTGAAACGATTACATAAAATTCATATCTAGTCAAGTTGATTAACATCCCTGAATACCATATTTCATGAGGTAGTGAGGAAGACAATAAGATTAATTCCTTTATATCTAATTAGAATAAAATGATAAACAAATGTAAACATTAAATCCACTTAGTATTGTTTGTTTGAATCTTCCCATTGATGTTTAGGACTGTAACTGATCAGTTTCTAATTGGCATATGTGCATACTGTGTGTACTGCCTCGATATAACCTTAATTCACAAGCATTATAAGCAAAGATGGATAGTGGCTAGCAATGGAATCCAGTTTGGCGCGCGTTTCGTCGTATTTGGGACTCGTCAGCTGGATGTACCTGCATCTCAGAGTGTATGTTCACTCTGGGAGTCGAACCCAGTACCTTTTAGCTGAGCAGATAACGCGATAGTGTTTGAAGCGAACGGTACTGGGTTCGAGTTCCAGAGTGAACATCAACTCTAAGATGTAGGTTCATCCAGCTGACGAATCCCAAATAGGACGAAACGCGCGTCCAAGATTCCACTGCTAGACACTATACATTTTTATGCTTTAAATTTGTTTTAATTGACTAATTATGTTTGTTGACAATGTTTTCAACGTATCATTAATCAAGTTATTGTGAAACTCATAAACCATCAAATCTGTATTTCGCATATTTTCCTACTCATCTGAAGTAGTTTTGGGTGAATTCCGCAATATAGATAACATGAATAGCACATTAGCAACGTCTTATATTGTGAAGCTGGTTGTCGTACATTCTGATTTTACATAAAACATCAATTACCATAGAATATCAGATGCACTTTACTGACAAGCGTTAACTAGCACTAAACACAAATCGAGCAAAGTATCCTATCAATTCACACTAGTTACCTAACAATAGAAAGTCAGCATAAATCACCTAGACTCATATACATTCCAATTATAGAGTAGTAGTATGAATGAAAATATTGTACAATATCATACTGATCAATTATCTAGATATTACATCAATGAATGACTTGATTGACGTCTGGATTGTTAAATAAAGATTACCATTACCTTAACACTAACTAACATTGTAAGTGTATATATAGATATATATGTGATCCTCAGAAAATAACAATCATTAGTTGATCTGAGTCATTTCTAAATTGATTCATATAAAATTAATTATGAATCAGTTACAGTCCTAAACATCAATGGGAAGATTTAAACAAACAATACTATATGAATCATAATGTTTGATTTCGGAAGAGAATAGATTTTGGACATTATTATTTATATTATAGTTATAGTAATTTTAATGTTAGTCAGAATCAGAATAAATATTCACCACTTTTATCAATTCAATTGATACTTAGTTAACGCAATACACATATACAAATATATATAAGTTGAAAAACACTGTTTTTTTCCATTATAAAACATAGTTGAAAGCATGAGTCAATTGAAGCTAGACCACCATGAGAAACCTGAAAGCACTGGACTACCAACTCGTCCTATTGTGGGACTCCTCAGAAGTGCACATCCACGATACTGCCTCGAGAGATTCGAACATAGGACCTACTAGTCTCGCGCGAGACCACTTAACCGATAGACCACTGAGCAGACTGGCATCCATCGGTGTTTATATCTAACTTCAACCAATCCACCAAGTTGAGCAACCATTCACCAATTGTCTTCAGTGAGTTGTTATCTCATAACAGACGTGGTTTGAACTCCACTGGTTATTGCTTCTCACTAGAACTCCAGGAAATATCTCTTAAAGTCAGTCACTAGTGAGCATATGATTATAGATCAGAAGGGGTTTTGTGGATATTTCAGTACTTTCATAATTGTTTAGTTAATCATTCTTCTTCTTCTTCATCATCATCGCCTTTTTACTTCATAATCATTTTCTACAATTAAATTAACTGTAAAATGTTAAATAATGTACAAATGTATCTACTCAGCATTCAGCATTATCGTCATTCTTATTCATTTATAAAATAATAAGGTCAAACTCAATGTGGCTTTTACCTTACAAAATACATATTTGTGTAAGATACAATTTTTTTTAGAAAAAAAGCCTGATAAGGTGCACACGGGTAGATTAGCTCTTAGTACGCAAGGTAATTGTTACATACAACATACACACACACATACTACACACATACATACTACATACATACAAACATACATTACATGCATACCTGCATACAAACATACAGATATGTTAAATAACTATAATTAGTATGATCCAGTTTTATTTCTTTTTACTGATATAAATCATTTTTTCGCTCATTCAATATGGTATAACAGGTTGATAGATCAGATTCAATTATCTCACATATGTTACATAATCTATTACTATCTTTATATAAGAACTTTCGTCTAAATTAAAGCCAATAGTTTCACAGTATTTGAACGCCGAATTGATGTAAGACATTAAATAGGAAGAAGAATATATTTGTAAAAATCTCAACGAATGAATTTGAAGTAAATCCAACGTTTTATTTGGCAATCTGGTTCAAGCTTTTTCTATCTTTTCATCATAATTTCAAGTTATACAGCAAGTATTACGATATGAAATATTCATTATTGACTTAATATTGATTTCAACTTTTAGGAAAGTTGGATAATAGTTATAAGATCTAAACTAGGTTTGGCTGAAAAATAACTGACTGGTAAAATAAGAGACGCGTGTGTACCAATCGAAGTCAGAATAAGGTGATTGGGGTAACAACGGTTCTAAATTTTATCATAAATACAAATTTACAATTTTACCTAAACAAATATTACCACTCAGTTATTCAACCAATAATTGTTCCCACAATAATCGATCTAAATTACAATAAATAGACAAATTGATAAGAAATATAAGAAAATTACCGAATGCATCAAAATATAAGTGCTATTCTATCCTTTCTACATAGATCAAGTAAAAATCCTTTCAAAAGATAATAGTTTGTTGCTTTATTACACAAAGTGTTTCCAATTCTGGGAAAGTGCTTCAATTCACAACCAAAATGCACGATCCCAGTCAAATCAAGCAACACAATCAAAGAGGAAACAATCAATATGGCTGCCGCCACCGCTTGACGGCCAACTCGTCCTATTGGGAGACTCCTCAGTAGTGCGCATTCACGACCTTGCCTCACGAAATTCGAACTCGGGACCTACCAGTCTCGCGCATCCCATGGTGTTTATGTCTAACTCCAACCAATCCAAGAAGTTGAGCAACCGTTCACCAAATGTCTTGAGTGAGTTCCTATTCACAATAGACGTCTATCGGTTAAGAGCTCTGGCGCGGGACTGATAGGTCCTGGGTTCGAATCTCGTGAGGCAAGTTCGTGGATGTGCACTTCTGAAGAGTCTCACAATAGGACGAGTTGGCCGTCCACTGCTTCCAGGTTTTCCATGGTGGTCAAGCTTCAATTGACTTACGCTTGCAAATATGAAAATTATAGTTTAACAAAAAAGAATACTACCAATTTCAGGGTCATTAATAGGATGCAGATGTACATGAACAAATAAACTGCTGAATAATCCTTTATATCGTTGAAAACTATGGTGTATTACACTACAATATACACATTCGTTGAAGGTCAAATCTTTTGAAATCATGCTTTGTGATTCATTCAACACATGTACACGTGACTTTAGCAAGATAAAATAGAGAGAGAGAATATCTTTCTTTTCTGTTTTTTTTTCTTTCTAAAATCATGTTGAGAATATGAATCATACTGAGATTGTATGATTTTCGTTCTTACCATTTTTTTCCCTTCAGTTTAAAGGAAAACAAAACAAAACACAATTCTCATCTCATGTGTAAACATGTTTTTAATGAAGAAGAAAAAGAAGGAAAAAAACACAACACAATTCTACTTTGTCCGTTTATAAAGAAATGGATCATGAAAAGTCATTGAAAATGATTGGATCTTACGAAAAATACACTGCTATAATGGTTGTTTAATTAAAAATACAAGGATTTGTGGAAACGGTAATATTTTAATAGTTCAAATCACTGATTCAGTGGTCTAAAGGTTAGGCGTTTGCTCGTGAAACCGAGGGTTTTGAGTTCGAATCTTATATATGTGGTCGTGAATGTGCACTTCTGAGAAGTTCCATACCAGGACGAAATGGCCGCCTGATGCTTCCAGGTTTTCGCCCCCGAATGCCCTGGTACGGTTGAGAGTGAGGAGAGTTCACTCTCCCTCTCGAAATGGTCTCACATGGCCACGCGTATACAGCCTCTGCCAGGGATGTCCTACTCACTGCCTTCTCGTGGCGGGAGTGTTCTTTACGAAATTGAGAGGACGAAAAGCGAATGTCCGTCACTTCAACCGGGTTGGTGGACACGGAAAGTCCACCTAGGGGAGTTGGAAAACCCTGATTCCCAACCAATGGTGTACATGGGCTCCAGTATCCTGAGGGAACAAATGGCGTATGAATCAATCGTTGGTCACCGGCTACCATGGGACTACATCTCCTTACGATGCTCCACTGCCTTGTGGATCAGACCTTTAAGTCAAAGGCTCCGGGTGTGGGCCCTTAAGAAAACCACCTGCTTCAGTTCGGGCACCTGAGCAGTATCACAGCCCTCACACAAATTGAATGAGATTTGTGTGGCGCATATATATTTGGTGTTCCTTTGTACCAATATTTATGTGGTTAAGTAATAAATAATAAAATAATAATCCATGTTTTCAGTGGTGGTCTAGCTTAGATCGACTTGTGAATCCGACTGTCAGAACGTTTGATTAGTGGTGCGAACAATTGACATTCTATTTCAACGGGATAATTAAATGTTTCTTTAAAAAAAAAAAGAAAACGACGTCTTAGTGGTATGTATTTAAGTGTGATAATGTGAACGGAAAAAGAATACGTGAAAGTTAAGCCAGTCTTATTCATGGTGGGACAAATAATTTAAAGATCAACCATGTATAATTCACAAATTCTCATGAAACATGTATCGCATACAACATTGCACTTGTTCAACATTGTTGGACCTGTCGTTCAAGTGGAACACCACGTAATATTTTCCAGTGTTCTTTAGTTATACAAAGAATTTTTCTGAGTTTGTTTAAATTAATTTCCCCACATACTGATACTGATCAGAGAACCATTGGAAACTAAGAAACATTTAAATATTATCTCAAATTAGTGATATGAGGATTATCAGTATTGTACATATTCCAAAATCTCTATATCAATATCAGATTGAATCCAGGATCCTTATGGCCGTTTTTTAATTGTTTAATTGTTAAATTTAGTCAACAGAAGATCCTAGATAAAGGTCTCATGCTAGTTGTTATAAGGTAACAAAGCTTACCTGCAATCTTGGGGAAAGATACAGGTTGTTATTACTTTTTACAAGTTAGATGTCTCTTACAAACAGAACTCTATAGAAAATTAACCACACGACATCATAGTGTTTCACTTCAGTACCATAGGGTGCCTGACTATCGAGCTGTTCAACACCGTATTGAAGACTTATGCAAGATTCTATTGGGAAAAAATATCTCATCATGTTCCCTTATATTCAGAAGGATGTCATTCTTCTGAAACTTAATGTTACTTGGAATAAGAAATAAATCCTACTCATCCCGTCTAGGAACATCAAATTTGCAACATACATAGTTCAGTGGGATTAGTTTCATATGATCATATTGTATCATATCGTACATAATTCTCCTCATCTCAACTGACTACTTGTATGTCTTAGTACTAAACCTCTCCTTAGAGGATACTACTTTAGGATAGGACATGATACAACATGATCCTTCTTTATCAAGACTTAGGTTAGTACTGTCCTATTTCGTTTATGATTGACTTTCTGTAAGTCTAGGATACATTTATAACCAATTTATCACTGAGCAGTGATCACTACCATTTTTCTCATGTACTTTTGATGATGACCGAATTTTATCGATCAAGTTACATTGTGATCACTAGTCAAAGTGAATAAATATCATGTATAGTGCGTTGGAATGTTGAATAGTTGGACTCAGTTATCTGAAAATATAGCATGGTTCCCAGCTTTATCACCAATTTCATACTGATTGCATTTGGATACCTACACGTAAATAATTCACTTTCTGTTTCGAACTTATCCACAATAGTTATGATAACATCAAGGATTACCACAATGAGTTATTCATTTTTACTAATTATAAAAATCTAAAGTTCGTGTTGTTTCTATCAACGATAAATAACAATATGATGTGAAATTGTATGCTGATCAGTGAACATATGGTCCACGAGTATAATTTAGCTAGAGATTAATTGTAAAAACTAGACTACGTATATAGAAATTGGTATTTATACTAAATCTCATACGACACAGTTACAAGTTAGCTGTTGTCCTTTTATGCTACTCTAGGTCAGTCCAATGTGAATATACTGGAAAGAGTGGATTACTGCAATCCATACGTCAATAACGATCAGATCATTCATTCACATAAGTTACTGGCTAATAGTTGGGTGATTATTTTTGAAGCATGTATACTTAAATGAGGTATATAATATACTTCATTATTGTACAATACAATAGGACAAAAAACATATGTAGAATACAGAATTACCAAAATACAGTTAAATTCAATCTCATATTCACATCATTACCTATTTAAATTAATTGGTCACCGAATGATAACCTAAATTATGTTTCATGGCCTTAGGTTTGATATGATTTTTGTACTAATGAGTACTCATCACCAAGACAAGTCTACAATACTGAGTTTACTGATGTTTCCTTTGTGATTACACATCATTTCACCTAGTATCATAGTCCGTCTTACACGGGTTCGAGTTCTATGGTTTGGATTATTCTCCTTAAGATCGTAGATATCTTTTATCGAAGAATTCTAAATATCATCGAATATATATTATGTAGGGTTTCCAAATGATTTTCACTAAGCATATGATGTCAGAACAGAAAGTGATAGGTAAATATAACTTACAAATCCTAAATAAAATCTTCGGGATGTTATAAAAAAATAATTACACATTTCATTTTGAATGAGACCAATGCTATCAATCATTACAATATGATGTGTCCAGGAGGAAAGCTTAACTGAAATCTCTCTTTGAATTCATAAATACAAATGTTCTGAAATAATTTTCATTGATTACATAATTGTACTCTACTTTTATGAATTCACCGACTTTCACTTACCAAGCTCTTTTCATCCTGATTACATCATCTAACTATGTAATCATTTGTAAATACAGTCATACACCTTGCTGATTTTGGAATGTAAGGTTTTCTATACACGAAAACATGGATTGGTTACGTAACTACACTTTTTAATGTTGTTTTAAGTGTCACATATTTCTCATTTCTAAATTCATATCAAAATTTATTTAAAAAACCAATACGTTTATTCTGAAGGGTTTTTCAGAAGTTGTATTCATCTCATGTTGATCTCAACTGGCATACCATTGAAAATCATAAAGTACTAGTCACACGGAGTTTGGACTTGTATCACTGGATCTAAAAATAAAGTGGATGTCCTAATACCTGAAGGTTCTAGGTTCGATCATTATGGGTTGTGTATGAGCACTGATAATAAGTTCTATACTAAGGCGAAATAGATATATCAGTGCTCCTTAGTTTTTAGTGGTACCCCAAATTAGATAAACATGTTCAAATACCATCTCTTCTAATCAGTACGAAAGTATTTTTTTAATTTCTCTTTTCGGACTGTAAATATTCCCCATCATCTAAATGAAATACTTCTACATTCGGTTTGTATTTTTAATGTTACAGTGGGATAATCAAACACTCTGAAACCGCTTGACTTACTTTTTCATCTGATCTATATACTTAGTACTTTTCAATATTATGAAATGAACCAAGAACAATACTTGATCCTTGAAATCAGAAGGGTATGAATAGTCACGGTTCATCTGAAATTCCAACGAAATGAAACATACGAGTATATCTCTAGTTCATTGTTATGCTTCATTAATAAATATACTTTTCATTAGATAATTCGAAGATTGGTACAATGGATTGTTTTGTAATTTATAGTTTGGTAAGTTTTCAAAACAAAATAAACTATTTTAAATAAAATGAATGACTAAGGATTTTCACTTGAGAATTTCAATATATATATCCGTTTAGAAATTAACATGTTACACTAAACATTGATGATATTGACTAGACGATTATTGGAGATGATTTTCGCCATACAATCCAGTTGAGTAATTTTCTTATGCCCACTAATATAAACTTCGAAACGAAATTCCTGAAGTTATAGAGCGAAGTCAAAACTGTGTGGATCCAACGTTGTTGGGAGTAAAATAATTAGTCACACTAGTACCATTAGTCGTTTGTCACTTTATAGCTTACATCACGAATCTATGTTAACTAAATAACCATCGAAAACTGTAAAATACTGAACAGCGATTTCGTCTACTACTTAACAGTATGAATATACGACCGTACTGAAAGTCAAAACTGTTGCCGCTCGTGCCTCGCAGTAATCTTTAGATCACTGAGTGAGCATCCTATGTATGTCATGAATGGAAGGTAGCATAAATTGTATGCCACTCGATTACAACACAATAATCTAGATGAGACGCTATAACTACAAGGTTCGAATGTCCTGTGTTCGATTGTTGCATAAATTATAGAAGTGCATTGGGTAGGAATCTGCAGTTAAAAGAAAACAGTTATCCAGTTCTCCTTAATTTTCAGTGATTCCTAAAAGAGGTTAATGTGTTATGTAAACTAAATATTCAAATTACAAAAATATTTCGCAAACATTTTTTGTAATCTGTTTCTTAAATTATTTTTTAAATGTACGTTCTTTCGATAAACATATACCAATAAGGGTTCAGGAAAATAAGAGAAGCAAATACATTGGTGAATGGTTGATCAATGCCGTGGATTGGTTGAAGTTAGACAATAACACCGTTGGATGCTGGCCGGCTCAGTGGTCTAGTGGTTAAGCGTTCGCGCGGTAGACTGATAGGTCCTAGGTTCGAATCTCATGATGCGGGATTGTGGATGTGTACTGCTGAGGAGTCCCAAAATAGGACGAGTTGACAGTCCAGTGCTTCCAGGTTTTCCATGGTGGTTTAGCTTCAATTGACTCATGATTTCAACTATATAAAAACAAATACATTTTAGTCTTTCATTCTTTCTTAAGTAATGATAAATTCAATATAGTTCACTTCACCTAAGGGGACTGAAATCACTATATACATAGTCTGAGTCACCCTAAAATATTCTTTAAATCAAGACAAAATACCTCTCAAAAACTGTTAGAAATCAGTCATCTTATTGTCTGAAATCTAACTTTTGTACAGATATATAATTTAATGACATAGAATGGAAAAGGTAATAATATTTTAGTAAATATTATACATTATCTCAGTTATTAATATTGAATGTATTCACCCCTCCGAAAAAAATAATAATTAGAGTAATTACATCTATGATGATGATGAAAGGGTATATATATGTATTTGTCTATGGATCTGTTTTACTCAACAAAAGTACTGAAATAACAAATTATCATTTCCATGATGGTCTAGCTTCAATTGACTCGTGATGTCAAATTACTAAAATCTCCACAAAACCCCCCTTCAAATAATTATTTTAAAAAAATAATTTTTTTTAGAAAAAATAATTAATTAAAGGGTATTTTATTCATTTAGAAAAAGAAATCAGTAATTAGTCATTAAATAATAATAATAATAATAATTGAAGTCCAGACAAACGAATCGCCCCAAGTACATATACATACACGCACATGTATATGCTGTATTCACAAAAAATAGGAACATTTAATGAGTTAGTTTATTTGTCCAATCATTTTATAGGTACAAGTAGTAAAAGTAGTAATAGCAGTAGTAGTAGTAGTAGTAGTAGTAGCGGTAATAGTCGTTATTACGTAACTATTGGTCTGTTACATAACAGAAGTTCTTGTCTGCATTATATATCTTATTTTATTTATTAGTAATAGTTGAATTATAGATTGGCGTTAGTCTAGAGGAGGTTTCATTACAGCTAACTAGAAAATATCTAATATTTAAAATATTAATTATAGGATAAAGTATAGTGATCATAGTGATCTTATAGGTAAAAGTCATTTTGCATGTGTTAACTAGAATATCTGTAACTTGTAAGCACATTGTTGATGAACTTCGATTGAACAGATTAATATAAATGTCATGTGAGTGAAGATTTCATTCATTGGGATATTCCATATAGAATACATCGATTAACATTTATCATTTAACTTCTAATTAAAGCTGAATAAAACAACCTGTACTTGTATTAGATAATTATGAAAAGAACACTTCATAATATTGAAATCGACTCCCATGTGTCTCATAACGAGCATTGTAGTGTTCAGTTATTTGATTGGGAGTTGTATTTATTTACAACAAGTAAATACGTAGGTTTAATGTCTCAATGTAGTGAAAACTGTGCAACACGATAGGATGTAAGTTATCGTAAAGTTTTATTAATCAGACTTTCAATTATAGGAATTTTCACATCTAATCTATAGAAATATTGTTACCTTATGAATGTATTTAAGTAAGTTTGATTGTACATTGACTAATCGTTCTTGATGTTGGTCGAATTTTATCTACGTGCTGTGTATTCGATTCCCACATAGGAACACCATTTCCTTAACTAGCACTTACAGCCATACGATAAAAAGTTCGACTAAGTAACTTCCTTAATCCAATAAGAAACATCAGTACGTGGTTTTGCATACTATCAAATCTCATGGAAATCACGAGCTGATATAATTTGGACAATCACTGATAACCGGCTGTTTCGTCCCAACACGAGATTCCTCGGCAGTGTCTATTCACGACCTTTCATTCAAGAATAAAAACTAGGACTTTAGATCTCGCACGTAAACACTTAACTTGTAGACAAACCGGACGATATCCAGTGATTTACAATCTAAACTTAATCAATTTACGATCCTGAAAAATGAAACACTTAAAGATAGTAAAGCAGGGGAAAATGTATATCGATCACATGGTAGGCCGGATACATTTTCATATCGTAACGGATTCAATCAATAGGAAACCTATATATTTTGTTTGATTGTAATGTTATAAACACTTTTATGTCTTTTCTTTCCAAATATTCATTGCTTCCTTCACTAATGAATAAAACTTGAATAAAACTGACGTAGTAGTAGTAGTAGTAGTAGTATATTGACGCCAAAAATCTACACTGGTTAAATCTTATCTTGTGTTCATATCTATTGACATACTTCTTTAAAAAGTGTTTATCATGGAAAATACTTCAATAAATACTCCAATTTAATCAAAATAGATAAATTCTAATAAATTAGATTTGACTGTATACAAGTAGTATAGAACTCTAATAAATGGTATATACATATACATATATATAACGCTGAATAAACAGGATGTGACTACAGACAACTAGCCCTAATATATAAGTTATCAATATTATTTCTTATCATCCATATTTACTATGCTACTTGTTTATCAATAACGATGAACTATGACAGTTTTCTAAGTTTACATTTGAATTAGACAAGTACTTATATCATACGATATTTATGTATACTCATTGCCACTGTAAAAATCACTATTTATTTATTTATTAATAAGTTCGAATAAATCAGTTTGATTCTGTATAAGTTCTAGAATTATTTGATATCCATTGAAATACAAAACTTAGGGGAATCTTTTAGCTGAGATAGTCCACAACGTTTTCATGGTCAAGTGTGTTGTATTCTGCACTGTCGACCATTTTTCTCCCATTTATTAAGTACTACATTTGTGTTTTTCAAGTGATATGTTGAGTCATACTACAATGAACATGTCCATAACAGTTAATTTTAGAATAACTTTATACATTTCTTACAAGTCCATTAATAATTGTGCATAGACAGAGTTTACTTGGTCAACTGACCTATCCCGGATTTTTGTGGTGAACACAGTGTCTTGAGACTATTGAGTTATTATAAACTGGTAGTTCGCACAGAGAAATCAGACAGTTTTGTTTTATAGAAAACTTAAATCTTATCCTCTGATATCGATGGGCTACTACTGGCATATTCCTGATACCCAGTGACTCCGTAGGTTTTGTCATTTAAGAATATTCATAATTAATATCGAAACTAGTTATTACTGAATTTTTTTGTTTGTTTGAGTAAATTTCGAAGGATTTTTGATCTAAAGGTGGTTTATTCGACTAACTAGTATCAGTCAGTGAATCATTAAGGATAACAATACATTGGAGAGTTGGTAATGCTTTGAAAGAAGTCGATAAGAAGCTATGTTTGATTTATATTTCATATTAGTCATCACTGTTCAACAAGTAGTACCTGAAATACTGTGGATCTCAAACAAGCTTCATTCAGTTTTATAGTCTAGTACACTAAGAAGTCATCGCGAGACCGAAAGTCTTACGTATAGTTGTTCATTACTTAGGAGTTCCATGCTAGGACGAAACAGTTTTCAAGTAACTCTTGGTTTTCAACAATCGCTCAGCTAAGATAAGTCGGTGACGTAAACTATGAAAATTGAAAGATCTTCACAAACCCCCTATCGTGTCATATATATAACAATTTTTATAAACTTGAAATGGAGCGTGGTATATTCATGTCTTTATTAAAACAACACTAAAAATGAGCATCATTAAGAACAACATGAGACAATGTTAAATAAAAACATGTTTTAACATTGTGGTCGTTTTTTATTTAATTTTAAAAAAAATCATTTTTGAATAGCTCTTTAGTAAAACAAACAAAATAAGTTGAGATGGATAGAAAAGATTTTAGATGAAGGATTCAATAAACGTAGTTCCTTTTCTTTACTATGACATGAAATTACATGAATTGTCTAGAGGTTGTGTTTTTCATTGAATGTATTGTCAGCTGACGTTTATTTATGACATATCTCCTAATAATAATAAAAAGTATTAAAAGGGGAGGTTGTTTCGTAAGGAGGAAGGGCTATGAACTTGAAATCTTGATACATAGTATTTAGTAGTGTATCATACAAATAGGTAATGGTAGTCAATTTTTCTAAAGGGATACCATATATTTTTTTCAATACAGACTAAAGATTTATTAGAGTAGAAAAAAATAGGTATTATTAAGGTAAATTTAATTATTGTTTATGTAGTATAAGGGGTTTTGTAAAGATTAGTTTAATGTGTAGGTTGTATAAAGTATTGTTAAAAGCCAAGGAACAATGAAAATCTGTTTTTTTTTGCAGTATAAGGCGTTTTAGAGGAATGAATAGAAAAACGTCAGGTCTCACAGTGAATGCATTGCGAATTGAACGAGTAAATCAGAGTTCAGTAATAGAATTTCTAGCTTCAATCAATTTGTTATATATCGTGACTAGAATTTAATGTTGTCGATGTTTACTGTCTCACTTCTTACATATGTAAACTCCAATAGTCATAACTTCTTGCTAGAACTGCAGGAATATCTTGGAGTAAGTCATCAATGATATGACTAAATTAACTTGGTTGAGAGGTTTTTATTGAGATTGGTTTAGGTTGTAGACCATATTCCTCAATGAAACTATAATACTCAGAACAACTTGGCTTAGTTTTCGACTATTGATGGATCAGTGGGTATTCGCTTCTGATGGGTTTCATACATGAATGAAATAATCGTCAGGCACTCCCTGATCTTCAGTGATGTGCCTTTTTGAGATCTATTTATTATAAACATAACCTATATATTTAATATTAAAACAAGTTCTTTATAGTAGATAAATCCTGCATAATTGATGTGAATCACTTGGTGAACTATTGTTCTAACTGTTATTTTTGTGGAGAAATTGAAAGAGATGGTCATGAGGAATTGGTTTACTATGGAGAGTAGTTAAAAATTAGTTTTATGTTGCGTAAAATCTTTAAAAAATGTCTCAGCATAATAGATCATAATCATGCGTTCACATGTGTTTAACTTCGACTAGACGGTTAACCGACCCATGACGGAAATGTGGTTCATTGAATATTGATTCAATGATCTAAAGATAAGGAAATAGGTTTACAGGATGTAATCCTTGACATGTTTATATCATCGCAATGCAATGAAGTTATATACTTAAATGAGAGATAGCTAATCGGTATTTCGTAGTTATCAATGATTACATAACTCATGCCAATTTGTGATGTATCAGTCTATCTACAGATCTTTTTATTTACTCACATTAAATTCATCCGTGTGTGAATGTATAATGTGTTTAAATATCTGATGATTTTTGTATTCGTATGGGATTCAAGATATATAGTGAAGAGTTGCAATCTATGATTTTTCCACTAATCTTCTCCGATCATCCGATTATGAGACTGATCGATCGGAATCCTTATTATCAACAACGGGATAATACAAGCCCTTAGTAATTTATGCCCGTTGAAAATTTAATAATTGTCCAAATTCTTTAGCTTATTGGATAAGGCGTCAACGTCTGAAACAAAAGATAATGATTTCGAGTCTCATTATAAATATCAACATAGGGGTAAAGATACATCCGGCTGATAAGTTTTAAATAGGATAAAACGCTTTTTACATGTCCCACTACTAGCCACTATCAAACTTTGCTAAAAGCTTTAGACTATATGGCAATATCGAGACATCATTCGAACTAGATGAGTACATACCAAAAGAAACTGATTAATTGCAATCCTCAGAATCATACACCGGAACATATAAGCCATTACAAATATGATATATAGTTCTTTTTGTAATAAAGAAAAAAAATGCCTTTCTAAGCAACAATAAATTATTCTCTTTAAATTGTATATATTTTTATACCATTCAGTGATAATGAAACAGAATTTGTTCAGTGGAACAAATCTGAATCATTATAAAAGGAACGGAACTAATCAAATCAGATCATATATATTATTAGCCATTTAGTCAAATAATATCAATAAAGCTTATAATTCTATGGGCATATTGCAGTCGAATAGACTTGGCCATAAATATTCTTGTCTAAAGTTTTAGGTATTTCTTTTTTTGAAAAATGCCCAATCTTTCAATTTAGGGATATAAATATATCAATATGTAAACTATAAAACAGGAAATGAATTAGTTTAGCTTAATCTGTTAGAAAAAAAAGTCGTTTATTTTATTAACGATTAACATTTTCTTTAACGGAAAACATTTAAATAAAATAAGTTGTATTGTATCTATTTACAATGTTGAATGCCAATACTGATCGTGTGACTAATCTATGGATATAAGTAAACAACTCATTAACCCCTCCTCCTCCTCCTCCTCCTCCTCCCATCCATGGAAATCACTTCACTATGAAAGTTTGGTTGAAAGAAATGTATACAATAAAAACAAAATAATATATTAATAATTATCATTATAAGTATCATGAATGAATAATTAAATAAGCAGATCAAATTAATATCATACAGGATAGTTGTAAACGCTAATGTTATGGGTAGTGTATAATTAAATGTGCTCTTGTCATTATGTTTGGATAGTGTATAATAAATATATTTGATGGAATTTTGTTACAATGGAATGTATACGGAATAACTTGAATCTTTCATTTAAAAATTCATCACTTCCCATCTTGGTAGTTGGTGTGTATATCGATGTGAAGCTCTAGAATTAGGCCTCGTAATTACTATCATTCATCAGCATAGAAATGAGCATCAAGCTAATTCAGCTGAAGTTCCCATACTTAATTTAAAAACAGACCGAGGAAAAGTTGGCAAAATACAAAGTAAATTAGACGAATTAATAGTCTTAATGGTATCTTAAAGCCATATCATTTGATGTACCAAAAAGATAGGATGCATGCTGATTGAACGCTGGTGTTTTGTATGTCTAGTAACTAACATAGCAAAAATTGTGGATACAACTTGTTGACGTGTACCAACTAGCACAAAATCACTATTCAGTGACCAATTAATTGTAAATATCCCAGTCATTCGGAAGATCCGTCGTAGTTTGTTTAGTTCACTGATAACATCTCAAACTGACAAGTTATTTATTATTATTTGAACATATAAATATTGGTACAAGGGGGCATCAGATATATATGCGCCACACGAAAACTGTCATTTCATTTAATTGTGTGAGGGCTATGATACTGTCATGGTGCTCAGACTGAAACAGGTAGTTTTCTTAGGGGGCCACACCCGGAGCCTTTGACCTAAAGATATGATGCACGAGGCAGTGGAGAGCCCATATGTACCATTGGTTTGGAATCAAGGTTTTCCAACCCCTTAGGTAGAGCTTCCGTGTCCACCAACCCGGTTAAAGCTCCGGACATTCGCTTTTCGTCCTCTCAATTTCGTAAACAACACCCCCGTCACGAGAAGGCGTGACGCCAGTTTGGATATGCACGAAACCACCAGACGCTTAAAAAAAACAGCTGCGCCTAGTTGAGGAGAGCCAAATATCACGAATTGGGGTTTCCTATTGATTGCCTCAGCCTATCTAACGTTGTAACACTGTACGAAAATGATAAGTCACTTAGACCAGTGGCTAAATAACAACCTCCCCGATCAGTAAATCATGTTGAATTCGAATTTCTTTATCTTATTTGGTGATTTACAATGTTGCAATAACCAGAACAAAACACAATCGTCAATTTACGACTCTACATAACATCAATATATTGTACTCAATGGCAATGAACACTCCGAATTTTTTACTTTCCGTTTACTAACCAGTTATTTTTTTAGGTTTTTTTCTAGCGTATTAGAAATACACCTCTAATGAATTTATTTGTTCCCCCTATTGTTTGTAAGGAGTAAAACGATAGGAATAATCCAACAACCAATCAGAAATGAAATAATTGGAAAATTGTCATTAACCAATCAAAATAAGCCATACAATTATATATAAAGTATATACACCTGATCATTTTTAATACTTTCATCAGGACGTTATTTATTTATCTGCTTCCTCCACATATACAGCACATATTTATATTTCTTTCGTGGATTTATAATTACAGTGGATCTAACAAATGACTACATCTGATGATATTCGGGTAAGTAATAAGTTTGCTGCTATGTTGAAGTTTATAAATAGTTACATTTCAACAAGTTGCTTCCAATCTGTAACTAAGTATTAATTTATGAGCAAGACTATGAACTAAAATTATTTATAATATATTTTGACACTGTTAGACTATCTAAATAGAAGTGGGTGTAATGTGTTTCGAAATGGCCAGTGTATGATGAGTATATTGATGAATAATTATCCATTCATGATTACCATTGACACTATTACTCTAAGTGGGCTCATGTGATAAACTAATGATTCTATGCCCAAAAGGTCTCCAGTTTCATACAAAACTGACATTCCACGTAGAGTAAAAACCAAGTGCTAATTTATAAAAATTCCTGTAGAATTAGGAATTTACATTCTATACTACTTGTAAGTAGCTAGAAATATAAACAGAAAACTTATATTCATTGAACTGCCTGATCTGGTTTTATAAGAGGATATTAAATTTGAAGAAATTATTCAGTATTTCAAAGTAGAAACGGAGAAGCAGGAACAATGTCGTATTAACCTGTAATGGCTCCAAATCAGTATGTGAATTTACATTTGAATTTGAACTTCATACCAACCAATTGGTTGTAGACTAGTAGATAGTAAGTATATTTAAATTTAACGTTGCTAGAATTATGCACATAACTAATAATGGTTAATTATTTAATTTCTTATGGTTAGTAAAACAGTAATACAAAAGAGGTTATGTAAGAACACAACAACCGATTCTATTTTCTCAGTTAGACAACCGTAATTGCTATTTCCAATCACCTCTCACTTTAATTTTCTCTTAGTGAGCTAAATATATTTATGTTCAGATGTAGATTAGATAAATATATGCACGGTAAACAGGTTTTATACATAAGTATCAAGTTATGATTACATAGATGAACATTGTAATCAGTAATTGGTATCCTCAATGGCTCTTTTATTATATTACCCTTATCCTCTTATTTTTTACAGAAGAACTATGTGTGGTTAATTCTCTTATTGTTTTTATTAACACATCAAATATTACAGTCTGGTTTTTTTCAAAGAATTATCTGTATATTGATTGCTAGTCATAACACCACCAAAACACCAAAACAAATCAGACAAATGTAATTAAGTTTTTAAGATAGAAAGCAGGTGGTAACGTCTCATGGGAATGATTTTTAATTTTCATACCTTGTATCTATATTAGAAAAACAAAAGTATGTATACATTAATGGTGTGACTAAATCAAAACACGTGCCAATTATCGGTTATATATGTACATATATACATGAAATTCTTTATGTATACTTGTCATGTTGAAATGATATTCAGTATAGACATAAAATACACATCATTGTCTATAGACCTTTTTAATTGTAATCTAACTGTAATATCATTTAGGTTTATTTAGTATATCAATATTTATTTATTTATAAATCATGTATGAAAACAACACACATTGGACTTGTTCCAATGTCTTAGTAACGAAAACCAGAACAGAAGTAATTGTATGAATGTAATGTAAAGTGGGAAGAAATGTGTTATTATTACTAATATGATTATTGTTAATTAGGATATGATTAATGATCTTCATAAAATAAGCATCAGTGTATAAAGTATATAAGGGTAAGAACAATGTATATGGGATAGTCTGTGGTTTAGTAATTGTGAAATTATTAATTTTCACTCATATTATCGTAAATTTAAAAATTTCATTCACGGTTTCACGTCTGTTGTGAGATATCAACTCACTGAAGACAATTGGTGAACGGTTGTTCAAACTTCATGGATCGGTTGAAGTTAGACATTAACACCGTTGGACGATGGTCGGCTGAGTGGTCTATCGGTTAAGTGCTCTGGAGCGAGACTGATAGATCCTGGGTTAGAATCTCGCGAGTGCGGGATGCACATTACTGAGGAGTCCCACAATGGGACGAGACGGTCTTCCAGTGCTTCCAGGTTTTCCATGGTGGTCTAGCTTCAATTGATCCCTTCTGAATGGATAAACTTGTACATAGTAAATAGGTTACAGAGATTTGTAAAACAAAAAATGACCAATGTTAGAAATTGTTCTTTTTGATCACGATTCTCACTTATATCGATTTTATAAA
Source organism: Schistosoma rodhaini (assembly GCA_944470415.2). Classification (NCBI taxonomy): domain Eukaryota; kingdom Metazoa; phylum Platyhelminthes; class Trematoda; order Strigeidida; family Schistosomatidae; genus Schistosoma; species Schistosoma rodhaini. Next base: position 37,464,270 of record OX104038.1, read on the forward strand.
CGTACATGAATACCTTTTAACGAAATAGATTTTGTATTGAATATTTTTCATTCTCAAACTAAAATCTGTTGTTCTATCATTCTCTATTATCAACTAGTCTCGCATGTTACACAGAGCTAATCGATTAGTCAATGGTATTAAAAATGAAGAAGCATGGCATTTGATTGGTTTATTTCAACAAACTCATCCAAATACATTTCTACAAATATGTCATCATACATTAGCATCATTTTTAGAATTAACTCATGATTATTTTGATGATCAAAGATGGCCATTAATTTCACGTTTAATATTATTAACCAATCAGAAATCATCAGAGAATCGTCGAGGTCGTTCACGTGCCGGTGTTAATCTTACCATGAATACAAATCAAAACAAAAATAATATCCATGAAATTTTTCAATCACCAATTGGTAGTCCATTATTTATGTCTAATTATCAAATAGACAAATTATCATGTTCATCTCCAATTGTATCAAATGTGAAACTATTCAATAATGAACAAGTGAAAAATAAAACAAAACCTAGTCGTAAACGTATATTGAAACAATTATTACCTTCAATGTTCCCAGTACCTAACAATAGTAGTAGTAATAATAATACGAATAATAATAATAATGGATCGAAACCTTATCGTGTGGATTTAATGACACCTACAAAAAAATCAGATCAATCTAATTCTAAAACAAGTAAGTATTATCTACGGTTGATAATGATGAAAACATTATCCAGTTGAAATTATTATTCTAGTTATTTGTAAACGTAATTATATCTGTGATATGACCTCAATCAGTTGTTATAGAAGTTAGATAACATGGTTGAAAATAAGTCATAACAAAACGGATGCATTAACTTTTTACGTTCTTTTCATTTTATCAGAATGAGGATTTGTGGAGATTTTAGTATTTTAACAGTCGAATTTATCAGCCGATCTACGCTAAACCATCATTCAAAACCGAGATGAACTGTACAACCTTTACGTCCTAGTATCAGACTCCTCATCTGTGCGCACTCTCGATCCCACACTAAAAGGACTCGAATCCAGGACCTTCTGTCTCACCCATTGAGCCGATATACATCAATGTTAATATCTAGCTTCAATGGACCCATGATCTTGTGCAAGTCATCATTCACTGTCTGAGGTGGATAGCTGTCTTACACTCGACACGGATTAGACTCCATTGGTCACGGCTTCATGTTGTCTTTCTGAATAATATTCTCAGTGCTTAGTATTTTTAATTATCACTGGTGCTACATAATCATGATTTCTATTAAATAACATCTCGTCGTGTTGATATGGTAATGACAGTTTAAGACAATATATGCACATATGCGCGTTGTTTAAACGTTTTTTAAGATTGATATTTTAGTGAGGTGATAAATTCACTTGATAACTGTAGATAGTTGCAATGAGTCTTTAAATAAATCGGTCACAACTTTTACAAATCTTGATTAATATATCCATTTAACTATATTATATTCACTTGAATCCCTGCTGTTGCTACATACTCGACCTTTTTTTACTATAAACATGAAGTAGACATCATTCAGTCTGGTTTTCACAAAACAAATAATTTTTGTCCAATTATCCTCAGAGTACTTTTAATTTCAATCTCTATACAGGACGTATCTAACTAGAGAACTTAGTAACTATGTTTGTATTTTACTTCATAGTTTTGTTTACTTAAGTAATTACGACCTTGAATATCGTAACCTCATTGATAAAAGTACTCATAAAGTAAATAATCGAACAAATTTCACTTGTAATTTGTTTACTTAATGAATGGTCTTATTGCAAGTGTGTGAATTGATGCAAGTGTTTATTTTAATATGGATTAGAAATGAGATAAATTTACTTTTGAGAATGATCGAGTCAACCAATCTAATCAATATTTTCCAACGAATGCTACATCCAAGTTTTCGTTATCAATTCATGATTTTGTAAGTTAAGCCATTATGAAATGTTGGTTTGCGAGTTAAGGCAGTTATCATGCGTTCCGAATGCGGTTAGCTCTAGGTATTCTGATATTAAAAATGCGCAAATAAGATCTGTTAACTGCAACAATCAATTTTGAAATACGTCTTGTTAGATCGTCTTATGATAAGTTGTGAAATGTTAAGAAAAATCCCTGACTGATGTACAGTTGTTATTAAATCGGCTTAATCTATATCACTTTAAGCTGTGTTTATGATGAAAGTGGCTAGTTGGTTATGATGACATTTATCGTATGAAGAGTTTAGGTTACGTAACTCCTCAGTATCTTCACTTAAAACTACCACAATTTCGTTTTCACACTTTGTAATTTATATCTTTGATCGTAGGTCATATGAATATTAGCTTTTAATCTGTCATTATTTCAAACTTCATCTGTTAGATGAAGAAACGTCTTTTTTTACCAATCAACAAGTTAGCTAAAGTGAACTTATAAATATTGTATTCATCACAGATTGATTTCAACTGAAGTATCATTGGAAATCAAGAATTACTAAATATATGGGTTCGATCCCCTGGAGGAGTTGTAGTAGTCTCCTACTAGTACCAAACAGATGTACGCCGCTCCCTCATTTCAACTAATACTTTAAATCAGACCAATCTATGACGAATACAATCTACAGATCAACAATTTATTATTACAATAAAAACAAACAACAACATGTAATAAAATCAACAGATCGGAAAATTGTCTGTCATATTTGTTCATTGTGATTTATTCACTTTAGGGAATAACAAACCATTCTATCCTTATTCGAGTACAATATTACACGAGTGTTCTACAACTAACCTCGTAACTTATTATCTAACATCTGTCATTTAATTGTCTATTATTTATCTTTATAGAAAGGTAATTATTGATTTAACCTGAAGGCTTTATCATGTTGTTGTTGTTGTTGTTGTTTAATGTCAAATTAGGTCACGTGTACACCACAATTAGGTGTTAATTTCTTTTATGAGATTAAAACTTTTGGATTTTGTTCTGTTAAAAATTCTTATTATAGAATTATTCTTCAAACAACAAGTTCAACCATTATTTTGTAAATCAGGATCCAATGAAACAATTCGTCAATTAACTTGTCCATTTATATTAAGATTGAATTCATCTAAATATGATGATAATCTACAACAAATAAAATCAAAATGGAGAAATGATTATACTGGTTATTGTATTCGATATTGTAATGTAGATTCAACAATTTGTGCAACTTTAATTGATTATATGACTTCTAATCCAAGTAAGTTTATTGTATATTCAATAGAATATTAATGGGGGGTGATAATTATGGTAACTCAATGTGTCTGTCCGTCTGTTTATCTGTATATGTGTGTGTATGTATGTATGTGTATACACGATTACTGTTTCTACGATAGAATAAAACAAGATATTGGTAATTAACAACGTCTGGTTTGAAATTATTCTTGATAAACGATCACTTCAGTTGATAATAACTGTGTTCAATATTCCTGATGGTGATTAAAAAGCATTTACATGTTATGTGTGTGTGTGTGTGATGGCTTTAAAAAAAAGATTATGGCAATCTAAAATGAAGTACATGTTTATGTATACAAAACGAGTGTTATTTAGAGAAAAAAAACTTTCAATAAGGGTTATTAACTGATCCTTTTCATTTCATGGAACATGAGATTTAAACAAAATTAGGAAGCATAAATTTATTGGGTTGTTGTTTTTTCTTCCTTATTCAACATCCCAAATATAATGAGATATCAATCACTTACATAGAAATTGTATTTTCAATTCAATACAACAGTATTGTCTATAGGACGAAACGCGCGTCAAACTGGATTCCACTACTAGCCACTATTCATTTTCGCTTATAATGCTTGTGAATTTAGGCTATATCGAAGCAATACGCACAGTATGCACATATGCCAATAAAAGACTGACCAGTTGCAATCCTAAACATCAATGGGAAGATTCAAACGAACAATACTTAGTCGAATTTAGTATTGTCTATTGTTTTGTATAGAGAATAGTTAACTTAGTCTGTTAGTAAATGAATGTCAATTAAATAGAGAATATAACAAATACATTATAGATTGTATTCAAGTCAATCAACACAATCTACTGTTTAGGGGTGAAGACAAGCGATGAATTTATTATTTGACATAAATGTCAATTATGATGAATAATCTTTTAAAAGTCAGTCCTTGTTTATCGGTATGAAATGTGTTGGCCGATACTTCAGCAAAATATTAATCTATAAGTTACAACAATCTAAAACATTTATGTTTTCAATGATTATATAGTGAATACACAACTACCTTCAATTCTTTGAATCAAGTACCATGATGTGAATGCTCTAGTGATCTGTCTTGATGAACATCTCAAAGCTTCAGTGAGAAGAAGAGTAAAGTTAAAATATTATATAGTACATAATCAATAAACTCATATTTATGGTCCGTACGTAAATTATCAATCGGTTATTTACAAAGTATCATCTGTGGTTTAGTCCAAGCGATTAACCCATAGTTGATTTAACTCTAAAATGATGCAAATTATCCCTAAAACCGACTTATTACATCTTTATATCAATTACTTAACTGTTAAATTTGTTATTAACTAATAAATATGTTTATTTTTTATCTATTTATAGAATTATGCCAAACTGAAGGCTTATTTCGTATACCAGGCAATGCATTACGTATCCGTGAATTATGGTTAAAATTAAGCCATCATTTTCAAAATCCATATTTACGTATACCTCAGCCTGATCCAGATGTCACTGATGAAAATCTTTCACCTTATCCAATAATTGATCATACAGAAATTTATGAAATATTACAATCTTACACACCCCATGATATATCTAGTTTAATATTACGTTGTTTAAGTACATGTACAGAATTCCAGCGTGTTCATCAAGTGTTAAATTTTGACAGTACCACAGTTGATTCACCAATTTATAGTCATCATGATCAAACAACAACTAACACTAACAATCCTTATTCATATAATGATGGTGAATATCAACAGACTGGAGGCTTGATTCCACTGGAAGCTGGAAATCTTTTATTTTTAGCTACTGAACTACAATATAAATTAAAATCCACGAGTAGTAGTAGTAGTACCACTACTCTGAATAATGTCAGCGATAATGAAGATATTGATCATAAATTATCCGATAGTCAATACGATGATTGGATGTATATTTTATGTCAGTCAAGACAATTATTAGCTTATCGTATTGTCTTACAATTGTTATTACCGACCCCGGAACGATATCTACTCATGAGTTTATTAAGATTATTTAAACAAATTGATGATTTAAGTGTTACGTCAAAAATGACGGCTGAATGTTTATCAAGATGTACAGCATTCGCAGTATTTGGTGCACCTTTAAAAATTAAAAAATCACATAATTCTATTACAATTACTAATCGCCATCATAATCACTGTCGTTTGAAAGGGGACATTAAAAGTGATAATAATATGTACACTTTTGAATCTTACACAAATTCAATAACTAAACGTATAGATACATTGACAAATTTAATCAAAATGGCACATCAGTTAGAAGATCTACCAGCAATTATTTATAATACAGTACGTAGTCGTCTAAGAACACATTTAGGCAATTCACCAATACCTAGAACAGCGTCTCGACTACAATGTAAATCTACAACAGAAAAGTGTAATATTGAAAGTCAATATTGTCTAGTTGATGATCGGTCAATGATATTAAAAGAATTAACTAATGTGAATCATGTTCAATCAGTAAGTCATCGTTTTATATTGATTATTATGATAAATGTTTATTGTTAATAGTGTTCTGATTTTTCTAAAAAGCGAAATCCATCCTGAAGCTGTTCACTACTGAGCTCATGATTATTATCGTTATGAAAATTTGTGGAGATGGCAATATTTTCAAAGTTGAATTCATAAGTCTAGTGACCAGCTTCAAGATGAATTTCCTGGAGTTCTAGTGAGAATCCGTGACCAATGGAGTCCAATCCGTGTAGAGTGTCGGACAGTCATCCACCTCACACAATGGATGAAGGGTTGCAGAAGATCATGGGTCCATTGAAATTAGACATTAACACCGATGGATGTCGGCTCAATGGTCTAGAGATTAAGCGTTCCTGGGTGAGACGGAAGGTGCCAGATTCGAGTCTCTTTGGTGTGGGATCATGAGTGCGCACAAATGAGGAGTCTGATACCAGGACGAAAAGGTTCTAGAATGCCTTCAGGTTTTGAATGGTGGTCTAGCTTACATCGACTGATGAATTCAACTGTTAAAATACCACAATTTCCCCAAATCCCCATTCGGAAGAAACAAAATGAAAAATTGATCAGAATTACTGATCCATTATTAAGTTGAGTGTATCAAACTTTTGTTACGGTTTTGCTGTAAATGATGTAACTGGAAATCATTTTATCACATGTTCACTTCGATATGAAACCTTATTTCAATTAAGCATTTCTAAGTAACTCAAACGTTTATTTCGAAATTGTCCAACTTATTCCTCACTTTCCCTAAATAACCAGAGAATATTCTAATAGATTACTAGTATTTGATCATAAGAGTATTCGAAGCACTACTCATATATGTTAGGACCAACGATTGAACTAAGACAGTGAATAAAATGATAAATCTTCGTCGGCTGAGGTGGTTGAGACTTTCATTACGTTTACTCAACAATCTCCTACCTTAACATATGATGTTGGAAATGGATTGCAGAAAAACTAGGAGCGGTCAAATGAAAATAAATCATCTGTACAATGATTGTTAGACTCATCTGTGTTGGTAGGTCCACATTATACGGTTGTGATCGGGACGATTATCGTGACTCGTGTTTAGAAAGATTGGGTAGTATGACTAAGAAACGGTCACGAAGGTACAATTAAGTTCAATGCTTGTCTTCACAATAGATTTTCAATGTCATAATTATTTTATCCAATTTATTCCACGAATTGATTTATTCTTTTCGAACTATAACCGTCTCTAATTATTTTCTGTAATTTCAGGAACAGTTTGAATCCGTTATTCAAAAACGTGCTAAATATCAAAATGATTCAGATGAATTAATTCAAAGTCACCCAATGAATGAGATGCATTCACTATCGAATTCAAATCGTTCCAATCATATTCATCGTACCAAATCTACTAGTAACGCAACTAGTAAAAATTCACTTCAACAATTAAAATCCAATGAATCACGAAATGACCAATCGAATGACTTACATAAAACATCAAAAATAACCACAAATACTAATACTACTAATAATACACCAATTGATTCGTTCCATTTATGGAAACGTCATAAACCAGGTACTATTCATCAAGAATTAAAATCAAGTATATTCAATAATACTTCGTTTATTAATAGTAAAACTGATACTTATGATGAAAGATTTATCAAAATGACCAATCATTGTGTTGTTGTTCCTCATTCTACTCCTTCCTCTCATTATCACTATCATCATAGAACGTTGATCAAGTCAAGAAGTAGTTCATTGTTAGAAGAATCGCACATATTCAATTGAAAAAGTCATGTATACAGAGGAAATCAACTCAACTATTCACTCAAATTGGCTGTGATTATACCTACGTTTGTGTGTACGCGTATGAGTGTACTTGTTTATGTAAATATTATGTATAAAACTATTCCCTCTCTCCCTCCCTCATAAATTGTAGCATATTCCCATTTGAATAAATAACTGTTTAATATATTTTTTTCGTTTATAAGTTACAATATAAATCTGATACAATCCCTATCCCTCACCTGGTTACTAATACTACAACTGCCAATACTACTCTCATCTTTGACAGTTTCTCTCCTATTTTTCTAGATGATTTTCTTATTATTTTTTGTTGTTTTGGTTTTTTTGTAAAATAATTTTAATAAATGTACAGATTTCTAACTAACTAATATTAATCAATTAATCAATAATAATAATAATAATTACTTAATGGATTTTTCATACCCTCGAGGTTAAGTTACATAGGAAACTATCGTCATTTGGAGAACTGTTATTCAGTCAGTCAGTCAGCTACAATGTAGGACCAGGCACATATATGCATCGGTCCAAGTTGCCATACCTCGTTAGCACAACAAGATGAATACCGGATTCATAGAAGTAGTTAGTTTAGTGGTGGTAGTATATAAAGGATAGGTTGTATATAAGGATATTGTATAGGGAGAAAGAAAGTTATGAAGCAGTTTTAATCTCAAGGTTTAAGGGAAGATAAAGTGTATGCACTTATGCCATTGTGATCGATTCTGAGCCATGTCACCCAGAGTCTCCAACCATTGGTTACGATAGTCACGTGGACCCCAACCATGTAGTCTGCATCTGCCAACATGGCTCAGACTATAAGTTAGTGACTTGAAGCATTGATACCACGTTTCGGTTTGGCCGCCCCTAACTCTTTTCCAACCATCCTCAATACTAATCAGCATAGCGCGTCGTGGTAATCGGTGTTCAGGCATACGTAACACGTGGCCTAACCATCTCAGTTGATGAAGATTCATCACCTCATCAACTGACTTATCATCATTCCCTAATACCCTGTGTCTAACCTCACTATTACTTACCCAGTGATCGCAGCAGATGCGAGCAATATTTCTTAGACATCTGTGGTCAAATACTAGTAACTTAAGAGTATCTTCTACTCTTAATGGCCATGTTTCACAGCCGTAAAGTAAAACAGAGCGAACTGCTGTGCAGCATACTCGTCCCTTAATTGATAGACGTATATCTCGTCTTCGCCATAGGTGACGTAAGTTAGTGAGAGCCAAACGAGCCAAACGTCAGACACCAACCCAATTAGGGCTGATCAAACTTCCAAGATAAGTGAAGTTGCCGACGCGTTCGACTACTTCACTCCCTATCCCTTGTTCAGGTGTTGACGCAGGCCAGTCCTTGAATAACAATTTACATTTAGATGGGGAGAAACGCATCCCAAACATAATGGTATTATTACTCAGTTCTAACATAAGACTGCACTTTGTCAGCGTCTTCACCAAACAGGACTACGTCATCTGCGTATTCTAAGTTGATTAGTGGACCAACTGGTAGGAGATCAATTCCTGAAAATGCAGCCGAAGAGAGTGTTATTTCCGGCAATAGATCTATAATGAAGTTAAACAAAAATGGGTATAGTGGACAACTTTGTCGGACACCACTTGAGGTTGTAAAATCAGATGACAATAACTGCTATTGACAACTGTTGTATAGCATTGATGATAATAACTTTCCAGGAGTATAAATCCACGGAACGAATACAGTGGATAAATAGTTTTGAGATAATTAATTGACTTTTACACACTGAATTTTTTTATTATATTGTAAGTGAAAAAATACTGATTAGGAAATTAGGTAGGGTTAGCAGTTATGGTTAGGGTTAAGAGTTGAGGTTAGAGTGAGAGAATCCTATTTTAAGCATATTAGTAAAGACTTACCTAGACAGTTCTTCAAATTCAAATCTCTAAAAATTCTGAATCACCCGAAAATACTTAAATCACGTTATAAATTTAGAAACCACGAGAACACCCCAGACTATTCGCTGAATCATATCAAGTACGCTCAAACAACAATTAGTTTTTCAAATATGATGTTTATTAAGAACAAGAATTCTTTACAGTTTAGCTTGCAAACGTCACAATAAACACCATAAGAGCTCAGATTTTCACGGGATATGAGTTATCTATCACTGGGTATTAAACATTCCCGCTAACCTAAACCTAATTGGTTAGCGTACCTTACCATATCGAATCATTAAGGCAGTATTATTTAGCAATAAAATATCAGTTAATCAATTTTTAATATGACAAGACGATCCACTATAAATACTGCTCCTTATAACTTTCAATTAAGGAAGAGTCATCCTCCAAGCCAGGAAGGTACTATTTCCACTTGTATGTGAACCTGGTATAAGCTATTATTCAATCAGGGGTAGTTTATAATATTGTGTAAATGTTGTTTAATTATCATACATCACGGCAGAATAGCACGACGTGAGGGAGATAACGAAGTAGAAAATAATGTATTCAAAATGAAAACGTCAACTTATTTTACTAGTATTCAACTGACTTTCTCACATTAGGTCATTCCTCTGTAAATAATCCAGAAGGATATGTTTAGGAAATCTGTAACTTTGTTAAGGATCAATGGATTGTCTTTCCGATTAATTCCAGTGGAACTAACATAAACTATCATACAAGAGATACTCTTCATAGATTCATTTCTATGAATCCTATATGAGGAAGGTTATTATCGTGATAATGGTTGAAGATAAATGAAGTCATTTCATTCTTTGTATTCACAATAAGTTTGGGGTATAATGATTTCCGGTAACGCATGAATGGATTTGTATTATCTACTTTTCAGACTTGAATATCCATAAAGTTGAGTGGGTATGAAATCTACTTAATTTCAATAGAATTGTTAGAAAATTACACAAACCATCAGACTCATGATTAAAGTTGGATAGTGGTTAACACTGGAATACAGGATGGAAGTTTCGTCGTATTTGGAGTTCGTCAGATCAGTGTACATTTATTGGAGTGTTGATTTTCACACTGAGACTCAGACCCAGTAGAATGAGACATTTATCTTTGATTTCACTGATAGCAACATAACATATATACTAAAAACTTATTATGTAATGATGTATATAGGACATTTCCATAGGCTTTATGTATCCCTAAAGTGACTGACTAACCGCAGTCCCCAACATTTACAACTGAAATATGCAAACACTAACAAACAGTAAGTTCTTCGTTCAAATTATCATAGCGGTGTAGTCAACCTCCTCTGATTTTTTATTAGAATCTATTGAGTGAATGATTTCTCACTGATTATGGTCGGACATTTTCAGGAAACAAGAATTCTTAATCAAACAGGATGCCTCAGCTTCCAGTTCCAAAATCGATTATGAATCTTCAACCTCCAGATGATAATTGATCGTCAAGAGCTAAACTAATTGATCACATATTCATAGATCAATTTTCGGGAGTGAGATTTTGTTTTGTGTTTCAGTAGTATTCAACTTGGGCCAATTATTATTTACGGTATTATCTAGAAATTAATGTAACTGACAGCTGAATAATAAACAATATGTTATGCAGACTTCAATGCTGAATAAGTCCTATTGACAATTATCAGTCGCGGCTTAAATAATAATGTTGAAGTTTTTGAATACAGCACTTGTTAACGTGGCACAAAGCTATACAGAGAGCATAAGCTCTTTCAATATTGTAGATATGTCCTGAAGATCAGTGCCATATAACACAAAACCAAAATGTAAGGTTTTAATAATGGTTTGAAGTGTCCCACAGTTGATACTAAAGACTACAATCTTCCAGTCTCTGTTGGCATATATCTATCCTATTAGGATTGGCTCAGAAGAGCCTTCGGTCACAAGTTCTAGTGTATTTGGTATATGTCTATCAATGGTATATCTCACATTATTTAGGACTCATCAGATGAGTGTACTGGCTTTCTTGTTTCGACATTAACCTCATTAATCAGAAGCTAAGCCATTATCCAATGAGATAATAAATCCAGATAGTAACTTTACCGTCAAATGTATATGGACATATTAGTACTGTAATATACTTTTCCGTCATTAATATTAAAGACCGAATTTGATCGATCTCCGTTTTCATAAGTGTATTACATTTGGAAACTGAAGTGAAACGTTCTGAGACCAAGTTTCACTATGAACATAGTCACTGGGAATTAAGTACATCTAACTGACAAGCATCAAATAGAATGAAACGAGAGTTTTTTATTTCAATTCTAGTCATATTTCAATTATATCAACTGTAGGATTTCCTACAACTGTTCACCAGTTACATAACTCATTTACAAATTTTATATCCAATAATATTACTATTATATATATATATATATATATATATATATATATATATATATATATATATATATTGAAGCTAATCAAATAAAACCATGAATAAATTCACGTGGTATTGTTTGTTTGAATCTTCCCATTGATTTTTAGACTGCAAATGGTCAGTCTCTTATTGGCATATGTCCATACTGTGCGCATTGCCACGATTTAGTCCTAATTCACAAGTATTATAAGGAGAGATGGTTAGTGGCTTGCAGTGGAATACAGGACGCGCGTTTCGTCCTGATTTGGACTCGTCAGCTGGATGTACCTGCATTCATCTTTCCTTATAATGCTTCTGAATTAAAGCTATATTGAGGCAATCCGCACAGTATGCACATATGCCAATAACAGACTGATTAATTACAGTCCTAAACATCAATGGGAAGATTCAAACAAACAATACTAAATGAATTTAAACTTCACCCCATTGAACAAGCAAGTAGCTATCAGGACTCAGTAGCTGAGTGAATGACGTGATGGCGTTTAAAGCGAAGGTTACTGCGTTCGAGTCCCAGAGTGAACATCAGCTCTGAGATGCAGGTACATCCAGCTGACGAGTCCCAAATAGGACGAAACGCGCGTTCTGGATTCCACTGTTAACCATTATCCATCTTTGCTTATAAAACCGTAAATAACTGATGAGTTAAATGTAGGAGAAAGGTAGGTAACATGAACTAGCCACTTTATTAAATAATAATCTCAATAATTAAACTAATAAACTAATAGATAACAAAACTGGAGAAACCTTTTGTTCTGTTTTTTTTTAAACAATCAAATCATTGTGAAATATACCAACAAAATGGATCATGTATGGGTAAGTGTTTGTTAATACCATTTAAATACAAAAAAACAAAAAACAGCAACAACATTAAAGCATGAGAATAACTCCATCTGTATAGATTGACCATGAACAGAGTGTTAAGTTTGATTTATCATTGTTATAATATATTATTCTCGAATTCTGTTTAGGGTAGTTTTATAACCTGAGGCTTCAATTGTATACAATAAGATGATGATACACTATAAAAACTAATAAATATGGTATATATATATACATATATATATATATATATATATATATATATATATATATATATATAAAAGATTCACTGGGTCCTATTATGATGATGATGATGATGATGATGATGATGATGATGATGATGTTTACGAATGACTTTTAAACCAGTCATTTAACATATTTCAATATAATGAGACTAAACAACCTTTTCTATTATCAGTAATATAATTGAATTACATTGAATGATTAAATAAGTTTTATAGAATGATTTTTTGTTTTGTTTGTGAACCCCCCCCCAAAAAAAATCTATTCAATTGTTAATTATCTTACCAATACTCTGGGAACAAAAACAAACAAACAAACAAAACAAAACAATTATCTAATATTGATAGAATAAACATTTTGTACATATGTTAATAGTTCACAGTTGATTAGGTGAGGATTTGAGATTGATCACTTTAGTTTGTTTGTTTTTTTTAAAAAAGGAAGTGGTCAAAACACAGTTATAGATCAAAAGGGGTTTTGTGGAGATTTCAGTATTTTCATAGTTTAAATCGTGAGTCAATTGAAGCTAGACCACCATGGAAAAGCTGGAAACACTGGACGGTCGTTTCACCCTATTATGGGACTCCTCAGCAGTGAGCATCCGAGATCCCGCACTCGCGAGATTCGAGACTGGTAGGTCCTGGGTTCGAATCTCGCGAGTGCGGGATCTCGGATGCTCACTGCTGAGGAGTCCCATAATAGGGCGAAACGGCCGTCCAGTGTTTCCAGCTTTTCCATGGTGGTCTAGCTTCAATTGACTCATGATTCTAACTATGAAAACAGTTAATTTGAATTTTTTATAAAAAATAAAACAAACTGAAAATTAGAAAATTTTCACAAATCTTCTATATTGTTACTCATAATGATCATCTTTGCATCAGTGACTGATTAACTTTAGTATGAAATTCTTTGAAGTACAAATGATCACTGCAGTTCAAACATGTAGAGGTTAGAACAAATATTGTTAATAGTAATGGTTGACGGTCCATGAATATAGCAAATTCAATTAAGCTAGATATGTGAAGGTTCTAAGTTTGATATATGGTGCAGTACTCGATCCCTAAGAGTCCTACATTTAAATAAGAAAGCTGTTGACAGTACTTTTTTAATTTTCAATGACTGTTTACTCAGAGTGAGTCTATGATGGAAACCACAAACAAAAGAAAGGGAGAGGGTTACATTTTGAGTTATGGAGAGTAATGTAATCTTTGATGTGAGTTTCATCCTGTTTGAAACCAGTTAGCCGGATTCACATGTATCCCAATGTTTATCTTCACATTAATACTTGAAATCATTGCCTTTCGCTTCAAACGTTAATTCACTATCCACTGCGTTAATGAGTTCAGATACTCACTGGTTTGTAAAGCGGATGTGAATTTTCGTTTCAAAGGTTTTCATTATTATGTGTTTACGTTGAGAAGCGCAACTAATCACTGTCTTCAACCATCTAAGACCCCGAATGATGAACCATGATGAACCTCTAGTTTCCAGTCCTAGACAGTTTTCTTTAATACCACATCTCATAATCATAAAGTGTCAACCTTTCTAATTTCTCCCCTCAGCCCAGCGTGATTTGGAATCCACTGAAATAACATTCGTAGCACATGTCAGATCCATTGAGCGTTGGTGACACCAACTGAATAATCTCCACTGTCCCCAAACATATTCCCTAACTTCAGCATCACTAAGAACGATCGAACACAGAGAGGATATCGGAATATCCTCAACTCTGGGTTGTACGTTTTCACGGGAAAAAATCACAGTTACTTCTACCAACACGTTGTAAACTCTACAGCTTACATCCTAATTCAAACGTCCCATCTACATTTCCAAATTCTATAATTTTTTTGGTGAATAAAGTTACTTCAACTTTGTTAACCGAGTCAAATTGATTGAATTTGTTATTACGTTGAGAAAACAATGAGTGATGACCACTATGAACAGATCACTTTGAATTTTTAATGATACATAGTGTATTACAAAATAAAACGATTACTTTCTGAGAAGATCAATCTAGATAAAATCAAAATAAAAGTTGTATGATGAAACAACTTGGTAAAAACTGCTAGCGTTATTCCCTAAATCTTTTCCTAATAATCTAAAATATTATTTTTGAATGCTACCCAATTCAACCTCTGATACAATAGCGTTAAATATTAATGTACAATTCCAAGTTAGAATGGAATAATTTTATAAAACAATACATTACTAGAAACACTGTCTTCTCTTACAATAAATATGCATAACTATACTTTGAATAGGTTAATTTTGGTAACCAATGTAATAAAGAACGTATATTTCATTTTATTTTATACTCATCAGTTGGATGTGTCTGAATCTCAGTGTTCACATTACAACACAAACCTAATGTCTTCTGTTTCAATTAATAAATATGTTATCCATTGAGTTACTGAGTCCATATAGCCAATAACTCATTCAACGAATATCTTGTTTATATTACCATAACTCTAATGATATGACCAAATAATTTTACGAGTTATTAACTTATACATATATACATATCTCCATCATGAAATCATTTTCTTATACCTTGTTATACCTTTAATTCTACTTTGATTGTTCAATTTGTTTTCATTTCATCTTTGACATCTTCTTGATTAATGTTGTTTTTTGTCAACATTCTTTGTTTATCAAAATTTTTTGGATCATTTATTCTCAATTATTATTTAATATTACTATGGTATTATATAATTTCTAGGTGTTTTCATTCAAAACTTCAGAAGACCTGCATATTATTATCATTAATGTCCTATACTTATGTCGAATAATGTCTGATCATCATAATCTAAGTTATGAAAGTTTTGGAAATTTAGTTTTATGCCTTAGTAGTTGCCAAATTCTCTTTTAAAAAAGATTGTCATCAGCTTAATAGAATAGTTCAATTCACTTAGTAACGATTGTGTTTACTGTTTAACTGAGTTGTTTTTTGTTGTTGTTGTCGTTGATTGGATGTTTGATTTTAGTCATGATTATGGGACAAAAGTGATTGTGAAATAAAGAATATCACATAACAAGGTATGAGTGAGTATCCAAGTGTAATATCATAAAAAAACCTAATATAGTGATTGACAGTTGACTACAAATGTCTCCTACCAAGATTACTTGAATCATTTCATTAAGATATTTGATAGATATAGATGTCTTCAATTGTTAATGAATGTTGTGGTTAGATTTTTTTTCTTTATTACAACTTATCTGTCAGATAGATTTCTTTGACTAAAAGTGATTTGCACGAAAATTCAATTTATATCTATTGAAAACATGTTGGCATGAAGAGGTGGAATTGTGGCTCAGTAATTTAGCTATATTTATTAGCGTAGACTGTTAATCTATTGACATTTCAAGATTATGTACAAACATTGAACTATTGATTGATCAATGTCAATTATTGTCAGTTCGATGCCATTACATTCAACTATCGACTGAATGTGTTAAGTGATATGCGTCTTATCGTGATTGTTTTGGTCGATTGTGAATTGGTAAATCTTCATTTGCAGTCTCCAATTCTCTTCACTTCATTGAACTATATCAATCTTATTCTATTTGTAACATGTAGAAAAAAATAAATTATTCTCAATTTTGGGAATTTGTATAGATTGTAGTATTTTCAAAATTGAATTCACGAGTCAATCTAAGTTAGATTATCTTCGAAAAACCGGAGGCAATGGATGACCGTTTCGTCCTATCATGCGACTCCTCAGAGACGTGACTCGTGAATTCAACCTTGAAAATAGTTAATTCCTCAGTCATAACAAATAACCATACAGTCAGCATCTTGGTAAGTCATTACATATGAATTTCTAGCCAAACTGAAAACCTGTTCAACTAATTTTGGCTAGTGATAACAATCAGATTTGATGAATCTAATTTCATATATATTCCATAATTCACAAGTGTATTGTAAAACTTGAAGTAGATCTAAAGTAAAATTTTTATACACAACTCCTCCAAATTAAGCAAGACTACTAATTAGAATAGAAAATATTCATCATCAAAACTCAAGAATGTCATCGGTCTCATCTTGTATGAGGTTGTGAATGTACAATTTAAGTAATTCTTCATGTGAAATGAGAATGGTGTACAGTGTTCTATTTTTGCACAAGCTAACTAATTTATTTACAACACATTGCTAAGTTCTACAACTTACAGTTCAACTGAATTCTTCGTTGTTGTTGTTGTTGTTGTTTTTCCACTAATAGTACATTTCACTTTTTTGAAAGACCATTTGATCCATTATCTATCTACTATACATAGCTCAGTCTACAAATTGAATAAGACTGCTAATTAGAATGGAAAATATTCATCACCAAACCTCAAGAGTGTCATCGGTGTCATCTTGTATGAGGTTGTGAATGTACAATTTAGGTCATTCCTCATGTGAAATGAGAACGGTGTACAATGTTCGGAGAACTATCCTCACAAGTTAATCTGTTTATTTACAACACATTACTATGTATTTTGCTTTCTCGTACTTAATAGAGGACTAAAAGTATTTCTTACTGAGAATGCTGACAATAATGTAGTTTAACCAACCTGAAGCAGTGCAACTTACAGTTCAACTGAATTCTTCGTTGTTGTTGTTGTTATTTTTTCCACTAATAGTACATTTCACGCTCTTGAAAGACCATTTGGTCCATTATCCATGAAAATCTCCTATCTAATATGAAAATGAATTAAGTTTTAATCAAACACTGTTTTGTAAATCAATGAAACCATTTTTATTACATGTCTATAAACTTGTATGTCATTTTCGGTTTCACTTGTTGTTGTTGTTAACGTATCAGACAAAACAATGTTTCAAGTGTCACGATCTCATCATCATCATCATCAACATCATCATCATCATCATCTTTATCATTATGTAGACCCATTTAAAATCACAGTAGGGTATTTAAAACTTAATTGAAGATATATATGTATACAGTGACCGTCTGTAAGATAAAAAAAAGTGGAAACCTGTAAGATACAATTATGTCTCAAGATTATTTCATGTATCAAAAATGATCTGTCTAGTTGTCGGAACTTGTTACATTGAATAGTTAACTAAAACATATGGAAATAAAAATCTACAAAAGATAGAATGAAGCCAATAAACAGATTTAAAAGTGGCAATGAAATGATTATGTAATCAATGTTACTTATAAAAATTAGAATTTGGCAGAAAATCTTCTACATGTAAAATATGTACAAGGTTATATGAAGGATTGAAGATTATGTCTGTATGAAATTTGTTTAACTCTCTTTAATATACTGTGACGATTACAATATGAAGAATTTCAAATTGAATGAACTTTTCCGTTAAAGTACTTATACGTTGTCGATAAAAGTATATAGTGTAAAGAATGATGAACAGATGGATATCATCATGTATTTAATCGACTGAGAGAATGTAAGTGGATTTGAGATTGAATAAAAATGTTCAAAGAAATAATCTACTCTCTAGTGTTTTGTTTGATTACTGTTGAATCCATTTAAAATGTTGGAAGCAGAGAAATTATTCAGATTATACAATTCACTCATAATTATTTATTGTTTAAAGTGGTTTGACATACAAACTGATTGGACGGTTTTAAGGAAATTAATCCAATCTAGAGATAGCGTTCAGTGGTTGCAGATATTTGATAGGGAACATTGTTTTATATAAATTTCTTCTTGACTGAAATGGTGCTTACCTTTGAAACTTGAATCTTGCCATCAGGCTTATCAGTCTAAGTTGCTACCATTGATCTACTCAGTTCTCTAATGACCTTCTATAGGTTTGTGTTATTCACAACTGACTGATTACTGAGTCGGGATAGCTGTCATGTTTGTCTAATCTTTTACTGCTGACTGAGTTCTATCGATGGAGCTCCAAAATAGCTAAACTTTTGAATTACTCGATACTTTGTGCGTTATCCTGGAATGTTAGTTGCTTCGAAATAACAAATAATAATAAATTCCAAATAACAATCGTACCCTAACTAGGGACTAAATAAATTCCACAAGTTCTAAAATGAAGTTAGGATTAATGGAGTTCAACTATTTATGGAGTCAAACATATGAGATTAGATGGCCGTTATGATATTTAGTGACTCTTCTGAAGTCGAAAGTGTAGACTGTTCGTCGTCAAAAAGTAACTTACTCAACACGATACTTGAATCTCATGATTTTGTGTAGAATAACTGATAGTGTTGTACATCATTAACGAAGTATAAATCCCCAGATCTATTCAAACCATATTCTGATAGTCAAGAATGACCATCAATGTTTCTTCATTAAAAGTCAGTGCATGGAGAAAAACATCTCAAAAATTGTACTAATTTCCACAGCCAATCAAATTTATTTGTTGTTATTTCATAAACGAAAACTCATATTGAGAACATGTAACATAAAATATTAGACTATTGAAAATTTTTTGACCAAGTATGAATGGTAAGGGAATAAAACAATAAAAGTAAATTACTAATTAACTCGTTCATTTTAATTTTCTCAGGATGGTTGTCCGAAGCTGTCCACTCCCCCTTCCTCTTTCTTCTAGTGATTGACTGGATTATGAAGACTTCGACATTTGACAGGAAGCACGGATTACAATGGACATCTCAGAACTATGTAAACGATTTGGACTTTGAAGATGACCTAGCCCTCCTATCTCATACACGCGAACAAATACAGACGAAGACAACAAATGTAGCAGCAGTCTCTGCATCAATAGGCCTCAACATACACAAAGGGAGAAGCAAAATTCTCAAATACAACACAGAAAATATTAACCCAGTCACATTTGGTGAAGAAACTCTGGAAGAGGTGGAAACATTCACGTACCTGAGAAGTATCATTGATAAACAAGGAGGATTTGATGCAGATGTAAAGACGAGGATCGGTAAAGCAAG
Source organism: Schistosoma rodhaini (assembly GCA_944470415.2). Taxonomy (NCBI): domain Eukaryota; kingdom Metazoa; phylum Platyhelminthes; class Trematoda; order Strigeidida; family Schistosomatidae; genus Schistosoma; species Schistosoma rodhaini. The sequence continues at coordinate 37,484,100 of OX104038.1, forward strand.
GACAGCATTTCTACAATTGAAGAACATATTGAACTCCAAACAACTGTCAATCAATATCGAAATCAGAATCTTCATTATGAACGTCAAGACATCCCTACTGTAAAGAGCTGGAATGTGGAGAACTACTAAAACAAGCGTCGAAAAGGTACAAGTATTTATAAACAGTTGTTTACACAAAATACTCAACATTCACTGGCCGGGTATTATCAGCAACAGACTTTTATGGGAGAGGACAAACCAGCTTCCAGTTGAAGAAGAAATTAGGAAAAGACGTTGGAAGTGGATAGGAGATACATTGAGGAAATCACCAAATTGCATCATGAGACAAGCCCTAACTTGGAATCCGGAAGGGAAGCGGAGAAGAGGAAGACAAGAGAGCACATTAGGCCGGGAAATAGAAGCAGATATGAAAAAGATAAATGTTAACTGGAAAGAACTAGAAAGGATTGCCTAGGACAGGGTTGGATGGAGAATACTGGTGGGTGGCCTATACTCCTCCACGAGGGATAACAGGCATAAGTAAGTAAGTTGCCTGAAAATTTAAAGTTTACTAGTAACGTATTATTATCATCAATAAAATTCTAATAAAAATTACTAGAGTTTTAATATCACTATGGATCTTCCTGTACACCTTTCGAACAACCGATTGCATAGTCATTTTCTATAGATCTCAGAAATCTCAATGTGTTATTTCCGCAAATTATACCATATTTTATTCATTCTATAGATAGTTTTTCAGTCTTAAAATGTTAATTTTAGATGCATTAGACGGCTGTTTTTCAGTTAAGGTACATCATAACACACTAACGACAACTAAGTTTTATATCAAGGTTGGCAATCGATTGCCTAGAACCATCGTGGACATTCAAATATTATGCAAAACGATGTCGATTCTTTTATTCTAACATCCATTTCAAAACTTGATTGATCCAATGAAAGTTGGATTTACCTACATAATTATGTATGTTTCCGCTAATATTTGAAGTCAGTATTAATCTCCACAACGCTTGTTCCCAATTATGTAATAATTATGATCCAAGTACATGTAAAATTTCGATTCAGGTGCATTATAGCGCCTATTTTCATCAGCTATATTAAGACAACTATCTCTTTTGTTGAAATTCACTGATAAGTTAATTCATTTCGACATTCGTTATATAGGGATTTTATTGCTGGTAGCCAAATCCTTTAAAGTGATTATTGTTAAAATAAGTTTTCAATAAGGAAAAAATATTCCATTTCAACATTTAAATCAATATTTAATAAATTATTTGACAGAATAATATATAAGACCTGAGTATATTTCCGAAAAACTCCGCCTATAGCTCCTCCGGGGGCTACTATCGGTCCCAAGCTCGGATAAAGGAGGAGGGTTGGGCATGGGGTTAGAGACCCCATCCCGTAGAAAACCAACTCGCTAAAAAAACGCTAACCAGAGAAAATTATTCATGTTTCCGAAAGCCCAGATGATTCGGGCAATGTTTAGTTAGTGTTGTGTTAATAATGTTATTCAGAACGATAAGAAGAACTCCATGAATAAACCATTTATTTCAGAGAATACAAGCCCATCCTCCTGAGCTTGCAAATCTGCATTAGCTTTACATCCTGGGAGCGAATCATAATTCTAGGTAATATTTATATCAATGCTGTAAAAAAGTACTTTTATCAAATAACCTCCTTAAATTATCTGTATTTACAATTCAGCTTTATAAATATATATTAATGCATCATTAAGCATATTAGGTGATGTCTGAAACAACTTGAACAGTTAATGAGACCCACTGTGTCTATTATACATCTAACAAATGCTAACTACCTTTGTTCCGTATAGCTAACTAGATTTTGCAAAAAGACATAAACTTCAAAAAATAGAAAAAAAATCATCAACTGGTCACAAATTAGTGATTGTAAAGATTAAATAATGTAGCAAACAAATTTTTCATTATTTTTTCTTGGGGGGGGACAGGGGTTGGGATAAAATGTCTAATCCTTTTTTGGAAGAAAACTAAGTTACATATTATCTTAATCCTTAACTCTTTATTTTAGCTCATTCGCTGATCGATTTCCTGGTTTACATTAGTAAAATGTCTAACAATTAAGACTAGACATGAAATGAAATGATTTAATTTCTCACTGAGGGGTATTCTCATCATTCGTTTGTTTGTTTGCTTGGTTGTCATTGTTATTGTTCTTTTTTTTACGGTCAGACTATCATTGTAATTTATTTTTTGGAAGGTGTTAACCAATTTTGTCTTTTTGTCTCTTAAATAAAAGAAAAAAAGACAATTAATTATTCGGTTCAGTGATCGACTATGAATGAATGAATGAAGATGATGATTTAATTTAATGACCTTCTGACTAATCGATAATAATCTTCATCGAACTTCGATGGCAAGTGAGTAGAATAAGGTTCTTTTATGTTTTGAGATATTTAAAAAAAGATAACCGACATAAGATTATGAGGAAGATAATGAGTTCGCTGCGTCACGCAAAAACAGTATGACTAGTATGATGTTCCAAAATATAATGACAATGACTATTAATATATTTTGTATATGCTTAGTTAGTAGTAGAATCCAAGAAGTCATTTAGTCCTGTATGAGATTCATCGGCTGGAGGTATCTGTATCCCAGAGTTGATGTTGTCATTGAAACTCTAACCCAATCTGTTATCTATTTAACTATTTTGTTCAGGAGGCCGTTAAGCTGTTCAACAGTCATGAAAGTATTAATAAGAGTTTTTGATTTCCCATTGCTGATGTATTCAGGACAAGACACGGATGCTGGATTCTAATGCTAGCCACATATCAAATATACTAACAGTTATGAAAAAATGCTGTACTTAGGTAAACTGGTCAGGACGTTTATATGACAACAACAAAAACGAAAATTACAAGCTACTTTCCTCTAACAATCGTACAACCGGATAATGGTATTTTATATTAGTTTGATATTAAAAGGAAACCAATCTATCCCCAACATATTACTTTTAAGAAGTATTTCAAATCTGCATATAAACTGACCGATTAAGAAGTAGTAACTAATAACTTGTTTATCTATTCGCTAGAGCTGATCAGATTCTTCTGAATGAATGCAGTATGGTCATTAGTCTAGGTGACTTGAAGTAGAATGGGCTATTTTTGATGTTAAGTGGTTTTTGAGATAATCAGCTAAAAATCCTAGTTCGTAGTTTCGTGCTAGTTAGTATGATGCATTTAGAATCTTTAGGTAACCGATGCTCCTTGTGAGATTCTATCCCGTTTCACCTATATAATTCCATTAACACTGTGAACCATATATAAACATGACATCGATTATTGTTCAGTGAACAACCAGTGAAAATATCTCGGTCCTGTAGAAGTTCAGTCGTGATCCAAATAATTTAATGGTTATGTTTTTGACTGTAGTATTAGGTAACACGGTTCTTAATACCAGTATCAGATCTCTGAAAGTTACTACTAGGCCTTGGTGACAAATGTTAAACATCACGAAATATGGTTTACAGTTTCCTGGTATGAACACGAATCACTTAACATGTAAATGACGCCGACTAAACATAATTTCGTGCTTAATTGAAAGTCATTCAGTTTGTATTGTTCTTTACTTCCAGTTGTCAATCTCCATCTAAATAGACAATGCTCATCACATTGTTGTAATTAGAAGATATGTCAATTATTTGTTCAGTGAAAGAAATAGTAAAAAAGAGAGAAGGTTTATGCAGTGACTTATTTGATAATGATGATTACACTTATTCAAATTGAATAAAAATAGGGAAACACGAAACACCTATATAGAAATTTAAGAAATTAAGTAAGAAAACAATAGTGTGATACGTTTATTTTGGACGCTTTTCCACATGGTAACTAAAATCAATTCTGGTTAAGAAATACCTTATTAAATCATAAATTAGAAGTAAACCATTTGTATTTGTAGGTATGCGTGTGCGTAATAAAATTTTATTCTTAGTTTATAAGTCATGCATAGTTTATATGCGTATATGATACAATCATTGGATAAAAGTGGGATTAAAAATGACCGATTTGATGGGATAAACTATCATTCGGACATAGATTTAAAACACAAAAGAAAAAGGACAGATTAGCTAATCTACTATTTTTTTTATCAAAGCAAAAATTGATGATAAATGGTAAAACTTCATCTCCCCTCAAAAAAATTGTCAATATAGTTTCAAGGCTTTTAAGACGGTATCATAAGTTTGGATATATCAAAGTCTTAATTTTAATACTCAGTTACTGAGTTGATGAGATCCGGCGTTTTAATTGATAACTCATCCGTCACATCTAAGATGAACGATGCTGATTTAAGTTTGTAGTGAAATCAACTTTAGTCTTGATGTAGGTTTTGTGTTATCTGGCGATCATCAGCAGGGGAATGATGTTCTCCAAGTGTTTTTAACCCGTTCTAGCATACTTAACAACCTGAGACATCATCACTGAACTGTTCGTGTTGCGACAGACCTCCTATATGATTGAAATATTTACAAAGGATTGGCTACTGTGTAGTGATCAACGTAATACTTACATAGTCCTTTTATTATTAATCGAATCTTATCGACCAAATCACAATATGGTTACCAGTCTGAGTAACTCTAGATCACATGCAATCTGTCGTGATATCAGTTACTTTGTATCTGATTCTAGGTATTTAAACAGTAATTCAGCGGTTCGGTTGCGAGCATTTGTACAAATTAGTTTACATCACGAAATAATCGTAGTTGGCCAACTACTGATGACCAAGAAGCTCTGAACAGCTGTTTCGACGTAATTATAGAAGTATCTTACAGGAAAGTAATTTTTCATTGATCTTTGTGAGAACTGCACGCCATCTTTATTCATTGCGATCTAAACAACACAGCTCGCTCTTGTGGAGCAACCACACACGTTTTCCAGTGGTTGTCTAATTAAAACCAGTCTATGAAGTTCAATAACGTGCACAAATCCCATAACGCTATTAGTTTTTTGTAGTAGGTTTTCGTAATGGACTGAACATCGGATTAATTCAAGATTGAGACTTCTCAGAAGTGAGTATGGTGGACTTTACCAGTTACTGAAATCAATACCTTTATGTTTTAAAGCGAACTTGATACTATTTGTCTGGATTTAATGGTTATCATAGTTAGTTTTATTTAACTATTGATATCATACAGTGATCTAATGGAGTCAATGAAATATACCTTACTTTCTGTTGCGTTGAACTCTGTCAGTGAAGTCTGATCAGCAGTACTTCTTGAATTTATTTCAAATTTAGATACTAGCAAACCTCAAGTATCACAGTTACCTGTTTTGATCTCTGATGGTTGTTGCGTGCTTGGTATCAAAGAATCTCTATGTGGCACCAAGAAAGTGTTCAGTGACGTTAGGATTTGAATGGTTTTTCACATGAAGTTAGTCACTGATGAAGATAATCATGAAGTAGTAATTCTAATTAGGTTCATTTAGAGGAATCATTCAGTTCAAACACAATTTTCATCATGAGGTGATATCAGCCAGGTAATTACTGGAAACCATAAAGTATTCTCATATTTCGGATATAACTTTTCTTGTAGAATCTAAACCATAAGTATCAGAAGGGGTTTTTGGAGATTTAGTATTTTCATAGTTGGATGCGCACTGCTGAGGAGTCCCATAATAGGACGATACGGCCGTCCAGTGCTTCCAGGTTTTCCATAGTGGTCTAGCTTCAATTGACTTACGCTTTCAACTATAAGTCAACCATAAGTCTTTACTTTCCTAAACACAGAACCAATGTTTAATGACTTCTTAGATCAGTGGTAGGAATTAGCATTAGTATCATTCGATAGTAGTTCATGACCACCACACCTTAACATTATTCTCGATAATGTGACAAGTTTGTCAGCAAAAAGTATTCTCAGTCTGGTGATGAAGGTTCACAGCTTTACCAAACCTTTTTATCATTGTGTCATTCACTCCGTAAGAGTATTTGTATAAAGATGAAGGGATAGGCTGTTAATTATATGGTCATGATTTCGAAAATGCTATTGGACTTATAAAAATATAATTTAAAAAAACACAGCCCTATTCATTAATTTGTTGTACACTGATCTAGATTTATCCAAATAAAAATAGTAATTGTTTACATAATAGATTACGTCATGTTTTCTTTATCAGTATGCGAATACCTAATTACGTAATCAGGTAAATGACCTTTGAACCCAATCGTATTTTATATTTCTTTTCTGGGTTATTTTTTAAAATTGTGTGAACAATCACCATTTATGTTGTTTATGAGAGGATAATGCTATTCCTGATAACACACCTACCAAGGAAAATAAAGTTAAGTATTTTGATTATTTTGTGAAATAAAGGAAGTTACGGATTAACTCCTTATTGATCGACTTAAGTAAGAACCTATCAGATAAAAATATTACCTTATTTATTAGCACGGAAGCTTGTGGATATTACTGAATATTATGGATAGCACGAGTCGACCTAAGTTATACACTTATTAAAAACTAGGAAACACTGGATGGTTGTTTAGCATAGGGCTCCTCAGTGCTGTACATCTATGACCTCACTGGAGATCAAACCCAGGGCCTGTTCGTCGAATCAACTTTTTTATTTGGTGGATCAAAAAGGCTTACAACAGTTTCAACCATTATATGGTGCCTTAAGATATATTTATTACCAAAAGGGGTTTGTAGAGACTTAAACTGCATAGATTACATCAGAAGAAGTAATTTATGAAGTTCTAGTGAAGAGTCGTGATTGGTGCGGTTTCATTACGTTAAGTGTGAGGCATATGCCCACTAATGGAGTTTGAAAACCATTTATCAATGTCTCAAACTGATTGAAGTTGGATATGTTAACATAAAAATTAGATCCTTTGTCTGGTAATAAATGTGAATATTTGAGTAGTTTCATATTAGGATGAAGGAGATATTCAGTGTTCCATAATTTTCAACGATTGTTTAACTAATATCAGCCTGTATTGTGAACAATCAAATAGTTTTACTTAATAGATTGGATTTTGCGTAAAACTACGAATAAAGTTTGTATGATTACCTCAATTATGGTAGAATAGAACTGTGTTCTACTAAGAGGACTGTTAAAGCAAATTACACAAATATTTTTATGTTGTATAAGGCAATCTTAATAATAATAGTAAATATACTTCATTTACAAAGTTAAGATTTGTGTAGTGAATGTTGAGCCACATTCATTTGGTATTGTTTGCTTGAATCTTCCCAGTGATGTTTAGGACTGTAATTGATCAGTCCTTTATTGACGTGTATTTGCATCCACAGCTGATTACCTCCATATTACCTTAAGTCACAATAATTATAAGCGAAGATGGATAGTGACTAGCAGTGGAATACAGGACGTATGTTTCGCCCTAAACGTGACTCGTCAGCTGGATATATTGGAATAAGGTCGTATGCCAATTTGTTGTGGTCTTATGTCCGGCTCTTTGTCACGTGAATTATCCACCAATCGAAATATGACTTTTCCAATCTTAACACTGTACCAAATCAATGAAGTTCAACTGGTATGAGCAGTCTAGCGTCCTAAATTAGTCCATTGTCCGCCTAGCCCTTCCAATTGAGTCCAGAACACCAATGACAGCTTCTGCTATGCAAATCATTTATTTCAAATGTACTCGGTTTATATACCAGACAGACAGATCGCATCACATCATAAAATAGAAAATAATATTTGCACAAGATCAATCCAAATGTGGCTGTGAACGTGGGAGACAGTAATCAATAAACTGAGCATAATTTAAGGACAGTAAATCGTATAATAATAATCCATAGGTCAAAATGAAGCTTATAATAAGATGAATATGTATATACACAATCTAGTTATTCAATAGGTAATAAGAATATACATAGAATAATCATCCATTAATAGGTCCCGGAAGTTATCCGTCCTTACTTCTTCACTAGGATATAACAATCTTAGCTTCCAAAGATTTACCAACTGATTTGAATTTGTAAAATAAACTGATTTATTCATTACAAATTACAATTACAATTCATAAGAAAACATAGTTTTGTTACAATCAGATATTAACAAAACAAATTTTAAAAAAAGATTTAATTGAGATCATGAGTCAATTGAAACTAGACTACCATGGAAAACCTGGAAGCACTGGACGGCCGTTTCATCCCATTGTGGAACACCTCAACAATGCGCATCCATGACCCCGTCTAACTTCAATTGACTCATGATTTTAACTATATAAAATTACTAAGAATCTACACAAACCTCCCCCCTTTCTGATAAAGATCAATTATTTATTTTTCAATATTATGTATCATACATGTTTTCTATGCTTAACAATGTGTGCATGAAAATTGATCATTAAAAATGTATTAAATCTCAGTTGTTTATTATACAGGAAAACAAATTTCTCGCAACAAAAAATGGTATAGTTTATAGATTATCATTAATCCAGTTGTTTGTTTAACATGATGAGAACAACGAGAACGATTGTTGTTTTTACACTAGTAGTATATTGTTACATTAAAAAAAAGAATAATTCTGTTTTTATTTGAAAAAAATGTACTTAATATTGAATATAAAGTGTGTTTTTTCTTCGTATATTCATACATTACCACCCCTTTCCTTGATAACCCCTCGCTCAATAACTAATTCACCCACGGACCCACCCACCCACCCACTCATTCACTCGCACAATTAGTCACTTGTTTTATTCCTTTTAGTTACACTCAGACACATAAACACCATTCTCTATTTATTATTTACTAATTAAGATAATGTTTAAAAATTTATTGACTTGTTAAATATTTGCTTACAAAAAATATTTAAAAAAAAAGAGAGAGAGATAGGTAAACATTACTATTCATTTGTAACCTTTTGTAAACGATGTTTTTGTGATGAAAAAAGTATTTGATAGAATAACTATAGAGAAATGGAAAAAAACACACCCATCAAGTATCTTAAACATAAAGCTTTTATGATTCAAAGGATTATTTAGTTATCGGAAGGGGGTTTTTGTGGAGATTTAGTATTTTCATGGTTGAAAGCGTTAGTCAATTGAAGCTAGACCACCAGGGGAAACCTGGAAGTACTGGACGGTCAACTCGTACTATTGTGGGATTCCTCAGCAGTGCACATCCACGACCTCGCCACGCGAGATTCGAACCGATGAGACTGGTAGGTCCTGGGTTCGAATCTCGCGAGGCGAGGTCATGGGTGCGCACTGCTGAGGAGTCCCACAATGGAACGAAACGGCCGTCCAGTACTTCCAGGTTTCCCCTGGTGGTCTAGCTTCGATTATTTAGTTGTTCGTATGATGGTAGGACAATTGCATAAAAAATTAAGCTGACAAATAATGATAATAATTATGATGATAATAACAAGGGCTTTATTCACTATTGTCTGCTTAGTGCAATATGGACTTCCACCTGTAGTTTTTCTTCTTTACCTTTAATGATAACTTTTGAAGAAATGACCAATAATATTAAAGGTATATAGTGATTGGTTTACTTACCTACTTACGCCTGTTACTCTCAATCGAGCATAGGCCGCCGACCAGCATTCTTCAACCCACTCTGTCCTGGGCCTTCCTTTCTAGTTCTATCCAGTTGTTCATTCTTCTGTTTCCATGTCTCGGTGTAATGTGTTCTTTGGTCTTCCTCTTCTCCTCTGGCCTTGAAGATTCCATGTGAGGCCTTGTTTTGTGACTCAGTTGGGTACTTTCCTCAATGTGTGTCCTGTCCACTTTCAGCGCTTCTTCCTGGTTTCTTCCTTCTCTGGATGGAATCTTGTTTGTTGTCTCCCACAGTAGGTTGTTGCTGATAGTGTCTGGCCAACGCATCTGAGGTATCTTGCGTAGACAACTGTTAATAAACACCTTTAGCTCCTCCGGAGGCTACTGCTAGTCCCAAGCTCAGATAAAGGAGGAGGGTTGGGCATGGGGTTATCGACCCCACTTATTCTTCCCCATTGTAGTTGCTACTATATTATTTTACCTGGTTCACTACTCATCTTTTTAACTTCCCCTTGTCGTGCTAATGTGGTATGGCAACTAAAAAGAATGGTTGTGAGTCAATTATAACTGGCTCATTTGTGAGGAAAATTATACACGCAAGTTTTAAAACCTATGACCTATTGACTTGAAGTTCAGTACATCAACTATTAAGTTATCGGTCTGATCAACATTTCAATTTACTGATTAGATTTGTTTACAAAATGGATTAATATCGAATGGTAAAATTATTGATAACTAGGAAGGATTAGATAGTTATTTAATTACGACTTGATGTTCAAAAATGAATATATTGAAGCTAGATTTTTCAGTTTGCTCTCGACGAGGAACGATCACTGTTCACTATTTCTTAGGTGGATATTCTTCCACACTATCATTCTTAGTGACTCTGGATCCGTCTACTTTTCAGTAGGAGCATTTATTGCTTACTTATCTATATAAGGAGTTTGGAAAATAGTTGGGCTAGTTGTGTTCCAAGAAACTGATTGAACTTAGAGACGTAATTTCAAAAGAGACTGACTTCAGTAAATAGCATGCTCAATTTAAAGAACATCCATTTAAACAGGAACTATATAAAATATAACGTTTCTGTAAACCATAATTTAAATTTTTCCGTTAAATTTCTTTAAACATGTATAAACATGTAAACTGGGTATGTCTTTATCTGTTTTCATGTGGATCCAAGGAGTCTGAAACCCGACAAATAAATGCGAGAGATGAGGGCCATGGAGTATCATGAAGAATTTCTATTCATCCAACAAGTGTGTTTGTATGAAGAAGTCGTCTGTAATTTTGTTTAAAAAAATTTGACTTCAGCTGTGTGTGCATTTTTTATGTAAAGAAAATGTGACTACTTGTGAGTCATATATATATATATATACCACTAGATAATTGTTTTGCAAGCGGCTTTGACCTAACGGTTTTGATGTGCATATAGTATCACAGAGAGGTCAATTATATTAAAAACGACCTAATAACTTGAGATCTGGAATTCGATGATAATCAGAAATTGATGTTATTCACTTTTCAACAGCTGTGTAGAAAGAGAAGACTGACAAAATAAGAGCGATGCACAATTCGATAAATATTCCCTTCCGGACGATGAAAAAATTACAAATTTATCGAGGACATATTTCCTTCCCACCGGATCTTTATAAATCCACCCGTCTACGTAATGTCCGTTGACCAGATACTATCAACAACATACCATTGTGGGAGAGAACAAATCAACTTTCAATTGAAGAAGAAATTGGGAAAAGACTTTGGATGTGGATAGTACACACATTGAGGAAATAATCAAACAGCATCAAAAGCAAGCGCTTACTTGGGATCATGAAGGTGAAGGGAAAAGTGGGCGATCAAATAATGCACAATGTCGGGAAGTGGAAGCAGACATAAAAAGAATGAATAGGAACTGTAAACATCTGGAAAGGATTTTCGAGAGCGGAATTGGATGGAGAGCACTGGTGAGCGGCTTATTCTTCTCCATGAAGGATAACAGGCGTAAGTAAGTAAGTAAGTTTGATTGGAATTGACTTATTACTCAAGTATAAAATCTATATACTATTTGTATGGAACCAAGATCTAAAGTTAATTGAAAGGAAGTATTTCTTCTATCAACTTATATTTCTTCTAAACATTTGTCTAACAAGTTTTCTATTAAATTTTTACGTTTCATTCAGATTTATTCCCTCATACTTTAATAAAGTATGAGGTGAATATTCATCAAGAGGGGTGGTTGGGACATGTGTTTCATATATCCAATCACTGCCTCCCTCGACAGGTGATATTGTCTGGTGTAAGGCTTGGTTAGAAAACAGCTATGGGTGACAGATTCAATATGTTGCACCAGTTTATACAGTCACTGACAATTGAACTGAGATCTGCTAATGGATATAGACTATTTGATTATAGTCTATGTGGTTATCGTAAATAGTGGTTGGAGACCTTGGGTAACATGGCTCGGAATTGTTTACGATGGTGCGAGTGTGCTTATTCCTTTAGAATTCGAGTCCTAAAATCTCCCTATACCTTTTTTCTCTTTCTATACCTTCCTTCCTACCTTTACTGTTAAGACTTCTATTACTCTAAGCTTCATCTCAAAGTAATTTGCTTTTTTCATGCTGATGGGGTATAGAAACTTGGAGAGATCCGTACAATTATCAAGTTCTATGTTTGATATGACCGACTCAAATAAACCATTTAACTGTACCTATATAAATTCCTGCTGTAATCGACTGATCATGGTAAAGTGGATAAATAACTTATGAACGATGTTATATCGAAAAATCAAATAATTACTGCTAAAAAACGACTCATTGACTCCACTGCTAAATTTGAGAGCTTCTAGTAGAGTCACACTACGCAATAACTAGATTTATTCACTAAAATAACGCTTTGCAACGTAGATATTACTGCTTTCGATAAAAGTAGTAAAACTAACTTCGAAGAATGTTTTTATATTGATCAGTAATCTATGCATTCCACATTATTCAGTAATTTCCTTTCAATATTTTGAAATCAGGTTGTCAAAAGTAAATTCACCATTGAAATTTTTCCCCTGTCTAGCTTCTCTTCATACTGAACAGTTTTCGAAAATTCTGACAAAGCTTGGTCAGTTTAGTGTTACGAAACACAAAGAAATTGCTTAAAATGTTGTTTTTCATATCATTAGACTGACTGAGAAGTTTTAATACTAACACTGAAAAAAGCAAACCACTTACAGATTCTAATATACATAATATGTGTTGGACAAGTTAGTGATTGTCATATGTCAGTAATGCATTGGATAACTTATTGACATTTGAAGAGATGATTACTGGTGATGTAACTTATTCATCAAACACAGATTTCTATACTCAGCTTTGAATCATGATCTCTATGTCAGGGCTGATGATACTACTCAGCAGTTGAGAGCCAACCACATCAATGATTAACTTATCACTCCAGTAATGTTCGTTGGATTCACGTTTGAGTGGAAACACCAAAACTAGTATGCAGAAGCATCCAAAGGATAAACCTTGGGCTTTACTACTAGTAAATACCAAACATCTTAATGTTTTCACACAGTAACTGTAATTCCACCAAATCGAAGCTGATTAAAGAATGATGTTTATTTGGTTAGAAAATTGTCATGTTTTGATGTAACAATCAAGTCTTTTCTTTGCTGGTTAAGAATAACAGAAAATAATGTCATAAACTAATAATATGTACAGTATGGGGTTGTGGAGATTGTTGAATTTCGTTGAAATCATGAACCGACCAATATTAGACCACTTTGAATAACTGGAAGCACTGGATGGCGGCTTCACCCTAGTATGGGACTCCACAGCAGTGCCCACTGCTGAGGATGATAAAGTGTGTAGATTGAACCAAAGGTTACCAGTTTATTTTACAATTGTAGTAAAGCGAGAGCTTATCTGAATCCAAAGTTAACATTAATTTGAATTATATTCCAATAACACTGCCAGTATGTCGCATATTCGAAGCCATAAATAAATCACTGGTGCATCTATTCAACATCATTTCAAATGTGACTCATAAGCTATATTCTATTATGTGTCACACTTTGCTTGAGAATACCTTCAACTGTCTTTAAAAAGCTCATCTAACAATAGTCAGTTAATTCGTTTAACATGTTGTAACCCTTTTAATGCATAGTTCTTCAAATTAAGGAACTGATAGGGATTAGGATAAAGTAACATGTATTCAGAATAGAAAAGAAATGCTATCACTTTTCCTAACGCCTGAAATGTAAAATTAGTATGATTCATGTTAATATTTTCAATGTTTACTAAGTGGGTGATACGTACCACCTTAACTTATTTTCTCGTTTATTTAGTGAATGAATGCTGGACATTAAAGTGTCATTTTTCTTAAAGATTTAATTTCAAGTGTTAGAATTTATTTACAACTGTCTGTCTTGAACATGTCGATGGAGGGTGACGCAAAAAGAACACAAACACTAAACATTTGGACTTGAAATAACACTTTAATCGAAATTACACTCTGATGTACAACATTCACTCAAGAAAGGAATGGAAAAGTGACTGGAAGTTCAGTGTAAAACATACCTAGTGAACATCTAAATCGTTGTGGATAAATTCGGCTAATGTGTTTTTGACTATTCCATACCATTTGCACTTTTGCAGATTAAATAATTTTTTGTGGACAATAAATGTAACACTACTTAGAGGATCTAAATTTATTCTTATTCGTACATATCAATATGTACATGAAGTTATACACTTTACTCATTTAAGTGCTTTTATAAATTAATGTTTATTTTCACAGTAATTTAGTTAGGTAATAATGAGAGGTAGTTTATTAGGACTATGTATAATTATTCTACTATGGTGTGGGTTACTTGTATCCACATAAGTAGTATATGGTGAGGGTCAGGCATAGAATATATTTTGGCAGAAGATCGTTAAGAAAAGAACAAGAAGGAATCGCAACCGGTATGAAAATGCATGAACAATGAGATCAGAGAATATGGACTGATATTTGCAGAAGGAACAGTCAAGATTGAGACAATTGATTGTTATTTTGCAAATTAACTTTTTACTGTATGGTTATCAGATTGTAATTTGTGCTTAAATACATTCGGTTGTCCCCACTCGTGTTCTTGTTCACTACACTACTTATAAAAATTAACCTTTGGGGAAGTGAAATTTCTTTCGATTTACCAAATCTTTCCCCTTTAATCTCAATCTGTTCCATTCTTCTAATAATTAAAATATTTGTATATTAGTTCTCTTTAATTTGTTATCTGAAATGTACTACCCTTCTGTGAAGCTTTCATCTATCATCTAAGATTTCCAAGTAAGAAGGTCACCTGGCCACTTAGTCATTTAGGTAATCTGTATTAACCAACGGATCGATTCATAGTACTTTAATACTGTCCTAATTGTAAGCTTTTGTTTAACTCATTAACCGTCTCAGTCATCTGTTACCCTTCACAAATTACAATAAGTCAAACAAAAATAAACTTGTTGTTCAAATTTGTACTGCAAATGTCCTAGTTATAAGAATAATGAGATTTCTGAGTATAAACACGCAGATTTTCGAGTTCGATTATAATGATAAGAAATAATAATAAGATACTTGACTGAGCCTCTTGGTCTTCTGATTTTGGCAAGAATTTTAACTGGAGAATCGATCGTTTACTGTAAACGGTTGTTGTTTTAGTCAATTCCTTGTCAGTAGGCCCAGGCAAATGTATAGCATCATCATCATTGCATTTTCAATGAAATGGAAAGAAATAAAGCTTTATTACACATTATTTTTTGGTGTTCATTATCATTTGTAATTAATCGTTAATCAGATTAATTTAAGTTATTGTATTGTACAGATGACAATGTTGAATCTCCTCCTTAATTGACAGAGAAAAGACCCATCTCTTTGTTTAGTGATGTGAATTGGAGCATTCAGATTATTTAGAGTAATTTCTAGAAAATCATAATTAATTAGTTGAAGACTTATCTCAGTTAATTTAGCAAAGAATGATTGATTGATTATACTTTTTGATTCTGTATTATTTACACATTTAACCTACTTTTTCTTCCAAGTTATTATCATTTTGTCTCTTCTTATGAAAGTTATGCAGCAGCTATTATTGAAATATCAATATGTGTGTTTCGTCATATTCAAGACTCTTCAATCGGATATACTAGTATTCCAGTTTTATAGCTATATTAACTCTCATTCCAAACGCGTAGAGCGTATACACGACCCCTCACACGGTAATCGAACCCAGAACCATCGATCTTGAGCGTACACTTAGCCTCTAGACCACTGAGTACAACATTGATCAGTTCATGATCTCAATAAAAATTCAATAATCTCCACAACTCTATACTTGTAATTATCGTGTGCCCAGTAGTGACTAGCTTCGCGAGATAATTCTAGGAGTTCTAGCGAGAAGCCGTGATCAATGAAGTTCAACTCTGTAGGGTAAGAAGCAGTTACCCACCGAAGATAATGGGAGATAGTCGCACAATATCATGAATTAATTGAAGACATTATCACCATTGAATCCTGGTTTAGTGGTTTAGAGAGGTAACAGCATTACGTTATTCTATATAAAAAAAGATGTAGAAAAACAGCTTATTATACAGTAACAATAATGCTATAACATTAGGAATTCCTACCAATTATTTGATTTGTACATTTAGTTTGGTCAATGATTATTTCTAAATCTCTTAAAAATGAAATTCTTCAATCTTTAACCAGTAGTACCATCAATATTGCTATTTCAAATAAGTAACTCTAATTAAAACTGGTTGTAGATAATTTATAATTAATTGCAAATGTGAACTCTATTGTATATATATAACTTTTATGCCTGAGAGTTCGCTTCTGTTAGATCTGGCATGTGTCTTTCGACCTCATTTTGTACATATCAGCTGTGCTGGGTCATCACTTTTACTACTTGTACTATATTATCGGGAACTACTGCAATTCCCACGATAAAAAGTAAGGACATGAAAGGTTAGTTAAATGAAGATTAATTAACTCTCCAAAAACACGTTCTCAAACAGATTCAAATATCATGTCCAAAATCATGTCATCATTAGACCAAAATACGCTCATTAATATACAAATTTTTACATACAATAATATCACGTAGGGAAAAATACGTAAAGTTACTGTAAAAACACATACTGTATGTAGTTCACCTAAATTGATACAAAAAATATAAATGTCACATTCAATGAAAGTTCATATTTGTCATGTTAAACGAATTTTATACTGAACAGTTCTAGGAAAATATTGACCTCAAAACGTTACACTGAACGAAGTTTACACCTATGACCCTAGCCGGGAAAAAATATTGACATATATAATCCCTTTTTTTTATCCCATCATATTAATAACTCATGTTGATTTATAGAATAGATGGTTTGTGGTTAACAGTATGATCTAAGTAAGATATTGCACTCGATATAAAATTTATCGACTGCATCAATTTATATGTCAGTGTTTTTGTTAGTATTAATACCTAAAAAGACTGACTTTCATCTCAAGCTCTCAAACTATTATTCATTAACATCAACATTGGAATCCAAATACGTCCAACCAATGAATAAAATCCAGAATCCTCATTTTGTTCTATTTGGGACTGACTAGCCAGAATTAACTGCATCCAAGAGATGATGTTCATCCTGGTATATGAATTTAGTAACGTTTACTTCAAATGTCATCGCGTTATTTACTTAACCACTAAGCTCAACACAATCCCGCTTGATGGTGAAACTATGGAAGAGGTGGAAACATTCACGTACCTGGGAAGCATCATTGATGATGAACAAGGAGGATCGAATGCAGATGTAAAGGCGAGAATTGGCAAAGCAAGGGCAGCATTTCTACAATTGAAGAACATATAAAACTCAAAACAACTGTCAACTAACTTCAAAGTGAGAATCTCCAATACGAACGTCAAGACAGCTCTACTGTACGAGCTGAAACATGGAGATATACTACATCCATCGTCAAGAAAGTACAAGTATTTATAAACAGTTGTCTACACAAAATACTTAACGTTCAGTGGCCGGATACTATCAGCAACAGACTTTTATGGGAGAGGACAAATCAGCTTCCAACTGAAGAGGAAATTAGCAAATAACTTTGGAAATGGATAGGACATACATTGAGGAAATCACCAAATTGCATCACGAGGCAATCAGCAACTTGGAATCATGAAGGGAAGCGGAAAAGAGGAAAGCCAAAGAACACATTACGCCGGGAAATAGAAGTAGATATGAAAAGGATGAATGTTAACTGGAAAGAACTGGAAAGGATTTCCCAGGACAGAGTTGGATGGAGAATGCTGGTGGGCGGCCTATACTCCTCCACGAGGGGTAACAGGTGTAAGTAAGTAAAAAAAGCTCAGATGTCCACTAGCTTGCACAATCTAGTAAATTGTAACTGTATATATATATATATATATATATATATATATATATATATATGCTTACTTTCTGTTCATTTTGTCAATTCATTCTGTTCATTTATAATTGTCATTAAATATAATTTAATAATTATGTGTTTTTAAATGATGATTAGAGTCCAGTGATTCATTCCAAATTCATATTGGCTGTATATTATGTATATAGTTCAAATAGAACAATTAATCAACCAAATAGATTATAAATACCCACCGTTATTAAAGTTAATTAATTCATGTTTATTTAAGTACTATATCTAGGAATATAGAAAAGATCATGTTTTCAAATCTATATAGACTAGTTGTTTATATTCTTATTTTTACCTTGTTTTAGGATAATCGGTTTTACGAGTAATAACAAGGATCATAAATTTTATTTTATGTATAATGATAATCCACCTTCTTTGTCTTCTTCATAGTAGTAGTATCTTTCTTTCATGAATTAGTTAGAAGAATAGACAAATATTAGACTAGAGTATGATATTCATTTTATATGAATGCAACGTTCGAAAGTACTGTTGTATAGGTTGCTCATATCCATATAAGTAGTATATGACGATGATCAAGCAGAGGATGTATTTCATTAGAAGATCGATACGGAAAGAATAGAAACTGAAAGAAATTGGTATGAAAATGCATGAAAAATAATATGTATAGAAGGAATGGTCAAGAATGAGACAATTGATTAATAGTTTGCAAATTAACTATTTACTGTATGAATTCATTTAGTATTGTTTGTTCGAATCTTCCCATTGATATTTTAGGACTACAACTGGTCATTATCTAATTGGCATATGTGCATACTGTCTCGACATAGCCTAAATTCACAAGCATTATAAGCGAAGATGAATAGTGGCTAGCAGTGGAATCCAGGACACGAAAGGTACTGGGTTCGAGTCCAAGAGTGAACATTAACTCTGAGATGCAGGTACATTCAGCTGATGAGTCCCAAATAGGGCGAAACGCTCGTCCTGAATTCCACTGCTGGCCACTATCCATCTTTGCTTACAATATTTACTGTATGGTTGCCAGATTTTAGTAAGATAGTCTCTAATTTTATACCTGTAAACATTCAATTGTCCCCACCGTGTTCTGTTCACTACAGTACTAATTATCTATTTTTTTAAATTAATGAACGGTTTATATGAACTGTTCACTTCGGTAATAAGCTTCATTATGGAGTAATTTTACCAGTAATGGGTTGTGGAGATTACTGAGTTTCATTGGGACTCTTTAACAGTGAATATCCTCGACCCTGAACTCAAGAGTCAAACTCAGGACCTTTGATCTCGCATACGAACACTTAAACACCGTGTTCTAATTCTAAAATTAATTTTAAATTGATTAAAAAATTATTTGTTTGATAAAAAAACTACTAAAATTTATTTAACATATGAAACGTTTAAACATAAATAAATGAAAGTCAGGAGTACAACAACTACGTTATTTTTAAGCAAAGATGGATAGTGGCTAGTAGCGGAATTCAGGATGCGCGTTTCGTCCCATTTCAGTCTAGTCAGCTGGATGTACCTGCATTACATTATTTTTGGTTGAACTAAGATTGATTTCGTAAAATTTCCAAGTATCTATCTTCAACTTATTATTAAATCTTACTGATATTAAATTAAGTGGCATTAATCAATAAGTGGGTAAAAGTAAGTATCATTCAGTATTCCCACTGTTAACGCAAACCCGTGTATTGAGAAGTCGATTCAAACTATCATGCATTTTAATGTAATACTATATGACTGATGTTAACTGCTAGGTGCACATGGATTGTATGAGTAATTTTTTAGAAATATATTTAATCATGTTTAATCATGTCAAGAATGTCACAGTTTTCCATGAATGAGTTAGCAATATATTGAGAATTGACTGAAATCCAAAATATTGTCTATTGAACCTTGTTTCAACAACACTTTAAATTTCTATGTTCAAGTTCATTTAGAGTCATAGATGCAAAATTTCTAATATCCCTAAACTAAGGCTAAACGTCTACGTAGTTAACCCAAATTTTCAATGACTTGGTAATAAATATTAGTTATTGAAGAAATCCACTTCAAACAAAATTAACTTTATTTATCCTGAAATAAATAGTAAGACACTTATTCTATCGGTTAGTGCTCCGGCGCGAAACTGGTAGGTCCTGGGTTCGAATCCCGTGAGTGCGGGATCGTGGATGCACACTGCTGAGGAGTCCCATAATAGGACGAGTTGGCCGTTCAGTGCTTCCAGGTTTTCCGTAATGGTCTAGCTTCAATTGAATCATGATTTCAACTATGAAAATTAAAAAAGTTTCTAAGAAAAGTTACGGATTTGAAAAAGTTAAGTGCATTCTCACAATGATATTTCTTAAAACGTTTATCACTCATAACGACCATTACTCTTACTTCTACAACTACTATAATCCTATTATTGTATTCTGTTGTTAAAAAACCATTAATGTTTAAGTGACCTGGAAGACTAATGGAATTTATCTCAAGTTATTCAATGCATGAATATATTTTATCACATAAAGTACAAACTATGTAAATCTAAAATTGATAATGAAAAGAATGTCATCTAGTGGTATAGTGAATGAGAACACAAGTGGGGACATTCAAATGTATTTGAATAAACAAATTACAGAATTTCTTAGTAAAATCTGTGAACCACACAGTAAATAGTTCATTTGTAAAATGTCAATCAATCATGTCAGACTTGATTGTTCCTTCGTTTCCACACCAATCATTCTTTGTTCTCATCCTCTTTTCTTCGATCTCCTTAACCTACTGAAGCCAGGTATTTCACTATCGATTAATGATACATACTACTTAAATCTATCAACATCAGTAGCATTTATCACACTGGAATCATAAACAGATTTTATTAACAAGTTTCATTAGTGATTATTCATGCTTACATTAGTAAATACTAACTGTTTCTAAGATTTCAATGAAGTTGTAGACTATTTTCAAAGAAAAAAACAACAACCCAACTTTATAATAAATCTTAAAAGTAGATTAGAATGCAAAGTGTTTTTAAAATCTGATACCATGAAATTGCTGAACTCAAAATAAGTTGATCTTTTCTAAGTTTAAAAGTTCGTCTAACAGTGTCACAGTAAATGAAATTGTATATGGCTACAAATTGATGAGATTTCGGTTGGTGAATGTCTATCAAATTCAGTAAGTACTTTTCTTTTGATTCGGGATCTATCAGCTGGATGTGACTGTGTTCCACTGTTATTATTAAATTAACAGCCTAGTGAAAAATACATTAACTTTGAAGACGATGACCAGTGGATTCGTGTCTTAGAATGAATACAGTGTTGTTAACAAAACACCGGTTGGGGACAATTGAATGTATTTAGACCCAAATTACAAAATATCTCACTCAATTCTGATAACCATAGAATGAACAGTTAATTTGCAAAACAACAATCAATTGTCTCACTCTCCACTGTTCCTTCTGTAAATATTAATTCATCTTCTCTAATTTCATTGTTTGTTCATTTTCCTACCAATTGCGCTTCATTTCAGTTCTTTCCATATCGGTCTTCTGCCAAAATACATTCTATGTCTAATCATCACCATATACTACTTATATGGATATAAGTAGACCATACCACAACGGGATACAGGAACAACCAGATGATAAACTGAAGATTCAATGAAAGAAACACTGTTGGTTACACGAATGAATACTATCCAAAACATAATATTTACATTAATCTTTAACTAATAGAAAGGTCATATTTAAGCAGAATATACTTGAAACCAAACTTCATAACTGTTTTTTTTTCTATTGTTTACACGTAATATAACAATGTCTATCAGTTTCTATGATAAAACAATACAATGATTCTCTACTTAATCTTGACATATATACAATACATACTTATCTATTAATAATAATCATTTGTTAAGTGTATCATGTATAAACATGTTTAAATAAGGTTTCTAGTTGATTCATTCACTGTTTCATGTAACCTTTAAAAAAAAGAAAGAATAAGTATTCTATTCCTCTGTTGTTTTTGTGAGTTAATTTGACATTTCCAATTGTGTGCCAAACTTTTGTGTGGAACTTAACTTATATTACAGTAATCAATAATGATTAAGTTTAAGTATTGTGTTGTTAGATTTTCTCTTACATGAATTATACCTAAACTATAATAGGTATAGAGAAGATTAGAATAGAGAGCCAATTTGGAAAAAATAAACTGGTACGAAAAACTCTGGTATTGATTTTAATGTTACATTCTTGTCAATTCAAAAAGAAAATATTATAATGTTACGTTTAACTGTTGATAGATTTATGTTGAATGAAGTAAATGGTTGTTAGGAGAGTATGAAAAGAAGTGTACGTGTATACGTAGGAGCCTGAAAGAGAGAGAGAGAGTAATATGGGAAAATTTGAGTTGACTATTCATTTAACATACATAATTTACTTGCACTACACTAAATAAGTAACTGGCAACAATTAGCAGTAAGCAACAATCAGATCAAAGTAGTCTGAAACTCTAATGTAAAAACAAATAACAATACTGTTTAGAATACGTTGCAAAGAAATTAAGTTCACTGTATTTCAAGACTTCATATATACGATGATAATAATAAATGAAGACTGAAATGTCTGAGTAAACTGAATGGTTATTATCAGAAGAGGTTTTGTGGAGATTTAGTTGCTCAACTTCGTGGAGTTAGACATAAACACCATCGGATGCCGACTCAATGGTTTATCGATTAAGTGCTCTGGCACGAGACTGGTAGGTCGTGGGTTCGAAACTGGCGAGGCGAGGTCGTGGATGCGCACTGCCGTTGAGGAGTCCACAATAGAACGAAACGGCCGTCCAGTGCTTCCAGGTTTTCCATTGTAATCAAGCTTCAATCGACTCACGCTTGCAACCATGAAAACTGATTGGTTGTTGAGAAGGGCAAACAAATATGGTGTAATGTGCAAATCAGCTTAGTAAATGTTTGCTCTGAATTATTATCATGACTAGTTAAGTGATTCGTATTAATTTGTAAAAAAGAGGATTTTATATCAAGATTAAATTAGATTTTATATCCCTGTTCATATAACTGTCCATTTAAATACTGAATAGCCGGTCATCTGTTTTATTCATTAATAGTATGACTAGGAGAATAAAACACTTATATTATCTGTATTAATTAAATGTTTCGTTGGTTTGATGATGGGTAAATAAAAATCACGGCAATATGCTTGAAGAGGAGAATATCCACAAGGTTTTTATTGTTCAATAAGTGTTCATAGAAGAAATGGATTATGGCTAGCAGCGGAAATCAGGATGTTTGTATTTTTCTAATTGGCAATCATCAGCTTGATGTATCTGTATCATCGAGTTGATGTTCACACCCTTACAAATTCGGTTCAATTCATATCTATTGCACAAGCTAACAGTTACCTGAACTCAGTAGCTAAGTGGATAGCGCATTAGGCGTTTGAGACAAAAGCTATTTCGGCTAGCTCCGACCACCAAATTAAGGTTTAATTTATAAATTCAAATAAGTCCCATGAACACATATAAACTTCAAAAATACATTAGCTCCCTGATAAATTTATTCCTGAATAAAATAATACAGTAATAATATTAAGTGATCTAGTCTATTACCTTGACAAGCAAGTACAGTACAACATGATCTGACATGTTAATAAATAATAACACGAAATAGTAAACTACGAAACAGAGGAAGAGAGAGGGAGGTAACTGACAAGTAAATAAACCAAAAAACTTACTTCCATTGTTACCGACAATATGAAGATCAAAACAAGTTACGTAATACATGACAGTATCATGTTGACTAGTCATTTGCATATCATTAAAGATTACAGATATATATTACATAATCGTGCTGATTAATAAAGCCAAGTCTTTTTTAATGGTATATTTAAGTATTTATTTATAGAAGTATTATTGTTGGAACTATGTAAAAGATAAACTATCTACCAACTACTGTTACACAATGAAACAATAATCTACAGCAAGTTTACTTCAAAAACTGTACAATTATTTGAAAACTTCGAATTGTTAATCTATAAACTAATGTTTACACTTATCAGATTCAAAAGGGAGTTTTGTGGAGATTTTAGTAATTTTATATAGTTGAGATCATGAGTCAATTGAAGCTAGATCACCATGGAAAATCTGGAAGTACTGGACGGCCGTTCTAGTGAGAAGCATTAACTAGTGGGGTTCAACCAGGTCTGTTGGGAGATATCAACTCACTGAAGACATTGGTGAATGGTTACTCAATTTCGTGGATTGGTTGAAGTTACACATTAACACCGTTGGATGCCGGTCGGCTCATTAGTCTAGCGGTTAAGATCTCGCATGCAAGACTGATCGGTTCTGGGTTCGAATCTCATTAGGCGAGATCGTGGATTCGCACTGATGAGGCGTCCCACAATAGGACGAGTTGGCCGTCCAGTTCTTTCAGGTTTTCCATAGTGGTCTAGCTTCAATTGACTTATCAGATTGCTAATCGCATAAGTTATACTCTGAATACTGATTATTAAATTTTGATTTGTTGTTTATTAGATAATTATTAGGAAAGTTTATGGAATGTGAGAAACATGTGTAACAAACAAGTTAGACATAATACTTTTATGAGTATAATTAGTCGATAAAACATGATAGAACAAGTGTTGAATACTGTGAACGATAAGCAAGAGTTACGAGTGGCAAAATATCTCATATAATAATAACAATGTAAAGCATAACGACGTCAGACCATCTGTGAAGAAAGATATCTTTTTTAAAGAGAATACTACTGGGTTCAAATCCCAGTGTAAACATCAAATTCAGGATGCAGGTACATCCAGATGACGAGTTCCATATGGGAAGAAATGCCCGTCATGAATTGCATTGTTAACCACCTTACAATTGTTCTATATCTAACAAACTTTTTTCATAACAGAAGACTTCTGTTTGAGTTTGTAAGCAAATAAAGTTTCTTAGTTATAAAATATATTTGATATTGCAGACCCCCACCTCGTTTCACCCACACCACAGTCGAAACTTTTGTCCAAAAACCACTTGTTAGCATTACCAAATCTTAAGCGAAACGATGACGTAATGATTTTGCTGTCAGATAAAGGTCATGATGTTGTTCTGATCAACACAACAGATTATGTCTCTCAGATGGAGCCCGTTTTAAGCTACCATATAAGATTCAAATTAGACAAAGGCAACAAGGATTTAATTAATTCAACGGGTAAAAGAAGTACGAATGTATTCATGGATTTCCTGAAGATGATGATTGATTATTCCACTTGTAATAACCAACGACCTCATGAATCCCGTTTACTCACATCTATGGTTTACCAAAGATACATAAACAAGATGTTTCGCTTAGATCTATTCTGTCAATTTATCTTATCACAAAGTTACACTCTGACTAGCAGACAAGTTGTAACCAATCCGTCAACGATTAGGCACATATACATTAAAAGATTAATTTGAATTTAACAACAGTATGAACCATATAAATATTGCTGGTAAGTTTATGGTTTCCTTTGATGTAACATGATTGTTTACCAAAATACCATATCTTGAAATCATAGACATAATTGCCAGCATTCCGACATCCTACCTATACCAGTATTAGAACTCAAGCGGTTGTTAATCTTGTGTACAAAAGATGTTCAGTTTCACTTTACTAATGTCATATACCGATAAACTGATCGTATAGCAATGGAAAGTCCGTTACGTCTTGTCTTAGCAAATGTTTTCGTGGTTAATCTCCGAAGAACCAAGCT
Organism: Schistosoma rodhaini; assembly: GCA_944470415.2. Lineage (NCBI taxonomy): Eukaryota > Metazoa > Platyhelminthes > Trematoda > Strigeidida > Schistosomatidae > Schistosoma > Schistosoma rodhaini. The sequence continues at coordinate 37,509,804 of OX104038.1, forward strand.
TAAGAGAGCAATGGATGAAACGACGCTTTATTCGAGGTGTGTTGATGACACCATCGTCATATGTAATAGTCAACAACACGCAACACGTATGCTGAAACTTTTCTACGAATTCCATAAAAATATTTAGTTTATTATGGAATATGAAAATAAAAACAAGTTCCATTTCCTTGATATCACAATAAAACGAAGGAAGGATGGCACAGTCCAACGTTTAGTTAATAGAAGAGACACACTGATTTAAACACTATTTCACAGAACGTAAAGAAAACGTACGGTCTGTACACTAAGAGAGGAACTAATAAATGTGGAAAGACGTTTAAGTAACAACGGATACCCCCAGAAGTTTATTCAGAAATCCGGAAAACATATAGATAAAGAACTCGAAGAAACTACAGTAAAAAGACCTATTTTTACTTGATGTTGCAGGGTCAATCATCATAATGTTAAAACTGAATCAACAACAACAACATATCCTGCAGCTAAACTGATTGTCTTGTACAAAACAACATGTTCTTTTACACTATCAAAGATCGATAGGTATCCCTTTCCGTTACCACGTATTGTGCATACAAATTCACATGTAAAGTAGAAGCATTCAATAATCCAATCTCAAGACATCTCCTTGATACAGGACATGAAGTGGATACACTGAAGTCTTTCAAGGTGATTAGTAAACAGTCGAATTCCAATCTTGTGAAATTTGACAAAGCTATAGCGATTAAATATTTAAAACCACACCTATATGTTCAAAAAGAAACTTTAATAAATCTTTCTTTGCCCTGGTAAAATTAGATCCTATTTGTTGCATCATTCATTATTTTAACTTTTTTTGAAGTTTTGATTGTAGGCAAAAAATAACTAGACTGTTATCGTAAACATCATGTGTGAAAATGAATACCATGAATTTAGTTTATTACTTATTACAAGACGAAACGATATACTGACAACTTTGAAATCTGAGAAAGATTAGTCTTCTGAGCAAAAATGGATGGTGGCTAGCAGTGGAATCCAGGAAGGGCGTTTCGTCCTATTTGGGACTCGTCAGCCTGATGTGCCTGCATTGAGGCAATCCGCGCAGAATCCACATATGTCAATAACAGACTGATGAATCGCAGTCCTAAACATTAATGGAAAAATTCAAACAAACAATACCAAATAAATATTATATTTCATTTCGTAAATATTCTATTAACTTACCCGTTGTAAAGATGAACTTAACTGTACCACTTACTAATGATACTACTTTCATTAGGCGGGGTTAACTAGATAAGAGAAGAGGGTAAAACTTACTTTCATGTTATAATTGAAGGTGATGACCTTAATGAGAAATCTAAATATTCTCGATGAGGTCGTAAGTGAACATTTTTAAAGAGCCTCAAACTAGAATGAAACAAGTATCTAATGCTTTCACCAAATGAAATCAGTCTATAACTAAAACCTTGTGAAAAGCAATTACAGGTGTTAGAGATTAACACATTAGAAAAAAATGTTCTCCAAAACAAAAAACTCATAACGAGTTAAGGATTCGTATGTTTCACTTTTTGTCACATCTCAAGTATGCTGGCTAGTGATGCACTTCGATTGATCAAACTGAACTAAAGTTATAACCTGTAATGTCGGTTGCTATGTTAAACTCATATACATTTTATTCTAGCTTCTGGACAAGCCAATTCACCTATCCATCATGAGCCAAGTTTTGACCTTGTTAATTATTCACTTATGAACCCTGACTATTTTTTGCACTTCTTATTCTATTTATCACATGTCTTTCATTCATTTTTATCTGACTATAAATATTGATTAACCCTTGGTTAAAGTGAGTTGGCTTATCCGCCATCTCCAATGTGCATCATTTGTTAATAATAAAATTTTAGTGGCCACTTCTCTTTGCCTTCTGATTTTTATTCACCGTTAAGATTTGTATTATAACGGTAATCGAGGTGCATGATTAACGAAGCGCGGCACTATAAACCTGTAACTTAGTATCTAAAAGTCTAAAGTCTTGATCATTTGATCATTCCCTATTTAGTTTTTATAATTTTGAGGTTGTGATCTCATTATATACACAGATTGCCGGATAAAATGCGGGTATGATAAATACCAATAACAGTTTATTAAATGAATAACAGTAGTTATGATTTGTAAAGGTGTTAACTTATAATGACAGCAATTTAACAACAGGCTTGAGAAATACATCCAGTGGCATAATTTATGTCACTCATACAGCGTTATTATTAAGGTCATCTGTCAAATTTAAAATGGTGGCTATTTGAATTTATATTAGTAGTGGTATACTTTTACTTGGTAGGACTATAAATAAAATATGAATATTTTAAAGGGCATCTTTGATTCTTGGACGGAATTGTATGCTTCAGAAATGTGATTAAAAGTTATTAATCTTGAACAACAATAATAAGGTAAATAGAGACATATGGCACATACCCTTGTTATTGACAGAAAATGATGCCTAATAGCTTGATTAAAGTCTATACTGTATGAAAGCAATCGATTACTACAGTCACACCATTTTGTAATTGATTAGGTCGGTATGTATAAAAAAGAATAACTATGTGTACAGTTTGCCTTCAATTTTCTAGGAACAGAATTGGACCACTTATCAAATTCGATTAGTAGAAAAAAACTCCATCAAACTTCAAGTTGTGCACTGAATGACATTTTAACATGCAAATTCATGGATTTAAATACCTAATTTTCTGGATTCGTTAACTAGCCATACATTCAGGTTTAAACTTGTGATCTGAGAAGGCTACTTACAATATACCACTAGTATAGTAAAGTTATGATGAAGATATTCTCAGTTTTTGATTGAAATTAAAATTTAATCTAATTTAGACAATCGGTGAAAACACTGGACTCGTCCTATTGTGGGATTCCTCAGCAGTACACATCCAAAACCTTCCTACCGGTATTCGAACTCAAGAGCTTCACTCCCTTGCGCGAACACCCAACCTCAAAACTATTGAGCTGGGATCCAGTGGTTCACGAGTTTACCCTCAATCAACCCACGATGCTGAGCGGTTATTCTCTAGTCTTCATCAGGAACCATCCTAATACTTGACATAGTTTAGCTCCACTGATGACGACTTCTTAATAAAACTCTGGAAATTTCCCCTCGAAGTTAATAACTAGTAAGGTCATTATAATTGCCAGTATGAGGTTTTGGAGACTGTTGAAGTCATGAACCAAGTGTTTATTTGGCATTGGATAAAATATTTTTATTGGTTATTACACGAGTAATGTTATATTCTTAAATATGACCAATTTTGTGAATGTGATTATACTAAGAGCCAATAAACTGGTTTTCGTTTGTAATATCTATTTAATCAATAGACCCATCACCATGTCGAAATAACAATCTTCTGAGGTTGTCTACAGATCAGTTTAGAGAGATGTAGTTTATTGATATACTTATCAAGCGAATGCTTGTGTAATTTCGATATTAGATATTTTAACTGAATAGAAGTTAGAACAATCGTATCGCAAAATTTTTAAACAGTTTAATAAAGTAAAAATGAACAAACCACTAATTAGCCTATTTGGAAATATAAAAACATTTTATTTAGACCTGTACTTACTTACTTACACCTGTTATCCCTCATGGAGAAGAATAAGCCGCTCACCAGCATTCTCCATCCAATTCCGCCCTGGACAATCTTTTCCAGTTGTTTATAGTTGCTATTTATCCTTTTCATGTCTGCTTCCACTTCCCCACATGGTATGTTATTTGATCGTCCACTTTTCCGTTTCGCTTCGTGACTCTAAGTAAGCGCTTGCTTCGTGATGCTGTTTGATTATTTCCTCAACGTGTGTTCTATCCACACCCAACGTCTTTTCCTAATTTCCTCTTCACCTGGAAATCGGTTTGTTCTCTCCCACAGTAGGCTATCGATGATAACATTTGGTCAACGAACACTGGGTATGCGCTGCGTAGACAACTGTTTATAAATACTTGTATTTGTTTGATGATGGTTGAAGTAGTTTTTGACGTTTCAGCCCCATACAAGGACTATCTCGACGTTCGTATTGAAGATTCTGACTTTGATATCGGTTGAAAGTTATTTTGAGTTCCAAATGTTCTTCAATTGTAGGAGTGAAGCCCTTGCCCAACCATCCTCCTTTATCCGGGCTTGGGACTGGCAGTAACTTCAGAAGAGCTACAGGTGGAGTTTAGAACTGAACACGTTATAATATACTATGCACACTATTCGTCAGAATTAATGAAATGTGTAAATTTAAGAAAAATTTTGAAGCCAACCTCATTGATATAGTTTTTATTTAACTAGTATTGACTATACAGTTATTTCTTTCTTTCAGTAATTCTTTTATTCAACATTGTCTGTGAAACAACACTATGTGTTCTTCTTCAACCAATATGTGTTTATTCAGTCGATATCTTCAATCATCACTTTACATCCGAAGATAGTGAAGTCACTTGGACTGGTGGTCAAGTTATAACTTGATCAATAGAATTAAATTCGTACAAAGAGGTATTTGACATGCATGACATTGGTCTTTACTCAATGATCAATCAATTGTAAATTGTTAGTGGGAATTCAGAAGCTTCCACTGGAACTATAAATCCATTCCATTATTTCTTCAACTAAATTTTATCGAATTCATTAAAGTCATTGTTCGCTAAAACTGAATCGTATGATTAGTTTTAAACAGTACATGGAAAAATTCGCCAGATCATACTATACACTATTTGGCAACTAATAAGATTTCTTGGGTTTATGTTTTGTATTAACAGCCATTCATTAACAATGTTTATTTAGCAAATTGCTTTCCACGGAAAGAGATTTGAAATTGTGGTGTTCAGAATCATAGTTGTAACTATTGACACTAAGCTACTAAAGTTATTTTATGAAGTTATAATTTTGAGGTAATATGTAGTATCAGTAGCTGACAATAATTACATGTGTAAGTTTGCACTATCTCATAAACATTTCATCCGCTTACCTGTGTTTAGGCAATACACTTTTATAATGAGACTTGGACACTTCAAAACAATATGGAATCTTCAGAAAATAATACTATTGAAAATTGAACACAATCAAACTCCTCGGTTAAAATTTTAACTTACTACAGTTGGCTTCTGTTGAACTCCAAGATACGAAGTGATAATCTAAAATATTTAAGTATTTAAACGAATGACGAATCGTTCAGTTGTTTATTCAAGGTATTCTCCAATCGATCTTCCATTTTAAGATTGTACACAATCTCTTTAAAGATCAAAATTAGTTGATAAGATTTGGAAAAAACTGGGACTCAGAACGTTAACAAACAGGTTAAATTTATCATTTACTCAGGTTCTTGGTAAAGGTTTGTACAATTTAAAAATAGTTTTTTCATTCGAGTTGATTTAGTCCGAACGATTATCTCAAACCCAGAAACACTGGAACGTTGTCTCCTTCTAATATAGAACTATTTATGACCATTCACCAGTAGCACAGGGTCAAGTCTGGGACGTATAGGTCTTTATGCAAGTAAAATAATTCCAGACGATTGAATCAAAATCCAATAGTCTGATTTTTTGACTTCCGTCAATCTACTATAACTTCAATCAATTATTATAGGCTACTATCTAACTCCAAGCGCAATCAATTCCACAAATCATAACTTCCTGACAGAAATTCGAAGAACCCACCTTGCAGTAAGTCAGTAGGGAACACATGGTTATTGAATCCTTAGATCATCTGATGGAGATTTTTATATTTTTAGGTATTCTTCTTATTCAGCGAATTCTAAAGTATAGAAGTGAGTAGTAGTTTATCATATGGTTTCAAAGTTAATAAAGTATACCATTAAAGTTCAACAACATAATACATTTATAAATTATACTTAAAACTGATTTAAAATACAAGCAGTTTCATTCAGAACTGACCAGTCAACCGAATAATATCACCCTAAGAAAATAAATCAGTATGAAGCATTGTGTTCTATGAAGCATTCGAATTATATTTTACACTATACGAAGCCTAAATATCACGATTTGGTTTTGGATACTATGGTTGATGTATATTTTTGTGGCGTCAAAATCATGGAGATTATTACAGAGATTCATAATTTTCTCATTCATACCATTAACTGAATTTATTTAAATAGCTTTGAAAACCAGGTTATTTTGAACATATGTTTTAACCTGGAATGGAACTTCTTAACAGTACACATTCACAACTCAATCAGATACCGAATACATTACTTTATAGCCTCATATCGAGGGTGCTAACTTTGAACCGTTGAATTGGCATTCAGTGGAATGAATTTCCAACGGAATGGTCTGAAAGTAGAATTTTTGATGTGAAACCTAAAGGTTCAGGGTTCGAGCCCTGTAAACCTATCGGTCTTCACTATTGATGAATTTCACGTTGAGATTTTCAATAATTCTTCAGTTGAATTAAGTTTTTATGATTAATAAACTTCAGATTTAACGATCTCTATAAACTTTTTAACAGATATCCACTAAGAGTTAGGAAGGATTAAACAGCTATTTCATCACAATATGACGCTACTTGGTAATGCTCATCCGCGATCCAACAAGAGATAGGAGCTGAAATCTTCAGTCCCGGATGTGAGAGCCTAACTTCCAGACCGTATAAATATATTTCTATGTTTCAGTGATAAATAATTTTCTATTAAAAGATTATTTATACAAATGATTCACATAACATTGTTTGTTTGAATCTTTCCATTGATGTTTAGGACTACAACTGGTCAGTCTCTAATTGGCATATATCTATACTGTGCGTATTGCCTCGATATAGCCTTAATTCACAAGCATTATAAGAAAAGATGGATAGTGGCTAGCAGTGGAATCTTGGACGCGCATTTCGTCCTATTTAGGACTCTTAGACCAAATGCATCTGCATCTCAGAGTTGATATTCACTCTGGGGCTTGAATCCAATATCTTTCGCTTCAAACGTCATGGTGTTATCCACTTAGCTACTGAGTTCTGATTGCCACTTTCTTGTGCAATAGGTTAAAAAAATCTATTCATAGAAAATAATATGATGAATAATCATTTTCTTTATTTCATAGTAACTAGATCATGATTCATATTAACTCCTTAACATAAATAATAATAATGTTAATACATTAATTATAACATTCAATTTTCAATAATAGAAGAAATATAAAGGGTAGTTTCCATATGATTTTCCATAATCATAGAAAGGTTACTTGTGTATTTTCATCATCATTGAATATCCTTTCAATAGTTACTAAATAAAGTTAAAAACTAGTTCGATTCATTATGAAAATAGGGAGGGGTGGTGGTGTGGGCGGCGGAAAATACAATAAAAAAACAAACAAAACAAACAGAATAACCAACTTATGATGGTATAATAGAATGCCACATCACATGTATTTTTGATGGATTTTTAATTATTTCTTCCCATTGTTTTATACCAGTTGTTTGTGATGAATCTAATCCAATATGAATAGTACCTATAATTTGTTTCATATATAAACGATTTATATGTCTTAATTGACATATAATATGATATTTTTCAATTGGATTATTATAAGTAGTATTATGAGTAGTATGCTCATTAATATTTTTTAAAGGGATAATAATTTTTTGATTAAAATATGGATTAATTAATTCTTTACGTTTATTAGTTTTTTGTCGATATAAAATTTGTTTTTTTTGTTTTAATATAATCAATATATCTAATTTATTTTGTTTTGATTTAGATAAATAATTATCTAAATTTAATTGTCTACATTCATAGATACATATATCAATATGAGGTAGATTATTATTTGGATAATAACCAATACCAATACATAATTCACCAAGACCAAATTTATAACTGGTACCAGCTGTTAACCAACCTGTTCTTTCTATAATATTCCCAGCATATTCATCATGATTTATATCTTTAAGATGTACTTCTAATTTACCAATACTTATATCTTGACATATATTATCATGAGCAAATACTTCAAATATAATAACAACATAATTAAGATCTTGTTCTTCTATATCATATATAAAGAGTTTTTTCCATACTGGACGATTTGTATTAGATATTATATTAGTTCTTTCTTGTTTACCAATAATACGTAAATTATTATGATTATCTAATTTAGTTAATGTAATTGTACTATATGGATCTAATGTATCACAACTAATTGGTCCAATTATATTATTTGCTTGTAATATACCAATTTTTAATTGTTTATGATCTATATTATATTCTAATGAATATTCAAATGATCCATATTTATATTGTTCAATATTATGTACTAGACCAGGTATTTCATCTACATATATACCTTTTGGACGTTTACGTAATACTTTTGGTACATATTTACGTCTTATACAAGTACGTACACATAACAGAATGATAATAATAAATAATAAACATGAAATACATACACATATAAATAAAAATACAGCTAATGGTTTATTAATGACATGAAAAGATTTAGTTAAGTCTATAATAAATGGATTTGTTTCAAATTCAGATGAATTCGATGTAATATTTGTTATAGGATCAGTATTATTTAAAGGAATCATAGTACTGGTCATTTCTATACTAGTCATATTTCCAATATGAATAGATTAATGAGAATCAGTTGATCAATTATCCATCAATCCGATGGTTAAGGTAATCCAAGTTAGAAAGAAAAGAAGAAGTATTGAATTAGTTGGATAATGTACTAGAACATCATTTGTTTATAGATTGATATATGGATCATTCAATAATGAGGTTCAATTAAGTTTTAAGGTTCCATATTCTATTTCTATGATAGTTATCATTTTGTTGAATAATATTTATGAATAAATAATGGATTGTTTGTTTCTAAGGTGCACACACACATACAAATACTCCTGTTTTATGGGGGCGTATTTTAATTTTAAGTTGATTCGTTTATTTTTTTTCTTTTTTAGGTGAGAATAACTGCACTAACCAGTCAAATGTAACTTCTATTGAATCAATAGATGTTTTGTGTTTTCTTTTTAATATATATAGTCAACAAAATAATTTTCTTTCTATTGTAAGCAAAGATGGATAGTGGCTAGTAGTGGAATTCAGGACGCGCGTTTCCTCCTATTTAGAACTCGTCAGCTGAATGTACCTGCATCTCAGAGTTGATATTCACTATGGGACTTGAACCCAGTACCTTTCGCTTCAAATGCCATCGCGTTATCCATTCAGCTACTGAGTCCAGACCAGTCGAAGTCCTAAACATCAATGACAAGATTCAAACAAACAATGCTAACTGAATTTTTTTAAAGGTCGATTCGTTTATAATGGTTTAGATTATCCAATTGTTGATATTCAGCATTAGATTTGGATTAATCTTGGTTGGGATATATAAATCATGTGTGGAACACCTTGATATAATCAATCATTTTACAAATTTAGTCGTTAAGTGCTCGCGCGTGAGACTAATAGGTTCTAGGTTCGAATCTCGAAGCGGGATCATGGGTACGCAATTCTGGGTAGTCCCATAATAGGACGAGTTGGCCGTCCAGTGATTCCAGGTTTTCCATGGTGGTCTAACTTCAATTGACTCATGATCTCAACCATTGAAATTACTAAAATCTCAACAAAACATCCTTCTCATATAGAATAGATGGATTATATTAAACAATCGAATTTAGGATAGATAGAAATTGAGTTTTGAATATCAACAGCGGGATAATCCAAAACATTACATATTAGGTTAATGTTCATACTGGTTGCTAAATTTTGTTGGCTGTGTGATCTCAGAAGCTAATTAGATTATACATGGGCGTTTGAAATGAAATACACTGGGTCCTAGTCCTGGAGGAAATGTGAAAAAATGGATTGTAATTCTCCGTTGTTGATAATCGGAAATGCAGTTGATAAGTCTCTCCTGATACATAGACTACCTGAGTGGATTGCCATGATATAGCTTTTTTTTACAAGATTTAATGATCACAAGGGGTTTTTGTGGAGATTTTAGTAATTCTATATTTCAAATCATTAGTCAATTGAAGCTAGACCACCAAGAAAAGCCTGAAAGCACTGGATGGCCAACCCGTCCTATTGTGGGACTCCTCAGTAGTGCTCATCCACGATCCCACCTCGCCAGATTCGAACCCACGACCTATCAGTCTCGCGCACGAGTACTTTACCACTAGACCATTGAGCCAGCATCCAACTGTGTTAGTGTCTAACTTCACCTAATCCATGAAATTGAGCGACCGTCCACCATTGTCTTCAGTGAATTACTATCTCATAACAGACCCGGTTGAACTCCATCGGTCACTCCTTCTCACTAGAACTCCAGGAGATATCGCTTGAAGCCAGTCACTAGTGAACATATGTTGATTGATATCAGAAGGAGTCTTGTGGAGATTTTAGTAATTTTATAGTTGAAATCATGAGTCAATTGAAGCTAAACCACCGTGGAAAACCTGGAAACACTGGACGGTCGTTTCGTCCTGTTTAATGAGACTTAAATGATCGTCTGAAAAATTAATGGTAATTTACATCGTAAACTGACATATAGATGAGAAACTGATGAAAATTAGCCGATGCTTGATAAATGTTTTATTCTGGTTTAACACTTTAAGGCAGCTGCCACTTTTTATCCTATTCGAGATCAAATTCTAGAACTCCAGATTCGGCCACAAACACAGTATCATTTAATTGCCAATTGATTACTTGTTGGTTGACAGTTTGATTTTTCATCAACTTGTTAAATTAAGTGATCGTTGTTGATTGTCGTTCATGAGAAACCGAAACAATTCAATCTTGATTCATAAGCCATTTATTCCTTCAGGATACTGGAGCCCATGTACACCATTGGTTTGGAATCAGGGTTTTCAAACTCCCCTGGTTGTACTTTCCGTGTTCACCAACGCGGTTAAAGCGCCGGACATTCGCTTTTCCTTCTCTCAATTTCGTAAACAACAGTAATGCTGTCAGAAGGCAGTGAGTAAGACTTCTGTGGCAAAGGCTGTATACGTGTGGCCGTGTGAGAGCATTTTGAGAAGGAGAGTGGCCCCTTCCCACTCTCGGCCGTACCAGGGCATTTGGGGGCGCACTCGACACTGTGAGATTTTCAAATATCTCATTACTGTATATTCTAATGATATTGTCAATATCAACGCTGTTTACTATAAATGAATGAGAATTCATTTATTAACCCTTGTTCTTTAGTAATGGACAATAACATTTGAATTTTAAACCAACATAATGCATTTAAACAAGGAAGTCAATCTTTTCATACTCAAAGTTGTAATCTTCAGAATAAAATAGTAAATTGAGATAAATCTACAGAACAAGGCTTCCATTAGTAGTTAATTGTTAGTTTGTATTATAAAATTGATTAATTTTTAAGCTGAAATGTAAGTTAAATCCATTGATAAAGGGAAGTGGTAATTTTAAAGAAGTTAAGCTTTGAGTAAACTTGTCATAAAATCTAGAATAGGTATTTCATCCTCGTCGAAACTTGTTAGCTGGATGAACTTGGATCCAAATATTTATATTTATATATCAAAACAATCCTTTCACTGTGGATGTACATATGTTAACAAATGCAGATTGTATGGACCAACGGATAACAACAACGGATTGATCAACCTTGACTATCACTTTTATAACCGTTGAACAAGTCAGATACAATCTGAACTCGGTATATTAATGGATATAGAGTTGATGTTCAAAAGAAAAGTCATAAAATTCAAGTCTCAATGTGAATATCAGTACTAAGGTACAGATAAGTCATAAACAGAACAAAACTTAGGTCTTGGATTCTACTACTAACTATCATCATTGAATGATTCACCAGTTCATTATTAAAATATGAAATGATGAATTCAATTTGATTTTAAATTCATCGCACAAGCAAGTGGCTATCAGGACTCAGTAGCTAAATGAATAACGCGATGGCGTTTGAAGCAAAAGGTACTGGGTTCAAGTACCAGAGTGAACATCAACTCTGAGATGCAGGTACATCCAGCTGACGAGTCCAAAATAGGACGAAACGCGCTTCTTGGATTCCACTTCTAGCCACTATCCATCTTTGCTTATCAATTAGATTTTATTTAATTTTATTTCTTATTCATTAATTTTAATATGCTTAGGTTAAAGCAATATCAAAATATGTTTAAGGGTAATTTCTAATACATTTTATATAATTTATTATTTAATCCTTTTAATTATGGTAAATGTTCAAGGGAATAGCAAAATGGTACATGATAATGGATGTTTAATTATCAAAAGTTAATGAACTGGTAATACATACACATACATTTTATAAGCATAGAACAATCTACATGAAATTTGTTCCCTGAAGACCTAATTGAGCTCTACACTGATCACTCCTAACCATGTGGTTTTCTAAGATCTAAATCAATTTATGCATGATTAATATGATAGGGCTTGTACATCTTATATATATATATAGTGGCTTTAATTGCCCGTTTTCTAAGTCTTAAACTTTAATGCAAAGAAATAGAACTATGCATTGATATTCATTGCTTTTCAACGTACGTGATGAGTTCCACTAAATACGATTAGTAATTACATTTCCAAAACTACCACAGAATTCCATAATCACAAAGTTATCTATTACCTGAGTATGCAACGTCGTTCACTTTCGCGTAACTGGTAAGACTCTTTTTGGAAAAACGGTTGAAACTCCCAACATTTGATGAAATTTTGAGCCATCTTACTAAGATAAAATGAAGTTAATCCAGTTGATAATTGTATGTACAGACAGTGATAGGTCCACTCAAGTATTCAAACCAAACTTATGAGCCACTCATAAAATCTAAAATCCAAATAAATCACTTGCCACTGAGATCATGAACTGATCAGTGTTTGACCACCATTGAAAACCTGGGAGTACTGAAAGGCTGTCCACTGCTGAGGAGTCCCATGCCAGGATGAAACGTCCGTCCAGTGCTCTCAGTTTATCAACGGTGGTCTGACATCGATCGGTTCATGATTTTAATGAAATTCAACAATCTCCACAGCCTCACACTGAAAGTGATCTATATACTGTTACTAATAAGTAGTGTATTTTAATAACCTCAATTTGCAAGATACATAAAAATAAGGAAATTGTTACGAATAAACAGATGGTTATTGAACAAACGAGAAATCAAGATAACTGGTGAGAACGTTAAGGGGAAACAATTGAAGTAGTGATTTGATTAAATTGACAGACTTATTTAATATTTATAAATAACAATAATGAAGAGCTATTTGTTCAAAAACGATTGATAATAACATAAAAAATAGGCGGTCTGCTTAAACATCTGGGCTACGTGTTCCTGCTATCTCGATATTTCAACAATTTATCTAAAAAAAATTTTAATACATCGTAATGGCTATTAATCTCACAACCATCATGTACGCACCCGTGCCCTCTTTACTTGGGATTGGAACTCATGATTTTCGGTTTAATGAGGTAGACAGTTCAGCTTCTAAACCAATTAACCGTTAGTTCACTTATGGTTATAGGTATGCGTTGCTAATAAATACCAACTAGAAAGAAATTTAGTTCCACGATTTCCTGCTGACTACCTCATGACACTTAATATTTTAATACATTTATGATTTTACAATAGGTGAACATCAAAGATTTAGATAAACTGACGTGTACACTGAAAACTTATATGTATGCTATGTAAACTTAGAATACACCAACGGGTTGTTTGAATTTAAATTAATAATTTTTCAAACTGGAATATGCTAATTGCGAAAAGTCTGAAGAATAGGTAAGCTGTAACTTTTACGTACTAGGATTGTGCTTCCGTAGGATCAAATATTTGTTGAAACTTTTGTTCAATAATATGGAATATACTGACTCAGTGAACTAAATAAAGTTGATACATATATCAGGGGATCAAAGATAGTTAGTGATAAATATATTTATTATTAAAGGTAAGTAATTTTTTTGTCAGAGATGGAACTGATCAATGTCTTTCCAAAAAAGTCTTTTTTAACAGGATGAGGTTACTAACCTATAAGCATTTCGTGTCCTTTATCTGAGCTTGTGATCGGCAGTAGCCCATCTAAAGGGAAACAGGCGGTGATGGAACCATTTTCGTACTATTAGTCTATTTAATCTTTTAAAATAAAATCTATATAAAAATGTCGGTATGGATTGAAAGTTTTGGTTTTTACACCTAATATTCATCTTGCAAACGTCATCAGTATAAAAAGAGTCGTCACACAAGCTAAGAGAATTATTCGAATATTCAGTAGTTTGTAAAATGCTCCCTTGACTAAAAAAATGTTTGATCAGACCTTATTGAGAATGTAATAAATTTTTAGGCTTTGTTAAACGAATTTAATGTAGCATACCTTAGATACAAAATACTGTTAATCAACTGTAATTTGAAATTTAAAACAATCAGTGCTAAAAATCTATACGACTTCGAATAGTTTATGCTGTCGGCTTTCAGTTAACTAATTAATCGTATTCATAACTTCACCTTGTATACACAGAGATGATCTTGAATTTGGTTCTTCGGCTTCAATAAATGATTAGATGTTTCAATTTGTTCAACTGCATACTTATTTTGTAGAAAACATATGGTCGAATAGATAGAATATTCAAGTTTAATTTCAGGTAACCGTTTTATCGATTGATTGACTATCCATGGATGGCTAGTTGATATATAAACGTTATGAGACCGCCAATTGGAGAGCGGTATTTTTGTAAATCACAGCGATGATACATGAAAGCCGTATGAGCAGTCTTGAGTACTTGTCAGTCCTGCTATCTGTCTAGCACAGCCAGTTAAGTCCACAACACCAATATCAACCTCTGCAATATGAATCATTATTCTCAAACATACTGGGTTTATATACCAAACAGATAGACTACATCGTACCAATAAAATAGAAAATAACATTTGTACAAGATTTGGTCAAATGTGGCTGTGAATAGGAGTAGCAGTAATTAATGGACTAGGGATAATCCAAGAATGGTAAATCATATAATAATAGTTCATAGGTCAAAATGAAGCTTATGATAAGAGGAACACGAATATGAATAGTTTAGTTACTTAACAATTATACAATAGGAAATAGGCATATTACATTTATCCATAAATAATCCTCAGAAGTTACCATTCATAATTCTCCACGGGATACAACAGTAACGGAATAGTGTTCGTTATTTATTGAAAATAATTTATGAAAACTACTTCCTCAGTATATTTTTGATTGTTACAATTAATGATGATAGACAAAACCGTTGAAAATTTTTGTGGTGTGTTGGATAATGTTGAAAAGTAAATTGCAGGATACCTTTTTTATTGTGTTTCATACTGAACAACCAAAACCTACGAATTTGACTGTTATAATAGGACAA
Source organism: Schistosoma rodhaini (assembly GCA_944470415.2). Taxonomy (NCBI): domain Eukaryota; kingdom Metazoa; phylum Platyhelminthes; class Trematoda; order Strigeidida; family Schistosomatidae; genus Schistosoma; species Schistosoma rodhaini. The sequence continues at coordinate 37,525,141 of OX104038.1, forward strand.
GTATTGAAAAAGTTAAAACTTATGGAATCATTTTTTTTGATTTTCAAGCAGAGATGGGTGATGGCTAACAGTGGAACTTGGGACGCGCGTTTCTTTTTATTGGTGATTTATCAGCTCGTTATTATTACTTGTATTTTCCTTTTATGATTAATAGTTAACTGTATTATTGTATTTATATGTTCGCCGTATTGTAAGCTTCAAATGGATCTACTAACTATTGTTATGTGTTTTATTATTCCTTAATTACTACTGATTAATTATGTATCAGTGGCCTTGCTCTCTGAGACTTATGATATGATTGTACTTGACATGTGGTTTCATATTTGGTATGCTGTGTGGTCCGAAAATTCATGTTACTGAGATAGACCAGGTACTGTCTGGGTGGGCTGGATGATTGAAATATGGTAATAGAAACTTGGCTGCAGACTTCTTTTCAGACTCACTGCTGAGCATGGAGAAAGGTCTGTAGATAAATGACCAATAGAGGTATAGCTTACCTTAGCTCAAGGCCAATTTTACAGGTCCGAAAGTATCGTCGCTTTAGGCTAAGGGCATTTAATGTAATTGTAGTAGCGAACATCGGGTAGAAAAAATTATAATAAGAAATTAAGATTGGCGAATTTAGCTCGTGGTATCGATTGGCGTCTCGAGACATAACATTGACAGAGATAGAACATAGGACACTTCTCAAGAGTTCACAACGTATTCTGATAATGATTAGTTATATGAACTATTGATATTGTGTAATAAATTCATGGTTTTTGCATTCAGTTCTAACAGTGGAGCATCATCAAACTACTCTTGTTTTCGAACCATGTAGGTAAAATGATAGAGTGTTGGTTCAGGTCTACTTATTAATGCCCTGAACTTGATAAATGTATTTCTGGAATAAGTAAACAGTCAAACACTTTCTACATTAGCTTTACTGGTTTCAAATAAAATCTAGTGATTCTGAACTTAGGGAGAAAAATTGTTTATTAAGCATCTTTGAGAACATATTTACTCATTTTGTTTTCATAGTTGGCTCTTTTTAAAAATGATTATTTGGTTTAAAAGACTATGACCGTTAAATTCTAAACTTATAACAAAATACAAATAATTACTGTTAGAAGCGTTTATATTTCTGTGTCTCAGTATATTCCTGTTGACTACCTCCGACCACCATCTTATCTCAACATAGTGTACACAATGTCGAGTCACCTAGACTAATGGCAATATTACAACTTGATCGATGGGATTCGATCTGCACGAAGAAGGACCTGACATATATGACGGTGATCGATTAATTGTAAATACTGAATTACATATTTTCTTCCTTATTAACAAGTTTAATTCAGTAAGAAAAGTTCTTTTCACACTTTTCAGTATTAGCTTATTACTCTAATATCCAGCTTCTTTTCGTATTTATACATAAATTCTTAATCAAATTTATTTTCATAATAGAACAAATCCATTTTCATATTCACTTGGAATGTAATTAAAATCGTAAATATAATGTATCTACTCATAAGTAGTTCAAAAATATTTAGAGAAAGTTCTATGAATTAAACTCATGCGTATCGCTATATCGAGGTATTACGCACAGTATGCACATATGCCAATTAGAGACTGATCATTTGCAGTCCTAAATATCAATGAGAAGATTCAAACAAACAATACTAAGTGAATTTAATCAGGTAATATAGTTCAAAATCATTAATAATGGATCGAATGCATTCACTGTTTATCTCTTTTTGGATAATGAGTTTTGACTCATGATAATTGTTATAACTTGTGACCTTGTGCCCTATCAATACATAAAGTAATGATACCGCCACTCAGAGAACACTGACTTATCGACCGAACCAATGACGCATAAACCCGTATGAGCAGTCTAGATTTCTCATCGGTCCCTCTTCCTGCCTAGCCCAGCCTGTTGAGTCAAGAAATCAGATCTCCGCCTACGCGATATAAACCATTTATTTCAAATATACTGGGTTTATATACAAATCAAACAGACCACATCGTACCACAAAACGGAAAACAGCATTTGTACAAGATCTAGCCAAAAGTGTCTGTGTTTGAGGGAGAATGTTATTAATAAACTGGGCAGAACTCCATATAGGTAAATCGTATCATAATAGTCTATGTGTCGAAATAAAGCTTATAATAAGAGGAGTATAGATATACATGATCTAGTTACTGACTAAGTATACAATAAGAATTTGTTTATAAGTAGTTCTCAATAATTGCCATTCATAATTCCCGTCGGGATATAACAAACTGAAAACAAAGACATTTATTATCATTAATATATATTTTAAAAAATTAGTAGTACAAAGATCAAAACAAGCGCCAGTTCTGTGATTTCTACAAAAATTAATGAAAAATCAGTAGTATAATTTGAATTTATATTCAGTAAAAAGTAGTATTTTCATAGTTGGAAGCGTGAGTCATTTGAAGTTAGACTACCAAGGAAAACCTGGAAGCACTGGATGGCCAACTCGTCCTACTGTGAGACTCCTCAGCAGTGCACATCCACGACCTCGCCTCGCGAGATTCGAACCCAGCACTTGGCAGTCTCGTTCCAGAGAACTTAGACGATAGACCACTGAGCCGGTATCCGTTGGTGTTTATGTCTAACTTCTTTGGTGGTCTAGCTTCAATTGCCTCATGCTTTCAACTATGAAAATAATAAATCTTCACAAAAACCCCTTCTGAAAAAGTAGTATAACAATTTTTACACTAATTTTTTTTGTATTTTAGAATTTTTTCAATATTTGAGTAAATAGTATGAGATGGAATAGAAGTTGAATAAAATGGTCTTTGAAATTTCAAGTACAGTATAGGAATATAGTTATATGATGTCAGATTTTTGGTTAAAGTAACACAGTAGCTTAAATAAATACTTTTCATCTACACTTAATCTAATGATTTCCATATAAAATAAATGATCATTTAAGTCAACTATTAGAATGTTGACGTTTGAAGTACTGGGTTCGAGTGCCAAAGTGAACATCAACTCTGAGATGCAGGTACATCCAGCTGACGAGTCCCAAATAGGATGAAACGCGCGTCAAACAGGATTCCACTGCTAGCCACTATCCATCTTTGCTTATAACCATAAGAATACTTTTTATTATTACAAAAAGTTTATAGATATTGTTAATTTTTTTAAATTTACAACTTAGAATTAATTTAGATGGACAACTTTTGAAGACCAGAAATCATTAAAAACACTTATTTCTTTCTGGTATGGAACTTCTCAACAATACAAATCTATAGCTTTGAGGTCTTGGATACAACATCCAGTAGGATCATGGATAGACACTATTGAAAAGTCCCATACAGAAACAAGACAGGAGTTCATTGCTTCCTTATTTTCAGTAGTTATTTAACTAAAGTCATTTCATAAACTGTAATTATCATCTTATTGTTAACTAAGCTACGGTACGAGGTAATCTGTCATATTCATGTATTATTTTTGTTACAATACATATATATATATATAACAATATTTAAGTATGTGTTATACTGTGTGTGCCTGAGTGCCTTGTTTATTATATGACATGACGATGCCGCCAATTGGAGAGCAGTGATTTATTGATCGGATCAATGACACAGGAAACCCGTACGAGCAGTCTAGAGTACTTGTCGGTCCTGCTTTCTGCTTAGCACAGCCAGTTAAGTCCACAACACCAATATCAACCTCTGCAATATGAATCATTATTCTCAAACATACTGGGTTTATATACCAAACAGATAGACTACATCGTACCAATAAAATAGAAAATAACATTTGTACAAGATTTGGTCAAATGTGGCTGTGAATAGGAGTAGCAGTAATTAATGGACTAGGGATAATCCAAGAATGGTAAATCATATAATAATAGTTCATAGGTCAAAATGAAGCTTATGATAAGAGGAACACGAATATGAATAGTTTAGTTACTTAACAACTATACAATAAAAAATATACACATAGTATTAGTCCATAAATAGTCCTCGAAAATTACCATTCACAATTCTGGTCGAGATATAACGGTATGAAATCTCTATAAAACATCAAATTTATTCATAATAGAAATTCTTCTAGATACATTAAATTACTATAGAATTGACTTTTATTAAATTGTTCCCTGTTTCTGTTACTTAATTTTCTACAAGGAACAATAAGGGGGTGGATTTGCATGCATATAGCACATAATTCTCTTTGAACCTAGCACACAACAATACCATTATACATTATCCCATCGCCCTTGGCAGATCAGGCAGCCGAAAGTCACAAGAACACCATTAGGGCATACAACAGGCAAGGTACCCCAATTTTCTACTATGTGGTAAAGTAAATTTCTATTTAACTAAATATATAATCAGGTAAAGGAGAAGAGGAAGACCAAAGAACATATTACACCGAGAAATGGAGATAGACATGAGAAGAATGAACAAAAATTGGATAGAACTAGAAAAGAAGGCCCAGAACAGAGTGGGTTGGAGAATTCTGGTCGGTGGCTTATGCTCCATTGAGAGTAACAGGCGTAAGTAAGCACGTAAGTATAATCATGTAAATATTCATAGTATGACTGAATTTCATTAAAAACAATTTAAATCATAAAAATCTTTGAAAAAACAGAGAGAGAGAAAAAAAAATAATAAAACGTAACTTAAATAACAAGAAATGGCCAATGATCAATTTGGCAAATTTATACATTTCTAACACTATTCAATATTATCTAAATTACATGTATGGACATGGTGATTAGTATTTTTTTGTGTGTGTATGTGTGTTTGTATGTGTGTATGTATGTATGTATGTGTGTGTACATTTATTTGTGTTATATATTCAAATCTAAAACCCAAACATTATTATCATTTGTGAAAAAATAATTAAGTTGTTAAGCAAGAGAGAGAGAGAGATAGAGGGAGGGAGAGCGAGAAACAAAGAAAAAAAAAGATTTTTCTAAAAAAAAATTGTTTTTTTGTTGTTTTTCTTTGTGGTAGTTTTGTCCAGAATAATAAAAATTTAAAATATTATCATGGATATTGTAATTTAATGGAAAAAAAATTCTGTACTGATTTATTAGTTAATCATTCATTCACTGCTTGTTGTGGTTGTTTTTATTCTTTTTCAATCAAACATGTTCAGATTCTTGGTTAAACAAAAACCAAATTGATTTATGTTACCATGACTAAATTTTTATAATTTTCAGGGTAATTTTTTTATCATCATATTTTTGAAAGATGAATAATATGAAATTAGTTTATTATACAGAATATGACATATACCATTTATTGTAATAGTTAAACAAGTTGTCCAATCATTCTAAGTAAAGATTGATAGTGGTTTTCAGTAGAGACCAAGATGCGCATTTCGTCAGCTGAATGTACTTGCATCTCAGAGTTGATGTTCACTCCGAGACTCGAATTCAGCACTATTCGCTTCAAATGCCATCAAGTTATCTACTCAGCTACTGAGGACTGATAGCCATCATGACTAATTTTTTTTTATAATTTTCAGGGTAATTTATTTATAATCATATTTTTGAAAGATGAATAATATGAAATTATTTTTTTATGATTATTCATTTAATTAGTTTAGTACAGAATTAGACTTATACCATTCATTGTAATATTTAAACAAGATTGGTAGTGGCTAGCAGTGGAAAACAAGATGTGCATATCGTCCTATATGAGACTGATCAAATGGATATTCCTCCATATCAAAGTTGTTGTTCACTATGGGACTCGAACCCAGTACTATTCGCTTCAAACGCGATCGCGTTATCCACTCAGCTACTGAGCCCTAATAGCCGCTTGCTTGTGAACATCAACTCTGAGAGTCAGATACATTCAGCTGACGAGTCCCAAATAGGGCGAAACGCCAGTAGTGCATTCCACTGCTAGTCACTATTCATTTTTCCTTAGCATGCAAGTGACTTAAGGTTATATCTAGGTAGTTCGAATAGAATGCATATAAGTCAATAAGAGACTGATCAAATGCCGTCTTAAATATCAATGGGAAGATTCAAGCAAACAATACCAAATGAATTTAAGCTGTTCAGTTTTTCTGTTTCTCGATATTAATTTATTTGGATTTTTGGGGTTATTAGCTTGGATTCCATGAGCATTTATCATTCGGATTGATTCAAACTATAGATCTTATTTCCGAGAACATTATATATATCTATATATATCGGTGGATTCAGATACATTTTATTTGAACTGAACAATGTTACCTTGACTGAAGCTAGAAATGCAACCTATTGGATCCCAACTCAGTGGTCTGAAAAGTGTGCGCTCCCCAGATGGCCTGAATGATCTAGGTTCGACCTCTAGAAGTTGTGAATACCTATTGGTGAGGCATCTTATAATAAAATGAAATAGCTACCCAGTGCTTCCTGGTATTGGCCCACCAACAATTGAAGAGATCAGCATGGCCATTAGACAAGTCAAGAGTGGCAAAGCAGCGGGACTAGACAACATCCCGGCAGAGGCACTGAAAGCAAATGTAACAGCAACTGCCAAGATACTCCACATCCTCTTCAGTAAGATTTGGGACGAAGAACAAGTACCAACAGAATAAAAAAAGGACTTCTGATCAAAATACCAAAGAAAGGCGATCTCAGCAAGTGCGACAACTACAGGGGCATCACTCTTCTCTCAATACCAGGGAAAGTCTTCAACCGAGTATTGTTAAACAGGATGAAGGATTCCGTGGACGCCCAACTTCGAGATCAACAAGCTGGATTTCGTAAGGATAGATCATGCACAGATCAAATCGCAACTCTGCGGATCATTGTGGAACAATCAATCGAATGGAATTCATCACTGTACATCAACTTCATCGACTACGAGAAGGCATTTGATAGCGTGGACAGGACGACACTATGGAAGCTTCTTCGACACTACGGCGTGCCTGAGAAGATAGTAAATATCATACGGAACTCCTATGATGGACTAAACTGCCAAATCGTCCACGGAGGACAACTCACCGACTCGTTTGAAGTAAAGACCGGTGTTAGGCAAGGTTGCTTACTCTCACCCTTTCTCTTTCTCCTGGTGATCCACTGGATCATGAAGACGTCGACGACTGGAGGAAAGCACGGGATATAGTGGACAGGCAGGATGCAACTTGACGATCTAGACTTCGCGGATGATCTGGCTCTTCTATCACAAACGCAACAACAAATGCAGGAGAAAACGACCAGTGTAGCAGCAGCCTCAGCAGTAGTAGGTCTCAATATAAACAAAGAGAAAAGCAAGACAATACAATATGCACCAATCAAATTACACTTGACGGAGAAGCTTTGGAGGATGTGGAAACCTTTACATATCTGGGCAGCATGATTGATGAACACGGTGGATCAGATGCAGATGTGAGGGCGCGGATCGGCAAAGCAAGAGCAGCATACCTACAACTGAAAAGCATCTGGAGCTCAAAACAATTGTCAACCACCACCAAGGTTAGAATTTTCAATACAAATGTCAAGACAGTTCTACTGTATGGGGCGGAGACGTGGAGAAATACGAAAGCCATTATCCAGAAGATACAAGTGTTCATCAACAGCTGTCTACGCAAAATACTTCGGATCCGATGACCAGACACTATCAGCAATAAGTTACTGTGGGAGAGAACAAACCAGATTCCAGCAGAGGAAGAAATCAGGAAGAAGCGCTGGAAGTGGATTGGGCACACCTTGAGGAAATCACCTGATTGCGTCACAAGACAAGCCCTCACGTGGAATCCTGAAGGTCAAAGGAGAAGAGGGAGACCGAAGAACACATTACGCCGAGAAATTGAGACAGACATGAGAATAATGAACAAGAACTGGGTAGAACTAGAAAAGGAAGCCCAGGACAGAGTGGGTTGGAGAATTCTGGTCGGCGGCCTATGCTCCATTGGGAGTAACAGGCGTAAGTAAGTAAGTAAGTAAGTAAGTAAGTAAGTAAGTAAGTAAGTAAGTAAGTAAGTAAGTAAGTAAGTAAGTAAGCAAATAAGTAAGTAAGTAAGTAAGTAAGTAAGTAAGCTTCCTGGTTTTCAGTAATCGTATAACTAAGGTTCATTCATCAAGTAAAACTACTAAATACTAGGTACTTGGTTAGAAAACACTGTAGCAATGTGCATACTTTAATATAACTAGAGTGTTATCTATAATATTAGTTACGTATGCACTAGGTACATTGTGACCTAACGTCAAGCTATTCATTCTTCAAGCAGATTATATGATAAAATTATCTATGTAGTGACGTTTAGATATAGGTTGAAATACATCAGTCCTCACAAGTTTCCTAAGATCAAGTATGTTGAACCTCACATTAGTTGTTGCAGAATATACTTGCAGAAATATGTTTTCTATCTGGAGATAAATTTAATGTAACCAATTTGTCGAAAAAACATTCCCTTCAATTTGAAAACTTAAAATAGAAGAACCTAAATTGCTAACAACTTTAATAGGAATTATATACTAATAAAAACTGTCATATTGAGGAGTTTAACAATTAAAGTGCTTTTGTCTTCTTTTCTAATTTATTGAGTTCATCATGCTAATTGTGTAACTTAAGAGGATTTTAAAGTGTCAAGATAATTTTTACCAACTAAGCTTATTGGTTTCAATCATCTGAAACCGAATGGTAGCCAATAAACCGGACAAGTTCCATATTTCATTATATACTTAACGCATATAAATATCATTCATAACGGCCATCCAATGCTTCAAAGTTTTCCTTGATCGTCTAGCTTTAATTGACTCATGATTTCATCCATGAAACTACTGAAATCTCCACAAAACCCCCTTCTAATTTGCTTAAGTATTTTCCCATAGATGAAATTAAATTACATAGTTCTCCCGTGTATTATACACTCATATCACCCAATCCGAAGGAGATTTTCACAAAACATTAACTAATTAACAACAAAAACAACAACATAAAAGCTTATTATCAACACTGTATTTTATAATTCAAAATACCATTAAAACACTTTCCATTACACTATTACATAACAATGAATAAGGATGTTTACAAGTCATTACATCATATTAATTAATTTCAAAAATGATCAAAACATAACCAATCTAATAGAAATGAATTTTGTTTTATTGGAATTGCATAAATTGGATGCCATCTAACATGTAATTTACCAGGGAATTTTAATAATTCATCCCAATGTTTAATACTTTTTAATTGAAATACATTTTGACCAATACATACTTCACCTAGAATTCTTCCATAATGCCATTTTTCCAATTGTCTTAATTGAATAATAATATTTAAATTTTTTAAATATTTTTCTTTAATTTTAAAACAAAATTTTTCATTAAAATATGGATTAATTAATTCTTTACGGGATTGTGTTTTATATTTTTGAAGTAGACGATTATTATATTTCATATAAGCTACAATATCTAATTCAATAGATGAAGATATCCATTTTTGTTTATAAGTAGTATCTTCATCATCATCATCATCATCATTAGTAGTATCATTGAAATATTGATTTAAATTTAAATTTCTTATTTCATATATATATAAATTAATATTTAAATGATTTGGATCATAAATTAAACCAATAGAAATTTCACCTAAAATATAATTATGATGATTATTAATTGAATGATTAATCAATAACCAATCAGTTTTTTCAAAAAATTTACCAGCATAATCACTATGATCTAATTGATTTAATAATATAAATAATTTACCTAAATTAGTATCTAAATATTGATCATTATAATTAAATATTTCAATAATAATTATAATATATTTTAATTGATTTTTTTTTAATTTATATATAAATGATTGATTCCAACATGGTTTATTAGAATGATGTATAATATCAGTTCTATATTGTTTACCAATCAATTTTAAATGTTTATCATTAAGATTAAGATCAAGATTAGGATCAAGATTATTAAATGGATTATTCAATTTTGTATTATTATCATATTTCATTAAAGAAATAGTTGCATAAGTATTTAATGATTCTTGTTTATTATTAGAGATTGCCAAATTATTAGCTTGTATAATAGAAATTTTTAATTGTTCTTCTTCTATATTATAACTTAATGAATATTCAATTGTACCATTATTATTATTATTATTATTAGTATTATGTAATTCATTATTGGGTTTCATTAATCCTGGTATATCATCAACATAGATTGGTTTCTCCTTTTTTTTATATTTTTTTGGCATATACTTTTTACGTATAAATGTACGTATACATAAGATAGTTAATATAATAAATGTTAAGCATAGAATACAGATGACAACTAATATGAATATAGCTAATGAGATATTGGATACATGAAATGTTTTAGTTAAATTTAATAAAAATGAATTTTTGGGTAATGAATTATTCTTGAGGGGGGATGTTTGATTTAGATTCGGTCTATTCATAATAACATTCATTTTTTTTTTTAAATTTTTATTCCAGATAGTATCCAAGTGTGTTTTTTTATTTGGTAACTGTTAAAACCAATTTAATACTTTTTAATGTAGAAAAAAAAAGGTTTTTATGATATTTAACGAAAAAATAAAATAAAATAAAAGGAATCTATCAAATATTCATGATTGGTTAATCATATAAGGAATTTGATTGGTCTATAGTTTAAGATGAACTATGAGAATGATTACAAATGAATAAATTATTATTATTATTATAAATAATCATTGGTATCCGATTTTATTTGTTACATTTGTACATGACATCGAGAGGTAAATCCTGGAGTTCTAGTGAGAAGCAGTGACCAGTGGAGTTCAAACCACATCTGTTGTGAGATATCAACTCACTGAAGACAATTGGTGAACAGTTGCTCAACTTCGTGGATTGGTTGTGTTAGTGGGATATAGATTGGATCAAGCATGTTTTATGCATGATGGTGTTGCTGCGCGCTGATTGGTTAATTTTAAACCAATCAGCCCGGGCATATTATTGCAGAAAAATCCATAAGCTTCTTATGTATATACTATAAATATATGAACGATATTTAAACTATTGATTGCTGATTGCGGATTGCTGTTCACTTATTATTATTTTGAATACAATTTGATTCCTGTTCAACGTGTTCTGATTTTGGAGTCATGTCAAGTGTCATCGTATAAGAATACTAAGCAATAAGGATAGCTGGGTCGTTTATATAGCAAAAAAATACAATTATAACAGGTTGGAGTTAGACATAAACACTATGAGATGCCGGCTCAGTGGTCTATCTGTTAAGTGTTCGCGCGCGAGACTGATAGGTCCTGGGTTCGAATAAATTATTATTATTATAAATAATCATTGGTATTCTATTTTATTTGTTTCATTTGTACATGAATAAATTTGATAAATCAATTGTAAGTATGTGGTCGTGGAATATGTTAAGGTTTTTGATAGAGATCATGAATCGATTGATGTTAGATCACTATTGAAAACTTGGAAGAACTGGATAGTCTTTTCGTTCAAATACGGGACTATTCAGTAGTGATCATCTACAATCCTCCATGCAGAAATCGAACCGAATACACTTGAGTTTGCATGCAAACGCCTAATCTTTTGGCCACTGAGTCGCCACTAAATGCTGTAAATTTTCGGGACATTTCCCTAATAAAGACAATGAAAGATTGTCGCTCAGCATTGTGGATTGATTGGGGTTAAATATTAACACCACTGGATGCTTGCTCAGTGGTCTAGACATCAGGTGTTCACACATGAGCCATAAGGTATTGAGTTCGACTTCTGCGTGAAGCGCTAATGATGCGCACTCCTGACGAGACCAATGGTAGAAAGAAACGGCCATCCAATGGTCACACGACTTCAATCAGGGTTTAACTTAGTACCGTTATTTCATGGAGACATACCTTACTCTTCTACAAGTATGAAGTCGTTACATTTGTTTTCTAAAGAATTAGCTTACACTACCTTACGAAATCTCAGAAATTTAATTTTCCAATCTTTGAGGGCCTTACAAATATATTATTTTTATTATTAATGTGTTATCATTATGTATGTAACTTTTGGTCAATAACTCAGTATAGTTCAGTATCTTATAACGGTTTCTATTTAACACGTTAACCCTGATGACGCTAATCTACTTTTTAAATTAAGAATCAGATTATGGAAAAAACGACTTATAACTTGCAACATTAATTAATCATATTATTTTAGCTACTGAAAATTATTTAAGTAACTACTAAAGATTGGTTTAAATAAAGGTATGTCAAAACTCCTTTTATTACGTAAGTATAACACTCAGAGCAGTTATCATTACACATAACCAACATACTGGTGATTTTATTATCATTGATTTCATTTTACAACAGCCTCCTTTTTTGAAAAGTCTGTTTTATCCAACACTTCTAAATGAAGTGTTGGATTGCAGGAAATATATTAAAAGCAAACAGAATGTCGGAGATATCAAAATTTCGGTAGGGGATTATACAGTTAGGAAGTAGTTGTGCTAAAAAGGATTACAAACTGAGCATTGTATATTCACCGAAGACTGTACAGAGATGACAAGATGTGGCAAAAAATAACAATATCTACAATTAACTTATGACACAATAGAAAATTCCTAGAAGCTTTAAGCTTTGAAAAGTGGCCAATAAAAATACCTACTATACGATATTCTTAAAGAACATTAATTTTCCTTCAAAGCGCTACTGGAGAGATCCATAACGTTCATTTCATCCTATTCGGAACTAATCTGATGGATGTATCGGGTCTTTTGTTTTAATATTTACATCGTGTCTCGATCCTGTTACCTTGCACTCCAAACTGTAAGTGGATATCCACATAGCTACTGATTCATAACCTATCCATTCTATGAAAATATATGGCGAGATGGCTATATCAATGCAGTCTATATTGAATGTACACATCAACAAAAACTAATAAAAATTCGATCGTAAATATCAACAACCAGTTAATAAAAATCCTTACTATTAATTACATTAATTTACTCTGTTTAGACAATTATTAGTTTTTACTACTAACAGGGAACATACCGTCCTAGTATTACGTCATCCAACTTCAAATTCACTAATCTACCCACAAAAGTGTATCAACAACCGTGGATTCCGTTTACGTAAAGAATTTTTTGAAAATGTCTACTTTTAACTACCTCACTTAATATGACGTTGAAGGGAGTGCTTTTTGAGAATTGGAATGTAATTTTTATTTTTCGGTCTAAAAATCTAGATAGCATTAGTCTTCTTTCTTAAAAGGGATAGATATAAAGTTGTAATGACTATATGGTGAATGCTACTTATATCTATCAACATAAGTAGTATATAACGCCAATTGGATGTAGAATACCTGGCAGCAGGAGGCTATGAAGGTATATTTGACGGAAACAGAAACAGGTTTACAAATAAGTCGTGAATCGGAAGAATCATACAGAGTACGATAGACAAACGATGGTGATTTGCAAATGACATTTTTAATGTATGGTTTTCACTTTTTACCAAGATACTCCGTAGTTCTCGTTATCTCCACCTGTGTTATAACTGTAGTTCAATTCCAGTAGACATCTACTACTTGACGTGATTTATATATCACTTTTTTTTCTCATCATTGAAACATCAAGACTGTTTACATATAAGTATTGGTCATTGTAAGAAGAGATGGACCAGTTGCAGTCCTAACACATCGATGGGAAGATTCAAACAAACAATACTAAGTGAATTTAATATTGGTCATTATTTTGTTTTCACTACAAAAGTAGCTTTTAAAAGTTATTTTTTTGTCTATTCTACCCGAGAAGGTCATGAAATTCAAGTTTAAGGTCACATAATATTCAATTTATTGATTTCAAAATGGATTTCATTACTTGATTGGGTGGTTCTTTATTACACAAGTTAATGTACCTAGAACTGATTATAAAGAGTAGTTATAAAACATAAACATGAAATTTCCAGCTTACTATTCAATTTTTCAATGAATCACCAACAACTAAAACTTCCCGTGGTATTGTTTGTTTGAATCTTCCCATTGATGTTTAGGACGGCAAATATTCAGTCTCTAATTGGCATATATGTATACTGCGCGTATTGCCTCGATATAGCCTTGATTCACAAGCATTCTAAGCAAAGATGGATAGTTGCTAGCAGTGGAATTTAAACAGTGAATTCAAACTTCACCCCATTGCACAAACAAGTGGCTATCAGGACTCAGCTGAGTGGATAACGCGATGACATTTGAAGTGAAAGGTACTGGGTTTGAGTCGCAGAATGAACATCAACTCTGAAATGCAGGTGCGTCCAGCTGATGAGTCTCAAATAGGACGAAACCAGCGTCCTGTATTCCACTGCTAGCCACTATCCATCTTTGCTTAAACTGAAACTTCATTTAACCGTATACATGGTATCTGTTCCTTATTTGAAAGTATCTAAACTAACATAATTCTCATCTCTGAAAAAGATATTCAATAAGAACTATGAGTGCAACAGTTAAGTCATTTGTCTAATTATCAGATTTATAAATCAAATCATGATTATTTATCGTGTAAACATGCCGTTGAATATTCATTGAGTTTCAGTTGAGTTAACCTCATCTATTAAAAAAATATTTAATTAATTATTATTATTAGTTGACCTTATTATGCAATTAAAAGAGCATATGATTACATGTGTTAATTATTTATAGCCATTTAACAGTTGAATTCATGAGTTATTTAAAGCTAGACCACCATTGAAAACCTGAAAGTATTGGACGATCGTTTCGTCCTAGTATGGGACTCCTTGATAGTGCGTATCCAAAAGTCTGCTCGCAGGACTCGGACTCAGGACCTATAGGTCTTGCGCGTGGACGCTTAACTTATAAAACATGGAGCCGGCATCCAATGGTGTCCACGCCTCACTTCAACCAATCCACGAAATTGCGCCACCATTCATCATTGTCTTCAGTCAGTAACTGCCTCAGAACAGACACGGTTCAACTGCACTAGTCACGGATTCTCACTACAACTCCAACAAATCCATCTGGAAACCAGTCACTAGTGAGCATATGATAATAATCAGTATAGTGTTGTGGAGATTGTTCAGTTCAGATTGATATCATCAATGGTGGATGAATTTTAGAGCAGGATTGAGAAGCTGGAAGTAGTGCACTGCCGTTTGGTCGTAGTATCGAACTGGTGAGCAGTACGTATGGACGATCCTACACGTGCGACTGAAATTAGGGACCTTAAGATTCACGCGGCAACGCTTAACCTTTAGACCACTGAGCCCACATCCAACAGTCCTAATCTCTAACTTCAACCAATCCACGAAACTGCGCCACCATCCACCAGTCTTCAGTGAGTTACTATCTCACAACAGACCTAGTTGAACTCCACAAGTCACTGCTTCTCACTAGAATTCCATCTTGAAGCTAGTCACTAATGAGCTGATGATCATTATTATCAGTAGGGTGGTTTTGTAAAGATCTTAGTAATTTATTTAAAGTCACTTTAATATATTTAACTTAGTAAATGTATTCTGAAATTTTATTAAAATTATTATATTATTCATTGTCATATTGGATAAGTTGATAAACCGATGTGATTCACAGAAATTCCTCATTTCAATAAATTTTCTATGACAACAATTGTAACTTATCAACTTATAATGAATTGATTGATAGATATACTATCAGAAAGGGGTTTTGTGGAGATTTTAGTAATTTTTACATAGTTGAGATCATGAGTCAATTAAAGCTAGGCCACCATGGAAAACCTGGAAGCACAGGACGATCAACTTGTTATATTGTGGCACTCCTCAGCAGTGCGCATCCACGACCTCGCCCCGCGAGATTCGAACCCAGAACCTACCATTCTCGCGCCAGAGTGCTTAACCGATAGACCACAATAGGACGAAACGATCGTCCAGTGCTTCCGGGTTTTCCACGGTGATCTAGCTTCAATTGACTCACGCTTTCGATAATCATAGATATACGCTGTAATTCACCTTGTACGTACTATATTAATGTACTTTTCATGAAATGATAAAAACTTTTTCTCACATGTTTATTCACTTCAGAAACAATAGAATGATGAAATTAAAAAAAAAAAACCAAACTATTTTTCATTTTTGAATTCACCAAGTATTGTTTGTTTGAATCCAGCTGACGAGTACCGAATAGGACGGAACGCGCGTCCTGGATTCCACTGCTAGCCACTATCCATCTTTGTTTATTTTTCATTTTTGCTTTTTCCGATTACATCATGTTTTCTTTTTTTAGTTTTCAGAATGGACTTTGTCACCTTTTTTATACTGAACTGATAATGTACTCATACACTTATAGTGAATCTATCTTATTCATTTGAAATTTACTTTATATTCTCATTATCACGTTTATACTTTAATGGTTATCAAGTTATTAATGATATTTGTTAGTGTTATATAATTAGATATAGTATAAGGTAGACGTGGATTAACTTAAAGTTCATATCGAACATACTATCTGTGTATGGTATTGAAAACTGACTAATCACTAAGTAGTTATCAATGTCATGTTTGCCTGTTTATTATGGAGCTGATCGTATCCAATCGAACGACTTCACTAGTCAAGGTAACTAGATATCACATGCACTGTGCTGTGATGTGAGGTGATGATTGATGGTAGGTAATCATGGATATATGTTTTGTGCTATTTGATACTCGTTAGTAAGGTCACTGATGCATTCAATCCCGTTTCACCTAGGTATATTATAAATTAAAGCTGAAATTTTTAGGTGTTATAAAAAATCATATTTGCACATCTAACTGATTTGGATATGTATGTTTTGTTTAAACTGAATACTTCAATGTGAAAAATGTAAAAAGAAATTCCTATAATCTGAATTCGTTATACCGAGAGTATCGGCTGTCGAAAGATGACAGATGACTGATAAATATCATGAAACTTACCTTACAGAATAGATAGATTGTGACCTTCAGTCAAATTGAAGACAGTGTTCCCAGGTTTTTAACTTAGATTGAATCGTGATTTCAACCGTAAAAATACTACTACCTCAACAAATCTCTACACTGATAATTTTGATTTATTTATTTGCTGTTATGAAATAAGGTGACAATATGGAATCTTTGCAGAAGTAGTTTTCACAAGGTTTAAAATGTTTAAAATAATACATTTTCATATTTTACATTTGAAATTTTTTTGTCTACACATAACAGCTACTGGATTTTAATGGAAACCTTTCTCTGCTACCACATAACTTACTTACGCCCGTTATCCCTCATGAAGGAGCATAGGTTAATCACCAGCATTCTCCATCCAACTCTGTCCAGAGCAACCCTTTCCACTCGTTTCCAGTTGCTGATTGTTCTTTTGATATTCGCTTCAAATTCCCAATGTAGTGTGTTCTTTGATCTTCCCCTTTTCCGTTTCCCTCAGCTTGTAGCTCTTCTAGGGTTAGTGACAGTACCGAACCCGGATAGAGGAGGAGAGTTTGGTATGAGGTCAGAAACCTAATTCCGTAGAAAACAAACTTGCTAGAAAATGCTAATCAGAATAAACCACATAACTTAGGCTGAAGTTATTCGATACTCATTAAATATTTAAGTTATGTATTATGTCTAACATTTTTGGTTGTTTTATTCGTCATGTAGTGAATAAGCGCTAAATGTTGGAGTATCATTTTCTTAAATATTTCATTGCAAGGGTTTGAAATCACTCACAACTACCCTGTATGAATATACCAGTGTAATGCAGCCCAATGTCTAAGATAGAAAACACAAATATATATTAAAATTTAAGACTTTAAATGAAATCCTTGATAGGCATGATTTATCTATTTAATGAAGAGAAAAATGTCTGAAAGTGTTGATTAGAACACATCACTTAAATATTGAAAACATGACACATAATCTAAACCGATACTTTCTGTTATTTCTTGAACATAGATTCCTAGTATGTCGCGTATAACTTGAGCACTAGAACACTACAACCTCCCCAAGTCGCAAAATGAGAAGACAGAAGATTAGTAAGTAGGAATGTTATTCCAAACAGTGTCAAATATAATACAGAAATCTCATGTATTTATAGTTTTTTCGCTGAAAGTAAATCATCATTTCGGACAGCCAATAGGCGCATAGGGGGTCATTCTTATTCATCCAATAGGGAAGCTACACGTTCACATTCTAAAATGTTCCTCTAGCGGTGATTGGATGGAATGTCTTCGGCTCTTTCTGGGCTTCTTCAGTTTGCCAACGAGCCATCATTACACTTTCTTTTGAGTCACAATTCTATTCTGTTTTTTTCCTTTGATTTCAAATCAATTTCATGTTGGGAGGTAATTGGATATATAACTTGCAAATATTATTTTTGAAAGTAAATTTTCTTTAAGTTTCTATGTTTTATTACATAGAGACAAAAAAGTTTTTCCCCTCAAAAAAATTCAGGTCAAATTTTAGCATTATTATATTAAAATATAAAAGTACAATTTTCGTTCGATAATCGATATTTTCAAGGTTATTAGTTTTTAAATTATGAACATTTTGAAGTCCCCAACTGGTTATGTAATAAATTACTCAAAATATTTCTATACTTCTAGCCTTACATATAGAAATTTGGTTATAACAAATATGTGGTTATATAGAACATTAAATATATCCACTTATTGTCGTTTCCTTGTATCTTCCCATTGTTATTTTGGACTGCAATTGATCAGTCTGTTGTTGTCATATGTGCGTTTTATGCGAACTGCCTCAATATTGTCTGAAGTCACAAGCTTTATAAGCAAAGATGGATAGTGGCTAGCAGTGGAATCTATTGGATTCCATCTTTGCTTATAAAATATATCGTTTCGAAATATCCCATGAAATCCGTCACTTCGTTTTGTACAAAATTATCATGGTTAATTTATAAACACTAAGAGAAGAAACTAGTACTGGTGTGATTCTGACGACTGATACATGTGTATAATTTCATGAAGTATGTTTTGAGCTAAACCTATTGTTGTATGGGTGAGGAAAATACAGTAATAGTAGTAGTAGTAGTAGTGTGACTTCTTTTGTGTGCTCAGTGGTATAATACTTAGCGTCTGTAACTACGCTACTGATGAACCGCTTAGAAAATAGTGAAGCTTCAGTGCGGTTCATTTAGACAGCATAATTACTGTGATGAATTAAACTTTCTTAGTAGTTAGCCCTAAAAGAAGTTTTTTTGGGATCAAACCCTAAGCCTTAAGATCTTGTGGAATCAAACGTATCCTAAGACCACTAAATTAAAATCTAGTGGCCTCATTCTATAACTTTAGTTAATTCGTAATATGAAGTAATTTTCGTTTCATTTTATTGATATTATCTAGTTGTAACACGTGGAATCAGCGGTCAGAAAAAGGCCGGACAGATCTAAAAGCACACAATGTTAATCGAGTACTTCACACCAAGAGAGAACACGGAGTGGAAATCATGAGCTTCTTTATTTTCAAAGTCAAAAAGCGCGAGAGTACAGAGGAAAAAGTCAGTTTACAAAATAGTCTTATGAGTCATCCTGTAAGCTCAGTGTACGTAGGGCTTGCTCTTCTTCCTCCAAAGAGTTTTTGGCTTGGTCGCCCTGCAATAAAAAGAAAATAGAATATGTTAGTAACATGATACATGGCAATTTCAACTTCGTTACATAGTTTTCTATATGTCTTTAATGAATGTTAATCCGTAAAACACAATCATCTTCAAAGTAAACAGTCAATACAAATCCCTTCCTTCACTCATTTTATCAATTAAAACCTAAGAAAAGTGTAAATTTACAAGAATTTGAAAGTTTCGACAGTTTTAATAAAAATATTTTTAAACATAGTACATGTAAGGTCAAATAATACAAGGTGAATGTAAATGAACTAATGATCAATAAATAATAGTATATGCATTGAGATTGTCAACATGATACATTTGCATTATTCACGATGTGATACAATGAATGAACAATTTCATTAGAAATTCATTCACTAAGAAGAGAAACACTATTTTTTTTATCTATATTATAGACAACTTAGTAGACATTTCACCATATGTGAAAAGATAGACCATATTGATTTTCATCATTGTAACATAAAATGTGATATGTTTAACAGATGTAAGGATTCCAACGGCATAAATAAATATACATTATTATATAATTGAGATCATGAGTCAATTGAAGCTAGACCTCCAGGGAAAACCTGAAAACACAGGACGGCCAACTCATCCTATTGTGAGACTCCTCAGAAGTGCGCATCCATGATCCCCCACTCGCGAGATTCGAACCCAGGACCTATCAGTCTCGCGCCAAAGCACCTGACCGACAAGCCACTGAGCCGGCCGGCATCCAACGGTGTTAATGCCTAACTTCAGCCAATCCACGAAATTGAGCGACCATTCACCAATGTCTTCAGTGAGTTGATATCTCCCAACAGACCTGGTTAAACTCCACCGGTTACTGCCGGCTCAGTGGTCTATCGGCTAAGTGCTCTGGCGCGAGACTGATAGGTCCTGGGTTCGAATCTCGCGAGGTAGGATCGTGGATGGGCACTGCTGAGGAGTCTTGCAATAGGCCGAGTTGGCCGTCTAGTGCTTCCAGGTTTTCCATGGTGGTCTAACTTCAATTGACTCATGATCTCAACTATGTAAAAATTATTAAAATCTCCACAAAACCCCCTTCTGACAAATATACATTTGTGATATCATATGCAATCACTTTCCAATGATATTACTCTGTTGTATATATTTGATTAACAGATTCATATCATATTTCTATAACGATAGTATCTAGACAACGTTATTTTGTAATCGTGATCAATCACTCAAAAACTAATCCATAATTAATAGTTAACGTATTGTTGAAGTTTGAATAGGTTACATTTTTCTGTAGAATACTTCAATAAATCATGAATGAAGTGATAAGGTAGTAGTGATGATAATTTTGAAGTAAGCTTCCAAAAGATACCATCTAAGTTTAATATTTTTTCTTCTTTCGAAAATCAGTATTCAGACATTGAAAACATACGAGTTAGAGAACATTCTAAGTGTTACATTTTATGATATTATGACTTATAAGTTATTTAAAATGGACAAATAGTTCAATAAGGTATTATTTTTTCTTGAAGGAGAATTATATACACTGGAAATTTTGATTTACACAGAAAATCAGATTTAAATAATGACTTACTACTGGAAAGGAATGAAAGAAGCAGTAACTTCAACGTGTCAGGAGGTTCTGGGCCTCAATAAGCATCATCATAAGGAATGGATCTCTGTCAAAACCCCAGACAAGATTCAAGAAAGGAAGAAGACAGTAATTAATAACAGCTAAACAAGAGCAGAGAAAGTCAAGACACAAGCTAAATACACAGGAGCAAACAAGAAAGTGAAGAGGAGCATTAGAGCTGACAAGCAGAAATACATGGAAGTCCTATCAATGACAGTGGAAACAGCTGCAAAGAAAAGAAACATGGAGCAACAATATGACACAACGAAGAAACCGGCAGGGAAATATGGTAAACAAGAGGGACCAGTGAAGGACAAAGAAGGTAAGCCAATCACTGAGATTCAAGAACAGGGGAACAGATGGGTAGAACACTTTGAAAAACTCTTGAATGAACCACCTCCACTAATTCCTCCGAAAATCGAAGCAGAACCTATAGACCTTCCTATAGCTATCACTCCACAAAGGATCGACGAAATCAAGATGGCTATCAGATAACTCAATAGTGGGAAAGTGGTAGGACCTAACGGTATACCAACTGAAGTACTAAAGTCAGACATATAAGTAACTGCAAACACGCTCTTCATTCCATTCAGGAAGATTTGGAAGAAATAACATTTGCCACCAACAGACCGGAATGGACGATATCTCTTCAATATACCGAAGAAAGGAAATCTGAGCCAGTGTGGGGACTACAGAGGCATCACATTACTGTTAGTGTAGGGAAAGGTTTTCAACAGAGTGTTGCTGAACTGGATTAAAGATTCATAGATATCCAGCTTCGAGAACAACAGAACGGATTACATAAGGATCAACAGTTCACAGACACTACGGATCACCGTTTAACAGTCAACTGAATGGAAATCGTCAATTCACTGACTATGAAGAGGCGTTTGATAGCGTGGGTCAGAGAACACTATGGAGTCTTCCCTGACACTATGGTGTAACTGAGAAGATCGACAATATCATACGGAATTCATACGATGAACTACAATGAAAAGTGGTGCATGGAGGACAGCTCACAGATGCATTCCAAGTGAGGACCGGAGTCAGACAAGGCTGCTTACTCTACCCTTTCTTTTTCTTCTGGTGGTTTCGCTAGATTATGACGACTTCGACATCTGAGGGGAAGCACGGAATACAATGGAAAGCTGAGAATCAATTAGATGACTAGCACTTCGCAGATGATCTCGACCTTCAATCCCATACACACGAACAAATGCAGATGAATACAACCATTATAGCGGAAGCATCTGCATCAGTAGGCCTCTACATACACAAGAAAAAAGCAATGTTCCTCAAATACAACACAGAAAACACCAGCACTCCCACAATTAACCGAGAAACTCTAGAACAGGTGGAATCTGTCGCGTATCTGGTCAGCATAATCGATGAACAAGGACAATCCGATGCAGACACAAATTCAAGGATTGACAATGCAAGGACTGCATTGCTACAATTGAGAAATATATAGAACCCAAAACAACTGTCTGCAAGCCAACATCAAAGTCACAATTTTCAATGCCAGCGTCAAGACAGTTCTATTGTATGGAGCTGAAAATTGGAGAACTACCACAACCATCATCAAACAAGTATAAGTATTTGCAAACAATTGTCTACACAACATACTTAATGTCCGTTGACCATATACCATTAACAACAGTCTATTGTGGGAGAAGATAAACCAGCTTCCAGTTGAAGAGGAAATTAGGAAAACTTGTTGGAAGTGGATAGGACACACATTGATGAAATCATCAAACTGCATCACGAGGCGAGCACTAAATTGGAATCGTGAATTGAAACGGAAAGGTGAGAGACGAAAGAACACACTGTGTCGAGAATTGCAGACAGACATGAAAAGGATGAATAAGAACTGTAAATAAGTTGATATGGATTTCTGATTACAGAATTTGATGGAGAATGCTGGTGGGTTGCCTATGCTCTTTTATGATAGATAACAGGCGTAAGTAAGTAAGTTGCTGTTGTGATTCGCGGTGTCCGAAATCTGATACTGATGTACAGTATGCTACGTGATAACTTCTCAACTGACTATTTGAGAAAGAACACAAATGTGAGCTAGAAAGTGTATGGAGATATCGAATTAATTTCATAAATACTCATTCATATTTATACCACTCTATCCTTAGGAAATTGACCCATTGACCTCAATGAAATGCACTTGACCTTTTAGGTCACTTCTGGTTTCCATCGCCTAACCTTTTGCTACATCCGATTGGCTCTTCATTTGAGTCTTTAACTTCATACTAAGAAATGAGTTGAGATTTTTCTCCTACTTAGTAATAGTTTATTTTTCTCCATACTATTTTATTTGAGAGAAATCGTTCTGATAGGATTTTTGGAATTATCTAAATTATAAAATTGTAATTTTTTTGAAAAATATACTGGTTATTTTCAGAAAATGATGACTGATGTACTACTTTGAAAGTGACTACAGGAAATTAACTCCTAAATTCCTCATTATCAGTACCATGAACTATAAAAAGCTTGTAAATGTTAATATTGAGGTGAAATTATTTTCGGTAAAAACATAACTGATATTTATCATTTACAGTAACTCCGCCTGTAGCTCCTCCGGAGGCTACTGCCGGTCCCAAGCCTGAATAAAGGAGGAGGGTTGGGCATGGGGTTAGCGACCCCATCCCGTAGAAAAACAACTCACTAAAAAAAAGCTAACCAGAAAAAATATCATTAACGGTAAAAGATTTAAGAGAAAATTAAAAAAAAACGCTGATACTGTGGTGAAACTAGACAACTTGCATGTGGATTCAATAAATGTTCTTTGCTAATAAATCAAGTAGTGATAAGAATAAACAACTAAATAACATAGACGGCATCCAGACAACTGAATCAAGTATACACATATAACAAGAAAGACTAACCCCATCCAGTTTTGAATATTAGTAACAAGAAATTATAAATCTTCATATCAGTTAAATGAATTAATGGATATCTGAACTCTATAGATTACTGAATAGCATATTGATATTTAAAGTGAAAAGTATTGAGTGGAATTTTCAGGGTTAATAATAACACTGGGGTCCAGGCACGTCCAGCTGACACATTCTGAATAGATGAAGACAAGTATCGTGGATTCCACTACTTGACAATATCCAACTTTACTTAAAACTAATTTGTCTTTCAATAAGTCTTTCTAAGCCATTTAAGTTAGACTACTAGTAGTAGTCAATCAAAAATGCTTGAATTCACTTCTTTAATAAAGATGAATTCATTAAAGCAAAAAAAGTTAGTGCTTTAAATGGTCACTACACTTCATATTCCCATAAGCATTTCGATATGATATTTTCATATGCAATCTATTTCGAAGTGCTATCTTTATCATTATACATTAAAAATTCTACAACATCTTTATTTATCTATCAGTCTTAGGCTATTCGTAAAATTTTCAGTATCTAATAGGCACGTTGTATTCAACATTTACAGATATTTTCCCGTTCAATCAGTGAGCTGTGCATGTTGGGGTGTAATTTACATTTAAAATCTCATTTTAAGAGTCTGGGGTTATCCGTTACTATTAGCTATGAACATGTCACATGTCCCTCATGGAAAACTTATAACTTGAAATAAAGACTCTAAAAATGTAACATTCTATTATGTGAGAATCACTGACCATTATAAAAGGGAAAATAACTTCAAATGTTGGATACAACATACTCATTGAACAGTGAAAAGGTTTGCGGTCAGACGTCAATCGTCTGCTACAAAATTCAGCCAGTACAACTTAATTGATTTATGTAATGCTTAATACCTGATAAAATCAACCGATTCCGATCTATTTATTAAAAACAACACTAAAGCGGAACTTGTCTAAAAGAGCTATAAATGACTTTATAGTTGCCTATCATAAACATCTGCGCTCTTCTTTCACAAAATATGAAATGATTCTTCATAAGTTTCATATAGATCGGTTGTATCCCATACATATACCTAGTTAAGGATAAACTTATGAACAAAATTATAGTTCCCTAATTTGTCCTTATTCAATTGTCTGGTGTAAAACTATTATGTAAGGTGTGATACAAATATTGAGGTCAAAGCCAATTCCAAATAGATTGACCAATGAAATGCTCTCTTATTTTATTTTAACAACTAACGGGTCCTGATTAGCTACCATCTATTCAACAGATTACTGTTTTCATTGAAATTATGAATTGATCTAAATTAAACTGCCACTGAAAAGTCGAATGCTCTGGACGGCCATTTCGTCCTAGTATTGGGCCTCTAAGTTGTACGCATGAGGTTTCGCGAATGCGCACTTCTGGGAATTTTCATACTAGGTTGAAACGCTCATCCGATTCTCGCAGGTTTTTAATGGTTGTCTAACTTAGATCAGTTCATGATTTCATGATTTCAATGAGATCCAACAATCTTCACAACTTCATACTGATAATATCACTGTTTTGTAATTTCTTATTAATAAACGCAGATATATATTATGGTTATTTCGATTGTAACCAGAGCCTGTAATTTGAATAATAATATCATGGTTATTTGAGCATAGTAGATTTAAAAAGTAAGAAGAAACGTGATAACACAACTTGATTTCTTCTGACTGAACTAAAATTAGTTATCCTTCAATAGTATGGAAAGTTATTGATAAACATGTAAAATCATTGGTTTTGCCATCATCGACATTGTCTTTACCTGTTAGTATAACAATGAAAAAATCGATTCCGAGGCAACATAAATCATTACAATAAAGCTGGTTTTGAGATGATGGAGAAGATTTGCAGCTCAGGTGTGTGATTTTGATGTAAGTTTGTTCAGAAGGACAATGAAAGCTCCACGACAAAACCATCCAGCTCAGAGAACAAACCTACATCAAAAGCTGGTTTTGTTTTTGTTATTATAATACTGTTACAATATCGAGGATCATTTGGCCAAAAGAGATCTTACAGAATATAATCTACTTAGTACTAAAAACAATAGAAGAATCATATTTGTGAAGAAAAGTAAATCAAACATTCCAGCTTACAGAGTACTCATATACAAATAAATGCTAACAATATTTCCGTACAATACCTTCATTACTCAACATAAATCAAATATGAAATTGTATTAGCGATGGCATTGCAATTACCCCTTTTTTAACATTCGGGATTATGATAAACTGGCTATACTGTAAGCAACTCGCACACTATCCATGTATGTCAATAAAGACTAATAAATCAGAAGGGAATTTGTGGAGATTTTAGTAATTTTGTATAGTTGAAATCATGAGTCAATCGAAGCTAGACCACCAAGGAAAACCTGAAAGCACTGAAAGATCGTTTCGTCCTATTATGGGACTCCTCAGCAGAGCGTATCCACGATTCCGCCTGGTGAGATTTGAACCTAGGACCTACCAATCTCGTGACCTACCAGTTTTAGTGAGAAGCAGTAACCAGTGGAGTCCAACAAAGTCTGTTGGGAGATATCAACTCACTGATGACATTGGTGAATGGTTGTTCAATTTCGTGGATTGGTTGGCATTAACACCGTTGGATGCCGGCCCAGTGGTTTGTCGGTTAGGTGCTCTGGCGCGAGACTGATAGGTCCTGGGTTCTAGTCTTGCGAAGCAGGATCGTGGATGCGCACTGCTGTTGAGGAGTCCCACAATAGGATGAGTTGGCCGTCCAGTACTTCCAGGTTTTCCATGGTGGTCTAACTTCAATTGACTCATGATCTCAACTCTATAAGAGACTAATAAAGTTAATGAAGACAGTCAACATCATAATCAGCTATGCTCATGTTAAAAATAGTGAATCATTTGAAGAATTAAACTAGTTTAATAAATGATTATCGTTTATTGACAGTTGAAGCTTTTTTTTTCGTTTTAAGAAGAACAAAGAATCTTGTTGAGACAAGAATTCTGTAGATTAACAATAACTAACTAACTGCTAAAATTCTCTATTTATTAATAGTAATAATATATTGAATAGTTCTATTTCTTTGAATGTATAATCCAACCATCTATTAAACCATACTCAATCAGCTTTTAGTCTTGATGATTAAATTATTTTAACTTTAAACTTGTTACCGATTCCCTTCATCATTGAATATGCACTTACTGGGTGGCTGAGCTACTTCTTCTGTCGTCTTCGAAATTTAAAAACAAATTATTATCTCCACTTCCTTTATATATAACGTACCTTCAGGCTGAACACAAAAATATCAATGACTAAACGTTATAAACATTGTGAGTTATTACTATTTGTTATCAACACGAGTAAGTTTCAAATGTGTGCGGACATTTGATAAAATCAAGTTTGCTACTATCGAGTTTATTCAAATACGCAACGTAGATATAAAGAGATTTTTAAGTTTAACAGAGAATTCTATTGTTTGGATCCAAGTACATCTAATATTTATTAGATGGTAGCATAAATGAATTTTAAGTCTCATTGGTAAAAAAAACAAACTGTTATGAATTTAAAAAAATAAACTGTAATCACAATTGATTGATCACTGGATGGTGATCAGTGTCATGCGTGCCAAGTCCTTCTTAGTGCTGATCAAATGCTGTCGATCAAGTTGCAATGTGGCCACTATTCTAGGTGGCTCGACACTGCGTGCACTATGTTGAGATAAGATGGAGCACCAGTTCCCTCAAGATTAAAGGTATACCTTGCTGACAAGTGTTAAGTAGCACGAAACTCGGCTCCAGGGTTTCCTGTTGACCACCTCCAACCACCATCTTATCTCAAAATAAAGTGTCTTCAATTTGTTTTGATTTTATGTCCGGATTTTTATCACATAATTTATCCACCAATCGGAATACGAGTTTTCCAATCTTAGCACTGTGCCAAAAATAATGACGTTCAACCGGTATGAGCAGTCTAGCGCCCTAAATTGGTCCATTGTCTGCCTAGCCGTTCCAATTGAGTTCAGAACACCAACGACAGCTTCTGCTATGTGAATCATTTATTTCAAGTATACACGGTTTGTATACCAGACAGACAGACCACACCACTCTATAAACTAGAAAATAATATATGTACAAGATCAAGCCAAATGTGGCTGTGAACGTGGGATACAATAATCAATAAACTGAGTGTAATTTAGGGACAGTAAATCGTATAATAATAATCCATAGGTCAAAATGAAGCTTATAATAAGATGAATATATTTAAATTAAATCTAATCACTGAATAATTATACTATAAGAATATATATGGAATAATAGTTCATTAATAGATCCTGGAAGTTATCCGTACTTATGTCTTCACCAGGATATAACACAAACTTAATAGACTAATTGACAGTGTTAACAAATTGAACTTCAGTAAAATGTGAAAATCATAGTTTTGTGGTATAAATGAAACATACTTAATTTGGTGTAAAACTCAGTAATCTAACTTTAAATCAATGAAACTAAATTGATAATTGCATTTTCATATGTTGAATGGTTATTTATATTAAGATATAAGGTTATCAAAGTCTGTTACTTATAAATAAACTTCCCAACTGGTTACTGGAGTAAGAAAACTAAAATTAAAGAGGAAGCTTTTATTGGTCAAACCAAATCGAAAATATATTCATATCCCCAAATGCCCTGGTACGACTGACAGTGGGAAGAGTCCGCTCTCCCTCTCCAAATGCTCTAACATGGCCACGCGTATATAGTCTCTGCCATGGAAGTCCTACTCACTTACTTACGAAATTGAAGGGACGAAAAGCGAATGGCCGGCGCTTTAACCGGGTTGGTGGACACGGCGAGTCCACCAAGGGGAGTTGGAAAACCCTGATTCCAAACCAATGGTGCATATGGGTAAGCTCCAGTATCCCGACGGAACAAATGGCGTATGAACCACTCATCGGTCACGGTTTACCATGGTACTACATCTCCTCACGATGCTCCACTGCCTTGTCGATCAGACCTTTAGGTCAAAGATTCCGAGTGTGGCCCCCTAAGAAAACCACCTGCTTCAGTTTGGACATCTTGGCAGTATCACAGCCTTCACACAAATCAAATGAAATTTGTGCGGCGCATATGTATCTGGTGCTTCATTGTACCAATATTTATGTGTTTAAATAAATAATATAAATTATTTATAATATATGTATAAGTTTCTTTAAAAAATAAAACCACATTCCCACCCTATATCGAAAGTAAATTTTCTTTATTAAGAAAGTAAAGTCAAATTTTGACCAATAATACATCACCATTCTTATCTTTTTATCATAATTAGATTTACTTCTTCTTAGGTTGATGCATCGATTTCCTTACACTGGATAATGCTTTCTGAGTTAAGCATTGATTTTTTTGTTGGGAGGGGGAGGTGATTGAATAGTTTTACTGAAGTGTAGTTAACACCCTTATCAATTTATGTTTTACATATTTGTATGATATTTTTTAACTTTTTCAATTGTTGCATGAATTTACTATGGTGATCAAAAAAGGGGTTCATTGTTACCTTGACATTTTGAACTTTTTGTTTCGATCTTTTGTCAAGGAGTCAGCGTTTTTTTCTTATTCAATCAAAAAAACTTTAAACATGGATAACACAGCTTTAATATTTCTTTATATAGTTGAGATCATGAGTCAATTGAAGCTAGACCATCATGGAAAACCTGGAAGCACTGCTTGACGGCCGTTTTGTCCTATTGTGGGACTCCTGAGCAGTGCGCATCTACAATCCCGCCTTGCGAGATTCGAACCCAGGACCTACCAGTCTCGCGCCAGAGCACCTAACCGACAGACCACTGAGCCGGCATCCAATGTTTCTGCTATCATTAATATATATCAGTACTTTGTGAGAGAACTTGGTAGTATAAAGATATATCGTGTTTTTTAAAGATGGGATGATACAGAAGATCCTGTTTTAATTCAGTGCTACATGTATTCAAAGTATTATTAGTTTTATTTCCAGTTCAGTGTGATGATTAATCGATGGTATAAGCTTTGGTAAAAAATCTAGTATAGGGATAAGCTTCAGCGATTCTTAAAATGATTGCATGATATGGTAGTCACTTTTCAACCGATAAACAGACAAACTGTGTAAGCCGGAAGTATTTCATAATCGGAAGTAATAAAACATTTTAGGAATTGTGTCAGGTTTACATGACATTTTCCAATCTTCATATACCGTTATCTAAACTCAAGAATCTGTTCAGGAAAATCATTCACAATAAGGGTTTCTTTCTGAGTTTTTTCTTATAGTTATAAATAGTTTTACAGAAGTCATCATTGCCCATCATTAATTCTCTGAAGGACTGAAGAAATAAAAGTGTAGGCGAAATTCCGTTTCTACCCTATCGATTCGAAGAAATAACATGTAAAAATCAGTATCGATTTTAACACTCCAACTTGATTTGCTTACCTATCTGTTAGCCGATGAACCATCGATAAAATTATCCTTTTGATAGTTTGTTTTGGAAAGAATAAACTGAAGCAAGAACTGATTGACTCATGGGTTATGGAGAATTTATGTTTAAAAATGCAGACACTAGATATGTTGAACATTGTTGCTTTCACTATACGATAACAAAAAAGAATGTTTTTTAGCGATTTCGAACATTGTAAGCACTATACATAGTTAGACCTATATCGTACTTTATATGATGAAAGATGAAGTGAGGATGCGTATCCATGAATTTGTAGCTTATCTGTCTCTCAATGTTCAATATATGTGTAATATTTAGTATTTCTCCATTTATTTGTTGAATGGATACTGCATATAAGAGTATAATTTTCAGTAAGGAGTTTGTTTAGATCTCTACTTTTCACCTTATTTGCCTTTTTCATGTAAGTTGATGTGCGTTACAGTGACATGCTTAAAAAGGAAATACGTAGATAGTTTTAGATCAATGAAATGAAGTCCGTCCGTGAGAGTTACACTTATATCAAGCATTGATACAATGAATGAATGGGAGAATACTGGAAATTTTTCGATGCTACATAACTACTAAACACTGAAAAAAAGAGATAACTATCTCTACATAAGATAAAGGATATTCGTTATTAAATTTTTGGGTAAATAACTTGAAAGTATTTTTTAAATTTCGATTTGCTACTAGTATAACATACTTTTACCTACAAATATCAATGATTGTCTGCAATATATATATATATATATATATATATATATATATATATATATATATATATATACTGTTTGCAAGTCAACATCAAAGTCACAATCTTCTATGCGAACGTCAAGACAGTTCTATTGTATGGAGCTGAAAATTGGAAAACTACCACAACCATCATCAAACAAGTATAAGTATTTGCAAACAATTATCTACACAACATACTTAATGGTCGTTGACCAGATACCATTAACAACAGCCTATTGTGGGGGAAAATAAACCAGCTTCCAGTTGAATAAGAAAAGTTGTTGGATGTGGATAGGACACACATTGAGGAAATCATCAAACTGCATCACGAGGCGAGCACTAAATTGGAATCGTGAATTGAAACGGAAAGGTGAGAGACGAAAGAACACACTGTGTCGAGAATTGGAGACAGACATGTAAAGGATGAATAAGAACTGTAAATAAGTTGATATGTATTTCTGATTACAGAATTTGATGGAGAATGCAGGGGGGGTTCCATGCCTATAACAATACAGTTTGCCGTTCTCCTATATCTTCCACTTCTTTAAGAGGTATTTTTCCACTTTTCCCTTTGATCAAAGAACTATTCTTTTTCAAGAGCTGAATAATAATATTTAAGTGGATTACGCGTTGGATGTTTGAAAGAAAAAGGCATTAATTTTAAGTCTCAGAGCCAGCATGAACATTGGAATGTATGTACATTCAGCTGAAGAACCATAAGCAAGACAAATCACCCATTCTAGATTCCAAAACTATCTACTAATTATCTCTACCTTAAAATGAATGAAACTGATGGTAGTATTTAGATAATCCTCTCAGGATATAAATATACCAAAAGAGAGTGTCCAATTTCAGTTCTTAACACCAATAACAGAAAGTTTCAGACAATTACAATACAAATTATAATGTTTAAATCGCAAAGTAATACCTGTATACCAGTTTCTTGAAGATCATAAGACTAATGATAGTGATACGACCGTTAAAATACATTTCCAACTTTTAAAACTAGATATTCTCAATTGTCCTTTCGATAATTTTCATATCCATATATTTTTCAATAGTTGAGACCATGAGTCAAGTCAAACTAGACCACCATAGAATACCTGAAAGCACTGGACGGCCTCTTCATCTTATTGTAGGACTCCTAAGCAGTGCGCATCCACGAACCTGCCTCGCAAGATTCGAAGACATATATTTTTGTTGGCTTCTTTTACCAATTTAATGTTACATATATATTTAAGTGAGCTAACAAACGAACAGCTGAAATTAGTATAATTATATTTAATATAAATTCCTAGACTTAAATAGTTTTAAGTAATAATGTCAATCAGAATAAGGAATTCATAAAATAACAACGAGGTTATGTTAAATAATGTGAATAAAATTGTATTTTAAGACAAATTTTTTTCTTTTTTTCTATGTACAACATATAAATAATTTGTGTTACATACACATACTGAACAGTTGAAGTTATAAAAGTAATCAACTTTAAATATTGTCGAGTCTTCTGAGTTAGATGGTTTAATGATATTTGAGTTGTATGGATTTACGAACGAAGTTCAAATCAATCCGTGATGTGAATTATCAGTTGAACAACAGCTAACAGTAATCTTCGGATCCATTGACCAGATACTATCAGCGACAACATGCTATGGGAGAGAACAAATCAGATTCCAGCGGAGGAAGAAATCAGGAAGAAGCGCTGGAAGTGGATAGGGCACACTTTGAGGAAATCACCCGATTGCGTCACAAGCCAAGCCCTCATATGGAATCGTGAAGGCCAAAGGAGAAGAGGAACACCAAAGAACACATTGCGCCGAAAAATGGAGACAGACATGAGAAGAATGAACAAAAATTGGATAGAACTAGAAAGGAAGGTTCAGGACAGAGTGGGTTGGAGAATGCTGGTCGGCAGCCTATGCCTCATTGGGAGTAATAGGCGTAAGTAACTAAGTAATTAAGCTAACAGTAATCATTTGTTTACTAGTAACCAATTTCAAGATGAATTCCAAAACTTCTAGCCAGAAGTTGTACCGTTTACAATTAGACAGTTCTATTAGTGAGACAGAAATCTCCTACTATAATAGTTAATAATTAATAGGGTAGTATCGTGAATGGGGCTGTAACTACAAATGAGAATCTTTGGATAACAACTTCCTGATGGTCTTACAGTACAGTATTAGTTGAAAGAATTAAATGTCCCGAATTTTATCCCTAACGAATCTATGAGTGGGTACTATTGAGTACTCCTACTCCATACTTATTTTACAATAATCATCAATCTCAATTCAGACTGTCATCTCAATTCAAAAACAAAAAAAATTATTTTATAAAACATTAATCAAAAATCCTAAATTCCTGTTGTTCTCATTCTAGAATTAGAATTATACAAATGAATATTAGAAATTTAACTGAATGTCTGTCATAATCAGTCAGTCGGTATTTCATAGATAAGTTACTAAGGGAAAAATTACGTAATACACATACATACATACATACATACATATGTAAAAGAATAGTCAGACATTATACAATTTTTTTGTTTCTTTTAAAAATAATAATAATAAAATACATTTGTTATATCCCGATAACAATAGTGAATGGTAATTTTGGGATCCATTTATGGACTAATACTGTGAATATATTTTATATCGTATAGTCGCTAAATAACTAAACTATTCATATTCATTTGGTATTGTTTGTTTGAATCTTCCCATTGATGTTTAGGACGGCAAATATTCAGTCTCTAATTGGCATATGTGCGTATTGCCTCGATATAGCCTTAATTCATAAGTATTGTAAGCGAAGATGAATAGTGGCTAGCAATGGAATCCAGGACGAACGTTTCGTCCTATTTAGAACTCGTCAGCTGGATGTATCTGCATCTCAGAGTTGATGTTCACTGTGGGACCCGAATCCAGTACTTTTCGCTTCAAACGCCATCGCCACCCCATTGCACAAGCAAGTGGCTATCAGGACTCAATAACTGAGTGGATAACGCGATGGCGTTTGAAGTGAAAGGTACTGGGCTCGAGTCGCAGAGTGAACATCAACTATGAGATGCAGATACACCCAGCTGACGATTCCCAAATAGAACGAACTAACGCGCGTCCTGGATTCCACTGCTAGCCACTATCCATCTTTGCTTACTATTCATATTCATGTTCCCCTTATCATCAGCTTTATTTTGAACTATAAACTATTGTTATACGATTTACCATTCATGAATTACACCCAGTCTATTGATTACTGTTCCCCTTATTCACAGCTACATTAGGCTAAATCTTGTACAAATGTTGTTTTCTATTTTATTGGTACGGTGTGGTCACTTTAATTGGTATATATAAACTCAGTATGTTTGAAATATAAGGATTCATAGCTCAGAGGCTATTCTGGACTTAATTGGCTGGGCTAGGCATAAAGCAGGACAAGTACTCTACACTGCTAATACAGTTTCGTTTGTCATTGTTCCGATCGATAATTGGCTGTTCTTTAATTGGCGGTCCTATCACGTCATACATTTACAAGGCATCCACTCGGCCACAAGTTATAACAACACTTATATATATATAAATATATATATATATATACTTTCATAGTTATCATATATGATAGAACATTTATTGATTTTTTATGTTAGCCAAAAAATAATTTGATCTTCAATGTTCAATTCATAAAGTGATATTGGCTTGTTTTATGTAAATAGATATGAAATATAAAACAAAATTAAATGATACTCTATATCATATATTGATTATTAGTTTTACTTAATCAATATAATATAGAGACTATTTTATTAATAAGCAGAAATGGATAGTGGCTAGCAGTGGAATCCAGGACGCGCGTTAGTTCGTCCTATTTGGGACTCGTCAGCTGGATGTACCTGCATATCAGAGTTGATGTTCACTCTGGGACTCCAACCCAGTACCCTCGCTTCAAACGCCATGGCGTTATCCACTTAGCCACTGAGTCCTGATAGCCACTTGCTTGTACAATGTGGTGAAGTTTAAATTCAATTAGTATTGTTTGTTTGAATCTTACCATCGATGTGTTAGGACTGCAACTGGTCAGTCTCTTATTGGCATATGTGTATACTGTGCGTATTGCCTCGATATAGCCTTAATTCGATGGGAAGATTCAAACAAACAATACTAATTGAATTTATTTTATTAATATTTTTGATTAAAAAATCGATATAAGAAGAAAACTTCCGTAAAAAATTCAATCGATAAACTTCAATGAAGATAACTTGAAAATAGCTCATTTCTCTGTAAAAGTTACTTCAACAAATTCAAATCCAAGAAAAATTTACTCGAAGACTATAAGGTTATTAAGATGTAAGAGAAAATGTGTTATAACTTTGATTTTATTACCTACTGATGAACTTCTAGATATACCGAAATCCGATAAGTCTTGTGAAGATGTAAATTGATCTTTTTGATGAATGGTAATAGTTTTAATGAAAGCGTGATCTCAATTAATGACCATTCCGATAATCTATTGGTTGAATTAGTAGTAAGCCATAGTAACATGGTGAAACCTAGTAGACCCTTCTGGAGAAGAATGCTACATCGAAGCACGGTATAACTACCGGGGCTCAATAGCTGTTTTTGAAATTGTTTACGCAGAATCATTACATCTCTCTTTCTTTCTGTATTTTTTTCTTTTTTGGGCAGGCCTTTCTTTCCTTATTGTTTTCTTTTTCTTTTTTGGGCAGACTCATTTATTCTTTCTTTTTGAACCAATAATAATTATGCAATGATTCTTTGTAGCCTTCTTAATCATTTGTGGGTATATGTAGAGTGGATGATTTGGCCGATCTCAACCACCCGCGTTACCGCTCACGTTAGTTGATGGAAACAGTCCCACGATCCAGGAGGCACGACAAGGAAGTGTTAGTCGGGTTTTGCTCCCGATTGATTGTATTTTATGACCAAAATATTTATCAGATTATAATTGTTCATTACACACTAAATATTATTCTCCCCTATTAGCTGAATTGGATTGGTTGAAATTAGACATTAACACCATTGGATACCGGTTCATCGGTCTAAAGGTTAAGCACTCGCGCACGAGACCGAAGGTCCTGGGTTCGAGCCTCGCGAGTGGGGTCGTGAGTGCGCTCTGCCGAGGACTTTCATACTAGGACGAAGCGACCGTCCAGTGCGCCCAGGTTTTCAATGGTGGTCTAGCTTCAAAGTATTCATCTAATTGACTTCCATAATACTAGACAGTTAGTCATAATTTGAAATGCACAGGTTTGATGACAGATTAGTTATTAAAATAAGTTCACTCAATATAATCAATAAAACTTACCAACAAGTTCCAACTAATAATAAATACTCACAGATTCTTACAGGTTACCTTAAAAAAATTTTAAAAGTTAAATTCATATAAAGAAAACGAATACAGTGACTATGATGTGAATAAGTGTTTACACAATGTAAAACTAACGGAACTGAAATAAATTAATGTATTATAATATTCACTTGGTATTGTTTGTTTAAATCTTCTCATTGATGTTTAGGACTTTAATTGATCAGTCCCCTATTGGCATATGTGCATACTGTGTGTATTGCCCCGATATTGCTTTAATTCACAAGTATTATAAGCAAAGATGGATAGTGGTTAGCAGTGTAATCCAGGATGCGCTTTTCGTTCGAGTCCCAGAGTGAACATCAACTCTGAGATACAGGTACATCCAGCTGACGAGTCCCAAATATGACGAAACGCGCCTCCTGGTTTCCATTGCTAGCCACTATCCATCTTTGTTATAATATTGTTGTTATTTTTAAGTTAAGAAAGAACGATAAAAATCACACCTACACAAATAATTATTCACATATATAGTATATAATATATACAGAACACCTTACTAAACCATGTGATTTTATCAAACTGCTTTTTTTATTTTTCAAAACGACATAAAGTTTTTACATCGATTTCTCAGTTGAATTAGTTGAGGTAAGAAGATAGCTAAATGCAAACTTTTAAAATGTTTTAAAAAAAAATTATGACCAGCATTTAAAAACACAGAGTAAACTATTTTACAATTCTAATAATTATAAGATGAAATAGTAACTAGACTTAATCGATACTATAAATAGGCTACTTGTACATTTATATCCCTTTTAAGAAAGGGTTAACAACAGAGAGAGAGAGAGAGTGAGAGGAAGATGCAGGTATTTGTAATAATGAAAGGAAAAGAAACACTTTGGATAGACAGATCAAATAGATAGATAGATCAACTATTACATCAGAAAGAGATAATTCCTTAAAAAAAGCTTGGACCAGATTGCCAGGCGAAACGTTGGATTTACTTCAAATTCATTCACTGAGATTTTACAAATATATTATTCCTATTTCATATCTTACATCAACTCGACGCTCAAATACTGTGAAACTATTCGCTCTAATTTAGAAGAAAGTTCTTATATATTACATTAGAAGGTGTTGTAATAAATTATGACTAATCTGTAGATTTCTAACTCGTAAGGAAAGGAATAGTCGATTGACATTCACATTGTCAAAATGGTATTTTCCTCATGAACTGAAGTCATTTGCCCACCTTCAGAATATATTCAATAACTGTTTCTTTTCCTTTTAATCAGAAGGAGATATATGTGAGATTACGTAACAAGTCAGTGTGGTCTTTCATTTGGTGTAACATTTCGTTTTATTAATTCAGGACAAACTTTATTAATAAATAATTGATTCATATAAATTTGTACATAAACGAGCTTATTTGTTAGTAGGAGGCAAGTCATTAGGTTTAAGTTCTATTAAGATTGTTTGTCATCGTCCATTGTATTGAGCTAAATCGTTACAGTATTTGTTTGAGTTGTAATGTCCTAATTTGAAGGTCTAGTTAATAGTAGTCTTCTACAATATTTAAGAGAACTGAATGAAGGGACCGTTCTCTTTGCCTACTGGTTTTTAGTATTCTCACAGCTGATATTGATTTATTATGAGAACTATTTTGATATAAGTACGAGAGGTTTATCGAGATTGTTGAGTTTTATAGTTGATATTATAGACTGATCTGAGTTATAAAACAATCGAAAACCAGGAAAAAGAAGTGGACACCTCTTCATCCAAATACAGGACTCATCAATAGTGACCACCAAAGATTACACGAAGTAATGAACCCATGACCGTCAATCTCTTAGACAGCACCTAACATTCAGGTCATTAATTTCGTATTTCAATTTCTAAACTCAGTAAATTTGCGCTATTAGGAAGCCATTACTCATTGCATTTAATGGATAACTGCTACACACTAGATATGATTGAATTCCATCAGTCACAGGTGCTTATCTGAATTACGAAAATTTATTCGCTAGTGAGCATAATATGGAGGGCAGTGGTTTAACTGATTGGACTGCGAAAGATATACAAAATCGATTTAAAAAAAAATTGTGTATGACATGTATTCACATCCCAA
The DNA here is from genome assembly GCA_944470415.2 of Schistosoma rodhaini. Classification (NCBI taxonomy): domain Eukaryota; kingdom Metazoa; phylum Platyhelminthes; class Trematoda; order Strigeidida; family Schistosomatidae; genus Schistosoma; species Schistosoma rodhaini. Next base: position 37,563,783 of record OX104038.1, read on the forward strand.
GAAGGATTATAGATACTTAATTATACAATATTGTAACCATATGTTCACATAGTAAGTTACTAAATTTTAATTATTATTATTAAATATAAGTCAGTTCAATTTTTACAAATCTGACTGTTAATCTACCTATAAATAAATTATATAAAAAGTGATGTCTTCGTAAACCATTTTTTGATTTATATTGGAAGTGAAACAAATCATTGTCACTAGTCTTTGGCCTTTTGCACTTCTCAACATTTCTCTTGTGTTCAAGTTGTCGTGTAGATTTAGTCTTTAGTTAACAAAAACGAGTAGGAAATCGGATCAAAAGTTTGATTAGTAGACTCAATACAGTACATGATCATTATTAGTGTGAGTTTATCGTATTTTATTTTTAACATTACGAACATTTGACATTATTAAATAAACCAAATTTCACACTATCATGAATAAATAGGTATTCACTTTGAACGGTAGTATTCTTTATGGCTGACAGCCCCCAAGTGCCCTAGTACAGCCGAGAGTGTTAAGAGTCGGCTCTCTCTCTCCAAATGCTCTCATATGACCACGCGTGTATAGCCTCTGCCACGGAAGTCCTACTCACCGCCTTCTCGTGACATTACCGTTGTTTACGAAATTGAGAGGACAAAAAGTGAATGCCTGGCGCTTTAACCGGGTTGGTGGACACAGCAAGTCCACCAAGGGGAGTTGGAAAACCCTGATTCCAAACCAATGGTGTACATGGGCTGGCTCCAGTATCCTGACGGAACAAATGGCGTATGAATCAGTCGCTGGTCGCCGGCTACCATGGGACTGCATATCCGCACGATGCTCCACTGCCTTGTCGATCAGACTTTTAGGTCAAAGGCTCCGGGTGTGGCTTTCTAAGAAAACCACCTGCTTTAGATTGGGCACCTGGGAAGTATCGCAGTCCCCACACAAATCAAATGAGATTTGTGTGGCGCATATGTATCTGGTGCTTCCTTGCATCAATATTTATGTGTTCAAATAAATAAAAAAACATTTAATATACAGTATAATACTCCAGTAAAATTATGTGATCATCTATAGAAAACTGTCAAATATAAAGTGAAGCCATTTACAAGATTGAATGGATTACTTTTAGTCCATCGAAATAGACTATTCAGAAATTTTCATAAAGATGAAAAAAATATCCAATACCACACTATCTTTACATCCAGCTCATGTAAATGATTCCAGGCTTGCTTTACTGTTTCGACTAACCTTTTCCATTGTGGATTATCTTATATTTCAAACAAATTCACTAAAAAGAAAACCATTAGTTGAATCTCATGTCTTGATATTTAAATGTAATTATGTTAGAAGTGCCAATGATGAATACTAAAATAGGACTGGGTGATTCCTCGAAATAGTGAACATTGTAAGTAGTAGATCCAAGAAATAGTTCGTAAAATATAATTGTTCAGTAAATTTATCACCATGTAGGATACACTAGTATGGTGTATACACATCGTACTGAAACATTTCAAAAGAGATAAACAAGATAGTTTGACACTTTAGAAATCCTCCAGAATAATTCTACAGTTTATTACTTTGATATCACGCGGTAAGAAGTAAACCGGATTAGCGCGTATTTCCATTGAAGATTAAATTGATCATTAGTTTTTATATCGCCCAATAGTTTATTTGTTAAGTAAGTTATAATCATGTGTATTCTTATGTTCAATGTTCTGTATATAAGCATATTATTTTCTTGTTAGATGAAAAATTCCATTCCGCTAAGTCAGATGCCTTGTTTTCCGATATCAATACAATCAAGGAGCTTACATTAATAATTTACTATCATAAGCAGTTATCATCCGGTCATATTGTCTCAAGTGAATGTGATCAATCAGTCAACAGTTATTTATTTCGTTTTTATATAGTTGAAATCATGAGCCAATTGAAGCTAGACCACAATATTTCCTGGAGTTTTAGTGGGAAGCAGTGACCAGTGGAGTTCAACTACGTCTGTTATAGAGATATCAACTCACTGAAGACATTTGGTGAATGGTTACTCAATTTCGTGGATTGGTTGAAGTTAGACATTAACACCGTTGGATGCCGACCGGCTCAGTGGTCTACCGTTTAAGTGCTATGGCGCGATACTGATAGGTTTGAATCTCTTAAGGCGGGATCGTGGATGTGCACTGCTGAGGAGTCCCATAACAGGACGAAACGGCCTTCCAGTGCTTCCAGGTTTTCCATGGTAGTCTAGCTTCAATTGATTCATGATTTCAACTATGAAAATACTAAAATCTCCACAAAACCCCTTCTGATTATTTCGTTTTATCAATCGTAAATTCGTCCATGAAATCTTAATTCATAGCATAACTAGACACTGTTTTTTTTTGTTTTCAAGATAATCATATGCGAAATTCGGTTCATTTTTAGCTATTAGTATTCTACTACAACTCTTTGCTTCATACAATCACATGTCTATTTTCTTCTATACAAATAACAAATCGATATAAGTATTTCAATTGTTTTTCATAGTGATAATGTTTATTAATGAAAGTCAACTAAATGTGTATTGTATTACAAGATGCTTTCTAATGCAACCTGGAAAATACTTTACGGTCACGGTATTAGTAAATTGTATATCTTCTCACCAAGTGAATTTACTTACTAATTCTGTCAGCCACAATTTATTTTATTTATTTAAACACATAAATATTGATGCAAGGAAGCACCAGATACATATGCGCCACACAAATCTCATTTGATTTGTGTGGGGACTGCGATACTTCCCAGGTGCCCAATCTAAAGCAGGTGGTTTTCTTAGAGAGCCACACCCGGAGCCTTTGACCTAAAAGTCTGATCGACAAGGCAGTGGAGCATCGTGCGGATATGCAGTCCCATGGTAGCCGGCGACCAGCGACTGATTCATACGCCATTTGTTCCGTCAGGATACTGAAGCCAGCCCATGTACACCATTGGTTTGGAATCAGGGTTTTCCAACTCCCCTTGGTGGACTTGCTGTGTCCACCAACCCGGTTAAAGCGCCAGGCATTCACTTTTTGTCCTCTCAATTTCGTAAACAACGGTAATGTCACGAGAAGGCGGTGAGTAGGACTTCCGTGGCAGAGGCTATACACGCGTGGTCATATGAGAGTATTTTGAGAGGGAGGGTGGACTCTCAGCCGTACCAGGGCATTTGATATATTAAATGAAATGTTGATAATTTATCAGCCAAAGTTCATCTTATGACGACCGTATAAAAGCATTAATATCAGTTAGCTAGATAATAATGGAACTAGCTAATGCTTCTGTGATAACGACAGAGTAAGAATATTTTCTGTTGCCACAATATATTATTATTACACAACAGTAAGAACTGTAATCAATATGATGTCACCACTAGACTGGATACTCAGTTGACAGGCTACATAAGGACTGGATCAGGTTTTTAAAAAATAGATGGCTAACAACAAGGAACTAGGGCATACTATATTTTATTCAACACAGTTACAAATAGTCTGCTCTACACGTAATGAAATAAATATGATCACACTAAGTAGTCGGTACCTGTCTATCAACACTCAGTGGCCAATCACATCCTACTTTCACTTTATTTATGACACTGGGATCACTAGTATATTTTAAACCGATAAATTATTTCTGCCAAACCATTCAAATCAAAGTAACATCTAGTGAACGTCACCTGTGTAACTTTGGTTAGCTGTTATATGAAAATGTTTATACACCATTTTCCACTTATAAACTGGAATAAATAAAGAACAAATATCTCAACCTAAAATTAAAGTATGAATCAGTAAAAAGAAACAAGTCTACATACTTAACGTCAGAAACATGCCGAATGAACTGAGTTGGTGTGAAAATAGAATTATACTAAGAGATCATAATACGGAAGAAATAAAATTGTTTGCTTACTGATAGAGTAAATATATGGATATGCTAGTAGAGTAAGAAAACAAAAATATTTTTCTTCTCAAAACAGAAGATAGATTAGGTAATACAGACTAGTTGAGGAAAGTCCAGAAGTGAGAAGATACTAAAATTTTGGTACTAGTTCATAGAAAAATAAAAACGAAAACTCGCTAGATAATCTCACGAAAACAAGGTCACCAAGGTGGAATATGATTCATAACTGAGTGAGACTAAAGAACATGGACGAGCCAATCAGAAGCTTTCGCGTGTTTTCAAGGTCACGGCGCTAAGTTCGGTACCTGACGCTTACGTACGGTCGGTTTACAACGGATTTTAGAGAAAACATGATAATTAAGCATCTACAAGATAAGTTATCATAAGATTTTGGCGCAAAATTCAATTATACATTTGGATAGAGTTGTGGCATTATAGCTGATGTCAGTTCGTGATGAAAACCCTATGTGTAATTCCTAACCTTAACCATGAACTGTAAATCATAATTTGAATTCTTCACACAGGTTTATAACCCTCATTTAGTCTTAGTTATTACGTTGACACTCTCAGATTCACTCTAGCGTCGCTCAAATGTCGTCCATAATTTATAGTCTCATCTTTAACCCTAATCCTAAACCATACCGACAACACTGAACTATGTGGTCGAGGCTGAAAGAATTTTCGGAACTTTATCATGGTTCCAGAGGTCGACTACTATGGAGCCATAGGGATGAGTTCCTGTGCCGGATGCACTATGATTTTAGAACCTCTGAACCTATATCTGACCTTGATAAGTTTTTGAGTCGTGTAAAAGAACGGTACCCCCTTTAATTTTTCAGTTTTGTATATTTTTACTGTATGCTAACTGTCTTCTGATTGGCTAATATTTCTCAAGGTCATTTGAGATTCGTTCAAAGGTCGTTCACGTTCTTTAGTCTCGCCCAACGAATAAGTGGATGCCTGAACGACTTTGGATCTTCCGCATTATGGTCTCTTTGTTTTATTCTATTTCCACACTTTACTGACGTCAAGCATGTTGAATTGTTTCGTCTTACTGATTAATACTTCGGTCTCGAGTTGTAAGCAGATGGGAAATCCATGTTATTCTGCTGACATTTCTTCTTGTTTCATTCCTGAGTGTTTAGTGACTACCCAGATCGCAATGTAAATCTAAAATATACTGGACCAGTAAACTAAAAATGTCATGCGACCTACGTCTGATGTGGAAACGACTAGTAGACACTATACCCTAATTAAACGAGATGCAGTTGCAACACATTTAAAATCGAACAGGACCAGTTTGATACCAATGTGATAGAACTTTACGCATAAATGGTTAACCAGGATTGTCACCCACAAAAGATCTGACTATATATTGTTGCCGAACCACTGCTCATTATTTGTCAGTAAATTTTAAATCGTCAAATCGATTAAATGGGTAGGACGAAGAATAGACAGGAGTTCGTAGAGTAGTGGCAATTTAAATAAAGGCAGAGTAGCTGATACTGAACCTGCTTCCGTCTCTGTAACCAAGCACGAACACAGCCGAAAGTCTATCGCACCAGATAGACGTTGTGGGGAGTAGTGTAACGTCGTGTACTATATTACACTTACATAGCTTATTCTAGTTTCTGGACAAGCCAATTCACCTATAACGTTATGAGTCATGTTTTGATCTTGTTAATTATTCGCTTATTGACCTTGACTATTTTTTTATATGAGCGTATGTGTATGCACACTTCTTATCCTACCTATCACATACCTATCACATGTCTGTCATTCATTTTAGCCTGACTATAAATGTTGATTAATGCTTGCTTATAACGAGTTGGCTTCCCAGCCATCTCCACTCTGCGTCATCTTTCCTTCGCTTGCTTACATTTGCTAATGTGCTCACTGCCTTCTAGCCCATGTTAGTTATCAATAAAAATGTAGTTGCTGCTTCCCTTTGTCTTCTGATATTATACACCGTTCAGATTGTTATAATAACGGTTATCAAGACGATCGATTAACGAAGCACTACACTACATATTGGTAATCCCGACGTACGAACACGCAACACATATTGGCGATCCCGAATTACGAACGCGAAGCAAAGTTGGTAACTTCAACGTACGAACTCACAACATATTGGTTAGCCCTACATGCGAACACGTAACAAAATTGGATGCCTCGCCGAACGAACACTCAACATATTGGTTAGATGTATTTGGAACACGCATCAGAATTGGCGACCGCAACGAGCGAACAGAAACCAAAGATGGAACCGTCGACGACATATTCCGTTATGATTCAAATAATCATCATATGCTCATTATTACAATAATGTCATATCATCATCTAATGTGGAATTATTATTTTTGTTCGTATTAACATTAAACTATGACATACGCAGTCATATCACTAATCGAACAAATTATAATTATATGGACATTACACGTTATGATATTCGAAACTCACTGGATTATTTTTATTATCCAATGACGTACAATTTTCTTGATTCAAGTGAGTTCGTTGCAATTTTTTTTTCATGTCATTTTCGGTCTAATATTACACTCTATCATAGACATAAGTTTGGAGTCATACTCCCGATAGTAGGAACTTATGTTCTCGATAGACAACTAATGTTCATTCATTTCATTGGTACGCAGCAACCGTCGTTTCCTACATTTTCAGCGACAATCTAAACCGAACTTTCGCAATTTTGGTTTCACGATGATCCCTACTTTAATGTCTATACATAAACCAAGTATTCGACGCCACATTACCAGCCGATTAGTAATGATTATTTTCATATTATCTATTCATTCACATGTATAACTGAATGCTGCATCATCCGTTACCTATAATCACAATTCGATTACTGCAATTAATATTTTATTTCCATTGTACTGTACACCAGAACATAGAGTTTAGAGCTAGTCTCTCAAGGATACACTCTTGTTCGTCACATCCAAGTCAGTCTCACTCGCCGCCATCGATAATCATATGTATTGGTATTTTTGTTATGCCTTAATACGGTTTCGTAACAAACGAGGTTGAGCACATATCCCTCTAACTACACAAACCGCGCTAGGCTTCTAGACCAAAAAGGAATACGACTCCGCATATTTCGTCTAAGCAGTCACTATCCTGTTCCTCTGGTCATTCTACTAATACATATTTAACGATAACTCAACGCAAGCGTTAGCGCACGCTGGTTTCGCATTTTATTATCATAATCAATTGCAGTACAGCAATGAATACCACCTGTTGATGCAGTCATCTTCCTACGGCTGGATTACTTCTTATCCCACATAAACTTCAGTTACGTAAATTCGAATACACTCATCGCTAAGAGACTCTATTTACTCTACTGCGGCTTATCAGAACATCATATTTCACTGTTCTTCATTCTCATATTCAATTGGCACTACAGACCAATTTCTATTATATTCTACAATACTTATTTCCACGATTTATTCCGCTGTCATACCCATAAACAATTTATTGCTCTATTTTCACGATATTTCGAATTGCTCATACAAACATGTTATTTTATCATCCGGACAGTCTCAACATAAATGCATGTTAAATTTTTTGTACGCTTACTTATTTACTCATAATCACATGCTAACATTTCCATTTCTGTCCTCATTTTGACAATTTTCATGTACATTTTCACATAAGTGTGACACTTTCGTTTAATAAACTCGCCCCTCGATTGACACTGTAACTTATTCGATGTAGTACAATTTTTTCTCCACATATTATTAACGTTATCCACATGCCATTTCAGTGTTATTTTCAAATCAATGTGCTAATACTTTAATTTTGGTTTGTGAACGCATATACACCTCCTCCCTCTTGTTTATTTTGCATAACAGTGTTTCCTCCGGACACTCTGGGGGGGAGCTATGTGGGGAGTAGTGTAACGTCGTGTACTATATTACACTTACATAGCTTATTCTAGTTTCTGGACAAGCCAATTCACCTATAACGTTATGAGTCATGTTTTGATCTTGTTAATTATTCGCTTATTGACCTTGACTATTTTTTTATATGAGCGTATGTGTATGCACACTTCTTATCCTACCTATCACATACCTATCACATGTCTGTCATTCATTTTAGCCTGACTATAAATGTTGATTAATGCTTGCTTATAACGAGTTGGCTTCCCAGCCATCTCCACTCTGCGTCATCTTTCCTTCGCTTGCTTACATTTGCTAATGTGCTCACTGCCTTCTAGCCCATGTTAGTTATCAATAAAAATGTAGTTGCTGCTTCCCTTTGTCTTCTGATATTATACACCGTTCAGATTGTTATAATAACGGTTATCAAGACGATCGATTAACGAAGCACTACACTACAACGTTACCCTCGTGATATATGCTTAAACATGATTTGATAGCAGTAGAAACTATTTGTTGCACGCTCAATCTGATCACCTTAAGATAGTCTTTTACCCGGCAATCAACATGACACATCAGCTACTACTAAGATATCATGCCTTGGCCTAGATTGAATTTGAAGTGTTTGAAATTGTCAACAACTGACGTAAACACACTACTTACGACATTTACACTTAGTTAAATGAAAACAGTTTACTTAATATTAATTGTATTCGGGATATATACTTAGAGGCCCCACAGGATGAGGAATGAACGTCACCTGGTCTCACTTTGACAAAAGTAGTAAAATTCAAAGCGGGATTTCTATAGATAGTCGACTGAGGACCCAACACCAACGGTTTGAATATTTTACACGAATATTCGTCAATACCAAAAATAATAGTTTAACAAAAATCGGTCGCCAAACGTAGAGAAGACAATATTTGTGGAAATTATATTTGAAATAATCTGTGATTGAAATTTAATTACTCTCAAGGCTTCGTCCAGAAGACTTGTTTAAACTTCTTCAGGGTTTGCTGCATGAAACGTTGGAATTATTTAAATCTTAGTTGCTGAATTTTAAATGTAACTTTTCAGCAACAAGTCTTAATATTTGTAGTAAACGGCTATATAACCCAGAGGACTTTACGAGACAGAGAGCTGAGTACTCGGTGGACATAAAAGAGGAAACTAATGTCAGAACTACCTTACGAATAAACCAGTATTGACCCAACACATATCAGGGCGAAAGTGAAATACTTCTAGATAGTTGTTCCGAACGAAAAGCTCTAGCTAAAAGAGAACACTGAAATCACCAGGAAACTTCTAGCGGGGGGCGCTTAAAAACTTTTCAGGCATTGCATTGAAGTGAACGTTTAGAAAATCCTCTAGACTTTTCATCGTATCATTCGTATTCACACAGATGAGGAGGAATGAGAAGCCGCTATGTAACGCTTTATAATACAGAACCCACTTAGAAAGTCATAACAAAAGTCAAACAATGAAGAATTGGACAAAATGCTGAATGGAACATTATAAGATTTCAAAGAAATAAGTCATATCCCATTAATCTAAGTCCATGTTTTGTTCATCATCAACACACTTTTTGGAATGATTTGTGCCGGGGTTACAATTTGTTTTTGGATTATTCACATCGTTAGACTGTCCAGAATTTTGAGAGTTAAGGTCTGGAGTATTATTTGTAGGAGACGCCGTCGGAGGCTTTGGAGTATTGATAATGGGATGACACACTGATTCCATGGCCTAAAAGTTAAATGAAAAAACAACTGAGTTTAAATAGCAAAAATATTAAGTAATTTTGTTAACAGTAGAACTACATTTTAATTACGATATTACACAATCTGAACAATGGCTAACTCGTTACAAGAGTTATATGACGTAAGTAGCTGTTACCTGCTTTTGTAAAATATGAAAAGCATACGTTAAATACATAATTTGTACATCTCCCACCAGTTTTCCTTTATATGTTTTATGATTCTTCAATTCTGTCATTACAATTACTTTCTGTCCTCCTCAATTAAATCTTCTTTTCAATTTGCTTGCATGCCTCCTACTTTCGATTGGTGCTACATTCTACTAATGTCTGTCACCATAAGTAGCATGCGCCACAGTGCTATTGGTTTTATGGACAACAGGGTATTTTGGAGGACAGACAACTGGTACCTCGACTGATGTGGATTGCGCAGAAACAGCAATGGGTGGGGCAGAATCATTAGTTTTAAGAATAGCTTACTCAGTGTCAGTTTAAACATTCACTCTCTGAACATTGGCACATTGTTCAAACTCCGATTCGCTTCAGTTTTAATAATCAGATAGGTGCATAGAAAAGGTATAAATTTATAAATATAAACCTGAGCTTAGTAACTGAGCGAAATCCACGTCCGAAAGCCGAGAAAAATATTAACGTTAAACCAGTTTCTTAAAGAGGTATACTTAAGTGAGATAAAGAAATTAGAAGTATGGATTACTGATACATTTGTTTACCAGATACTCCTCATTTCATATAAGATTTATAAGCATTAGTCTTTTCTTTTATCGTTGCTATTATATTATGTAGATCTGTTTTATTATTTTTATCTCGTCATGCTAATTTAGTACGACAACTTGTTCCGATGCACATTTGTGCCATGTTCTAGGCTGATGGTTTCTTTCTGTCTGAATCTCTATCTTTCTTCGTATAAGTCAGCGGCAATGTAGAACCTAGTACGTATGTACATTGGTTCGAGTTGCCATATCCGGTTTAGGGAGAGAAATGAATTCGCCATGAAGAATCTAAAATGTAGATGTAGTAACAGTATTAGTGGTAATAAGAATGATTAAGTATCGAAGATACGATCCAAGAAAATATAAGTTAGAGAGATAAATCTCGAGGAAACCAGAGGCTTAGAATCTGAGAAAAGACAAGGAATAGATGTACCTGTGTCACTGTAAACGATTCCGACTAATGTGATTCAGTCTCTAACCCCTGGTTACGATAATCAAACGGACCCCAACGAAGTAGTCTACAACTAATAACATAGCTTAGTCTAACTGTCAATGATTCTACAGACTGATGCCATATTTTGGAGTTGGCCAACGCTAGTTTTTTCCAGCCTACTCCTACGCCAGACGACATCACCTGTCGAGCAGGGTAGTGGTTGGATATACGTAACACATGTTCTAATAAAACAATTGATAAAAATTTACTACCTCAATAACCGACTTGCCACCTCTACCCAGTACTCAGGTGTTATATCCCGATAACAATAGTGAATGGTAAATTTGGGATCCATTTATGGACCAATACTATGCCTATATTTCTATCGTATCATGGCCAACTGACTAAACTATTCATATTCATGTTCCCCTTATCATCAGCTTTATTTTGAACTATAAACTATTGTTATACGATTTACCATTCATGAATTACACCCATTCTATTGATTACTGTTCCCCTTATTCACAACCACATTAGGCTAAATCTTGTACAAATGTTGTTTTCTATTTTATTGGTACGGTGTGGTCAGTTTGATTGGTATGTATGTTTGAAATATAAAGATTCATATCGCAGAAGCTGTTCTGGACTTAACTGGCTGGGCTAGGCAGATAGCAGAACCGATAAGTACTCTAGACTGCTCATACGGTTTCCGTATGTCACTATTCCAATCGATAATTCTATGCTCTCTAATTGGCGGTCTTATCACGTCACACATTAACTGGACATCCACTCAGCCACAAGATATAACATCAGGCACTGCTGATTCGATGCTTCGAAGATACCTATGATAGGATACTAGTGACCGACGAATATTTACACGCATAAAGTAGGACGGAGCGAACTTGTGCACAGTAAACTCGCCTTTTGGATAGCAAACGGATATCTTGCCTACGCCACCGGTTTTATTTATTTGAACACACAAGTATTGGTGCAAAGGAGCACTAAATACATATGCGCCGAAAAGTCACTTGATTTGTGTGTGGGCTGTGATACTGCCCGAGTGTCCAAACCAAAGCAGATGGTTTTCTTAGGGAGCCACACTCGGAGCCTTTCACCAGAAAGTCTGATTCACAAGGTCAGGAGATGTAGTCCCATGGTAGCCGGTGACCAACAACTGGTTCATAGGCCATTTGTTCCTTCAGGATCCTGAAGCTCATGTACACTATTGGTTTGGAATCAGGGTTTTCCAACTACCCTAGGTGGATCCTCCGTATCCGCTAACCCGGGTAAAGTATCGGACATTCGCTTTTCGTTCTCTCATCTTCGTAAATAACATCCCAGCCGCGAAAAGACAATGAGTAGAACTTCCCTGATAGTGGTTGTATGCATTTTGAGAGGGAGAGCTAACTCTCCCCACCCTCGGCCGTACCAGGGCATATGGGGGCACGCCACAGGTGACACGCTCTAGACCATACATTGGACACTCAATTTGTTGAATCGGAAAACATAAACTAGTAGCCAAAACTCTAGAATTCTATTCCGGTTAAGCTTAAGAAACTTAAGTGATATTAAAAGTTGCTGGTTTTTTCCTTGTCTTGAAATGTTTCGAAGAATCACTATTAGATGATACCGCAATGAATTCATACGATACATTAGTATGTTTATTGGAGACATGTGATATTTTAGGCCTCACAAAAACCGAGTGATTTGTGTGGCGCATATTATATATATATATATATATATATATATATATATATATATGGTGTACCAGCATTTCAGTTTAAATAAATAATTTGGAAAAATAAGGAAAATATATACTACTTACTTGCTGTTGAGATATGATATCTGTAACTTTAACTACAGGATCTGAAGTTTGTGGTCGAGGATTTTGTTGCATCATTTGCTGGTTCAACCAGGTCTCATACTGTACTATCATATCTTCCAACTGATTAACTTGCGCCTGTGTTAAATGGTCATATGTTGGTTCTCCAGCTGCAACACTGTCTAACACTTTCCTTATACGCTTTACAAAGAAATTTAAACGTAATCATAAGAAAACTGTCCAAATGAAATAGCAACTAAAACAACAGGTTGCAAATACTGCACGATTACAAGTATTTCATAATTTTGCTAGTAGTTAAGTGTGTTGACAATGATGGGAACAGATAAACAATGTGTAGTTTTTAATAAAGACCAAGAAAAATTTCCATAACTACGTACGGTCAAATATATTTTTCACATTTTATAAAAATATTGAGTGGGATAAGGTTTTAAGTAAGACGTTAGATTTCACCAAGACAAAAAATGTACTGTTAATTACTTAGTAAGCCAGCCATAATATTTGGCTTAGTCTGCGAAATATGGTTACCATGATCCACCTTAGTAGTTTTCGAAAATCTTTTTGAGATGCCAGTTGCTTGAATCGACATGTTAGTGGGATATAGATTGGATTAAGCATGTTTTATGCATGATGGTGTTGCTGCGCGCTGATTGGTTAATTTTAAACCGATCAGCCCGGGCATATTATTGCAGAAAAATCTATAAGCTTCTTATGTATATACTATAAATATATGAACGATATTTAAACTATTGATTGCTGATTGCTGTTCACTTATCATTATTATTTTGAATACAATTTGATTCCTGTTCAACGTGTTCTGATTTTGGAGTCTTGTCGAGTGTCATCGTATAAGAATACTAAGCAATAAGAATAGCTGGGTCGTTTATATAGCAAAAAAATACAATTATAACACGACAGAACCAATGATATCATTTCTATGAAAAATTTAGATTTAATTCAGTTAAATAAAAATAAATTATAAAAGGGATTTTATAAACTTGAACATCTACAGCTATCAGAGGCTGAAACAAAGTTCTAGGATTCCACAGTTTTAATTAGTTCGCTGTGTTACAATCTATTTTGTTACACACGATTTTTAAAACCTGTTTGGACAATACAAAGTTCTACAGTGATTGTCAAGTCGAACATCTAATAACTTATTTCCATTATAATCAAGATGACTAATATTAAGTATCATTAATTAAAAAACAATTAATATTGTTACTGTTTTTAACCGAACGACGAACGAATGCGAATGTTTTGAAGATAGATGAAAAGGCACTTTACACGCTCTTTTAGTGGAAGTGACGAAAGTAGACTCAAATTACCAGAAAGAGATTGAGCAGTGAAACATCAACAGTAGTGATAATCTTGATCATTTACTTTCACAAAAATACGAACTCGTATACGATATATTTGGCAGTTATCCTTAATCATCTTGGGATATATAGTTGTCGTAACTAATCCGGGTGATTTCAATGATCAACGTGCTTGATTACTAATCTACATAACCAACAAATTTGGTGGGATTTTATTCATCACACAATATTATGCAAACGTGACAACTACAGGTATCAAAGGACTAGACTGAGTTGAGAATGAAGGTATCACAGAGACTTTTTAACCAGGTAGAATGGAATTCAGAACATTTTTGAGATGACTGGATTTGACAAGTACTATAGTATAGATTCACGTAATGTCAGACTTAATAGGTTTAGTGAATGGATTATAAAAATGTAGCATATACATGTTAGTGAGATAACTCACCACGAGTGATCGATTAAAGTTGTCAACGGCTAAAGGACGATTAAGATGTTCGTTCGCTCGGTGGACAATCGGATCTCCCTTGCTCCTTAACTCGGCGAGCTTATCTATATAAGCTTGACGTCTTAAGCTTTCACCGTCACCATATAGCCACTCTTCTGTCATATCTAATAAGTGAAGTAGTGATTCTGACTCAGTGGGTGAGGTGAACGGGTTCAATGGTCCTTGAAGTTTAGACCGCATTTCATAAACATACTCTTCAACAGCATTTTTAGAATTGACTCGTTCTCGTTCCAATTTGTCCTGCTGAATGAGATTAGCCTATTAAAAACAAAAATTGAGATGTGATGCAAAATTTACAAACATGGCATATATTTTCAGTGTATACAAACTACTACTAACCGTAGGGTTCAAATATTCGTACGACATTTGTTTCCATTTTAGCGAATCCATTTTAAGAAAATTCTTAGGAAATACTAAACCTTAAGACTACTTGTTTTCAGTTTGATGGATGATAGAAAATCGTGACACTCAACTTTCTGTTTTGGCACAATATTGAACTATTCACAAAGCTTGAGTAGTTTTGTAGTGATCGAGACAACACTAGCATATCAATAATAAGAATTTAGTCTGTTGTGGAGGCAAAAGTTACCCTTATACAATGTTGGCGGTTCCTTCACATGTTTGAATGAGACAAATGATGGTCAGTTGTTAATAAGCGTAATCTGTCAACTGGGATTAGCTGGATAATGGTTACCACTAAAGTACGGGTTTTGTATACCATCACACATACTACCCAAGAATGTTTAAAGCCTAGAAAAATAAAACTGTGGTAATGAGTCAGTATATGGAAATAAGGAGTGGGGACAGTCTTAATATCTTTCATGGGTTTCTATTAAAACTTCAAATTCACAAAGTCCTATAGGGTAAGAATTATTTACACATCACATGTTTGTTCAGCTGGAAAAATACTATCTGAATGTTTATAACTTAAACTAAGACATTTCTTTGTAGTAAAAATTCAATCTGCTATGAGAAAGATAGATGTTATGACTAAAAAAAATACCCAGATCACACTGAGTACTTGCAAAACGTTCCGAAAATGAACGAAATACACTCTCGTATGTATATTTTTAAATGCAACAACGAAAATCCAATGGTACATTTCATGGATGAACTCTGAAAAATAACGATCCTTATGTATATCAAGGGTAGTCATTATTATTTTATTAGTGAACATCTCGATTTGGTTACTAATTTGCACTTTTTTTATCAAATACGCCGTGCGAGATGAAACAGACTTTGAAAATCATCTAATGAGTTGTGAAAAAACGAATACAAGAACTGAATGGAATTCCAACAGATGAAATCTATAATTTACAAGGATTTTTGTAACTTGGGATTATCTACTTTTTACTCAGGGGGACCTAGTGATACATATGCGACAAAATCGGGCGTGGAAAAACGTGTAACATACCCCAATTTCACAGAACTCATTGAGTTGTTTAGTAGTGAACTGCATATTACTAACTTCAATGCTCAAATCATGATACTTGGTGAATTTTTTCTTTTTCATTACTGTTTTCTTTTTCGGTGAAGTAGAATCTTGCGTATTTGTTTGGTTGGTATCCACCGGGGGATTCTGACTCTCAGTATCCTCATTGCTAGCTGTGGTTACTTCCTGTTTAGAGTTTTGAGATCCATCAACCACAGAGTTGTCCTCAGAAACACTAACTTCAACTTCCTTTTCATACTCTTCTACTAATTGTGCTTGTGAAATATTGAAGATACCATGGGTATTCATACGCATTTTTAGCTTGATTTTACGAGGCTCTGAGAATATTTGGGAAGCGTCTCCTATTTTGAAAGTTCCAATGACAGTATTTTGGTTTGGTAAGTCATCCTTATTCGCATATCGAGCTTCTAAAGTAAAAGCACCATGTTGTAAAAGAACGATCTGACGTGAAGAAGGAATAGGATGGAGAAAAGGAAAAACTTCGATGCACATATTTTTGCCTTGTGTTGTTAATATGCCATCAATTTCTTCAGTTTGCATGCATTGTTTGCTACCTTCCTCTTGATCAAATTGTATTATAATAGGATACAAACATGGTTCAACGACATTGAAGTCTTTCACCTTGAAAGCTGGGGAGCAGATAGCTGCCTACAATGTAAAGATTAAAATCACATTTAAAGCATGAGACCTTCCAAAAGTTTCTGATCACCTTAGACTCTGGATTACTAAATGGCTTAATTTACTGATTAAAAAATACAGAATTTTCAAATACTACTCTTCATATGGTAGGTACTTACGTAAGTGAATTTAGGCACGAGGATCTGTTACAGAACAGGGTTGGCATACACACATGGTTTATGGAGCTCGTGCTGCAACAAATGAGGCATTAGCATTTCTTGTTTATCTGTGGCCACAATAAATGATTTTAAACGCACTCTACTGAGTCCCACTGCTTGATGTTTCAGGTCACATTACTGCTTACATTCAGAGTCAAGTCAGTTAAATATTCAATAGACAGTAAGGTACAACTAAGATGGTCGATATTATATGATAATTAAGTCACAACACACTTTCAATTACCTACAAAATAGTTCAATTTTTCATTGTGGAAACTTGCTGTCCTGGAGCATGCAGTTTTGTTAAACGGAGAATGACAAACTGCATTCTCAAACATGAAGTGATATTGGAATAAATTACTTCACAACATTTTGCTTTAGGTTTGGCTTACGTCAATTACTTGCATTCATCCGCTTGGTTGAACAGCGGTTAGCGAGACTTCAGTGTGGATAAGCTGAGATTTCGCTAATATACGCTCTAATAAGCTGTTTCTGAATGATGACTACTTTATGTGACAGTAAACAGCCCTGATGAGTTTGTTTTTAATAATGTTCCTTCCTTTAAGTAGCTATTAAGTGATAGTTCAGCATGCTATTGGGAATCGTTATTAAAATTATGGGTAGTTTCTACATATTTAGAGAAATTATTTTTAGATGGACCAGTGGAATTAGCTAAAGCAGTTGGAATTGTGAGGAAGAACTGATGTCAGTAATTTACGACAAACTCGTGAAGTTAGACCAGCCAGTAAAAAGCGAAAAAATGTGAATAAACTAGGCAAGTCTCTGGAACCCGTAAGATCACAATTGCTATGAGTTAACACAACTATTACGAATAGGCTCTAGCATTTTCTAAAACATACTCTAGATTACGGGATTCCTAAAATTTTGTGGTCTCAGGTATAAACTAACTGCGGTGCAAATAACAAGTTGAAATATATTTGCGATGAATGCTTAGAAAACCGTCACTACATGAATTAATAACTATAGAACTCGTTTAAAACTATATTGAATCCAAAGACATACCTGAAATGCACATCCCCGAGCGACAGCCTCATCAGCATTTAAGCTAGTCCTTCCTTCTTGTCTGAAGACAGATGCGACAACGTTCTTTATCATAGGCATACGCGAAGAACCGCCAATAAGTTCCACTGAGTGTACATCTTCCGACTTCAACTTAGCCACATCAAGACACTTTGTAAACAACATTTGAAATCGTTCCATGAGATCAGAGCACAATTCTTCGAAATCAGTCCGCTTCATTTTATTCGCTAAATCTCGATCTTCTGCTAGGGACTCGACGTTGATAGGTAACTCCGAGGAATTAGCACTCATTGACTTCTTGAGCTTTTCACATTCTTGGAGCAATCTTAGAGTCGCTTTGGATGATAACGAACCCTGCAAAGGTGAAAAATCTAACACAAATGTACCTTCAGTTTGTATTGTTGCTGAAATTCACTAGCGAACTTGCTGAAAAGCTTTTCGTCAAAATCCCGACCACCAAGAAAAGCATCACATGTCGTTGCAAGGACTTTCATCTTGCCTGTGTTGAAACTGCAAATGCCAACTTGAGTTGTACTGTAACCGATACTGACAAATGCCACTATTTTCGGCTGTTGATCAGCTGGTGGTAAGTCGGTGTTGTAAAACCCATACGCAGTACCAACTTACGAGATTAAGAATCCAAGCAGAACTTACTTGCAGTTATATCATTCACTAGCTTTACACAGTTCAATCCTGCCACTTTCGTGGCATCTAATACAGATCTTCGTTCGGCATCTGTGTAGTAGGTAGGAACGTTGACAACAACATCGACCACTTTAGAACCAATAGTAGTCTCTGTAATTTCCTTAAGTTTATTCATTTGGATCGCCAAGATTTGCTCAGGGACAAAAGGAGTTTTTTGGCCTTTCAGAGAAGCCTTGACAAAATAAAACAGCTAGATGAAAAGACTTACCGAAAATGTAATGCGACCATCACGAGTTGCTTCGACTTGATGGGTCATGAACTTTCTTTCGTTCACAACTGAGAAGTCTGACAGACATTTCCCGAGCAACCGAGTAAAGCTTGTAAAAGTATTCTGGATATTCATAACTTGTTGTAACTTGGCAGCTGTTCCTACAAGGACTAAATCCCCTGAAAATGCAACACATGTTCTGAAAAGATCAACAACACAAGAGACTTACGGTGTAGCCCTCTCACTATACTCGTTTGTAATCACCTCAACCCCGCCACCTCTAGCAACACCAATGTAAGAAGTCAAAGAGCCTATATCAAAGCCGACAACTGACACAGCCATGAGACAACAGCCAAACAGGGAAACGTAGAAACAACTTCTCGCGCTTCGAAATCTAGAATGTGGTTCTACTAGGTTCTACTTAGTTAAACAAATTGTCGAGTTGGGTTTTCGCGTTAGCCTAATTCATTCATAAACTAGCATGGGTTTAAGCCGATGTTACTTTGTCGAATGACTTAAATTATTGCGCAAAGAAAATGTGTCAGTACTTCTTATTCATAGATATTGACATACATAGATTTTTGCCTCTTTGTGGGGCATGTGTTCCAGTTGTAGGATATTTCGGGTAAACACTAGTGATGAAAGGACAAGAAACTGGCCAAAAAGTAGGATTGTCATATAAAAATCAAGACGCATTCATAAAATATTGACGAGTGGATTATTTTTTAGATCGGTCTATACTTTGTTGGAGGGGACTTTTGAATGCATAAAGGTGAGATTCCCTGAATCAGTACCTATAAAACCGGAATGAAGAGGTTATTCTTTCGGGTTGTACAGCGAGAGGGACTTAGAAAAGGACACGGAATATTACTTTGTAAACGTCAGCCGATGGTGTTGCTCAGCTTACTGTAGCTGTAAATAATCCCCAAAATCAATAGCTCTGTAGGTCTTCGACACTTGATGCCGATAGCGTTAGTTTTGATTAACTCACTTATCTGAAGACGTTCAGTCACGAATCCGCACCAGATCATGAGCGAGTGCGCCGTGCTTCACATCTCCCACAACAGCTGACAACCATAGAATAACCCCTTCTCGATACATCCATATTCCATCCAATATATTTTCGAACCTCTTCGCTTTTTATTTCTGGTTTCACTGAGGTATCTCGCTCGGTTATAGATGTTACTGGTTAAGGTGTTATCAAACTCCGAATATTTGTGGCATCTTCGTAATTAATACTCGGACTAGGTCAATACAACTTCCCTACTTTCCAACGATATGACATAACAGGCCGCAGATAAACAACCAGAAAGTCTGTTTATTTACACTGATGAATGGGTATTGTAACTTGGGGGACGTTCGTTTGTTTACATCAAACTGTTTAACTTATCTAGCGAATAAGCCAGGATCAGGTCGAAGGGTGGAAAATGTACTGACCGTAATACAGATATTCGACCTAGAAGCAGAAGACGATCTAAATGATTAAGGTTTATTTCGCTTAGCCAAACTAAGATGTTCTTCTGTATTCAGACAGATAAGACCCTATTGTCAACGGTTGAAGATTATGTGGCAATCCAGCGAATTAATCAAGGCAAATCCTAGCTAGAACCAAAAAACGAATAGTTAGTCTACATAGAAATTTATATTTGATTACATTTTGCAATTACTTGTTACTATGATAGCATCATTCTAAATTATTATTGCGCAAACGTTTATACTAATACCCGGTTTCACTGTGTATACTGCTACATAAATCTACATGTATTTATCCGAGTGCACTAAAAGTTTATTATTAATGTTATTACTATTTCTTTCTAATTTTTATTATTTATTTTTAAAATTATTGGTTCATCTCAGTTGTTTATTCTTGTTCTGCGTTCATAAACGCGCTTATTAAGCCATTTACGTATTTCACGTCTCCTTTACCTCTATTTCCTTAGTTTCTTCCTTTCCTTCTTTAAAATCGATTCAAAATTCTTGTCAATTACACAAAACGTAATTTACTATTACTATTCTATTATTACTATTTTATTTTCCTCTCCCTTCTCAAATATGGCGAATATAATGCTGACATTATTAAAACTTGTGTATTATTGCATTCTTGAAGAAATCCGAAATGATTTCTTCACAACACTTATGTACCTATAAGATGTTTGTGAATAATAGTAATAATAAAGCTGAAAAATAAACCAATATGGTTAATGTAAACGAATTAGGCATAAAAACGTCAGGAAAAAACAATTGTCAGCTTAAACACATCAAAAAGATTTCCAAAACTTTCATCCTTTTACAGAAAGTGACAAAATGTAAACGTTTATGGCACAAAACTCCATGAGAATAAATTATTATTAAAACTATAACTTCCAACATATAATGAATCAATTAAGGGCTACTTCGTGAACTGTCACTACAACGTACAGGGTGGATGACCTCGTAAATTGGCTTAGTTCGCTATGAATCGTGACAGGTTCGACAGTGTCTTTGATAGCTGACGCATAATAATACCAATCCTGAATCTGGAATTTCTGCAGCTCATCATTCAGATCCAATTTATTTTATTTGGAAATCTCAACCATTTTAAATTGATAAACATACCTATTTTTAAGTGTGAAACAAGTTTTGAGGTTTAACGACCGTTAACACCCTGAAAAACTCCAAGATCGTTTCAAAATTTAATTCATATGGCTTTGTACGGGAAAACTTAAAGAGTAATATTTGCTTTTGCTTCATTTTCTGGTTAGATGACATTGTCATATAAGTAGATGAACCTATTTTCTGATTTTTCCAGGTTTCAGAGAGGTGAGGTCTATAGAGTACTGCTGGTTAAACCTACTTTCTAACTTTGATCAGTTACTCTGTTTCACTACGTTAACAAGTTAGTTATAGTGCAAGACTCATTCGCGTATCAACTGCTACATTATTTTCTGTGTTTATTGTAAGCAAAACACGTTGTAGCCAACTAGTCACCATTGAACCGAAAGCCAGTAAGCATGAATGTAACTGGACCAAACTTACTATCTAACCCGTTTTTGCTCAAGTGGATACCATAGCAAACGTCACAGCTTATAACTGTCAGATTGCTAAAATTTACTACTAGTAGTTTACTGGAGGAATTCCATTAGTTCCTATTCCTTGCTTGACACTGTAGAACACAGAAGTTACAAACAACCACCATGAAATTATAAATCTTAAACAGTGGGGTTAATTGTCATCATTCGTCCAGGTTGTTAAATCTATCGGCATATATAATTCATATAGTCGAGCCATTTATTGTAAGTGTTTTTTCCATTGTTTGAAAGCTACTTGGTCCTGTTGCTGACTAAGGATTCCATGAAGTATTGTAGTGGCATCGGTTCTTAACTACAAGATTTTTAAAGCCGAGCATGCAGCTACTGAAAAGATTTACATTCAACATGTAACACTCAGAGATCAAAATGTTGAACACGGGAATAATTAATAGGTTGGCATGGCTCATTCTTGGAGTCGTGGTCATTCTGCATAACTCATAACTCATTATTAAATATATTATTTTGTCCCTATCGAACTGTGTTCTCCAGATGTATTAAATATCTTATTGCCGATCATCACTATAGGACGAGTCAGAATAGACAATGATATGGCTTTTACGTAATGGTTATTATTATGGTAGTGGAACTACACTGCTTCCCGACACATGATCGTTCAACCTAGCTGTACCAATTTAGATATTCACTAGACGTTGATTAGCAAAGAACGAATAATGGTTGTTAATTGAAGTCCGCACTGGCTGATCCTGGATACGTGGTGAAGATACGACGGATATTCTAGTTTAACAACTAGCAACCAGTAGTACCTTCTATATTTGATCGTTCCCGGCCAAAGGAAATCAGAAGTCAGACGAGAAGAGGTAGGAAAGATATATTTGATACGTTACCAATATGTCGAGAGGCGTTCGTTATTAGCTGACTATGGAAATGTAGGAGCTGTGTCCCACGGCGAGTTGCAGCTGATCTCGTACGGATGCATGACCGAAAGCCTTCAGTTAAACAAGCCCACTTAAACAACGTGGTCAGCATCCAATGTCGAACACTTAGAAAGCTATTGATTTCGGGGAATTATTTACAGCTACAGTGGCCATTCTATGTAACACTTTCCTCCTTGTGCTAAATATACTATCCTGTCGATAGACGTGCATATAATTTTGAGGATCCTTTCGTATCAGAAAAGTTTAGCCGCCATGAGAGACTTAACGAGGACAAACAATGTTTATATTTCGGAGTAGGATAATACAGATCAAATGGTCACATAATACTGCTGTGTCCCGCTATAAATAATGAATGGTAACTTCCGGGATCCATTTATGGACTATTATTATATATTTTCCATTCTTGGTTTATGCTCTATTTAACAATTACTATCTTCCTTATTCACAGACAGATTTGGCTAAATCTTGTACAAATGTTGTTTTTTTATTTTATGGTGCGATGTGATCAGTCTGATTGGTATATAAACCTAGTATGTATGGGATAAAAGATTCATACCACAGAGGCTGTTATTAGTGTTCTAGAATTAAATGGCTGGGCTAAGCAGAAAGCAGGACCGGTAAGTACTCTGAACTGCTCGCATGGGTATATTACTTCATTGGTTCGTTCCATAAGTCAGTGTTCTCTAACTGGCGGTATTATCACATTATACGTTAACAAGGCACACAGGCCACAAGATATGACAAAACTAAGTCAAATGAATCAGGGAAGGTTTATCGATTAAATAACGTATGGAAATTAATAAACAACGATCATGGTCCTGAAAAGTAGGAGTGATGCAATTCAACCTTCACCTGTTACAAGATTTCAAAAACCACAATTTTCTGCTTAAACACAAGATCACAGTTCTCATACACTAAGAAATCATCTCTACGGTAACACCGTCATTCCACGACATGGTCCAGTAATTCACCATTGAAAGGTTTTTAAGAGGCGTTTTGACACTATAATGAATAAACAAAATTGTATGTTCATTTATTATGATTTAAAAAAATAAGGAAGCAACAATAAAATTTGCGAAAACACGAGCAATGACTTGTAACGCATGCCGAAACTACAGTTTCCACAAGTAAAGTAAGTGCATGGTCTGGGAACTCGATGAGTCTGGCTTCATATATGGTGGTGTCAAACACATTCAGAGTATCGAACAGGCTTGGCGGTTCAAATAAATCTCAGACGTCCAAAATAGTAAACAATGTATATTATACACAGTCGTTAAGCAATAAATTACTAAAACACGACAGATGTCGGTTTGTTTCACCCACAAACCTTCGAGGTATACTATTTTGTTCAATAGCAGTGAAAGATGGACTTCAAGCAAACAAAACTGTTAAGAAAATCCAAATTTCTGCTCAAAGTTTCAGAAAGACCCTGTAAATTCTGGAAAACATTTTATTCAATCTGAGTTGGACAGATGTTTCTGAGAAGAATTTAGAAAGTGAAGATTCACGTGTCACGCTTGTGATTGGATGAATGCCTATCCTGCTACTGTGTTTAGTATGGTTGCAGAAACTTTCTAAAGTCTAAGATCATCTGAAATACTATAGATACATTCGATTTTCTGTACATAAACTAATCTTATAGTAAAGCGTTCTTTTCACACTTAGCACCTTTTTTCCGTGTTCGAGTTGTCGTGTAGATGTAATCTGAGGTTATCTGAAGAGCTTAGGCAACCAATCCAGACGTTCATTTAGAAGGCTTATCAGTTATTATATTCGATCAAATAAACGTCCAAGAAAAGATTATCCCAGCAGTACTACTTGAGAGCATGGGTGACATCTGACGTTTTTCGGTGCTAGTATTAAAGAGACTAAAATCCCTTCTCTAAGGAAAGTCTGTGGTGTTATTGGTTCTAACCATGCGATCTCCAAATCTGAACATGAAACAACTTAGAAAAGTCATATACAACATTTAACACGGAGAGCAGGTCAGAATGGTGAACGCGGTAAGGACAGATCGAAATAGTATGACTCGGTCGTGCAGGTGTGGTCACTCTTTGTAAGTTTTTGATTTTTTGTCAAACACATTACTCTCTTCATAGATTAAATGTGTTCTCCGTAAATGTTAGACTTCATAGTTCTGATCGTTATGATAGGACAAGTCAATATAACCAATGGTGTGAATTCCGCTTAACATCCTATAGATAAGGTAGTCATATCATGACTAATATACAATTTCGGGACCAGGTCTATCATTATAGTAGTACTAATACCGAAGTAGACCGTAATTTTACAAGTCACCAGGATGTGACAACGTACGACCTGTAGTCCTGCAGCAGTGCTCAGAAGCCATCGGCACACCATGTGCAGCCTGTTCAAGCACTCTTTAGACTCACACCAATTGCCAGGAGCATAAAGTCAGGCCACTCTCAAGTCATGCTTCAAATGGCGAGATAGTAAAGACCCAGCCTGTCACAGACCTGTCGAGTTACTCCTAACTTAACCTGTTGAAAGTCATGTCAGAGACACTGTCTCATCTGACCTAAGGCAATAGAACTACCCATGGAAACCCTCTTCCGACTATATTTTCAGAGCGTGACTTCGAGATTGTAACCACATAGTGCCTAGAGAGCAGCGCAAACACATATGGGTTGCAGCCAAGGCAAGTGAGAATCTTCACTGTATATGAAGGAAACCTAGGGTATTAGCCCCATATTTTTTTAACATTGTTTAGAAGGTACTCAAAGACTCACCTTGAAGTTCACAATGTCTTTGTGTTCCCTCTCTTTAAAAGCAACATGAATCTCTTAAACTAAATACAGATACGTGCAGAAAGTGAATGATAGATTTATAATACACACTGTACGAGGACAGGCTCGTGAACTCAGGGTCATTCCCGTTTAGCTACAGGAGAATAAGAGGTGATCAAACAATCTCATTGTAATGACCAAATCACCAAAAATTGCTTTGAACTCAAAACTAACGAACCGAAGTTTCGTTCGATCAAAACAGATTACGTCCTACTGTACAGCGCACGAAGAGTTTTTCAGTGACTCGTGTCAAATTATATCGAAATACAAACTTAGTGTTCAATTCAAATGGTTCTAATTATAGAAAGAGAACAAATTATATAAAAAGTACAAAGTACGTCAAACGGTACATCGTGTGCTATACAGTCAGGGGTTTCTCTAACACAAAACAGTGTGTTAAACAACAAAGGTAATGGTCATTAAAGAGGATTTCGATGCTTGGGAATCAGTAAAAATATTCCCAACAAGATGGGACCAGATATCTATCTTCAGGGTATTGCGTATTGCGATAGGACTAGTCGAAATTCTACTGATTGACCAACTTCAGATATCCAAGTACGATCCCAATGCGGTTCCCCAAACTCCAATAAATCAGAACACAACCGTTAAATGAGAATTGTTTATGGGATCAGAAGCAGAACGAAAGTAATCTACAGACAATGCATATTTATACAGTTTCGATGACCGTGAACATTAACCAACAGGAAAACGACACATGGAATTGATAGTTAGGACAACTGTAAATATTGACCAATAAGAAGCGATATGCGAACTATGTGAAAAGTCCGAAAACATGTGAAGACATACCACTTAACGTTGGAATTAGACTCAATATAATTTTTGGGATATTCTTGTGAACATCCTAACACAGGGATTCCTGCAACCTTTCCAAGCAGACAGTCAAAGGTTAACAGTCGTACACTGAACTGTGCCGTGATCTTGAGTTTAGTCAAATGAGATTCGCTGGCTGCAGCTAATCGATAATTCATCGAACGACAAATTTATGATTCGGTACGCAAATCTTTGCGACATTCTTACGAAGGGCCTTTTCACGTGATTTTCTGTCACGAAAAGACTTTCAAAGATGATCGACATGGCCGTGTCGAGATAGTCGGCATTAATCGTCTCAAGCCAACACACGTCGATGATAGTGCCATACTTGATAAGCCCAGACTCAGTGCCAGACTCATCAGACCTTCTGGCGGGATCTCTACATCCACTTCGGATCCCATGCTAGATACATCGGAGACCTAGTTCTCACGTCCCAGTCAACAGCACGTGTCATCTCCACCATCTACGGACGAAACTTGAGTCTCATGTTCAGATCAGCAGACCACGCCTCCCTTGACTTCGGATGACATTGCAGTCTCACGAGGTACGAACGGAACTACCGTCTCACGTTTCAGTCGCCGAGTTCGCCTACCCGTACGCCTCAACCAAAAACGGATATGGTATAGGACTCTATCCCTATACTACATGCGTACTATACTTTCCTCCTTTTTTCCTTGATCTTTTATTTATCCTGAGCTCACGCCTCCGACCATCGCCCCGTTGGTGCATTCAACCTTGGCGGAAGCTGGCTTCATCACTCACGCTCTTATCAACTCAGCCAGTCGATGTTTTCTGGCTGCAAATACGTATGGTGTACATCTGGTCCCGAATTTGGTTGTTATGGTCCCTCCTTGTTTCTTGGCTCAACGCGGTTTCATCCTACGTCTGTAGAATTTTCTGGATAAAAACAATTCTGGTGTGGCTCGCTAGCTCAAGCAACAAATACAGTACGTTTCTCCTGGTACCGTTCAGCGTAAAAGACTTTTGGTGGCAACTCGAGGATCAATGATCGCTTCCTGTTCTGCCAACACCTTCGTCCTACAAGCGCACGTTTAGCGATCAGTCCCACGAACGAAATCGCTACGTATCGAAAGTGTAAACCCTTCCCAGCTAGGGAGGGATCTTGTAGGGACCTACGTTTGTGACGAGAACGCGATTGGTTTAATGGAAACAATTATTATTATAACTAATTGTGCCAGTGATTGTTTTGCTGTACTTGTTTGTTTAAGTGTGCCAAAGACACATTTTGCTTCCGTTGCTTGTGACCTCGCACAAACTTGCTTACGCTCGGTAGTCCTGTTTGCAAACTTTGGCAGGTCTCGGTATTCTTTCGATACCACGAGATCGCCAACAAATATATCTTATTGCAACCATTAACAGCCTCCTGGTTTTTGGCCTACCGAGGGATCCAAGTCAATACTAGGCACGTAATCTTCATGTAGTGGTGATCATAGTCAATCGCGACTTGATGCCATCTACACACGTTTCATGAATTACCATGGTTATGGTTTCCGCATATCAGTAACTGCTTTCTAGGTCTTACAATATAGTTTCTGACCCTTTATTATTACTTTAATTCCGTCATTTTATACAGTACCAATTAAGTAAATTTCTTATCGATTTCTCGATACAATGGTCTTCCATGAGCATTCGGACTACCTTTTTCTTATTTCGACATCGCAACCGACCAATCTCTCGCCTGACAATGCGATAGCTCTTGGACCCAAAATTCTGTTGTCCCAAGACAGACACACTCACTTAAAATAATATACAAACCCAAAGATGATCACCAAAATGACCAGAATTGCTGCAGTCGAGGGGCCAGACTACTACTCATTATACGTTACCAAGTATCTGGAACGGTGCCAAAACAACACGAGCGCAACGAAATCAATCGGTGTATACAAAATCATGACAAAGATATTACATACTGGAACAAGATTGACCCTAGATAAAATGTCGATGAGCAGTACGAAAAGGATTTGAAAGATAACCGAAGCACGCCCATAACATACTGAAGATAATTTCGTTAAATTCCAAATGCCCTCCTTTACAGCATATTAAAACATGACCACAAACATATACAACTAAATATCGGAACAAAGTGTTGTACTGTCTAAGGATATGTCAAGCTCAGATGGGTTATTCTAGCTTCTGGACAGAACAGTTTAGTCATTATTCTTGAGTCATATTTTGACCTTATTAATTTATCGTTATCTGTTCCAAGTCAGTTTTCTCTAGTTATGTTATAATTGTTTCCATTTATTTTCTGTAACTTAAGTTTTGTAGTAATGAACTATTTTGATTCTGTTTAAAACAAAGAAAGAAAACTGTACACATTTCAAACATTTAAGAGAATGTATAAAATAACATGGTGATTATTGCTGGTAATGATTTTTAATGTATTCAAAACTTTACATATAAAACTGAAATATTATCATCACACAATAATGATTAATTTCTTATTGATCTTTTAAATTTGTCTCATGCATTGGCGGCGAGACTATAATTTATGGACGACCATTGAACGAATCTCGAGTGACCTTGAGAAATATTAACCAATCGGGTAACAGTTAATATAAAGTAAAAATATATTACACAGCATCAAAGAATTAGGGTGGATACACCTCTTTTACGTGGTCCAAAAACTTGTAAAGGTTAGAGAAAGGTTCAAAGGTTCTAAAATCATAGTGTATAAGGTAGATGAACCCATCCATATGGCTTCATAATACTCGGTCTCTGGAGCCATGATAAGGTCATAAAAGTTCTCTTAACCTCGTCCACATAGCTTCAATATTGTTTGTATGTACTCTGGTTGTGTAAGTTTGTCATTTATATTACGCATATATCCCTACAATACTAATACCTCTGAATAGCCGAAGCTTCAGTAACATCAGCGAATGTTGCAGCTACTAATACTGATGCCTTTATTGTACAGTTCTCAGCAATTATTATAATTTGCCTTCGTCTACTTATATCCACATAAGTAGTATATGGCGATGGTCAGACAGAATGTATTTTGGCAGAAGACCGATAAGGAAAGAACTGAAATGAAGCTCAATTAGTAGGAAAATGCATGAACAATGAAATTAGAGAAGATGAATTGATATTTACTGAAGGAACAGTGAAGACTGAGACCATTGATTGTTATTTGGCAAATTAAGTGTTTATTGTATGGTTATCAGAATTTAGTGAGATAGTCTGTAATTTGTGCCCAAATACATTCGACTGTCCCCATCAGTCGTGTTTTGTTCTCTACAATACTACTTAATAATATGAATACAAATTTATATTTTAATGAAGAATATATTTTCAGAAATACACAATTAATTATTCTAATTTCAGTAAATTATGTATTAGTTTACAATATAATCATTCCTATTGTCTTAATATACGTTTAATTGAATTATGTAATATAGAACTTGAAAATATAATCGTATAATCATTTGGTATTGTTTGTTTGAATCTTCCCATAGATTTTTAGGACTTCAATTGATCAGTCTCTTATTAGCATATGTACATACTGCGCGTATTGCCTCAATATAGCCTTAATTCACGAGCATTATAAGCAAAGATAGATCAGAAATTAGTAGCTGAGTGGGTAAAGTGATGGCGTTGGAAACGAAAGGTACTGCGTTAGAGTCCTAGAGTGAACATCAACTCTGAGATGCAAGTACATCCAGCTGACGAGTGCCAAATAGGCTAAAACGCGCTTCCTGGATTCCACTACCAGCCACTATCCATCTTTGCTTATAATGCCTGTGAATTAAGGCAATATCGAGACAATACGAACAGTATGCACATATGCCCATAAGAGACTGACCAGTTGCAGTCCTAAATATCAATGGGAAGATTCAAACAATACTAAGTTGAATTTATCATTATTATATTTAATAAAAATTTAAATAATTTATATTTGAATAAATTAAATAGTTTAAAAAATATAGAAATTTATTTACAATTATATTATAGAAATCAAAATAATATAAAACAATTATCAAGTGAAATAAATATTGAATCTAGATTTACCCAAACTACAGGATTTAAATAGTGGTTAGAAATGGGGTTGTTGGTGGAGATTTTTAGCAATTTTTTGATGTATAGTTGCAATCATAACTCCGCCTGTAGCTCTTCTAGAGTTACTGCCGGTCCCAAGCCCGGGTAAAGGAGGAGGGTTGGGCATGGGGTTAGAGACCCCCATCCCGTAGAAAAGCTAACTCGCTAAAAAAACGCTAACCAGAAAAAATAATTCAAACCATTTGAACTCTGCCCTGGGAGTTGAAGGAATAATTATGACGTCTCATGATGAAAGCCGAAATTCTTCGGAAGTCAC
This sequence comes from Schistosoma rodhaini, assembly GCA_944470415.2. Classification (NCBI taxonomy): domain Eukaryota; kingdom Metazoa; phylum Platyhelminthes; class Trematoda; order Strigeidida; family Schistosomatidae; genus Schistosoma; species Schistosoma rodhaini. Next base: position 37,594,323 of record OX104038.1, read on the forward strand.
GAGACCGATGCACCTTCTAACAAACAGAGCAACACCTTTTATAGGTACATGGAACGTCCGGACAATGTGGGAGACAGGAAAGACCAGCCAAATAGCAATGGAAATGAGGAGATACAACTTGGCAGAAATTGGCAGGGAGATAAAGCAAACCAGAGAGACCAGTCAAGGACAAAGAAGGAAAGACAATCACTGAGATTCAAGAACAGAGGAAAAGATGGGCAGAATACTTCGAGGAACTGCTGAATAGACCAGCCCCATTGAATCCACCGAACATCGAAGCAGCCCACACAGACCTTCCTATAGATGTCACTCCACCAACGATCGAAGAAGTCAAGATGGCCATCAGACAAATCAAAAGTGGGAAGGCGGCAGGACCTGACAATATACCAGCTGAAACACTGAAGTCAGACATTGAAATAACTGCAAACATGCTTCACCTTCTATTCAAAAAGATTTGGGAAGAGGAACAAGTGCCAACGGACTGGAAAGAAGGATATCTCATAAAGATACCAAAGAAAGGAGAACTGAGCCAATGTGAGAACTACAGAGGCATCAGTTTGTTATCAGTACCAGGAAAAGTCTTCAACAGAGTGCTGCTGAATCGGATGAAAGACGCAGTAGACACTGAACTTAGGGATCATCAGGCTGGATTCCGTAAGGCTAGGTCGTGCACAGACCAGATTGTGACACTACGGATCATCGTTGAACAATCAGTTGAGTGAAACTCATCTCTATACGTCAACTTCATTGACTATGAGAAGGCGTTTGACAGCGTGGACAGGAGAACATTATGGAAACTTCTTCGACACTATAAAGTTCCTGAAAAGATTGTCAACATTATTCAAAACTCATACGATGGACTACAGTGCAAAGTCGTGCATGGAGGACAGCTGACGGATGCATTTCCAGTAAGGGACGGAGTCAGACAAGGCTGTCTACTCTCCCCATTCCTCTTCCTTCTGGTGATTGACTGGATTATGAAGAATTCGACATCTGAAGGGAAATACGGAATACAATGGATTTCTCAGAATCAATTAGATGATTTGGATTTCGCAGATGACCTAACCATCCTCTCTCATACACACGAAAAAATGCAGATGAAGACAGCAAATGTAGCAGCAGCCTCTGCATCGATAGGCCTCCACATTCACAAAGGAAAAAGCAAGATTCTCAAATGCAACACGGAGAACACCAACCCAATCACACTTGATGGCGAAACTCTGGAAGAGGTGGAAACATTCAAGTACCTGGGGAGCATCGTTGATAAACAAGGAGGATCGGATGCAGATGTAAAGGCAAGGATTGGCAAAGCAAGGGCAGCATTTCTACAACTGAAGAACATATGGAACTCAAAACAACTCTCAACCAATTTCAAGGTCAGAATCTTTAATACGAACGTCAAGACAGTCCTACTGTATGGAGCTGAAACGTGGAGAACTACTACGACCATCATCAAGAAGGTACAAGTATTTATAAACAGTTGTTTACGCAAAATACTCAACATTCATTGGGCGGATACTATCAGCAACAGCGTTTTATGGGAGAGGACAAACCAGCTTCCAGCTGAAGAAGAAATTAGGAAAAGACGTTGGAAGTGGATCGGACATACATTAAGGAAATCACCAATGTGCATCACGACTCAATCCCTAACTTGGAATCCGGAAGGGAAGCGGAAAAGAGGAAGGCCAAAGAACTCACTACGCCGGGAAATAGAAGCCGATATGAAAAGGATGAATAGCAACTGGAAAGGAAAGCTCAGGACAGAGTTGGATGGAGAATGCTGGTGAGCGGCCTATGCTCCTCGACGAGGGGTAACAGGCGTAAGTAAGTAAGTAAGTATAGTTGCAATCATGAGTCATTTCAAGTTAGACCACCATGGAAAACCTGGAAGCACTGTATGGCCATTTTGGTCCTATTGTGGGACTCCGCAGCAATGCGCATTACTAAAAATCCCCACAAACAACCCTCTTATCATATGCTCACTAATGACTGGCTCAATGAGGTATTTCTTGGAGTTCTAGTGAGAAGCAGTAACCAGTGAAGTTCAACCAGGTCTGTTGGGAGATATCAACTCACTGAGGACAATTGGTGAAATGGTTTCTCAACCTCGTGGATTGGTTGAGGTTACATATTAACACCGTTGGATGCGGGCTCAGTGGTCTATCGTTTAAGTGCTCTGGCGTGATACTGGTAGGTCTTGGGTTCGAATCTCTTGAGGCGGGATCGTGGATGCGCACTTCTGAGGCGTCCCACAATAGGACGAGTTGACCGTCCAGTGCTTCCAGGTTTTCCCTGATGGTCTAGCTTCAACTGACTCATGATATCAACTATATGTAAAAATTGGTTAGAAATATTGAATAATTCATTGAATATGGATATAATGTGGCATAATTGAAATCCAATATTATGATGATATTGTGATGTGGGGTTATTTATATCCACATCAGTAGTAGTGGTCGGGCATTGAATGTATTTCAGTAGAAGATCGATAAGGAAAGAACGGGAATGAAGCGCAATCGGTATGAAAATCCATTGGAGACTATGGACTGATATTTACAGACGGAACGGTCAAGATTGAGTCAATTGATTGATAATTTGCAAATAACATATTTACCATATGGTTAACATATTTTACTGAGATATTCTGTGACTTCATGCTAAAATACTTTCGATTGTCCTCACTACTGTTCTTGTTTACTACAGTGTGTGTGTTGCTTTTTTCTGTTTCGAGAAGAGTACATTTCTTTATTATGTATTAAAATGAATAAATAATGAATCATGAAACTGAATATTATGTCTCTTAAGATTTCGGTTTTTTTATTTAATATTTATAAAAGGCAGTTGAGAAATGTGCTACATGGGTGTTGTTCTTTATCTACGCCTAGTTTAATTTACAAGTGCTGTCGTAGAAACGAATTCACCTCTTATCAATTTCAATTACTATGTGTATCCCTGTGAGCTTGTTGAATAGTTGTTACATATAGGATATTTGCTGATATAACTAAAAGTGTAACTGTTAGTCAACTGTATGGAGTCAACATAGCTGAACATTATGACATTTGATTGGTGTTGTCCCAGTACAATCTTAAGACAAATAATAATCATAACATTCATAACATTCACATATTTCGAAACATAGAAAATTCAGTTAACTTAATGTTTAGCTCATAATTTATATTTTCATAAGAAAGTATTTTGATAATAATGTATAGAAATCTACGCTGAAAATAACTATACAATCCAAAATACTTTTAGATGATAGAAGGAATTTGTAGTTCAAAAATGAGGATTTTGGAGATGTCTCGTTCTCAGCTCAACCAATCATCTCTTTTGGATTATAAAACGGGTATGTAAGAGTACTATAGATGTATTTCACAAAACTCATCATTTCTCTTTGAAGATCGACCTTAATGAAAAGTTTTTAAGTAGCGAGGGAACCTATTCCCAGCGTTTTCTGTAGTTCAGAGTATAGTTATTTAGAATTCAGTATTTCAAACTAAAATACTTGGGTTCAAAAATTTATGCTGTACTGGTTATTCAAAAATACGAAAGATGACAATCTCTCTGAATAAAAGTTTTACTCTCACCACATTCTAGACTGAATTAAGTAACGTTATTTAAAAAACAACAGTAGTTTCTTTCTATCTTGCGATACCTCAAAAATGTACAATCAGGATTGAAATCAAAATTTCCAGTAGCTTAACGAATAATACCAGCATGTAAATAAAATGAACATTAATACTGATTATCATTAGAATAGAATGTGGTCTGTTGCTGACTTAACATTTCACAAGTATTGTTTAGATATTGCTGTGATTGCTCGGAATCAGGAATCAAAACATTAATATCAGCTGAAATATTTATTGCATTTTCTCATCGTTACTGTTAGGCACTGAAACTGTTCAGTCTCTTCTGTTACATATGTTATATCCTTAGAATGTTTGACTAACTTCGTACTTGGTGATTCTAGGAAACCATGAATCAGATGACACAAGTAAGAATACGAAGATTATTGTTAAAGATTCATTTATTACATAAAATAAATCAGTTATTTATGAATATACTACTTGTTATATAGGTTATTTACAGTCCTATGTGCATTGATTGAGCTGAGTAGTATTTAAAATCAAATGACCAATGACTTACCATTCGAATACATATTTACACTGTCATACAGTTAAGCATCTATAAGTAACTCATATAGTGAGTGGACTCATATATTATTGCTCCTTCACAAAGTGCAATTACATGTCATAAACGATTGGGAAAATTCAGTTTTATACGTTATATATATATATATATATATATATATATATATATATATATGTCATTTTAACAACCCTTGCCTCAACCACATTGGTCATTCAACCTAATTCACCTGAGAATAATTATGTTTCTCGTCATAAAGGATAAACAATGTTCTAACTTCTTATTTTCACAATATGAGGTTGTACAGATTGTTAAATTTCGCTGATATCATGAACCGATTAATGTTGGACACTGGGTGAAAACCTGGAAGCACATGATAGCCGTTTTATCCCAGCATGAACTCCTAAGCAGCACACATCCACAACCACTCGAGCTCAGGACCTCCGGCCACATGTACAAGACTGATCAGTTTCCTTTCACTTCTTATGAAAAATCTAGATGATCGTAAGATGTATTCATGGTCACTAAGTCCTTTGTACTCTGACTTCTTGAAGATATCCTCCAGGTTGTTTATTTCGTTGTTTATTATGTTCTGTATGCTTTGGTTACTCATTAGTGTATTTTATAACCAGTGGATCATCTTGAATCTTTAGTGCTCAGAAAAATTCCTTACGCATAGTTTGAAAGTTGGTGATTCACTGCTCCAATTGTATTTATTTTTATAGTGCTGCATTTGTAGTGTTCTTGTTTTGGATTTACTCTGAATAAGTATCATATCATCATATTAACATTTTAAGTATCAACGAGTCAATTTTTCTGATATGAACATTACCACACCTATTTGTCAACCATACAGAAAATCATTTCTTATCAATCCTAAGCAAATTAAGTATTATGTACTTTTTCACAAAGCTCTTCATACAATGAATACTAACAAAGAGTACCTTCTAATTTTCTGTAAAATAATGGTAATAGTATAATAAAGGGACGAGCCTATCAGAATCGGTAAAGCGACTTTTAGGTTTTTCAACGTAATTCGAGTATCGTGTGAAAGGAGCAACAGACATATCATTTCCAATCCTCAAAATGTTTGAAAATAATGGCAAAAACATATTTTTTGGTGTCGTATGGTAGCAATAATGATGTAAAATGAATCAAACACTCATTTCTGTCTCTATAGAGTGCATGTAATCGGGAAACCGACACTACCTATAAATCCTAGGCTTAAAATCCCCGATCCAGAAATTGACCTTAATCTGGTGGGACTGTATTTTATAAAGTAATCAGATAGCGTCTCATTGCTTTCTAAGTGTAATTCACTCGTTTACGTGGCTACATAGCGCTTTTTTATAATCGTTAATGCCACTTTGTTTTGAGAACGCTAACCTTAAGTAGGAACAATGTGAGGATTCTTAAAAATATGTTTAGGTCTTTAGAATATGAACAGCACGAATTCACGCATCATCGATTTTTCAATTTACATACCCGTAAAGGAATTTAGTAAGTTTATCAAACATTGAAGGATGTCTTTATGCTTTATAATACTATTGTTTACATTTCAATAAACCATCCATCTACAAACGATGTTTTATAAGAACTGTTAGAAAATTCGTTTTGGTTTTTCTGTGCTCGTTCTAATAGTGTACTGTCAACACGAAATTAATGCCGCTATCTGTATCCTGAATAACATATAGATATAATTTAGTTTTGATGAAGAATAAAAACAAAACATTAATTTGAAACAGTTTAAAAGTTATCCGTTCACAGTCTCTGACAGAGTTTTGGAACTGTTTGAAACATCAATTTGAAAATACAAACTGCATATCTATTTAGCTTAACTTAATGTTGTAAAACGTTAAAATAAATCCAGAATATGAGAAAGTAAGTAAGAACAAATGAACCAGTGATGCAAATATGAAATCTTCACGTCTGTAGTATATTTCTCTTCCTCCATACAATATTTGAGCTTCAATTAAACTAGCCTAAAATCACAATCACATTGTACAAATTCAAAGTCAGAACATTCAAAGCTTATTATTATTATGATGATGAAATGGGTTATCTAATCTCAAATGATTTTGAATTCGAATGAACTAACTTCTATGGAAGTGAAATATGTTTACATAATTTGATGAGTGTTACATTGAGGATGTAAACACTATCTGAATATCTCTTCGTACACTTTTCTAGTATATGTCAATTCACGTCATTTACAGAGCTCTAGAAGAAGTCCAATATTAGTTATCAAGTATGTTACCTAAACATAAACTGAAATAGTATGTTTCTAATTTCATGAGTTTACCTAAGGATTATGCTACAATTCATGATTATTTTCAGTTGATTACATCATATTACTGACTAATACACCACTGTATTTTGTCTTAAACAGCCTGGATAATAGATCATTTAGAATATGACAGTTTCATAGTGACTATTGACATTGTTATCTTTATTGTTCACTGAAATGATATGGTTTGATCTTCACCTATTCAAATCATCGACTTCTATCAAAGGAAGGTGAATGGACAGTAAGTTCATTTCACTCAAACTACTTTTATTCACTCACTGGAATTATGATGGCTAAAACAAGCGGACCAATCGCCCACGTCACCTGAAATGCAAAGTTAAATTATTTACTAGTGGGAAAATCAACAAAATTGAAAATGTGAGTGTTCAAAAATCAATAGTCGTAATTAAAATAGACTGAATGTAGTATTTTATGGTAACCAGTGTGAACACGAGCATCAACGAACCTGTTTTCATATTTGAGTAACGATAAATCAAACTTAATCTGAAGAGAAATTGTAAATGCACAGGATGAACTAGTACTCAATAAGACAGTTTTCAAGTCCATCCATACTAAACGTAACTGGGAGTATCTGAATAACAACGTTATTTATTTCACAGGATTAAATAATGAATCTGCAGTTGAATAACACTGTTACCTATGCTGTTCTGTTTGAACACATCTACAATTTAGTTCATAATCATGAAGATTTATCAACGCTGAATTACAAACTGAAATCCTGTAGTCTCAATAATTCATCTCATCAACACCAATTTAGTAGACTTGAAATAAGATTACAGTCTTGATGTAAACCACCATTATTTTAAACCTGATGCCTGAAACTCATTTGTTCATTGACAATAATCAGTGAATAAAATGTTGAAACATTGACTTCCATGTCAACTGTGACCATCTTTCAGACAATTCATTTAGTAGACTAATTATCAATAATATTCTGTTACGCCATTACTATGAAACTTATTTTCCATTAAGAGATATATCTGTCAATAAACAATATTGAAAGAAATGCTTCTATCTACTACTACATTCAATTCAGCAATCGGATTCTCAAATTTATACTGATCACATAATACAATGCAAATATTATCTAAACATAACTGATACACAACAAATACTAGGCACTGCAACATACACAAATGAATAATAATCAACTTCAGTGACTGATCAATCCAAGTGAAATGGGATCTCAACAACGATGAAACAGTAATGGAATTTATCGTAGCCACGCTCATGATCATATAGTGAATCATGTATAAGAGTGAACGTGTTTACATTCCGTGTGCATTCACCGCTCATTGACATATATTGAGATATATAACACTGGTTTGGAATATGACATAAAACCACAATCGTCATACATTATATTTAAATATCAACTAAATAAAACTCACTGTAACAACTTTAATACTCCATAGGATCCACAGAATAATGATGATGATAATGATGAAACCGATATAGATGATAAACCACTTAAAATAACTGACCAAGTCACGTTGTATGTTTATTCCAACTAAAAACAATAACACTGATAGAATGATGGCCAAAATCCAACTGATAAATATAAACATTTCTTGCACGTTTGTTGAAAGACAGGTTATCACACCAGCGAAGCTGAATGTCTGGTAATCAATTTGAAAAGAGGATTGCACAAATAACTTTTATACCAATGAAACCACCTATTAAAATCTGTTTTATTTGATAGACGATTTTTGATGAAGTACCATAAAATGGGAAGACATTCTTTATGCAATAATTAATTAGATGGTAGCACACTCTTCGAAAGTTTAAGGACTGAGTGGCTGCAGATAAATCATCTATTCAGGAAATAACTGGAAAAAGTTCACAAAATCTATACTGAATTAACATCACAGTACATACACATAATCATTTTTCAGTATTGTACATATTTGTTGACACACTTTTCTAATCTCTGTCTAAATCATTCAAAATATCTCCAGAAATCATCACAATTCTGAATCGATATCATTCTCATTGATATGAACAGCGAAACAAGAAGCCTTAACAAACTACGGAAGCTATTTGTGGGAACGTTATTTCATTTAATTCAAAGCTTGTTTAAAAGTAACATTTACTTTTGTCCCTAGTCTATTTCACAGATCATAAACTTTCGTTTGATTTATGATTCTCTGGCATAGCCTTTTCTGTTCTAAAGCTATTGTAATTCAGACGTGTTCTATTTCGTACTCTAATCCCCCAGTTTTGGACATAATTGTATTTTCCTGATCATTGTACGTTGTGGTCAGGTTAGTCATCTATTTATTCATGTGTCCTTTTACACTAATCGGAATTCCGATACCAGATCGGGATTTCGAGTAAAGCGAATAGTGTTCCAGTTGTTTTGTCTTCTCTCTCGTGAGTGCTTGTCAGCCAATCAGGGATAGAATAACAATCTACCCAATGCTCAATTTATTCAAAATTATCAAATCAAGACTTGGTAATGATACCTACAGGGATAGAATAGTTTACGTCTGTCTACCCCCACTTTGAACTCATGCATCCTAGCCTCAAGGTAAGCCAGTCATTCTATAGCGTCAAGGTCTTAATCTACATTAGAAAAGTTATCCTCGGCACGAACGTGGGTAGACAGATCAAGGATGTAACACTCATGTAACCACAATTTGCCATCAGTTACGACTCTATCTATTACAAAACATGATTGAGTGAAACGTTTACGAGTGATAAAACATTCATATGTTTTGCTCGTGTGAACAACTCATTGACAGTCTCTAAACACACTTTTCTCAATTAAAAACACTAGTCTATATTCATATGAACAGAGAATATTCCCTTATCCACCTCGTCAGTCTTCGTGTTGGGAGTGAATCAGTGAACAGACAGTACACATTTCATATACGATGTTTGATGATAATGTCATCAAAGACAATACATGTTTGTCAATATCTAACAACCTCAATTACTCGTTTTCACAGCCACAGAATATTCAAGTTCATGGGACGACTAACAGAATGATGTGACATCGCATTGGGATCCAGTATTAAAAATCAAGTTTAGAGTGTTATTCGCTATAGATTTACACATATTCATCCATTACTGTCAAATACAACTTACGAATAGTACGTAAAGGAAATCCGTGAGATATTTCAAATGTGGAAATCTCTGAATAGAGAAAATTGCAATGGTTTCACCAATCGAAATAACACTGTAATGTAAATTACAAAGTGTCAAAATGAGTACTATATTATCTAATTTGGGGAATGTCATTGAAAAAATATCAAAAAATGTGATATGTGCGAAAATGTACACGTAGTTGAATAGCCCAATAATTCACTGTCATTCAATTATATATTAAAGGGTAGACTATTATGTGAAACATTATTTTGTTTGATATTCTTTCCATATACCCATCTGAATGTACATGAACAATCAATGAAACTGAAATGTCTTCAATGTCATTCATACTGGATTTGTGGTAATCACGATATTTTCTTATTATGTTTTATATACACGTAAGAATAGTAGTAAATTTATCATTTGAATCAACCCATTTAAACATAATGATGCACAACGTATGTGCGTCCATATATGTATATGAAATGTCCCAAACCAGCTTATCAAATATCATGGTACGGTCGAGAGTGGGGAGAGGCAGCTCTCTCTCTCTCAAAATGCTCTCACAGGTCCACGCGTATGCAATCACTGCCACGGACGTCCTACTCATCGCCATCTCGTGACATTACTGTTTTCTACGAAATTGAGAGGACGAATACGAGTGTTCAACGCTTTGAGCGTGTTGGTGAATATGATGGGTCCATCAAGGGGATTTGAAAATTCCTCATTCAAAACCAATGTTGCACTTAAGCACTGGGGTCCTGATGAAACAAATGGTGTATAAACTGACTACAATGTGACTGCATCTGTTGACGTTTCTTCACTATCTTGTGGATCGAACTTTCAGGTGAATTTATAATTATTGAGCTTACCCAATGCATTTCGAATACATGATGATGAATTCACATTCACTATACTTACCTTAAGATAGGAGCAACCCATTGATAATCATAAAGAAATCCAAGGACTTTATCTCTGAAACATGATTATCAAATATCTGAATTATTAGTTATTAACATACATCGCATACACTAATGCAGTCATGAATATTGAAAGGAAGATTTGAAGGATATTGGTTGAAAACACCTACATTCTAAAATTTATATTTGCAACTGATTTCTACTTTCAATATAAATCGAATGCGAACTGGATCAATCATTCCGGATAACTTGGAATCTTTACAGATTACTATTTGTTCATTACATTTGATTCGATCATTGTAGGTATGTGATCCTGATAACAGAAGATAAAACATAAGATTACTACTAACTGATTATAGATGATTGTGACACCTTATTTGTGCAAAACAATCCGTCTAATACCATCTTGTCTGTGAAGTATTTACATAAACTCATCAAATACGGTTTCTCCAATATATCAATGTCTAGTGACACACTTACTAATGATGTAATACACATGAGTCATTTCAAGACTTTCATCTAATCATGAATATATATTCATTGGATAAATATTCCAGCAATGTACAAATGAAATAATTGAATTTGATTTGCGTTATATCGATTGAGTGTGCGTGAGTTCCCAGTTTAGTATATGACGTGATGATCTCCACCAATGAGGGAGCAGCGATTTGATCGATCAGAGCAATGATACACGATAAACCGTATGAGCAGTCTTGAGTACTTAACAGTCCTACTATCTGCCTAGCCCAGCCTGTTCAGTTCAGAACATCAATAACAGTCTCTGCAATGTCAATCATTATTCTTAAACATACTGGGTTTATATATCAAACAAACTGACCCAATGTGGCTGTGAATAGAGGGAACAGTAATTAGTAGTCTGAGTATAACTCAAGAATGGTTAATCGTACAGTAATAGCTGATGGGTAAAAATAAAGCTCATCATAAAAGGAACATTGATATCAATAGTTAAGCTACTTATCAATTATACAATATAAAATACACATATCATATTGGTCCATTAATATTCCTCAAAGTTACCATTCATAAATCGCTTCAGGATAAAACAGTTTAGTCCATTATTGTTTATTCTGTATGTACACTAGTCTCAATAATTCTATTCCGTAATCAACATTGAACTGACAACAATAGTGATATTCAAATGCCTTGAATCAGTAATGTTGTTTCACCTTTCCAAATACAAGTGCTCTTTCTTCTCTCTTAAACTCATTCATTATACCAATGAAATTATGGAAATGTGATTACATCATTCAATTGGTTCAACTTCATTAATCCAAACAATGTTAATCAAATATACATCAATGTCAATACAAACCTTCATTTGGATATTTGTGCAACATCAGTTGTGTTCACAAACAGTTCTCGTTAAAGTTGATCAAGTCAATCTACATTGATTTATAATGTTGATGTGAATGAAAATGATTGGTGAACTTTCAATAAACTGTGAAGAACAGTACGACTTTTGATCAGATCAAAGTACAAATTAGTTAGTGCCAAATTATCTGATCTACTCAACAATCATATATGTTTCCATAAATCAGACAGTCATTATTGATATGAGAGAACATACAATCAACATTTCACACCATATAAATTGGTTATATGTTAATTATCGAATAGATTACGGTTGATATACTGAGAGTGATTAGGTTATACATCTCACTTTCACATGTTCAACTTCAAATGCACACAATAATCTACGTAGAAGTGCTAACTGAATAGACCAGTCCTGGATGATCTCTAAGTTGCTGAATGTATATGGATTGTGTTATTTATCAGTAGGTTTAAATGAATGTCATGTGTCAGACGAGTTTGTTTTCGTTGATGCGAATGCAACTATCAAATGATGAAATTTTTCATGAATCTGTGGACGTATATTGAAGGCCTCTGTTCATCGTTATCAAGATGCATATTCATTCAGTTAAATATGTGAAGAATACGACTACTCTGATGTATGATGTTTCAAGATAATCCATTCAACTGATTACTACACAACGTAACCTACTGCAATATATACGTAATCTAAATATAAGCGACTCCAAAATGTGTTTGTTTGCATAGTTTATGAGACATTTCTCCACTTGTTCATTTAATGAACAAAGTTCACTTCATCACCTGTATCGTAAACAGTAACATATTTGAATTAGAAATAGATTAGGGAATAAATCCCTTGAGTAGCAAGACGTTTCATATATAGTTGTTTACTGTCTGTCAGTGAAAACTAAGATAGGAGTTGCGTCATATTGGTGACACATCCGAGAGATCCACCTACATGTCAGGTTTAATTATTATGCCAGAATACAAATCGAGACTGGTCAAAATTCAGTCATTATTATCAACAACGAATAACCCAAATCTCTCATCATCATCATAACAATAATGTAAACACATAATGGCGTGATTTATACATAATCGCCTACAATCCTCGCTTATCTCTATCTGGAAGAGGTCGTTCAAATAACACTATCTCATTCCAATCATAGAAACAAAATATATACACGTTATATTATTATGACTAAGAATAGTACATTGGACAGGATTCCTGAATCACATCAATTCTCAATGTTATTTCTTGCTGCAACACACCTGTTTCCACATGAATCTTATATCTATGTATAATTCATTCTGATTATTCAAAACGATGTCTGGCCAAATCCAATGGATAATGTTGATTGATTTTAAAACAATTATGCATCATTAAGTATAATAGAATGAATAAATGAACAGTGGTTCATCGGAAATAGCCATATTATTGATCGAATGAGTGTTTACGAATGGTAAAACTAAGTTATACAATACCACATCGTCTTACCCAGTGAAACGACAAAACCAGCATTGATGAACTTATCACTCATTTATCAAGCTTTATTCTCCACTGTTTTCATTGATCTGGAATTCGTAGAGATTTAACATTTATGACTGAAATGTTCAAGACATTGTTTGTTTTCTTTTGTTCTTTACTAAAACTATCGTCCGATGAACTTATGTATGAACGTAATCAACAATCAACATGCCAATAAGGACACTATACATTATTTATGCCAGTTGACCTGTAGTTCAAGAATTGAAAATTTCATTAGTAGATAGAAAGATGATCAGCTTTGCTATTTCACACATCAAAATCAATGATTATTCGCGGTAGTGAAGTATTTGAAGCTAACACAAACAGTGGGAATATAATTTATAAATGAATCAATCTTAGTTAGGATAAGAGGTGTTGGATTTTGATGCGGAATCCATTCATTAATTCGTCCATTTGACTGGATAGAGTTCTGGAATTTTAGTTGATGTCAGTTCGTTATGAAAACCCTATATCTAGCTGCTAACCCAAGCCTTCAACTGTAAATCATAATTGTAATACCTTACACTGGTTTAGAACACGCATCTCGCACTATTGAGTAGGTGCACGTTCACAAGGTCAGTTTAGCATCACTATAGGATGTCCATAAATCAGAACCTCATTTCATAAACTTCACATTGATTTTCTGATTGTATGAACGAGCACCTGTCTTCATAAATTGAAACATAGCTGATCAATTGTCGGTTACATTCTCCTTAATGTTTCTTAGCGTGATGTCTTAATTTATACTTCAGATTAATTTCAACCATCACAATTTGTAAAGTTCTAATCTTGATGAGTGATAAGTAAACCTGTGATGAGAAAATTTCTGAAGCCATACATTTGCAGCATTGAAAATATGACAACATTGATGAGGAATTCTCTCATGGTTTTCTTCTTAAATCGATGATTCATTTTGATAAATATCACTACTGTATCTTGTTTATAAAGTGAATACATATGTGCTTTGCTATATGCACGAATTATGCTTGAAGTCAAATGAGGTCAAACTGTACTAGTAAAATATGGTTTGTTTGTGAAATCGAATGGTTGAAATCTAGATATACCTAGCTTAATCAATGAGTAAATTGCTCTATTATAATCATGAAACTGCAAGTCAGGAAAACGTAGTCAATAGAAAACCTTCACAATTACAAATAACTGACATAATCCAAATGTTAGTTCTGCTCAAACTCCTCCTCCTCCTCCTCATTTCTTTCTAGTTCAATTCCACATTGTAGATTAAATATATTACTTACTACTATTAAGTAAATTATGTTTCTTTAGTGCAACGTGCGATAATCATGTGCATGTGTTTACAGGTTTCGTGAAACCCAACTGATTTCACTGTTTTCATTTTATCTCCTTTCATTCCATAATACTTTCTAAAGACTGACCAGTTGCAGTCCTAACAAATCGATGGGAAGATTCAAACAAACAATACTAAATGAATTTGAACTTCACCCCATCGCACAAGCAAATGGCTATCAGAACTCGATGGCCGAGTGTGGCCCAGAGTGAACATCAACTCTGAGATGCATGTACATCCAGCCGACGAGTCCCAAATAGGACGAAACGCGCGTCCTGGATTCCACTGCTAGCCACTATCCATCTCTGCTTATCATCAATACTTGTTTATATGTTTACAAATAGGTCGCCGTTCTCCTAGAAGATACCATACACTTCAATTCACAAATTCTCTACATCATATTCAAAAAAGCAGATGGACCACCATAAAGTAGAATTTTGTCCATGTAAAAGCCAAGACATTTGTAATTCATAGTATTTTCGATTTCCTTCAATCAAGTTGATAAAATAATCAATACCATACTACTACATTACTTCCTTATTCCCAATTACTACCTATTCAATATCATTGTATAGTACAAACTATAAACTGGATAGTTTACAGAAACTCCCTCTCCCAGTCAATAAAACAAACTCAGAATGATCAGTTCATTTAAAACTAAATATTCTCAAATTCACTTGCGCTTAATCCCGTTAAGAAATAAAACGAACACAGAAATTGTCATATTCCACTTCGTTGTTTTACTGCATCATAAAAAATACACAATTACATAAAGGAAACATCAATTTGAAAATACAAACTGCATATCTATTTAACTTAACTTAATGTTGTAAAACATTAAAATAAATCCAGAATATGAGAAAGTAAGTAAGAACAAATGAACCAGTGATGCAAATATGAAATCTTCACGTCTGTAGTATATTTCTCTTCCTCCATACAATATTTGAGCTTCAATTAAACTAGCCTAAAATCACAATCACATTGTACAAATTCAAAGTCAGAACATTCAAAGCTTATTATTATTATGATGATGAAATGGGTTATCTAATCTCAAATGATTTTGAATTCGAATGAACTAACTTCTATGGAAGTGAAATATGTTTACATAATTTGATGAGTGTTACATTGAGGATGTAAACACTATCTGAATATCTCTTCGTACACTTTTCTAGTATATGTCAATTCACGTCATTTACAGAGCTCTAGAAGAAGTCCAATATTACTTAGTCAGTATGTTGCCTAATCATAAACTGAAATAGTATGTTTCTAATTTCATGAGTTTATCTAAGGATTATGCTACAATTCATGATTATTTTCAGTTGATTACATCATATTACTGACTAATACACCACTGTATTTTGTCTTAAACAGCCTGGATAATAGATCATTTAGAATATGACAGTTTCATAGTGACTATTGACATTGTTATCTTTATTGTTCACTGAAATGATATGGTTTGATCTTCACCTATTCAAATCATCGACTTCTATCAAAGGAAGGTGAATGGACAGTAAGTTCATTTCACTCAAACTACTTTTATTCACTCACTGGAATTATGATGGCTAAAACAAGCGGACCAATCGCCCACGTCACCTGAAATGCAAAGTTAAATTATTTACTAGTGGGAAAATCAACAAAATTGAAAATGTCAGTGTTCAAAAATCAACGGTCGGAATCAAAATGAGACTGAATGTAGTATTTTATGGTAACCAGTGTGAACACGAGCATCAACGAACCTGTTTTCATATTTGAGTAACGATAAATCAAACTTAATCTGAAGAGAAATTGTAAATGCACAGGATGAACTAGTACTCAATAAGACAGTTTTCAAGTCCATCCATACTAAACGTAACTGGGAGTATCTGAATAACAACGCTATTTATTTCACAGGATTAAATAATTAATCTGCATTTGATTAACTTTTATTCCAAGATCAATGGCATAAACACGTGAACTAACACTACTATCTATGCCGTTCTCTTTGAACAAATCTACAATTTAGTTCATAATCATGAAGATTTATCAACGGTGAATTACAAACTGAAATCCTGTAGTCTCAATAATTCAACTTATCATTACGAATTAACCAGACTTTGAAAAGCTTTATAGTTTCGATGTAAACCACCATTATTTTAAACCTGATGCCTAAAACTCATTTGTTCATTGACAATAATCAGTGAATAAAATGTTGAAACATTGACTTCCATGTCAACTGTGACCATCTCTCAGACAATTCATTTAGTAAACATATATGAATAATATTCTGTTACGCCATTACTATGAAACTTATTTTCCATTAAGAGATGTATCTGTCAATAAACAATATTGAAAGAAATGCTCCTATCTACTACTACATTCAATTCAGCAATCGGATTCTCAAATTTATACTGATCATATAATACAATGCAAATACTATCTTAACGTAACTGATACACAACAAATGCTTGGCACTGCAACATACGCAAATGATTAACAATCAATTTCAGTGACTGATCAATCCAAGTGAAATAGGATCTCAACAATGGTGAGGCAGTAATGGAGTTTATCATAGCTACGCTGATCATCGAATAGTGAATCATGTATAAGAGTGAACGTGTTTACATTCCGTGTACATTCACAGCTCATTGACATATATCATGAGATATATAACACCGGATTAGAATATGCCATAAGACTACAGTTGTCATGCATTCTATTTAAATATAAACTAAACAAAACTCACTTCTTTAAACTTAAAACTCCAAAGGATCGACAGTATCACTATGATAAGAATGATGAAATTGATATAGATCATAAACCACTTTAAATAACTGACCAAGTCACGTTGTATGTTTATTCCAACTAAAAACAATAACACTGATAGAATGATGGCCAAAATCCAACTGATAAATATAAACATTTCTTGCACGTTTGTTGAAAGACAGGTTATCACACCAGCGAAGCTGAATGTCTGGTAATCAATTTGAAAAGAGGATTGCACAAATAACTTTTATACCAATGAAACCACCTATTAAAATCTGTTTTATTTGATAGACGATTTTTGATGAAGTACCATAAAATGGGAAGACATTCTTTATGCAATAATTAATTAGATGGTAGCACACTCTTCGAAAGTTTAAGGACTGAGTGGCTGCAGATAAATCATCTATTCAGGAAATAACTGGAAGAAAATCTATACTGAATTAACTTCACAGTACATACACATAATCATTTTTCAGTATTGTACATATTTGTTGACACACTTTTCTAATCTCTGTCTAAATCATTCAAAACATCTCCAGAAATCATCACAATTCTGGATCGATATAATTCACATGTAACCGCAAATCGTCATCGCTGACGACTACATTAAGTAGGTCGAATGTTTGAGTGAAACATTTACGGGTGATAAAACATTCATATATTTTGCTCGTGTGAACAACTCACTGACAGTCTCTAAACACACTTTTCTCAATTAAAAACACTAGTCCATACTCATGTAAACAGAGAATATTCCCACATACACCACGTCAGTCATCGTGTTGGGAGTGAATCAGTGAACAGACAGTACACATTTCATATACGATGTTTGATGATAATGTCATCAAAGACAATACATGTTTGTCAATATCTAACAACCTCAATTATTCATTTTTCACAGCCACAGAATATTCAAGTTCATGGGACGACTAACAGAATGATGTGACATCGCATTGGGATCCATTAATGCAAATCACAATTACATTATTATTCGCTATAGATTTACACACATTCATCCATTGCTATCAAATACAACTTACGAATAGTACGTAAAGGAAATCCGTGAGATATTTCAAATGTGGAAATCTCTGAATAGAGAAAATTGCAATGGTTTCACCAATCGAAATAACACTGTAATGTAAATTACAAAGTGTCAAAATGAGTACTATATTATCTAATTTGGGGAATGTCATTGAAAAAATATCAAAAAATGTGATATGTGCGAAAATGTACACGTAGTTGAATAGCCCAATAATTCACTGTCATTCAATTATATATTAAAGGGTAGACTATTATGTGAAACATTATTTTGTTTGATATTCTTTCCATATACCCATCTGAATGTACATGAACAATCAATGAAACTGAAATGTCTTCAATGTCATTCATACTGGATTTGTGGTATTCACGATATTTTCTTATTATGTTTTATATACACGTAAGAATAATGGTAAATTTATCATTTGAATCAATCCATTTAAACATAATGATGCACAACTTATGTGTGTACTCTATACGTATATGAAATTTCCAAAATTAGTTTATCGAATGCTGAGGTACAGCAGAAAGTGAAGAGAGTTTTATCTCTCTCAAAATGCTCTCACAAGAAAACGCGAATCATCCATCCGAAGTATTCGGAAAACACTCATTGCAAAGGTGAACATGGGATCTGGACTCCTGATGGAACAAATGACTTATGGACCGATTGTTGTCCACCGGCTACCATACGACTGCATATCTTGATGTTTCCCCACTTCGTTGTGGATCAGACTTTCAGGTGAAAGGCACCGAGTGTGACCCACTCAGAATACCATCTGCTTCGGTCTGAGTTCACGTGCAGTATCACAGCCCACACAAAAGTCATGTGGATGGTATGGTGCATATGTATTCTATGTCCCTTCCTATCAATATTTATGTGTTCAAATAAAATAAATAAGCTTACCGAATGCATTTTGAATACATAATGATGAATTCCTATACACTACACTTACCTGAAAATAGCAGCAATCCAGTAATATTTATCTAGAGATAGAACGACTTTTGTTCTAAAACATGATTATCAAACATCTGAATTATTAGTTAGTGACATACGTTGCATACACTAATGCAGTCATGAATATTGATAGAAAGATTTGAAGGATATTGGTTAGAAATACCTACATTCTAAAATTTATATTTGCAACTGATTTCTACCTTCAATATAAATCGAATGCGAACTGGATCAACCATTCCAGATAACTTGGAATCTTCACAGATTACTGCTTGATCATTATTTTTGTTTCGATCATTGTAGGTATGTGATCCTGATAACAATAGATGAAATATGAGATTACTATTAATTAACTGATGATAACTAATTGTCACACTCCATTTGTGAAAATCAATCTGACTTGGCCAACACTGTTATGACGATTGAACATTGTGAACAAATTATCAATGAATCATTCATCATAGTCAAGAGATCATTCAACATCTTTGACCAAGAAGAAATCAATTAACGTAACAGAGTAACAGAATCTACCATTATTTTGTGTTTGTTAACAGATGCTTCAAACATAAGCACAATAATATTACTTATTAACAATCGGTCTACATATGAATATTTAGTTGATCAAAAACCACGAAACACAATGAATTCATGTTATGTCTATTGTTTTATTCGTTCTTGATTCAGTCAAATTTATCAATGTGAAAATCGAACAATCCTCTCAGAGTATATCAATACTCGAAATCATCAACTCATCAACTTACATAAGCTCTTATGCTTAAATAGTGTTGATGGAATGAATTTTCCACTCAAATCCAATAGTCAATATCTTACATCATGCTGATTCGTTCATGGAATACAGTCCCGTCTAATACCATCTTGTCTGTGAAGTATTTACATAAACTCATCAAATACGGTTTCTCCAATATATCAATGTCTAGTGACACACTTACTAATGATGTAATACACATGAGTCATTTCAAGACTTTCATCTAATCATGAATATATATTCATTGGATAAATATTCCAGCAATGTACAAATGAAATAATTGAATTTGATTTGCGTTATATCGATTGAGTGTGCGTGAGTTCCCAGTTTAGTATATGACGTGATGATCTCCACCAATGAGGGAGCAGCGATTTGATCGATCAGAGCAATGATACACGATAAACCGTATGAGCAGTCTTGAGTACTTAACAGTCCTACTATCTGCCTAGCCCAGCCTGTTCAGTTCAGAACATCAATAACAGTCTCTGCAATGTCAATCATTATTCTTAAACATACTGGGTTTATATATCAAACAAACTGACCCAATGTGGCTGTGAATAGAGGGAACAGTAATTAGTAGTCTGAGTATAACTCAAGAATGGTTAATCGTACAGTAATAGCTGATGGGTAAAAATAAAGCTCATCATAAAAGGAACATTGATATCAATAGTTAAGCTACTTATCAATTATACAATATAAAATACACATATCATATTGGTCCATTAATATTCCTCAAAGTTACCATTCATAAATCGCTTCAGGATAAAACAGTTTAGTCCATTATTGTTTATTCTGTATGTACACTAGTCTCAATAATTCTATTCCGTAATCAACATTGAACTGACAACAATAGTGATATTCAAATGCCTTGAATCAGTAATGTTGTTTCACCTTTCCAAATACAAGTGCTCTTTCTTCTCTCTTAAACTCATTCATTATACCAATGAAATTATGGAAATGTGATTACATCATTCAATTGGTTCAACTTCATTAATCCAAACAATGTTAATCAAATATACATCAATGTCAATACAAACCTTCATTTGGATATTTGTGCAACATCAGTTGTGTTCACAAACAGTTCTCGTTAAAGTTGATCAAGTCAATCTACATTGATTTATAATGTTGATGTGAATGAAAATGATTGGTGAACTTTCAATAAACTGTGAAGAACAGTACGACTTTTGATCAGATCAAAGTACAAATTAGTTAGTGCCAAATTATCTGATCTACTCAACAATCATATATGTTTCCATAAATCAGACAGTCATTATTGATATGAGAGAACATACAATCAACATTTCACACCATATAAATTGGTTATATGTTAATTATCGAATAGATTACGGTTGATATACTGAGAGTGATTAGGTTATACATCTCACTTTCACATGTTCAACTTCAAATGCACACAATAATCTACGTAGAAGTGCTAACTGAATAGACCAGTCCTGGATGATCTCTAAGTTGCTGAATGTATATGGATTGTGTTATTTATCAGTAGGTTTAAATGAATGTCATGTGTCAGACGAGTTTGTTTTCGTTGATGCGAATGCAACTATCAAATGATGAAATTTTTCATGAATCTGTGGACGTATATTGAAGGCCTCTGTTCATCGTTATCAAGATGCATATTCATTCAGTTAAATATGTGAAGAATACGACTACTCTGATGTATGATGTTTCAAGATAATCCATTCAACTGATTACTACACAACGTAACCTACTGCAATATATACGTAATCTAAATATAAGCGACTCCAAAATGTGTTTGTTTGCATAGTTTATGAGACATTTCTCCACTTGTTCATTTAATGAACAAAGTTCACTTCATCACCTGTATCGTAAACAGTAACATATTTGAATTAGAAATAGATTAGGGAATAAATCCCTTGAGTAGCAAGACGTTTCATATATAGTTGTTTACTGTCTGTCAGTGAAAACTAAGATAGGAGTTGCGTCATATTGGTGACACATCCGAGAGATCCACCTACATGTCAGGTTTAATTATTATGCCAGAATACATCATTTTTATCAACAAAGAATACACCAAACCCTACACCAACATAATCATAACAATAATGTAAACACATAATGGCGTGATTTATACATAATCGCCTACAATCCTCGCTTATCTCTGTCTGGAAGAGGTCATTCAACTAACACCATCTCATTCCAAACATAGAAACAAAATATATACACGTTATATTATTATGACTGGGAAAAGTACATTGGACAGGATTCCTGAATCACATCAATTGTCAATGTTATAGGGAAAATATCCGGCTGCAACTTACCTGTTTCCTCATGAATCTTACATTTCTGTATAACACACTCTAATTATTCCAAACGATTTCTAGCTAAATCCATTCCATAATATTGTTGTGTGGTCTACTTATATCCATATAAGTAGTATACGACGATAGTCAGATAGTCAGACAGTCAGGTCGGACGGTTACTCAAACGGTACTAGTAAAATATGGTTTGCATGTGAAATCGAATAGTTGAATTCTAGATGTACCTAGATTAATTAATAAGCCAATTGCTCTATTATAATCACGAAACTGTAAGTCAGGAAAACGTGGTCAATAGAAAACCTTCACAATTACAAATAACTGACATAATCCAAATGTTAGTTCTGCTCAAACTCCTCCTCCTCCTCCTCATTTCTTTATAGTTCAAGTTCACATTGTAGATTAAATATATTACTTACCAATATTAAGCAAACTATGTTTCTTTAGTGCATTGTGCGATAATCATGTGCATGTGTTTACAGGTTTCGTGAAACCCAACTGATTTTACTGTCTTCATTTTATCTCCTTACAATCCATAATACTCTATTTTCATTTCATTCATGTTTGTTATTGATGTATGGACGAGATTGATAATGATTGGTTGTTTTGCTGAGTCAGAGATGTAAATAGTGTGACAGGTGTTATATGTGTTATATACTCCCCTGTCCTGATTATTATTGATTAACAGTTCTTGCAGTTGTATTGTGTCGCATTTCCGTGTGGAAATAAATAAACGTTCTAGTCAGGCTAATCTCGTGTTCTTGATCTGAGTAGTGTTGAATTCGTGTAGAGTAGACAATAGAAGGAAATCTAGTGAAGAAATTCGTCTAAGGTAAATTAATGTCCCACATACGTGTAAAAAGTGAAAGGACTGTTATAACAAGAAACCCTATCGTCATAACAAGGATCCTAACTTTATAACAGTTATAAGTTATTTAATTGAAATAATTCTGATATTTGGTAGTTTAGTTGAAACCGGATTTCGTGACATAACATTCAAACAAAATGTTCAAACATACATTTATGTTAGTTGATGAAACATAATGAAATAAGTAGTATAAGCCTCGTTACAATGGGATTGTTCAAGATGAAACAAGTAGACGGATTCTTACATATTATTGGTCAACCATTTGAGTATCATCATTGGCAATAATATAAATTAACTGTCGTGACACTGAAGGATAACATCATATGTGTAATACTGATACTTATTATGGTTGGCTTGATTGTGCAACACAATAATTGAGTCCAATATTTCAACAAATGCAAAACAATTTCAGAAATATGAAAGCATACTTGCATTGATCAATTTCATAGACATTCAATACTGAGGGAATAAATCTTATTGACAGTTGACCGGTCGAGTTATATTGAACAAATCATAGTTACGCATTTCAAAATAATAGTCATATGAAATTTCTTCGGAGTTGACCAAATGAAGTTTACTTCAAACTTAAGATAGTTTACATTGATACATCGATTGTTTCTAGAGCAACATCACTTCAAATATCTTTACTTTCAGTAAATTTGATTACAAATGAAACTTGACTAATCAATGTATCGCTTGAACACACAAGAAGAAATGGTAGTTTGTTGCAGACAAACAATCCAAATTACATCCACGTCCATGAAAACCAATTGAGTTTGTCAGTAGTTTCTATAATGTTTAGTTCATTTTTCCAAACATTCAACTAGTGTTTGGTGACTGACATTGATTTAGATATTTGAATGATGCTGATATATAATGCCGTATACATAATTGAATTCATAAATCCCATCAAAAGCGATTTCTCAGTTAATAATAAAGCCGAAAAATAAGTGAATGGATTTACCAAATACAATGTTCAGTTGTTCGTGGATATATCTATAGACAAGTTCCATTTACAAACAGAAAGACATAATTCCCTTAGAAACGTGCACACACATCATGAACAACCACCATTACAAGTAAGAGAATTCAATATATGGAAATGCATTCCGTTGTTTGGTGAATAATTCATAAGTCATATTGAAAATCGAATATTTCACTGAATCATACAATTGTGATTTTAATGCTTTCACAAAATAAGTAACATAAGTAGTCAGCATCAACGAATGAACAAACCTACTTGATGTAACATTAACAAGTAGATGGATACCGATCTTTCACATTATCAAGTACATATTTCGACAGACGTTGTTTTATTTATTATTAGTGATGATCTAAAACAATTCATAAACCCTTTTAACAATATAAACTAGTAATGTAAATTGGGAAATTGAGAATTCTTGGTAAATACTATTAATTCCTTGAAGAAAAGGTTTATAATGATTGAGGAAGTGACTAATATGTTCGAGTATATTATCATTGACTGTTTGCTTTGATGTGTATTTGTGAAATGGTAAAGTAGATAAATTTGTATTATGCATCTGTATTTTGTGATTGTTTCACAAGACGTGTGTGTTTATCATTAGAACTCAATAACCAAACCTGTGACGTAATGGGACGAAATCCACTATGATCTACATCTATCTCACCACAAATAACAATGATACATCCACCCACAAAATTACAATAAACTATCATCAATACTTGTTTATATGTTTACAAATAGGTCGCCGTTCTCCTAGAAGATACCATACACTTCAATTCACAAATTCTCTACATCATATTCAAAGAAGCAGATGGATCACCATAAAGTACAATTTTATCTAAAGTGGATAAACATGATACCATCTTTCTCAAAACAACAAATGTTGGGATTGATGGAATGGACGGAATCCATGTAACAGTCAAGACATTTGTAATGCATAGTATATTCGACTTCTCTCAATCAATTTAATAAAACAATCAACAGCATACTACCATAATACTTCCTCATTCCCAATGACTACTTATTCAACATCAGTGCATTGTACAAACTAAAAACTGGATAGTAAACAAAGATGGATAGTGGCTAGCAGTGGAATCCAGGATGCGCGTTTCGTCCAGAGTTGATGTTCACTTTGGGACTCCAACACAGTACCATTCGCTTCAAACGTCATCGTGTTATCCACTCGGCCACTGAGTTAATTAAGGCTATATCGAGGCAATACGCACAGTATACACATATGCCAACTAGAGACTGACCAGTTGCAGTCCTAACACATCGATGGGAAGATTCAAACAAACAATACTAAATGAATACAAACTGGATAGTTTACAGAAACTCCCTCTCCCAGTCAATAAAACAAACTCAGAATGATCAGTTCATTTAAAACTGAATATTCTCAAATCCACTTGTGCTTAATCACGTACAATATAAAAACAAACACAGAAATTGTCATATTCCACATCGTTGTTTTACTGCATCATAAAAAATACACAATTACATAAAGGAAACATCAATTTGAAAATACAAACTGTATATCTATTTAGCTTAACTTAATGTTGTAAAACGTTAAAATAAATCCAGAATATAAGAAAGTAAGTAAGAACAAATGAACCAGTGATGCAAATATGAAATCTTCACGTCTGTAGTATATTTCTCTTCCTCCATACAATATTTGAGCTTCAATTAAACTAGCCTAAAATCACAATCACATTGTACAAATTCAAAGTCAGAACATTCAAAGCTTATTATTATTATGATGATGAAATGGGTTATCTAATCTCAAATGATTTTGAATTCGAATGAACTAACTTCTATGGAAGTGAAATATGTTTACATAATTTGATGAGTGTTACATTGAGGATGTAAACACTATCTGAATATCTCTTCGTACACTTTTCTAGTATATGTCAATTCACGTCATTTACAGAGCTCTAGAAGAAGTCCAATATTACTTAGTCAGTATGTTGCCTAATCATAAACTGAAATAGTATGTTTCTAATTTCATGAGTTTATCTAAGGATTATGCTACAATTCATGATTATTTTCAGTTGATTACATCATATTACTGACTAATACACCACTGTATTTTGTCTTAAACAGCCTGGATAATAGATCATTTAGAATATGACAGTTTCATAGTGACTATTGACATTGTTATCTTTATTGTTCACTGAAATGATATGGTTTGATCTTCACCTATTCAAATCATCGACTTCTATCAAAGGAAGGTGAATGGACAGTAAGTTCATTTCACTCAAACTACTTTTATTCACTCACTGGAATTATGATGTCTAAAACAAGCGGACCAATCGCCCACGTCACCTGAAATGCAAAGTTAAATTATTTACTAGTAGGAAAATCAACATTTTCACTGTCAGTTTTCTTCAACCAACCACTCAATCACATATGACATTGAATTCAATAGATCTCGTACACGCTGCATTACTGTGAGATAAGAACCAAATTGAAAATGTGAGTGTTCAAAAATCAACGGTCGGAATCAAAATGAGACTGAATGTAGTATTTTATGGTAACTAGTGTGAATGCGAGCATCAACGAATCTGTTTTCATATTTGAGTAACGACAAATCAAACTTAATCTGAAGAGAAATTGTAAATGCACAGGATGAACTAGTACTCAATAAGACAGTTTTCAAGTCCATCCATACTAAACGTAACTGGGAGTATCTGAATAACAACGCTATTTATTTCACAGGATTAAATAATTAATCTGCATTTGATTAACTTTTATTCCAAGATCAATGGCATAAACACGTGAACTAACACTACTATCTATGCCGTTCTCTTTGAACAAATCTACAATTTAGTTCATAATCATGAAGATTTATCAACGGTGAATTACAAACTGAAATCCTGTAGTCTCAATAATTCAACTTATCAATACGAATTAACCAGACTTTGAAAAGCTTTATAGTTTCGATGTAAACCACCATTATTTTAAACCTGATGCCTAAAACTCATTTGTTCATTGACAATAATCAGTGAATAAAATGTTGAAACATTGACTTCCATGTCAACTGTGACCATCTCTCAGACAATTCATTTAGTAAACATATATGAATAATATTCTGTTACGCCATTACTATGAAACTTATTTTCCATTAAGAGATGTATCTGTCAATAAACAATATTGAAAGAAATGCTCCTATCTACTACTACATTCAATTCAGCAATCGGATTCTCAAATTTATACTGATCATATAATACAATGCAAATACTATCTTAACGTAACTGATACACAACAAATGCTTGGCACTGCAACATACGCAAATGATTAACAATCAATTTCAGTGACTGATCAATCCAAGTGAAATAGGATCTCAACAATGGTGAGGCAGTAATGGAGTTTATCATAGCTACGCTGATCATCGAATAGTGAATCATGTATAAGAGTGAACGTGTTTACATTCCGTGTACATTCACAGCTCATTGACATATATCATGAGATATATAACACCGGATTAGAATATGCCATAAGACTACAGTTGTCATGCATTCTATTTAAATATAAACTAAACAAAACTCACTTCCTTAAAATTAAGACACCAAAGGATCGACAGTATCACTATGATAAGAATGATGAAATTGATATAGATCATAAACCACTTTAAATAGCTGACCAAATCATGTTTTATGTTTATTCCAACTGACAACAATAACATTGATAGAATGATGGTCAAAATCCAACTGATGAATATGAACATCCCTTCGACGGTAATTGAAAGACAGGTTATCACACCAGCGAAGGTGAAAGTCTGGTAATCAATTTGAAAAGAGAATCGCACAAATAACTTTCATACCAATGAAACCACCTATTAAAATCTGTTTTATTTGATAGACGATTTTTGATGAAGTACATTCTTTATGCAATAATTAATTAGATGGTAGCACACTCTTCGAAAGTTTAAGGACTGAGTGGCTGCAGATAAATCATCTATTCAGGAAATAACTGGAAGAAAATCTATACTGAATTAACTTCACAGTACATACACATAATCATTTTTCAGTATTGTACATATTTGTTGACACACTTTTCTAATCTCTGTCTAAATCATTCAAAACATCTCCAGAAATCATCACAATTCTGGATCGATATAATTCACATGTAACCGCAAATCGTCATCGCTGACGACTACATTAAGTAGGTCGAATGTTTGAGTGAAACATTTACGGGTGATAAAACATTCATATATTTTGCTCGTGTGAACAACTCACTGACAGTCTCTAAACACACTTTTCTCAATTAAAAACACTAGTCCATACTCATGTAAACAGAGAATATTCCCACATACACCACGTCAGTCATCGTGTTGGGAGTGAATCAGTGAACAGACAGTACACATTTCATATACGATGTTTGATGATAATGTCATCAAAGACAATACATGTTTGTCAATATCTAACAACCTCAATTATTCATTTTTCACAGCCACAGAATATTCAAGTTCATGGGACGACTAACAGAATGATGTGACATCGCATTGGGATCCATTAATGCAAATCACAATTACATTATTATTCGCTATAGATTTACACACATTCATCCATTGCTATCAAATACAACTTACGAATAGTACGTAAAGGAAATCCGTGAGATATTTCAAATGTGGAAATCTCTGAATAGAGAAAATTGCAATGGTTTCACCAATCGAAATAACACTGTAATGTAAATTACAAAGTGTCAAAATGAGTACTATATTATCTAATTTGGGGAATGTCATTGAAAAAATATCAAAAAATGTGATATGTGCGAAAATGTACACGTAGTTGAATAGCCCAATAATTCACTGTCATTCAATTATATATTAAAGGGTAGACTATTATGTGAAACATTATTTTGTTTGATATTCTTTCCATATACCCATCTGAATGTACATGAACAATCAATGAAACTGAAATGTCTTCAATGTCATTCATACTGGATTTGTGGTAATCACGATATTTTCTTATTATGTTTTATATACACGTAAGAATAATGGTAAATTTATCATTTGAATCAATCCATTTAAACATAATGATGCACCACGTATGTGTTTACTCTAGACGTATATGAAATGTCCCAAACCAGCTTATCAAATATCATGGTACGGTCGAGAGTGGGGAGAGGCAGCTCTCTCTCTCAAAATGCTCTCACATTGCCACGCGTATACATCTACTGCCACATAAGTCCTACTCATTGTCATCTCACGACATTACTGTTGTCTACGAAATTGAGAGGACGAAAAATGAACGTTCAACTCTTTAAGCGTGTTTGTGAAAACGGAGTGTCGATGTAGGGGATTTGGAAAACTCTGGTTCCAAATCAATGGTGCACTTTGGCACTAGAATCCTTAATGGAACAAACGGAGTATGAACCAATTGTTGGTCACCGGCTGCCATGGTACTGCATCTCGTGACGTTGCCACACTACCTTGTGAATCAGACTTTCAGATGAATGGCTCCGAGTGTGGACCTCTGAGAATACCATCTGCTTCGGTCAGAGTTCACGTGCAGTATCACAACCCACACAGAAATCATGTGGATTGTGTGGTGCATACGTATTTGGCGCCCCTTCCTATCAATGTTTATCTGTTCAAATAAAATAAATAAGCTCACCAAATGGATTGAGAATACATGATGATGAATTCCTATACACTACACTTACCTTAAGATAGGAGCTACCCAATTATTGTTAAAAAGATTATCAAAGACTGTACTTCTAAAACATGATTATCAAACATCTGAATTATTAGTAAGTGACATACATTGCATACACTAATGCAGTCATGAATATTGATAGAAAGATTTGAAGGATATTGGTTAGAAATACCTACATTCTAAAATTTATATTTGCAACTGATTTCTACCTTCAATATAAATCGAATGCGAACTGGATCAACCATTCCAGATAACTTGGAATCTTCACAGATTACTGTTTTTTCATCATATTTGATTCGATCATTGTAGGTATGTGATCCTGATAGGAGAAGATGAGATATACGATTACAATTAATTAACTGAATATAACAGATTGTCACCCTTCATTTGTACAAAACAATCTCACTTGACCAACACTGTTACTAGCAGTGAATATTGTGAACAAATTGTCGATGGAACATTCATCATACTTGACTAAGGCAAAATCAATTAAGGTAACAGAAATAAAATTAATCAACTATAATTCTGTGCTTCTCAACAGTTGCTTCAAACCTCAGCACAATACTATTAATCAATAATAATCCGTCTACATATGATATTCACTAATGGAAACTTCTTCACTATAAGGTGATTAAGTTGATTTCAATGAATTATTTTACTACATTATGTTCATGGTTTATTAAGCTGATGAGAAACCACGAAACACAATGAATTCATGTTATGTCTATTGTTTTATTCGTTCTTGATTCAGTCAAATTTATCAATGTGAAAATCGAACAATCCTCTCAGAGTATATCAATACTCGAAATCATCAACTCATCAACTTACATAAGCTCTTATGCTTAAATAGTGTTGATGGAATGAATTTTCCACTCAAATCCAATAGTCAATATCTTACATCATGCTGATTCGTTCATGGAATACAGTCCCGTCTAATACCATCTTGTCTGTGAAGTATTTACATAAACTCATCAAATACGGTTTCTCCAATATATCAATGTCTAGTGACACACTTACTAATGATGTAATACACATGAGTCATTTCAAGACTTTCATCTAATCATGAATATATATTCATTGGATAAATATTCCAGCAATGTACAAATGAAATAATTGAATTTGATTTGCGTTATATCGATTGAGTGTGCGTGAGTTCCCAGTTTAGTATATGACGTGATGATCTCCACCAATGAGGGAGCAGCGATTTGATCGATCAGAGCAATGATACACGATAAACCGTATGAGCAGTCTTGAGTACTTAACAGTCCTACTATCTGCCTAGCCCAGCCTGTTCAGTTCAGAACATCAATAACAGTCTCTGCAATGTCAATCATTATTCTTAAACATACTGGGTTTATATATCAAACAAACTGACCCAATGTGGCTGTGAATAGAGGGAACAGTAATTAGTAGTCTGAGTATAACTCAAGAATGGTTAATCGTACAGTAATAGCTGATGGGTAAAAATAAAGCTCATCATAAAAGGAACATTGATATCAATAGTTAAGCTACTTATCAATTATACAATATAAAATACACATATCATATTGGTCCATTAATATTCCTCAAAGTTACCATTCATAAATCGCTTCAGGATAAAACAGTTTAGTCCATTATTGTTTATTCTGTATGTACACTAGTCTCAATAATTCTATTCCGTAATCAACATTGAACTGACAACAATAGTGATATTCAAATGCCTTGAATCAGTAATGTTGTTTCACCTTTCCAAGTACAAGTGCTCTTTCTTCTCTCTTAAACTCATTCATTATACCAATGAAATGATCGAAATGTGATTACATCATTCAATTGGTTCAACTTTATTAATCCAAACAATGTTAATCAAATATGCATCAATGTCAATACAAACCTTCATTTGGATATTTGTGCAACATCAGTTGTGTTCACAAACAGTTCTCGTTAAAGTTGATCAAGTCAATCTACATTGATTTATAATGTTGATGTGAATGAAAAGGATTGGTGAACTTTCAATAAACTGTGAAGAACAGTACGACTTTTGATCAGATCAAAGTACAAATTAGTTAGTGCCAAATTATCTGATCTACTCAACAATCATATATGTTTCCATAAATCAGACAGTCATTATTGATATGAGAGAACATACAATCAACATTTCACACCATATAAATTGGTTATATGTTAATTATCGAATAGATTACGGTTGATATACTGAGAGTGATTAGGTTATACATCTCACTTTCACATGTTCAACTTCAAATGCACACAATAATCTACGTAGAAGTGCTAACTGAATAGACCAGTCCTGGATGATCTCTAAGTTGCTGAATGTATATGGATTGTGTTATTTATCAGTAGGTTTAAATGAATGTCATGTGTCAGACGAGTTTGTTTTCGTTGATGCGAATGCAACTATCAAATGATGAAATTTTTCATGAATCTGTGGACGTATATTGAAGGCCTCTGTTCATCGTTATCAAGATGCATATTCATTCAGTTAAATATGTGAAGAATACGACTACTCTGATGTATGATGTTTCAAGATAATCCATTCAACTGATTACTACACAACGTAACCTACTGCAATATATACGTAATCTAAATATAAGCGACTCCAAAATGTGTTTGTTTGCATAGTTTATGAGACATTTCTCCACTTGTTCATTTAATGAACAAAGTTCACTTCATCACCTGTATCGTAAACAGTAACATATTTGAATTAGAAATAGATTAGGGAATAAATCCCTTGAGTAGCAAGACGTTTCATATATAGTTGTTTACTGTCTGTCAGTGAAAACTAAGATAGGAGTTGCGTCATATTGGTGACACATCCGAGAGATCCACCTACATGTCAGGTTTAATTATTATGCCAGAATACAAATCGAGACTGGTCAAAATTCAGTCATTATTATCAACAACGAATAACCCAAATCTCTCATCATCATCATAACAATAATGTAAACACATAATGGCGTGATTTATACATAATCGCCTACAATCCTCGCTTATCTCTATCTGGAAGAGGTCGTTCAAATAACACTATCTCATTCCAATCATAGAAACAAAATATATACACGTTATATTATTATGACTAAGAATAGTACATTGGACAGGATTCCTGAATCACATCAATTCTCAATGTTATTTCTTGCTGCAACACACCTGTTTCCACATGAATCTTATATCTATGTATAATTCATTCTGATTATTCAAAACGATGTCTAGCTAAATCCAATGGATAATGTTGATTGATTTTAAAACAATTATGCATCATTAAGTATAATAGAATGAATAAATGAACAGTGGTTCATCGGAAATAGCCATATTATTGATCGAATGAGTGTTTACGAATGGTAAAACTAAGTTATACAATACCACATCGTCTTACCCAGTGAAACGACAAAACCAGCATTGATGAACTTATCACTCATTTATCAAGCTTTATTCTCCACTGTTTTCATTGATCTGGAATTCGTAGAGATTTAACATTTATGACTGAAATGTTCAAGACATTGTTTGTTTTCTTTTGTTCTTTACTAAAACTATCGTCCGATGAACTTATGTATGAACGTAATCAACAATCAACATGCCAATAAGGACACTATACATTACTTATGCCAGTTGACCTGTAGTTCAAGAATTGAAAATTTCATTAGTAGATAGAAAGATGATCAGCTATGCTATTTCTCACACCAAAATCTCACTTTCACATGTTCAACTTCAAATACACACAATAATCTACATATAAGTGCTAACTGAATAGACCAGTCCTGGATGATCTCAAAGTTGCAGCATATATATGGATTGTGTTATTTATCAGAAAATTTAAATGAATGTCATGTATGAAACGAGTTTGTTTTCGTTGATGAGAAATCGTTTGTAAAATGATGATATTTTCACGAATCTAAGAGCATATATTGAAGGCCTCAGTTCATAGTTATCAAGTTACATATTTACTCAGTAGAATATGTGAAGAATACTTGTACTCTGATGTATGATTTTTCCAGATTATCCATTCAACTGATTACTACACAAGGTGCCCCAAATCAAAACGGAGTGAATATAAAAATAGTTAGAGTAACCCCATATAAGTGACTTCAAAGTGTGTTTGTGTACATAGTTTATTAGACATCTTTCGACTTGTTCGTCTAATGAATGAAGTTCACTTCATTACTAAAGCTTTGCAAATTATGATAATGTCAGTTCGTCATGAAAACCTTACATCTGGTTGCTAACCCTAGACGTCAACTATAAATCATAATTCAAATTCCTTCGCGTCTCGTACAAGTGAATAGGTGAAAATTCACAAGGTCAGTTTAATACCCATCAAAGGTCATCCATAAATTATAGAATCATCCCATAAACCTCACTTTAATTTTCTGATTGTATTAGGTGAAATGTTATTCATTATACAATTAAATATAAATAAACTTGAAGGAGCTCCTGTCATAAAAAATTGAAACATAGCTGATCAATTATCTGTTACATTCTCCTCAATGTTTCTAAGGGTGATGTCGTAATTTATATTCCAGACTCATTTCAACCATTACAATTCGTAATGTTCTGATCTTTATGAATGATAAGCAAAATCTATGAGAAAATTTATGATGCCATACATTTGCAGCACTTGACATATTACAAAATTGATAAAGAATTCTCTCGTGGTTTTCTTCTTAAATCGATGATTCATTTTGACAAATATCACTACTGTAACTTGTGAGATATAAATGTTTGAAATCTAGATGTATATAGACTGGTCAGTAAGTAAATTGCACTGTTACATTCATGTAACCGTACGACAGTTAAACGTGGTAGACGAGATACACTGTTTAACGTATGCTTCGTGATAGTCGGTACTTGCAAACTAGACGTACTTTGAATATTACGAGAGTTGATACTCCCTCAAAATGGGATTTCAAATCACATCAACCAGCAATAGACGTGAAATCTAGAATCAAGAAATTTACTGACTATCTTCAATTAATTAGTACATTATCACAGAGCACGAAATGTACAGTCGTTTAAATTGTTTGCCTAATTGAATCTTCATCGATAGAATTTAATCTCTATTGTATGGGGATTATAGAGATGTGACATTGTCCAACATTGAGTGTTTAGTCAACTACAATCATCAAAGTTGAGTATAAAAACAGTGCTCATAATATCATAAATTGTTTATTTCATACGTATAATAAGAAATTATTGGGAAATTCTATCACTTCCAATTTTTCAATCAATCGAGTTGGATATTCAAATGACAATGAAAAGTTGTAATTTTAATTTGGTAAATTTGAATAAAATGAAAGAATATATAAAAGAAGTTTCATTCACAGTTACCTGAGTAGATCTTATCAAATCAATTTAATTTCCAACTAACTTTTGTTAAGACGTTTTATAACTAATGGGATACTATGTTGTTTATCCTCATGTTTATCGACGCTTTGTTTTGCTTCAATAGATCATAAATTGTATGTTTATTGTTATTAACTTTGTCATTCAATTAGTTAGTTTGCTCACACATATATTGGTAATACTAAGATAACTGATTTATTTATTTATTGTTGACTGTATAGGAACCCTAAACACAAAATGATCCCTTCTGGTATGATCAAATTTCTGCAATATAAGGGAGGTTGATTGAATGATCTTAAATCTTGAGAAAGTTAACAGTCACATTGAAAATGACGTCGAGCCTCGTTTGGCTATGATCACCACTACAATGAGACTACGCGTCCAGAAACAACTTGGTCCCTTTGATAACTCGTAAACCAGAAGACTGTGATTGGTCCAGTTATAGTATAATTATTGGAGATCTCATGGTATCGAAGGAATACCGAGACGTGCCAACGAGCACAGGCAAAAAGGACAGAGCGTAAGAGAGTTCAAACCAACAAGATGGAGAGCGGAACGAGAAGTGAGTTTGATACAGTTAAACAAGTATAGTATAACAATCGCTGGTACAATTGCTTAAAATAATAATAATTGTTTCTATTATTCCAATCGTGTTCTCGTCGAGACAAGACGTCACTACAACATAAAGTAAAAAAAATTGAAGTTGCGTTAAATTTTCATTTATTACTTCTTGGTATAAATAGTCTTTCTGTTGAAAAGCAAATGAAGGAAATAAGAACTACATAGCTGTTTGAGCATTGACAATGGTAGGAAGTATAGGTTAGTTCTACTTATTTCTATATTCTTCTTTTAGGAATGGTGAGAACAGCAGCTAGAGACTTTATAAATTTCTATACAATAACATTTTGGCTTTGAAAGTACAAGTAGAATTTAATCAACCTTATAAAATTATAATGTTCAAATGTATCTTTTCATTATCATTGAATTGACTTTTGAAATCGGGATCTAAACTGAAGTACAACCGTTGAATATTCATACGTTCGTTGAGTTTATCTTCTAAATAGTATTAATGTCATTCAGGCGTCATATATTTGTTTAACTACTGCGATGTATCACTTTCTTTTAGATATAAATACTTCCTAACTGTTGAAAATAACTCTATAAATTTGAGTGATAAATCTGTAAGCACTAGGAATAAGTTAACAGTTCGTGAGGAGATAAGAAAATTCCATACTAAGTACAAACGTTTGTAAGAATTGAACGTTGATTTATTTAGAACTTGTGTAAGGTTAAAAGTGAGAATATTTAATGTTGACAAATATGAAACTTTATTACCATTGTATATAACACGTTAGTATTATGCGGTTAAAGTAAACGTAAGTTCGTTCAGTAATATATTGTATAGATCATTTTATATTGAAAGTCATATAACTTGTCTACTAATCACTAGTCCTGTGGTAAGTAAGTCTATGGATCATTTAATAGGAGAGATGTATAAGTGACTTTGTATAAATATATGGATTGAGCTGTGGATGAAATACTTAATCACTCTCTTCAGCTGTCTATTTTACCCTACAAGGAATACACAAAAGCATATACGACACAAATTAAGAACATGAGTTTTCTGATTGCCTTTATTTTGATGGGTTTAGGTTACTAATCTAGTGTCTAAACTTATCGCTTCACTCGAGCTCTAGACTGGGATTGAACGTAAAGCGGTTTCGGGAGTAGTAAAAGTAGTATCGTAACCGCAACATGTGTATTCAGTTATTTATAGCAAATCAGAAGAGCATTAATTTATAAAAAATATCGCTTTATTTAATTTTTATTCAAAGTGACATGAAAATGAGCATACTGTTTCCGTATTTATATCAATGTAAATGTAATATATTAATAGTAACAATTTATTAATAAGTTAATAGTATGAATCTTTTCTATAACTCCATTCAATAAGTTTCCACATTGTTTTCCATAGACAATAAGATCTGAAATTTTCCTTTCTTCTTTCAATATTCTAATGAATATCCGTACCATTGAAAAGGATATGATAACTTTGAATAAAACATCTTGTAAGTAGTACATCGTGTTCAAAGAAAAAAAATTGTTTTTTCCCTGTTGGTTTTTTTTTAATTTTTCATTCATAGTTGAATTTAACAAATGATTGAACATCATAAATATTATGATATTTGTCATGATTATCTTCCATTATTTTTGTATTTTTCATTAAAAAAAACAATTATTTTACCAAAAGAAAAAAGAAATTTTCTTTCTTTTTTTGATGCTTTTTCCTGATTAGTCAAATTTGAATTTTTCTTTTTTTTGTTTTAATAAACAAAAAATCAATATTTTCTCCCCATCGTCATCACCACCATCATGATAATGATTGTACATTTGAATTTGTATTCTTCATTAAATGTTTTAATTGTTTCATTATATTTTCTGTTTCCATTTGATGTTTTATAAATGTAGTTAAAAAATTATATTCTATAATTGATTTTATATCCCTTTGTTTATTTTCTTTAATAATATCATTATACCAATAAGTTGTTATTAATTGTTTATAATTATATCGTTTATTCATATCAATATTTAATAACATAGTAACTATTTCATATATATTTTTATCAATTTTAGATAACAATAATAAACTACTTAATTGTGTTTGAGTAGTATTCTTATTAGTAGTAGTATTATTTATATAATTTAAAAAGTTATATAAATTTTTATGCTCTAAAAATGGTAATTTACCAGTAAATAATAAATGCATGATAATACCAATAGACCATGAATCTAATTCCATAGATTTCTTATTCCATAATGCTTTAATTAGTTCATATATATTCTGTTGTTTATTAATATTATTGTTATAAGTAGTAGTAGTAGTAGTTGCATTGATATAATCATTGGTTAACTTGATATCATTCATATATTCTGGTGACCAATAAATAAATAACAAATTTGTCATATTACTATTATTATTATTACTATTAGTATTAGTATTACATAATAAATTGATTTCTGTTAAAACACTAAAATCTAATACTAATGATAATGATTTAGGATTATCACTTTTAAAGAAAATATTATATGGTTTAATATTACCATGATATATATGTCTCTCATGTAGATAATTAACAGCTTTACATAAATATTCTATAACAGTACATGCATCTTCCATAGATAATATAGATCTTTGTTGAAACCATTCAAATAAATTACCATATGAATAGAAACTTGTTATGATTGTAAACTTCCTTTCGTCTATTCCAATTTCATATGGGACTATTAATCCATCATTATTATTTGGTAATAGTAATTTGGATTCATGAAAACGTTGTATTAATTTTAAATGAAATAAATTTTGAAAAATTTTTTTCCATAATTTTGTTATTGGCCATTGATTTAAATTAAATTGTTTACATATGATTTGTTTATTTAATGGTATAATAATACCATATTTATATGAATTCAATTCATTTAATTGTATTGAATGAAATGCAATTTTTAATATAATTTCTTCCATTATTAATTTTGTTGCTAAGGTATAGAGAATCAATGAAGAGAAAACGAAAAATAAAGAAAAAAATTGTTTTCTTCTTATATCCAATATGAAGTACCTATATATATACATTAATGAGTTGTGATTCATTCAATATGATTTGAATTGTTTAGAAAATGTTTGTTTGTTTGTTTTTGTTTAAACAAACATTCCTATGTGATATATATCAAATGACCTTTTAGTAAGACTTTTTTTTCTTAATGAATATAGCGTGATCATATAAAGTATAAAGTATGGATAGGTTTCCAAATCAGCAAAAGTGGAAGCGTCTGTATGCTATATTAGTAATATATATATATATCTATTAGTTTTTAATCAAATGATAATTGTATGATTGTATCATAAGACAGTCGTCATATACAAACATACTCATAAATGTTAATTATAGAACAGTAATATAGGATTGATTGATTACCATTGAGTGTAAACATAACGGGTTTTTTCTTTTATAAATAAATTAGCATTACCAAAATTAGGAAGTTAATTATTTTGAATAATAAACAATATAAACAATTAGATAATTCCTTGATAATTCCTTGAAAAAGCTTGGACCAGATTGCCAGGCGAAACGTTGGATTTACTACAAATTCATTCGCTGAGATTTTGCAAATATATTATTCCTATTTCATGTCTTACATCAACTCGGCGCTCAAATACTGTGAAACTATTCGCTCTAATTTAGACGAGAGTTTTATATAGTTAAGATAATGAGTCAATTGAAGCTAGACCACCATGGAAAACTTGGAAGCACTGCACGGCCAACTCGTTCTATCGTGGGACTCCTCAACAGTGAGAATCCACTATCCCGCCTCGTGTGATTCGAGCCCAGGACCTATCAGTCTCGCACCAGAGCACTCAACTGATAGACCACTGCTGAGGAATCCCACAATAGGATGAAACGGCCATCCAGTGCTTCCAGGTTTTCCATGGTAGTCTAGCTTCAATTGACTCACGATCTTAACTATATAAAAAACTAATAAAGTTGATAAAAACAGTCAACGTTTTAATCAACAAAACCCCTTGTAATTAGAGTTTTGATTAAGATCTAAGAAGAATAAATAACACAATAAAAATCAATAATGTTTCGGTAGACAATACAAAATATTCCGTGCTTTGCACCATTAAATAATCTTAGTAAAACAAATACTGAAAACCAACAGTGCAACAAACGGTCGTTGCATCCTATGATGGGATTCCTCAACAGTATTCATCCAGCTGAGGTGAAAGACTAAGACAAATAAAAGACACCATACTCCAAATAAACAACTATCCATCGCTTCATAGACTTTCTTCGTTATCTAACTAAAATCCGAATGTATGTAATTCATGTTTGTAGATCCCTTTCTTTGAAACGAATCAAAATACGGTGTCGATAAGCATGAGAATAAACAACATAGTTTCCCATTAGTTATGAAACCTCTTACCAAAAGTTAGTTCAAAATTAAATGGATTTAATAACATCTACTCAGGTAACTGGGAATGAACCTTCTTATATATTCTTTCATTTTATTCAAATTTACCAAATTAAAATTACAACTTTTCATTGTCATTTGAATATCCAACTCGATTGATTGAAAAATTGGAAGTGATAGAATTTCCCAATAATTTCTTATGACAAGGGGGGTTTTGTGGAGATTTAGTAATTTTATAGTTAAGATCATGAGTCAATTGAGGCTAGACCACCATCGAAAACCTGGAAGCACTGGACGGCCGTTTCGTCCTATTACGGGACTCCTCAGCAGTGCGCATCCACGAACCCGCTCCCGCGAGACTCGAACCCAGGACCTACCAGTCTCGAGCCGGAGCCCTTAACCGATAGACCACTGAGCTGGCATCCAACGGTGTTAATGTCTAACCTTAACCAATCCACGAAATTGCGCAACCAACTTCCAATGTACTGAGGTAGATACCTGTCTCTACCTGACATGGATTAGCTCCACTGGCCACGACTTCTCACTATAACTCCAGGAATTACCTCAAGGAGCCAGTCACTAGTGAGCATATGATCATTATCACAAGGGGGGTTTTTGTGGAGATTTAGTAATTTTATAGTTAAGATCATGAGTCAATTGAGGCTAGATGACAGCTCAGTGGTCTATCGGTTAAGGGCTCCGGCTCGACACTGGTAGGTCCTGGGTTCGAATCTCGCGAGAGCGGGTTCGTGGATGCGCACTGCTGAGGAGTCCCATAATGGGACGAAACGGCCGTCCAGTGCTTCCAGGTTTTCGATGGTGGTCTAGCCTCAATTGACTCATGATCTTAACTATAAAATTTCTTATGATACATAACAAATAAGCAATTCATGGTATTATTAGCACTGTTGTTATACTCAACTTTGATGATTGTAATTGACTAAGCACTCAGTGTTTGACAATGCCACATCTCTATAATCCCCATACAATAGAGATTAAATTCTATCGATGAAGATACAATTAGGCAAACAATTTAAACGACTGTA
The DNA here is from genome assembly GCA_944470415.2 of Schistosoma rodhaini. Taxonomy (NCBI): domain Eukaryota; kingdom Metazoa; phylum Platyhelminthes; class Trematoda; order Strigeidida; family Schistosomatidae; genus Schistosoma; species Schistosoma rodhaini. The sequence continues at coordinate 37,635,603 of OX104038.1, forward strand.
CATTTCGTGCTCTGTGATAATGTACTAATTAATTGAAGATAGTCAGTAAATTTCTTGGTTCTAGATTTCACGTCTGTTGCTGGTTGATGTGATTTGAAATCCCATTTTGAGGGAGTATCAACTCTCGTAATATTCAAAGTACGTCTAGTTTACAAGTACCGACTATCACGAAGCATATGTTAAACAATGTATCTCGTCTACCACGTTTAATTGTCTTACAGTTTCATGATCGCTATATAGCAATTTGTTTATTGATTAATCTAGATTAATCTACAGTCCAACCATTCGATCTCACATCCAAACCATATTTCACCTAGTTCAATTTGATTAACTGACTGATCTCATTAGACTTCACGTGAAATTCGTTCAATAGAGATAAGCACATAAATATTCACTTTGTAAACAAGTTACAGTAGTGATATTTATCAAAATGAATCATTGATTTAAGAAGAAAACCACGAGAGAATTCTTCATCCATTTCGTGATATCTCAAATGCTGCAAATGTATGGCTTCAGAAATTTTCTTATCACAGATTTTGCTTATCATTCATAAAGATCAGAACTTTACAAATTGTAATGGTTAAAATTAATCTGAAGTATAAATTACGACATCACCCTTAGAAACATTGAGGAGAATGTAACCGATAATTGATCAAATATGTTTTAATTTATTAAGACAGGTTCACTTTCAAGTTTATGTATATTTTGTTGTATAATTAATAACAACTTAGCTAATACTATCAGAATAATAGGGTGAGGTTTATGTGGTGAGACTATAATTTGCGGACGTCTTTGAGTGATGCTAAACTGACCTTGTGAATGTCCACCTACTCAATAGTGCTAGGTGAGTGTTCTAAAACAGTGTGAGGAATTTGAATTACTATTTACAGTTGACGTCTAGGGTTAGCAACTAGATATAGGGTTTTCAAAACGAACTGATATCAGCTAAAATTTCAGAACTCTATCTTGTCAAATGGATGGATGAATTCCGCATCAAAATCCAACACCTCTGATTGATTCGTCTACTAATTATATTCTCTCCGTTTGTGTTAGCCTTAAACTATTTACAATCATGAATAATCATTGATTTTGATGTGAGAAATAGCATGGCTGATCATCTTTCTATTTACTAATGAAATTTTCAATTCTTGAAATACAGGTCAACTGGCATAAATAATGTATAGTGTACTTATTGGCATGTTGATTGTTGATTACGTTCATACATAAGTTCATCGGACGATAGTTTTAGTAAAGAACAAAAGAAAACAAACAATGTCTTGAACATTTCAGTCATAAATGTTAAATCTCTACGAATTCCAGATCAATGAAAACAGTCGAGAATAAAGCTTGATAAATGAGTGATAAGTTCATCAATGCTGGTTTTGTCGTTTCACTGGGTAGGACGATGTGGTATTGTATAACTTAGTTTTACCATTCGTAAACACTCATTCGATCAATAATATGGCTTTTTCCGATGAACCTCTGTTCATTTATTCATTCTATTCTACTTAATGATGCATAGTTGTTTTTAAAATCAATCAACAATATGGAGTAGATTTAGCTAGACATCGTTTTGAATAATCAGAATGAATTATACATAGATATAAGATTCATGAGGAAACAGGTATGATGCAGCCAGAAATTTTCTCTATAACGGTAGCATTGATGTGATTCAAGAATTTTGTCCAATGTACTATTCTTAGTCATGATAATATAATGTGTATATACTTTGTTTCTATGATTGGAATGAGATGGTGTTATTTGAACGACCTCTTGCAGATAGAGGTGAGCGAGGATTGTAGGCAATTATGGACAAATCACGACATAATTTGTGTACATTATTGTTATGATGATGAGGGTTTTGATTTATTCGTTGTTGATAAAAATGACTGAATTTTGACCAGTCTTCATTTGTATTCCAGTATAAACATTGACACTGAAGTACAGGTAGATCTCTCTGATGAGTCCTAAATATGACGAACTCGTATTTTAGTTTTAGCTGACAGACACCTGACAACTATAATTAAAATGTCTTCAGACCTAATATCACTATCCAGACAATCAGCTCAGGGTACGAATGTGCGGACAGTGACTGATCACTTAGTCATTATCACTAACAACGTTTAGGTTCACACAATTTCGAGTGAAACTAGAGTAAACCTATTTGCAAAAGTATCAACTATTTAATTAATGGTTAGGTTGTTTTCACTCAAACAAGAAGAGTTATTGATGAGTCTGTGAAGCACCGTCGATTACGCTGAACTGTGTATTTTGTAGGGAATATCTAACTTCTCATTTAAATCACAAATGATGTGGGAATTAGTAAATAAACAAATTTTCTGAGATTGATGTGATTTAATTACCACTGATAACGTCTTCAATAATGATGAGTACAAGGATCAATGTTTATTCTTCATCAATCAGAATAAGTTGACTAATTGTTTTGTGGTTTGTTATTATGAAAATTTCACAAATGTGGATTATAAATGCATCGAAATCTTCAATCACGTGTGTCAGTCTCCATAAATACTGTGTTTTTTCGAATAGGTGATGTGGTATAAATCATTTGTCTTGTGAATTTAGTGTTTTTAGATTCAGCATGAATCCCTAACATTAGATGATACTGATTGTATGGATGTATTGGGTGGACTTTCATTTTAAGGACTTGCAAGTATTATTACCAAACAGATTTTCTAGTAGATCGTTTGAAGAGATACAGTGACAAGTTTAATCAGATAATGTGTAATGGTTGATGATGAGACGAGTGTTTTAGACAGTTAGGTGTTCTGGGATGTGATATGTTTTCAGTAAATGAATATCCACCGAATTTGAGACTCATTTATATGAACGCGTTGGTAATTACCTCTTGAATAAATAGGCAATAAACGATCTGCAAAGAAGAAAATATTTTAAATTTGCAAACGGTGAAATCTGACTGGATAAAATATTGGGTTAATTAGCTTTCATAAAATATGAGGATTTCAACTACTAGATGGTGATTTGGATGAAAAGCACTTCAGTGAAATAAAAAATGTGTGATCTCATCAATAACTATTAAATTCACAATGACATGTTTTAGATGAAACTATGTTCTTCAACATGGAAAGTATACAGCAGTACTATCGGTCACTGTCTGCTTTCAGTATATCACGATGGTATTGAAGATGACTGTAGTGCTTCTCAAGTGATTTATTCCCTCATCGTTAATTAAATAAAAAAGTGATTGTTTATAATACAGTTAATGAAGTGGACTTTATTCATTAGATGAACATGTCTAGATATGTCTCATAAACTAAATACACAAACATATTTCGGAGTCACTTATATGTGATTTACTCTGACTATTCACACCGTTTTGATTTGGGGTGCCTTGTGTAGTTATCAATTGAATGGATTATCTTGAAGCATCATACATCAGAGTACAGGTACTTTTGACATATTTAACTGACTGCATAAGTATGAACTGAGACCTCTAATAGATGCTCATAGATTCGTGAAAATATCATTGTTTTCTAATCGCATTCTCATCCACGAAAACAAACTCCTTTCATACATGACATTCATATAACCAATTTATATCGTGTGAAATGTTGATTGAGTGTTCTCTCATATCGCTTATGACTGTCTCATTTATGGAAATATATATAATGGTTGAGTAGATCAGATAATTTGGCACTAACTAATTTGTACTTTGATCTGATCAAAAGTCGTACTGTTCTTCACAGTTTATTGAAAGTTCACCAATCGTTTTCATTCACATCAACATTATAAATCAATGTAGATTGACTTGATCAACTTTAACGAGAACTGTTTGTGAACACAACTGATGTTGCACAAATATCCAAATGAAGGTTTGTATTGACATTGATGCATATTTGATTAACATTGTTTGGATTAATAAAGTTGAACCAATTGAATGATGTAATCACATTTCCATAATTTCATTGGTATAATGAATGAGTTTAAGAGAGAAGAAAGAGCACTTGTATTTGGAAAGGTGAAACAACATTACTGATTCAAGGTATTTGAATATCATTATTGTTGTCAGTTCAATGTTGATTACGGATAGAATTATTGAGACTAGTGTACATACAGAATAAACAATGATAGACTAAACCAAATTCAATTATTTCATTTGTACATTGCTGGAATATTTATTCAATGAATATATATTCATCATTAGATGAAAGTCCTGAAATGACTTATGTGTAAGTATGTCACTAGACATTGATATATTGGAGAAACCGGATTTAATGAGTTTATGTAAATACTTCACAGACAAGATGGTATTAGACGGGACTGTATTCCATGAACGAATCAGCATGATGTAAGATATTGACTATTGGATTTGAGTGGAAAATTCATTCCATCAACACTATTTAAGCATAAGAGCTTATGTAAGTTGATGAGTTGATGATTTCAAGTATTGATATATTCTGAGATGATTGTTCGCTTTTCACATTGGTCGATTTAACTGAATCAAGAACAATTAAAACAATAGACATAACATGAATTCCTTGTGTTTCGTGGTTTTTCGTCAAGTGATTAGACCTTATACATAATATAATATAATAATTCATTGAAATCAACTTCAACACCTTATATTGAAAATGTTTCTATTAGTGAATATCCTATTTGTGAATAATTCCCTACAATAACGTTCTAGGATATTCATATGTAGACCCATTTTTAATGATTAATACTATTGGGCTAAGGGGTGAAGCACCTATTGCGAAACGCCTAATTATAGTAGATTCATTTATCTCTGTAATCTAAATTGAATTTTGCCTTAGTCAAGTATGATGAATGTTCCATTGACGATTTGTTCACAATATTCACCATTCGCAACAGTGTTGGTCAAATTAGATTGTTTTGTACAAATAAGGTGTCACAATCAGTTATAATCAGTTTGCAGTAATCTTATGTTTCATATTCTGTTGTCAGGATCACATACCTACAATGATCGAATCAAATATAATGATCAAATAGTAATCTGTAAAGATTCCAAGTTATCTGGAATGATTGATCCAGTTCGCATTCGATTTATATTGAAAGTAGAAATCAGTTGCAAATATAAATTTCAGAATATAGGTGTTTCTAACCAATATCCTTCAAATCTTTCTATGAATATTCATTACTGCATTGGCGTTCACAAAGTTTGTTGCTTCCCAGTGATCCAATTATTTAATAATCCCACTTCAGTTTTAAAACCTTTGTAAAGCTTGATAAGAAGTTTTGGTTTTCTTGTATTTTGAGGTAAGCGTAGTAAATTCGTATAAGACAAGGTATTCATCATCATATATCTGGTAGGCTTATTTGGGACATTTCACACACGTATAGAGTACACACATACGTTGTGCATCATTATGTTTAAATGGGTTGATTCAAATGATAAATTTAACATTATTATTACGGGTATATAAAACATAATAAGAAAATATCGTGAATACCACAAATCCAGTATGAATAACATTGAAGACATTTCAGTTCCATTGATTGTTCATGTACTGTCAGATGGGTATATGGAAAAAATATGGAACAAAATAATGTTTTACATAATAGTCTATCCTTTAATATATAATTGAATGACAGTGATTTATTGGGCCATTCAACTACGTGTACTTTTCATCAGGATTTATACGTTTTGACCCATATCACACTGTTTGATGTTTTGTCAACTACATTTCCCAAATTGGTTTTAGTTATATTACAGTATTCATTTTGACACTTTATAATTTACATTACAGTGTTATTTCGATTGGTGAAACCATTACAATTTTCTCTATTCAGAGATTTCCACATTTGAAATATCTCACGGATTTCTTTTTTTATTATTATTATTATTATTATTATTATTATTATTATTATTATTATTATTAATGGCTTTATTCAATATTATAATCTGGTACAATATAGAATTCTCAGCACGAGTTATTTCAACAAGTTTTTTACCAAAAAAAAAAACAAAAAAACCTAAAAAAAACACAGAAAAGGAATGAAAAAAAGTTTAGGAAAAACTGAGTTTATACAAATTATCAAATTTGAAACATGCTTAAGAAGACAGGTTATTTACTAGGTCAACTCTAACAGCCTGTTCGTCACAAAGTAAATTTGCTAAGAAAGGTATTACAGAACTTTTATAGACTTGTTTGCGTGTATGGATTTTAATGTATTTACGTCTCGTTCTACCAGAAGATATACAAGGAGAAAGATATCAATAAAGCGGATGGTTAGTATCTGATAAGATAACACCTGCCAAGAGTTTGCAAGACTTAAGGTGTCTATCCACAAGCATATTAATAATGACTACAAAAGATTCACCACATACCTTGCAAACCGCCTTCAGCACTCTACGCAAAACAGCAAAGTCTTTTCTCAAAAGCCCAGGAAAGAATAATGGAGAACAATATAGAATAATAGGTAATATGCAGGAATTTACAAATTGTAAGAGTAACTGGCGCGTAATCCCAAAAGCATGCAGCCTCTTTATGTGGTATGTCAAACGGTAAACTTTTTTCGATAAGAGTAAAACATGAGAAGACCAAGAAAGATCAGAGGAAAAAATGACACCAAGATATTTGACCTTCGACACTGTGTTTATTAAGGAGTCTCCAATGGCACAAGCATTATGGGATCCCAAAATAGAGTGTAGGTTCTGTCCATGTCTCAAGCTAAAATTAACAGCTTGACATTTAGACGGACTGAGTAAGAGACCATTACCAACAGACCAACTTTCAATACGAGATAAAAACTCGTTCATTTCTATGGGATGTAAGGAGGTAGAAATCGGCATACATACAGTGAGGTCGTCCGCATATTTTACAAAAGTGTTTTCTGTGGAAGATGGCAGAAAAAAAGAGAACAGCAAAGGTGAAAGAACAGCTCCTTGTGGCACACCTACATTAGACAGTAGAGATGTTGAACACTTTCCTTCAAATACAGTGTACTGTTCTCTTTCAGAAAGGTAGGAACATAGCCAATTGGTTATCCAGCTGTCAGTGTCGACGCTGATCAGCTTGTTAAGTAAGAGATGTCTTGGAATAAAATCAAAAGCAGAAGTAAAGTCCAGGAAAGCGCATCTAACATACTTCTTGCCCTTTTCCAACCCGAATACTATATTGTGATGCAGAACAGCAACGGCATGTAATGTGCTTCTTTTGCATTTGTAAGCAACCTGATATGGATCACAGTGCTCTTTTATTGCAGGTTGAAGTGGTTGTATCAGTAATTTTTCCATTATTTATGGAAAGGTGAAGTTATTGCAATGGGTCTAAGTTTTGCATTTTTATCACCAGAAGCTTTCTTTGGTATAGGGATTATCTTTATCTTTCTCCACATTTTCGGTAAGACATTAGTTGAGAAGGATCTGTTAAAGATATTCGTTAATGGATAACATAAAACATCAGCACATTTTTTAAAAAGGAGGTTTGGGATGCTATCAGGTCCTAAACATTGGGATGAACTAAGTGACTGGAGACATTTTTGGACATCATTTTCAGTGAAACTGGAAACACAATTATTCTTCAGACCCTTGGATATAGGGAGCATGATGTCAGATGACTGACGTATAAAGGACTTATTTAAGTCACAAGCATTCAGCTGGTTATCGCTTATAGTCTTCCTGTTCCTTGTAATTTCTTTAAAGAGTTTCCACATACTTGGAGAGCTTTTACAAGATAGGAGTTTTTGAGTAAACACAGAGTTGAGACGTCTTATCTCTTGGTTTACTTGACCATTTAAGTTACGAACTTCAGTAGTATTTTTCTCCTCGTACATCCTTTCTTTTACCCTCCGTAGTCGTTTTAGTTGTGGAGATGTAAGTCGATCAAAACTTAAAAAGAAGGTTTCGGTAGGACAGCAAATATCAAAACAGAACTTAAGATAACAGGTGATAACATCAGTTGTATTCTATTGAGTCATCTGTAGATAATTCCCAGTTGGTCGTACGAAGCATGTTTTTCAGATTTCGTAAATTTTCTTCTTAGTAATTCCTGTATATTACTTTTTTGGTATGATGTATGTGTGTACTCTTTCCATGTTTACCATATACTTTAGGTAGAACACGAATTATACAGTGATCCGAGCTAGACAATGGAGCACGTTTGCGAGTCACATAGGTACCCACATCATTAATGAAAACCAAGTCTAGATGAGCATTCAAACGAGTAGGAAAATCTACTACATTTAGGTGACCTAGCGATGTAAGGAAGCTACAGTCACATGAATTGAAATCACCACATACAATTGAAAGTGAATCACTGAAGGCAGTAACGGCGAATTCAGTAAATTTATCAGCGAAGCCAGATAGCGCAAATGATGTGCAGTCTGGAGTCATGTAGATATTGGTAACATAAATATATTTGTATTTATTCAGGTGTTTTGGACGGCACCTTAAAGTTAGACAGTCAATAAAGTCATTTGAAAACTTGAAACAGGTAAAAGTAGATTGACACCAGTTAACGTTTACAAACGTAGCTACTCCGCCACCACAAGTCTTTTTGTTGTTTGATCGATCCTGACGATAGATATTAAAATCACGTAATGATACTAAGCAATCATCCTGTAAGTCAGTTAACCAAGATTCTTGAATGGTGATGACACCACAATTACGATACATGTTTTGACTTAGCAGAAATTGGAGATCCACCTTGTTAATTAGAGATCGACAGTTAGAATTAAGCAGCTCTGGAATCGACATTTGATTGATGCTCATTCTCTTTAATGCATATTGACAACCATCATGATGTCTCTTATTGTACTTGTTTGTGATTTTTGCAGCGAAAGGACGTAAGCTTTTCATTAACGCGCCTGTATAGGTTATGCGATTAATAGACATAATGATAGGTTCAAATTAAAAAAACCAGATAACTTGTTGAAATATTTAGATGGTAGAAACAGGTAGCCCAGGTATTCAAGCAGGCCGCCTACGTACTTACTATTCGTAAGTTGTATTTGATAGTAATGGATGAATGTGATTAAACATTTTGTGAACAACAATATAAACTCGATTTGTATTACTGGATCCCGATAAGATGCCACATCATTCTCTTAGTCGTCCCATGAACTTGAATATTCTGTGGATGTGCAAAATGAGTTACTGAGGTTGTTAGATATTGACAAACATGTATTGTCTTTGATGACATTATCATAAAACATCGTATATGAAGTGTGTGCTGTCTGATCAATGATTTACTCCCAACACGATGACTGACGAGGTGGATACGGGAATATTCTCTGTTCACATGAGTGTAGAACAGTGTTTTTAATTGAGAAAAGTGTGTTTAGAGACTGTAAGTAACTTGTTCACAAGAGCAAAATTTATGAATGCTTCATCATCCTTCAAAGCTTCACTCAATCATCCAATCTACTTGATAGAGTTGTGACTGATGACGAATTGTGGTTACATGAGAATGATATCGATCCAGAATTGTGAAGATGTTTTGAATGATGTAGACAGAGATCAGAAAAATGCGTCAACTAAAATGTCGAATACTCAAATCTGATTATGAACATGTACTGTTAAGTTAATTCAGTACAAGTTTTATATCTTTTATCCAGTAATTTATTAGATAGAGCATTTATTTACAGTCATTCAGTCCGTAAACTTTTGCAGCTTGTTCTACCATCTAATTAATTATTGCATAAAGATGATTTTCCCATTTTACGATACTTTATCACAAATGTTCTGTCAAATAAAACAGATTTTAATAGGTGGTTTCATTAATATAAGAGTTATCTCGGCAATCCTTTTTTTTAAATTAATTACCAGACTTTCAGTTTCGCTGAGGTGATAACCTGTCTTTCAATCAACGTGGAAGGAGTGTTCATATTTAACAGTTGGATTTTGGCCATCATTCTATCAGTGTTATTATTTTTAGTTGGAATAAACATTCAACGTGATTTGGTCAGTTTATTGAAGTGGTTTTTGATCTATATCACTTTGATCATTATCATCATAGTGATACTGTTGATTCTATGGATTATTACTGTTACTGCAGTGAGTTTTATTTAGTTTATATTTATTAAGAATATATGACGATTATGGTTGTATAGCATATTCGAAACCAGTGTTATATATCTCATGATAAATGTCAATGAGCTTTAAATACACACCAAAAGCAAACACGTTCACTGTTATACATGATTCACTATATGATCATCAGCGTAGCTACGATAAACTCCATTACTGTCTCATCATTGTTGAGATCCCATTTCACTTGGATTGATCAGTCACTGAAATTGATTGTTAATCATTTGCGCATCTTGCAGTGCCTAGTATTTGTTGTGTATCAGTTATGTTTAGGTAATATTTGCATTGTTATGTTTAGTCAGTATAAATGTGAGAATCCGATTGTTGAATTGAAGATAGTAGATAGGAGCATTTCTTTCAATATTGTTTATTCGCAGATACATTTCTAGTGAAAAATAGATTTCTTAGCGATAGAGTAACAGAATATTATCGATAGTTTGTATGATTAATTAATTGTGTGATAGCGATTCTCAGAGTTGACATGGAGGTCAATGTTCCAACATTTTAATCACCGGTTATTGTCAATGAACAAATAAGTTTCAGGCATCAGGGTTAAAATAATGGTGGTTTACATCAAAACTGTAAAGTTATTCAATGTCTGGTTAATTCGTATTGATAAGTTGAATTATTGAGAATACAGGATTTCAGTTGGTAATTCACCGTTGATAAATCTTCATGATTATGAACTAAATTGTAGATGTGTTGAAACAGAACGGCATAGTTAGTAGTGTTAGTTCACGTGTTTATGCCATTGATGTTGGAATAAAAGTTAATCAAATGCAGATCCATTATTTAATCCTGTGAAACAAATAACGTTGTTATTCAGACACTTCCAGTTACGCGCATTATGGATTGACTTGAAAACTGCCTTATTGAGTACTAGTTCATCCTGTGCATCTACAATTTCTCTTCAGATTACGTTTGATTTATCGTTACTCAAATATGAAAACAGATTCGTTGATGCTCGCATTCACACTAGTTACCATAAAATACTATATTCAGTCTATTTTAATTACGACTATTGATTTTTTAACACTGACATTTTCAATTTTGTTGATTTTCCCACTAGTAAATAATTCAACTTTGAATTTCAGGTGACGTGGGCAATTGGTCCGCTTGTTTTAGACATCATAATTCCAGTGAGTGAATAATAGTAGTTTGAATGAAATGAACTTACTGTCCATTCACCTTCCTTTGATAGAAGTCGATGATTTGAATGAGTTGAGATTGAACCATATCATTTCAGTGAACAATAAAGATAACAATGTCAATAGTCACTATGAAACTGTCATATTCTAAATGATCTATTATCCAGGCTGTTTAAGGCAAAATACAGGGGTTTATTTGTCAATAGTATGTTGTAATCAACTGAAAATAATCATGAATTGTAGCGTAATCTTTAGATAAACTCATGAAATTAGAAACATACTATTTCAGTTTATGTTTAGGTAACATACTTGATAACTAATATTGGACTTCTTCTAGAGCTCTGTAAATGACATGAATTGACATATACTAGAAAAGTGTACGAAGAGATATTCAGATAGTGTTTACATCCTCAATGCAACACTCATCAAATTATGTAAACATATTTCACTTCCATAGAAGTTAGTTCATTCGAATTCAAAATCATTTGAGATTAGATAACCCATTTCATCATCATAATAATAATAAGCTTTGAATGTTCTGACTTTGAATTTGTACAATGTGATTGTGATTTTAGGCTAGTTTAATTGAAGCTCAAATATTGTATGGAGGAAGAGAAATATACTACAGACGTGAAGATTTCATATTTGCATCACTGGTTCATTTGTTCTTACTTACTTTCTTATATTCTGGATTTATTTTAACGTTTTACAACATTAAGTTAAGCTAAATAGATATGCAGTTTGTATTTTCAAATTGATGTTTCCTTTATGTAATTGTGTATTTTTTATGATGCAGTAAAACAACGATGTGGAATATGACAATTTCTGTGTTTGTTTTTATATTGTACGTGATTAAGCACAAGTGGATTTGAGAATATTCAGTTTTAAATGAACTGATCATTCTGAGTTTGTTCTATTGACTGGGAGAGGGAGTCTCTGTAAACTATCCAGTTTGTATTCATTTAGTATTGTTTGTTTGAATCTTCCCATCGATGTGTTAGGACTGCAACTGGTCAGTCTCTAGTTGGCATATGTGTATACTGTGCGTATTGCCTCGATATAGCCTTAATTCACTCAGTGGCCGAGCGGATAACGCGATGGCGTTTGAAGCGAAAGGTACTGGGTTCGAGTCCCAAAGTGAACATCAACTCTGATGCAGGTACATCCATCTGACGAGTCCCAAATAGGACGAAACGCGCATCCTGGATTCCACTGCTAGCCACTATCCATCTTTGTTTACTATCCAGTTTTTAGTTTGTACAATGCACTGATGTTGAATAAGTAGTCATTGGGAATGAGGAAGTATTATAATAGTATGCTGTTGATTATTTTATTAAATTGATCGAAAGAAATCGAATATACTATGAATTGAAAATGTCTTGACTGTTACATGGATTCCGTTCATTCCATCAATCTCAACACTTTTTGTTTTGAGAAAAATGTTTGCATAGTTATAAATGAGTCATAAATGAAAGAGAAACCTCTATGAAAATTTATACCTGCCTCAATACTAATCGAAATAGTCACTTAAAATCGAAATTACTGAGAGGTTGTTTCGAGTTTCATTTGTTCTTACTTCTTACATTCTGAATTTAGCATTCTATTTTCCAACATTCAATTATCCTATATACATATTCATATAATTACATTTTGTGTTTTCAGCATAATGTTTCTATTAGTTATTGTTGTGTAATTGATGATTAAATACAAAAATGGAAAACAAACCATTGAGGATTTCATTTCATACTTCATGTAGTTTGTATAATTAGCAAGATGTTGGTAATGTATGTGATGAAGTTGAACATGATTGTAAAATATTCCGTGTTTTGTGTACTGTTAATTTTGAACCTCTTTTATTAACTGATATTTGATATTTATTGAAACTATTCGACCTCTAATAGAGTGTACGGGAGACCAGTAAGTTCAGTAGCTTGACTTAATCTCATAGCTTACGTCACAGACTAATCTTGGTCAGATAAACACTGAAATTCAAGAAGCACTGAACATTAGTTTCATCCTTATATATAAGGCTCCTCAGTGTTAATTACGAATCCAGGATCTATAAGTTTAGTGGCGAGCGCTTGACCTTCAAACTTCTAGGACAGTATCCAGTGATTTACGCGTTTAACTCTAGTCAGTTGGTTAAATTTCACGAGTAATATCGCGTTTCATTAGTGATACTTCTTGTACGCCACGAAATAATGAAGGTCTTGAATGTGGACCCTAACTGAGTTGTGGATGGAATGCTGAAAAAGTCCATAACAGAGCGGAACACATGTCTAGCGCTATCTTGATTTCAATGTTTGACTAAGATCAATTAACGGTGTGAACTATGATTTACAACACTTACTTTAGCTAGACAAACATTAAGAAAACAAAGAATATAAGATAACTTTTTTATCTCATTTTTATCTCGTTCAAAGTCTTTACTGAGGGCTCAAGGTAGTGCATTTTTAGTATTTAAGCAGTGAAGTGTATATTCTGATAGCGTTATATGATCTTTATTTCAAAAATGTACATAGTACAAAGTACACATCCATCTAAAATCTCTTTAATTTTAAAGTGGTAAGCTTTTAAATTGAAGTTTATCATAAGCATAAAGAATAATGAAATCTATTTGTAAACAACTATATATATATATATATATATATATATATATATATATATATATATATATATATATATATATATATATATATATATATATATATATATATATATATATATGAAATAATAATAGTCATTTCTTAATCAATTCAGTTTATTGTGAGTAGATGTTTTCTATTAGTAACTGTGATTAGATAACTGCTTCTATTTATTATTAGCTTTATTCAATATACAATATAGAATTCTCAGCATAAAGTATTTCAATGAGTTTCTGTTTCTTATTTCTTGATCAATGTTGACGATATATGTTAAGTGATCGCCAGTTAGATATAAGCATTTCAGATGTTGACATCTAAATAATATTTATTCTTTTCAATGTATATTGCCAGTCATCACGATGTCTCCGGTTGTACATTTTTGTAACTTGTACAGCGAAAGGTCATAAACTTTTCACAAACGCACTTGAATACGCTATGCAATTAATTGACATAATGATTTGTTAAAACAAACAAGGAAACAGATACACTTAGTATTGTTTGTTTGAATGATCCCATCGATGTGTTTAGGACTGCAACTGGTCAGTCTCTAATTGGCATATGTGCATACTGTGCGTATTGCCTCGATATACCTTAATTCACAAGTATGTTAAGCAGAGATGGATAGTGGCTAGCAGTGGAAACCAGGATGCGCGTTTCGTCCTATTTGGGACTCGTCAGTTGGATGTGCCTGCATCTCAGAGTTGATGTTCACTCTGGGACTCGAACCCAGTACCTTCGCTTCAAACGCCATCGCGTTATCCACTCGGCCACTGAGTCCTGATAGCCACTTGCTTGTGCGATGGGGTGGAGACTGACCAGTTGCAGTCCAAACACATCGATGGGAAGATTCAAACAAGCAATACTAAATGAATTTAAACTTCACCCCATCGCACAAGCAAGTGGCTATCAGGACTCAGTGGCCGAGTGGATAACGCGATGGCGTTTGAAGCGAAGGTACTGGGTTCGAGTCCCAGAGTGAACATCAACTCTGATGCAGGTACATCCATCTGACGAGTCCCAAATAGGACGAAACGTGCATCCTGGATTCCACTGCTAGCCACTATCCATCTTTGCTTATCAAGGAAACAGATAATTTGTTAAAATATCTAGATGGTAGGAACAGGTAGCCCATATACTCAAGCAAGTTACGTTGTCCTTCCACATGCATTATTTTATTTAAACACATAAATATTGGTACAAGGAGGTAGCAGATACATATGCGCCGCACAAATCTCATTTGATTTGTGTGAGGGCTGTGATACTGCCTAGGTGCCCAAACCGAAGTAGGTGATTTTCTTAGGGAGCCACACCCGGAGCCTTGGATCTAAAGGTCTGATCCACAAGGCAGTGGAGCATCGTAAGGAAATGCAGTTCCATGGTAGCCGGTGACCAACGATTGATTCGTACGCCATTTATACCTTCAGGATACTGGAGCCCATATACACCATTGGTTTGGAATCAGGGTTTTCCAACTCCCCTTGGTAGACCCTCCGTGTTCATCAACCCGGTTAAAGCGCCGGTCATTCGCTCTTCGTCCTCTCAATTTCGTGAAGAACACCCCAGACATGAGAAGACAGTGAGTAGGACTTCCCTGACAGAGGCTATATACACGTGGCCATGTGAGAGCATTTCGAGAGAGAGAGCGGACTCTCCCCACTCTTGGCCATACCAGGGCATTTGGGGGCATAGATATACTTCATACAAAATACTCAGAATATACAAATATATTACACTTTCATGTAACATATGACTTCATACAGACATTTAGAAGTGAATAATCAGTGCCAAAATACTTGAAACTATTGATGTCTATCGTACCCTCCCCTTCCAGCCATATAGAATGGTGAAGCCTAGTAGGCGCTTCTGGAGAAGAGTGTTAAATCGAAGCACGGCACAACTACCGGAGTGGGATAGCTGTTTCTGCACTGCTTACGCAGAACCATTACATAACACTCACACAGAACCTGTTTTTTGTTTTTATTTAGGCAGACTCATTTTTATTTTACCACTCTTTGAACACTCAATAGTTATGCAATGACTCTTTGTAGCATTTCATAATCGTTTTTTGGGGGGTATTGGTAGAGTGGTTGATTAGGCCAATCTCCACCACCCACGATTAACCGCTCACGTTAGTTCAGGGAAACAGTCCCATTATCCAGGAGGCACGACGAGGACGTGTGAGTCGAATTTTGCCCCCCTGATGTCTCTCGTGATTATTATAAATACTTTCTTTATAGACTAAATATTGTTCCTTATGAATGAATGTTAATATCAACCAGTATTGTTACAATTACACAATATTCAATAGAAATATTTGACTGACCATTACTAAATATTAGTTTTCCTTATTAAATTGTAGATTATTGGATCATTTCAACAGAATGTTATTTAAGCAGCATAAACAAGTCAACAATTGGAAATCATCACATAATATAGATTTATTAAAAGTAAACTTTATAATTTGATTGATTTTTAATAAAATTTTATAGTTTTTTATAGTTACTTGTTTACCACTAATTGAAATGATTATTACTACAATACTCATATGTAAATTGTACGTTTTCATTGTATCTATGATATGATGAATTAAATTTTATAGTTGCGATGAATGTAAGAACATTAATCAATATAAATGGTATCTGATTGGTTTAATGTAAGTTATAGAAACTAATTTAATATATCAAATAAACAATCAACTATGTGATTTGTAGTTATATGTAATAAAATATAAGGAAATCACAGTAATTAATAAGGTTAATACGTTATAATTGTATAATGGTGATTAAGTCACATAAACAGTTGTGCTCTCAGAAGAGTTTTTGTAGGACTGTTGAAATTTTTATTTGGAGCTACTCCAGTTTATTGACCTAAAAGACTTGTGCTTTATGCAACTTTTTTAGTGGTTGAACTGGAACTAAAACGGTTTCAGAAAATGGGTGTTATTGAACACATGAAATTCTCAGATTAGGTTGCACTGATAGTGGTGGTCAAGAAATCCAATGCCAACGTTCGCTTATGTGCAGATTAATCCACATGACTAAATGAAACTCTAGAGTCTCACTAGTATCCTTTACCTCTACTTAAAGATTTCTTTACCAAACTGAACAATGAAAAGTATTTTGCAAAATTGGGTCTAACAGATGCCTATTTACAAATTTCTGTAGATGATGAAAGTAAACATCTCCTCACGATTAGCACAAACGAGGGTCTGTTCCGATATGACTGACTTCCCTTTGGAGTGAAGACGGTACCCTCTATATTCCAGTAAATTACGGATATTATATTGCATAGTATTCTAGGAGTAGCGGCTTATTAGGACGACACCACACACATGGAAGTAGACAAAATGGACCTATAAAAATTATTGCTCTGGTTGTTAGAAGGGGCATCGGTCTCGTGACTTCCGAAGAACTTCGGCTTTCATCATGAGACGTCATTATTCCTTCAACTCCCAGGGCAGAGTTTAAATGGTTTGAATTATTTTTTCTGGTTAGCGTTTTTCTACGGGATGGGGTCGCTAACCCCATGCTCAACCCTCCTCCTTTACTCGGGCTTGGGACCGGCAGTAAATCTAGAAGAGCTACAAGCGGAGTTCTCGTGTTCAAGCTGTCGTGTATATTTAGTCTGGAGTTATTAGAACTTAGGAAACCGACTCAAGAGTTCAATCGGATGATTTATCAATATGTAACCACTTTATATCACTTACTGTTTAGCATTCATAGTATGATAATTACATTACTCATCCACTCAAATTTTAGTCAATCAAAACATAGATGTTAATGATAATATATATTTGTTATATCCAAATGAGACCATGAGTCAACTGAAGCTAGACCACCATGGAAAACCTGGAATCACTGTGCGGCCGTTTCGCCCCATAGTGGGACTCCTCAGCAGTGCGCAACCACGACCCAGCCTCGCGAGATTTTAACACAGGAACGATAGGTCCCACTATAGGACGAAACGGCCGTCCAGTGCTTCCAGGCTTTTCATTGTAGTCTACCTTCAGTTGACTCATGATCCCAACTATTAAAATACTATAATATCCACAAAACTTCTTCTGATATCCAAATGAGCTGAAAAATTAGATTTTCTAGTGTCTAATGACTGTGTAAGCCACTTCTTCAAAGAATCAATAAATAAACATACTACATTAACTTAATTTTATATAGTACGAAGGAACAAAACAAAAATACTTATTATGACCAGTTAAAACTTTGGTCAGTGTTATTTAGATGTGATATGCCTATATGTATTTGTATGCACCTTAATCAGTGTGAAAAACGTGACCTTTATGATATGGAAAGATGGGGTTGATTTTGTACGTAAGACAATAATGTGAGATGGTAACAGAGTTAGATAGGTGGATAGATGGACTAAGTAGAATATATACTAAGACTTTTTTCCCATTGCGGCCAGTGGGATTTAGCAATACGTGGAAAGCTATAGCTGCTCACCCCATTTTGTAGCTGGAAAAGTCTTTTTGTAACATGACATTGACCTGGTCACCTTGACTAGTTTTGATTGGTCGAACTAATTATTTTTGCTTTGTTCCTTCGTACTATTTAAACCTGGATTCATCTAATCTGTCTGTTTATTGATTCACTGAAGGAATGGCTTACAATAAGTCATGAAATATTGAAAAGCTCAGTTTTTCTACTCATTAGGCTATTGCCGATATATTATGATCTACTCAAAACTCAATTTACAAGAAACTGACTAATTAAACCTTAGTAATGATATCCATCAACTTGGTTTGTTCATTTGTTGATGCTGGCTGCTAAAGTTATTCATTTTGTAAACTTATTAAAAACACCGAATAATTTAATTACATATTTCATTCGTTGTACCAGTGATCTAGAACCTACTAAATAAAATTATGATTTTTAAATACGTTTTCATTTGATGTTAAAATCAGACCAAGTTCCATAATTTTCTCACTTCTAATGGTTATTGTTCGTGATATGCGTGCACGTTTCCCACTTAATTATGTCTTCCTGTTTCTAAATGTAAGTTTTCATTGTATTTAAATTGCACATTGTGTTCATTCAGATATCCTACATTCTGTTTATTGTCAAATGATAAATAATATTAGGGTGAACTCATTGTTTTCAATGTTTATATAAAGTAATCTATCTTTAAAGAGTCTTATTCGACAAGTGTTACCAAACAGTGATTAAATTCAAGCAGAGATGAATGGTGGTTAGCAGTGAAATCTGGAGTACGTGTTTCATCTAATTCGGGACTCGTCAGCTGGATGTACCTGCATCCCAGAGGTGATTTTCACCCCGGGACTCAAACCTAGTACTTTTCGCTCCAAACATCACATATCGAGGCCATCCCAACAGGATCTATATATGCCAAAAGAAACTGATCAATCGCAGTGGTAAACATTAGTGGGAAGGTTTAAACAATCAATATATATATAAATACAACCAACAAATTCATTTGGTTTAAGGACGTTGCTTTAATTTAGATTCTTCTGTGATAAATTGTAATTTTTATGAGTGTTCAAGTAATAATTTAGTCCAAGTAATTGTACTATCAAGCAGTTTATCCATGTTAATAGCCTTACTTTCTTGATAAACCTAATCCGTAATAAACCACGTAAGTTTTCAAACAAATCTATAGTGTAAGTACTGACATTCCATAGGTTTTCTTTTGAATTGTATTACTCATGAATTTCCATTTTCTCACTTGTGAAACTGTTTTTTTCTTTTGCTGGAATAATAGACTCTGTTATTATGTTACACATTTATACCACCAATACTAATGATAACAATCAAAAATATCATGGAATCCTTTACTGTCGCAACAGTTATTGCATTTTCAATGATAGTACTCGGGATGTTCATCAAGGTTAAAATTCCTCCTGTTTTGTCGGCTGCAGTTTCAATCAGTTTCATTATTGCAGGGCTTGCAATATCTGTTGGATTGTATCTTGCCGATAAACAAGTACGTTTCATAAAATGTAATTTTAACTGAATGATACTGATAAACTGGAATTTGTAATGTCGTATATTGTTTGATGTCTGCGTCTACACTTGTCAGTGACTCAAATATCTAATATTGTGGAAATGAATAATCGCAATGTTATCCACATTGATATAGTAGTTATTGAATAATTACAACTCATGTTTCTCCGTTTTCATTTGTTTATCTATATTATCACAAATACGGTATTGACTTTAGCTGGCGAAATTCAGCTAACACAGTACCACCAATCCTGAATGATTCGTTTTCTGAAAATACATCTTTAAATGATCATTGAAGTTTTAAAAAATGCTCTGAATCGTTTGATATATGGAGTTCATTATTCGATAGATTACATAGGCTGACGAACAGTTTTAATCAGCTAACATATGTTAAGCAAAGATGGATAGTGGCTAGCAGTGGAATCCAGGATGCGCGTTTCGTCCTATTTGGGACTCGTCAGCTGGATGTACCTGCATTTCAGAGTTGATGTTTACTCTGGGACTCCAACCCAATACCTTTCGCTTCAAACGCCATCGCGTTATCCACTCAGCTACTGAGTCCTGATAGCCACTTGCCTGTACAATGGGGTGAAGTGAGTGTATAGGACGAAACGCGCGTCCTGGATTCTACTGCTAGCCACTATCCATCTTTGCTTACAATGCTTCTGAATTAAGGCTATATCGAGGCAATACGCACAGTATGCACATATGCCAGTTGCAGTCCTAAACATCAATGGGAAGATTCAAACAAACAATACTAAGTGAATTTAACATATGTTTAGTTTAAAATTGTACTATAAATCCTGTTTCATTAGTCCCTGAAAACTGTCGGTCTATCTGTACACAGGATATAAAATGACTGAACTAATGGTGATTAACATATGGGTATTGAATTATTGTATCATCTTTGATTTGTGATTAGAAGCACGATAAGAATGTAGCATTATATCATATTGTCCAACCTACATATTTGTTGAAAAAAGATCTGACTGTTCAAGATGTTTCTGCATAATGGATTGCATCATTGAATGTAAATAATGATTTATTTAATATTTTGCAGAAAAATATCAGATTTAATCTTAGTCCATGCTTCCAACAAGGTTGACTCCAAGATTAGTGTACTTTAAATAGTAGTTTGATGTACAGACATTCTGTAGAATATAAAATGCAAATCACCATTGAATATATTTCGATTGAAGATTATGCTTCATAAGAATACTTCTCAGGTTTAAAATTTTTAATATATTTATGTAATAATGAATACTCAAGGAGTAATTTTGCATATCTAGTTAAAAACAGGATATCATTGATGAATAATTAGTAGTCCTGTAACATATTTCATCATTTCTCACTGAAATTACTTTTTTTCATTTTAGGTAGCACTTCATGTAATGGGAGTATTTTTTATCTTGTCAATTTTACCAGTAAGTTAAACAGAAGAAAAAAAAGTTGAAACAGCGATTATAGTAGAACAACTGATAATCATTTAACTATCAGTTACTGTACAGAATTTAAGGTAACTTTAGAACTCATTCATCCTGTAATAGTTAAGTGTTGAGCGACAAAATGTTGTTACCGAAATTGTTATATCTTTGCATTTACAAATATCGATAGATGTATCGGGTATGAGGGCTAATATCACTTCCCGGCTGCCCACCCCGTGGAAGAGTATTTTTTGAGGGACCTGAAAAGGGAGTTGGACTAGTGTTGGTCTTAACGACCTGGGAGCGTGACCGCAGTGCCCAAGGGATAACTGCTTGAGGCCGGCCACGTACGGCCTTTTTGTGGTGGATTTTTGACGTGTTAGCTCTGTTCTTCAAAGGACCTTACCGCCGGAGACGGAAATCCGTGGGATAAGGCGAGGTGTGTATTTTTAGGGCCGACCTTTTCTAACCCCATCCCTCCTTGTGGGAAGGCAGCATCGCTGTTATGCTTGTTGTCTGAAAACACCTTACTGCCGTCACACCTCTGTACAATCGGCAGAACAACTTCGCCTTCGGACCTTGAGATTGCTGCTTTTAGTCTTACCGCTCTTCAACCGACCTGTCTGGCATGGTAGGACCTTGAGGAACGATTGTTCCAGCCAGTATAGCTCGATTGGTTCATCACGATAGGCAAGCCCGACAACCACGTCAAGGTAGCAGCAACGGTCGGGGATAGATGTATCATAGGAAATTCATATCAGAAGTTTATTTAAAACAACTCTGAAATCTATTACACTTCAAATTATGTTCATGATAAATGAAGATCTACATACAAAATCTTTAGGGAATGCGAATAATAACAAGCTTGAGTTATCATGAAAAATAATTACTGAGTAGAGAGTGTAAAGAGTATAAACGAGAATCTCAACTAGTAGAACTGTTTTATTTCTCTCATAGTTTACTATAACATCAAGCTCATGTTTCTCTCCATTTAAAATTTTTATTAGATCCTATTATTTATTGGCCAGCAGCTGAGAACTGAATACTCTCCACGGATGCTTCCCTCTGATTATATATTGTATGCTGTACTGATGTCAGCAATATATTTATTCATATTCTATTCAATCTCTGTGCAATTTTTAAATCACGGAAATAAATCAATACCTTATAGCTGCTAATATGTACAATGTAACGCCTATTCTAACAAGATGGTAATCCGTGGTTTCATATTTACTCTCTATAAGCTATTCCCCATACAAACAAACATAGTTATAGATTGAAATGTGTCGTTTGTTCCAATTTTTTAATTGCATTTGGCAGCAGTTATTCAACAATTATAAACAAATTCTGGCACTTTTTTTCTAGAATTCCTATCAAATCATGGAATTTAGGCTTTAATGTCTTCACCTAGATATAGTTATCAATTTATACCTATTTAGATTGGAATGCCCGGAGTGAACACTATTTTATGCTTTGTAAGTTTGTGGGACAGTTTCAGCCAGGATTACTCTTTACTTTAAAATATATCTTGTCTTATGATAAGTTGCAGTCCTTCCATGTCCTCAGAATACAGTAGTGATTCGACTAGTAAGTCTTGAAAGAATCCATCAGCTGCGCATTTTAGTCAACTAAAATCGGAGTCTTCATCTTTTAGTAATAAAACTCTGTGTTATACTTTTTTCCTTGGCCAACTTTTTACAGTAATCTAATAATCAGGCATCTTAGCTAACATTGTTTGTAGAATTCACCATCATACAGGTCCAAATTTAAAAAGTGATCTGTCAGATTTAGCTAGTTCGATTTTGGGCAACTCAACTGTCACAACCAGCGAATTCAGTGTCTTATTATTTAAGTTGCCTACTTGTGAACTGATTTATTGGCTAGCCAGAATAAGGGTTGTAGCCCGACTTTTAGTAAGGGGTTCAAGTAAGTCATCATCTTCACGCTTATTTAGTAACTTACTAACCCAAACCTGATCCTTCATTAGCATTATTTCACGGTACTTAAGTTCTTTTAATTGTGATTCCAACCACCCTTTTTCTTGTTACCTGAGCGTTTTTATCTTTTTCACCTATGTGCTTAGTGTATTCGGGCAAGGGTTAATTATAGGATAGTTGTTATTGTTATTAATGTTAGTGTAATCAAAGGCAAGATTTACATTGGTACGGTCATCTTAAGTGCAGGTGAAGTTGTACTCAGTTGTTTTGACTGTTCTAACTCATTCGCGTTATCTGAGACTAGCTTTATTCGTTTTGTTTCATGCATTTTACGCAACTTACATGAAATAAAAGTTGTTAAAATGACTGAAAGACGGTTAAATCACATCGAATCTTAATCTAATAAAAACTTATAAGTAAAACGTTAGTATTATTAATGACAATATACAATACAAAACTCCACTGTTGAGATATATATGACACCAATGTGCAGTCCAATCAGAGTAAGTTCTTGTTATAGTTATACAGGTACTGAGTACTGAGAAACCACGATCTAGGACGATATATCCGTCTAATTCTTCCAGGTTTTAAGAAGCGGTTTAACACTGCAAATTAATAATTTTAACGAAATAACATGAGTTACCCAATATTTGCAAGTAACATAGTTTATAAACTAAACCTCACGATCAACGGAATCAAATGCCGCCTTACGGTCGAGAAATACTAAAATTGTGGGGCGTCTGGATGTGTCTATGTTCTAGGACTTGACGTAGTGTGAATATCTGGTCTATACAACCACGTCCAGGTCGAAAACCAGCCTGATTTTCTCTAGTTAGTTCTTCACGAGCTTTGGTTACGCGTCAAAGTAATATTGAAGTTAATAATTCAGACACTAAATTAGTCAAACTGATTCCTTTGTGATTGTCACAAGCGGACTTTTGTCCAACCAGTAATTGGGACCAGTCAGAAGGAATTACGTTTAGTTCCCACATTCCACCTAAGACCTCAGTCAATTTCGCTGCTAGTACTGGACCGCCATCCTTAAAAATCTCAGGGGTAAACCTGTCAGGGCCTGCTGCTCTCCCACGCTTTAGATTTCCTATAGCTTTTTCAACCTCGCAAACAGCTGGAGGACTTACATTAACTTGCCATTCAGGTCGACTGGGGATCGTGGGAAACAGAAGTGTGGCTGAGGGCCAATTGAACTGATTCCTAAAGTGTTCTGTCCATCGATCCAATCTCCTGGATTGAGAATGAATGATATGTCCATCTTTTTCCGAAACAGTTTCACTGGCAGTTGGGTTTCAAATACCAGTTTCCTTAACAAGTCTTAACAGTTGTCTGCTGTTGCCTATTGCCGCTGCCTTTAGATATTACAAGAGAATCTGTAGAATCAACATAATTCTCAATTTTACTAACAGATATGGATGGTGCAGAGTTATACAATCCCGATTTTAAATTAACCGTTTTCAATGACTAATGTAACTTATATAAGAAAAAAATATTTGTAGAATCCCAGAAATTGAGTTCTAAGGAAATCTAACGTTTCGTTCGGCAATCCGGTCCAAACTTTTTTCAAAGAAACAAAATCAAACATTAAAATCATCGAATATTGGTAGGTAAATGTTTTTTTTAGCTCAGTATCTGACTCCAATGCAATCGTACGAAGATGCTATGAATATAAATCTTCCAATTAACTCCCTACATTACCTGGGCTAACCCCGTTTGTGTGACGGTGGTAATGAGAAGACAAATACGGGTTGCGTTGCATGAATTTATTTCAAGCATTCGTTTATTTGATAAAAATTCAGAATAAGAAGTGGAAAGCAAAGTGGAGCAAAGAAGACGACTGAACAAATTTGATTTGATCAAGTGTGACTCAAAATTTATAACCATTAAAGCATAAGGGAAAGACATGTGCTAGGTAGGATAAGCAATTAATACACACATATAAAGCAATCAAAATTAATACGCGAATAATTGATAAGGTCAAAATGTAGCTCAAAAATAATGACTAAACTGTCCTGCTGGAAGCTAGAATAACCTGTGGCAAAACAAAAAGTATATTAACTCAAAAATAGAAATAAAGTTATTACGTCCAAATGTTAATATAATAGTATACAATTTATAAGTTATGAACACAAATAAAAGTTAAGGGACGTTACTTAAGTCAGCTGATTGGTGCGTGTTTTGCTGCGTTTGGTACCAGAATCCACAATTATAGATAATTAATAATTCCAGTGAGGTTGATATGGCTCCAGTAATATAGCCAAACGTAGAATATAATGGAAATGTTACCACAGTCTATAAATATAGATGAAAGTTATTTTACAATCCAATTATCATAACCACAGGCAATGAAGTACGATAGGTGTGTGTATAACTGTATTTATGAGCGGTTAACAGCGTCACGCTATGTGGGATTCAAAAACGCAAGAAGGTGTGTTCAAAGCCATACACTTAAGCAAGATGAACAATCGTTTAGTGATAAATGTGCAGATTGTGAAAATTGACAAAATAAATGCAAATAACATCAAAAAGTACCTACAAAATAGGTTTGTGAAGCCTATCTCCACATAGCTCCCCCCAGAGTGTCCAGAGGTAACACTGGGTTGTAAAAAGCAAAAAAAAGACCCAAGAATATAGTACGTGCCAGTAATACACAAAGTGTTAATGTACATGAATGTACTGGATCACAACAAAAATAAATGAAAATATGGTCAGTGTCTTAGTTGATAATAATAAAGTGCAAAACTGTTGATAAACACATTAAATAAGAACTGGATTGTTCATTTTTATGTACAATTAATAAATAATTAACTAGAATTCACTCGTTTATTATTGTGACGAAATTCCTTTTTAGAAAAAAAAATGTGACAAAACGAGTAATTCTGAAGTAATGTAATTAATTATATGCACGTGCGAAAAGATTGCTATTCAACAAAATAGACATAACGCTTAGGTTTCTTTACGATTCTGCCGGAACGTGTTAAACAAGTAGGCTTAGTGCTCAGTTTTTCAACCTTTTCTGACCTCTCAGTAATTAGTAGGAGAGGTTGTTTATCTGCAGTTATCTTCTTTGTCTTGTTGAACTTCGTAGAGAGCTGGTTTTACTCCATCTACAGAGATGGTTTCCTTCTTCCAATCTCTATTGATGATGAGGTGTTTGCTTGTGTTTTTAATTACTTTATGAGGTCTTTCCTATGGTTGTTTCAACGGCTTTTTAACAGCATCGACTCGAACAAAAACGAGTTTACACGTTTCCAGGCGTTCATCAATTTGTACGCGATTGTTATGTTCGCGTGGAGGTATTGCTCAGGGTAATTGACGATGGCTTCCACTTTTTCTTGTAGTGGTTTAATTCCCTGAAAGTCAATGTGATGTCCCAGAAACCCCAGAGCTGGGACGCTGAATATGCACTTCAAAGGGTTAATCACAACGCCGCAACTTTTGAAACGATCGAAGAGGATGTGTAAATGCTGTACATGCTCTTCCGTGGATGAGCTAGCAATCAAAATATCGTTTACATAAACAAATATGAAGTCTAAACCTCTCGTAACCTCGTTCATGAATCTCTGAAACAGAGCAGAGTTTTTTAGATTGAATGGCATTCTCAAGAATTCAAACAAACCAAAAGGTGTGATTGTGGCTGTTTTTCAATATCTTCAGGTGCCATCGGAATCTGGTGATATGCTCTTACAAGGTCTAGATCTGCTTTCCGTGTATGTTTAGAGAAAAGTCATGTAGATGACGAATAGGATACCTGTCTAGAGTGGTCTGATTATTTAAACGATGGTAATCTCCACATGGGCGCCAGTCTTGATCTTTCTTTGGAACCATATGTAAAGGCGAAGCCCATGGGCTACTGGACTGCCGAATGATATCTAGTTGCATCATATGTTCTCGCTTCGCGATCGTTAACTTGTGTGGTGGCAGTCTTCTCGGCCTAGCGCGTATTGGTGGACCAGTAGCAGTAATGCGGTGTTGTACATGATGTACAGTGTACTCGTTTTGATAATCGACTCCTGTGATGAGCTCGTATTTCGACAAGATGTCAGTGAAAATCCTATTCACAGGATTTAACCTTCGAACACCATGAATTTCGTAGTTGGTAGTAATTGTACCATTAACTTGTAAACGTGTGTTTTTGTCGATTAGCTTCTTTTCATTCATATCTACTAATAGGTCATAAGCGCTGAGGAAATCGGTTGCGAGATTAGGTTGTTTGACTTGGGCAACTATAAACACCCACGTGAATCTTCTTCGGAGTTCGAGGTCTAAAATGAGCGATTGTTCTCCATAAGTTTTGATTACTGTTTCGTTGGCTGCAATGAGTGACAATTTAGCACTCAAGGTGTGCCGTTGTCGTGAGAGATGGAATGGGAAAATGCTGATTTCTGCTCCTGTGTCGACTAAAATGTCTGAGCCAGAAATACGATCCCTAATAAAAAATAGACGGCTTGCCTTGTGACCAGTAACAGGCGCCGCCATCACTGTCTGGCCAGCCCGTTTCCCAAACTCGTGTTGTTGTTTGAAGTAAACGTGCACGGTTGTGTGCAACGCCATGTTTTTGCACCATATTTTTGATGGCACCAACAAATTTCAGTGGTCCGGTTAGATGACTTGGAATGCTGTCTGGAAAATGATCTTCTGGACGAGGATCTGGGTCGTCGGTTGTGGATCGTAGCAATGGTGGCTTGTAGTGATGCTAGTTGCCTTGTCATCTCCGACAGTTGCTGTTGGAGGTTGGCTGTACCGCTTGTATCCTCTGTACCGGCGGCTTGTACTGAGTTAACACAATGGCTGTCTGGGTAAATTTCCGTCATCTTGTCAGCCATATGTGTTAAATCATCGAGGGTAACTTAGCTTCCTGATACGCTGAGAATTTGTCTTACATTACGTGGTGGGTGTTGAAACAACATTCGTTTTAGCAGGGCTTCATCTAACTTATATGGACCTGCTAGCTGCTTCATGTGTTTTAACAGCTGTGACGGTCTTTCGTCTACCAACTAGCATGATGTTAACAATTTTTGTAATCTTCTTTTACTAAAGACTGATGTGCATTGAATTACAGCTGCTTTTATCTTATCATATGGATCTGTCTCAGGCACCTGGTCAATTAGGTTCTGAACCTCAGCAGCGATTTCAATGGGGAGTGCACCAACTACATAAGCATACTTTGTTGCCTGTGAGCGTATGCCTCTAGCTATGAATATAGCTTCTATTTGGGCAAACCAGACTCTCGGATTATTAACTCCGTATGATGGGAGACTAAATTCCGAGATAGCATTAACTGGGCTTAAAATGTTTTCGGCAGAACTTGATAATGAATTAAGGGCATGTACTGGAGGAGAGTACATTACATGAAAAAACCAATGTGTCAGGTAAGAAATAAGCAATACAGCAACCAGAATAAACTCGAGGCTCAACAGATAATTGTAGCGGACCAAAAAGTATACTAACTCAAAAATAGAAATAAAGTTATTACGTCCAAATGTTAATATAATAGTATACAATTTATAAGTTATGAACACAAATAAAAGTTAAGGGACGTTACTTAAGTCAGCTGATTGGTGCGTGTTTTGCTGCGTTTGGTACCAGAATCCACAATTATAGATAATTAATAATTCCAGTGAGGTTGATATGGCTCCAGTAATATAGCCAAACGTAGAATATAATGGAAATGTTACCACAGTCTATAAATATAGATGAAAGTTATTTTACAATCCAATTATCATAACCACAGGCAATGAAGTACGATAGGTGTGTGTATAACTGTATTTATGAGCGGTTAACAGCTTCACGCCATGTGGGATTCAAAAACGCAAGAAGGTGTGTTCAAGGCCGTACACTTCAGACCTCAGTAATAAGGGTAGTAGATTGATGAACCTGTGTTAATCCTAACAGATTTCTTACTAGCTAAGGTCCAGCTTCTCTTTGAAAATGTTCACTGATGTGGCTGATACCACTTGTTCGGGAAAGGCGTTTCATTTACTGACCACTCGATGAGAAAAGCGGGACCCCACATTTATTTTATTAGATCGTTATTTGCGAACCTTCTTGCTATGACCTCGGAGATTATCAGTGGTGGATGGAGCAAAACGATATGACATATTGACATCCAAATCATAATTAAAGATACGAATTGCCAGTATAAGGTCACTTCGCGTCCCACGATGAGACAAATGAAAAGGTTTAGACGTTTTAAACGCTCATTGTAATGTATTTTAGAAAGTCCTTTCACTGATTTCGTCGTCACACGCTGGACACGCTTAAGGAAGTTAGTATCAGTAGTTAGATACGATCCGTCTCTGATTATCCTTAAATATAGAACTGACTATAGCGTCTTTCCAGTCTCTAGGGCGTTGAGCGAGTAATAGGGACATGTTGAAGAGCGTCACGAGAGATCTTAAAGTAATGTCCGCAAGTAATGACATCAAGTGTGGATATAACCCACCGGAGCCTGGTATCTTACATGGTTTGAGGTTAGTTATCAAAGGAAGAACAGTTTCCTCAGCCACATGTATAGATCCTATGGCTGGTATCTCGGTGTAATTGAGACAAGTAGTTGTAACACTACACGTAGAGTGGACTTTACCAAAGTAGTTTGAAAAAGTCTCGGTTTTTGCTAGATCAGATTCAGCTACTAAATCTGAATTTTCGTGTAACAGTAACGCAGGAATACCATCACTACGTTTTGTTCGCCGTTTAACGTACGAAAACAATCGCTTCGGACAAGTACGGCCATCATATGCCAACTGTTGTTCGTAAGTGGCACGGGATTTAGCTATGGTCTTTTTACATATATTTCTGACTTTTTTATATACGCACTTAAATGATGCCTGTCCTGTTGACAAGAATAAGTCCCATATATGTTTCCTACGATTCAACAGCTTCCGGGTTTCCTCATTAATCCATGGAGGGCGATGTGATAGCTTGCGTGTTGATCATGGGATAAACAGTTGTATTACGGACTGGAATGTACTTACTTACTTACTCCTGTTACTCCCAATGGAGCATAGGCCGCCGACCAGCTTTCTCCAACCCACTCTGTCCTGGGCTTCCTTTTCTAGTTCTACCCAGTTCTTGTTCATTATTCTCATGTCTGTCTCAATTTCTCGGCGTAATGTGTTCTTCGGTCTCCCTCTTCTCCTTTGACCTTCAGGATTCCACGTGAGGGCTTGTCTTGTGACGCAATCAGGTGATTTCCTCAAGGTGTGCCCAATCCACTTCCAGCGCTTCTTCCTGATTTCTTCCTCTGCTGGAATCTGGTTTGTTCTCTCCCACAGTAACTTGTTGCTGATAGTGTCTGGCCATCGGATCCGAAGTATCTTGCGTAGACAGCTGTTAATAAACACTTGTATCTTCTGCATAATGGCTTTCGTAGTTCTCCATGTCTCCGCCCCATACAGTAGGACCGTCTTGACATTTGTATTGAAAATTCTGACCTTGGTGTTGGTTGACAATTGTTTTGAGCTCCAGATGTTTTTCAGTTGTAAATATGCTGCTCTTGCTTTGCCGATCCGCGCTCTCACATCTGCATCTGATCCACCGTGTTCATCAATGATGCTGCCCAGATATGTAAAGGTTTCCACATCCTTCAAAGCTTCTCCGTCAAGTGTAATTTGATTGGTGCATATTGTATTGTATCGGAGAGTCTTGCTTTTCTCTTTGTTTATATTGAGACCTACTGCTGCTGAGGCTGCTGCTACACTGGTCGTTTTCTCCTGCATTTGTTGTTGCGTTTGTGACAGAAGAGCCAGATCATCCGCGAAGTCTAAATCATCAAGCTGCATCCTGCCTGTCCACTGTATCCCGTGCATTCCTCCAGATGTTGACGTCTTCATGATCCAGTCGATGACCAGGAGAAAGAGAAAGGGTGAGAGTAAGCAACCTTGCCTAACACCAGTCTTTACTTTAAACGACTCGGTGAGTTGTCCTCCGTGGACGATTTGGCAGTTTAGTCCATCATAGGAGTTCCGTATGATATTGACTATCTTCTCAGGCACGCCATAGTGTCGAAGAAGCTTCCATAGTGTCGTCCTGTCCACGCTATCAAATGCCTTCTCGTAGTCGATGAAGTTGATGTAGAGTGATGAATTCCATTCGATTGATTGTTCCACAATGATCTGCAGAGTTGCGATTTGATCTGTGCATGATCTATCCTTACGAAATCCAGCTTGTTGATCTCGAAGTTGGGCGTCCACGGAATCCTTCATCCTGTTTAACAATACTCGGTTGAAGACTTTTCCTGGTATTGAGAGAAGAGTGATGTCCCTGTAGTTGTCGCACTTGCTGAGATCGCCTTTCTTTGGTATTTTGATCAGAAGTCCTTTTTTCCAGTCTGTTGGTACTTGTTCTTCGTCCCAAATCTTACTAAAGAGGATGTGTAGTATCTTGGCAGTTGCTGTTACATTTGCTTTCAGTGCCTCTGCCGGGATGTTGTCTGGTCCCGCTGCTTTGCCACTCTTGACTTGTCTAATGGCCATGCTGATCTCTTCAATTGTTGGTGGGCCAATATCGATTGGGAGGTCCGTGGATGCTGCTTCGATGTTTTGTGGGTTCAGTGGAGCTGGTCGATTCAAGAGTTCTTTGAAGTGTTCTACCCACCTGTTTCGTTGTTCTTCAATGTCGGTGATTACTTTGCCTTCCTTGTTTTTCACTGGTCTTTCTGGCTTACGGTAATTTCCAGCAAGTTTCTTTGTTGTATCATACAGTTGTCTCATGTTTCCCTCTCTTGCAGCCTTTTCCGCTGTCGTTGCTAAATCTTCTGCATATTTACGTTTGTCGGTTCTGATGCTCCTCTTCACTTGCTTGTTTCCCTTTGTGTATTCGGCTTGTGCCTTGGCTTTTTCCGCTCTTGTTCGGCTGATATTGATTGCTGCCTTCTTGTTCTGTTGCGAATGAGAACACAGGTGAGGACAACCAACTATGTATTTAGCACAAATTACAACGTTACTTGGTAAAATACAAAAACCATGCTATGATACACTATTTGCAAAATGTTCTTCAATTGCCTCAGGCTTCATTGTTCCTGGATTTTCACACAAATTGCATTTTATTTCTGTTCTTCTCTTCTTGATCTTCTCAATCTTCTGCTGTCAGATATTCTATTTCTTACTCACCATATATACTACTTATGTCGATATCAGTAGCTCACACCACACTCGTCCCCCCTTTTAATAAGCTGTTCTCGCAATCTTTCTGATCGGCGTACCATTGTCTCCTTTGGTGCTGTTCGTGACTCGTGCTCATGATGTTCTTGAAACCATCTCTGTAGTTGACTGGCATTTACACGCTTCTGCTTGTCTTCTCTCCGGATCGTGTAAACTGGGCCGCGTCTCTCCGTGATAATGTACGGTCCCTCCCATTTCGGGATCAGCTTTCCTGACCCTGGTCCTCCTTCAGTGTTAGCTCTCCGTTCTCTACAGTTTACCAGGTCCCCCACTCTAAAAAACTTCCACGCTCTTCTCTGCTGTTCCGCCTTCTTGATGTCTGATATTTGTTTCTTTTTCACGTTCTTTATTGCCTCTGTCCTCTCTTTCCTTAATCTTGTTGCTGTCCACTTCTGCTGCTGTGGCCACGTTTTATTATGCATTGGAAGTCGTGGCTGTCTACCATACATAAGTAGAAAAGGTGATTTCTTGGTTGTTCCTTGGATGGAGGCACTATGCGCCAGCAAAATTAGTGGTAACTCTTTCTCCCAATTCCCTCCTTTAGATGCTAACCATTCCTTTAATGTCCGGTTGTTTCTTTACGTAAGCCCGTTCGTCTGAGGGTGATACGGTGTAGTTCGTATCCTCTTGATGCCGAACTGCTTTAAACGGGCCTTAAACTAGTCACTTTCAAAACAGGGACCTGGTCGGTTAGTATCATCTTCGGTACCCGCTACAATGTGCCGGATTATTACTTCGGTCACTGTTTTCGCCCGCTGGTCGGCAATCGGTACAGCGTTGACCCATCGTGTAGCATGTTCCGTCATTACTAGTAAGTATCGGTTGCCGCTATCCGTCTGCGGAAATGGTCCCATCACCTCTACCGACCACAGATCACCGACTGCGGTTACTGGAACTGACTGCAATGGCGGTTGCATGTATCTATCGCTTTTCATTAATTGGCACTGCTGGCACGTCAACACATATTGGGCCACATCGTCTCTCATGCCTGGCCAGTATGCACTTTGCCGTGGTAAATCTGTCGTTCTTGCGATACCTGTGTGCGCTACCTGATGGCATTCGTGTATCATCTTACGCCGCCAGTCTTTCGGGATCACAGCCACCCAATTCTTGTCATCATCCTGCCAGACCAGAACTCCATATGTGTTCACTTTCAGTCTTTCCTTTTGCCGAAGCAACATTATTACCTCCTTGTCCATTGCTCGTTTGTCAACATCTGCCCCCTCTCTTATCACTCTGATTACCTCTATAAGTTTAGGATCAGATTTCAGTTGCCGGACGAGTTCTAGTGGGTCTCCCTCTATACTGTTCACTGCGTATGCTGTCAATGGAAGCTCGGCTTCCATGTCTGGTCTTGACAGGTAGTTCGCCATTACATTTTCCTTCCCTGGAACATGCCCGATACTGAAGTCATACTCCTGCAGACGTATCATCCATCGCACCAACTTCCCACGTGGGTCTCGTGATGTTTGTAGCCACTGCAGAGGTTTATGGTCAGTCTCGATGTGAAATCGTCTACCTAACAGATATGGTCTCCACTTGTCTACTGCCCACACAATCGCTAAACACTCCTTTTCGATCGTTGAATACTTCCGTTCCGCAGGCGTGAGAACGCGACTTGCGTATTCCACCACTCCATTAGACTGACTTAAAACGGCACCTATACCATGGTCACTTGCGTCTGTTGTCACTGTAAACGGTTTCTCCAGTTCGGGCAGTCTTAGCGTCATCTGGCGGTCGTCCAGCATGTTTTTGATTTGATTAAACGTTTGTTGGGCGGTTTCAGTCCACGAAAATTTAGTGTTACTCAGCAACTTATAAAGGGGTGCTGCTATTTCGTTGAAATTCTTGATGAACCGACTGTAGAACGCCGCCCTTCCCAGGAACTGTCTCAATTTCCTTTTCGAATTCGGTACTGCAACGTTCTTTATAGTCAGAATTTTCTCCGGCAGTGGTTTTATTTCTCCATTTCCCACTTTATGCCCCAACAACGTGATGCTACTTTTCGCCATCTGTGACTTGTCCTTATTAATTCAAAGTCCGAATTCTTCAATTCGCTTTAAGACCGCTTCCACATGCTTGACATGATCTGTTTCTGTCTGGCTGTATACAACTACATCGTCGCCATACACTTCGACATTATCTAGATCCCTGAGCAGTAGCGACATTAATCTTCTGAACGTAAATGGTGCACCCGCCAATCCAAACGGCATTCGTCAAAATTGATATTGTTTATCACGTATGGTAAATGCTGTTTTGCTTCGATCGCTCTCTTTTATAGGCAGCTGCCAATAACCTGACCGCAAATCCAACACTGTAAACACTGTGGCATTCTGCAGCCGATCCAATGTTTCCACTACTGTTGGCATTGCACACGGCTTTAGTTCTGTTATATTATTCAGTTCTCTAAAATCAACACAAAATCTATATTTCCCATTCGGTTTCTTTACCAAGAGTACCGGTGAGCTATATGGGCTGTCCGCCTCCTCAATTATTCCTTCTTTCAGCATCTCTTGGACCTGTCGATTTACTTCAGCCTCTAAGTGCACAGGGACACGACGTGTTGTGAATATACTTCCTCCATAGTTCTTTATCGGGATTTCGTGCTTTACTTTGTCGCAAAATCCATACGGTTAGGGTGTGCACAACTCGGTGGTGTTTGGTTTCTTCGTCGGAACGGCTGTTGCCACTCTAACCTCAGCCACCTCGCTACTTTCATGTATTGGGAATGAACCGTACTTCGTGACCACCTTACTGCTTCTTAGGTCAACTATGGCTTTTACTTCTCTTAGGAAATCTGCTCCTAATATTGGTCTCGATAGGTTTGCGGTTACCACGAACGGGAAACTTATCGCCGATACTGTTAGACACGCCTAATACCTCTAACATATGCCCTCCTATAGTGTGAACTGCGACTTTACATGGCTTGAATCTCTTACATTGCTCTTTACCTATTAACGAAACTGCTGCCCCTATATCGATTAGGCACACTAAATCTAGTTCATTTACGTTCACCCTTGCATAGACTGCCCTCCTACCTACTAATGCAACAACCCCCAGATCCCTAGAGTAAGAAGGAAACACGTAACGTCTAAAATATCTCCGTTTTCGTCGTGTTGGACAGTTTATCTTCCAGTGTCTTGTCCCTCCACATGCGAAACACTTATCATTCCTTTTACGAATCACTCGTAATGCCGCAATCTCGTGCTGCAGTTCTTCAATCTTCTTCTCAATGCTGCTTATCTCCTGACTTTCGCACGCGACCGGAGCTACTGTCCGTGTCATCAACTGCCGCGTCACCTTTGCAAGCTCACTGATATCCATAGGTTGCGCGGCGTGTACCAGTCTCAGCTGCTGGGAGACGGCAACTGGCACGCTCTCGATAAACTGCGACGCCAACAACTGTGCCTCCGACTCCTCATCCAGATTTGGCAGCGCGCGACGCAGCAACATGGTAAGCTCCACGGCCAGCACCAGCGGATCACCATCGATCGGCAACTTCGCCACTCGGAACTTCTGCAGTGCTTCTTCTATGTCCACTGGGCTATCGAACTCCACGATCAACCTCTCCGTGACTGCCTCCCATGTCGTCTTACCGCCCGCACCGTCCAGGCTGTCATATACAGCTTTCGCTTTGCCTCTCAGCAGCGTCCCCAGCACCACCGTCTTCGCCTTCGGCTCCTTCACTCCCACCAGTCCCGCCACAGCTTCGAACTCCTTCAGGAAGATCATCACATCTCCGTCCTCAAATTCCTTCGGCCATGGGATCTTCATCCTTGGAGGCAGCGACACCAACTGTTGCGAATGAGAACACAGGTGAGGACAACCAACTATGTATTTAGCACAAATTACAACGTTACTTGGTAAAATACAAAAACCATGCTATGATACACTATTTGCAAAATGTTCTTCAATTGCCTCAGGCTTCATTGTTCCTGGATTTTCACACAAATTGCATTTTATTTCTGTTCTTCTCTTCTTGATCTTCTCAATCTTCTGCTGTCAGATATTCCATTTCTTACTCACCATATATACTACTTATGTCGATATCAGTAGCTCACACCACAGTTCCTCCTTGCTTCAATCTTATCCAGTGTACCAACAGTGATCCATTCCTTGTGATGGTGCTTCTTTTGGCCCAGAACCTCTTGACATGTTGAAACGATTGCCTCCTTGATACCTTTCCAGTTGTTCTCCATGGTAGTCCCCTCTCCATTGAGTAGATCATAAAAGGCCTGGAACCTGTTGCTGAGGGCTATGTTGAATTTGTTGAGTTTGTCAGCATCTCGAAGAAAGGCCGTATTAAACTTTTGTGATGTTGTCCGCGCAGTTGTCCACTGCTTCTTGAGTTTTAGTTTCATCTTGGCGACCAGCAAATGATGATCGGATGCTATATCAGCTCCTCTTCTGGTTCTCACATCCTCCATCGTCCTCCTGAACGTTTTGTTGATGCAGATATGGTCGATTTGATTCTGTGTAATGTGATCCGGTGAAATCCAAGTGGCTTTGTGTATGTTTTTTTGTGGGAATATGGTGCCACCTATGACCAGTTTATTGAAGGCACATAGGTTTGCAAATCTCTCACCATTTTCGTTCCTTTCTCCCAGTCCATGTTGTCCCATGACGTCTTCGTATCCAGTGTTGTCCATTCCAACCTTGGCATTGAGATCTCCCATCAGAATTATCAGGTCCTTGGTTGGGCACTTCTCGACGATCGACTGCAGCCCATCGTAGAATTGGTCCTTAGCGTCTTCATCGTAGTCATTGGTAGGCGCATAGCATTGGATGACGTTCATTGTAATGCCCTCTCTCTTTGTTTTGAAGGAGGCTTTGATGATCCTTGGTCCATGAGGTTCCCATCCAATAAGTGCATTTTGTGCTTTTCTGGACAGCATCAATGCAACTCCTTGTGCATGTGGGGCATTTTCTTCTTCATGACCGGAGTATAACAGAAGTTCTCCTGAAGACAGACGTTGTTGTCCGACCTGCGTCCAATGTGTTTCGCTGATTCCAAGAACCTCCAGGTTGTATTTTCTCATTTCTGAAGCAATTTGGAATACTCTTCCGGTCTCCCACATTGTTCGGACATTCCATGTACCTATAAAAATTGTCGCTCTGGTCGTAAGAAGGTGCATCGGCCTCATGAATTCCGAAGGAACTCGGCTTTCATCATGAGACGTCATTATTCCTTCTACTCCCAGGGCAGAGTTTGAATGGTTTGAATGATTTTTTCTGGTTAGCGTTTTTTTAGCGAGTTGATTTTCTACGGGATGGGGTCGCTAACCCCATGCCCAACCCTCCTCCTTTACCCGGGCTTGGGACCGACAGTAACCCCCAGAGGAGATACAGGCGGAGTTGACTGGAATGTAGCCTCCAACTTATTCCATTCGTCTTCGATCGATCCGCCAGCATCGACCGACCAGTCAATCGAGATAGCACAGTCTCATATGACTGTTCATGACAGGTGAGTGAAACTGACTTGGATGTGACGAACAAGAGTGTTAACTTGAAAGACTAGCTTTAAACTGTACTCTCTGATATACAGTGTGATGGAAATAGAATCTTAAGTGCAGCAATCAATAAATTTATGTGGGTATTCAGTGATACGGTATGCAGTTATAGGTGTGAAAAAATGGATAAGATGAACGTATTCGTTACTAATTAGTTAGTAATGTGACGTCTAATATTTGATCCATGTATGAACGTTAAAGCAAGAATCATCTATTACACACAAAAACGTGGCCAGAGTTTGGTTTAGATTATCGTTGAAAAAAGCAGAAAATGACGATTGCTTGGCACAAATGTGATAAACGAATATACGTTACATATTGAGAACATAAACTCCTGCTACCGAGAGTATGACTCCAACTTATGTCTATGATAGCGTTGCTGTCCGTTACGAGCGTCAGGATAGTTGTTGCCATGGTGTTATTGGAGTGCTGGATCTATGCTTACATTCCACCTTTCTCAGCTTTCGAAGAGACCTGTACAGACTTACAGATGTAGCAATGGGATTACCGATTTCTTCAATTGCTGATAACTTATCTACGCATTCATTGGAACAAATGCAATCTCATTGTCATTTTTACTGACAATCTGGCTGAGGTACGTAGATGATACCTTTGTCATTATAAAACAAGGTGGATCAAACAAACTGTTTAAAAACGTCAACGGTATGTTTGACAACATCAAATCAAAAAAGGAAGTGAAATCCGAATTACTTTTTCTGGACAGTTTGGTTGAAAGGAAGCGTAATGATTGATTAAAAGTTATTATATTTCGAAAGCCAACAACTTCCAGGAAATATCTAGATTACAAGTCAGAACATACCCATTCCGTCAAAGACACAGTGGCTAAGAACTTGATAAAAATATTTCAAAGACTCGTCAATGAGCCGGGTTAAAAAGGAATTGAAATGGATTTAGTTATGTCCACTTTAATGATAAATAATTATTCTAGGGATTTTATAAGAGGAATAATTAAGACGATAATAATATATTTCTGCAATAGCAGGTACACGCCATTTTTACAGGCATGATCTACAATTTACAACATATACTGGTTCACAGTATGCATCCCAAGCAAGGTTGTTTAGTAATTATAATCTACAAAAGTTGATAGCAGTTCATTCGTTCAGATATAAGGTGTTTTCATAAGAATAGTTTCCAATGGGACGTAGCGTCCACGTTACATACCAGATCCAATCTCGACAAAAAGTGTATTAGGGTTTCGGTCGTGATAAGTATTTATGTAATGCAGCTTTTTAAGTTTATTGTTGTTATAAAGTAAGCTTGTGGAGCGCCTGATTCAAATTACAACCTTGAGAAAGCGCGTTCGTCGAGCTTGTTCCAGATATCCGAAGTTACATAGCTTCACCCTCAGAGCAAGATTCTGAAGAAAAAAAAGAAAGAAACTGAGGAGCAGCAAGGCATTTGGATATGAACGATAACCAATGCTTAACATTTATTAGTGGAACAGATGGAGGTATGATAAATTATTAGATTAAATTGATACTAGCTCATGTTGCAAGAGTGAACTGTGATTAGGTGCTCCAGAGGAGAGAATGCAGTAATAAAGAACAATGAGTTGTGATATTTATCA
This sequence comes from Schistosoma rodhaini, assembly GCA_944470415.2. Taxonomy (NCBI): domain Eukaryota; kingdom Metazoa; phylum Platyhelminthes; class Trematoda; order Strigeidida; family Schistosomatidae; genus Schistosoma; species Schistosoma rodhaini. Next base: position 37,675,039 of record OX104038.1, read on the forward strand.
AGGTGGAGTAGGTTGGAATGAGGAAGAACAAAGAGTGCATATAGAGAGTAGAGTGTTGAGTAAAATAGCAACCATATCCTTTACAGTCAGTTTTTTTTCATCATCCGATGCCTGCCACACAGTTTTCATGTAAAAGTCCGAGTTAGCATGTTAAAGGTTGTCTTAGTAGAATAGTTAATCCAGCACAACAGTTAGAAACATGAGTCTGAATGGTGAGTGTAGGAGAACAATCTCAATATCACAGATTGATTGACTTGTTCTCATCCATAAAGAACCTGATACAAACAAAATGTTCTGCCCCACAAACACGGGTGGATTGAAGTCATCGCCCTCACCATCAGTGCTTGCTGGTCAATAACTCCACCCTCCCTCCTTTTGTAATGTTAGGCTCATTTACGCTTATTTTTAGGATTCATGTCATACCTCACACAATGCTCTGTGTTTCACATCCTGTTGGAAAACACTGTTTCTATAAGTACCATGTTACAAGCTTATCAGACAGTTACAAATTATGGACTGTGGGTAAGGCTTCGATGCAATGTTTTTATTGACTATATAGTAAAGTGTAGGCTACAAATCAGAGAATAGGCATTAGGAAGGGTATAGTGTAGGATATTTGTTTATCATAGTAGGCGCAAAAGTGGAGATTTATATTAGTTACAGATAAGGTAAGATAACGAGTGGTGAAATAATATTAATGGCAAGGCAACATAGTGTACAGATGAGTAAAAAGCTGATAAATAGACAAGAAGTAACTCACACTAAATTCGCGCTGAGGTTGTTTTGTTCTATGCTAACCGGTTGATGGGTGACAGGTTCTGTGGTTGTACGACCACTGGCAGTAGGCAGTCGATTGTGCGTTTCTTCTGGTGTTTTAGGGTATTTATAAGCGTCATTTAGCGACCGAGTATTGATAGGTCCAGTGAGTTGTCTGTCTACTTCAACTGAAAAAAAATTAGTGCGTTCTTTGGAGCAACCAGGATATGGGTTTTTCTTCAAAGAATTGACGATTATCGGGATATTAGATGTAACGTCAGCTGAATTAAATTAACTTGATTTAGATTCGTCTGACCACTTGCAGACAGCCGACGCCCCATCAAGTATTGCACGCCATCTGGTAAGACAACCTCCTGGACCGGAGGTACATGAAATGAAATTAATGATTCAGTTCTCAACTATCCTCCAGCTTTTGTTGAGTCGGTTCTCCGCTATGAAAACAACCCTTTGGTTGAAGTCAGGGGCTAAACCAGTCTTCTGTCCGAAGAGCTCAGCGCTTTATTCGGCATTATCAAAAATTGATGTATGACTCAATCGCCTACAACTACAAATACTTATCACCCCTGTTTCTTGTTCCGCTTGGGCAGCACCATTTATGGTAATCAGAAGGCAAATGGCACAAAAAGCATGTGTGCAGACTTCTCTGCAGATTTTAGGCGAGCCCTTGAATGAGACCATTATCTACTGACAGTCCCCGCAAATTTATTGACAATGCTAAACGGTGGGAAATGTTTCACAATGTTGGACGTTGCTAATACCTATTTACATTTTGTTTGTATCAGGCTCTTTATGGATGAGAACAAGTCAATCAATCTGTGATATTGAGATTGTTCTCCTACACTCACCATTCAGACTCATGTTTCTAACTGTTGTGCTGGATTAACTATTCTACTAAGACAACCTTTAACATGCTAACTCGGACTTTTACATGAAAACTGTGTGGCAGGCATCGGATGATGAAAAAAAACTGACTGTAAAGGATATGGTTGCTATTTTACTCAACACTCTACTCTCTATATGCACTCTTTGTTCTTCCTCATTCCAACCTACTCCACCTTGATAAATATCACAACTCATTGTTCGTTATATATGTTGTAAATTGTAGATCATGCCTGTAAAAATGACGTGTACCTGCTATTGCAGAAATATATTATTATTATTATTATAATTGCCTCATACTGTACGAAGCTCCTGCGTTGTCAACCCCGCGCGTTGGCTATTCACTTTGATTTGAAATCTCCGAGAGATTATGATGTCTGATGTAGTGTCTATTTGCACTCTATGTGGTTGTCTTTTTATATTAAGAGTAATATTTTTTATTCTACCCAGGTTCGTGCTTTGATAGGAAGGCTATTGGCTCAGTGAATTGGCTCAAGGTTGAGGAGCAGGCTTACTGATACTCTAGGACCGATATCATGGTTGACTAGTCTTTGTTCGCTGAAATGAGCTCGGGTAATACAGCCTGGGCATACGAGGCTCAGGTTAGACATAGTTGGATGCTTACTGGACAACTTGAACTTTTGTGAAATCGAAACCTACATGTTGAACTATAGTAGCATCACTCTGAAGAATAATTGGAAGATGGTATTCGCTTGCAATATTACTTAGAGTTAGTTTATGGTTCTAGTTCAATCGACACAGCAACTGCGTTCCAATGTCAATAAACTTTGTGTTTGTATACTGTAGATGAGAATGAGGGCTCTAGATCGATCCACAGTCAACGAATATAATTTAATATAACAAACGTAACAGAAACAAAGAAATCCAAGATTACTATCCAGAAATTGGATTAAATGCGCTTACAGTACAATCACAATTCACCCATAAAACGCTGTTGCTGATAGTATCCGGCCAGTGAATGTTGAGTATTTTGCGTAGACAACTGTTTATAAATACTTGTACCTTCTTGATGATGCTTGTAGTGGTTCGCCATGTTTCAGCTCCATACACTAGGACTGTGCTGACGTTCGTATTGAAGATTCTCCTTTCGATATTGGTTGGCAGTGGTTTTTAGTTTCACATGTTCCTCAGTTGTAGGGATGCAATGCTTGACTTGCCAATCCTCACCTTTACGTCTGCGTCAGACCCTCCTCGTTCATCAATGATGCTTTACAGGTACGTGAATGTTTTCATATCTTCCAGGGTTTCGCCATATTGTGATTGGCTTGACATTCTCAGTGTTGCATTTGAGAATCTTGTTTTTTCCTTTGTGTGTGTTGAAGCCTATTGATGCAGAGGCTACTGCTACATTTTCTGTCTTCGTCTGCATTTTTTCGTGTGTATGGGATAGGAGGGCTAGGTCATCTGCGATGTCCAAATCGTCTAATTGATCCTGAGATGTCCCTTGTAGTCCGTGCTTCCTTCAGACTAAGTACCAACTAAAACAACATAAATGCAGTTCGGGAAGAAAAGTAGAAACCCTGTGAAGGCGTAAGGAAAGCAGAAACTATCATAAGATGCAAATATTGCCACCAAAAAGGCTAACAGAATGTACAACTGTAGGAATCGATAAGAATAGAATGCAAGTATATACATGGAGGGATTTTCGCAAACAAAACCTTCAAAGTTGATCTTTCCAAAACATTTCTTGTGCAGTATTCCCATATGGTGTTGTCCAACTTGGTAACTCTAAAGATATTTAGAAGAAAACTAATTATAATAAAAATTACGCTGGAACTGGATGAACTAGCATAGCAGATAGATCTCAGGGCAATTGCAGGGGATAAAGCGAAAATTCTATACTCAGCTTAACAAGATTGGTCACTATGAATTCTTGCCGAACGTTGTAGTATGTTCTTTCATTCAGTCTGATCCATTAAAGTTTCAGGCAACCTAAGGTCATACTGAATTACACCTTCAGATTGCTAAAACTGGAAAAACGCTTCTGAGAGCGATTTAAATGGACCAGGAGCAATTAGAAACATTGGAATTTCATGGACGCCAAGAATATCCACTTAGAGTCCCGAACAATAAAATAGACATGAGGAGCATACTAAGATGACTATACGGATCGTATTCAACTTGTAAAACCAAACTTCGCGTCTTCTAGCCGTTAGGTTTTAATGGCCAGAGCAGTAATGGAGAAGATTCTGTAGAACTCGTGGTTAGTCAGTATTTCCAAACACCCAAACCACCATCTGCAACTACAATAAGTGAGGGCTTCATGTCAAACGTATTATAAATGTCTGAAGGAAGTGATGGACCATTTGCTTCAGTGTCCTCAGGAAAAACACATCTAACATCGGTATGGTTCACCCTACTGTTGTGAAAGAAGCAGCCTCGATTTATAATCAGATAAAAATGAATGGCAGACATACGATGAATAGGATACGAAGTGTGCACACATATACGCTCATATAAAAATTAGTCAAGGTTATTAAGCGAATAATTAACAGGATCAAAATATGACTCATAATGGATAGGCGAATTGGCTTGACCAGAAGCTAGAATAAAGTATATGGGCTTAACATATAAACTGATACTACAGTAGCTCTACTTTTAACGTTCTCCAAGGTTATGGAGTCGCTGGTTTGTTGTGTGGTTTTTTCATGTCTATAAGCTCCTATACACTCTGGCAGTTTTTCCACTACTATTAACAACAAAAATGTCAAGCAATTATCGTGAGTTCCCATTCTAGTCCAAATCCAATCCCACTACTACTTCAGTCTAGTAGTGCCAATTATGATTTGATTCTGTTTGCTGCTACCGTACATGTCTATCTAAATAAAAATCGAGAAATACCACCATTCAGGTTCTTACTTAATCTATTCATCCTCAGTCATCGATTTAAAAACCACGAATTTAACATAAAAATCATATTTTCAGATGCGACTTTGCACAAGTAACACAGACATAGTCTCGCCGGTTTAGTAGTAGGACTTTCCATCTAGTCCTCAAGTTCTACTCGACTTCGATCACATTAAAAAAACATTGTGTCTCCTCCTTCAAAAGGACAAAACTACTGTTGAATACATCCAAAAGTTAACAGCTAAACCAGTTTGTGCTTGCAAGTTTGAATGAAATGTTTCATGATGCCGGCTGATCTGACTTCGATTTGTATGAACATGTGAATATAAATCTCCCATCTAACTTCGTATATTACCAGGCTAACTCCATTTGTACGGGTGGCGTCGGATGAATTTATTTCAAGCATTCGTTAGTCCAGACAGAGATCCGGGATATGAAGTGGCAAAGCGAAGAGGAGAGATTGAAGCGGATCAGAGAAGGCGAGTGAGTCAACTCGATTTGATCAGGCGTGACTCGATATTTTTAGCCAGACAAAAATAGGTTACAGACATGTTGTGAGTAGGGTATGGGACTAACACACACGCTCATATAAAAGCAGTGAAGATTATTAAATGAATAACCAATAAGGCCAAAATGTAACTCAAGAAGAATGAAGCGAAGATAGCCTACGTGGGCTTGACTTTGTAACCGCACAAATTATGAGAATGAATGAAAACATGCAAATATGAACAAAAAATAATTACAAAACAAGTCCATGTTAACTATCCTCACATGTGAAACGAGTTGAAACGAGAACCAGGTCAATTCATAAGTGACCATACGACTCATAATATACTAAAATTCTCCGACCATGTTCTGGAACATTTAGTTACTTCTCACACCTTAGGGTGATACTCGGAATTCGGAGGCGCAACATAGTACTACTGATTACGAGTGGCCAAGCTTCTGAACTCAACGAAGGCTTAAAAGACTCGAGAAAGTCCGTTGGAGCCATTCAAGTGTAAACTTGGTATATTTTTTTAGAGATATAGGATAGAATAGCATGGCAGTTTTGTTTTCATTTCTTTCCGTCCTTTATGCTCCACTTATTTAGGCCCTTGCCTGAACCACTGACATTAGAATGGGAAACATTGTCATATTCCATCAACAACCGTTTGAGAAAACCAGAGATTGGGTATTGGATGCATAATTTCGATTTTGTCTCGAAGGCTAAGTTCGAAGGTCACTCAGCCGTTCTCTAACGTAATTCGATCTAGGGTCATGCCTGTTGCTTTATCTGAGTTATATGCTCTAGACAGTCTTGCGGTTGGAGATATTCCTACCATCAAGATAAATTGTGGTAATTAAATTTCATATTAAAGCTAAGATTTAGACACGTTTTTGAGAACGCTTCAAGGTGTTAGTTTTCCTGACAAAGCTGGTGGGTTCACCTTTTCCGACTCGACAGTTGCTTTGACAACTCGTTTTATCTTGTGGTACGATGAAAATTAATTCATTTATCTTCAGGCGTTCACATGAAGACATAATAGAGTTGCAAGAACTGTCTTTACAACATGACCTCCCAAATAATGTTATGAGGATCTCTTTCGGAGGTTCCGCTGTAGTTAATTGCCAAATAGCTGAAACTCCTGAAAATATTGCGTGTCTCGTGTGCACCTCTCACGGCGCCTCACAGTTGATGTTCCCTCACCCACGTGTGGTAATCAGATAATGATAAACTTCATTATACGTTTAGATTGCGACTTCTGTTCAACAGTCCATTATCGGTAGCAGAAGAAATGTTCACCATACTTTCCATCAAATAAAAGGGCTTCAGCCGATGAACATCCGTCGTGGAACAGACTTCATTCAGAGTCATTCTGGTGTCTTAGTCCTTGCCTATGGATTATCTACGGGTTCCATACTCGTTGCAAGGGTGAATCCACATACTTCTTATGGTAAGGAGTCATAACTAATGACAATACTTCTATTTAACTCTTTATATTTTCTAAAGCAGGGAGTCCGTAGCACAGTGCGTCGTTGTAATCAGAGTATATCTGAATTCTTTTTACATTTTTTGTACTCGCTCTTTTAGAGCATTTGAGGGTTTCAAAATCCTAGTGTTCATAATAACCTAGCTGATTTCTCTCAAACTTCTTTAGTTATAATATTAATAATTAGATGGTATTAGGCATAAATTTAAATATTTAGTGGGTCAATATCTTTTGTCACAATGCCTGTTGCGTATAATTTTGACCTCAGCTGTTGTTTCAAATATTTCCTATAAACAACCAACTAGAAAAGTCAATAATTGTATACATATGATGTTATATCGGAAACCACATACACAATCCTACAAAATGTAATACCACCATCCATAAAACATTTTGTATGCGAATTACCAGAGGACAATATTGTAGAGGTGTATCAGTAGTTGGAGTACTAATTGTATCACCGAAGTTCACACATCGTAGCTCAAAATCAGGTACACGAATTCGGATTCGGTGAGTAATTTAAAAAGCATGTGGATTTCTTGGTTTATTTATTTTCGATAAGTCCTCTTGACCACCCTAGTGATGAAATAATTAAGTTTTCATACTTTTCGTTTTACCCACAGAAATCACTGAAGTTTTTGAATTATGTCAAGCTTCAATGATTCAGAAGATATGGTGCGGTATTACACCGTTTTCTAGGTAATTGTCCTGTTCTAATATATTTTTTATTTCAGCAAAAACGACAATGATTCTTCTTCCTCACCACTAGACATACGTTTTTTGAGTCTTGGAGTACTTCTTAGCCACTATTTGCAAAGATCACCGTTTGAGGATATGGAACCTCAAGGTAAGTGTCATTTTTTTCAGTTTGTCACCAAGATGTTCCAGTTTCTTAATGTTTGTAGTGTATCTTATCACATCGTTAATGGTTCTTTTACTTAACCATTTATAACAAGACTAAAACCTCTGGTATTTCCATATTGACATTATATAGAAAGTATCTGAGATATGAGATATTGATGAGTGGGTTGATTAAGTATCAGACTTGTTTCCTTTAACATTTTTGCAATACTGATACACTGTTTGTGGTAAGAACAGTATATTAGTTGCTAACCGAATAGTTTGTTGTGAGCTTATTGAGGGTTTAAGTGCAGATACTTTTCACCTCCGTGAATCCAAGTAAACCGATCTCTTAATTATAAAACCTTTATTGATTTACCGGAATATAAAAATAGGTTATTTGATACTACCCGATTGTCGAAACTAAGTTAGGTGAGGTGGGATTCAAGTTGTCGCGTCAGTGGTTCAAAGTAAGGTCATTCAGTTAATAATGTTTCTCTGAATTTTATCCACAATTCGGCCGGCATACAAATAACAAATATTCACTTCACTACAAACTGTATGTTTTATTTTGTAAGCCCAGATAATCATGTCTTTCATGCAGATTTTACTGTTTTCTCAATTTGTGTTTTTTATATTAATTTAGCATCGTAGCTGTTTTGTTGCATTAGATTTTCTGGAGGTGTTACCCAAGACGTTTGATCTTGATTCTACTTGTGATCCATCTGCATCACACTCGATGTTTTCACCTGGTTTGTGTCACCGTCTATCTTCCTATCCCGCGTCTGATCGCGAAATCACATTAGTTGTATACTTGTCTCTGTGTTTGTCTTCATCCAACGGCATTAGTTTCGACACCACCCCTTCTGAAGGAGTAAATTCAAGCTACTGGTGCTGGATGAGTTTTGATATCAACTATCTATACTTGCCGAAAAGGGTGTAAATTTCAAAAACCCTTGAGAAAATTTTTCATCAAATGCATTTGAATCTACCTTTTGTACCTTGTAATTGTAAAGTAACAAAATATGCTAAAATTAAAATTATTGATAGTGCCCTTACTATAGCCGTGTATTTCTGAACCCTCGAAAAGATCTGCCAAATCTACTCAATAAGTTAACTTATGATAAATTTAAATGACAAGCAAACAAATACAAAAACCGATGTTACATTTGAGTAAAACAACTGAGAAGCACTGAGAGGTAACTTCAGTTATATCACCATCCCCACTATGAAAGACTAATATAATAAATACTCCACACCTAATATGACGCATATCGAGAATTTCATCAACACCAGTCAACTATTCAAACCGAAAACCTTTCGAATGACAGGTTCTTTGAATTGGTCGGTTATAGGAGGAATAGATAGGGAGAGCACAAGCTACTATCCTATGATCACTGCTTTCAAACTCTTTGTATGCTTGTACAGATAGGGAGATGACATCTCTACTAAATATTAGAACAAGTGTATTATCACCCCTTGTTGGGGTACGAACCCATTGTGACCAGCAGTACGGATTAAGGATTGATAAAAATTCATCATTGCTTGACTGACAACTACGGTACTCCAGTTAATCCCAGGATAATTGAAATCTCCAGTGATAATCTTAGCACTGAAGTTTAGAGTAGATGCATGTATAAATGCATTGATAATAAGATCGTTCAAATTATCAGAACTATCAGGAGCTCTATATGTACAACCTAGGAGTAGACTATGATTCAGGGTATTGATTGATATCCAGATCGATTCTGGTAAACTATTCAAGATACTATCTTCAACTTTGTTAGTTGTCAAGGTATCCAAAGCAAATGTAAGACAACAGCCTCCTCGCTTAGTTTCTCTGTCACAGTGATAGAGTCGATAGTTCTGAATATTTAATTCGGAATCGGCTACTGCTGGATAGCACCATGTTTCACTGATAAGTATAAAAGAGGGCTTGGCTAGAAAGGCTAAAGTTCTCAAGCCTGAAATTTTGTTCAGAAGTGAACGTGCGTTAATATGTAATAAGTTTAAAAAGGGAGTGTGTAGTGTAAGAAAAACCGAGAGCATCCTTATCGATGGTATGAGTTCTAGATATGCCTGTACTATGGTTTAATGTGTTTGCCGGATCGCATGGGCTATAGCTTGAGCGAATTGTAGCGTTAGTGGAACAAGGGATCTTTGGAGGCCGAAAAAATCCTTATTTTGGTAAGATTGAATAATTTGTTGTACTTGTTTTGGTGGACAATGAAGACAGGTGTCTGCATGTTGGGGTTGCGTTGATGGTGCGTAACCTAGTGTTCCATCTTCCCCATTGCGAAAGTGATGATAAGAGTTACATCTTGCAGGTTTAGTATTTGTAACATTTTATGGAAACCATGGATAACCAACCTACGAAATCAGTAAAAGGGTCTTTCCAAAGCCTCTTACAATCGGCACTTATAGCGCCTGAACCTTTTTTATTTATCGTATCGTACGATCAATTCTGACCCTATATTAGCATTCCGTATATTTAATAACGATCCAAGTGTCAATATGTTTCGTGTTTTTGCTCCCTTTAGGATTGATCATCTCGGAAATTATGAGAAGAAGGTTCAAAAGCCATAACCTCATAAACTTGGAGTGATTTTCCACTTTTCCTATAGAGTAGTCAATGACTGGAATACCTTAAACGGACAAGTAGTATCATTTCCATCAGTAAACACTTTTAGAGAGAAGCTGAGCTTTCACTAGAAAACAAGCTGTAGAGATTCACACGGGTCAATCGATCCACCATCCCTATAATTAAAGACTAAGGACTGAAGTGTTTAGTCAATGAGATTCACATTATGCCAGTAACATTAAGAAGTTTATTCTTTTCCAATATTCATATTTGAGCATTTTTATAGTTTTTTGGCGTTTTGATTATTCATTACGTAAATTTATGTAATAGGATACCGCATGAAACTTGATATTAGTATAAACTCTTGTGCAAAATAATTTACAATAATGCTGTAGATGTTATAATTAATTGCAAAGGATAAACAAATATAAATTTCTGTGTGAAATTGTGATAATTATGAGTAGTTAAATTATAGTATAAACTAGGAATTCCAGAAACAACGCAATTTAATCAAGAAGTGCCAGATGAGCACAAACGATTGTATTGTATTTGAAATTCGAAATCAAGCAGTCATCAAGTACAAAGGAATCACTGGTTCGTATGAAGAACACAGTTATACATACATGATGAAGATGAAATTAATCTGGCTATTTAGTTTATTTAATAGTAACATATGATAATTTATTTTTAGTTATAGACTTTGGATGTTTCGGAGGAAAAGAAGGTATAAAACGAGTGCCTGCTGTGCTGAGGGACCAATGATAATCATAATAATGACGATGAATATGAACATAAGCGGACTTCACGTATTGTTGTTGTAAATTCTATAGGCTTAGCTTTAATAAGTTGCCCAAGTAGGTTGATATGTTATGAGGCACATTTGTCTTAAAAACACGGGATACATTTTCATACATCAGAATGTAAATCTTAGACTGTAATTTTCAACGGAGGGTTGGCGCTCTATGGAGTTTTTATTACGACAAGCGAATGGTGGTCGAGAATGAATGCAAATAAATTCTGAAACTGTCTATGACAAATAGTAGTGTGGTTAATGCATTACCAGTCGGTCGAAAACATCAACGACAACGTATTAATTTGCGATTATTCAGTTTTGCTCGTAATAAGATCGTTCGGTAGGACGTCAAAAACTAAAGATTACAGTATTGACCTCCTTTTATGACATTAGGCTCTCTTACATTTGTGGTGTATATGAATATTTCTTTATTCTAAGCTCTGTGTCGCAAACTGTCAGAATACCCTACCTATGTTACAAGCAAATCGGATAGCTAAATACGTTGTGTCATGGATTGGATATTTTTTAGCACATCACGCTGCTATGAAGTTAACTAGTGGCATGAGTTATAAGGTACTGGTCTGATGGAATGTAGTTTAGAGGTGAGAAGAACAGACAGCTGATCAAAGAATATGAAAGAGGAGGTAATTTTTGTGTGTAGGACGACAGATAAGTAGGAAAATATCAAATATTTGTTGAGGAGTTTAAGCATTTTGACGGTGCATAGTGACCGTCAATTAGATGATCAGTCAGTATATGTTCTTGATTGCAGTCGTTGATAGGGAGCTCAATGTCAATTTACAAAAGGACGATGGGTTACTGTAAGGATCAACTAGTCTTCTCAAGGTGAAGTAGTCATATTTCATTGCTAGATTGCCTATTTTCAAAGTTCGACTATTATGAACTTGGGAGTAGTGATGGAGACAACACCTCTGGGGACTAGTTTGACATCACATGTAACGACCGGACTTACTTGAAAAAAATTGCTATCTCTATCGAGAAACTGTCAGGAATAAACATCATCCTCAACAATTAAAGATTTCTAGTTGATAACTAATAATCAGAACAACTATCACTCCCCAGTTTATACTTTGACGGTATGTGACACCATAGGATTCCGCTTTCGCATCCAGATACTCCAACCAAGTCACATGGTAACTTATATTTCTTATAAACATCCGTGTGCTCACACATCTTAGCGCGTTTGGATATACCATGGTTAATCATATGATTAGATCCTAAAAGGTCAACTCCTTTACTAGTCACCAATATATCATCTATCACACAATCATGAAGAATCATGTACCCCTTTAAATGTTATGCACAGTTGTCTCTATTCTCATTCTAAATCGCTACATGGCCAGATTTTTCTAGTACCTTAAGTAAACCAATAAACATACTACATGCATTCACGCACAATTGTGAACAACCATTTGAGTCTTCAGGAAAAAACATGAAGCCTTCCTAATCACAACTATTGGTTGTAATTTTGATCGTATAAGCTATGACCTGGTAGTAGCGTCACATGTACACAATATCAGCATTAATTCTCTCGTCGTAAATACAGGTGAATTACTAATCAGTTTTTCGTGAGACTCATTATTTTTTACACAAAAAATAAGATTGTCTATTACTAACTGTATTTTGTAAAAACCCATTATCGTGCAGCTCCAGAGTTGTAAAAACCTGTAAACCAAGTAAGCTACGTTTATCAATATAGCTTGTATCGGGCTCATATCCAGATGACGAAACTACTTCTAAGCCATCTTGATCTCCTAAGAAAATCACTGTCCCAATGGAACTCGTCCTTATCGATGATGTAACTGAAGGTCCAGAATCACTACCAATAGATAAGTAAGAGTCTAATTTCACCTCAGCACGATTATTGCCATCCATTAATCCAAGGGAACCACTAGCTATTCCTAAAGGTCTCTTGTTTTCGACAGAATGTTCTTTAGGAAGCTAACTGAAATCTTCGTACTAACGGTCGAAGTATCTTTCCAGAACCCATAACACATGATCAGGTGGAGAACAATGATGCCAGTTGACTTGCTGCATTGGTTTATTTGCTTCCTTAAGACCAATGACCATCAAAGCGAAATGCGCACTCACACCAAACGTATGTAGTTTATCTCCCAGACGTTGTTCTTAAACCCACTATTCCTCTGGAGCATCGCATCTAGTCAAGACGTTTATTAAATTACTTCACAACCTCAGAAAGGTCATGTCCTTCAAATGCATCCACTGTCCCAGTTGTTTTCCGGTTGGAGGCTCCGATTAATCCATCCTGGACCTATAAACTTTCTTAGAATGTACAGATCCCTTTTCATCCAAACAAAATATCTCTAAATTACTTTCATACATTTACATTTAGCCGCGCTACTCACAGTTGCCAGGTTTATCACAGCTTCCTTACCTTCGATAACCAAACGATCGATTATTTCTTCGCATACTAGTGAACTATCAGAGCCGCCATCCAGAAAGGTATAATCTTTTAAACTTTGTAATCATACGGTTTGATCGCAATAATACCCAAACAAACCTTCAGTGAGTTCCAATACTTAGCTAAATTTACTACATGACTATAATTGCCACTAATATGTAGCAATTAATTATGTTGAATTTTGCATTTCCCAGCGTCACGCTTAAGCCCCAATTGCATGGTCTAGCTATATGACCCTTTCTCAAACACTAATAACATGAACCACATCTCCTTACCTCAAATCTCCTTTTCATGACACTCATTTTCGATAACTGTATAGTTTTTCACCTATTGGTCGCTTAGGCAAAAATTGCAGCTTGCAAACAAAACTGGGTTTCTTATGTCTTACTTAACTACAGTGAGGTGTGCTTTCCCATTAATTTGAGTTTCATAAATTCCTTTACGAAACTTCGAAGTGCGTTTAACAATCTACCATAACGTGTTAGAGCAGACCCTGACTCTTCAAAGTTGGGTTCCTTGCCAGCTACCATCATCTTATCGGCGACTTCCCTTCATGCATACATTTGCTACTTGTTCTATTGGTTTCTTTAATTCTACATTTTGTTAGTCTTTTCGATGCCATTTGCGATGGTAATATTTTATTATATTATAGTTTTCCAATTTTCCTTTCGCCTTCACTGAGTTTCTATGTTTCTTCCTGGGCTGTGTTTATGTTGTTTTAGTTGATACCTAATCCTGGCGGCAGCCATATTGATCGTTTTTCCTTGACTGTGTTGCTCGAGTGAATTGAAGCACTTTTCCAGAATTGAAAACACTTTGTGTTATAAATCAACAAATTATCGTCTTTTGAACAGATTTTTAATTGATCTATCCAGAAAGGATAGAATAACACTTATCTTTTGACTCGCTCGTAATTTTTTTACATTCCCTATCAATTTTTCTATTTATTTTAATTTAGATCGATTATTGAGGGAAAAGTTATTGGTTGAATAACTGAGCGGTAATATTTATTTGGGTAATAATGTACATTTGTATTTACAGTGAGATTTAGAACCGTTATTTACCCAATCCCCTTGTTTTTATCTCGACTGGGCGATAGCGTGTGATTAAACTATGCGGACAGTTATTCTTCAGTCAAACCTTAGTTTGGATCTTACGACCAGTATTACACTCCGAATACATTTTCACCTCAGTATTTACTTCGCCACTATCAGTAGGTAACTGGTTATCTCCCTCTCAAACTTTAAATCCGAATTCAACAAGCTCAACCTCATCTGGAGTATCTAACATCATAAACCCTATCTATGATTCAATCCTCTTATATAATCTTATCCTTGTGTAATGTTTTACTTAACTTTAGCCTGACAGAACTAAGTTGATCAAAACCTATACTATGAACATTTATATAATCATGTTTGTCATTAATAACATCAAACAGATCACAAGCAACTTCAAGAATCTCACCTATTTCTGTGTTACCTTTCACCTTTTACTCCTTGTTTCCACTGTTTATCTCTATTCTACAAAGGCAGTTATATCGAGCCAATTTTAAATAATTCAAAATACATCCAATGAAACCAACAAATAGAATTAGATTTCAATCCGAAGTGAACGTCCGAAGAATCTGAAAAGTGAAGAATTTAAAAGCCAAATTGAAGAACATTTTGTTGAGTACTAAATTTGCTCCTGTCCGATAGTGAAGAGAGGTCTACTGATCCACTAATAATTTACGACCTCAGATAACAATAGAATCAGTTTAGGCACCAAAGTTTATTCGTAAAGTACAAGTAATCAACCAAAATATATCGTTATATTAACAATTATGACATTTGCAAAAACTTTCAGTCTTTTTGTTTCCGGAGTAAAACTTATAAAATAACCAAAGATGCCACAGGTATTCGAAGTCTCATAACGTCTTTACACGTAATATTTATGTAATCGAAGCTTACCAACTCAGTCAAATCAGAAGTCAGAAATGAAGTGATTGGAAGATATATCTGAGAGGTTGCCAATATGTTGCAGAAATACATTATTATTACTATGTTGTGGAGCGTTTGATCCCAGCTGGCTAACAGTTGCAAAGAATGCCTAACAAAGCGTACACACCTGTAGTGTGGTGCGGATGTGTGGTCGAGTGCCTTCAGCTAGGTATGTTCAGTAAAACTAGTGAGGTGAGCATCAGTGTCGAAGACCTACAGAACCATTTATTTTGGGGATTATTTACCACTACAGGTGGATAGAGCATTCTGGAAAGAATATAGAGGGCAGTTGCACGTGAAATGTCAGAAGTACGGAGTCTGCCATACAAAGAGCAGCTTCAGAGGCTAGACCACTTTTTTCTGTCCAACTGAAGATCGAGGAGATCTGATTTTGATGTATAAAGTACTAAAAATGATTTCGGCCCTGATATATCCCCCCTTTTTCTTCCTTCTAGAGCAGAAAAACAAAGAGGACATACCTGGCGAGTACAAAAGCCAATGAAGAACAAAATACCCCTATCATACAGGTCTTCACACCAAGTCATCAATTTTTGAAATCTGTTACCCAAAGAAGTAGTGTCCGCTCCTTAAAATGACTCATTTACGAGACCATCCAGAACCTTTACTAGGAAAGGACGAACACAAGTTGTAGCCCTTCCCAAACAACTGATAAAGGGGAAACAAAGACGAAAAAAGGGGAAATAATGTGGGAAAGCAGTTGGAAAATAAGGGGGAAATAATGGGAGACGCGCCAAAATTTCTGCCTTTTCGCCCGTCCCCATTATCTCGCTCTGTGTTTAAGATGTATCTGAACTGCCCATTGTGATTAACTGTGTACCTAACATCGAAAAGAGCAGGTGGATCACATATTACAGCAGACAACGTAATAGATATGTATTTATTGAATTTCATACTAAGTAGATCCACGTCAGTCATTCCTTTTATTTCAGAGACGGTGTCCGCAGAAATTTCGTTGAATTCTGCATGCTTAGTATTCCCTCCATAGATCCCTATTATGAACATGTCACTAAACCTTGGTGCAACGATTCTTCCTAATATAGGTCATAAATGTTTACCAGAGCTCCTTGAAATAGAAAGTCTGTCTATATTGTTATACAAATATAAAGTATCAAAATCACAAGTACACAACCAAAGTTCAACATATCTTAGCAAATTGATTTTCGATTCCAGGTGGTAGTAAACCCCACTGTTGATGAACTTCGGTTGGGCGCTTGTGCATGTCCTCAGGGCACTCCTGATGTCGCTCGGTAAGTCCGGAACAAGATTTCGGAAGTTATTCAGAATCAGATCAGCACCTCTAATGTTCAGACAGGTTATTGTCATTAAATTCATCAATATCTTGTTGATATGCTCTTAACGATTTACGGGCTTCTGAGAGCACAAATTAACATCACGACATCCTATAAGGAATATATGGACGTATTCACTTTATTAACGTACCGTTATCATCCAGAAGTCTTCCATCGCTGTAGCTATTGGATGATGTTACAGCTGATGGAATCTCATCAAAATTAATTTCTGTGTTGACAGCTATCAATTAAACATAAATCACTGTTAAAGTCCGTTACCTTTATTCGTGCTTTCCTTACCAAACTTACTAAACGAAAGCAAGTTATGTTTTATCACGAAAGCTGTTCGTATTTCATTCCACCGTCTGTTATACGTCGGTCTATGACAGCCAAGGACGATTGGTAAGTTCACAATTGCCCTACGTCTACGAGATCTCTCACTGACTTTAACTGAACTCATCTTAGAGGACAAACAAGATAACTAGCGATAATGAACATAAAGACAGAGAACATGCCACTCACTTGCATCACATAAGCTATTTGGGATAGCCACCAAGCAATTCGGAACCCCTTATCTAAATAAACAACAAGGTAAGTGAATATGCATCTGAGGAAAATCCCTATGTTCGTATTTTATTACTTGTGTTATTTATAATAGTCTTCATCTTTTATTAAACAGCACGTTATGTTGTAAACATTTATGAAAGTATAAGTACATGAAGCGGTATATTCAAACACGCTAAGCATATTCGTCTACACATTTCCCTCAAATACACGACGTAAAGAGAAAAATTGAAAATACCCCTTTATTTAAGCCTTCGTCCGCTTTATTTAACATTTGTTTGCATTTATTTCCCCTTTATTGGTTGTTTGGTTTCTGTCCTCAGTGCTGGAATGAATAGTCGCAATAGGATTATATCATCAAAGATTCGTCCTATATCATGGATCATTATTATGGCATTACTTCTGTTACTTGAAGGATGAAGACTATCACACATAGTGTGTCTGAACTCAAATTTAAAGTTGTCTTGATTTGACCGCCTCTGCAAA
Organism: Schistosoma rodhaini; assembly: GCA_944470415.2. NCBI lineage: Eukaryota > Metazoa > Platyhelminthes > Trematoda > Strigeidida > Schistosomatidae > Schistosoma > Schistosoma rodhaini. The sequence continues at coordinate 37,692,532 of OX104038.1, forward strand.
TACTTACACGTTGTCGAGGTGACGCACCAATCGTTTTACGACAATTTGACCTTCAAGTGTTCAGCAACTTCTGTCAATGGACGATGATACTGGTTGTCGCCAAAAGGAGTAGCGGACAATTTCAAAAGTGCTTGGATTACCTAATTTACTTACTAACTGTGACTTTCATCTTATGTCCACCTTTATTCTTTAGGCATTCCAATGAGGGTAAGCTATTGTTTTAGTCTGGAATAAAAATTCTGTAGGTGCGTGTGATTTACGACTTTATTGCTCAATGGAATGGTGAGCTAACTGTTAGTACTGGAGAGGAACTCACAATCACGAATCAAAATGTTGGATCAGGGTGGTGGCAAGCAGTCAACGAATTTGGAAAGGAAGGTCTCATTCCATCAGAATTTGTTGAAATTATTGAGTTACCAGAACCACTAACCCCACCTCCTCCTCTGCCTGCTACTGAATTCGGGAAGGAGGTTGATCGCTATGATGAATGGGATGATGAGTGGGATAGTGATGAAATTGATCTTCCCAGTTCGGTATGTTAAATATTTGACGCCTCATCAGCATAAGTTAGCGGATCGTTAAAAAACGAAGATTTAAATTTATTTAGCTAACATTTCATGTCATTTACTGTCATATGCATGGTTTTTTTGTTATGTCCAACTCGTAGTCCTAATATAACAAGCTAGATGACAAGGTGGTATTTCCTTTTGGTGGATAAATTTCTCAGAAAAATAGCCTGCTATACCCAACATTACACGTTTCGTTTTTAAAGGATCTGATACGTAGAGTAGACCAATCTTCAAGGCGGATAAGTAATTGTATTAGCCAACTATTTAGGTTCATACCTCCCATTTCGTGTCAAGAGCGTTACAAATCAGTGATCATGTGTCACATAACGCCTACTGTAAAAAATGTGCAATAATGCTTTTAGATATCTCTGAGTTTTTGTGTCATGAAAGTTACACATAACAAGTGCCCTTTACAGTGTTGCTTTTCATGGTTAGGCCTTTGGAATCAGTTTAAATCATGCTCTTGCTCTTTACTTGTAGAACAAAAAACCTAATGACCAATATCAACAACCAGTTGAATGCAGTACATCGCAAACCGGAGGCAAGCAGAGGGACCCCCTTGTGTCAGCGTCTAATAATGTTGATTACGTACGCAACGCACTTATACGAAGGTTTTTTCACAGGTTAGTTCCAACTTTTCACTGTACTTTCATATGATTATGTGCTGACTCAATGTCTGTGTACGAATTTTGAAGATAGTTCATCTTAATTAAATTTAGAATCAAGATTTTTATCACTCAAAAGTTTTGGCCGAGCAAAGTCATTACGGATATCTTTAATGTCATTAGCCTTTTGTATACAGTTTGTGAGAATGAGGGGTTTACATTTAAAGTTCATAATTGAGTGAGATCGATGATCAAAAATTTTAATCTCCGGAATTCTTCACAGCAAACAATCAATCTCATGCTATCCAGCTCATATTACACATCACTTTCTCCAATCAATGGATTTTAGGCATTTATATTAGGATGTAATTAACATCATCCCGTACTACTTTTTCTCACTAGAGCTGCTTTTGATTGATTTTGAACAAGTTTTGAATTCATAAATGGTCCAAAAAAGCTTGTATAAATACGTACGAAGACTTCTGGCTGTGTTTTGTTCTCTGAGCTTGGTGGTTTAGTTGCCAAGTTCTCATAGTCTTTCTGGACAGAATCATCACCCTTATTAACATAGAAGTGAGCTGTTCGATTAAACTGCCAATGTAAAATCAGTCTGGGTGAGATTAATTTATGGACGACCTTCGGGCAACGTCAGACTGACCTTGAGCGTGTCCGCCTAATAACCAGGACCAATTGAGGGTTATAAACCTTCGAGGAATTAGAATTATGACTCACAGTTAATGATTTTGGTTAGAAATTAGATTTAGGGTTTTCGTCACGAACTGACATAAGCTATAGTGCCAAAACTCCATTTAGCCAAATGGATGGATGAATTTCTCACCAAAACCCAAGATCTGTTTTTCTCATACGTAAATGGTTTGTCCATAAATTATAGTCTTGTCTCAGTCTGTTCTGATGACGTCAGTGAATGGTTGTTTTCCAGAGGTTTCGTCAGCTTTGTTTGTCTTTGTATTTCTTTTGAGCGATCTGTCCTGTCAACTCGTAGCCACTTAACTGACATTCTTCATACAGGTTGCTAATTAGGGTGTGTCTTGATGTTAATTAGTTTCAGAATGACCTAATGGTTATTCGTTTAAAAATTCGCGGAGATTCTTTGGACTTTCCCAGCCCAGGAATTTTGTTTTCCTAATGAAATTCGTGTTCAAACACGTATGTACTCACTTTTGTGTGCGTGCTAGTAAAATCGTCTGTACATCGAAACCAAATTAAATGGAGTGTGACTCAAACATATGACCGAATGGTTAAAAACCAAGTACCTCAACCACATTAAATTACCCGTTAATGGATTTTCAAACCAACAATATATATATCGAGCAAAGTTGAAAGGTTGTTGTGTTTCATTAACCTTACTTCTTAATGCTCTTGTTAGTTGTATGGTAGCAATTTAGTGGCGCCTACTGAACTGATATGTGGTTGGGAACTGATCCCGTCTGGCTTTGAACACGATGAGGAACGGAGGCAGTTTAAACATAGGCTGGTAAGACGCGTACTCATTGATCGTAAGTAGTGGTGGCTAGCGAAAGCAGAAGAGATGGAAAAGGCAGTGGCATTAAGTAACAGTAGACCGCTGTTCAGACTTAGCTAGGAGACGGGTATTAAAAATCTGGCTGTTAGTGTGGCTATTATTCACTCTTGATCCAAGAGACTGGGGCGATAGACAGAAAATTTTGAGGAACGGTTCAAGTAACCTCCAAACACACTCTAGTGACCCACATTCTCCAAGCAACCTAAATGGCGAGTCAACACAAGTCTTCCAGCTATAAGTGAGGTTGAAAAGACTATAAGTAACCTAAAACAATGAGGAACAAGAGGCTCATATGGAGCAGTCCCTGAAACTTTTAAAGATGCTGGTCCAGTTTTAGCAGTTAAAGTGACTGAGATCTTAGCTAGAATCTTGGAACGGAATGTAATCCCATTTGACTGATCGTTCCAGTCCGTAAAAGATGACAAAAATCCTGGTGTAACAACCCTAAATGAATCAGTTTGACCAGCGTAGTATCTAAAATTACCTCAATAATACTCGGACAATTAATGCTTGTGAAGAGCGAGCCTGAGAAGGCCATGCTGGTTTCAGACCTGGGTTTGGGTCTATCAATCAAATATTCACCCTTTGGTAGGTCCTGGAAATAAGATATACTTTCCAACGTCCGACTGTAGTTTTATTCCTTGACCTTAATGGATTATTTGACTCTGCTGTGTCTACCATTGGATGGCGTACCCGACCGTAGCTGCAACTTTGACGTGGTGGTCGTATTTTTCTATTGTGATGATCCAACCGAGCTATGTTGGCTGGGACATATGTTCCTGTAGGTTCTACCATGCCAGGCAGGTCGACTGGAGAACGGTAAGACTAAAAGCAGCAACTCGAGGTCTGAGGGCGAAGTCGTACTGCTGACTGTAGATGGATGTGACAGCAGTAAGGTGTTTCCCTCGGACAACCAACATCTGCAGCGATGCTGCCTTCTCACAAGGAAGGAAGGGGTTAGAAAAGGTCGACCCCAAAAATTTCACGCCTCACCTTTCCTCACGTATTTCCGTCTCCGGCGGTAAGGCCCTTTGAAGAACGGAACTAACACGTCAAAAATCCACCACAAAAATGCCGTACGTGACTGGCCTCAAGAAGTTGTCCTCTGGACTCTGCGGTCACGCTCCCAGGTCGTTATGACTAACATTAATCCAACTTCCTTTTCAGGTCCCTCAAAAATACCCTTCCACGGTGTGAGCAGCCAGGAAATGATATCAGCTCCCATACCCGTAACAACGCACAAGACCAAGTTGGTCACATTCAAATCTTTCCTACACCTCCTAATAACTCTCCTATCTCCGTGACTAACCCTCCTCACGTCCTTTTATCACCTCGCACCGCTAGGGCAAACGATTCGAGTACATGAAACGTCATTCATGGTCTCTTAAAACCACGCTCTAAACTTCATGTAGCAACTTTTAACATCTGAACATTGTGCCAAATAGGACAAAAGGCTTCCTTAACTAAGACTTTAGAATCTCGTACCATCGATGTGTGCTGCGTCTCCAAAACGCGCTTACAAGATCTGAGTAGCGTCATTCATTTGACCTCACCATGTCATAATAAAGAACTAACTTGATCCGCACTTCGTGTATCTGGAAGCCCTGATACTGCTTCCCGTGGTCTCGCTAGCATAGGTATAGCATTGAGTCCTAGGGCAGAACTAGGTCTTTTAGACTGGATCCCAGTAGACAGTCGTCTGTGCGCTGTCCAACTAAACGTAACAGTAAGGACTCAGAAAGAAAGGCACACTCGTCGTTGCTTCGTCGTCTCTGCCTACTCTCCTACTGACTGCGGCTCAGATGATGTAAAAGATGAGTTTTTCAGAAAGCTCTCCGACCTCCGAAAAGCTAAGCGCTCTGATGTAATAATAGTGGCTGGTGACCTTAATGCTCAAGTAGGTAAACTAAGCGAAACGGAAAGACACCTAGGTGTATCTTATGGTGTGGCGGCTCAAAGAACAAATAATGGCGACCGTCTGTTGCAGCTATGCTCAGATAACCGCCTACTCCTTGCAAATACTAACTTTAAGCACAAGGAAAAACATCTTTTGACATGGCGACTCCCGAATTCATCCCAACGTTGGACCCAACTAGATCACATCGCCATCAGCCACCGATGGAGGGGCTCGAGAGAAGACTGTCGCTTGTCCTGGAGCACATGTATAGATTCAGATCATGCTCCAGTGCGAGCACGTATCTGTCTGCGTTTTACTGGACGTAGGAAAGACGCTGCAAGGAAGCCTCTTAGGGTTCTACTTAATGATATGCAAGCTAAGAATATATTTCAGGAACAACTAGAAAAACAGTTAGGCTATCATGTGAGTTGTGCCCACCCCGAGGTAGCGTGGAATGACACCCGAAAAGCTGTGGAATCAGCAGTGATATCTGTTAGTACAGTAAATCTTATAATTAGGGAGAAACACTTGATTTTAGAAGCATCTCCCGCAATGATAGATGCTCGAAAACTCATTCTATCTGGCTCTGAACATAACGAAGAGTGGAGTCAGCTTAAGCGTAGGCCGATAAGAAACCTACGCAATTATCGCAAACAGTGGTGGGTGGCGAAAGCAAGAGAGATGGAAAAGGCAGCGGCAAAAGGCGAAAACAGAAAACTGTTAAGACTTGTTAAGGAAACTGGTATTTGAAACCCAACTGCCAGTGAAACTGTTTCGGAAAAAGATGGACATATCATTCATTCTCAATCCAGGAGATTGGATCGATGGACGGAACACTTTAGGAATCAGTTCAATTGGCCCTCAGCCACACTTCGGTTTCCCACGATCCCCAGTCGACCTGAATGGCAAGTTAATGTAAGTCCTCCAGCTGTTTGCGAGGTTGAAAAAGCTATAGGAAATCTAAAGCGTGGGAGAGCAGCAGGCCTTGACAGGTTTACCCCTGAGATTTTTAAGGATGGCGGTCCAGTACTAGCAGCGAAATTGACTGAGGTCTTAGGTGGAATGTGGGAACTAAACGTAATTCCTTCTGACTGGTCCCAATTACTGGTTGGACAAAAGTCCTCTTGTGACAATCACAAAGGAATCAGTTTGACTAATTTAGTGTCTGAATTATTAACTTCAATATTACTTTGACGCGTAACCAAAGCTCGTGAAGAACTAACTAGAGAAAATCAGGCTGGTTTTCGACCTGGACGTGGTTGTATAGACCAGATATTCACACTACGTCAAGTCCTAGAACATAGACACATCCAGACGCCCCACAATTTTAGTATTTCTCGACCGTAAGGCGGCATTTGACTCCGTCGATCGTGAGGTTCTATGGCAGTGTTTGTCACTGAAAGGAGTATCAAAGAAGTACATTAACCTCATAAAGGCTCTCTTCTCGAACACAGCTGGTCGAGTTGAAGCTTATGGCGAACTGTCATCACAGTTGATTACCTGAAGTGGTGTTCGTCAGGGTTGTCCACCCTCTCCATTCTTGTTTAACTTTATCGTATAAGTGCTTTTAGAGAGGACACTTTCCTTATCTAAATCTCTAGGAGTTGAACTTCTACCAGGAGATTCACTTGTTGACTTAGAATACTCCGATGATATAGTTCTATTTGGTGAAGACGCTGACAAAATGTAAAGTCTTCTGACCACTATAAGCAACTATGCAGGCATGTTCGGGATGCGATTCTTCTCCTCGAAATGCGAAATGTTACTTCGGGATCGGGTTGCATCGGCACCTGAACTAATGATAGGGAGTTAAGTATTTAAGCATGTTGACCGCTTCACTTATCTTGGGAGTCTCATCAGCCCTTTTGGTCTGGTATGTGACGAAATCTCAGCACGGATACAGAAGTTTCGTCTAGCTTTCTCCAACGTGCGTCATTTATGGCGTAGGTGAGACATCCGTCTAACAACCAAAGGATGGGTTTACTGCGCAGCAGTTCGCTCCCTCCTACTTTATGGCTGTGAAACATGACCGGTAAGAGTAGATGATATTGGTAGGCTGCTAGTATTCGATCATAGGTGTCTTCGAAACATTGCTCGTATATCCTGGGACCACCGAGTAAGTAATGCAGTTGTTATGAAACAGATACTAGGTAAGGATGGTAAATCGATTGATGAAGTAGTGAAACTTCATCAGTTATGATGGCTGGGACACGTGTTACGTATGCTCAACCACCGACTACCCCGACGTGCAATGTTTTATGGTGTAGGAGTAGGTTGGGAGAAAGCTAGGGACTGGCCAGGCCAAAATGTGGCACAAATTGATGAAGTCATTGAATAGTGGAGTGAGCCATGTTGGTAGGTGTAGACTACCTGGTTGGGATCTGCGGGATGATAACAACCTATGATTAGAGACCCTGAATGACATGGCTCAAAATCGTTTGCAACGGCGCAGGTGCATCCACTCTTTGTGTTCTCCCAAATTCTAGTCTTCTGAATTGTTCATGTCCCTTTCTTTTTTTCTCTTTCCGAGTTTATTTGACTGGATTATACTCCTTGAATAACATCTTCAAACTCTAATCTTTCCGACTCCTGCTTATACTCTTACTTCTTCTACCACTATGGGATTGGAATCAACAACTGCATGTTTGTGCTAATGTGTTATGGCAACTCGAACTGATGTACGTGCGTACGAAGTTCTACGTTGTGACTGACTGGCTAATTGGATGGCGTACCAAAAAAGTACATCAACATTGTACAGGCCCTCTACTCGAACATCACTACTTGAGTCAGGCCTTATGGCAGCGAATGGTCATCGGAATTGCTTATTTCAAGTGGTGTTCGTCAGGGTTGTCCGCTTTCCTCATTCTTATTTGACTTTGTCATAGATATGCTTCTTGAGATAACACTTTCACCGTCTTACTTTTCAGGTGTTGATCTGCCACTGTGAGATTCGATTGTTGACTTGGAATATGCAGATGATATAGTTCGGTTTGGTGATGCTGACGAAATGCAGTCTTTAGACCACTTTAAGCAACAATGCAGACATGTTTGAGATGCTGTTCTCTCCCTCCAAATGCAAAGTATTGCTTCAGAACTGGTCTGGGTCATCGTCTGAATTAGTGATAGGGAGTGAGGTGTCTGAACGTGTTGACAGCTTCAGTTACCTGGGGAGTCTCATCAGTCCTGATGCTTTGATGTCCGACAAAATTTCGGCCCGGATTCAGAAGTCTCAATTAACTTCTGCCAACCTGCATCATTTGTGGGATGGGCGAGGTATCTGTCTTTCAACCAAAGAACGAGTTTACTGCTCAGTAGTTCGTTCCGTCCTACTTTATGGGTTTGAGACATGGCCATTCAGAATAGAGAATATTCGTAGATCACTAGTATTCGATCATTAGTGTCTTTGAAGCATTGTTCGTGTAATTTGAGACCACTGAGTAAGCAATGTCGAGGTTAGGATCAGGGAATTAGGTAAGGATGAAAAACCAATTAATGAAGTAGTAAATCTTCACCAACTGAGATGGTTGGGATATGTATTGCCCATGCCTATCTCGACGGACTGTGTTTTCTAATGTAGGAGTAGGGTGTTAGGAAGCTAGGGGTGGTCAAACTAAAATATTAGCATCAGTGCGTGAAGTCACTGACAATTGGATTAAACCAAGTTAATAGTTGTAGACTACCTGGTTTGGATCCACGTGATAATCAAAAACAACACATTATGACTTAGTCCAGTTTGTGCATCATTTTTTTATTCGTTTCACGCATTCACTAATAAATTATAAATACGAATGTATTTTTTAAATACTGTAATAATTTTTCGGTGAAACTCATGGTTCAGTTGACTGGAAAAAATGTACTGTAATATATCATATATCAGTGAGTTTTAGCTAAGATTAAGTTAGCTGATCCTATCTGATTTAAAATTGCGTTCATTTAGATCCAATGAGTTTTTGCATTATAACAATAAATTCATATGGAAGCTGCTGTAATTTTCTCATTTTCATTCTAACATTTCTTTGACCTCATCACAGATCATTCATCCGTAATGGTTGTGAAGATTTTTTACTGGGTCTTGATCCACCACCTTTTCCTCAGACCGAAGCTAATATTGATGTCAGTTGATAAGTAATGTAGCTATTTTTAATTTGTTTTTATGCTTTTTAAGAAATGAACTTCCAAACTTAGTTTGCATGTTCGAATTTCACGTCAAAATGTAAGATGTAAACGTGTCCTGATGGTATCGAATTGGGTGGTATATGTAATTTATTTTTTTATACATGCCTAGAGTTTATTTGTTTGTCGAAGTAGTGTAAAAAATCAGAAACCATCTAGTAATCAAGAATTTTAAAATTGGTCTTCATGACGGAGTTGCTAAATGGTAACATGTTTGCTACATAACTGATAAATCCCTTAGTCCAGGATGTGTAGATTTTTTAGGTATTCTCAACTAGTACACAACATCTAGATTGTAAGATTTCTGTGAGCCCCCTAAATGCCATGGTACGTCGGAAAGTGGAGAGTTCGCTCTCCCTCTCGAAATGCTCTCACATGGCCACGCGTATACAGCCTCTGCCAGGGAAGCCCTACTCACTGCCTTCTCGTGGCGGCGGTGTTGTTCACAAAAGTGAGAGGACGAAAAGCGAATGTCCGGCGCTTTAACCGGGTTGGTGGACACGGAAAGTTCACCTAGGGGAGTTGGAAAACCCTATTTCCAAACCAATCGTGCACATGGGCTCCAGGATCCTGATGGAACGAATGGCGTATGAACCTATCGTTGGTCACCGGCTACCATGGGACTGCATCTCCTCACGATGCTCCACTGCCCTGTGGATCAGACATTCAGGTCAAAGGCTCCGGGTGTGGCCCCTTAAGAAAACCACCTGCTTCGGTTTGGGCACCTGGGCAGTATCACAGCCCTCACACAAATCGAATGAGATTTGTGAGGCGCATATTTATCTGGTGCTTCCTTGTAACAATATTTATGTGTATAAATAAATAAATAAATAAGATTTCTGTGATATATTGATTTTCTATGGTTTAGATTACACTGAATTCAGTAACACCACCATTGAAAAGCCGTAATCATTGGAAGGCGATTTCATCCTAGCATAGAACTCTTAAACAGCGTGCATCCACGACCTCACTACAGATCAAACTCAGAACCTTCATTCTCGTTCGTAAAAACAACATCTCTGGGCCACTGAGTCAATATTAATGGTGTTGATGTTTGTCTAGCTCCAATCACTTCATGACATCTTTAACTGTACTCTTCATTCATATGAGTCAAATCTAATAAGTCAATAAAAGTGCTATACTGAGCTTTCGAAATAATTAAGTTTGTATCCTTCTATTTTACATATCTCAATATCATCATATTATTTGAACTAGATTATCGGCTTATTAACGAAATCGTGAGCACCAACTGTCAGCTTGATTTCGGCCTAGATTTCATCTAGTGAGTATTTATACTCACCTTTCATGTCAGAGAAACAAAATATAAAATGTTAGGTATTTAGCTAAATCATCTTCGACCCAAATCCAGGAAATTTTATCAAATTTGATTGTGGAGCTGGCGTAATGAAAAATATAAGTAGTTATTTTATATCCCCGTTAATAATCTGTTTTGTAGCTTGGTCAGTGACGCTATCATGTTAGTAGCCAGAAGGCTAGTGACGTTAATGTGATCATAATGGAAATTTCGTCTATACATTATTATGAAAAATAACGACTGTTTATCAAAGGATTTAGGAAAGTACATTGTTTTTAAATAGTTTAATTTTTCTAGGTTTACTTTCCGTTTTTAACTGTTAGTTTATTTACTTTTTCATTTATTTAACCACACGCATTGTTAGAGACGGGCACCAAAATAAATGTGCGCTACACAATAAATAATCAAGTTTGTTTGTGGGCTGGTATACTAGCCGGCTGTTCCAACTGAAGGTGGTTTCCTTAAGGGTCCACCCACGAGCTCTGACCCAGAGGTCTATTCCATAAGGTAGTAGGGCAACGTTGAAAGATGTCTTAGGGTAATCAGTGACAAAGAATAGGTTCATACGCTCTTTGTTCCCGCGTGATCCTGGAGCCCATGTGCACCACTGATTTGGAATCAAGGTTTTTCAACTCTCCTAGGTGGGTCCTCCGTACCCACAACCTGGTTTAAACGCCAGATATTCGATTTTCGTCCCCTCAATTTTGTGAGCAGTACCCCCACCACTAGAAGTCAGTGAGTAGGACTCTCTTGGTAACGACTATACACGCGTGTCTATATGAGAACACTTGAAGGAGGCGGACTTTCCCCACCCTTTGCCATACCAGGGCATTTGGGAGCGATGTTCCAGTGTAGTGTTAGGATTGAATTCTGTACAATGGAGAACTGAACTGCTTTTTGCCTTCGTTTTCTGATTGGCCACTGGATTAGAAGGAGTTCGAGGGCCAGTCAAGGTTAATGACTTGATTGTTGTTCGTTGGTCGATGTAATAATTGGTAAATAGGTCACATGTCCTATTGACAATATAGATGAGCTAATCAATAATCGGACTAAAGACAGTGAGAGACATCATCCAGTTGCTTTGACGTCATTACGCCCAGACCACACGGGGCCCAATACAATCTAACCCAAGTAAAAAACTTGTTGTTGCTTTCTTCGACAACATTTACTTTACGTACTCACTAACCACCTGGCGTAGTCGCAACTCAGTTATAATTTTAACCCTAGACACAATTGCTAACTATTATCACATTTCACAATCCACTCACATTATTATGAAACTGTTCATTCATAGTTTCTACTATACTGTTAACTGTTTTATGCTTCTTATAAAATGTACCTACTAGATTAAAAATGCTAACAATCAATAATGCCCCCAAATGCCCTGGTACGGCCGAGAGCGGGGAGAGTCACCTCTCCCTCTCGAAATACTCTCATATGGCCAGCGAATATATAGCCTCTGCCAGGGAAGTCCTACTCACTGCCTTCTCGTGGCGGGGGTGTTGTTTACGAAAGTGAGAGGACGAAAAGCGAATGTCCTGCGCTTTAACCGGGTTGGTGGACATGGAGGGTCCACCTAGGGGAGTTGGAAAACCCTGATTCCAAACCAGTGGTGCACATGGGCTCCAGTATCCTGAGGGAACAAATGGCATACGAATCAACCGTTGATCACCGGCTACCATGGGACTGCATCTCCTCACGATGCTCCACTGCCTTGTGGATCAGGCATTCAGGTCAAAGGCTCCGGGTGTGGCCCCTTAAGAAAACCACCTGCTTCGGTTTGGGCACCTGGGCAGTATCACAGCCCTCACACAAATCGAATGAGATTTGTGAGGCGCATATATATCTGGTGCTTCCTTGTACCAATATTTATGTGTTTAAATAAATAAATAAATAAATAACAATCAATAATATAAATTTAGGGTATAAGTATAAGAAACACTAATTGTAATAGTCAAACTATTTCTGTGTATTTTTAACCTCCTTGTAAACTGTTTAAGTCTATGATGTATTATTTATTTATTTAAACATATAAATAATAGTACAAAGGGGCACCAAATATGAGCGCCACACTATGATGTATGTTACTATGACTTATTAATTGAACTAGTTGTTTTTACATGCTTAGCTAAGTAGGTTGATGGTTACTTACTGTCATTGCATTCGATGTCAGTTGACATAGAGCTGGAGTGCAAACAATTGCAGGTTGGTTAGATCAGAACATGACATGCGAACATTTGTGTGCGTTATTTGACTCTGCCATAGATTGTTAACGTACCACCTTTGGTCACGTAAACTTGTTTTCATTTTATAAGTTTTGTTGTACGTGACATTTGAAGTGCTGTTAATTATTCAGAGCTCTCGTAACTGCACTTACTGAGATTTTTTTATTGAGAAGTTGAACCAATATGTCAGTTTGATACGTTTTACGTTGTATAATATTTGTCTATTCTAGCCAATGAAAATTACATCGCCTGATTGTTTTTAGCATTGTTCTTTTTCAACAAATGATACAAATGCACCATTTTCTTTTTTCTTCGTTAAATTTACGGTGGAAGTGAGGCGGTTATCACCAGCAAGACGAAATAATCATATTTTGCGAACTCATTAAAGTCAAGAATATCGACTTTGTAGATTCTAACTCAGTGGTCTAAAATTACCTCGCTCACCACTACACCAGATAGTCCCGAGCCCTAATGTACGTAGCGTCGTTCATTGTACACACTATTGAAGAATTACAAGCCATAGTCAAACATCTGTTTTCTGCCTCTTGGATTCTAATAGTTCTTCATCTAATGTCAGCTCGTGATAAAGAACTAATTTCCGATTTCATAATCTTCGAAACTCTTTTACAGTTAAACTTGATAGGTTAAATTTTACGATTTTATTGCGTATATTTGGTTAAGAATATATAAATTCGTATGTTAAATTTTCAGTAAACATTTAGCATTAAGTTTTCATCATCCACAAAAAAGTAATTCAAATTTAGGTTTCTGGGTTTAAGTTATTTGATTAGATTTGGTGCATGGGGTTCTCATAAGAGATAGAAACTAACATTAACTAATCTTTGTTTATAGATTGAAATAAAATACATTGTGTATTTTACTTCTATCTAATTATCTAGTTGTTTGATCATTTATTTTACCCTCATTTTATTTACTGCTACTACTCTTCTATTTTAGTATGTATGTGATTCTTTCCAATGGCGTCGTTTGTCATCCGATCTCACCAGTTGTATTTCATCGTTTCGTAAAGATTCAAAAATGAAGGGGATTAAAAGTTTTATCACCTATCAAATAACTAATTCAGTAGGTTTTCCGGTTATTTCTTATTTATCATATATATATTTCTAGTGTTTCTGATTATAATAACCCACATAGTGACTTCATGTATTAGTTATTTTCCATTGATATGTTATTTCGATATATCGATTCTATTCGATGATCAAACGAAACTGACTTATTGGATGTGTGGGTCTTCAAAACGTATGTACACGTATTAGTAAACATAGAGATGTAATTTATTAGTTAGTTGTCATCAATGTCCATTAGCTCAAGTTACCATACAGCACCAGCACCATTATGAAATATCAAGTTAACATAATAAGTAACAGTTGAATTTGAAATTATTTTAGTAGCAATAATAGTGATAAAAAATTAACATTAAGAATATGATTCGAGATGACGAAATAAAAAGGTTTGGTTCTCAATATAGGTTGATTGCTCGTTCTCACTAATCCTGTTAGCATGATTTAGTTGGTTAATTAGTATTACCGAATGTCGTTACATAATAAATGTGATCTAATGCATGGAGTACATAATAATTGAATTTTGACTTCTAATTTATCAGTTTTCACAAGTTGAGCTTTCTTGTCCTGTTGAAAACATTATATTTCATACCAAGTAATAAATGGTATGTATTTATGGCATTTTATTGGAGGCTATGAACTTAAGCAACTGTTAAGAGGACCTTTCAAAAAACAGGTGATAAAAATGAATAATTTACAATCGAATACGAATAAGATTGTAAAGAGCATAGTCTTTTTCAGATGACCATTTAATCTTTTGCGATTTCTTATTGATTCTTACGCCTTAAGATCAAATTGTCTATTAAATGAAATGAAATGAAGCGAAAAGTAGTCACATGATTATAGTGTTTTACTGCTTCACTAACTAATTTACTAAGAGTGAAATGTAATGGATACTTCACACTTATTAGATAATTAGAAACGAATGAATAATCTCACACAGGAATAATAGGATAAACTGTGTGATTAATTACCCGGAATATGTATATAATTCCATCTAATTAATAAATGACTAGAAAAGCGAAAGTGTACATGATAAAGCTATGAAGTACAGAATCGAATTAGTCAGGTTAAAGAACCTTTATTTTGGTATCATGGCTTAAATTTCAAACAAGAATGTTGACTATTGATCAGAAACTTTTTAATTTTGACGATAATGTAATAAAAACCATTTTATATGGTTGTAATCAAGGAATGAAGCCACTAGAATTTAAACATAGACGTGATAAAGTTATATTTCGATACCGCTTTTGTGTCGTTAGCAGAAATTTAAGAGAGGCTGACTCACTTTTCACTCTCTCCAAAGTAACTGTTATATAAATAACATCGTCATAAACCGGATTATGTGAATCCCAGTAAGCGGTACAATTGTCTTTACCGATGTACATGGATTAACAGGATCTTTGAGGTTTAGGAAATGGTCATTAGAAAGGAAAAGGATGATAGGTTCCTCCATAAATAACACTTCGAATAGTATACCAGATAGACAAGCTTCAGCCTTGCTTCTTAACTTTATGAAAAACGTTGGGTCAAGGAAAAACAGACAACTGTGTAATGTATAACTGCCTTCTGAGATTCAAATACGACCATCACGTTTTTGTTTTTGTTCACATGTTCATCAATTCGTGGACCATTTTACAGGAAGACATGTAAGTAATCTCACGACGACTTGGTCGTGCCTGACAATCTAATAAATATCGATAAAGAAAAGCTATTTTTCCTGACGTTCATTATTGTACATGACAATTGCATAGGTGTAAGAGAAAACGGGGAGTTGTTATTCTCTGTCCAATGGTATTACAATCCTGTCGTTATTATCATATTAATTCTATCAGTCTCATTGCCCAGTAGTTTGGCAGAATAAGTAAGATGAGTGTCAAGGGAATGATGTTGAGATCTGAATAGATTATTCCAATGCATTTCGTTATCAAATTCTTTAGCTTTACCTCATTAATGTCGATTAATTGTTGTTTCTTGACATGGCTTAATTCACTCTTCTACTTTATGGATATGAAACATAGCAATTATGGAAATAGGATATTTGTACTTTACTAGTAATCGATCATGAACGTCTTCCAAGGGTTCCTCGTAGATGTTTGGACCATGGAGTAGTAAGGCGATGTCGAGGTTAGACATATCATACTAGGTAAATATGGGAGATCGATAAATGAGGTAATAAATATTTATCAACTGCGGTGGTCGGAATGTGTGTTACGTTCGCCCAAGTATCATCTACCTTGACGAATGATGTTGTGTAGTATGTGAGTAGACTGAAAAAAGCTAGGAGTGGTCAAAGCAAGACATGAAATCAATCTACGAAGTCGTCGACAATTGGACTGAACTATGGTAATAGGTGTAGTTGATGTAGTTGGTATCCTTGTGATTTTTATAACTGGTTAGACATTGTGTAAAGTGTCTCAGTCGTTCTGAGTGGCAAAAGTGAACCCTTTATCTTCCTTTAAAACTGGAGTCCTGAAATCTCACTCTTTTTATCTATACCTAGTCCTTTTTATTATTACTAATAATGTCACTACTTCAACTACTCTGCGAGTTGTTTAGAAACAATCTCATCTATTTGATGCAGCTAATGCTGCATGGCAACTTGAAGTGATTTACATACGTGTTAGGTTCTACACTTCAGATGACTGATGGTAATAAATTATTTATCATGATGAAAAAACAGAGTAGTATTAGGAATAGTTTGGTTATGATCGTAATGTTCGATGCTAAAATCTTGATAGGTATTAATCAAGTTGTGGTTACCTTTACAGCTTAAAACAAGTAAACGTTATGCTTGTAAAGGATGTCATCTAATTAACATGTTTGTTTACGGTGATTTTCATCACTATCGCTACCTTATTTTTGAACTTCTCAGCATCTCCCCTATCAAAAGCAAGACACTGAGTTCCCACAGTCAGCTCAACAAATTTGAGCTATTAAGCCTCGTGAAAACGGCTGAGTATTCTCAAATCAAGATGACATGGCTCTTCTATGATGTCTCCTCGTTTTCTGTATTTCTCCAGCTGACGTCACGTTGGCCCTTACGAATTCGTTTGGAACTAATAATAGTATGAGATTCTCATTCGTGGAGAGCCTTACCATGCTGAAGTACGAAATCCTTCGAAAGATGCGTACCACTACTTACTAACCATGATGGAAACCTTAAAATAGTGTTCGGGTTTGCCTATCATGATGATTCAGTCATACTATATTGCACTTAACACTCGTTCCTTCAAGTCGTATTATGCTAGACAGGTCGGTTAAAAGACTGTAAGGCTAAAAGCAACAACTTAAGATTCGAGGGCGAAGTCCTACTTTTGGATATACGGAGGCGTGAGAGCAGTAAAGCGTTTTCATCTGATAACTAACATCTGCAGCAATGCTGCCCTTTCACAGCGAATGGAAAGGTCGACTCTAAAAATGTCTTTCTCATCTAAGCCCAGGAATTTCCGCCCCCTGCGCTAAGGCCTTTCAAAGCACAGAACTAACACATCAAAATCTCGCCACGAAAGTCCCATGTGTTATCAACCTCCAACAGTTGTTCCTTATGTTCTGAAGTCATGCTCTCTTGTTCTCAGGACCACCCCTAACCATGTTTCTTTTTCAGGTCTCAAGAAGAAATATCCCCGCAGGGTGTGAGAAACCGGAAATTGACAATGATTATCACATCCTTGTTTACGACTGAATCCCTCTATCACGTTCTAATGCTTCTCCTGTCCCTATGATTAAACCTGATGAATTCTTCCGAACCGTCACCTAGTTTAGTCACGTATTTACTTATTAATGCTGTCGTTCCTGAAATATCAAGCCTCATCGACAGTGGTGAATCACATGTTTTGTACACATTATTTTATTTTTTACGAACTGTGTTTGTTCTTATTGGGGCCGAAAAATTACTGACTAGTGAATGGTTTGTTTAATTAATGTGTCGCTTTTATTACCCTTTTTTGTCTATATGTGTTTTTTTAAAAAAAATTGCAGGTTACTCAAAAACAAGTCAGTAGAAGATATAAACATTTTGATTGGCTTCATTCCCGTTTATTATCAAAATATCCATGCATTTGTATCCCACCATTACCGGAGAAAGCCATTACAGGTAAGGTATATATATATATATATATATATATATATATATATATATATTTCTTGAATGTTTGACTAACTGCTTTATTTGTATACTTTAACGGTTCAAAAATCATACTCAGAATATGAGATTAGTCGGAATCGGTTGATCTGTTCATATTAAAGCACTCCATCCTTTGTACTTTTAACATCAGTCAAATGACAAGGTTTTCCAATTCATCGTCCGCATTTTTGTAACAACATAACAGTCTCAGATATTGTGATATGTTACTCTATTGACATTCAGTAGACTAAAGTTGTATGATCTACATCATTGTGTATTTTTACCATATAGACTGGAGGATGTTTTTTTTGAAATGACATTGATCATGTGTCGCAGGAATAGCACATATAAATAAACTACTTTTCTTGACATTTTTCTCTAAATACATTTGTTATTTGCTGTATATCACTATTTAGAATTGTTAACCCAACACATTTGAGTGAAAAATACGAGTTCAGGTAAGCTAAAACAAACTAAGTATTTCATACACATAATCCCCTTCATCATTTTTCAGATAACAAGATTGAAATTACATCAGATGTTGTCCAAACTAGGACCTAAAAAAAATACATACCCAATTAGCTGTCATTATATATATATATATATATATGAAAAATGAGGTATTTCCTGGAGTTCTAGTGAGAAGCAGTAACCAGTGGAGTTTAACCAGGTCTGTTGAAAGATATCAACTCACTGAAGACATTGGTGAAATGGTTTCTCAACTTCGTGAATTGGTTGAAGTTAGACATGAACACCGTTGGATGCCGGCTAGCTCAGTGGTCTATCGGTTAAGTGCTCGCTCGTGAGACTAGTAGGCCCTTGGTTCGAATCTCGCGAGGCGAGATTGTGGATGCGCACTACTGAGGAGTCCCACAATAGGACGAAACGGCCGTCCAGTGCTTCCAGGTATTCCATGATGGTCTATCTTCAATTGACTCTTGATTTCAACTATATATAAAATTGTTATTTATTGAATGAATTTTCAGTGAAAATAAATTGATTGTCAATTATTAAACAATTAATTATATACAACCGTTTCTACTTACATCGTCATATTTTTTAACTGAATAGTTTGTTAATAATGAAATATGGTTGTTTTGTTCATTTGAACATTTTCACTTATTTTGTTTATTTTTTATTATCATTATTGTTCATTTAATTTAATTAAACTGTAATACACAAGTCACCTTTTGATAAATTTACCCTAACGCTTAATAGATCCGATTTGACTGAAAAAAAGAAGATAATTACTTGGAAAATGATTCGGACAAAAAAAGAATGTTTACGGTATGTATTTTCACATGTACAAAGTTGAAGGATGATTAGGTGGATATTAGACAATTAACTGATGGATCCAGTCAGTTCCAACTGACTGAATGGCCTAAGATTAAGTCCTTCATTCTCAAATTCCTTCAACCAGGCTAATATTAACACTAGTCTGCATACAAAATATATGGTTTCAATTCTTTTAGCTCTGGGACCTCTATTTAGTCACTATGTGTTGCATTTGAGGTACCCAATTCATGCCAAACGATGATAGGAATCGTGCGTATACTTTATCCCGTATATATCAATAGTCATTATTTGAATGATGAACAGTACATGATTTCCAACTACATAATTTTCATTGTTGTCATTTAAAATAATTATGGTTACCTTTTCTTACTTCTGTTACTATCATTGTTTGTAAATAGATTTCCAGAGCATTAATTTGTCGTTGAGTTACAAACACAATTTCATGCTAAATCATCGTACGAATACACCGATACTTGTTCACAGCAGATAAGATCCATTTATTGTGACTTCCTTTCCTTAGTGATCTGAATCCTTAAATTTTGATTATTGTGTGGAAAATTGAAAAACAAAATTTTTTAAAAGTGACAGATTCCTATTCTTTCATTCATTAGAAGCCAGGAAGTACTGAAAAGCCGTTTCATTCTAGTACAGGGCTCATTAGTGCACAGCCGTGGTCCCACCGTAGTCAAGCTCAGGACCTTCTATCTCTTTGCGATTGTTTAAGCTCTAGACCAGTATTTCTTGGTTTGCAGTGGTTGTCTAACTGCAATCCAGTCCGTGGTGTAAACTATGGAAATGCAACAATCTCCATATAAACGATTATTCAGTTTCAGTAAACGATCTTTTTTAAGAGCATATTTTCTACTCTGAATTGTTTTTATTTCTTCAATAACACCTACTTTTAATGGATGCTTGTTTGTGTTCTTGCGTATATAACCATTTTACAATTGTATCTCCCAATCGTAATTTTCTATTGATTAAAATCAATCCATTATCATTGAATTATTATTGTTATTATTCGTTTGCTTCCTACAACTACCCCTTAATATCGGCAATAATTTCTTAGTTATCCTCCTGTAATCATCTTTGCTTTATGCGTTGTCATATTTATAGCAGAGTTCAAAACTCACTGAGTATTTTTATATTAATCCAAGTTTCTATTATTATTCTGAAATATTCAAAACTGATTAGTTCTCCATAAATTTCATACTAATAAATTGTTTATTTATAGGGGGGCATTATGTTTCTCTGCAACATACCTTTTTTTAAATTGTTAACGATAAGCAATTTTCCGACTCTTTTTGGTCGGTAGTATTTCACTACGAATTAATGTATGTAATGGAAAAAGATTGCAATCTAAGAAGTATTAGACAGTTATTTCGTTATTTTTTTATTTTCCCCGAGATCCTGCGATTCTAAATCCTTCATAACCTTTTTCTCTTATTTTGCTAATTTATATATTTTTGAACCGTTTCTTCGATGTCTAATTTTTCTTACTGTTACTACCACTCCTCTTCTGTGATTTGACCTGACAACTTCATCTGTGTTGACGAGGTGTGACAAAATGAACCAATTTACATACATATCAGGTTCTAGGTTGCAACTGACTGACTCTTTCTAATAATTGCACTCTTCAGTAATCCACCTTTCGTTTCTCAATAACATATTAACTTACATCAGTGTGTAATCAAAACGACTCGTAAATTGTACCTTATTCTCTACAAAACCGATTAGCTGAATAACTGAGGTCTTCCTTTTGTAATATTGCTGAAGAAGCTTTGATTTTACACATAGGAATGTGGACTAATCACATGAACTCAGTCACTCAAATTCCTAAATTTTACATTGACACAATTGCACAGTGAGAAATGAAAAAGTAGTTTATAATATAAAATAAACTATCCCACACATAATCATATATCCTTTTCACTGAGTGGGCAAACTGGGATGCTTTTCATTAGACATATCAAAGCTCAAATTGAAGTTTATCCACTCGGCTTTCAGTTGTACTGCTTTTTCAAAGGGTTACTAATCCTCTCCGGCTACCCATACTGAAGTGGGTAGATATGGCCTGAAACTTACGCTCTTGTTTGAAAATCAACTTGTGCAGTCACAGATTCACTCCTCAAGTAGTCAAAAATACATGTATGTATGTCTACATTTTTAAATTTAATCCTGTAACAATCAAAATCCTTATGCGTTTAGTTAAATAAATGTAACTCAACAATTTCAATACCTTGAAAAGTTTTCTAATTAACCCATTTTTGCTACCTCATAATCAGGTCGATATGAAGATGACTTTGTTGATGAACGTCGTAAATGGTTACAACAATGGTTAACTCGTATGTGTAAACATCCGGTTGTATCTCATAGTTCAGTATTTATTCACTTTCTTACTTGTACTGATTTCAAGGTAAATCAGTGTGATGTGTTTTAATGATTTTCCTCCTGTTTATATATATATATATATATATATATATATATATATATATATATGTATAAACATTAAATGTTATTTATTTTTCAGAATTTTAGACTAGTTTATTTATAAGTAGTAAAGGTTTGAATTATTCCGTTGTTTCATGACTCCGTCTTTTGATCAGTTTTTTCTGAACTATGATTCCTGTACAGATTGCCGTGATGTACCTATTATTCACAATTTTTGTTTAGCGTAGGTGAATATTGACTAAGCAGCGAGATCCATGGTGTGCTTTTCATCTTATTTGAACTTTTCAGCCAGGGGATATACCTACATCCTTGTGTTGATGTACATAATTTATTCGTCTTATTATTCCTTTAAAATAAGTGTAAGGTGTATGTCATAATTTAGTGATGTGTATTTTTACATTATTTTCGTTTTATTTAGTTGAATCTTCATTTTGATAGCTAGTATGAAGCAGTGCTTAATTGGTTACAGGCACTTAAATTTTCAACCGACTAGGTTCCAAATCCAAACTCTGATCTCTATTTACTTCGATCTTGATGATAGTTTCTTCGAAAAAGTAGTAATGGTGTTTTGAAAATAAGTTGATTCAAAACTGATATGTGTCGACAAAGGAATTAAGGATAGGAAGTGAGTTAGTTGAGCGTGTCGATCACTTGACTTTCCTCAAAAGCTTCATCCACTCTGCTCGATTAGCATCTAACAAAGTCTCAACAACCATTCAGAAAGTTCGTCCGACTTTTTTCAGCGTGCTTCACTTGCGGCATAGACCAGATACCCGTCTACCAATCAAAGGACGAGCTTCCTGCGCGGTTGTTCACTCTTCTACTTTATGGATATGAAACATAGCAATTATGGAAATAGGATATTTGTACTTTACTAGTAATTGATCATGAACGTCTTCTAAGGGTTCCTCGTAGATGTTTGCACAAGCATCATCTACCTTGACAGATGATGTTTTTTAGTGTGTGAGTAGACTGAAAAAAGCTAGGAGTGATCAAAGCAAGACATGGAATCAATGTACGAATTTGTAGGCAATTGGACTGAACTATGGTAATAGGTGTAGTCGATGTAGTTGGTATCGTTGTGATTATTATAAAACCACAGGTTAAAGACTTTGGTGATGTGACTCATTATCGTTCACAATCATGGGTGTAAATCTTGAAATCTTTTAACTTTTCTTGTTTTTGTGTACCTAATTTATTCTAGTACCACTTACACCGTTGCTGCTTCTGCTAATCTGTAATTTGTCTTGAAATGATTTTATCCGCACTAGTCGTATGATAACTTGAAATGATTCACCTGAATCATGTTCTGTATTACATGTGACCAGTCACCCAAATCAAGGATAGGGATCCTCTTATATGAAGGTTCACGTCAGAGCTTTAAACTTCAAGGTCCTACTCCACAAGTCGTGGAGAAGGGATTTTATCAACCACCAAATTGGATTCGTATTCCCTTCCTCTTTTTGTTAATGTGTTAAAACTAGCATGAAACCTAGTTCCGTAAATTTTATTGATTGTCACTAATCGCCTAGCATTAAACATAGTACACATGATGTTCAGTCACTTAAGGTAGTGGCCACATTGCTGCAACCTGATCGGTAAAATCTGATTCGAACTCAAGACTAAACAAACACTAGATTGCTTACCGCTCACTTATTATTAGTTAGTATAACTGTTTATCATATCCAGTAAAATAAAACTGCATAGGTTGTGTGGTGCACTTTACCTACTAAAGCGTTTGAAAATTGTCTCGAAATCTTAAACTTTATCACGATAAAACTTTTACCCGATAGTATAATACACACATGTGGCTAACGTGATTAGTCACTCACGATCAGCTTAGGACATGGCACAAATATGAGTTAGTCCAAGTTGCTATAACACATTAGCACAACAAGGTGAAATTAACAAGAAAGAATCAAAATAATTCAGCATTGATTATAGGAAAGACTAACGATTAAAAATGTGGTTCTAAACGGTTAAGAGTAAATGATGTTTATAAAGAAATGCTAAAACAAAAGATCTAGAATAAGACAGAAAGTGTATGCACCTGGTCCATTGTGAGGTATTCTGAGCCATATTACACAACATCTATAGACATTAGTTGCGGTTATCGTACATATCCCCCCACCAGGTAGTCTAGATTTGCTAGCGTGGCATAGATCAACGGCGAATGACTTCGTAAAATGATGTCACCATCTGGTTTCTTTCTATCTACCTCTACACCAGTAAACATCATCCGTCGAGATAGGTAGCGCTTTGGTATACATAACACATTTCCTAACCATTTTAGTTTAATCCATTAATAGAATTTGTATATTGACGGGATACATATTGGTAAATGATTATATGTAGTTTTCGTTTATTGTCTAACCTTCCCACCTCATTTATTGTTTTTACTTTAAAAATCTAGAAATGGAAATTAGGCAAACGTGAAGCAGAAACTGACAAATTACAAGGTTTACGTTTTTATTTTTCAGTGGAATCAAAAAGTGGACAAACACCTCATGACTATACGTGAGTTTTCATTCTGTTCGGAAGATCCCATTTTACCTAGTTTTGATAATATCAGTGTCAATTCTTGCATGTAGCGATAAACGCAATCGCTTTTTACGGGTTCAGATTTTCGCACGACCTTCTCCCTATTCTGATTAGCTGTCGTTACTTATAGTTCGCTAATCTTTCGTGCCTAAAGGTCATGTTTTTGTTACTGTATATACAGATCTGTTCAATTTCAGTTTCTCTTTGTTAATTATCAAGTTTTCTTTGCGACCCTGCCTTCGTGGATACAGCGTTGAGGATTATTATTTCAGCTTATGTAGTTTTTCAGTCTCCTTGAAGTCAAGTTCGCATTAGATTCCTTTCGTGTTGAAGTAATCTCAATCGTTTCTGTAAATTCACAATCACTGTAAGCTCAATTATAATTGTTTGTTGAGTATTCGCACACTTTCCTCTTGTGGAAATCGTTAATTACGTCTAGTAATAATGAGTCCAATGCAAAGTGATAATATTTAAAAATGAATTTACTAATCATCTGAGTATGATGATGATTATGACTTTTCATCTTACTGAATGATAGTATATGTATTATACGGTTTAGTTCAGTTCTTTCTTGTGTTAATAAAGCTATTTTGTTGTCTCAGCTTCCAGTTTGAATAATCTATTGTATAAAGGAGTGAATTGGATGCTTAGAAGCTTGTTGACCTGGTATATTCCTTTGTTGTTATAACCAAATATTTTGATGGGGCGCTTGCAACACTAAGGTTAATTTCCTTTTCTGTTCACAATATTATCTCCTAGTTTTTTCTTCTAAAACCTATTCTGGTTCTAATGCAGTAGTAACTGTATTCGTCTGAAACTTGCAAACTAATTTTATGTGTTTTTGCTGTTATCAACTTTTAAGATCCTTGCCAAAATAAATTTCTGAGTAACAAATATTTTAGCATTTAAAGTGAAATTTCTTTTCTTAAGATGTGCTCATAGGATCCAAGTATGTTAATACTTCACAAGATGGTACAAGTTATATGCATTTTAACGTTTTAATGTTTGCGTATTCAGTAGCCGGTTCTCAATGATAGGCAAATGTAGGGATAACACCAAGTTCATATTTGTAAAGCTCACTAATCAACTGAATCCCACTTCTCATTCCATCTTCAGATAAACTTACGTAAACTACACCCTAGTTATATTCCAAGCTGTGAAATCAACATCCAATTATATTGAGTAAATATCTCTCTTAATAGTTGAGTCATTAATACGTCCCACAAAAACACATGCATGGTTAGAAATTGCTGCCGTATAATCGGATTCTCTAAACTGAATGTTTTAATTTAAAAAATTTCATTGTCGTTTCAGATTGATAAGTTTTCTAACTGAACGCCTAAATCAGTTTCCTAAGCTCTTCTAATTACCCCAGGTTAAATCTATACGATAACTTGAACACGAGAGGAAAGTCGCTAAGTATGAAAAGAACGCTTTACTCTAAGATTAGTTTATGTACAGAAAATCGGGGGTATTTATAGTATTTCAGAAAAAAAGGGAGGTGTTGGGGAGATCCAGAAAATCTCTCGCAAAAGACAAGAAGCACTCAAGAAAAACTAAGAAGCATTTTATCCAATCAGCGTTCACTGGAAGTTTTGCCAGAAACATCACGAAAGTGAAGTCACATGTAGAGTTTCTGATTGGCTAATTACTACGCTGCTACTATGTTTAATAGCAGTCCAGAATTTTCAAGAAAACCCAAGGACTTCTAAAATACTATAAAAAACCTTATATTTGCTGTACATAAATAAACCATTGGAGTAAAGTGCTTCTCGCATATTTTGTTCCTTTTCTCTCGTGTTCAAGCCACTGTGTAAATTTAGCTTGTTGGTTACGAGACTAGCTTAGGATCCGAGTATAACGTTTAATTAGCAAGACTTATCACATCTCACCTTGCCTCGTAGAGTTCCATCACCGCCATTAGGGTCCAACCTTCAAAGCACAATATATATGACCGATATTGTAACGCTCCCAGGTCGTTAAGACCCAGATTTTTCTTCATATACTTTAAGAACAATTATCCTTTCATCATTTTGGCAGCCTCAAAATGACAATTGCCCCTATACTTTCAACATCTTTGAAGACTAAATTACTCAATTTACCATCTTTTTCTCATTATACCCTTATTTTTCTCTTACTCATCAATCTTGTTTTTTGTGCTCTATTGTAAAAATTCAGAGTTGAAAAAGCGGAAACAGCTGAGTCATTTTTAGCTGATTTGGATAGATCAACTAAATTTCTATGTGAAACAGTCGTTGAATATAATCGGAAATTAAGTATTAGTAAGCTGTTGTTGATGTGTTGATTTATGTGTGTTTTTTATATGTTATATTGTTGTGTTTTTAAAATTCATTATATATTTTTTATTTTATCAAGAGTGCCGTTTATTAAAGTAGTGTTTTCTCCAATTTTGAATACATTTTAAGTATTTATTAATGAATTTTCACTACACATTAACATCAGCATGTAAGAAAGAGATAGATTTCACTAGATTTAGGACTTTTGAACAATATCCACTCGTCGACGATCACTTTTAAGTGAACTGACAAAAGTCCTTATCATGAAACATATCTATCTATTATTGTCTCCTTTATTGGCTGCGTAGTTGCTTCCCTCCACTGCCTGGAACTATTCTCCATTGTAAAACTTTGTCTCATATTCCGTTTATAATAACTACAACTGATTTCGTTAACGTAATATCTTCTACTCTTGTACACCATCAACACAACGCTTTATTTGACTCTTCCCAAATCGGAATGAAAATTAAAGTGGAATAGTGTACGTTCCAGTATTCTCGAGCAACAGAGTTTGTAAAGGTTATGTATGAGAATCTAACGTCTTGATTCCTCCATCGGCGTTGATCGATTTCAAAATCTATAAAACAACTTATGACACTCTGAACCTGACAAGAATGTGGCAATATCAGCGCTATCCAGCTAACAGTTATGAGGTAACGAACTTCATAATATAGTTACTTTTAAACCATATTTCATATTAAATTCATTTAGTGTTGTTTGTTTGAATCTTCCCATTGATGTGTCAGGACTACTGCAACTGGTCAGTCTCTAATTGGCATATGTGCATACTGTGCGTATTGTCTCGATATAGCCTTGTTATAACTGGCCGATTATGAACGCTATATTCGCTTCCCTAAGCTAGTTCCGTACCCCCGAGCTAGAACTACTCCGCGCGACTTGAAGACCAGAGAAAAGGCACAAAGTGTGAGGGAAGCACTTTACTGCAAGGTTCATTCATGTACAGAAAATATAGGAATTTTATAGTAATTTAAGAGTCCTTGAGTTTTACCGAAAATTCTAGAATACTGCTAAACATAGTAGCAGTGCATTAATCAGCCAATCAGGATCTCCACATGTGACCTTTCCATTTTCGTTATTTTAGTAACATAATTTCTAATTAATCGCGGATTGGTTGAAATGCTCCTTGATGACTCCTGAGCTTGTCATGTCGCTTGCGAGAAAAATGCAGGATCATCCCAACACCTCCCTTTTTTTGAAGGTTCGGGGTAGGTATCCAGACTACATTTGCCGACTTTATCCTCCCCCACGAAACAATGTTGGATCCTCATATCTCCAAATTACGATTAATATAACTTTATTTAGAACATATTTCTCGCATTGAATAGAGAATCCACTAGGGATAACTGAATGATAGTGAACAACACTTGACTTCAGGTCATCAGAATTTGGCTCTTCTGAAACATTTCCATCAAATTCATTATCTGGCCAATGACCTTTTTAACCAATGATACAAATGATCGTGAATAGTGATGGGAAAACCATAACTCTGATTAGTTCACTTGTTCTTACACCAGTGGCACGATCACAATGGACTACACATTAGAAATCAGAATATTATGCATAACTAAGTCATATGTGCTACAAGACTGTGGTTATGAGTCCATGATTACTTAATTAATTCAGGAGTCGTGAAATGACATTTATTATAAATGGATTGTTTAAGGTGCACATTAAAAGTATGTACAACATTTTACGGTTAAACAGTTCTAAAGGTTTTATTTCCCCCATTTTTATTCTCTTCAGTCTCTAAATAATCATTCATTTTTTTAATATATCCACCAAACTATACAATAATGACATTTTTGTCTTATCTATGGGTTATTTCGTTTCTTGTGTTACATTCTCCAAACGAACATTATTTTTATCAGAAGGGGTTTTTTATGGAGATTTAGTATTTCCATAGTTGAAAGCGTTAGTCAATTGAAGCTAAACCACCAGGGAAAAATTGGGAGCACTGAACGGCCGTTTTTCTCCTATTGTGGGACTCCTCAGCAGTGCACATCCACAACTCACACTTTCAACTATGAGAACATTATTTTACTTTTTGTGCATACAGATTATTTGTGTCATCTTTCATATTTATTTGTTCATAAAATTCTTTTTATTTACATCTTCCTTCTCTCTCTCTGTATGTATAGCTACTCGTAAAGAATTTTCCAAACTGTCAATGGCTTTTCTTAACATGAGCAAAGCTATTGAATCGGATGTTCATACAAGTACGGTTGTTAGTAATAAGCATAAAATTTTAATTACTTATTTTGCTTAGTTTTTATTCCATTTATTGTTATTGTTATCGTTGTAGCATAATGATCAATTAGATGAGAGACTGTTTGATTGCACTTTTCATTAGAGCTGTTCAATCATATTATGCTCATTGATATAAGTCAAGAAAAAGATGCGAATATCCATGCTTCACCAAGTCCCGACAGTGACCCTTGTATTGTTTATTCAAAATGTTTCCCTGTATGTCATTTGTATACATTCATTGATAACAACTTAAGTGATATCGACAATGAAGATACCCACTTTTAATTCTGAAAATTCCAGCCTATTATTTGACAAATACATTTCATATCTCCATTAACTAAATGAAATACTGAAACGTCAGTGCCCATAAAACGTTATTTTATAAGTTAAGGACAGGAAATGTATTGTGTTAGCGGAATTTTATGTTCTCTCTTATTCCCATCGAAATATATCATAAATATTATTTTCAAATGCACACACACATTTTTTAAAATAATTTTAAATGGAACCTCCTGAAGTTTTAAAATATGTCGTATGACGTCTCCACAATTCCTTAATCAAATCATTAGTGTTTACATTGTAATTTCTGTATTAAATTATTGTCATCATCGTGATATATTAGTTAATACTTCAATGCTTATTTCCATTTCAGAACAATTAAATACAAAATTATGTGCTTCACTAACTGCTACTGGCAATACATTCAGAAACGTATCATGTATCCATGCAATCCAGGTAAATAAGCTACTATTTTTTAAATTCCTATTGAAAGCGTTTTGCCGACATTAGTCTGATCTGTAGGTTGTAGTCGTTTCAATCTGATCTCAGGTTACAATTAAAAAATTGGGAGTATTAAACAGCCGTTTCGTCTTAGTACATAAGGATTTTTTTAATTTATTTAAACACATAAACATTGGTACAAAATGGCACCAAATATATATGCACTATACAAATCATTTCGTTTGTGTGGGGGCTGTGATACTGCCCGGGAACCCAAACTGAAGCAGATGGTTTTCTTAGGGGGCCACACCCAGAACCTTTGAACTAAAGATCTGATCCACAAAGTAGTGGAATAACGGTAGGAGATGCAGTCCTATGGTAGTCGGTGACCAACGATTGGTTCATACACCATTTGTCCCCTCAGGATCCTGGAGCCCATGTTCACCATTGGCTTGGAATCAGAGTTTTCCAACTCCCCTACTTGGACTCTACGTAACCACCAACCCGGTTAAAGCGCCCGACATTCTCTTTTCGTCTTCTCAATTTCGTAAACAATAGTAATGCCGCGAAAAGGCAATGAGTAGGACTTTCCTGGCAGTGATTGTATTGCACGTGGCTATGTGAGGGCATTTCAAAAGGGAGAGCGAACTCTCAGCCGTACCAGGGCATTTTGGGGAATCTTTAACAATATGTATGCATAATCCAATCAGGGATCAAATTAAGGACCTTCAGGTTTTTTGCCAAATACTGAATCATTCGAACCACCGGTATAGCGTTTGCTTGTGCAATTCCGACTTTAATCACTTTGCGATATAAATCCATGATCATCCAATCATGCTATTATATATTTGAATATCAATAAAGCATTTGTTTGCAAAGTTTACCGTACATTTGGCCTTCAATATACAAGTTCACAGTCTGTTTCCGTTTAGGATAACCGGATGTTATGTTTGACACTAAATCGATTCCGCGGTAATGAACGGAAGCCAATGACACAATGACACGATAAGCTATTCTAATCGGTTGTCCCAGGCCCCGCTAACTAGATGAAAAAGTCCAAGGCAAGTAGGGGAATATATATATATATATATTCCGTAAGCAGCCGAGTACAAGCAATCAAATAAGGGGAAAAGTCAAGCGCATTTATACAGTAACAAATTGTCCTTGAGCATCATTAGTAAATAGCACACATAAAGAAACAATGGACCAATAGCGGTTAAGATAGTTTACAGGTGGGAAATATGACGTGAAGGTAAAAAGAGCGCTTTTGGCGCGAAAACAGCTAAATTCAAATTTTCAAAATAAAACTACAAGATTAAGCCATTTACCAAGTAAGTTCTGGGGATTTGACATCCCCAACACCGGATAACATCTTACTAGCTCACACAGACAGTACATGAAATACCTCTAGTTGCGAAAAGGATAAATAAAATATACATTAAGATTCAAGTCATAAAGGTGACACGTTTTTTCGACATCACTGATTCGAAAATGTCTTCATGAGTAAAGTTGGTAGGAATTAAACAGTATTCTGACATTCTCTACAAATAAATCTTTAAGTAAAAAGCATATCTACTGTACACGTTGGTGTTATTACTATAGAATAAAAATAAAAGCTACGTACTGTTACTTATTAACATTGAACGAAATAGTTACTCTCCTCAAAATCGATTTCATAAGAGAAATGCTATATGGAACCGGGTTAAAGGATTGCATAGATAGAGCAATGAACATTAGCCAATGACACAGTGTTAAAAATACTCGGATTATATGTAGAGAACAAGTAAAAAGAGCAAGGTGATTGATAGGGCTATACGTTTTGACATACTGAGATAGGAGATGTGCCAGTATCGACAAATTAATCAAACCACAAAGTGTGTTCAGAGTTTGCACTTACAATTCACACAATAATCGTAATCATTAGAGACGTTGGGTAACGTAAAGTAAAATCTGCTGCGATGGCACACTTTGATTCATTTTTTATCTTTCATTTTCGAATTCAGTGTCATTCCGAACTTTCCATCCTAAGATCTTATTTATTCATTTCTAACTGTATTTCTCATGTCTAGATTTGCATTTGACTTTAAATCAATTACTCCCCTTTGGTTCTCGTGTTGTTAACTTTCTGTCTCAGTGTAGCTTATGGCGTTGCAGTTCGAACAGACAATCACTCATGTCAAACCGAGAGTTGATAACTGAATGGATAGTTTTATACAGTATACACTTGATCTACCAAAATGTGCATATTATATTGCTTGTTATGCTTTGTTGGATGGTTGGACGTAGTTGACAAAATAAATATCTCAGTACTACAGGAGGTTAGCCACCACCCATGTAGATCATTGATAATATCTCAGATTATGCAGCTGCATGACGTAAGTTCGAATCCCACTGGAAGCATTAGTTCTCTCAAGATCATACGTACGCTACTCTGACGAGTGACAACTAGTACGACACTCAGATTAAACAGGGTTTCCTTGTCGACTATCTTTAACTAATTAACATCAAAACATAGTGTACGTAATTGTGGGTCAATTAGACTAATAGCTACATTGTTACTTTATTGATAGAGTTCAATCGGCACTAGGGGATTAGAAAAACGTGATATAATTCACTTACTTCTCAGTAGTTATTTATCAATTGATTGTAAATATTCAACATTTTCGGTTTGTTTCCAGTCAGAAGCAACAACCAATCTCCAAGAATGCTTAAAAGAATTCACTCGTCTACTGCCTAATACATCAACTATTATCAGTCTAGCTAAAGCTGCATGTCTTACTGTTGACGAATTAAATCGTTGTAATACCGATGAACAAAAATTATGTCAATCCGATGTGAATCGAATTCAATCTGGTGCATTATTGATTACACGTTCTGTTCAAGCTGAATGTAATTTAATTATGAATCAAATTCGTGATGAATGGATAAATAAAATCAAAGACTATCTTCATGATCAAGCACGTTTTTATCATCAAATTGCGGAACAAATAGAACGGGCCGCGCAATCTTTTGAAATCAACTGATCTCTCTCTCCAATCTGTCTATCATATGTATCCGCGTATTAACACTCACAATACTAATATTAATATTGTTACTGCTATACGAATTTACAGATTCATCAATCATATATATATACTACTTACATTTCTCAATTGTTACTTACATTCCCACACCACTTTAAATCAGATTTTGTTTTCATAATTCAATAATTACCTATCACGAAGCATTAACTCACCCCTTCTTTTTTTGAAGTCTTTCCTTACCATCATTTCTTACTCTTCATGCTACTTACTAGTCGTGTGTGATAATTTAATACTAAGTGCCTTTCTTACTTTTGAATTGTATTTCTTTAAGTTACCTTTTCTTTTTTCTCGGTTTGATTTTTTGAAATAATTTTTAACTGACAATTATGATGATTGATTCTTTTTTTCCTAAAGTGAATTGTAATATTTTTATTATACACATACTTCTTATGATTCCAATGTCTTCTATTTCTCTCATCCTGATTACCTCCTGCTTTTCTAATTTATATCATTTGACAAATATGTATTATGCTTTTATAATATTCGTCCTATCTATGTGACCTATGCATAGAGTGATGAAACATCTGATGATTGTTTTTAATTTGATTTTTATGACTGATCTATTGCTCAAAATTTGTATTTTTAAAAGCTAAAAGAATTCTACAAAAATATAACTTGTGTATCCTGTCTTAGTGACTAGTTAATTGTTTCCATGTGTTTACCATTACCAGTTACTTGTTTCATTTTGTAACATTGAGAATTATCGTAAGCTTCCATTCCCTTAGTGTAGAGAATGATGTGTCTTTGTACCTTAGTACTCTATACTTACTGAGTCCTATAATATATTCACTGGACATTGCGTAGCGTTTTTATTCGCCCACCAATTTCTTTCTCCAGAACTAATTAACTACTTAAATGGGTTTCCTCTTGGCTATGTCTATGAATAATCTTTAGAATAGTAAGGATACTATATTTGGGTGTGCTCTGTAATCATGTTTTAATTCAATCTAAGAAACAGTTTAACTTCTTTTTGTGTTCTTGAATAGTCTGAGCTAGATGATTTCATCGCGAGGCTTTCGTGCTCATTCTGGATATCATAATGTAGAAGTGAACTTGCTAGTTATTTTACAAGCGTAAAATCAGTTTGTTCTTGTGGTTGCTTGTCTTCGTAGGTTTGTCTTTTGTTTTGATTCCTCTTTTATAATCAAGTTAACAACTAGTTTTATGATTGTAGTTTCTCGTATGAATTAGGTCTAAATCAGTATGTTTACCACAAATGAATAAGCAATAATTGATGGGTCATTGAAAAATTGCTGAGCAGAAAGTATCGTTGACTATCCAAACAAATATTGAATTCACAAGTCTTGTGCTAAAAAATGGATTGATTGATATATTATACTTGTTTCAATTATATTGTCATACGATTATGGATGTCCTATATTTCCAATACTGAGCACTTTCCTACATTAAAGAACTGAAGTACACTATAAAAGGCCATTCTCTTTGGTGCCTTTTTAGTTATCCCTTGTTTCGGGTGAACCTGGAAAATATTCCACGGGGAACTGAATGCTGGTGGACGTATTTCATGTTCTGAACGATGTGACAAATTAAAAGGTCACTTGCAATACAATCAGTATTTCAATTAGTACGATTTTGTAGAAACAACAAACAGCAATATCGTGTTATTTATACTGTACACATTCTGGAAAGTTTTATACTTCTACTATATAAACACTAGTGTGAATACATGTCAGACTAGTTTTCTATTTTAATTTGTTATGCATAATAGGCAACACAATTTGACCACAAAATATAACCACATATTGTGCGTACAATGAGAAAAACCACTAAAAAGCCTAATTAACTATTCAGATTAAAAACGTTAATTTTGATGTCAGAATAAATTCGACATGAAGACGATCTTCAGTTTATTACTATAAGAATTTAGAGCTGACACAATATCTTTGTATCACTTTTGCAAAAAATACATCGCGTATATAATGGCAAAGCTTCTGAGGTGATGAAATTTTGGTGAGTACATTTTTACTGTTTACATGACCTTGACTTTCAGTCACTTTTTCAATTTGTGTCCCAGCTACTTCGGTTTAATCAACCGGATAGTATCACTAGATTTCATACACGTAGTGTGTTCCAAAGTCATACGCACGAATCTGTACTTTGTGAACTGAGATTGAATTCAGTTGATCAGTGTTAGTGCACAGATGTATGTGAAGCCTAAATTTGTTAAGAGCCAGAGTATCAAAGAGCTAAATAATAATAAACGGAACTACAATGAAAATACTAGCGAAGTCAATGTACAACGTTGTTTATAATGTAAGATAAAACTCCAACAAATATGTTGTAGTGTCGTGAAACCAGACAAAGGCAAAGAAACATGAGTGTCAGCTAGTTATTATACTATGTCGTATGTTATTGGAAAAACCGGTAATAACTTTGATCGGTATGCACTTAGTTCACTTTTAGGCTATTGGCATTAAACGTCTTGGCTAAGTTTTCATTGTTTATACTTTAAGCATTTCACTCATCATGCATATACGTGTTAAGTTTTCTCAGGTACC
Source organism: Schistosoma rodhaini (assembly GCA_944470415.2). Classification (NCBI taxonomy): domain Eukaryota; kingdom Metazoa; phylum Platyhelminthes; class Trematoda; order Strigeidida; family Schistosomatidae; genus Schistosoma; species Schistosoma rodhaini. Next base: position 37,727,239 of record OX104038.1, read on the forward strand.
CATAGTAAACCGATAAATTTTTATCAGTTGTCATAAGCTGGACGACAATGAACTATGAACATAATCTAACAACAAATAGTCTGATTTCCAGAAAGAATCTACTTGTTGTAATTTGAAATTGGTTATGATAATTTCGCATTATGAATGATACTATGAATAGTAGAAGTGATCCATGAGATGGGTGACACACAGGATGACTGAGATGCGCAACACATTGCAATAATAACTTCCTATACGATTGGAAGAGATGTCTGTTATGACAGGGGGTGTCTGAGATCTGGTGATACACATGCCATGCACTAAACCCCCCAACTGATATGAATAAATACTCATTTGTATATATAAATTTGTACCCTGGTAAAATCGATCCACTTCTTAGCCAACGCCATGCACTTGTCTTTCAGGACACTTCGGGTTGACACCAAGTGACCTTATTTGTCTACTTCTGATTGGTTCGCTATATCGACCTTGTAGAAAATCAAAATACATTCGAGTAAATCCGGTTTTACATCGATTAAATTCAACGATTAATACTTACAAAACATATCAAAGTGAGTAACTGTCTCTTGAGCACGAAATCATAGTGTGGACTAATACTACAATGAAGATGGATTCAAAAATAAACTTCATACTGTTTGAAATAGTTTAGATTATCACGTTATTGATACTTTGACTGAAATTTGATCAGTCTTGATTGTCATAAGCGCATCCTGTGCGAACTGTCTCGATATAGATATTATTACAAAAGTTGATACAGAATTGTTGGAATGTGGTTAGTAGTGGAATCCAGAACGGGCGTTACATCCCAGACAGATCAAATTTTAGCCTAAAATATCAGTAACGGGATAATTCCAACCATATTAAATTGAATTATATCTCATACCCATTGCACTATTGAAAGGCTATCTAGACTCAAAGGTTAAGTGGGTGACGCGATAGCGTTTGAAGCAAACGGCAATGGGTTCGAGTTTCTGAGTGAACATCAATTTTTGAATGCAGACACATGCGGCCGACGAGACCCGAATACGACTAAATCGGTTTCATGGATCCAATTGCTAGCCAACCTCCATCAATTCTATGTTAAATTCATACTGAACAAATCTACACAAATGAAAACGTTGAAATTCAATGAACGAGCCGCACTTTAAATCAGTAAGTGAACTTCGAGATTCTTTCCGAGACATAGCATGCCTAATACGTGAAATGTAAACAGAGTACAGGGATGATCAAGTACATATAACTGATAGTTTGTATCACGAACTGACCTAGGTTAGATAATCATTGAAAACCAAGAATGGACAACTGGTTCGTTCTATTATGAGACTCTTCTGTAATGCCCATTTACGATTCCACCAGGTATCGAGTTTAAGGCACCCAAATCTCGCAGTGGGTGCATATTCTTCAGATCACTGAAATGGTATACAATGGATTATGTACCCTATTTCCACCAATCAGAAATATTGCGCAACTCTGTTAGTGTCGTTGCTAAGTGACACTGCCTTACAACGGACATAACTGAATTGCATTAGTCCCGACTCCCTATTAAAAATCCTGAAGTTATCTCTTGAAATTAGTTACCAATAAGTAAATGATTATTATTTGTGTAATAAATTTATAAAGATTTTCGAATATTATAATGCACATCAAGATTCTTAGATATATGACTGTAAGTCAAACTTGTTAATACAAGTTCACTGTCTTCCCACAGATCAATCAGGCTTGAAAAAATCGAATCAAATAAAAAGAAGACTTTAAACCTACATCTTAATCATTAAAATTCATGTGATTTAAGCATTAATAAAGTTGGTAAACTATGAAATGTATAGTTGGAGTAAAGCAACCAATGAGTAAAACATTGCAATTACATACCAAAATCATATTAATAAATAGAATGATCTACCTGGAGAATGGAAAAGAAGAAATACATTATCATGCTTTCAAATTATATATATATATATATATATATATATATATATATATATATATATATATATGGAAAACAAATGAAGTACACACAAAATCATACTTAAAATATGAAACAATAAGAAGCATAAAAATGAGATACTATAAGTAGTAGTAGTAAATGCACAAGTACACATACACACATATAAATGCATTGTATCGACGAGATAATAAAGATAATATAACAATTTAAAAAAATATACAAAAAAGAGAAATATAAAAATAACACAGATTTACTAAATGTTAACACCATCTTTAGCAACTTTTGATTTAATCAGATCGATAACATCTTTCACTGATCGTTCTGGATCTTTTAATCGCAGATGAATAGTGGACCAGTTTAATTTCTCTATCCAACATGGTGCTAATTCTATTAACACATCTAAGTGTTCACTGATAGCATCTACATGTAGGAAGGAAAAACCACAGGAGATAAAATTAAAGAGAATAATTAGTGAGCGAACAATGCATGATTATCTTTTGACTCATACGCACCTGAGTCTTTAAGAACAAAATGTGAAAAGTTTAATAAGAATTCAGTTAACTTATGAGCATACGAGAGAACCTGAAACACGATAATATGTTATTTCTGTAGAATAGATGAATTATGGATAACACTTGAATCCACAGGTTGAGCGTTTCGTCATAGCTGAATGTATCTGAATTCCAGTGTTGATATTCGCAATGAAACTTGAACTCTAGTATCTTTCGTTCCAAACACTTAACACTCTATCTACTGGAGCTAGAGTCCAGATAGCTATTAACTATTGAACAAACATAATAGTTGCATCAATATTAACATTTGTTTACTTATTTAAACACATAAACATTGACACAAAATGGCACCAAATATAATATGCACCATACAAATCACTTGGTTTGTGTGAGGGCAGCGATACTACCCGGGAACCCGAAATGAAGCAGGTGGTTTTCTTTCATCCCCTCAATTTCGTAAACAACACCCCAACCGCCAGAAGGCAGTGAGTAGGACTTCCACGGCAGTGACTGTATACGTGTGGCCATGTGAGAGCATTTCGAAAGAGAGTGCAGGCTTTCTTCACTCTCGTCGGTAACAGGGTTTATTGATCATTTTTTGTTGGCATATATGTGGATCCTGTGCGAATTGCATTAATATTACCATTCTGTCAAAAGTTTTATAGAATGGCTATCAGTGGGATTCAGGACGAGTATTTGCTCTTATATGGGACTCGTCAGTGAGGGGTAACTGGATTAAAGTGTTTGTTTTTATGTTTCTTTCCCTTACAAGCACTAAACGCATAGTGAACTTAAGTAAGTGTATCTACAAATTTTATCCACTTAACAGTTACTAATGTCATACAACTAAACTTATTTTAAACAAGTTTTGTCGAGATTCGATTGAAATGTTTCATAGACATTACGGTGACCAATGGTAAATGGAAGAATATAAAATCGAGTTTTATTTTTAAAAATATAAGTGGTGTGAACATTATGTGAACATTATATTCGACTGTTTAATTAGAGTTTCACGTGGAATAGCAAAAGTTATCAGAGAATCCTGTGTTTATTTACATAAAAAAGCTGGAACCAAAATCCCAGACAAAATGTCAGAACTATTTGACTGTATAATCAGTAATTCCTTAACAAATTTATAATGTTGAAATATAATTATTCCCAGTGACTATTTATAACAGTGCAATGAAACTAGAAAAGTAATACATCATTATCAATAAGGGTTTGAATTATCCTGTTGTTTAAATTCAGGACCAAGTTTCGATAGGTTTTTCTTGATATATGTATCCAGATTTCCTCGATATATTCATTTTAGGATAGGTTTCTAGAATAGATGGATCATAGCTAACAGTGATTTTTAAGACGTGCATTTTGTCCCATTTTGGATTCTTCATAGCTGAATATACTTAAAGTCCAGTGTCGATGTTCCTACTGGGACCCGAACCCGGTACGGGGAAGTAATAGATCTTAGGATAACTGGACCAACAGATAACCAACTTCTCGCTAACATCTAGCAATAAAACTTGGAAAGAGATATTCACACCAGTTCTTCATTCTTTAAGTTTGATACACCAGCCGAAGGATCAAGTGCTTGCCATAAATCTTTTTCAAAATGAAAATGGAAACCCGAAACTTGATAGCATCTAATAAGGTAAATGTTTGCTTCAATTTCATTTTCGTAACTACTTATAAAACTAGAATGATCTTCTTTTAAATACCACCATCGAAAGACTGATTATGTGCATTTTCTCATAGACTTATTTTCTAGATTTCATTAATGACACTGTGAACTCCAATCAAATGAGATGGTTTGGATATGTATTATACAAGCCCGGACAGCGCCTATTTTGACATGAGAACCTAGCTGGTGTATGTTGAAAGCTAAGGATGTATGAACCAACCAGTTCATGAAACTATGAACTGCTATAACAAGTAATTTTCTTTAATTGTTTTTGCCTTCATTGTATTAAAATTATACTACTTGCGAGTAATTAATATTTACTAGTTTCTCTTCTTTACGGTTGGTTGGACTGACTAATGGTAAACTAACTCTTCACTTATTAGTTAACATATTGAATGTAATTTTCGAACTTGAATACTTTGAGAATAGACTGTTGTTGTTATGTTTATCATCTTGACTGAACCTAATCGTTATTGATTGTACAACCACCGATTATTTATTTATTTTTATATATAAATATTTCCGACAAGTCAAGGCCGTATTTTGATTTTAACCGACCTCGAGTGGGTTATTACAGTGAAGTTACCAATCGATACAGGTATTATTCCAACTCCTATTTATCTTGTTAACTTCATCTTGATCAACTGTTGTGGAACAGTAACTTGAAATAATTAGACATTTGTGGTAAGTCTTAGATTATTTACGAATAACCGAGTCAATACTCTTACTAACGAAAACTCTTTGCACAAGATGATAGTGCTAAGACATTCCAGTGCATTGTTTGGAAATTAGATATTTATGAATATTACATGTTTTATGTCAGCCCGTCTATAAGGTCTACATTTATTCAAGTTGAACAAAGCATTGTGGAGTAAAGCATCTTGTTTTACTGGAAAATTAGGTAAAATGTGAATTGTATGAGAATAAGTCTATATATTATCATACCATTTTATAAGATGAACTAAAACGAATTGCACTCCGATAAAATGTTACCTCTCTCTGATAAAAAAAATGTATAATTCGAAATTATTATGATTTTTGACTAGTAGTAAAGAGAGACTAACACATTGCATCTCAGTTCCATTTACCTGCAGAAAGTCCGCTAGGATGAGAGTCTGCCACACGAACAGCGACAGTCGACAGCGGAAGTGGACGAGCATTGCTTGAACGCAAAATACTCCAAACCTGAGTTACTATTAACGGTAAACGACAGTATATAGCTCGTCTGGCCTCTGAAACCTTCCCATAAGTAAGCTCAGTGAGAAGACGTCGCTCATTTTCTCGAGCGCGCACCTTGGGAAAAAAAAACAAAGCCACGAATGATACATTTTTATAATAACGTCCCGTAAATCATACCTCAAAATTAAACTCACGATTCCAAAGAAAATAACTGAAAAGCCAAATGATGTATCTATCTAATAATAAACACAGTGAAATGTTAACATATATATAGTGATAAATCCTTCGCTCTATGAAAAAAAAACAAAAGACAATGTATCAAGTTTTGGTAATATTCCATATGTGGCTAACAGTGGAACCCAGGAGGTGTCTATTGTCCTATTTGGGACTTATCAGCTGAATTGACTTGCATTCCGTTGATAGTCACAGTGAGACTCGAATCCAGTAACTTTTGCTTCAGGCGTCCAACAAATCGATTGCAATTACGAATATCAACAGTGGAAAGTGGCAAACAGTTACGTAAACGTGTTAAAGAATCTTCGAAATGAAGAAATGTGAACTTGAAACTGTGATCCCAAAGTTGGTAGTAGTTGAATGTACTGATAATGAAAACACAGATTTACTTAAGAAAATATTGAAGAAATTATAATAAATCAGATATATTTAAACAGAACAAGAACAACAAGGTTTGCATAATAAAATAGATTCATTAGTCTATTTCACAGTTTCTCATCAGCTGCATACAACCTAAAATTATAATTATTAACTAAAGTTTAGCATACTTTAATGTAGCACGGAGAGTCATAAACCTTTAGACTATTTAACCCATGTTTAGTGGCTTATATGCTAAAGGGTTTTACTTGTTATAGCCTCGAACAGAAATCAGTGGAGTTGATTTTATACTAGTCTATTAAGCTTTATTAATTTAAGTCTTTTTTTCAACACTGTCCTCAACCTTATTATTTCTATCATTCTATTATTTTCAGATATTCACCTATTATTGATGTTCACATATTTGTTTATTTTATCATGTTGAGCGATTACTCCAATCACTATTTTACATGACCTCCGAATTATTACTTTCCGGTACATAAATACACGTCGATCTTTACCATTTTTATTCATACACTTGGTAGCTCTTTTCTGATTGCTATGATTTTCGTTACGTTTTGACAACTGTTACCCCTCGTGGTGGAGCATAGGCCATCAGCATTCTGCATCTAACTCTGTCCTGGATAGTCTTTTCCAGTTGTTAATCATCCTTCTTGTTAAGTCGGCTTACAGTAAACTTTATCAGAGCCTCATAAAGGGCCCCAACCAATCAGCGATTAATTAGAAGCTATGCTACTAAAATAACGAGATCATGATTGGCTGTTTAACACACTGCTACTATGGAAACTCAAGGTCTCTTAATTACTATAAAGCCCCTGTACTTTCTGTACATAAATGAATCCTGTAGTAAAGCGCTGTCCTCATACTTTGTGCCTTTTCTCTGGTCTTCAAGTTGCTGTATAGTTCTAGCTCGGGGATACGGGACTGGCTTAGGGAAGCAAATATAGCGCTCACAATCGGCCAGACGTAACATTTTTCATGTCTGTTTCTGATTCTCGGCGCAGTGTTCCTTGATCTTCCTCTTTTCCGTTTCCCTTCAGGAGTTCAATCTAGAACTTGTCTCGTGATGCAGTTTGGTGATTTCCGTAATGTATGTCCTATCCAACGTTTCGAACAGTTATCTAAACTTCACAAACTAAAGTATGCCAAATATTTGTTAATAAATATATTTATATTAATTACTGTAATTCTTGGGTTGCATAAGGCTGATGAGAAGGCTGACGATCTTCCGCTGTTCAAATTTATTGAGGGATTCGGTTGTATGAAATTAGAGATAGAGTAAAACCCATTTTCCAAATTACGTCAGTAAGGCAATATTGATGCTCATTTTTACGATCAGTAGTAGTAGTAGGAGTAGTAGTAGGAGGAGTAGTAGTAGTAGTAGTAGTAGTAGTAGTAGTAGTAGTAGTAGTAGTAGTAGTAGTAGTAGTAGTAGCAGTAGTAGTAGTAGTAGTAGTAGTAGTAGTAGTAGTAGTAGTAGTAGTAGTAGTAGTAGTAGTAGTAGTAGTAGTAGTAGTAGTAGTAGTAGTAGTAGTAGTAGTAGTAGTAGTAGTAGTAGTAGTAGTAGTAGTAGTAGTAGTAGTAGTAGTAGTAGTAGTAGTAGTAGTAGTAGTAGTAGTAGTAGTAGTAGTAGTAGTAGTAGTAGTAGTAGTAGTAGTAGTAGTAGTAGTAGTAGTAGTAGTAGTAGTAGTAGTAGTAGTAGTAGTAGTAGTAGTAGTAGTAGTAGTAGTAGTAGTAGTAGTAGTAGTAGTAGTAGTAGTAGTAGTAGTAGTAGTAGTAGTAGTAGTAGTAGTAGTAGTAGTAGTAGTAGTAGTAGTAGTAGTAGTAGTAGTAGTAGTAGTAGTAGTAGTAGTAGTAGTAGTAGTAGTAGTAGTAGTAGTAGTAGTAGTAGTAGTAGTAGTAGTAGTAGTAGTAGTAGTAGTAGTAGTAGTAGTAGTAGTAGTAGTAGTAGTAGTAGTAGTAGTAGTAGTAGTAGTAGTAGTAGTAGTAGTAGTAGTAGTAGTAGTAGTAGTAGTAGTAGTAGTAGTAGTAGTAGTAGTAGTAGTAGTAGTAGTAGTAGTAGTAGTAGTAGTAGTAGTAGTAGTAGGAGTAGTAGTAGTAGTAGTAGTAGTAGTAGTAGTAGTAGTAGTAGTAGTAGTAGTAGTAGTAGTAGTAGTAGTAGTAGTAGTAGTAGTAGTAGTAGTAGTAGTAGTAGTAGTAGTAGTAGTAGTAGTAGTAGTAGTAGTAGTAGTAGTAGTAGTAGTAGTAGTAGTAGTAGTAGTAGTAGTAGTAGTAGTAGTAGTAGTAGTAGTAGTAGTAGTAGTAGTAGTAGTAGTAGTAGTAGTAGTAGTAGTAGTAGTAGTAGTAGTAGTAGTAGTAGTAGTAGTAGTAGTAGTAGTAGTAGTAGTAGTAGTAGTAGTAGTAGTAGTAGTAGTAGTAGTAGTAGTAGTAGTAGTAGTAGTAGTAGTAGTAGTAGTAGTAGTAGTAGTAGTAGTAGTAGTAGTATTGTTGATTACCAACCGATGATACAGTGTTAAGTGAGGTTCCGAAGAAACATTTGAATGACTGTTATTGAATGTTGACCATTTGGAGGACATTAACAGAAAACCCTGGCTTACTAATAATATTACTAGAAGTACATATGTTAGGAATGTCATTCATCAAGAGAATTTATTCTCGAATTTAAGGAAACTCGTAACCTTCTCTATAGAACTGTGTTGAAAACTAAGGAAATCATCACGAATGAGTGTTGACAGGTATATAGTCAAGGTTGTAAAACATCCTGATTATTAAAAATCGTATGACTTTTTGAAATGGTGTACACCAAGCGCTCAACTTTGAAATCATGAAAGAAAACAATAAAAAACATCGCTGATATTAGAACAAAAAAAGAGAAATCTAATCATTTCTAGGGACCGACTAATTTTCAAATACCTTTACTCAGTTAAAACGATGTACTCAAACAAACAGACCACAAATATGAAGATGGTAAGTCGACTGACTAGACAAACAAATGTAGATACTGATAAAACTCACTTTATTGAGAAGTGATAGAGATATGCCCTTTAAATTATTTGGTGTAGAAGTAACCATTCCATCTTTAGACTCTTTAGAATCTGTTTGAGTACCTACAAGATTGCTTGTTGTATATGCTGTGCTATCAGTAGTAACGGGTACTTTTAGTGGCGATGCTGCAACAGACTTCTTTGGACTTGGTATAGGAGAAAGTTGTTGTTTCGACAGAGATATCTGGTGACATGTATCAGCTTCACGAAACAGAGCACGAGCTTGAAATGCTTTGACAGCATCTTTTGCTGATGTAATCTTCTGTTCAAGATCTGATGGTCGAATAGGCAACGGTGATGGAACTATGCATGCAACAGCAGATTCTAAAGGGAATTTCGGATGCCAACGACGGAGGGATGAATCTTCTGGAAGTTTAGAAGGATCTATTCCAAGATCCGAAGTTAAAAATACCTGAAAATGTCAAACGATTCACAATTCAGTGTAACTATAATGTGTTAATCACCAAATGTTCTTGTTGTATAGAACATATGTTACTATCAAATGTATATTTAAGTATCTGGGCAGATATACTTCGGAAATAAAAATCTTCCTACGTATAATATCCTTTCAGCATAAGCTCTGGAAACATGTAGCTAAAGTGCTACTACATGGCATTTTTTACTGTACACCAGCGTAGTAAGTGACATGGATAATTATCACTACTGATTGAATCAATAACAAATGTATTAATACTAAAAATAATAGTGAGTCAAATCAAATATGATGATCACAAGATCATCATATATATACCGAAATGATGAGTTCTTGCTAACTACATAGAGTAGACTTGGGTCAATTGAGCTCCAACATAATATTACTAATCTGTTGTTAGTGCGACCTGAGAAAAGCCGTCAGTCAAGACTAACTCTAGTTTTATTAAAGTTATGGAGGATGGTCGAAATTCTCAATAATCTATATTGTAGGATTACACTGCTACCCAAGGAAATTGACAAAGAAACTATCTAAGTAGTAGTTCTATCGATATAGATTTGATAATCGAGTTACAAGGATATGTACTCTAAAACCGTCAGTTATGGTTTTTGTGAGGAAATTTTTAACATATTAGCTTCATACTTTTGTAAACTTGCCGCTAACACTGAAATTTTACGGAACAATAGAGGATAGGCAGCTTTTAAGCTTAGCCTTTTCTTTCTTCTGTTGTGGAAAGGGAGGATTGTCATGAGTATTGATTATTAGTAAGAAACGATACTGGAGTTGGCAAGATAACTTTACCCTCAAGCCTTAATTTTGTTGTATTTAGTCTGATCGCCTTGCAACCTAAATGCCTAGAGTGGTAGAACTATGAGGAACAAATGTTCAAGTCAATAGATCTCAAACGGTTCAACACAAGAGGCAAGTCTGACCATGGCTTCAAGGTACAAGCTACAGTTGGAAGTCAGAAAAGTAGCTGATGACATATTAAATACAAAGTTCCTTAAAATTAAGACGATAGCAGCTAAGCAAGCTACCTTAGTCCAAACAATTTATATGTACAAATGAAAATAATTATAATAAATTTAAGAAACCATAACTAACCCGATGCGATTTTAAAACCAGATTAATTAACAGAGAGTGGAAACGATTTCGACGTTGAATTAACCGTGTCCCACTGAATGGTAGAAATCCTTTTGACGGAGAATCATGTCCCACTTTTGTTCCATCTAAAATGAGGAAATTTTTTAAAATCAAAATCTAGAAATCAACACAATTTAAACCCGTTGTATACTAGTAACCAGTGAAACACAAATATCTTATGTAATACAAATAATAGATGGTTATTAGATGTCCAAATTTGCAGCGACAGATGCTGTAGATATACATAAAAGAGGATGTGTTGGATGTTCTCGGATTTCAATGAGCTTCAGTATTTATTTCAACTATAGTAAAAATCGATTCTTTTAATTGCTAGATATTTTAACAGCATGCTAAAAGCTGTGATAAAGAGTAGACTGAGCTTAAACTAAGCTGCAACGTCCGAATTAATAAGCAAAAAAGTCACTGGTGTTAATGGTAATAAATCATTTACATTCATTCGTAAGAACCAGTTGAAAATGTATGTAGTTCACTAGTGAGATAACAGTTGGCACCTTAAATGTAGATTAGAACACGAACAAAATTTAGGGACTAGTTAATGAATAAAACACCCAGATCTTCGATTAAAATCCAAATTTTATAACACCTAGCAATATATATATAGATATATAATATCAGTATGGGGATTCGTGGAGATTGTATCATTTCTACAGTTGAAATCACGAATCGATCTACGCTAGAACACCATTGAAAACCTGGAGGTATTAGTCGGCCATCTCATCCTAGAGTGGGACTCCTTAGCAATGCGCATCGATGATCCCACTCATGGGACCCGAACCCGAGACTTCTACTTTCGCGAGTGTACATAACCTCTAGACCTCTGAGCTGGTATCCAACGTTGTTAATGCCTAACTCCAATCAATCTATAATCTTCAGAAATCTCTCATCTATTGCTCTAGTTGGATATGTCTCATAACCGTCCTACGTTTGAGTCCCGCGCGCGCAATATCGCAGTTTACTTGAAGTTAGAAATATAAACCATAAGATGCCAACTAAAGGGTTTGAAGCTTAAGCGTTTTCCGTAAGGCATGGAGGTCCTGGATTCAATTACAGATGAGACAGTGGAAATGCACTGTTGAGTAGTCACATACTATGGCGAAACAGAGGTTCAGTGCTTCCTGGATTTCAGTAATTCTCTAACTAAAGTCAGTCAGTGGTGTGAGGCCTCAAAAGATAAAAGTACTTAATTTTCGTACACTGTTAATACTGTAGCCATATCCAAAAACTACGATTTTGTCATAAAAATGTAAGCAAATGTTGACTTCGTTACTGAAAATATTTTGAACACATACCAGTACGTAAATTAGGTGATAAAACGAGTACGTAATTCCCATTTAATCGATGTGTGAATCTATCAAACTGTTTCTCATAGCGCAGAAAATAAACCATAGGATAGACGGTTAAAAACTGACCGACATGAGTTTCTTCGAAATTCCTAGATGACATACAAAGTAAGATAAATCAAAAGGTACATAAATTAGCATTGCAAGGTGCTAATCTCCATGTAAGGTAGAACCAAATAATAGACAAATAAGTCAAATGGATCAAGATCCACATTTCATAATGACTAACAGACGAGAACCCCAACTACGAAATCAAAACACTATTGTGAGAGAATTAAAACACTCACGAAAAAACTAGCTTAAATCTACTCAAGTACGGAAAAAATTCAAGAATTAGAGTAAACATCACTGAGTTTACTCTCGGATCCTTTTTTTTGACTACGTTTTAAACAATTTAAACTGTTACCATCAATACAAACATGATTGCATTTGATGCAGTCACCGTTATCATGTGGATTTAATATTATGGGAAGATAGTTATCACTACTAATGATTTTTGGTCATATTGTGAAGAATAGTTGATCAGGTGATAAGGATCAGTAACATCACTTGAAACCTATTTTACTGTGTTCAAACATCATGTCGATCACAGCAAAAGGAATAAGCACACCACAGATCTAGAAATAAACAATATGAGAGAACTATGAGACTCTTCTCAACTGTAACTTACAGTGACCATGTTATTGACTCAGAATGTAACTCACTGATCACATTATTTACTGAAAATCAATTCATGTATACGGTTCATTGAAGAAAATAGCCACGAATTAATACAGAGGAATTTATTTGCTGCATAGCTAAAAGTTGCAAGTCAGCTGTAGATACTAATTTTGAATCAATAAACTACGTGTCCAAGTCACTGAATAGTTAACTCATATCCACACTACTACGATCAATCAACAGGAAGCAAAATATTGTTTTAGAAACAAAGATCAATCACCCGAAACATGATAAATTAGAGAAAATGAGTAAAATGAACAAATGAAATAGTGATGCCTAAACATAGCTCTAGTCACTTATCATCCAAAGAATAAGTGTAGTACAATATTTAAAAGTTTACTCATTGAGTTACGAGAAGTATAAACTAACGATTCACTCCAATAATAACAAGGTCGACAATTACCGACTGTAAAGGAGTTAATCTACCTGCGCACAATTTCCTGAACTGCTGGTTGGATTTTATCGAAGCTGCAAAGTTCTTTTCTGTTGTGTAGCATGCTGACAACGGTATCACAACTTCGAAAAAGTTCTAACAAAACTCGTAAGTTGTGAGGAAGAACAAGACCAGTAGGAACTGTTGAATCTGTTTGTGTTAAATCAAGATCCTTGGAAGATACAACACTCTGAGTTTCAATAGAAGTTTCAGGCTCAGTCAATTGTGGCTTCAATGAAGAAACAGGTTCTGCTAAGTGGGCGAAGCGTTTAAAGGCGGGTGGCTTTGAACTATTTTCTTTTATTAGGTCTGATGACTGAGATGATTTTAGCTTGGTCACTTTCTTCGGCTGTGTGCGTTTTTTCAGATGTATGATGGTCTATAAAGGAAAGCAAACAAAATGAATACGAAAATTCCTAGTTTCCAAATGATGGAGTAACATAAATATACAGAAAGTTAGTGATTTCCAGGAATTTAAACTTGACACTTTTAGCAATCAGTCGTACTTTTATATACAGGTTGAAGAGAAGTCACTTGGTAAGTAAAATCCGAAGTCAAGCCTCACCATAGTATCATTGGGTAATGGGGGGAACCTCATTAGCTAACGGGCGGTCAACAGGGGTCGGACTGTTCCACCACTGTTGTACCCTGGGTTCTCAAAGATCCTACTCCAAGCTACCATAAATCATAAAAAAACTGTCCTTTATATATATATATATATATATATATATATATATGGCACGCGCGGTGCTCAACGAAACAAGAGATAAATAGCAAATACAGGTGAAGGAAGTGGTGACCACCTTCCTTCCTTTAAGAGTGCTTATTCTTATGTATTATGAAGTGCAGGTATCGGTGGTATGCATGTGATGCATAAGTGCCCAAAAGTGGTAGCAAATATGAATGAAGGGAGAGGTGATCATCCATCCTCCCAAGGGGAGAGTATACGTATGTTTATGCCATGGAATGGATAAGTAAAAGCCTATGTTAGTGATATGCATGTAACGTATACTCATCCACCTGCGACGCCCACGAGCTAAGATCAACAGACTTTCACAATTTCTACATGAAAATAGGTACTAGTGACTGATATTTGTGCCTTGAAGGTTGGAAAAGCCAAACATATTCATTTTAAGATAACTAACCAATTTCAATGGGGCTGGCACGCCATTGACTTAAAGGTCTGATCCACAAGGTAGTGGAGCATCATAAGGAGATGCAGTCCCATGCTATCCGATGACCAACGATTGATTCATACGCCATTTGTTTCTTCAGGATACTGGAGCCCATGTGCACCATTGGTTTGGAATCAAGATTTTCCAACTCCCCTAGGTGAACTTTCCGTGTCCACCAACCCGGTTAAAGCTCCGGACGTTCGCTTAGTCCTCTCAATTTCGTAAACAACACCCCCGCCGTGAGAATGCGGTGAGTACGACTTCCCTGGCAGAGGCTATATATTCGCGTGCCCATGTGAGAGCATTTCGAGAGGGAGAGCGGACTCAAGCATGCTTATCGGCGTCAGACAACTATAGTTTTTCTTGACTCTGTAGACCGAGAGGTTTTGTGGCAGTGTCTGTCATTGAAAGGCGTACCTGAGAGGTACATAAATCTTTTGAAGGCTCTGTACTCGAACACTACAAGTCGAGTCAGAACTTATGGCGAACTGTCATCTGATTTTACAAACTCAAGTGGTGTCCGACAAGCCTGTCCACTATCCCCATTTTTGTCTAACTTCATAATAGACCTACTGCTGGAAATAACACTCTCTTTGACTGAATTTTCAGGAATTGATGTCCTACCAGGAGGTCCACTTATCGACTTAGAATATGCAGATGACATAGTCGTGTTTGGTGAAGACGCTGACAAAATGCAGTGTTTTCTGTTGGCACTGACTAACAATCCCAGGATATTTGGAATGCGTTTCTACCCCTCTAGATGTAAATTGTTACTCCAGGACTGGCCTGCGTCAACACCTGAACTAAGGATAGGGAGTGAAGTAGTCGAACGCGTCGACAACATCACTTATCTTGGAAGTCTGATCTGCCTTAATGGGTTGGTGCCTGACGAAATCGCAGCGCGAATTCAAAAAGCTCGTTTGGCTGTTGAGAGCTTACGTTACCTATGACGAAAACGAGATTTCCGTCTATCAATTAAGGGATTATTATTATTATTGGTTTTATTCAATATTATGAGTATACTGCACAGCAGTTTGCTCTGTTCTACTTTACAGTTGTGAAACGTGGCCATTAAGAGTAGAAGATACTCGTAAGTTACTAGTATTTGACCACACATATCTTAGAAACATTGATAGCATCTGCTGAGATCACCGGGTAAGTAAGAATGAGGTTAGACGCAGGGTATTAGGGAATAATGGTTAATCAGTTGATGAGGTTATGAATTTTAATCAACTGAGATGGTTGAGCCAGGTGTTACGTATGCCTGAAAACCGATTACCACGACGCGCAATGCTGGCTAGTATTGGGAATGGTTGGAAGAGTTAGGGGCGGCCAAACCAAAACGTAGCATTAGTGCTTCAAGCCACTAACTTCTAGTCTAAGACATGATAGATTCAGACTACCTGATTGGGGTTCGTGTGACTATCGTAACCAATGGTTGGGGACTCTGTGTGACATGGCTCAGAATCGATCACAATGTCGTAAATGTATGCTATCCCTGTCTTCCCTTAAACTGAGATTAAAATTGCTTCATATCTTTCTTTCTTCCCGTACCATATCCTTTTATATATTAACATCATTAAACTAACTACTTCTATGAATTTGGCGTCCATCTTGTTGTGCTGAGGTATGGCAACTTTGACCGACGCATATTTGTGCCTATTCCTACGTTATGTCTGACTGACTGACTATCTACAACATATAGGATACTTGGTGAAAACAACAGGTCAAGTGGTAATAACCCATACGCAACAAAAAGCTGAGTTTAAGAGTAGTCTTTAAAGAAGATCTGTATAGTTTTATGAGGAAAGCGATAAATAAAACCTCTAAACTAAGGTCTACAAGTAACCGCACTAGTGAGCACGCTTGTTTTACAATGTGGTAGTAAGGATATACTTAACACGCCCAACTAGACTAACGACACACTTGGTTGTTTAGATTAATATATTTTAGAAGTCATTAGTACATAATTTCGTATGCTCCAGTAAATTTTTCAATGACATTTACCCATGTCTACCAAAAGCAGATTATTGTTAAGCACGAAACGATGATCAATTATGAAAAGGCAGAAAATATGTGCCATACGCATAACAACATAATGAAGCAGCTTGGCTAGGTTACTGAATGGTATTAAAGATTTTTAGCAAGTCACCCCCCAAGGTCTGCTATTACACATAGAGATTAAAATGCTATATATTTACGTCGTTAACTATTTTATGGTGATGCCTTGTAGGTAGAAGTTTGTAACAGCTAAAAAAACTTCACTGAAATCAGTTTTAGAATTAGAAAATATATACAAACCACATTAACGAAAAACAAAATGCGGTAGAACTTGCCTTTTCCTGAGGCGGAAGGCATAATGAGGAGCTAATCAGGATTTCACTTTGTTTATCTGACTTAACGTCATTACTTTTGACTGTTTCAGCTTCAGGAGTAGACTCTTCGGTAGGTTTGGTAAGGTGAGAAAAACGCTGATAAGCTGGTCGTTTTGATCTGGATGACTAATAACAACATATAACAGTGCAAAGTTTCATAATCTACCTCCGTTTCAGGTGAAGTTTCAAGAACTGCTCTTTTGGCTTTTCTTACATTCTGAGGTGTCCTACTAACTCGGAAGAAACTGTCAAGACGAGTATTCGGCATTCTCGAAATGCCCGTTAACGTCCAGTATTACACAAAAGTCGTTTTTGCGCGCTATTCGGTAACGATGATGACTATTATTCTGTTCAATATACAATATATAAACCGATTGATTTCCTTCATTTCACTTCTTGTTGTTTCACTTGTTTCATCTGAGTTTTTTCGATGGGCATTAGTCTAGCTACTCGATTGCATTTATTCAACTTAGTTTGTTAGTTAGTTGTGGATTTGTATATCTTGTAGTTGATTGAAAGAGTTTGTCTCCGGTCGATGTAGCTTCCGGATACTGGTAGACAGTGCATTATCAAACAAGGGTGTGGTTGATTGCAAGGTAGAGAATAATGAAGTGATGATTTCAATGTTCAGAGAAGACTATTATATTAAAAACCGATAAATATTTTACTTAATTGGTAATGTGAAGGGGACGGAAATAAAGGAATAAGAGGGAAACAGATGTGACGTTAAGAGACGTAGAAAGTGGTGACTGATATGATATAACGGCAACAGTGGTGATTTGTGAGACGTGCACCCGGACCGGGTGGTACGAGTGGGGATGGCAACCCTTGTATGAGTTCGTGCTGTTTAAGTCTTGTAAGGCCATCTACGTTGACGATCTATGTCAAAATGATTGGGGGCCTACTATAGTTAGACGAGAATGGGGACGAACCAACTAACGCTGAAGTCACACCTCGCGACCAGCCCTTACGTGGATTGAACCATCGACGCATCAAAGGATAATAGATGCTATGGAGACTGTACAACACAAAGGACGTTATGACAAGAATATATTAGTTAAGGTACAATTACGGAAGTACAGAAGTGAAAGAATAACCACTGCCGCGTGGGCCAGTCCATGGCGTACGATTGGTTTGTCCGCGTTGACTACCCTCGACCTTGACAGGGATCAGTGATCTGTTCGATATTCAGTGACCCTACAATACTCACCCACCAGATTCAACGGCCGTTTGAGTCGATACCAAACATGTTGGGAGTAGTCGCGCGCCGGAGGTTGCCAGACGATTAATATGAATCCTCCGGGTATTGCCGAGCTGCAAAAGAAATGGAAAGGAGGCTGCAGAAACTGATCGGGAAACAACGAGTAATAACACGTAACAAGGACGTTGGTTGAATGTTAAGCGATCAACCATAGAAATAATAGAAAAAGAAACATTTTGGAGTTTTATCAAGTCGCGTTGAAAAATATAGCTCTGACAAGTGGTTGAGTTCCTCAGGTGAGAAAAAGTAAGTTTGTCGCAAGGTTAGTGATGTCACAGTGATAATACGATAAGTGTATTATCAATCGATGCCGATATTTGTACTGCCCTCGGTACAAAGTAGAAAATCAGTAAGTGTCGCTGACAACTGTTCGTAAGCGTCGATTTCTAGTTATATCTATATTTAACAGACTAATTGTAAGTACAGAAGTATAACCGTGAAGATAAGCCGTGGTTTCCTTGTGCGAAGCTTCTGATCAACTTGCAGTCAGTTTGGAAAAACTGATAACTGCTGTGAAAATCAATGTGGGTCGAAGAATAGAGAACGAGAGCGATAGGTGGCACGATGAAATCTCTAAAAGATGATAATTGGTGAGTGCTGCACACGTGTTTGATGAGTGAACCGAAAAATGTCGAAAAAAACATAAGAAACCAAGAGTGTCACTCTGGACTCATGTCAGTGATATCGGTGAAAAATGCTGTCAGTGTTGGGGTCGAGACGACAATATCGTTGTCAGTTTGCAGGAGATGCGCTCGACTGCGTAAACCGATGATTCGCGTGAATGAGTGTCGTCAAACCACCAATTGAACTGGACAGGCTTTATATCGTTGAGTAGTTGAACAGCCGATTGATGTACCGAAATCATCTGTTAGATAACAGCCACGCGGAAACAATGCTTCATAACATAAAAATACGACGTCCAAGTTGAATAACTACAATAGTTCGGATGTGTTGTAATGTCACATCGAAGTAATATCATTTCGTATACTGACAATTGTACTGGACATTCGTTTGGGCATTGTTTATGTAGCAATTGGATGTGCGGTAGCAAACATATACGAAGACTATCGTGGGGTTTGTGGAGAATTTCAGAAGACGTTTAGATATTTTCCAAACCCGTATTGCATGTGAATAAGCCGAAGACGGAATTGAAGTGACTTTCGTGCAATAAGGAAATCGAGTCATGATTTACTGTATGAGATAACAGCAAACAAAAAAATGCGCATAGTAAACATTAATTTAAATGGTAACCACCAATGTAACTAAAGTTTAGGTTTAGATAACGTGATCGTTTCGTAAAAAAGCATATTATCTAGCTCTAAGTGACATCAAGTACGACGAAGTGTCTCATTAAGACATGGACTAAGATTGCTCGTGTACATGAAATACGTTTTTTTGGAGTATGTTGACTTACAAGTCATAAATGTAAGTAGTTTCGACTAACATTTGACGGCAGTGACAGAATGTATGACTACTCTAAGTGAAAGTAGCCGCAAAATGTTAGACATTATAAACATTATACGAAATTAACTAACTCAATTATGAAACTCGCCTGGATTACTCTTGCTCCAAAGTAATTGAAATTTGTGGATTAACTTCGTAGATTAAGGAAACGTTGTAGACTGAATTGGAATAAGTCTAATTTAGGTTGAACACGTAGAATTGCCTGGCGAAACAGTCTAAACAAGATATAACATTGCAGGAAATTTATGGTTCAAACTCACCGTAAATTTCTAGCATTTGTATCCTCTGATTCGCCATGGAACTCAGCAATTGGAAATTAGGCAGACAGTGGTCAAGAAAGTAAAATATTCTAGTAGATAGTTTTTGTTAGTAGTTAGTTGACAGTGAATAAGCAGAAAGATGAATTTAATAATCGGCAGTTTATCCTGTATTGGTTATACAAGTGAATAAGTTGCAAACAGATATGCGTCCGTGTTGTCTTCAGGCCATACATACGAGTGGTTGATATTTTAACAGACATATTACACAGGAGCATTTACATGCTGCTAATGCTTGTTAAAGAACCACGATAGTCGTAGTTGTTTGGTTAGTTCTATCGATTGAACTAATTATTTCAGTTGAAATACTAATCAACAGTGATATGAAGCAACGAATGTTCACAGAAACTGATAGAGATAGCCGAAGTTAAAAATGAAAAATTGTAAGTATAAAATGCAATAAAAAAGATCATGATAGGTTGCGTTATTCGAAGTCTTGCTCACCAGTGTAGGATCGTCTACGTTGATGATCTATGTCGAAATGATTGGGGGCCTACTATAGTTAGACGAGAATGGGGACGAACCAACTAACGCTGAAGTCACACCTCGCGACCAGCCCTTACGTGGATTGAACCATCGACGCATCAAAGGATAATAGATACTATGGAGACTGTACAACACAAAGGACGTTATGACAAGAATATATTAGTTAAGGTACAATTACGGAAGTACAGAAGTGAAAGAATAACCACTGCCGCGTGGGCCAGTCCATGGCGTACGATTGGTTTGTCCGCGTTGACTATCCTCGACCTTGACAGGGATCAGTGATCTGTTCGATATTCAGTGACCCTACAGTCTCTTCTAAAAGCTAATCAGTGAGGAGGCTGTGTTCGTTTTAGGTGGGAGAGCATTCTAAATATTAACAACCCTTGGTGAAAAAGAATGAGAGCTCACCTGAGAGTCGGCTCATTGATGTACGTCTTTCGAGTGTTGTCTCAAAGACTTCGGTGATGGCTTTCCGGTAATATGCTCGTGTTGGGTTGATTTGAAGTACTTAATATGCTATTGTCAGATCACCTCTCATTCTCTTGTTCCTTAATGAGAATGATCTGTAGATCATCAACGATGATCTCTATTGAATGATTGGTGGCCTACTACAATCAGATGGGAATGGTGTGACGAACCAACTAACGTCAAAGTCACTCCTCTCTGTCAGCACCTTACGTGGATCGCCCCATCGACGTGTCAAAGGACTATGGATGCTCCGAAGACTGTACAACAAAAAGAACTTTATTACAGAAATATATTAGTCAAAGTAGATACAAGCGAAAGTAAAACTACTGCCGCATTGGCCAGTTCATGGCGTAAGACCAACTGAAGCGCGTTGTTTATCCTTCACTTTAACAGGGATTGGTGGTCTGTTCAATATTCAGTGACCCAACTACCGGATGATTTGGCTAGGGCTCAGTGACATTTCACTGACCCTACAGATCACAGGTGTTGCAGCCTTCTCCTATACGCTTAATGCTCTAGACCTTTCATACATTTGTTTGCTCGTCTCCATACTTAGTCTAAGACACTTATATCCATTTTAAAGAGAGGAGAAGCTGTGATGCTGTGGACTTCAAAGTAAAGCCGTGCGTGCACTTTAAACAGTGTTAGGAGCAACTCTGTGGTGACTGCAGAAATTTTTTTCTCATAAAGTGGAGATTTGCATTGGCTTTGAATTTGTGTCTAATGTCTGTAATTACAAGCCTGAGGACGAGCTCTGAAGAGACAGTCGGGGTGGGTATCCATTGAGGTTGTCAGTGTTTTGCGTTGAATGAAACAGAATGTTCATGACTTCAAATATTGGTTAGTTTAAGTTTCAACAGGTTGTTTGCTATCCATTTCTTTATTATTGTAAGATGTTTTTGAACCTTAAGCCAATTCCTTCTGTTTTTCATGGACCTTCATATCTTTGCGCCGCCCGTATAGACTGATGCCACCAAACTGGTTTTATCTAGTGAACTGTTAGTAAAGATCAAGAGCAGGAAAAAATTTATGATGTTGAGACATTCCATTTTCTGTCCTCTTTACTTAACTTGGTAAGAAACATCCTATCCTCAAAGTAGTTCTGAAGCCAGGGTGAATGTGTCAGAGTGAAAGCCATCCCTGAAACCTTCGCAAGGCCCTTGTGAGGTGAAGGAATATTACATGAACCTGTTTCTTATGGTCCCGGCAGGTTGTCTAGCTTTTTGTGCCGTGAGTAGATTAGATATACAGGACCTAGGTTTCGTGAACCTATACAGGGCTTCATAGAGGATGTTATTTTTACCTACATATTCTTTCATTTAATGGCTGACCAATCCTTCCATTACCTTTAACAATGTCGTGGGAAGTGTGACTGGTCTTTTCTATCTCTCTCTCTCTCTTTGAAAATTTGAGAGAAAGTAATCCGCTTCTATTTTCGTGACATTTGGTGAGTGCCTGAACAGGTCACACTACGGCGTGTTGATGACTTCTGGGCACTATTTTAGGAATATAGATCAGATGTTTTCACGTCCAGGTGGCTTTCTTGAGCTAGGGGATTTTTGTTTCTCCCATATTATCACAAAGTTCGCTGGATATCAGTTGGCACTAGAGTGGCGAAGTGTTCGGCGCTTGTAGGCTCCCAATCAAGTTGGTCTGAAAAGTTGGCATTAAGTATTTCTTCTATCTCAAATGTTTGCTGGAGGCTGGGTTAAGTGGCAGATTTCCATCTGGGATCATGAACAAATTCAAGGGGATGTAAGGAAGACTGAGAATTACCACTTGACAATATCTGTTGTCTGTCGGTTAGTCAGATTAGGATCCGTGCTGTTATAAAACCAAGATTACTACTGGTGTTTGTGCCTAAGCAACAAGTGTCACTGATAAAGTAAGAAACCCTCGATGATTGGCTTGTGTTGCAACGTGTTCAGAGATATTTTCACCAGTATTATGTCACTAGTTTTGCAAATGTTCACCAAAATAAGGCATTTAAAGTACATAATCCCAGTAATGAGCCAATTAATGATTTACAATAACATGGGAAGCAGAAAAGTATGGTGAGAGCCACATATTTATCTGGACCCCTTGGGTTTTTACTGAATCAATCGAGGGACTAAGTTCATAGTATAACGCACATCCAGGAATTGGTTGTAATGCTGCGTTTTCAATCTCGATATTTTGGTCGATACTAACTGTCGCAGTTGGCTTTTTATACGTCAAATCTACTGGATAATCCAAGTCCCAAAAACAATCCAAGCAAGTTTCATTATTTTGCTAAATGATTTATTATGTTTACGATTCTCCTTAACATGTATATTTTTCCGCTTAGACTAGCTATATATACTCCATATAATTCACTCCCCAAACTGTTTGTTGCGTAAGATATATTTAATTGCTACAAAAAAACAAAATAATACTAGGAGAAAGTGTGTTATTTCCCTATGAGGCATATTAGATTGAATAGTAATTTCACACTTCACAGTTCTGATTACCACTGCTACGTATTTATGAATGTTATTAAATCTGTCAATATGGCCAACAGTCGACAGTGTTCTGTTTCATGGATAATTTGTGATTCCCGGAGCCGAAGAAATTCCTCACAAAATCTTTCAGGATCATCAAAGACATTGACTTTTATAGGTACGTGCAGCAAATTACGGATAATTTGAATTCTACACTTTTTGGATAACCAATTTGCAACTTAGTTACTTACTTACGCCTGTTACCCATCGTGGAGGAGCATAGACCGCCCATCAGCACTCTACATTCAACCATATCCTAGGCAGGCTTTTCAAGTTCTTTCTAGCTGCTATTCATCCTTTTTATAACAGTTTTTTTTACAGGCGTATTGTGTTCTTTGGCCCTCCTCTTTGCCGCTTCCGTCCTGTATTCCAAATTAGAGCTTTTCTCGTGATGCAGTTTGGTGATTTCTTCAATGTATGCCATATCCACTTCTAACGTCTTCACATAATTTTTTCTTCAGCTGGAAGCTGGTTTGTCCTCTCACACAGCAGGCTGTTGCTGACAGTGTCCAGTCAGTGAGTGTTTAGTATTTTGTGTAGACAATTGTTTATAAATACTTGTAACTTCTTGACAATGGGTATATTAGTTAGTTCTCCATGTTTCAGCTCCGTACAAAAGGGCTGTTTTGATGTTCGTATTTAAAATTCTGACTTTGATATTGGTTGACAGTTGTTTTGAGTCCTATACGTCCCTCAATTGTAGGAATGCTGTCCTTGCTTTGCCAATCCTCGCCTTTATATCTGCATCACATCCTCCTTGTTTATTGATGATGCTTTCCACGTCTTACAGAGTTTCTCCATCATGTGTTATCAGTTTGGTGTTCGCCGTGTGTATTTCAGGATTTTGCTTTTTCCTTTGTGTATGTTTAGGCCTATTGATGCAGAGGCTGCTGGTACACTAGTTGCCTTCATCTGCATTTGTTTGTGTGTATGGGATAGGAGGGCTAGGTCATCTGTGAAATCCAAATCGTCTAATTGGTTCTGAGATGTCCACTGTATTCCGTGCTTCCTCTCAGTTGTCGAGGTCTTCATAATCCTGTCAGTCACCAGAAAAAAGAAGAAGGGGGAGTGTAAACAGCCAAGGTAAGTTGAAAATAATATTTACAACTGTTAAAACGATATCTTCTGTAACCAGGTGAGAATTCGTTTTCTGCAGAGTATGTTATATACTAGGGAAGAAGTAAGTACGGATAACTTACGGGACCTAATATTAAACAATTATTCTATGTATATTCCTATTGTATAACCATCCAGTAACTAGATTATCTATACCTATATTCATCTTATTGTAAGCTTCGTTTTGACTTATAAATTATTATTGTATGATTTACTGTTCTTATGCTATGCTCAGTTTATTGATTATTGTCTCCCACACTTACAGCCTCATTTGGCCTGGTTTTGTACAAATATTATTTTCTATTTTATGGTGTGGTCTGCCTGTCTGGTATATAGATAGAGTATGTTTGAAATAAACGATTCGCATTACAGCAGCGGCTATTGGTGTTTTTGGACTCAAGTGGACGGGTTAGGCGGATAAGGACCAATAAGGACGCTAGATTACTCATATTAATCGAGCGTCATTGTCACAGTGTGAAGGTCGTAGAAGGCGTATTCTATTGGTGGATAATTTACGCGGATTACGTCCTTGTTAAATTTGTAAGGTCATAACAAATCAGCAACGACCTTGGTCAAGACATAACGATTGGAGACGGCTAGGTCAAATCATAACAGAGTACATTTACAGATACACTAAGAGTCAACTCTTTGTGACAGTTTTTCTCCACTCATTTCAAAATATTAGGCTATAGTTATGACTTTTCTATAGTTATAATGTATAAATACGCTACTCCTAGCAACACTTTATTTTTATTCATATCATAGTTGTAGAATTATGTAAAAATATGTCTGTATTGCTCTCAGTTGAAGACTTGTAACATTTGTTAATCGATTAGTGTTAACTCATTGGTGAGTTGTTTCCTACTATAAACATCTATAATCTATTTTGTGTGAACTTGTAAGGCAATAAAAGAATTTCATCAAAAGATTATCTTGTAATTTATCTCATAATGGTAAAACCTACAGAAGTTTATGATACTCCAAAAATCATTTATGTACGAACAATGTATTAGATATGATGTACATGCGATGGACTACTGAAAACGATTGTTATCAATCTGTACATCATTCACTTACATAGTTTTTTTTATATTTAGCAATCCATGAAGCTATTCAGTATTCTGTATTTTATTGACTAGTGAAAATATTGTGGTTGACTGAAAGTGACTATCGATTACATGTTGATATCTATACGCATAGCTTATACTGGCTTCATCATTGAAATTCTAAAAGACAGCAAACTAAGAGTAGAATAAGAATCTTTATAGTTGAAAGCGTGAGTCAATTGAAGCTAGACCACCATGGAAAACCTGGAAGCACTGGACGGTCAACTCGTCTTACTATGGGACTCCTCAGCAGTGCTCTCCCACGATCCCACACCCGCGAGATTGGAACCCAGGACCTACCAGTCTCGCGCCAGAGCATTTAACCGATAGACTACTGAGCCGGCATCCGATGCGCACTGCTGAGGAGTCCACAATAGAACGAAACGGCCGTCAAGCAGTGCTTCCATGTTTTCCTTGGTGGTCTAGCTTCAATTGACTCACGCTTTCAACTATGAAAATACTAAATCTCTAGAAAACCTCTTCTGATAAGAAATAATTGAGTTTAGCCAAACTAAACATTGTATCATCAATTGAATAACAAACATTGAAATACATATTAATATTATCAGTTTTTAAAATAATATCAAGACAAACTACCATTTATGCTTAATAGTAATAATAATGGAAAAGAGGAAAAAGAAAAACTGAATTATACTTTAAGTCTAAGTATCTCTTCAAAAAAGGTGGGTACATTGACGTCACTTAGTAATTTAGTTGATTATTGTGTAGAGGAACTATTTTTCAAAGAAGCTAAACATTGTAATTAACAACAAATATTATATAAGCATTTTATTTGTTTGAAATTTTTGTGGTGACTAAGTAATGTGTATTTTTTGTTTCAACGCTACATTATATACAATAGTCAGAAAATTGAATATTGAACAAAATGATTAATTAATCTAGTTAAATTTTTCAATTTTCATTTGAATTTGTCCATTTACTTTTACTTTCAAATCAAGAAACCTTATGTATAAAAGTACATTATATTTTTATTGTAAGTTATGGTAAAATTGTAGGATTGATCCGTCAGTATAAAGATATATATGGGATATTATTAAAAAACTACTATTATTGTTAGTAGTAGAATTAGTAGTGGTATTTGTTTAGAGAAATAGTGCACTTTCACATGGGATAGACTAAAAGTATTGCATTTATTACATTTAGCATTATGTGAAACATTTTCATTTGAATTTTTGTATATGAATATAAATTTAATGAATGAAATGTGGTATACATTTTATTATTGATATATGTGCATATCAATAAAGATTTTAGAAATTAAACTCATGTGTTTGTCATAGTTAAAAGCGAGAATCAATTGAAGCTAGACCACCAGAAAAGACTTGGAAGCATTGGACGGCTGTTTCGTCCTATTGTGGGACTCCTCAGCAGTGTGCATGTACTACCTCGCCTCGCAAGATTGTACTAAAAGATTGTTAAAAAGAAACGCTATAAATTATTGATGGAATCGAAGTGTAATTTATGTAATAAAAATAATAATAATAATAATAATAATAATAATTATTATTATTATTATTCGTGTCATTTAGAAAACCAGTTTGATGTAACAATCGTTTCTGTTGTTCATTTTGTTGACAATTGGCAAAAATATTACTTACATCAGAAATATTAGTAGTATTGATAAGTTTTATCTTTAATGGAATGCATTTTAGATATACATTGTAATAAAAACAATAAGAAAAAGTTGAACTTGTATCGTTATTTGTATATGATGGTGAACAAGATAGATAGTATTGTGAAGGAATAAAAGTACGATTATTAATACTTGTTGTTTTCGTAGTTAAGGGGGTAGTAGTAGTAGTAGTACTGCATACTATGCATATTGTTTCGATATTGCCTTAATTCACAAGCATTATAAGCAAAGATGGATAGTGGAATCCAGGACGCGCGTTTCATCCTATTTGGGACTCGTCAGCTGGATGTGCCTGCATCTCAGAGTTGATGTTCACTCTGGGACTCGAACCCAGTACCTTTCGCTTCAAACGCCATCGCGTTATCTACTCAGCTACTGAGTACTGATAGCCATTTGCTTGTTTAATCTCAGGTATATCTGATACCATATTCATCTCATAGTAAGTATTATTTAAGTCTTCTAATAATAAGTGATTGGTCTTTTTTGAATCAGTCAATCATTTTTTGAAAAAAGAAAAAGAGAAATCAATAAGAAATCCTCTTATCACATGACAAAAGCCTAATAAGTAGAAACATACAACCTGAATAATTGTATATCCTAAATTTCTTGTAAAGTTTATGATAAGCTGATAAGGAGGGATCGTAAAGTAAAAAACCCTATACATGAATAAATAAAACGTCTTAACTCATCATAATAATAATGGGTCAATCGATCAATTAACACATAAATTATTTTTTAAAAGGACAAAATAAACAAAAATATTACAGTGTTAATTAGAGAAAAAGAAAAGTATAATAACTAAATCAGATTCATTATAAACGGTCTCAAACTCTCAAGAATAGGGCCTATTATGTATATGTAAGGTTGAGGTTATCCGAGACAATTTTTGCTTTTGGTTATATCACTGTACAGTTAACAGATGAATGTCCCCAAATGCCCTGATACTGCCGAGAGTGAGGAAAGTCCGCTCTCCCTCTCGAAATGCTCTCACATGGCCAAGCGTATATAGCCTCTGCCAGAGAAGTCGTACTCACTGCCTTCTCGTGGCGGGGGTGTTGTTTATGAAATTGAGAGGATGAAAAGCGAATGTCCGGAGCTTTAACCGGATTGGTGGGCACGGAAAGTCCACCTAGGGGAGTTGGAAAACCTTGATTCCAAACCAATGGTGCACATGGGCTCCAGTATCCTGAGGGAACCAGTGACGTATGAACAAAGTGTTGGTGACCGGCTACCATGTGACTGCATCTCCTCATGATGCTCCATTGCCTTGTGGATCAGACTTTTAGGTCGAAGGCTCTGGGTGTGGCCCCCTATGAAAACCACCTGCTTCGGTGTAGGCACCTTGGCAGTATTACAGCCCTCAGACAAATCAAATGAAATTTGTGGGGCTCATATATGTCCGGTGCCCCTTTGTATTAATATTTATGTGTTTAAATAAATAAATAATAGATGAATGCTGAGTATTGGAGTAAAAATTTTAATACAAATTTTATTTATAAATCTAACGTTTATTGTATTTGCGTTTTATAGCTGGTTAGTTAACTACACTACACTGGACGTGTTCATAGCAGACAGTTGTAGATAACTCCTGTCCGTTGAAATGAACTTCATTTCTTTAGATCATGATGATTTTAGACAATAAGTATGTAAGACATTTTGACAATGAGCTATTACAAAAATATAATCTAATATTCTCTGTACAACAACCACAAGAAGTATATTCTATGTTAACCATTCTAAACTCGATCACAGAATATTATTGAAACTGTATGTTAAAATACCTGATCACTTCACCCGAATAAGTATTCCGAGTATGTTAATTTTGAAAAAAACTATAAAACTTGTTCAGTTCAGTTGTATGCTAATTTAAGTTTTCAGTGCAAGTGATTCTAAATGATTTCACGAGGGTTCGATTAATTCTGTTTTGTTTTTTTTGTTTATTGCTATTTTCTTCACCTTATAGACTGCATACCTCTGTCTTCATAAGATAGCGAGCTTTAGTTGATGACTAAGTACCTGTCAACCAGATGAGGTGATTCCATACAATGGGTTAAATACATGTGATATGATGACAGAAAGTTCAAATGAAAATGGTGTGAGTAAGCTGCATGCAAGGTTGTGAATTCAAGCAATTTAGATTGACTGTGTCCTGTTCGACGTTTCCTTCGCATAATTGAAGTGGCTACCAGGTTCATGGTCTCAAGGTTTGGTCACGAAGGATTTTTGAATACAAATAAAATGGGATTGTAGTAGTAAATATTTTCTCAAAATCAAAAGTTCAATGAATATTCGATGTTCGGGATGACCTCATCAGTTTTAACCAGTTGGACTAACTGAAGGAGTATGGGCAAGCATCTACGCCGTGTCTCGATAAGATTCTTGTTCAAGCCTAGTGACCTCGAATAAAGTTTGCATAAAAAACAACATAAATGCTTGGTCATACGTTTAATCTATTGAAACTGAAGAAGTCAAAATCAATGTTGAATACATACCTCACTAACGAACCCAGGGAATTACTAATCTCTACAACTGGTTTCTCCCTAAGCATCGCAACAACAACACGCAATAGTGATGTTTTATCTACGGAAATTCGCTAATTCTATGATAAGAGTGAAAAATAATCAATAGAAAGCAACGAAAACGGACTAACAAAGCAAAAAGTGGAAACTTTTGACGGTCATCACACAAAAATTCAGAAATAGTAATTAGATCTTTAATGAGATATAAAGTATTATCAATGTTTTTGGAAAGAATTCCTTAATAAACTGATGAATATGAATGTTAAATACGAGTATCAATGGAGTTACACTCTCTATGACTTGTGTCTAGAGAAACCTATACACTAACACATAGCTCTTTTAAAACTCGTAGTCCTAAGTAGACATAGAAATAACAGACCTTTATCGTTTGAATGGGCTAGAAAGTATTACGTATGCCGAGCCCTACTTACCTCGACGCATGCGTTTGCTGGTGTGAGACCAAGACTAAGCATCAGTCCAAAAATTATCGACCCTTGATCCAAGACATGATGGTAAACGCTGATAACCTGCGCGATTATCGTTACCCATAGTCGTAGACACTGAATAAATTAGTTTGGAATCAGTTGCAATAGCGCAAGTTTGTTTGAAAAATTTACTTTTCATCCTACTGATAACGTTGCTACATATGTCGAACGAGAACCCCGATGGGGACAATCAATACGAAATTGCAGAATATCTTGGTAAAATATGAGAACCGTACACTGAGTACTTCATTTGCATGTTTCTATCATTTGTCCTAAACATTCTGTATAATTCTTCCAGTTCACAATTCCTTTCTAATTTCCCTTTCATTCTCTTCAACTCGACCTTCTTAACCTTCTGCTGCCAGGTTTTCTACTTATGTCGACAGACATAAGTAGCATAAATCATACTTCTACTACTGTGACATTGCTCTTGATAATTTCGCCTCACTATGAAGGACAATGTGGTGTGATAATCTAAACTAGTGAATATATTTTTGCTATGTTCTTTGCTGGTTATGACTGATTAATATTACTTCTTGAAGTAATCTATGATAATAAATTATTGAATTATGTTGGCCCATGAAAATGAATGTAATCACCAGGCCACAAACGTAATTGTATGAAGTTAATGCACATTCACTAACTAGATCCAACTCTCTGTATTAAATTAATTATCCACACAAATATTAAATAAGTTGTATGTTATAAACTACTCCCAATTACAGTACCACTGTAATCAACCAGCACTAGACAACTATTTCGTCCAATCATGGGTCTTCAGTAGTTCGTGCTCATGACCTAAAAAGTAATCAAACTCGAAGACTTCAGATATCGTAGCGAACTCTTGATCTGTAGAACAAGTGGATTGGCAACTAAACGAAGCATCAAACTAATTTCCACAAAATCCTTACAACTAAACACATCTTGAGTCAAAGCTTGTCCGCTATCC
This sequence comes from Schistosoma rodhaini, assembly GCA_944470415.2. NCBI lineage: Eukaryota > Metazoa > Platyhelminthes > Trematoda > Strigeidida > Schistosomatidae > Schistosoma > Schistosoma rodhaini. The sequence continues at coordinate 37,758,193 of OX104038.1, forward strand.
GATAATCAGTTAGAACACAAGAGTGTCTAGATAAGATGAAATAGGCGGAGAAAGCAATTTAACCACTAGAGGAACCTGATGATTAAAAATTACATATAAGAAACTAAAGACTTCACTGATAACTTTCAATATTTTATTTTAAAAAATTGTCATTACTACTTCATATTCAATTAAAAAGTATTTACATAATTATGTATAAATGGAATTCCATTTTACATTACTCTACAACATCATGTAAAAACAGAAGAAAGCAGGAAACTAGATACACACACAAGGAAAACAATCAATCAGTCAATCCAATAAAGAAAATTATTGCATAAATAAACAAATTCTTCTATAGACAAAAAAAGAGACAGAATTGTATAGATTTACAAAAGGGAGATGATTCAACACAAAATGAACTATATTCCCTTCTTTTTTGTTTCCAAGTTAACGAAGAGAATATATGTTATTGCTGCTTCATGTAGTAAACTACATACTACTTGCTAATACTACTACTCCTACTACTAGTTACCAATTTATTACAAATACACATGTATGGAAATAAAGACTAACATGGTGAATTTTTTCTATATTGAAAAAGAAAATTACTGGATGAATAAGGGAATATAAACAAAACAGATACAGATCAGTAGTATGATTGTAAGGAATAAAAAAAACATGTACTGTATATATATATGTGTGTGTGTGTATGAGACAACAACGAAGTGGACAATAATAACGACAACCACTATTACAAAGGTAATAATACTTGTTGGTCTGATCCAGAAAACAATGAATTAAGTTTGTGTGTGCAAGTGTACGTGATGCTGTCTTTTATGTGTGTGAAAGCGAATACACATCTGCATGGATACAATAACAATAATATCGTGGTGTTAAAAAATAACAATAATTAAAAGTAAAATCCACAGGAAGACATACTGGGCAGTAATAACAATGTGGAACAATTGCAATTGGTTGTGAAGTGAAGAAACAGTAGGAAAGTTAGCATAATGCAGAGAGAGAGAGGAAAGCAGAGACGACGACGACAACAACAACATATAACAAACTTTGACACAGGTTCCAGTGTCCACTTTAAATTTCTTAATTGCACTAATGAAATTTATGTTAAAACATATAAAAAAGTTATGACAGCAGGGGGTGTGGATTGAAAAAGCACGAGTCGAACAATTATTGAATGTATTTTGTTTTTAAAAAAAACTTGTAAATTATTGAACAGCATTAGAAAATAAGGAAACCTTCTCATACAGCACAGACAAAAAAAACACAAGTATGAGTTTATACACAGATTCATATACATAAGTAAAAGTCAATCGACAGTTTGAGATTTATCAAGAATAGGACAACATATACAAAGAAAACAAACTGATAAACGAGTCTTATTTTACTCGGATACAAAAGAAGCAACACTAGAAGTAAATAAATACAAATAAGAAATTCATTGACAAATGCATTTGGCATAGCATTGATAATTATCATAAAAGTACCATTCATTATATTTGTTAGGATTTTTACCATTAGTAGTAGCAGTATATTTGTCAATATTAACAACAGTGATAGTGATAAATGACGAGTCCTCAAAAAGACCAATAGGAATAAAAGACAGATTTCGTGTGTACAAGTGTAAAGAGAAGCCTGTAAAATTCAGTGTATACATACATATACACATTAGAGCTGATCAAATTTGTACTATAACTAGGTTTATAAATAATAATAATAATACTGCAGCACATTTATCAGTAATATAAGTTGTGCAGATTTGCGATAATGAGGTACGCCAAAATATTTAATAATCGATACCTGCCAATGTTCAAATTTATCAAGAGTTACCAGTATCCGATGATTGTGTAGCCGAATGAATTTTCTTCATACTACTATTCGACTTAAATTTGTCCATATTATTAGCAGTCTGATTCGATTTATCATCACTGAAAATAGCCGGTTTCATTGGACGAGTGAATGGTGGCTGAACAATAATAGTATTTTCAATGTTATTATTTATTAATTGAGTTGTAGTCGTAGTAGTAGTAGCGGTTGTAGTATCTGTTAGTCCGGATATGAGTAAATGTGTAGTACTATTTGTTGATAATGATGAAGACGATGAGGAGATATTAAAATCGAAATGTTGATTTACAATGAATGATTCACTTCGATTATTATCATTATTATTCCTGCCATTACTTAATGTATTACTCATGTCATTGGAGATAGTAGTAGTATTACCAGTGAAATTGGTTGTTAATGCTATAGAATTTAAAGTATTTGTATTCTGGTTATTGTTATCAGAAGTTACATCCAAACAACAAGTTTCGTCCATACCTAGAACACCGTTCATTGTGGAAAAGTCTGAACTATTTAGATCATCTTTATATTTTTTAAATCGAATTGAATTTTTAATTAATGCCAGACTGGCAGGAGAGAATAAAGCTAGTAGTTCATGGAATGGACTACGACTGTGATGATTAAGCGAAGAGGAATTTGAAGACATCATCGACACAGAAGTAACTAAAGGTGAATTATTACTACTGGTAGGAGTACTACTAGTAGTAGTAGTATTACTACCAATATTTCGGTGATATCGAAAAGTAGATGAAGACGATAATGTACTAGCAACATCATTAATATAATTTGTTATAAGTCCAGGAAATGGTCTAGGCAACGATGTGGATTGATAAAATGATGAATTCGGTAGTACTGATGATGAGGATGATGTTTGAGCATCTGATTCAGCGCTCAATAAATCTAACGCTTGTTGAGCTTTATTTGAATCCAATAAACCGGAATTCACCGCGAAATCAATGATTGCACGATAACAAAATACATACTGTGATGATACTTGAACACAACCAAAACGTTGTGAACGTACTCGAGCAACTGTTAGAGGAATATTGATTTTATGCTCTGTATTACGTGAATCAGCTAACCATTTTGTACATATATCCACGGTTACATAAGTACCTAAGCAAAAAACGAGAAACAATGAGGAATTATTAAGTACACAATGACGAATATTTATCAATTTAGAATGGGTGAATTATTCAGTCTTTATTAGTGAACATTGAACTTTTGATAAATTAAAAATTGACATATCAATACCTTTTAATTATTTAATGACGTTTTTATTAGTAAATAGATCCAATATTAGATAATTTAATTAATCACTCTAGACCTTCCACTTTAAAAGAAAAGTCAATATTAAAAAAAAACTAATTATTTTTGAAAAAGTCGATTTAATTAGATACCAACAGTGATTTAGATTGTTTGTGTCAATGAAGTAAAATCTTATCTACTTCAAATTTCAATTTATCTATTTATGTGAACACATAAATATTAGTACAAGTAAGCACCAGATACATATGTGACACACAAGTCACTTGATTTATGTGGACTGTGACACTGCCCGATACCTAAACTGAAGCAGGTGGTTTTCTTAGGGGGCCACACCTAGAGTCTTTGACTTAAAAGTCTGATCCACAAAGCAGTGGAGCAACGTAAGGATATGCAGTCTCATGGCAGCCCGTGATCAAAAATAGGTTCATACGTTACTGGTTCCCTCAGGATACTGGAGCCCATGCGCATCATTGGTTTGGAATCAAGGTTTTCCAACTCTCCTAGGTGGACCCTCCATATCCACCAACCTGGTCAAAGCGCCGGACATTTGTTTTTCGCTATCTCAATTCCGTAAACAACAGTAATGCCGCGGGAAGGCAGTGAGTAAGACTTCCCTGACAGTGACTGTATACGTGTGCCCATGTGAGAGCATTTTGAGAGAGAGGGAATTGACTTTCCCCACCTGTTATATCCTAGTGAAGCTGTTATCGGTGTTTTGGACGGGCTAGGAGGACAAAGGACCAATACGGACGCCAGGCTGCTCATACCGGTCGAACGTCATTGGTTTAGTATAGTACTAAGATTGGATAAGTCGTATTTCGATTGGCGAATAAATGGCTTTGAGCCCCACTTTATTTTTTTGTGAGGGTTGTCCAAACTCAAATAAGTGAAGTGGAGTTCAAACCCAAGAGATTTTGTGGTTGAAAGTTGAGAGCTTCAACAACTGACCTATGAATCTTTGGCAGTAGTTGATGTACCTCCATTCCGATTCTAACAGCTGAATCTAAGATGCCAGATATTTTTTTCAGGAGGATAAGCTTATACGTGAAGTCAATCAAACGTAGTTCGAAAAACAATGCACACCATTGATGGATAATCTGACTTTATTGTCTAAGGAAGAAAAATATATATTTATGAATGAGTGTGCGTATATTCCTGACTTGGTTTTAGTTAATAAAATTTCCTTTTTATTCAAGTAGTTGGTCTGTGCTTACGTATTGGAAGCTCGTACACTAGGATCAGACTCGAGCGATCACACAACATAACAGAAACAAACACAGGGAATTCTATTGAATTACTGCAAAGGTATGTTTAAGCATGAATAAATAGTAATTATATATATATATATATATATAGATCAAACCACTTACCTGTTCTACCAATTCCTGCACTACAATGTACAACGACTGGAGGAGGTGGAGTTTTCTGATCTTCATAAGATTTATAGCCCAATTTTTCAATTTCATTTAAATAAGTTGATTGAACAGAAGTGAGTAAATCTAGTAAACCTTCAGTTGTTTGAGGTGTACCATGATCAGGCCATGAAAAGAAAGCAAAATGTTCAACAGTTCTTACTTCCTGTAGCTAAAACAACAAATAAAATGTGTTGGTTTAAAATAATAATAACAACAGGATTTGAGTAGAAATAATTTAAACTCTCATCGGTGAAGTAGCAATTTTTCTATTTAAAAAAATGAGCTATTCGACATAAAACAAAACGATATTTATAGCTCAAGATGAGGATGCTGGAGGTATTGTGTTCATTGAACTGCATTATTTTAGTAGAAGCTTATTTCTTAGCGAATTTTTCAAACAACAAGAAGTATGATGCTTTTTTATAACCTTTATATGATGGGGAATATCTGTAAATCAAGATAGCAAATTTTGAGTTGCAACTTACATAACACAACACTTCTAAAATCTTCAACTTGAGCATAAAAATATTCTCGATTATCTTAAAATAATAAGAACGTAGCATGTTTCTCATCGTTTGGAGATAAGAGAACTTCTCCAAGAAGCAAGTTTTTACAAGAACATAAATAAATCATTCAGCTCAGAGAAAATAACACTTTCAGAAACATAAAATGAATGTATAAAAAGGTAGATTTATATAATTTCTGAGAGAAACAAACTTGAACTCAGATGGTAATGAATCATTTACTTTGATGAATAAACATAAAACATTGAAAAAAGGTAATTTATAAGACCATTATTAGCACACAGATGGTGTTTTCAGAATTTAGTTTTCATTAATTTATGACACCTGGTAAAACAAATACTTACACTCTAGTAAAACGTTTCTCGCTTGTAAATCATTTATGTTTATTTATTCACATAATAAGTATGGAGCCTGACACTTGGTTTTTTATTTGATAAACAATAATGATTTACAGATATACAAATTGAATGTGGCACAGTAAATGTTAATTTGCACGCATCATAGTTTCATATTAAAATCACCGCAGTAAAAAAGAAACTGATGCTTACAGGACACTAGGGTGACCTACAGAGAGGACATTACAAGCAATTAGCCGTAGAACATGCTACCAAGTATGTAAAACAAAAAGATTATTATGATAGAGATCAATAAATATCACCAATCTTTAGACATAAAACTTACAGTACTTTCCCATAGATTACTTGTACTTTAGAATGATTAGACCTGAAGTCATCTCAATCATCTGGTTCTATATCAAATCAAATAATCTTTGTGACTAGGCCAGAACTTTTAAATATCTATTTTGTTTCATTTTCTACTTGCTTTTAGGCACTATTCCCGTTTCATGAACCAAATGAAAGAGTAGTATTAAGATTGGGCGTAGCATAGTAGCAAAACAGCAAATTGGTTGATGAATCTTCATCGACTGTACTGGCCGGCACATGTTATGTACTCCGAACCATGGCCTACCTCGACGAGTGATGCTTGTTGTTGTAAAAAAGCTAGCAGCGGTAGAACAAAGACATGACGGCATTCCATGAGGTCATTGATTGTTGACCTAAGCTATGATTGTAGGACCATAATAACTGATTGGGGTCCATGTGATTATTGGTTAGAGATGTTGTGAGAAAGAGATAAGAATCTGTCATAATACTGCAAATTTATTTACTGTTTATTTTCCTTTAAATCTTGACACCCAGTAATCCACTGTACACATCTTTTTGTTGTGCATTTATTAAATATATTTCTCTGTGTTCAATATTTTCTCAATATTTTTGATCCAACATTACTTCGATGCCTTTGTTATTCATCTAACATCTAAGTAGCTCTCTTATAGCTAATGTGGTATGGCAATTCCAGCCAAAGCATATATATGTGTTAAGTTCTCTGTTGATAATGACTGACTCTTAACAACATAGGCCATTAGGAAGATGGCAACAGGGTAATAAATATATTATATCCATATATAAAATATCTATCTCAGTTGAGTGGCGACTTAATGGATACGGTGGTCGACTTCCAACCACTAAGTACCGGATTCGAAACCCGACCCATATACTTCAGTTTGGACATCCGGGTAGTATTATTAGCGCTCAGGCTCAGAGTAGGGTTCATATCCAAGTACCTGGTGAATTAGTTTGTTTAACTTGGATTTTATTTCAGTCAACGAAATAATTATGTAATAAACTGATGGTTTATCACAGAATTAACCACACCTTGTCGGCCCGGACAAAGTGACTTTTACCCTAAACTTACATACAAACATAAAGTAACCAAGCCTATTTACAGATAAAAAGTTAAATTGGTATTTTCTATTGAGAAAAAAGGAAAAATAGTGAAAGATAATAATCATCATACAAACAGCATGATCATTTACGAACAATCGTATAAAGCGAATTTAAGAAAAGGATTAAGAAAAAGTTAGGAATAAGAAGTAATTTGAAGAGGAGGCAAAAAGAAATAAAATGCGGAATCGAAGTTATGTTTATCTATTTATTGAAAGTAAAATACTAGAAAATGGTTTGAAACGTGCATGTGCGAAAGGGAGAAATCGATGAATCCCAAATCAAGACGCAGAAACGAAGAGGAAAACTATATAAGATGAGTTGTTTCAGATGAAAAAGAAGAAGGAGAACAGTACAGAGAATTTGTAGCACACTTGTACATACATACACAGACCACTTGTGTGAAAACCTGAACATAAACAAACACACACACACACTAAAGCATGGAAAAGTTCTTCAAAAATAGATTAAAAAGGGCGTTGATAGTGTAACTAATTATTATCTATTCACTGTGCAATAATACTGGAGGATGAACCAATTACGCAAGAAGAAATATGTTTATGTTTTTTTAAACAGTAATTTAATTAATTGGTGGAATAATAATTAATTTCTAATAAAAATGTAATCAAAATTAAACCAATAAACATTATTATTATTTTGAGTGGTTAATCAAATAATTATTTTGATGTTCACAAATTTGGTTGAATTTAGACATTAACACTGTTGGATGCCAGCTCAGTGGTCTATCGGTTAAGTGCTCAAGCGCGAGACTGATAGGTCCTGGGTTCGAATCTCGTGAGACGGGATCGTGGATGCGCACTGCTGAAGAGTCCCATAATAAGAAGAAATGGCCATCCAGCGCTCACAGGTTTTCCATGGTGGTCTAGCTTCAATTGACTCATGATCAAACATAAAACATTTAAAATGCTAAATTGAACTTCCAGGGTTTAAACGTCCAAGATCAATTAATTTGCAATATTGTGCAGACATTGTACATTGAAATCAATAATCATTCTCTCATACAGGGAATTAATGAACTTCACTGTAGACCGTTTCTTGATAGAACTTTAAGAATTCTCAAATTATTCACTGATGAGAGTATGATTATTATTTAGATAAGAGGTTAGTGGAAATTTTTTTAATACGCACTTAACACCATAGAATGACCCTGTTATAGCAGAGTGAATAATGAAGAAAGTGTAACTCTTAGGACTAATTTACAATTTACGATCATTTATATTTTTATTGTTTAATTGGTAGATAACTGTATTATTGTATTTTTATAACCTCCTTATTGTCAGCTTTCAGTGGACTTATTAACTTAATTACTGTTAACTAATTATTTACTAGTTGCTTCACTTACTGTCACACTCATGGAGTAAATGTGTTTGACGCATGAGTGCTTATATGGTGTACTGTGACGTCTGATAGTCCGTGTGTATAACTTAACGAGTCTTAAGATAGATGCTGGGTGATTGAAATGTAATAATAGCTGGCCCAGGCATGCAAATCGGTAGACAAACAGGAGTGAAGCATACGTCATCCCAAAACTAATTGCGTTGGTCAGAACGCGTCATCGGTCAAGACTAGGGACTACAGGCTATAGATTAAACATACGTGGAGCGAAAAAAAACATAATTCGAATTCTGATTAGCTAATTTACCAGACACAACAGAATCTAACCACAAAACCAGGATGGACTCGATATCTGTAGAGCCTTACTATGAAACCTTATCTTTGATATGCATCTAAGACTCAGACAAAAATATAACCAAGAAAAAGAAGTCCTACGTTAAGATGCTTTAGAGATCTAGTGCTTTCTGGTGTTCAATGTTTATCTAGCTAGAGTCAGTTTACGATGTAGGCTAGAAATTGAATGTCTACAAGAACAGGGAACAGTTAAATCTTGAGATAATCAGCTGTCAACGCCACAGCCATTCCCATACACACAGTTTTTCCTGTCTATATGTTTATATGACACTTTTAAAAATCTCTAACATTTCCGTTTGAACTTACAAACGTGATGTGAAGTTATTTGATCACAAACACACACACACACACTTATATATTAAACAAGATTATGCTGGTTGATGATAAACCAAACAGGCACAATATTGAAGGACAACAAAAAATCGGCTATTTAAGCTCATTGATTGAAAATCAAGACTCTTCAGCTATCTATTAGTTAAAGTATTTATGCGGGTATAAGAGAATTTTCATCTTTTTTAAATATATAAACACGGTATGTCAGAGCCAAAAAAGGAACTCCCTGTCAGTACATACACATAAAACAAACATACATGATAATACAAGTATTTAGTTTACATTGATCGGTTCGATAAATACAGTTATATGTGCTGACGCTGTGGGGTTTTGTTTGAGCAAAAGAAATGGATGAGCAACTGAATAATATCATATATTCCCATCCATATATAATCAGATTTTTGGAAGATCCGAATTCCGATGTAATCCAAAGTATGAACAGACAAAGTGAACATAATAAGATGAAGCAACTGTCCAATGTCTCCTGGTTTTCAGCGGTTATATGAAGTATAAAATTCAAAACCCCCCACAAATCTATCACAATAAGAATAATAATGTCCTCATCAGCGACTAACGCTGATAGTTTTCGAAGTTCTAGTGAGAATCCATGATAAGTGGAGTTCAACCATGTAAAGGATGGGACAAATATTATTGAGAACTGGCTAATGGGCGCACGATATTGTAAATTAAATGAGTTTATAAATCGTATACCATTAGATGCCGGCTCAGTGGTCTAGAGTTTAAGCACTTGCTGCGAGGTTAGAAGGTCCTGGGTTCAGTTCTCGCTAGGCTGGTGAGTGCCCGCTGACGAGGAATCGGATATCAAGACGAAGCATCTGTCCAGTGCTTCACAATTGTTAATGATAGTTTAAATAAGGTCATTTTTACATGTAAACTATAAAATAAACATTAGACCTAGTTGTCAGGTATGTATAGAGAATAATTTGGACTGATGTTGATTTATGTCATGGTTCATTATCAACTGGATCAAAATCGGGTGAATGGGATCGTGAAACAATCTGTCTGTATAACTTAAATAGGTCGAGTCAAGTTTGAATCGGCAACCTTATGACTGACAGTTGAATGGACAGATCAGTATGTCCCCGCTACACTTACTAAAATAAAAGTGTAATATCAAGCATAAACAATACGTCTGAAGTTGAAGTACAAGTCAGTCAATTAATAAGTCAGCTTGAACATGCATATATATACATACATAGTAGTTGTAGTACACAACAGCACAACGAGATAAGATTAACACAATAAATAGCAAAAATATCGAAACAATTGTAGTAGAAACAACAATGAGAACTAAACATGGTTAGAAAAGATCAGCAAATATCAAGGAATACTAGGATCTAAGATCTAGAGGAAGATAAAACCAGTGCATATGCGCTATGCCAACTGTATCCTGTTATTTCATATGACCAAACCAGATAACTGCATTTACAGACATGGATCAGATGAATAGTTAATGACTTCATACACTAGCGTCACGTTCTGGTTTGAGTGACCTTAACTTTCTCATTATCTACTTCTACATTGACAAACATCTCAAATCAAGGTAGCCAGTGGTCGGGTATTAATAGCACATATCCCAATCGCTTCAGTAAGTAAAAGTTTACAACTTCATCAATCAATTTACCAATTCTGCTTAATACTCTATGATATAACCCTAACTGATCACTGCTTCATACCTAAAATGTTAGGGCATAAGGATCATATCATTTGAAAGGAAAAAGCAACAATTACTAACCTGTAAATGTGTTATTCGTAGTGTTGTCTGAGCGAAATTCCCATTACTTTCACATTTGACATTTTCAATTAAAAAATCCGGAGTAACATTATTATTACTACTACTAAATTTCGAAAAGCTATTATTTGATCGATCAGATGAAGTAGGAGCATAGAGACAACCTGTATGGCCAGAACTAAAATAGAGTTTTTGGTTTTCAACATCTGGCCAATATAAGTAACATTTGGAACGTTGAGCTTCAAGAATTCTAATGTAAGATATTAAAAGAAAATACAATAATAAAATGATATTATCACGGATGCGAAAATCCCCATTTAAACGATGACTTTTGGCAACAGAATGCCTTTGGTACCGTTTATATTTAAAATCATACATGATATAATAGAATCGATGTATTACTTGTAAACAGTCAACTTGTAACCAAAATTAAGTTAATAAGATGGAGTTTTAATTTGATACTACGCGATCGCTGATAGATTATCATCACAAATAAACTGTGAGTTGATTGAATTTAAGTCTATCGAACTGGAGCAACCTATTTTTGAATGGATGTCAGCATTTGCAACCTTTCAAATAAATAAGCCTTTCCGTAGGTCTTTGTGATATCATCTGGTCGTTCAAGCTAAAGTAGATGTACAGAGGGTTCGGACTCACAATCTACTACTGATTGTAAAAGCTGGTTTTTCACTATTAAGCTATCGATTCTATTTAGGTAAGTACATTATAACAACATCCATCCATACTTTCAAGCGTACGACCAATGTGCTGGTTTACTTTGTCCTCGTAAAAATAGAATCACTACATTTAACTCTTATTTATAGCCATGAAAAATATATGAATATTAAGATAAGTTGAATAGTTAGCCATACATCTGAAACAACAACGACGTTATTACTAAACGAATCTTACAACGCTCATTTCTATAAAAAAAAGCTGAACGATTAAAGAGAGTAGATCGGTCATAAACTTTTTTGATCAAGGTATTACTTGCTTCAAAGACAAAGCAAGTTACAAGATAAATTACGTGCATGAATTAGCATTGAAACACTCAAATGCTTACGACCACCAATTCACACTGACACAAAAACGTTACTATTTACTATTTATATTTCAATTTTTTTAGTTAACCAGTTAAAAAAAATTTTTTAGTTTGGAACAGAAGATGATAAACGTTCATAATCAATGGAAAATATCGTGCAGAATATGTAAATTAGTGTGCAATCGAATTATCATCATTAAAGCAACTACCGTAACTCCTTTTATAACACGTTTTGAATCCTGGAAATTTTTGAAGATTAGTTTATATTATTTATTGATCTCAACAAAATAAAAATTAAAAATTAGGAAACATTGAAGACAACTGTTTCATTTGAGCAAGTGAGACTACTTTTCAGTAGGGTGTATGCATTAACGTTATTCATTGTGACAACTGCGTTACAGTTGGAGTTGATATCCTGTAACTGTCTCTCTAAAAGTCTGTGTTCATGATGTAAGCTTTATTTCAAATTGAATAATTTTTATAAGCCTCCGATATACATGTTATTGTTTATTCAAACTAAATAAAAATGACCTGAACTCTGAAAGCTGATAAGATTAATTATCACCTTGGTTAGTTCACGTGAAAAATTTAATTTTTTAAATTCTAGAATCACTTAAAATAGTTGGAAGTCACTATTCACCAGTTGTGGCACAAGATGTAGGCTAATCATTTAACTGCAAAGCAAATCTGTATTCCCTTATGTTACAAGGAAGCAATATTTTTACAAATAGACGGAGAAAACAATATGGCTCTAAACATTAATTATAAAACTTGTCTGCAGTCACTTCTAATAATATTCTGCAACATACTACCACCAAACAATTCAGTGATGTGAATGAGCGTGCAGAGAGACGTATTTTGAAGAATTTTATACATACAGTTCCCTTTACCATCTTGAAAAGTACGAGAACAAAGATTTAAACAGTATAATATGAATCCATTTTATTTAGTTTAGTTTTCATCAGCTGCTTACAACGTGTAATATTTAATTTAAATAAAGCAATCACTAAACATTTGTTGAACATAAAACACCGGGTAGATACCTTGAAATCTCCCAAGGTCATTCACAAAAAGCCTACCACCAGTATTCTGGATTTCTCTGAAGTCATCGCCATCAGGCGTCAGAAATTTGATTTATGCCTAAAAAGAGATCATTGTTAAGCTTTTCTATGTTTTGATAATAGAAACATTTCTTCAGTACAGTCCTTCCAGGTTAGTAATCGTTACCTCTGACTTAAATCGGTTCGTGATTTGAATGAAATTCACAAAATTCTGTTTAAATCTTTCAATTGACCGCATTATTGAGTTATTTTTAGACTTTTAGATCAGTAATCTTATCTTAATTAAGCGAACTTTACTGGTTCTATCATTACTGACTATTAGCGTTTCTTCATCATGTAGCCAATTATTTCTAGGTTCTTGTTTTTTTTATTACTATTAATGTTATAGAATATTTGCAACATTTTATTCAGTCTGTTAACTTTATTTACATCCTTACCATATCATACTGATATCTTCAAAACGGCCTCTAACTAAACTCATTTGAGTACATACTAATAACCGATTTCGTAATCATGGTTTTAAATATTACAGACTGACAGCAGCTGATGGGGAGAAGCAAACGAAATAAAATAAATTCGAGTTATTCTGCTTAAAAAATTTTGCATTCACTCTCTTCATGATGACAAAGAAAACCATTGTGTATGAAAACTGAATTCGGCTATATTACAAAACAAAATAAACGGTTTATATATATTATATAGTAGGAGTACATTGCAAGCGTCAGATTTACCTTGTGATCATGACAATAATAGGACAGTGATAATCCCAAATCATCTGCCAAAAATCACCTACAGTTTCAGATAACGGACCTAAATTTTAAAGGAAGTATCAAAAAATAAATTTAGAGTGTAAGAAAAATAATATAATTAGAAAAATACATATGGCAGGAGATTGATTACAACGTGATAATTATGTAGCCGGAGAAAATACCATTATTTTTCTTGTAATATTTCCACGATAGTTCTACTGTGAATCATAAACTACACAGTAAGATCATGAAATTTCTAGTAAACTGAAAACAAACTAATATGGAGAATGTATTTTCTAAATAATCAGGAAAGTGGATGCAACAGTGAAACGTTGCGGGAAACCTCCGTCTTCTTAAATTGCTTGATTATTTAAAGGATATGAGGAATGAGCTTATGACTATTTTTGTGACAAGTAAATAGGCACAGATAGTTGAAAGATAACAAATAATAGTTAGTTTGAAGTCACAACATCTAAAACTGAAGAGGAAAACCCAACCTCTATGATGCTGAGGTGATGAGTCGGGTGGTTTTAGGCATTTGTAGTCTCATAGTAACAAAAAACTGAGAAACGAAAACGTTGATAGGCTATTTTAAGTAGGCAAATCATACGCTTATTTTAAGCTACCAGTTACATTAATTTATGTGTATCACTCCGCCCCAATTATCAATGGATTATGTACATGTTGATTCCGCCTGTGGAATAAAGAGTCTTAGGGATTCTTAGTCTTACTGGATTTTTTAAGTTTGTTCGGTCAAACATAAGGAAGAGTGTGTCCCTATAACTGAATGAAACAGGTGACCATAACAGTGGTATTATTTAAAACATAGAAAACTACTAAAAACATGTTACAAGTACGAGTTCATCAACTTAACTCAAAAGTATACATTTTGCGTGTATGAGAGCTAAGTGCCCAAACCGAGCCAATAACGTATGACGATAAATTTTTTTTCTCAATGTTCAATAAAAGAGCAATATCATGTATTTTAAAGAATTTTTCTATTCATTTGGTGGGTCAGTAATGCATGGAAGAGTGTAACTCGTAGGAGACTGTCCTCAGTGAAAATAATCCTTTAATATGCAGCATTTAATTACTTAATAAATAGAAGAATGCTAGATATTACATACACATTAAACATTGATAGGGAGTCATTCTATAAACTCACGGACATGTATTCACCAAAAAGGTGGATAAGGATTTAAACCCTGAGGTTCTATTGTTGAAAGTCAAATACTTCGATATCAGTAAGTTAACTTTTCTTCACACTAACCTTAATAGTTAACGCGTGATTGATGAAGACGTTAAAAACGATTATAATGTAACTAGTTGGCAGAAATTATTAAATATAAGTAACCTTAACTTGACTTTAACCAATTCAATAAATCAGATTATTATGTAATTATCATCAAAACAACGTATGGCAGGTATTTTTAACCAACAATCCGTTTTTAGGAACAGACTAACAATGAGTAAGTAACTAATCAATAATTAGTTAATTAATTAAATCTTAAATATAAAAGGAAAAAAATAACCAAGTGAATTTTGTAAATGATTATGAGAATCAATCAGCATTAAAAAATATTTTCTGAATATTTTTACCACGGTCAGAGAGTTGGTCCGTCAATCAATCAGCAGCGATAAGCAACGTAGAACTTGAACTACATGTATACATAGGTTCAAGTTGTCACATCATATTACTTAACTACAGCGAGATGAAATAATTGGGACAAGTACAGAGATAGTAGTACAAAAGATTAAAAAACAGGCAATATAATAATTCAAGAAGGGTGGATTCATAGGATAGCATAGTATAAGATCATTTTAAAAATTAAAATTTAGAGAAAGACAAAGAACGAATGTATTTGGACTATTACAACGTATTTTGAGATCTATCACCGTAATTTTCTGGTCATCGCAGATCCCAACCAGGTAGTAGTCTGCTTATTATGTTCACGTGACTAAATCGCCAATATGACCTTGGCACTGTGCAAACCAAAGACGCGTTAACCATTACAAGCAGCCTAGAGTGAATCTGAGTCCTTATTGGTTCGTCTTGCCTAACCCTGCACGCTTGAGTCCATAACACAATCTTAGCTTCTACTTTTCGAATCATGTATTTCAGATATATGCAGTTCATATGCAAGAAAATCAGACCGCATCATACCATAAAATACGGAATAACAATTATACAGGATCAAGCCAAAAGTGGTTGTGAGTGTGAGATACTATAACTTACAGATTGAGGATCACTTAAGAATGGTAAATCGTATAATAGTAGCCAATAGGTCAAATGAAGACTCATAATATGAGAAATATAAAAATATATAATCTAGCTACTTGGTAGTTATGCATACAGTAAGAGTCCATAAATAGTTCCCAGAAGTTACCCGTAATTTATTCTTCTTCGGATACAATATCGCCTAACTACCAATATGTCACAGATTAATAATTAATGTCTTCATGGAGTGATTCCAAGTCTTGATTTTGTCACATCTAACTTTGTGATATAACGGGATATATATGAAGTGATATTGAACTCTTGGAACCGTCCTACTTGGGGTTATTGCATGCATTTTTAAGGTATGATTACTCAATACTTAAGTTAGTGTATTTTTGGATTCTCCTGTTTGTAAGCTTTTTTGTGATGTTCAATTTGTTGTTATATGTTGTACCGTAACCAAGTTACCGTTAATCTATTACAGTCCTACTACTGAGTTTTTTTTTAAATCATGACGCAGTACGGCCACCATGAAATTTCTAATTAAGTTGATATAACGTCAGGATTTTACTCTACTTTATTGCATGGGTGATTCAGAAATTTAAACTGTTTAATTATAAGTTCCTACCAGATTGTTTGTAATCTATTCTAGCTTTCGGATGAGCAACCGTTGCAGAACTGCATTCTCAACTAATAATCATTAAGTATTGAAGTTTTCTAGTTTTCATCGTGTTATTGGTTAACAGGAGGCTGTTAGTACTAGATAGACAATTAAGGTAAATAGATCAATACTCGAACAAGACCTATGTAGTTGCTCTTCGGTTACGGTCCGATCACAAGAACCTCAAAAACAACTGAAAAAGTGCTTTTTATTTCTGTCACATTACTTGGTTGTCGGAAACTAGTCACACAATATTACAATCTTTTTTCAAATTGATGATATAAAAAAATTTATTACAAGCTTAATTACATGATTATGTTATGTAAGGAAATGCTTTAAGAGAACTGAGAAAGAGTATGGATCACATCATTACAGTTAAATTATACTCAGGCAAAAGCGAGTGCGTAGAGAATTTGCCATTTGTAAAACGTACCTGAATCAAGTACCACAGGCATAAGCAATTTTTGGAAGAATACAGTCTTCTCAGTGATTATTATTTATTTGAAAACATAAATATTGGTACAAAGGGGCACCGAATACATATGCGCCCCACAAATCTCAGTTGATTTGTGTGAGGGCTGTGATACTGCCCAGATGCCCAAACTGAAGCAGGTAGTTTTTTTTAATGGGGCCACATCCGGAGCCTTTAACCTAAAGGTCTGATCCACAAGGCAGTGGAGCATCGTGAGGAGATGCAGTCCGATGGTAGACGGTGACCAACGAATGATTCATATGCCATTTGTTCCCTCAGGAAACTGGAGCTCATGCCCAACATTGGTTTGAAATCAGGGTATTCCAACTCCCCTAGGTGGATATTCAGTGTCCACCAACCCGGTTAAAGCTCCATGTATTCGCTTTTCGTCTTCTCAATTTCTTGAACAACACCCCCGCCACGAGAAGGCAGTTAGTAGGACTTCTGTGGCAGTGGCTATACATGCGTGATCATTTGGAGAGGGAGAGCGGACTCTCCCCACTCTCGGCCGTACCAGGGAATTTGAAGGCCTTCTCAGTGATTATAAGACTTTATATAATTAAACATGTATAATATAACGTAGGCTTCAATAACAATATGTATAATATAGAACAGATGAAGTCAATATTTTTCTTCTGTCTATCATCTAGGTATAGCAATTTAAAAAAAGTGTCTTTTGAAATCTATAACACACACACACACAACTGCATAATGCTAGCCTGTATTTACAAAAATGTACATTTTCAATTCAATAGAACAGACAATAGTTTGTGTTACTGATTCATTGATAAGATCAATCAGAATAAAATAAACAAATGTAAAAGAAAAACTTCTGTAAAAGTTGAAAATATAAACAAATTTTTTTATGAAAAAAGAAATCAAAATTGATGAACACGGTCAATTAATCAACAATGAAAAAAACGATATTATTAATACTATAAGCAATTATACACAACAAATAAATGTCACTTATTAATTGAAGAGGTGTAGTAGAGATCGGTTTAATTGGTGAGTAATGAGTCGTTAGACATTGGTTTCATTTGAGGTAAATTGAAAGGCAGAGAGCACTAAACAGCTGTTTTTATCCGAGTATAAAACTTCTCAGGATTGAGCACAAACAAATCCGCTAGTGAACACACCCAAGATAAAAAGTTCTCAAGATGATCACTTATTCATTGGAACTAATAAGTTGGTGTCAATGGTACAATCCAAACCTTGATTATTTTGTGATAGCCGTGACGAGTGGAACTCAGACATGTTGAGAATGAAACACTCGTTGAAAATATCATTGGGTAATCACGCTATTTCGCAAAATTGATTGAGGTTAAAATTGTAACAGCTGGTGCCAACCAACGGTCCTTATGAATAAGTGTTTAAAACGAGAACTCAATGTCCTGAGTTTAAACATTGGTGTGGCCGGGGGTGTGCACAGATGGTCAACCAGTCAGTTAGTTATATGTAACGTAGAACCTGAAACATCGGTTCAAGTTGCCTTACCATATTAACCCAGCGAGACAAATTTATATCAAGACAAATCCTAAAGTAGTATAAATACTATGAGTAAAGACAATAGTATATCAGCAATAGGAAAAAAGAAGATTGTTATGGGAAGATTACAGGTCTCAGGAACTAAAGATAAAGAGCGAATGCTAATGCACTATTGTGAACGATCCTGAGCCATGTCACCCAAAGTCTCTAAACATTGGTTACGATAATCACGCACAGATAAGGTGTTTCATGATGGGTACTTCCCGGTTTTCCACGTTACCTCAACTGAGAGCGATTTTTGACGAATGCTATCTGCAAAACGATCATCGATTAATTTTTAAAGCATGTTATATGCAGGATCTTTAAATATTCGTCACCTTGAACTTTTTCGATAACATTTGTTACATTTTTGTAGTAGATATGGATGTTGAATTCCCAATCAGCAGGTTACTATATCTCTGCCAGACAAATAGTTGCATTTAACTTATGCAACGTACAGCAGATAATTTCGTCGGTACGTTATCTACTTGTTTATATAACATGCGAAATATTAAAAGAATACAAACCTCTACCTCTACTGGATAAGAAATCTATTATTATTACTATATAAAAGATAGAAATGTTCTTTTCGGTTTGTTTTATGGTTTAAGAATAAATGTTATGGATATTCAAAAATCTTGAAATTCTGTTTCCACTCAATGGATACACATGATGCTCATAAGATATAACTAGTCATTTTCAGAAATCTATGATACACATAAGCAAAAAGTTGAGCTGTAAGAAGATTTCAATGATATCTAAGAGTGAGAAACACTAATAACTTTTCAACCCTAATAAATCAAACAACTAATGAACTTGACACATATTTCTAAAATTATGATAGAGTGATTAGTCGAACCACAAAGACAAATCAAAAACACTAGCACTGAGGAAGATAAATAGCTTATAGAGTAGTTTTACACATTACGTAACATTTCACTACACAAAGATATTTGCCTTAAAATAGTTGTAAGCTTATCAATGCAAATATGTTATCTGATAGTATTTACTGATGAATTTATTGGTAGTGTCTATATGAGAGTTGAGAACATATAATTACATTTCTCCCATCTCTGAATTAAAATTATTCTGGGCTAGCATATTTCTTTAATTTTAATATCAGTTTAAATTGAAAGAATAAAATGTTAGGAGTAACGAAACATCTAATAAGGAGTAGAACCTTCCCTTAGGAGTTACATCTTCACCGTTTTATGCTACCTATGCTTTAAGACGTACGGCCGTAGACCACCAAGACTTATTCGGCGAACAAATAAAAGCTATTATGGATGCTGGTTTGTTAACGTATATCCCTGCATTGTTAAACAATGAAAAGTCCACCGTGGTTAATGAAGCTTGTCAGTTGCTGAGTAACATTATCGCCGGAAGTGTAGATCAAAATGATACAGCTATAAGTTACAACATCGTGCCATGCATTTTGGAGATTCTTTACAAGGGTGAATTTAGAACTCGAAGGGAAGACTGTTGAGTTGTCAGTAATTTTATTAGCGGTAGGACTCCCACACAGTGCATATATTTGTTGGGCCAAAATGTTTGGAAAGCACTATGTAATATATTCACGGTCTTAGAGTCGAAGGTTGTACGTGTGGTTCTAGAAGGAATAAGAAACCTAAAGATTTCTGATCAGTATGGTCAATTAAAACCAGCTTACATCGAGTTAGAGAAGCGTGGAGACTTAGATTCTCATGTTGATCGTACTAATAATCATCACTCAACCACTTCGTTATCTTTCTGTCAACGGTTGACAATAACTCAGTTGGTTTTATGGTCAGAATATCTTAGATCAGTCTCTCCCTATATCTATCTATCTAATAGAATTATTCTACTAAATGGAATGTCAATCATGTGACTGGACACTATAAACACATTGAAATCACAGAATTCTTTATAGATCTAAGATAAATAAATGAAGAATCTACTACTGATGTCGGATATCATCATTAGTATTATCAAGTAGTTACGCCAATTTTATGGGTAGTTTATTTGTTGATTATCAGAAACAAAATGAAGAACTATTGCATTGATTTAAACTAGTCGATTTAATTTCTAGCAACAGACGTATGCATCATCAAATCACATTCGCCAGATAAACATCACCATGCTCGATTTTCCCCATATTATTAATAATGGTTTAAGTTAAAGAGTCGATCAAAAACAGCACTGAGGCAACATATTTGAAAGTTTGTTAGAAAAATGCATAAATTTGAAAAGTCATAGAAAGTTTTCTTCTGATTTAGTAAAACTAAAATGTAACATCAGTCTATGAGGTTAATGACTGTTGATCTGATTCATATTGGTAGGCTTCCATCAACTAGTTGGAGTTCGCACGATAACAGAGATCAATGGTTGGAGACATTTGGTGATATGATCCAAATCCAATTACAGTAGCACAGACGTATTTACTCTTTACATTTCTCTAAGTCTTGAGTTCTAGTATTTTTTTTATACATAACCTACATTTTGACTTTGCAAACTATATTCTCAATACTTACTCTTTTTCGTTATCACTGATGTTAAATATTTTCAATTCCTTTGTTATTCATCTCGTCCATATTTCATGGCAACTTGGGTCAAGGCGCATTTATTCTAGGCTCATCATTGATTATAATTGAAACAGAGCGATAATCAGTAAATTTACCGATAGTGAATAAAGATTTTTTACTTACAAAAAATATATTGAATCAGGGTATATGTATTGTGTTATAAAAATTTATTGTTACTGCCCAAGAATATAGCAAATCGATGAGATATTAACTTAGTTAATGTGAAACATGGTCTTTCAAAGTAGAAAATACATGTAGGTTTTTTTTAGAAAGACTGTTCGTATATGATGGAACTATCGAGTGAATAATGCTAAAACTGGGAACATGATACTAGGTTAGAAGAGTACATCCATTTATGAGACAATAAACCTTTATTGGCCGAGGTGCTTTGGACGCATGCTACACATCCGGAACTGCCAATCCTGGAAACCAATATTGTCTGAGATTGAAGTAAGTTGATTAGTAGCTACCAGTGAGTAGATTTAGATATAACATCAATTCATGAAGTCACTGACCGATGATCTTAGTTGAGTAAATAGGTTTCAACTTCCTGGTTACGGCCCAACTAATGATAGTAATCAACGGTTACAGAAATTGGATTAAAATGGTATAAAGTCGGTTACAGTTACAACTATTCTCTACCGTCTTAAAAATACTGGGTTGGGTGTTATTCTATTATTCAAAGTTATCCTTTTGAACTGAGTTTCTCACATTTCGATTTCCGTTGTTGCCGATATAAATTTTCAAGCTACGCTTCTTATTCATTTTGACTTTTTTTTCTGGGCCGGTC
This sequence comes from Schistosoma rodhaini, assembly GCA_944470415.2. Taxonomy (NCBI): domain Eukaryota; kingdom Metazoa; phylum Platyhelminthes; class Trematoda; order Strigeidida; family Schistosomatidae; genus Schistosoma; species Schistosoma rodhaini. The sequence continues at coordinate 37,779,904 of OX104038.1, forward strand.
TAAAATAAAAGGTGACTTGGACCGTTGAACACTGGCTACACGTTTTACGGTGATGAATTACCGATTAAATAAAGCGAGAGTGGCGGATTTAAGAGAACTGCATAAATTTCGATCCATAACAGTGTGATATATAAATACATATGCAAACATAATTATAACTTGGTTAACTAAACAAAAAATAAACTTTGATGAACTGTAAACATCTTAGTCGTGGCTTTTATTAACACTTAAATTGCGACCTCACTAATAACATAAAAATTTAAGTAAGAAGCTGCAAATGGTTTTTCTAAAAACATAAAAAAATTATTACATGAAACAATTGTAAATTGCAAACGAAACTCCACATACCCTGAGTACAGATAAAAGCGTTTTTCTGTCGATAACCATCAACCCAATTAGCATGAATATAATTTTTTACTAATGTGTGCGCTGATATTGGTGCTGAATGTGTACGATGAAGACGTGCGGTAAGGGATTTTTGAGCATTACATAATACTGTCGGATCTTCATCACTACGAATAGTGGAAATTCTGGAAATATCCGACGATAATAATAATGGTTGGAGATAAACACGTGTTGCATCATGACAAATCACATCACAATAGCGATTTTTACTCCGATTAAGTATATGCCTGAAATATTTATGTGAATAACAAAACAAAATAAAACGACAGAAAAATAAATGGAATAGAATGAAAAAATAAAACGAATAAGACAGAATAACATTTTGTTGAGATACGAAAACATCTGATTAAAAAGTATCAATTTACGCTGCTACATTACACGTCAGTACAACTAAAGTCAACGTACAATATACCGACAGCAGAGAAAAGATGAAAATGAATTATAGAAAAAAAGTCAAAAAGGATTAACAAAATCTAGAACTGATAATTTGCTATGATACTGTGGAGATGACTGAAGGGGAAATAAGGAATGACAATATTTCCAACGCTGTAATTGACGTTAACCTCTATCAACTAACGTCTTAACTCATTATTTGTCATGCAGATTCTGACCAAGATGTTCGTAGATCCATAAATTGTTCAAACCATTAGTTAGCAATTTACTCATTAATTGATGGATATAGCTTAGTCAGGTATATTTTGGGCTTATACATAAGCCAGTAGTGTTCCGAAGTAAATGCTGGTTGCGACTGTGTAACATTATATCCCAGCTTTTTCAGATGACCAAGTGTAGACACATAATAGGTTTTGATTTACGCATACTATATGAATAGCTAAGACTGCTGATAGAATGAGAGTCGTTTTCGTAGCATTTGAAAAGATATCTTAGAAGACAAAAGTAGTTTTTTTGTAAATAAAAAACACAGAAACCAGAGAAAAATATCGAAAGAAACAATGATAAGAGTGCAATATAGAAATGAGCCTGAGCGATTAGTAAACAAAAACCGTAACAAATTTCAAGCCAGTTCCTAGCCAATTGAACGGAAGCCTTTGTAATAAGAACGTTTAAATGAATAAAAAAGAAACGATAACAATATGGCAAAGATTTTATAAACTAAAAGAATCTATTGAATTCTTCTGTAGGTTCCTCTGCCTGTAAGATGAAAAACAATAACATAAATTTATACATATGACATATGTGCCCATTCAAAGCCTAATGAATACAAAAGTAGTTTCTTAGGTGGCTTCACATTGACGTAAGGTTAGGAATTAGTCAGATTTGATCTGCTTGTTACATGCGACTTTGAAAGAAATAATTTATCATTTTGTATGTTTAACACCATCTTTATTCTGTGATGATATAGTACGATTTTTTTCCCTACAATGTTAAATGTTCTAAGCACCATACAAAGATATTTCTACAACTCATTTTCAGTCGATTCTTAGTCAATCAACAAACAGCTTCTATGAGTAGATAAGAAAAAATAATAATATTAAAGTGTAAACAGATGTTACATAATTAATAGATCAATTAAATACTTCTATAAATTACCCTGTAGGTAAATCAAAGGAAAAACAACATAAAAACTCCTACTTATGTATGGAGATTATATAATCTAGATCTATCGTCTTGGACATGTATAAAGACCTGAATGAATTATTATGAGTGTATATATTGCTTTTAGTTAGGGTTAAGGATTTAGGATTAGAATAAAAAGTTTTAAGTTAGAACTTTTATCATAAATTCATATCAGTTAAAATGTAAAAATGCTTTGTAACCACAAAGAGTAATCAATTTCACTTACAAAAGTACAAGAGACGCTATACAATTAGTACACTCATAGAATATAGTGCCGGTAAGTTAATATTTAAGAACTGTCGATTCGCCTGTTATGTACAATCTACAAAAAACAGAACAGAGCGCCTGACAGATTTAAAACTATCGTTTTTGCTCTATATTGGCAAAAATTAATCTTGCACAGTCACTTTCAACATGTTGAGCAGCATAAAAAGGTATTTCCACTTTTCGTTATACTTGATATTTGAATCTATCGTAAAAACTAAGAAGCTGTATTCTCGATATCTAATTGGCTCGTCATTATACACTATAATTTGACTGAAATAATATATCCAATAAAGGTGGCATAACTTTGAACTTTTTTCTCAGTTTTTTATCATCCACCCACACTACTTATTTGTTTACATATCTATCATAGTTCACATAATTTACATTTGACAAGTTAACTCTTCAAACAAAAATAGAATGTCTAGTTAATCTCAAAATATTTTATTATTATATGTGGGTGGATGGAGTGATTACGCCACTGAGGACGATTGTCTCAACGTTATATATATAATAAATACTTTAGAAACAAGAATCAAAAAAGAGAAAACTTGTGAGAGAGAGAGAAATTAATATGACAATATGAAAAGGTATGCCTAAGTTGTTGGAAGAGAAATTTTTTCAAACTCAGCAATAACAATAATAATGATAATAATGCACATTCTAATCTGAAAGAAGTATTTATTCTAAAAATTAAGCGCATCAATTCTTTAACTAGAAAGAGTAAAGCATAATAAAACACACATTTAGTGTTTATCTCTTAAACATATATATATATATATATATATATATATATATATATATATATATATATAAGAAATTAATTTTACACAGAATACTTTCAAGTAGATGACGTCGGTATGTCAATAAGATGTTGTGGTGGGTGTGTGGTAAGGGTAGCGGAGTGATAACGACGACGAAATAGAATGATAGTATCACACATTGTGAAAACGATAATGAACAGACTTAATTATTAATTATTAGATCAGTAATTATCGTTAAAAACTTTCTTGACTATTAAAAAAATAAAACAGTAGAGTGTTAGAAAAAAACAATTACTCTATGTATATCGGTCATAATCGACATTATTGTAAAAATATAAGATTGAGACTAGGAGAGCGAGAGAGAGTATAAGATGTTGCAAAGGAGATATGGAGAACGGATTAAGTAAATTGAGCCATTACTTAACAGAGAAAAATGCAGGTTACGTATATCAATATTATAGTATATAAATTTTATTAAGAATGCTTTTGACAACACGAGTGTAACGATTTTTTCGGAAAGAAACAGTCAAAGACGTCATAAAATAAAATTAAAAATTAACTGTACATGACATGAAGACAATCCATGGGCTGTGTTATGAACAGCTGTTGCAAGAAATAATCAAGAAATTTATTACTTATTTAGCATATCAATTACTATTAAGGTTTTATACACCGAAGATTGATCACAGTTGGGATACTATTAAAAATCAGAAAGCACTGAAGAGCTACGTATGGGACCTCCGACCAGCTAACATTCTAACACAGTGCATGCAATCTGAGTTCACACAGACTAGTGTTTACATTCCAAATAGGTCAATAGAATTTGATTAACACTAAAAGACTAGACAAAATGATGGTGATTACCACTCAATCATCAATCAATTGTAAATACTGTATGAGATTAATGAATAAACCAGTAGGTTCTCAGAATGTAAAACTTAGTGAAGTGGTTTCGAGTCTCACATTGAACGACATTCTCAATATTGAAGGTATGTCTTTGTGATGAGTCCTGACTATCACAAAACATGTAGCTAGCACGGCTCCCTACTACTTGTAACTAACAAACAACGCTAATTTGTTAAACTTATGATACATCGTAAATAACAATCAGAGAAAATGATAATCTGCTTTGTAATTAATTCTCAACTCATTTTTTGTCACTAAAATCACCAATCCCTTAGAAGCTGTCTTAAACACCAATTACTAAAGTAGGACCTGGCACTGATGCGCAAAGATATAAGTTTTTGAACTGTTTATCATGCAGAAAGCAAATTTAACATAACTAAAACTAAAGGATCTGAAAAATATTACTAAATAATTGCAAAAAATAATTATTAGAAAAATGTAGCGCAAAACATAAATGAAATCGAAGAGCAAAAATTATGAAGTAATTCATAATAGCCTACACATTTCTACACCAATCACATTTATGCACAGAATAACTTTGATGATGCATAACAGTATGTGTCAATGTAGAAATACTATAAATTTTTAAAAACTTGTTGCTATTTCGGCTGACATTACATACATCAGAGTGGACGACTACTTGCCATAAATTAAGATACATGGACTAGTAATCTCAATTAGTTCATATTCACGATCTCTTTGAGACAAAACTTGACATTATTCTCTCGATGGGTCATTCCATTAACCGAACAAAATAGCTTGTTCCTCTTTTGAATACCTGTAATCTTTAGACATTCTTCAATCTCAGCTGCAATGACTTACAAGGTGAATGCAGTAACCAAATGGTCTTCTGAACAATATATTCGGCCTTCACACATACATCCATCATTGCATCGATGGATGGGCATAAGTTATCTCATGACTAATATATAGATACTTGTACTAAAACTTTTTCTGTCAAATTATGAGACTTTACCATTTTCTGTATGTGAAAAACAACACAACCACTCTTAAATAAAACAGATGTACAGAACTCCAACGTTAAAAAAGAAATATCTTTGAACTTTCATGTAATATATACTAAGTGACTAATGATTAATTTTCTTATAATAAACTAAGACGTTCGATAATGATACCGTTCCAACATTTTTTATGAGAATTTCTATTCGGTAATTAATCATATATGTACTCGAATCCATCGTATACACTACAAACGTATTTTCTGTTGTTAACAAATACAATTTTAAATAATATGTGTACATATTGGAAGATCAGTGGGAATCACTTTAATCCATTAGTGCACGTAATAACAACAAATGAAATACTCACTTGAAAGCAATATGAGTATATTCATTCTTCAACTGAACAAGTGCACTATACTCTGAATTAAGTCCAGTCAAACCGAAATTTTCAATGTGTTGTACTAGTTCATTTGGATTCATCCAATGTTCTTGCATAATAATTGTCTGAGTCACTTCCAAGTTTTCGCCATCATCTTCATCCTCCTCCTCATCATCATCATTATCCTCTTCTATTTCTTCCTCGGGTTCGAAATCATCATCATTAACAACTACATCGATTACGCCTTCATCATTTCTAGCTGAAACATCATCACTGCTAGAAGTTGTACTATTAATTTCAATCATATTTGCATCAATTTCATCGTATATCTTTTGTCTTTCTATTGATGATGATAATAATGCATCTCGATGATTATCACTGCATGTATTATGATTATTATTGATTGCTGAATCAATAGACACCGTTGTATTGTCAGCGGTACGATGAAGAGAAGAGGAAGAAGAAGAGGAATGAGTTTCTATGTCCCATTCATTGCATTTATCATAACCTGAAGTAACCAAATAACTTAATGATGAATTTAATGGAGTAATCTCTGTAGTTTGACTATTATTCATTGAAGATGATGATAATTCAACAGGATATATTAAATTATGATTTTGATGAATTGATTCACCTTGAGGGCGACCAACTGCCCAATTAGGGATAACATCTGATGACGGATGGCTAGTGTTAATTATTCTAGAGTCAAACGCTTTTTTGTTGATGAAATAGAAAAAGCAAGAAAAAACAAGTAGAATGAAACGGAAACAAAATAGTTGGCATCACAGACTGATTGTAGTCAAACAATCAGTGAAAATCAGGATGAACAGGACAGCTATTTTATTCCAATATATGGGACCGCTCCTCCTCAGTGGTGTGCGTCAACCACCCCACCAAAGATCGAACTCAGCATTTAACATTTAGATCGCTGAACCTAAGTAATATCAATCCGTAATATAAACCATAAAAATTTAACCACTTCTATAAACCTTCTATACTCAAAAAATAGAGTATGATACTATATGCTCTATATAGGTTTATCATATACATGTTGACCAATGAACATCAGATAGACTATAACAGGGAAGCAGAGAAAATATTCCCACGTTAAATTATTCAGATGGAAAAGTTACTAATCTATATAATATAACATAAAACTTATTCTATTAATTAAATCACTTGTGCAATGATTAAACTTTCGGGTCAACTGTTTCCAAATACACAAATACTGAAATATATTTCCCTGTCTTACATCTATTTTAATAATGATACATATCGCATTTACGGGTTTCCATGAAACGTCTATGAACCATATCAGTGTGGGGAAGCGGTCGTATATTTTTATACTTGTCTATCTCTTATAGATGTGAGAGATATCTGTTTATATAAATGTATATATTCTGGAGGTATTTTATTTTCTGAGCTGGGCGGTTTATTTATGAAGCTTTGACCGACTTTATACATAACATTAGATAGTTCTTTTGACCTAAAACAGGTTGTTAGTCAATTGGGGAGAAATCCTGACAGCTCATGATAACTTTTTACAAAAACAATGAAAACATCACGACTAAACTATTCAGTCTAAGGAATAAAACACACCAAATTGCTCAAGCTGGGTAACAAATATTCTTCATCAGCTCAATTTTTAATACAATGTCAACCTTTAGAGAACCAAGGTTCGTTTATACACGTATATCTCTTCTGATACTCGTAAAATTAACAATTGAAGCTTGATACCTATAGTCGTTGAACTAAGTTGAACAATAATTATGCCTGAGTATGGGACATAAATTGGAAAATCGTCTAGTAGATTTTAAAACATGTGGTCTACTAACTTGAAGTTTACAATAAAAACGAAATCTTTTCTCATAGCTAATCCATGATGCGCTTCTCAGTTAAATGATTTTTATAATGAATCAAAAAGCTTTAGAGAAGGGAGATGAAATTAATGTAACCAAAAGTAAAATATAAAGGATAAAAGGTACGATAAATGACAATACAAAATTGATTTACCTGAAATTCTTGGCAACATCTGAATTGGATTTTTATTATTACAAATAGTTCTATCTTCTATTTCATCTTGAGCAAGGGGTGCAATTTTATTTTGGACGGGAGCTAAACAAATAGAATCTGAAATTTCAGCATCTACAAGAGGTAAGTCATGATCTTTAGAAGTTGTTAAACCTGAGACTTCATGGATAATTTTGGACATTCCACGTCTCTCGAATTCAGTTGTTTTCGGTAAACCTGATGTTATTAACTGGTTTAAGAGTTTATCACTGAGTGGGCTGCACTTTGTAGAATGTACATCAGTAAAACCAGTCGAGAAGAAAGATGAATTAGATGAACAAGATGAGTTAAGTGCATGAGAATTTCCAGAATTAAAGCCAGTTTGTTTGGTACCAGAGGCTTCGGATATTAAGGGTAATTTGATAGAATTGTCAGCAGTAGGAGTTACAGGGTCAATACGTATCAATGATACGTCTTCATTAAAACCCATAACATGGTACCCTGAGGTGATTGTATTTGAAGAACGACTATTTGTATGATCTAAAATGCCAGTGGAATAGTTCAAATCTGCAATATTTGACAGTTGTGGGCGTTTAGCAACTGTCGGAGGAGTAGGTGTTCCACCATGTTCTGAATTCGATAATGTTTGACGTTTATGATCATATGAACATGCTTCTGAGTAATTCGAAACGGATTTTGGATTGTAATTCTGGAATACAAATCGATTGAGAGAAAAAATATCATTTTTCATTAAGGAATTCTACAAAATTTTCATTTTTTTTAATTTCAACAAAAAGTGTGTAGATCGTGAAAGCATAAAGGTTAAAAATTATTTGATTGCTAATTATACGCATCGATTAAATTCCGTTTACATTCGGTTCCTCTCTTTGAAAAAACTTCAAAAAGAAAATCTTTTCAGTTTTATAACAACATCAACTTAAAACAAAAAACAATCGAATCAACAAGGAAACTAGTCAACAATTTTGAAATAAAAATTTAGAAATTTTGTGACAATGGATGAGAGCGAAAGAGTGTTTGATTGGTTATTGGTAACTTGAACAACATTTTTTTCTTGGCTTTGATTAGCCGATAATTTAATTAAACAGATCTTGTGGAAATTAGTTCTATTCGTAAGTTGAATTCGTTATAATTATGACTGATTGAGTCCAGACATATTGGAGAATAAAACATTTATCAACAAGATTGGATAATTGCCAGGCTATATCGTAGATTGATTGAAGTCGAAATTATACTATTGCAGTTCTGACGGCTAAGTGTTACCATTGCGAGATACGAAGAAGTTCTAAGTTTGATCACCAGTGGGGTTGTGAATGTAGATTGTTGGAGAATCCAAAATTATGATGTAACAGTTACTCAGTACTCCATAGTTTTTAATTGGTAGTTCAACTAACATCAACCAGTAACGAATACAACTTACGCATCAAACTAATCTCAAAAAAACCTCTTCAACTAAGCACGTTCAAAGTATTCATTCTCAGAAAAGTTTCGAAAATTCTTTTGGCATCTGTGCTGAAAGGCGATTTCAATAGTAATAACAATAATAATAATTTGCAAATTATCCTAATTGAACTTTAAGGAATACATCTCTTAGATAATTATATCTCTATTATCGCTTACTAGCAGTGAGCATAATATCATAATTTGTTTTGTAGAGACTATTTTTTCACAGGTTTTTTATTGCTAAAATCCAACCCATTGTATGAAAATCGAGTGTTCAAAACATATAAATAAAATTGTCAACTGTAGGTTGAACTACCTATATGAATATTTGTTATCGGAAAAATAGTAAAACATGAAGAGAAAATACTTAAAATTCTGTGACGATCATATAGTTACACAATAGCGTAATAATGAACACATACCATAATGAATTTCAAGTTAGTTTTGATAACAGGAAATTTATCGAGATGTTTAAATTATGTGATTTAAATCACGGGCAGATCTTAATTAGGTAGCTATTTAAAACCAGTAAATATAGTTATTTAGCTAAGGTCAGTTTGTGATGTAAACTATGAAAAGTCAACAACCTTCAAAAACCCCTTTACATTCATAATAATCATATGTTCGCTAATAACTAATCTCGACAGGTGATTCCCAGTTTTAGTAAGGACTCAACAATTTTGAGTGTAAGGCAGTCTAGTAACCAATACCAATGGAAGATGGTTGAGCAATATTGTGGAATGAAGTCAGAAATATAAACCTTTCGGTGCGAACTCAATGGTCTAAAAGTTAAAGGCTCGTCGAGAGATCTGAAGTGGTCCCGGGCTCCACCCCCCGTGAGGTTGTGGATGTGAACTGCTGAATCTCATGCTAGGATAAAACAGCTCTCCGGCGCTTAATTATTTCCAATCATTACCTGACCAAGGTTAGTCCGTAACTTGAACAGTATGACTAGATGACCAAAGTTAGAAAGTTAATCTCCCTATAACGTAGTTTTCTGAAATTATAGTGCTGGACTTGAGACATAAAGGTATTGGGTTTGATCTAGTGTGTGAGGTCGTATATTCACATTGCTGATGAGTTCTAAACTGCAACGTAGTGCCTGCTGTTTATACTGTATATAATCTAATGGCTCGACGGTTGATATCACAGTCCTCAGCAAACTTGAAATTCGGATTGAAGTAGTGAAATGATTTAATAAACCGACTTTTTAAAGCTTTGTCCATAAAAAATATTGTCTAATCAATCAAACTCTTTTCCATGCACGCACATACAGACAAACATATATTGATGCGTGAACACACAGCAGCAACTGTGTATAAACAAATATTTACAGATAAGAGGAGTATGCAGTGGAAACTTGTTCTAAAACCAAATGGAACAGAATATATATATATATATATATATATATATATATATATATATATATATATATATATACTAGTGTTACATGCACAGTTTCACCTATCTTGCACGGGTGATTGATTGGTTGGTTGGATAAAATCGGTTATGGTTGTTTAAATTGCTTTAGTTATCAGACAGTCGCCAATACTATTATTATTATTGCTATTATTATTATTACTATTACTATTACAGTTATCAGTGCTGGTGTTATCGTGTTTACAGTAGACAAAATTCACTAATACATTTACCTACTGTTCCTTATGTAACCACTTTTCTCTCTATGATGGAAACCATTTAAATTTAAAAAAGAATCATAAATATTCCGAAGTGAACAGCACAAAAAGCATATCAATGTACCACCCTCGTGCCGTCATATCGAGGGAGAGAGAAAAAGTGAGTGACCAAAGAAAATTTGTACTAATAATGATGATGGTAACAATGAACTTGATCAATAATCAGTACATGAATAGAATATAGCTTATCAAGTAGGAAGACAGTTAATAAATTTTAAATTGCTTGGTTCTACCGATGTACATGATTAAGTGACAGGTGTTTTGTTCTCGTTTTAATTTAATATAGTAGTAGCGCTAAGTAGGCGAAATATTTTACATCAACAGGTTAGCAACTTAGTGATTAGAGCATTCATGGACTATAATAATTGTCTCAGATTCGAAATCTGCTATACTCAATTCGATTTTAAGAACCAGTTATTAGTATCACCAGGCCTGAAAGCTGACTACATATTATGTAATACTGACTCGTCATTGAATAGTGAATAAACCTGTCATTTTTGTCTAGTCTTTTAGTTCTGGTCAAATTCTATCTCCCACGGGGATCATCAGTTTCCTTAGGAGTCCAGGTACGCCTTACCGACAGGCGCCAATTAGTATAAGACATAGGCCAAGCAGGATTAATATCCCATTACTTCCAACTACTTAACATCTCAACATATTGTACACAATGTCCGGTCAATTAACTAGTGGCGACATAGTAACTTGATTAATAGAATTTGGTAAGTACTAAATGATTAGACAAATATGACAGTGATAACTACTCAATTATCAATTAAATGTAAATATTGGTATCCTACAGGAGATTATTTATCGTTTGAATAGGTCAACGTTAACATCTCGGACAATGAAGCTGGGAGATGAGAGTCTGAGTCCCATATCAAACATTGATTCCTACAATATTGAAGGTATCTTAAGCTGATCAGCTTTTAACTACAACCACTTAGCACATAAACGTGTTTATACTAGGAAAATAAGCCGTACTAAAAAGAAGCCCCGTTTCACCTACTTCAGTCTGAACAACCGATGTGAATTAACCAGCCGTCATACCTACGTCTTGAAGCTAAATATAATATATACTTAAGGTAATATATATATTTTTTATCAGGTCATATAGCATGTTGTGTCATGATTGACTAATTGACAATGAGTTATAAATCAAATAAAATTATATAGTATGCATAAAAACTAACACTATCATTCATTTTTTCTAAGTTGGATGATGAGAATGTTTTCATTATCACATCCGATGTACATTCTTCTAAATCTGAACTTTCAGCTTCACCAGAATATGAACTAGTCAAAGAAAATGGATCTAAATCACCAACACTAATTAAATCATCATCGACAGTAACATCATCTAGTTGATTATTGGAGAAACAATCATCATCCTCACGAAATTCAGAATCACTAGAATCCGATAATGATCCGGTAGATTCTGAAGGTGGACCAAAAAATGCACCAACTGTTTGATTACGATGATCAATAGGAAGTGCTGCCTATAAAAAAGATTATAAAGAATATTAACTTAAAATTAAGTGAATTCATTTACTGAGTACTTGAGCATGAGCCATACACTAAATGTAAGGGTTAATGATACTGCTCAGTTGAACGAACCGAAGTAGGTGGGATGGGGCTCAAACCTGAGGCTTGGTGGACGAAAGCCGAACAATATAACTATTAAACTACCACTCCTTACATACTAACATGGAATAAAGATGTCAGTATATGTATTTCGCTTTGCAACCTCAGTAATAATATTACCAAGATTCAAGTGTAGCTAATATGTTGTATCGATACCAAGCTTTTTCATATTTTCATCTTGTTATATCCCCCGGTGAATTACGAATGGTAACTTTTAGGTCTATTTATGGATCAATGTAATATGCCTATTTCCTATTGTACAATTATTACGTAACTGAACTATTCATATTCGTATTTCTCTTATCATTAGCTTTATTTTGAACTTTGACTTATTATCATACGATTCTTGAGTTATAATCAGTTTATTGATTACTTTGGTTTGTATAAAAACCCAGTGTGTTTGTAAATAATGATTCAAATTGCCGAGGTTGTTATCTGTGTTCTGAACTTAACTGGCTGGGCTAGGCAGTAGCAGGGCCGATACGCACTCAAGACTGCTCGTACGATCTCAAGTATCATTGCACGTTCATATATATTAAGAGGGCACACGCAAGCAATCGATATATCAAACAGGCACCCATACATTATAACACATCTGATAGTAATAATGAGATTATGCACTTTTAATGACTTCAAAAGTTTTGAGCATTTGGTATGCTGACTCAGTAAATTCACAATGCTGAGATCAAGAAGACGAGAAAAGTGCTACAGATCGACAGCATCAAAGAATCGAGAGAAGTTTCAGAGACTGATTGCTGTTTGAATAGAAACCATACATAAAAAATATTGGTGTTCAAAAATAAGAACTATATATCTATCTTAATTTAGTCTTCATTTATTTGGACAGATACTGAATGGTGTGTAATAACTCAAGTGAATGGGATACTTTCACAGATATTTTTGTATGCAGACTGATCAGTCAGTTAGGCTTTAGATGGCCACACAATATCGTGACTAGATCGAAGTTAGACAAAAGCACCATCGGAAGCCAGCTCAGAGTTCGGGCACAAGACCGGAGATCCTGGGTTCCATTCCTAACTGCAGAGTTGTGGATGGCCACTTCTGAGTCCCATACTAGGATGAAATAGATTTCCAGTGCATCCTGGTTCTTACGGAGGTCTAAGTAAGATCACTTCGTGATTTAAAAACCATCGGAATTCTGTAACTCCCACAAAACCCCATACTGATAATTAGACGCTACATAATTTACATGTATTCAGGAAAGGTAAGTTTTGCATGTATTAAAGGAAATAAAACTTAGCTAGACAGATAACTGAAGTCTTTTCATTGATTATAATATTACTTACAATACATCCTTTTACGTGTGAAAGTAAAAATTCAGCTTTTTATCGAAGTTTTAAAAAGCAATAGAAAATTCTGTTATATAATATACAGTGTTATGATAACGTAGATATAAGATACACAACACACCTGTTCTGCTTCAGTCAATAACCACCCAGTCCTCAATAGAGCAGTTTGAAGCCAAGCATAATGATCACGTTTTAAAATAACGGGATCAGGATGGCTAAGTGCTTCCAATTTGGTTCCCGGTGAAGGACGGAGTACATATACACAATCTTGAAATAATTCACGAATAAACACTCGCATTAATAAGAAAGGAGCACGAAACCAGAGAGGAGCAGTTAAGATTAGAACACGCCGAAGACGTACAGGATAGGAGGACTTTATATAAAAAAACATGATAAAAACAAAGAGTAAACGTCTTCAGCGTTAATAAAGTAGTGAATTTCAATTGAATACGTCCAGTCTAAATATGTAAGACGTATCTTCAAGTCGACCTCCATTAAGTTACTCAGATTAAGGCTTCTAAAAACAAATATATTGATTAAAAGACAAATATTACACTGAAATCGTGGACTGATCTGAGTTATACCGTCATTTGGTAACCTGGAAGCCATGAACGGTCGTTCCAGTGAGATTAAACCGTGTTAGATGTAAGGTAGTTACCCACTGAAGAGAATGAAAGATGGTCGTGTAATGTCGTGGATTGATTAACTTTGTACAATAACACTGTTGGGTACAGGCTCAGTGGTTTAGAGGTTGGGCATTTGCACATAAAACTGAAGGTCCTGGCTTCGACTCCCAAGTGCAAGGCTGTGGACATGCAGTGTTAAGGAGTCCCACACTAGAACTAAACAGTCGTCTAATGCATCCATTTTTCCAATGGTGGTCTAACTTAGATCGCTTCATGGTTTCAATGAGATTCGACAATCTCCAACACCCCATGTTGACGAAGATATATATTAAACGGAATTACGCAGTCATCCATTTGTAGTTCCAGAAAATTAATTTAAAAAATGATTCTGTAAACTAGTAGTCTTCAAGTGAAACAATCAAAGTGCCCGATTTCGACTTATGAGTTTAAAATCCACTGAAATTTACTGATCATCAATTGGTGACTATTCTAGCAATAGACGAATAAAGAGCAAAGTTGGCATTAATACGCTTTTAATCAAAATATTCTGTAAGTCGAACAATGCTTTGTAGGTTGCCTTATTTTTAAACTCGAAGATGACTGCAAATATGGCTTTATGGAGATAGACATATTAACAATGAAATGTCTTAAAAAGTATTCAAAGTTGTAACGCTTATCTACCGTACAGAAAAATGTGGTATAAGACGTTAAACAGTATGAGTGTAAGTATCATTAATTGTGGATTGCTATTAAGGTAAAGTCTGTAAACCTTAAAGATAATTTGAACGAACAATTAAACGCTTTACGATCAAAGCTAAAACTATCTCTTAGCGTTCATCATCCAGTCCTCTATAAATTCAGCTTCTACATTTTCTCATGAAATGAGAATACGACGAAGCCGTTCAACTCGAATCTACCACAAATTAAATAGATCAACTTCGATTTTTTTGTCTCTTTACTTCTGAGTTAAACACTAATCATGCACACATTCCATTATATGTAATACCATGACCCGAATTAAACATCCGTTGTATAATTTTAGCATTACAGCCACGTGAATAGATAACTATGACTATCTGTCATAACTAAGCCCAGAAAGCTGTTTATCCCTAACGAATACCAGATTTAGCCATAAAAGGGTAACTTTAGTCCAGCTATTCCAAAAAACTAAATAATGGACACAAATAAAATATATTGCCACCAGACATTGTTGGAGAGGCTAGATAGAAGTCTGGAGCTTCATCAGAATCATATCTACACCTTGATTAAATTATGGTGAGAGCACTTGTTTATCTTTATTTTGCTGAGTATAGAAAACAAAAACATGAAGATCTCTTTAAGCTCATTTTTATTATGAAGAGTCCGCGATATATTTATGGTACGAGCCAAACATCCAGAGCAACATAGAAAGGATGTACATCTAGCTTGGCATAGTATACAAAAACTGTTAGCAGCCTACGTCTAAAGACCAATGGTGATCAGTGCATGTTTGTAGTTAACTTAATTGATGGGCGCTCGGGAATCTAAATTACCTAAGAACATAATAAATAATGGATGGAGGAAACTTAAACCCAGTTTGACGAAAAATCCACACAATAAGATTAAGTAGTAACCCGCAATCAAAGCAAGAGAGAAGGCAGTGATGATAATCACTATTAAACAGTTGTTTAAACTCTTTTAAAAGACAGTTTAACGGGCAGTCGTTGGACAGAACAGAAATCCACTGTCGAAAAAGGCAACCAAAACGATGAGTGTAGAAACGAAAACTGCCTTCAGCTATTCTACAGTTGTCTACCACCCTGTAACAGCGTAAATGTTTGGTTAAAAACTGTCCTCCAACTCTTACAGCAGTCGAGAACGTTACAACCCACTTTCATTAAGTAAAAGGACTAGGAGGTCCGAGTTTATTTCAGAAACGTGACGATACTTTATTATCAGTAAGATTGACCGAGAAACTAGGGAAAGCCTGAGATGTGGAAATAATCCCATCAAACTAATCTCAATCGCAGATCATAACAATTTGTGAAGTAACATAGGAATATTGTGATAACTACAGAGGAATTAGACTGATTGATACAGAGACCAAATATTAGTTTCCTTTATAATCCAAAGCTAATGTAAAACCCAGAGGAGGCAAAGTACATCAAACTATGTACGGTTCTTCATTAGACTACTTCGGTTTCGGAAGCCGTTTGGTATTACAAACGCCTACACAAGAGAAGAGCTATCTTAGAATCAAGCACAATAGTTTGTACTTGGAAAATAATCTATATTACATGCTTTGCGTGAAAACGTTGCGAAAAAGAACATAATAAGTAATGGGGATAGGAAAATCCAGAAAAACATAAAAGGATGAGTAATTTCGGGTAATATGAAACATGTCCAAAATGTCTTTAGTGTTAGCTTCAACTCACATGTATACAAAGGTAATTTAATAGATTCATAAATAAGTCTTCGAAGGCGCTAAATGTCTTTTGCTTATCAGTTTGTCACTAATTACAGACATTTTAACAGCATATAATCTCAAGACTAACATATACAATGCTTTATATTAAGCATAAACTGGAATCATTTTGCATACAAAAAGAAGAACAAGTATGATGAGAACACGATACGTGTACATACATATGACGCAATAAAAAAGACACACTAATTAACTAATGAAGTTATTCCTAACAAACAAAAGAAAACTCACTCGTAACATCTTGAATAACTTGCATGAAAATGTATAATCGAAATTGGAATATTTTGAATCGGTCATATCAAAAATGAATACTAGACCATTTCTAGCAGCTGTTTCTCTATACATACCAAAGACAAAAAAATGTTGTTTAGTGACAATGAAATACTTGTACATAAAACTTTCAAAAACTAAAATCGAAGGTTAGTTAATCCGTTATAAACAACGTAGAGCATAATAAAAATATGCATCGGATCAAGTTACCATACTACATTAGCACGACGAGATGGAATTGACAAGATTGATAAAATAATTGTTGTGTCAATGATAACAAGAAAGACTAAACGTTAAGAACATGATCTCCTCAAAAAAAAGAATGGAAAAGTATGTATGAAGGAATACTCAGATTATAAATAGAGAATAGGGTAAGGAGTTCATGCCTATGCACTAATGTGAATGATTCCGAGCCATGTCACTTACTGTTTCCAACCAATGATTGAGGTTATTATTCGAATATTAACCGAGTAGTTGGGAATAAAAATATTTATAAATTAAATGTACTGTAACTAAAAATCATATGTGGAACTTAGAACTGCAACTAATGAAACCATTACAATAACAAATGATCAATTAGATCGCTTTGCATTTTTTGACTGCTAGTATAATAAAAGCAGAACTACAGTAAATATAAAATACTATTTAAATTATTTTGAAATTTGTTTGTTAAACATAATAACGAAAATACTTATCACAATTTCGAAATGCACACCCATATAACTTTGTTTACAAATACAGCATATCCAAATCTTTACACGAGGAAAATCAACTGCATCATATTTCTTTTTGCTTAATGTAGACTTAGCAATAGTTTAGTTAGTAGACGGCAATTATCTTCATTTCAATTATCTTCCTTTCATATTCCCCTCATGACCAGGTTTGGTAATCTCAATGTGCTAAGTGTCTGGATTTCCGATAAAGTTATAAAACAGATGTAGTAAGACATCAACTGCATATTTACAGATGAAACAGATTATACTTTACACCAATACTTCAGAAAAAAATGTTTCCATATCCATGTGATCTTTATACATAAGGTAAATATCTTGATGAGGCAAACTAGAAGGCGTATAAACTGACGTGTATTATGAAATTCGCCTAGATATAATTGACTATATATTAGCTAGAATGCCTATTTCTTGAAGATAGACTGTATGGATAAAACACCAAAAGAATAACTGTACCATTGCGAATAGTTATAATATGATATGAATTTGGTCTTGCTAAAGATTGGGAGTGATGATAATTTTCCCTTAAATGATCATTTGAGATAATAGTCTTTCTTCAAAGAGCAAATTAAAAAAGGTTGTTTCAAAAATTTGCAAATTACGTTTCACGCTACAATATCACATTATCGTAATTGAAGTCAGTTAACAAACAGATCTCTTTTGACTCCGATAGTCAATTAATAGAAAACGACTGTATACTTGAGGAAAACTAACCTTTACTGTATGCGCCACAAGGAAGTATTGATCATTTACATATTCCTGACATTACGATGACCAATAACGCTTATTATCCACGCTACTCCACTTAATAAATTACTAATTTTATACATAAAGAAATGCACCGTCTACGCCAAAAAACGTTACTTTCACTGTGGTGAAACACTAACAATTATATGATCACTTCCCAAAATCGATTATTTTGAGATTCTTACGTTATCATGATGTGTCACTAGCCATTATAGAAATTCTTAAAATGGCGAAATTCAAGTAGGACATTTTCAAACCAGTAAGATATACCGTTTAAATTAACAAGCTGATAAACCGACAATCTTAAATTAAGAAATTAGTACTATTCTCAGAAGTGGATACTCAATAAACTTATGGATGTTAAAAATGGTCAACATATGTGTGCCTTTAACTCGTATGTTGTAAAAATTAAGTTAGTTCACCTCCTCAATGCAGCATCCAGCTGAAAAATAATACTGTGCAACAAAGCCCGATGATTTCCTGATTTTCGATGTAATCTGACAAAAAACTGAGCCACACGAACACCAGGTATGTCATTGTCATTCTGTTTAGGAAAAAATTAGTAAATTTGAATTGTGATTACGAGAATAACAAATTTTCCTGACAATAGTTCACGTCTGACATCCTCTTCGAAGGGATCAACACGAGTGATCTGTTCACTGGCCAAAAATGTCTACATCAATTAGATGAGTACTAAAAGAATACAAAACATACTTGATAATTATGATACAACTCCATAGCCTGTGGGACAGAAAACTTGCGTGCAGCTAAAATATTAAAGGCTAACTGATGATATTCAGGAGAACTTTGAGAGTTTTGAATAAGTGAAAGAAATTCTTCAATTTTCTAAAAGAGAAAAGGAAAAATACCTTTAATACCAAAGTTTTGGAGGAAAAACTAAGCATAAATTTAAAGTTCAGAAAGAAAAATAATAATAACGTAGAAGTAATATTGGTATAGATATGAAAAAAGGTAAGCGTTTATACTGATTTATTTACCACTCTGAAGTTTCGTACGATAACCAGATGACAGTTTCACATATATCTGAAATGATTGCAGGTGATAGTAGATCTTACAGACGGAATATTTAAAACACCATAATATGGATATCATCCCGTTGCTACATGGCCTGGGACAGTGTTTTGCTCACTAGAATCGTTGGCCATGGTGACACTTAAGGAGGAAACCAAAAAAAGAGGTTTGGAGTTGAAAGTCCATGCAAGAGGAATATTAGAGGTTGAAGAGGGAGATTGATTGTGAATTTAGTAATCTTGAGTGTTGTTATAGGTACAAGGGCGGTTAACTCGTCCCGGTTGCCCAAACCGTGGAAGGGTTCTTCTAGAGGTACCTGAAAACGGAATTGGGTTAGAAGTGGTCTTAGTGATCTGAGAGCGTGATCGCAGTGCACATGGGACAACTGCTTGCGGCCGGTCACACACGACCATTTTGTGAGTAGCTTTAGTGCTAGCTCCTTACTTATTGAGACCTTACTGCCAGAAACGGATATCTGTGGAATAAGGCGAGGTGTGCATTTTTAGGGTCAACCTGTTATTACCCCACCCCTCCTTGTGGGAAGGCAACATCGCTGTTATGCTTGTCTGAAGAAAACACTTTACTGCCATCACAACTCTGTGCAGTGAGCATTACGACTTCGTCTTGGGACCTTGGGTTTGCAGCTTTTAATCTTACCGCTCTTCAACTGACCTGTCTGGCATGGTAGGACCTTGGGGAACGATTGTTCCAGTCAGTATAATTCGGTTGGTTTATTACAATAGGTAATCCCAACCACCACATCAAGGTAGCAGTGACGGTCACAATGGTGTATACACTCTTAGTCTTCCCTTAAACTGTGAGATTAAAATTGCTTTATATCTTTCTTTCTACAAAACAAATTCTTACTGTACTATGTTCTTATACACAATCTTTATTTTATATATTAATACCACTGAAGTAACTACTATGGATTCGGTGTTCATTTTGCTGTACTAATGAGGTGTGACAACTTGGGCCGATGCATATACGTGCCTGGTCCTACATTGTAGCTCACTGACTGACGGTGCTACATACAGGGCATAACATGAAACATAACTAACTGATCTGAAGCTTAAGTTTTAGCCGACAGACCTGAAGGTGAGGTTGAGGATCCAAATTTTAAGACCCATGCTAGAACAAAACAGGTTTTGTGGAGAGGTGGTCCAGTGGTAGGAACGGTCCATTTTTGGCAAACATGCAGGTTCGAACCCCGTCTTATCTACTTTGGTGTAGACAACCAGCTTCCATAGCCTAGGTAGGTGGAGCAAGGTTCGAACTTGTGGTACGGTGTTTAGAAATCAACCACCTTAATTACTGAGTCGCTGATCCACATGATAAGACTGCCACTGGGTACTATTCCGACTCGTATCTAATGTGACATTCGTTAAGCAAGATGTAAACAAACTTCGCAGGTACACCCTTCTGTAGAAAATTCCAGAGGACAGTTCTTAGCCCACCGGATCGAAGACATGACTAGTATCAAGAAACACACGATTGTTAGGCTGAAATAAGTGTAATGGTGTTACTGTATTTGAAGGAGCGAAATGTGATCAATACACATATGGTTTGAAAGTACGTTTGCTCCCTGAGGGTCATTTTGCGAGTTTTTGTACGATCTGCAAAGTACGTTGGAAGACAATAGTTGGGAAGCAATCGAAAGTAAAATTTCACCCGAAAATTGTTGCGTGAATTACGTAAACCCTTTTGAAAGAACGAGATGATCACTTAATTTCAAGATAATGAAACACTTCCTGTTTTTCAATGTTGTTAAACAGGCAGATAGAAAACCGATTAGTAGTACTTCATTAAATTTTTGAACACAAGTCTCAAGTATAGATCACATATTGACGTTAAGACTTTCTAAAGATATTCAAAACTACATGTTTTTTCATTTGAATTAGAGTGCGGAGATTGAAGAAAAGTGCAAATACTGCACATAGATTTCGAAAAAATACATTTGATTTGGCAATGGTATTCATAAAACTAACCATTCATCAGCTTGAGACCGTTTAGACAAGACAGAATATTTAACAGAAAAGAGACAGACGTGGAAAAATAAAAGCATACAGAGAATGGAGATAAAATAGTGCAAAGAATTGAACCAATGTAGATGTAAAGATAGTACAGTCAAAAGCTTTGTCTGAAATTCACGATAATTCAGTGAACCGCAAGTACGGTGGTACATAAAACGCAAAGAAATTCAAAATATAAGATAAAGTAAAATGTACGAAACTTATCAGAAATGGGATATCAAAATGCCGGCAGTTCATGCAATTACCTAAACATCCTAAATACGATGGAAACAATAGATGGGCTACTAAATAAAAATGGATAAGCACACAGATCCCAACGTAGAAGACACACAACTAAATGACAGGCAATGAACTAACTTGCTAAACCTTAAGAAGAGCGAACTACGGTAATCTCAGAACAATAAGGCGATGCTAAGGACATGTCTTTAATTGACACCAAAACGATGGTCGACTGATAGCTCATCTAAACCATTACATTAGTCCCTATGACCCAGTTTCTGGCAGAATCCCAACATAGACAGTGCATGATAAGTATCTATATACCCAAGTAAAAGAATCGCACGCGTTTCAAAAACGGCAGTGACTTTCATACTTGTTGTGATTATCGTTGCTTTTGTGTATTTGCTGTATCAAAAGCATTCTTGGTCTACTTTAACTTGAATTAATCTAGTTAAGGTTTGAAATTTTATTGAAAACTTTGTCTCTTGGTTCCTTCTTTTGCATATACTCTGACGCTTGTGCTATTATTGTGATCATATTGTTTTTTAAACCTAATCTGATTACAATGGTTGGTAGTTCATTCAAATGTGGACAGCCGAACTGTTTATTCCCCGTAGATGAAGGGATGCAGTGCGATGAATGCAAAAAATGGTACCACAAGGTGTGTACCCGTCTCAGTCCAGCTGCATACAAAAGATGTTCTAAGCCTAACTCGCACTGGCTTTGTATGTTCTGCTGTACTAACAAGACGACATTAATTCAAGAGGCTATGAGCCTATTGGCTCTAGCCTGTAAAAAGAAAGATAGTGGGTGCGCTAGTAACGCAAGCACTGACAGTGAAGACTGTGTTAGTGTTGTAAGTGCTGTTACAAAACGCGCTGAACAACCTACTCTAATTAATGACGAAGTGAAACTTCCGTTACAACCAACGAGGAGTAAATCACCACATGGTATTGACATGAGTAATCATGTATCTTTAGTAGAAATTGAGGACCCGGATAAAACCGTCACCGTCCCCAATAGTCCCAATGCAGCTGTCCTGAATGACCAAAAATGGACCGCAGTAAAGAGGAAAAGGAAAGGAAAAAAAGCTAATGATAAAGCACACTTGGTTGACAAGCCATTGAGGAACTCACAGTCTGAGTCACTCAATGCATTATCGCACTCTGATAGAACGGCAGATCATCATCCTAGTGCGACTGAGAGGAATTTAATATCATCGAATATTATTGTGAGTAAATTGCCAGAGTCTAACGATCCAGATCCTAAGGTTAGACACACCCATGACTTAGAGAGGCTCGGAGAATATATCCGTAGCATATTACCAGATAACACTAAAGGTGTTCAGGTCAAAAAATTAGTTAGAATAGGTAAAAGAGCCGATGACAGTGTTCTACCCCGACCGTGTAGACTCCTTAAGGTAATCTTAGGGTCGGAGAAACAACGTAATCTTCTGTTAAGTAACGCTCGAAGTCACGACAACTCTGATATTCGAATGCGACCGGATGTATCTCTTGAAGATAGAATAAAAAGGAAGACGGCACTAGCTGAACTAGAAACCCGTCGACAAAACGGTGAAGAAAATCTCCGATTGGTGGGTTTTCGAATAGTCAGGTCTTGGAAGCTAATGCTACCAAGGCCTGTGTGGATAGGTCGTTCCCCCTAGGAGTTTTATATGCCAACGCCCGTAGTCTAAAACATAAATTCTACGAGCTGGGAACATTAGTGGACAAATTAAGGCCACTCATTGTAGCTGTGGCGGAAACTTGGTTAGTCCATGACTTCGATATCACCCCAGAATTATCCGGATATCATTGTTTAAGAAGTGATAGACATAGATGCAGGAAAGGAGGTGGCGTCCTTCTATACATAGCCAATAGTATAAATATCCGCTCCTCCGTTTGCGAATCCCATGATAGTGGAACTAGTGAAGCCATTAGCTGTGAACTCACTGTCGGATGTTGTACATTTGCACTCGGTGTCATCTATCGCAGCCCAATCTGCTTAGCTGATGACTTTATTTTAGAGCACATTCGGCTATGGAGTGCAAATAACAGATGCTTGATATTAGGAGACTTTAATGCACCTGACATTAGTTGGACTGAGATGACCACGAAATGCTCTATAAACTCATTTGATAGCAGGCTCTTGGAAACAGTAATGGAACATGCACTAGTACAACATGTATCCAAACCTACACGTTTTGGTGTAAACCAAGGTTCTTCTCTGTTGGACTTGGTAATTACTCATGAGACTGAGGATATTGCCAACCTAAATATTCTTCCCCCGTTAGTAAATAGCGATCACGCTGTTTTATCATTCACGTTTAGAGCTAGCGATATGATATACGATCAGATTAAGCCTCGCCCAAACATATGGAGAGCTAACATACCAGAAATTCAGGATTGTGCTACTAAGATAGATTGGTCAGTAGATACTAGCTCATCAGTTGATGAGGCGTGGTCTGTATTTAAAGGCAAGTTTAGTGCAGTCACGTTCCCGTTCATACCATACTTGGTGCCACGTAGACCGAACAATAGTCCACCGTGGATAAATAAAGAAGTTAAGAAACTCCTTAGGTGTAGAAAAAAAACACTGGAACATGTTCATCTCTACTGGCTTAGAACAGTACAGATCTAGTTATCGTAAGATTAGAAATAATTGTAAAGCGTTAATTAGTAGAACTAGACGGTCATACGAAAAACAATTGGTTAGGGATTGCAAACATAGTCCAAAACGGTTATTCTCGTATATAAAGAGGCGAACTCAGAGAAGTGATGGAATACCATCACTTTTGATACAAGAAAATCCGTTAAGTTTGGCAAGAAATGATACCGAAAGAGCGGAAGCTTTTTCGGAATATTTCAGTAAAGTTTTTTCTACCAATAATGAGGAACGATCACCTATTCATTGTGATTGTGGCGACTTGTTGATGGACCCTGTAGTTATTAAGAAAGAAACTGTTTTAAGCCTACTCCAGCATCTCAAACCTGATAAGTCTAGTGGTCCTGATGATATTCATCCTCGGATTATGAAAGCCCTCTCAGATGTTGTTGCTGAACCCTTAGCGATGCTGTTCGATATGTCCCTACGGCAGTCCAGATTGCCCAGAGACTGGAAGGACGCAATAACCAGTCCGGTGTATAAGACTGGGGGTAGGGATTTAGTTAGCAACTATCGACCCGTCAGCTTAACTAGTGCAGTTGTAAAACTAATGGAAAAAATTATTAGGATGGCTGTTATAAACTACGTGGAAAGACATGATCTTTTGTCAAAGGAACAACATGGTTTTCGAAAAGGTCTATCATGTTTGACAAATCTTCTCATTGCAAGAGAAGATTGGGCTGAGGCAAAAGATCGCAATATTCCTGTAGATGTCATTTTCATAGATCTAAGTAAAGCCTTTGATAAGGTTTCCCATTCTGGTCTTAAATTGAAACTAGAAAGTTTTGGAATTCATTATGCAGTCATAGACTGGCTAAGTGGCTTTCTTCATGAAAGGAGACAACGGGTAAGAGTAAATGGGGCTCTCTCATCGTGGGAACCAGTAAAAAGTGGCGTCCCCCAAGGCATGATTTTAGGTCCTCTTCTCTTTTTACTTTATATAAATGAATTACCAGCTATAGCTAAGTCATCCGTCCTACTATTCGCCGATGACATTAAGATTTGGAGACCCATATATAGTATGTCAGACAGAATAGTTTTACAGGAAGATCTTAATTCACTAGTTGCATGGATGAATGGGTGGTCACTAGAAGTAAACCCTAATAAAAGTGTTGTGATGCAATTAAACAACTACGATGATTCGTATCACTACACATTATGTGGACTAGTGTTGCCCAAAGTAAGAAACTATAAAGATTTAGGAGTCATACTAAGTAATGATCTCAAAACAACCAGTCACTGTAAGGCTGCTGCTGCAAAAGGCTATAGGGCATTATGGTCTATTCGTAGATCTTTCCGGTATCTGGATGGGGAAATGTTTAGATTATTATACCCAACTTTCGTACGGCCACATTTGGAATATGGGATTCAAGCACCGAGTCCTTGTTTCAAATATGAGGCGGATATGTTGGAACGAGTCCAACGCCGCGGGACAAAAATGGTAAAAGGCTTATCTAGCCTATCTTATGAAGACAGACTGAGACACCTCAACTTATTTCCGTTATCTTACCGGCGAATACGGGGTGATCTAATATTGGCATATCGAATCCTGAACGATGACCTTGATACTAACATGTCCTATCTTTTCCTCCCGTCTAGGGCTGAGCATTTGAGAGGACATTCAAAGAAAGTCCAAAAACCGAGATCAAATCGTCTACGTCTGGAGTTTCGTTTCTCGCACCGAGTAGTGAATTACTGGAATTCTCTACCAGAACACGTAATATCAGCACCTTCTGTTGATATATTCAAGACGAGATTGGACCTCCACAGTGTAACAAACTGCAAGGATTAAAATAGGTCACTAGACCTTCTATCCTTATTACTGAAGACTGACGACTAAACCTAAGCAGTGGTGTTTATGTAACCCATTCACCAAGTATATATTTATGCATTTGACTTCGAACCATGTTGTTTGTACGGATTCGTGAGTGACCGGTTTTCGAAGCTGCAAGTAAATTATGACCCGTGCCTGCGAACTATTGGGTCAAATCCTTTGAGTATTAAGACAATTTAACAAGTCGCCCACTGACGGTAGTTCTACTTGCCTTAATCACCTGCAAATCTTGGCCTGAAAATAAAACTTACTGTCTAGTAATCTAAAAACACGGGAGTGATGTTTAGAAGAATAAAAACATACGAAATATGTAAACTAATAGGTAATAGAAACCTGGAAAAAAACATTTAAAAGCCTACGCACTAGAAACAACGCGACGAAATACGTTGAAAAGCGAAAAAACTGACGAGAAAATGTAAAGAAAGGGCTTGTTTACCTTCTTCTCATCCTCCGTTAGCTTATAAGAGTCCAAGTGATGTTTCATACTAAATCTACCATTAGAACTTGAGGGCTCAAACTAGGCGCCTCTGTAAAGAAGATATCCAAACAAGCGTCAGAATTTAACATCAAAAAACGTGGAAGAATCATTTTACTCGTAATTTTCACTTTAAAATCCTGATAAGCATCATATTATACTTACTTCTTGAAGTACAAGAAGTAGCCCATCTAAGATTTCCAAAATATTCGGGGCAATACATAAACGACCATCTGAACACCTCATGTGTAAAATCGGTTTTGTAAAAATGAGAAATAATAAAGATATTAGCTTTGCTCTCTCCGCACTTAGCATCCAATGCTCGGAAGGGGGTCATTATGGTAAATAAGTTTTGATTGATGACAACCACAAATGTTCAGGATATGACAAGGCATTTACACGTATCGTATCTATAATCAATGTACGCCAACTCAGTCAAACCAGGAGTCAGAAATGAAGGGGTTCAAAGATATGTTTGTGAAGCTATCTATATGTCGAGAAGCGTTTAATCTAAGCTGGCCATTAGTTGCAAGGGATGTGTAGCGCGGTGTACACACTCGTGATCTGGTGCGTATATGTGACCAGGCAGCTTCGGCTAGGTTCTGTTCAGTAGATGAACGAGATCAATGACAGTGTCGAAGTTGTACAGAACCATTTATCTGAGGGATTTATTTATTTACCACCAAAACTACTGCTGAGCTACAAATATTACCTTCCCAGATTCAATATATAGGTAACTAAATCATTACATTCCAGAAAATAAACCAGAATCATATCCGAAAGGCACAGATATGTGTGTTGTAGTTTTCATGGTCATCCGTGACCTGCGTGCAATCACGGGAGATGGTTTCTGGTCAATACTCATGCCAAGTAATCATTACATATATCACTTTAAAGACTTACATTTTCGCCTCACTAATACGAAGAGGTTAATCAGATTTTACAACTGCTTTTGATGAGTGGGCGAGAATGATAATGATTGATTGTTTAC
This sequence comes from Schistosoma rodhaini, assembly GCA_944470415.2. Lineage (NCBI taxonomy): Eukaryota > Metazoa > Platyhelminthes > Trematoda > Strigeidida > Schistosomatidae > Schistosoma > Schistosoma rodhaini. Next base: position 37,807,367 of record OX104038.1, read on the forward strand.
TTAGTCAGACTAGTAGATAGTCTGACACGTGTTAGATGAGTTATATATTCTCCTGTCCTTATTATTATTATTATTATTATTATTATTATTAATTGTTGATTGTTCTTGAATCGTGTCGGTTTTCGCTGTGAAAAATGATTCAACACAGAACTGCATAGAAGGTTACATAAGTGAGCGCTAAACTTTTTATAAGGATCTTATTAATTTGAGTGATTCTAATAATTATACATTATCCTTTTTTGCTACTTCCAGTGGTTCGTTCAATATTCAAAAATGACTATATTTGTACAATGGTGCTTTTCACGATTCCGTTGTTGAAACTGACAACATCAAGTCCATCATTTGATTTGTAAAGTTTAAGCCACCAAATCCCAATGCCGTAAATAAACTTATCAAAGTTGCAGATCATAAACCTTCTGTTCCTGGGTTTTGTTATTTGTTCGCTGTGGAAAATAAATATTCAAGCTTTAATTGTGAGTACCTCATCAACGAATGTGGAACATCTATCCTTGGCCCAGAAAATTTAAGAATGCTTCAGGGACAGCTTAACTTACTGGTCACTGAAATCGGTTCTTTTGGAGTGCTTGATATCTTTCTAACTACGTAACCGAAGTGAGAATTACGCACTAGTTCGGGACCCTCTCATTCGGATGCGCATGCTTGTTAGAATTTGCCAAAAAACGCTAAGTTCTACGTCAGTGTTGATGAGGTAGAGAACTTTCGTAATCGCACCGGAGATGTATAACAAATAGATGTGTTCGCCGGCTACGGTTGCCGTTAACTCGTGTCAGCTGGGAAATTTCTGGAAACTTTTTTGACGTCGCTTGGTTCGGAGACAGGAAAATTGTAGGGTTTTCTGTAGTTTAGAGAGGACACTAGCAACATTCAGAGTTATCCATCTCTCGTGATCTTGAGACAGATCTTTTTTGTGAAGTATTCCTTCTAGGATTTCGGGATAGTCTACGGTCATGACGAATACGAAGGTGGTGTGTCAGATTATGACACAGTTTTGTGACGTCAAGTGGTGTCGTTTACGGTTTTTATTTGGCTGAATAGACATCAGCGTCAGAAGTTCTGGAATTCGGCGGCAGAGACAGGTAGCTCATTCGTAGAGTTGTTCTGAAAGGAGACAAGCGTTGCCTGCATCGGGTTGGCGAAGCTTAGATTGCAAAAGTTGTCTAAACGGGCCCTTGCCCGATGAAGAATGACCTCTCGCTCTCGTAGCAAGATGTCTGTTGCTGAGCCATGTTGTAGAACGATATTGTTGAAGATTTGATCTAACTTTTACCCATAGACTATATATTCAAGCTCAAGAATAGCCATTTTTAGTTTCATAAGGTTCCGAAACATCACTAGTAAACATACTAGGTGTGACGTGCTCTTTGAAATCACGTGGTAGTGCCCTCACTACTTCCAGGAATTGTGCACGTGCATCCGACACGTTGTGCTTATGGAATTTAGATTCTGCGTAGCAGAACCAGGCTTTAGTGTTGTCAGGCCAGAATGGCATTAACTGGGATGAAAGTGGCAGAAGAGTCTAGTCTTAAATAATTTAGGAAACTGTTCGTCCATGGTGAAAGTAAAGTATAGCAATGAACGAGAAAAAATGCATCCAAAGTACTAGAAATATATCACAATATGTAGAAAGTAAATTTAAAAAGTGATATATAGAGTTCCAAAAAGTAACAGACTCATAGTTTACAAATTGGTGTACCGCATCACTCAGCCTCACCACTAAAGATCCCGCAAGTGTTCGAAATTTGACATTGCATTAACCAGCAACACCTTTTATTATTCAAACATGTCAACCCATTCAAATCAGAGGTTAGAAGCTAAGAGGTTTGAAGATATATTTCGAGATATATATCGAGTAGTGATAAATCGAAGCTGTCTAGCAGTTGTTGGGGATGTGAAGCACGGTGTACACGCTCGTAATCTGATGAAGATGTTTGACCAAGAGCCTTCAGTTAAGTGAGCTCGTTGAAAGTAATGCCGTCAGTATCAAGTGTCAAAGGCTTACAGAACTATTGATTTTGTGGATTTATTTATCACCACATGACTTTAAATAACCAATTAAATGAAATAACTATTGTGACGATTACATGTACATTAGTCAACAGACCAAACCATTAGCGAAAAAGGTATGGTGTTGCATCGTGTGGCGATTTATTTTGTTTGGATTGTGGAGTAATTAGGACAGTCAATTATTATTATTACTATTATTGTCTGAAGCTATGTTAGTTCTGGTTAGTTCTGGTTCTTACGTCCTTCAATGACTTTTTGTGAATTTTCACTGATGCATGGGTAATCTTTCAGGTTCTTCGTGGTATGGTCCAGCGAGATCCATGTAGCTTATGGTAATAATTTGTGTGGAAATATTGTGCCGCCTGTAACCATTTTGTTGAATGCACATGGATTTGCAAATCTCTCACCATTCTCTTTCCTTTCTCCCGGTCAGTTCGTGTTGTCCCGTGATTTCTTCATACCCGTCGTTATCCATTCAGACTTTGGCGTTTACATCTCCCATCAGCAATGTTAAATCTTTTCCAAAACACTTAACCTTGATCGATTGCAGCCTCTCGTAAAACTGATCATCATCGTCGTTGTTGTTATGATTGCTGAGTGCATAACATTGGATGACATTTACTGTGGTCCCCTTCTTTGTTTCGAAGGAGACTTTGATGACCCTAGATCAACGAGATTCCCATCCTATAAGCGCATTTCGTGCTTCTTCGGACACCATCAGAGCAACTGTCTGTGTGTGAGGAGCATTTTCTTGTTCATGACCACAGTATTGTGGGGAGTAGTGTAACGTCGTGTACTATATTACACCTACATAGCTTATTCTAGTTTCTGGACAAGCCAATTCACCTATAACGTTATGAGTCATATTTTGATCTTGTTAATTATTCGCTAATTGACCTTGACTATTTTTTTATATGAGCGTATGTGTATGCACCCTTCTTATCCTACCTATCACATGTCTGTCATTCATTTTAGTCTGACTATAAATGTTGATTAATGCTTGCTTAAATTGAGTTGGCTTACCAGCCATCTCCCATGTATGTTATTTTTTCTTCGCTCGCTAACATTTACTCATGTGCTTACTGCCTTCTAGCCTATGTTATTTGTCAATAAAAAATGTAGTTGCCACTTCCCTTTGTCTCCTGATATTATACACCGTTCAGATTGATATAATAACGGTTATCGAGACGATCGATTAACGAAGCACTACACTACAGTATAATAGCATCTCTTCCGAATCTATGTTTTTCTATTCAGCTTAGGTACAATGGGTTTCACTTATTCCGAACACCGTCAAGTTGTATCTCTTCATTTCTGTAATCATTTGGCTGGTCAACTCTGTCTCTCTCATTGTCCGGACATGTCATGTACCTATATTAATTGTTGCTCTAGTTGTTGGAAAAGGCGACAGCCTCGTGACGTTTGAAGAATCTCGACTTTCACCATAATGCGTCATAATTCTTTCTTCAACTCAGAGGACAGAGTTTAAATGGTTTATTTTGTCCATTCTGGCTAGTTTTTTTCGAAAGGTTTTGTATAAGATGGGGTTGCTGATCCCATGCCCAACCATTCTACTTTATCCGGGTTCGAAACCGGCAACAGCCTTGGAACAGCTACAGACGGATTTAGTCTTTACATTTGAGTATATATTGTTCAGGTAGGCGATCAACAAGGTAGGTAATAAGCAGCAGTACCTAAAGTCAGAGAACGAATAGAGACGTATATGTATTGATCACGACTAATTACTAGATGCATAAAACAGTTAGAAGGATAAAAATAACTTATCAGCTACGTGCAGTCTGATTTTATTGCTCATCGAACGTCCTATCATATGTGTTCGTTTATAACAAATCTGTTCCATAACTTCATATTCAACTGAATTGACCAGGTCTACTGCTACATACCGATTTGTTGAAGTCATTAACATGGATGCATAATGACCTTTGAATCTGTCAAAGCTTAGGTTATGATTACTACCAATACTATGTGGAAAAAAATTACCAACTGATAGTCCATGGAGTTGATGAAAACTCACAACTCTTTCATTTGATAGCTGCTAATGTAATAAAGATAATTTCTCTACTCCCTCCATCATATTTTATCTGCTCCTTATACAGACTTTGATCCTCAAGCTACGTTGTAGGGTTTGTAAAGTTTTATAACCCTTTCTCATCAAGACAATAATAAGAACCAAAAAAATCTGAACATTAAATTATTTGGATGGCTTTTCCTCAGAGTGTATTGACAGTTAAAACAAAAAGCAATGATCGTTTGAAATGTACAATAATTGAAATAATACTCGGATATCATAGCGTACATTTTTTGACCAAAATTCTACTCATTGACTTTTACAATCGGAAAATTTTGTTTCATCAAACCATCAAAAGGTCCCTGAATTTCATTTGTAATAGAGTCAAAATAACAGTATGGATGATATAGTCAGAACTAAAAAAGGCGAATATGATCCAAAAAGAACAAATGAAGTGGACAAATTAGAAGTATCAAACCATGTTGAAACCCAAAAATTCAGCTAAAAATAAGTAAACTAATGAGTCTATGATTCTAAGTTTAAACAAAAGCAAATATAAAAATTTCACTAATAAACAATCATTATTGACTGGAATTGAAGCATTAAAACTCCGTATTTTGTGACGGTTAATTTTAAAAATCAGTGATTTCATAATTTTATGTTATGTCATGGCTTCTCAGTCTTGAACTTACATGTTAATCTTGAGATTTTTATTAGTAACAATATCTAAACTATAAGATAATGCATGACCGAATGAATAGTGACCACCAGTCAAAGAGCTGAAACTGCGCCCATGAGAAGGATGATAATATATATTTTAGGTGACTCAGGAACTCTACAGGGACTTAGTAGGACTGTACTGAAAAGAAGTAAAGCTTTTAAATATTTCTGTTACATTGAAATAATGAGTTTGATTTCCTCACAGTTTTCTAACATCTATGTTGTTTGTGGGAATACATTTCACTTACATTGTATCAAGAATATCATCTGATAGAAAGATTTATAGAATCAACAGACAAACGAAAGATTTACATCTTATCATAAATACGATATCTTGCTGATAATCAATCTTTCATTTTCATAATATCAGTTGGAGTTTTCAAGTACTCACTAATTTGAAAGCTAATCTAAATAAATATTTTAACTATTGTTTAGTTTATTGATCAAATAATTGAACTTACTCAAGGTTAACTGAGGACAACTTAACCGATCAAGCATTTAATCATCCTAAATCCCTTCGAGAAGTTACTGTTTTGTTATAATAGATCAGATGTGTCAAAAAGTTATTTTACTAACATGATGTAAATATGTCAGAAACTATTGTAACCGATTTCCCTTGTTTCACATTTCCACTGCGATCATTTATTGAAGCAAAAGTTTCATTTAATAGACGAAGTGGCACTAATAAACTACATTTCCCAGATCCTTCTCCAAAGTGTTTATGGAATATACCAGCACCAGATTTCAGTTTATACAAGTGGGAACCGAATCCCCCTGAAAGAAACAGTCGTAAATCTATAAAACCTGAAAGAATTAAAACTGTGAAACAGGATAACGACAATGATGATAATAAGATTACAGAATCAACTGGGGAACATGATAGAGAGACAATTCCTAGATTAAAATTTGTCAGATCTATGAGACCTCACACAGCCAAGATTTTATTTGTCAAATGTGGGTCGTTTAAACCAGGTCCATATATAATGCCCAAACCACATGATCATCGAGGAGTAAGTTTTTTTCGAACTATGTTTTGGGAAGTGAATATTAGATTTTAATTAAATCATTATATTGTGCTGTTATAGTGATATTTGCTCCTGGTGGAGTTAATCAACAATGTTTTTCATATAATTTATATTTTTCTCGTTTTACAAAGCAGACTAGTCACTATTGATGCAAAATTCTCAATAAGTAGAGGTAAAATGTATTTCGTGCTGATCTATTGAAAAAAGCTTCTTCCTAATTAGTTTATTTTTACCGTGATAAATAATAACCAAATCTGCTTAACAAGGCTGACCATTATTAAAAATATATAATAAATTCAGAGACTTCGTCAACTAATCAAAAATCTTTTTAAGTTTGTCACGAAGGTCATTTAGGTGCATAAAATACAGTAATTATAAACTTTCATCGAAGTACCTAGTCTCAGATTCCTCTAAATATTAAAGAGCTATATTTTGGAGTATGATGATTTTTGTTTTTAGATCAGAAGGGGTTTTATGGAGAATTCAGTATTTTCATAGTTGAAATCATGAGTCGATTGAAACTATACCACCATAGAAAACCTGGAAGCACCATTTCGTCCTACCATGGGACTCCTCATCAGTGCGCATTCACGATCCCGCACTCGCGAGATTCGAACCCAGGACCTACAAGTCTCGCGCAAGAGCACTTAACCGATAGACCACTGAGCCGGTATCCAACGGTGTTAATGTCTAGCTTCAACTGATCCACGAAGTTGAGCAACCGTTCACCAAATGTCTTCAGTGAGTTGATATCTCTATAACAGACTCGGTTGAACTCCACTGGTCACTGCTTCCCACTAGGTTTTTCATGGTGGTCTAGCTTCAATTGACTCATGATTTCAACTATGATTTTTGTTTTGTCCAAAATGGAGATCTAGTAAGCTAGGTGTTATTTTGAAATCTGTTTCAAAATCTTCCTGTCTTCTAAATATCTATGTCTTAACTGTCAGAAGCTATGGTATTTGTTATTATGTTTAATAAATTATTAAACAAAATCAGAGAGAAAGAATGAGTTATGTTCGATGAAATTAAAGTAAGCTGTGAACTAAGCTTTTTACTCGGTTGTGTTGATTAACAAAATACTTTTGATATACTAAGAAACGGTTTGTTTACCCAAAAACATGTACTGCGAATTGAAACATTATCATGTAGCTAGTAAACTCAACATCTGCATAACTATATCAAGATAAAATGATTCCCTGATATCAGTTGATATTTATCTAGTTTTAAATGATGACTGGATTGTTTCATCAAGTTGATTTAATGAATTGATTGGGTCAAATATGTTTCAAAGAGTTCTTCGTAATGGTTAATCAGTGATAGACCTATCGAAACACTGTATTGTGTCATAATTTTACTTATAAATGGCTTAGAATTGTCATTAACGTACTAATTACAACAAAAAACTTTTTTTATCACATATATTATTTTTCGAATGGTTACCTCTGGGATGTTAGTGACAGGGATTAATCAATCGAATAATTTGATTTTCATTTAGCACCTAGGCTTAGAATAAACTAACATAACTGAGACTATCAGTTACTGCCTGGACAGCCTAATGGTAACATTGTTAGATAAAAAAAATACCAAGCCGTCTAGGTTGATAAAGATGATAAGAATCTTCAAGGACACGGACTAGCGGATGGGTAGAGAGAGATTTCATTCTATTAACAAGTGCCAACAACTACGAAACTCAAGTCAAGTATTCTTGAACTAGCCTAAAACACCAAGTAATGTTAAGAACTACAGATAGAGAACAAAGTTCTTTTGATTACTTTTGCTTTAAATCCTTTGTTACAGAAAATGTATTTTAACATTTAGATGATGGAAAGTTTTAAGAGGTAATTTGTTAGCCCAAGTATTATCATTACTCTAATTTCTCATCAAGATTTAGTAAATCGTGAGGAATTCCATGAACCCATTGAAATTTACACCTATTTCTCGCATAACCTTAAACGGAAACAGTTTGAAATCAACCATTCAGTGAGTATTTCTTACATAAAATTGATATAACTGAGAGAATAAAGTTTTGTACTTGCATCCGGATACTAGATATAACGATAAAAGATAATACAGTCAGTGAGTCCAACATAGAAAACACAAAACTCATACCTTCGTGATTCGGATAAAGTTGCAGAAAACAGTAGATTGTGAACAATCAGATCATTAAATAGATCACATTAATTTAAATACTCAATGTTCCATCAATATTAGCTGGGAACGAAATTCGACCAGACTGCAGCTTAATTAGCACAAAATAAGTGCAGTTAACATCGAGTGATATTAGAACTGAGAGTGAAATTGGAACTGATGTTCTGAATAATTTATTTTAAAGTTGGAAACGTACTATAAAATTGTTTATAGTACTGTCTGTCTCCAAATTTACTGACGAATGTCAGGTGATTTCAGATACATGTGTGATATTATTGTATTCGTGCAAATTATGTACAATTGACATCAAATATCAAGGTTTATTTTGCCCCCTATGACGTAACTATTGTCGGTGCCAAAATGTGGAAATTGTTCGATTATTATTTATTTATTTATTTTCAGTTGACTCCTACAAATGAAAGTAAATATCCAAAGTTTATTACAACATATGAAAGAGATCCGATGAAATTGAATCTCCTAAAGAAGACAAGACAACAAAGTAAGTGTGCATAACAAATTAATTTAACTGTGCTCTCTAGTATGGGGAACAAACTGTGAAAACACAGTTCTACGAAAACTGCCGAATTTTTTCCTGAAACCATTAAAACAAGACAAAAAATGGGATAAAGAACTGTACCTACCAAAAGATCCATACCCAAACAGAGAGAAATGTTTTACAGTAAACTATTTTATTTTGAATATATTATTGTTAACTTTTTCTACAACAGAGACATCGACTTCAATTTCGTGATCCACATGAAGTTTTCTTAGATAAAGTTGCTAATAAGTTGGAAGTATTATGGAGGAATCGAGACCATAGAATCTATCTCTCTAGAAGAAATACGTTTGGATAATTAATAACAGAGCCGAGAAATGAGATTAGTTATCTTTTCCTCAATTTTCTTCTGAATGAAATCAGTATCAAACTGTCACTAAAATGAGGCTTTTCACAACTTAAATTTCTAAATAGGTTTCTTTTCAAAACAACTGATTACAAACTGATAACATACACCTTGATATTTAAATATTAAGTATTGTAAATGAACACAATGACTTTCTTCCATACTTAAGTTTTTCTATGTTTAATACAAAAAAAATTTTACTTAAAATGTATGCCTATAATATAATCTAAATTTATTTGCCTTGCGAGATTCGATAGGCGGGATCGTGGATGTGAACTGCTGAGGAGTCCCACAATAGGATGAAACGGCCGTTCAGTGCTTCCAGGTTTTCCACGGTGGTCTAGCTTCAATTGATTCATGATCTCAACTGTTAAAATTTATTTTAATTTAAACTATTATATTCCGCAAGGCTATTGTTTGTACAAATCGGTAAATAATTTTGAAATTATGCATGAAATCATCACTTATTTAAAGAAAAAAGTAATTTCGAACCAATTTTCTTCAATAAGGAATCTCTTAACTCTGTAGTTTGTAGAGGATTAATTCTTCTACATTTAACTCCAATAAATAAATAATATCCCGTTAATTGAATATTTAACGTAGGCTAAGTCTCCTAGTAGAGTTATCGGTTTACTCAAGATTAACCGACTTCACTCAACACACTATATTCCTCAACAATCAACCAGTAGAACGGTAACATTTGTTATGTCACTAATGCAAATGAGTTTCATCAGTCACTGATGCTTATTAGAATTTAGTGAATCCACCTTGAAAGAATTTTGTATCACGTGTTTTATGTACAGTTGATTACATTTATCACATGGAATTTACTATCTTCTACTTCTGACAGTAGTAGTTTCATTGAATTTCTGACGACATTTATCAAACAAAAAATTCAAAGGAGATAGAAATCAAACTGCTGTTACTTAAAAATATGATAATTTCGATTTATTTGGATGTAATATGATAATAGAATATTATTACGAATCGATAGACAAGTTAAATATTGAATCACATATCCAGATTCACAAATCACGACCACTAATTAAGAACCAAATAACAGAATAGACTATAATATATTCAACACAAATACTGGCAGTTCAAATAGAGAGTAGAGACCAAAGTGAGATCAGTGTTTAAATCAATAACTTCAAAGCATTCATGATATTAAGTGGTCTGACATGTAACAAGCTTAATAGCTGTTTGCCTTCACTTACTGGTTAATCACATCTTCATTCAATTAGTTACACATTAGAAACATTCTGTTGTTATAAGTAATCAGACTACTTGGAAAATATTTTATCGAAACGGCCTACAACATGAAGTAATAATGTTAGTATTAACTATGGGTAAGAAACTTTAAAATCAACAATTTACAAGTATCCATTAATTTTTGTTCATTGTATTGCATATTTATTTTTAACACCTAATCAACTATATGTCGCTTACTAAGTAACAATATTCAAGATTAAAAGGTTATAATTGTCAAGATGAAATATGAATCCTTGAACTTTCTCATCTCTCATATGAGTTTTTAAAATCTTTTTGATTAAGAATCATGTTGAATCGTTGTAATGTATATTTCATAAGTAAGTTAATCAATTCTTGTTATATCCCGTGGCGAATTATGAATGATAACTTTGAGGACTACTTATGAACCAATATGATATGTATATTTCCTATTGTATAATAGTTAAGTAACTATCCATATTCGTGTCCCTCTTATGATAAGCTTTATTTTGACATATAGACTATTATTATACGATTTACCATTCTTCAGTTATCCCTAGTCCACTAATTACTGTTCCTACTATTCACAGCCACATTTGGCCAAATCTTGTACAAATGCTATTTTCTATTTTATGGTGCGATGTGGTCAGTTTGTTTGGTATATAAACCCAGTATGTTTGAGAATAATGATTCATATTTCAGAGGCTGTTGTTGGTGTTCTGGACTTAATTGGCTGGGCTAGGTAGATAGCAGGACTGATAAGTACTCAAGACTACTCATACGGGTTTTCGTGTATCATTGCTCTGATCGACAATACACTGCTCTCTCATTGGCGGAGATCATCACGTTATATATCAACTGGGCAAGAAAGCACGCAACCGATATAACACTTCCTTTTTTCACTCACATATTCATTAGCATATTAAGTGTCTGCTTAGTCTAAATTAATTTCAAGATTTACTATTTTCTTTCTTGTATCTCAATACATCCCTTATTAGTACCATATGAGAATAGATATTAGGGCATTTGATAAATGTCATAACTTGTGGCCGATTAGATGTTCTGTTAACGTATGACGTGATAAGATCGCCAATCAGAGAGCATCGAATTATCGATTGGAACAGTGACACACGGAAATCGTATGAGCAGTCTAGAGTACTTGTCGATCCTGCTTCTGCCTAGCCCAGCCAGTTAAGTCCAGAACAGCCTCTGCGGTATGAATCATTATATTTCAAACATACTGAGCTTATATATCAATCAAACTGACCACATCGTACCATAAAATAGAAAATATCATGTGAACAAGATTTAGCCAAATGTGGCTGTGAATAGGGGAGATAGTAAATAATAGACAGGGCATAATTCAAGAATGGTAAACCATATAAGAATAGCTTATAGGTCAAAATAAAGCTTATAATAAGGGGGACATGAATGTGAATAGTTTAAATTCATTTAGTATTGTTTGTTTGAATCTTCCCATCGATGTGTTACTACTGAAACTGGTCAGTCTGTAATTGGCATATGTGCATACTGTGCGTATTGCCTCGATATAGCCTAAATTCACAAGCGAGTGGCTATCAGGACTCAGTGGCCGAGTGGATAACGCGATGGCGTTTCAAGCGAGAGTTACTGGGTTCGAGTCCCAGAATGGACATCAACACTGAGATGCAGGTACATCCAGCTGACGAGTCCCAAATAGGACGAAACGCGCGTCCTCCATTCCACTGCTAGCCACTATCCATCTTCGCTTACCATGAATAGTTTAGTTACTTAGCAATTATACAATAGAAAATATACATATCGTCTCGGTCCATAAATAGTTTTCAAAGTTACAATTCATTATCCTTATCGGGGTATGACAATAAATAAATTAGAAAATTAGTCCATAAAATTTTAAACACCTTGTAGATTATTTAAATCATAAAAGAATGAATGTTTAAATCGATCGTTTAGATGGATTATTATTATGGAAAACGAAGTTCACATTCTAAAACTTTTTAATATTTGTCATCCACAGTGTATTACACAAAATATATTTATGGAAAAAAAAGTCACAATCCTAGAAATTCCTTTACCTGATTTTTGTTATAATGAGGGTATATTTATAAAAATGTCGAACACTTGTAGTGACCTGCATTTCTCGACGAGAACACGATTTGAATAATGGAAACAATTATTATTATTATAACCAATTGTACCAGTGATTGTTTTATCTTACTCATTATTGTTTAACTGTATCAAAATCACTTTCCGTTCGATCATCCGCCTTGTTTGGTTCGAACTTTCTTACGCTCTGCTCCTATTGCCTGTACTCGTTGGCACGTCTTGGTATTCTTTCGACACCACGAGATCTCCAATAAATATACTTTATCTGGACTAATTAAAGTCTTCTGGTTTGCGAGTCATCGATGGAACCAAGTCGTTTTGGGGCGCGTAATCTTATTGTAGTGGTGATCATAGTCAAGCGAGACTCAACGCCATCTACACTCTAATAATATGAATATTGGATCATTGTTTAAACGTAAATTGACATATGGCTTCCTGATAATTATAAGAGGAAAATCAGAACAGAAGAAACAAAACAGATGACTATGAAAACTAATTCTGAAACAGGACAAAAAATAAATTGTTCGTCTAATTATGATAACCATTGATTCTGAATCAATATCACAGTATCTCATTTCATATTCAGAGAGTTGGGATGACCATCTATCCTGTCAGATTACAGATTTCGGATCCTGGAATCCTAATACTTTAAACATAGCTTCAGACTAATCATCATTTGCATCGTTGACATCAGCTTTATTCATCACTCCAGGAGTGTTTTATTTATTGAGGCACATCCATTTAATCCAACTCCTAAGATAAATTGTTTTTAATTACTCAGTATCGATGCTCTCAGTAAATTTTGTGTTCACCCAATCAATGCTCACTACATCTAATTCTACGGCTTCGATTACAGTAAGTCACTATCAATTTATCAAATAAACATCAAAGTAAACATTGATGATAATATAAAAGTAAACGCGGTGAAAAGGAAGACAAAAGAAGCGCCAAATATCGCGAAAATTCGATTTTTACTCCTTGACGTAGACTGTTTTAAGGGAGATATCACTGTGAGAGTGATTCATAATGATACGATGCAAATTTGGCGTTAATACAATGAAACCATTCTCACTGACAAATAACATATAAAACCTAAATTAATAATTCTTGTGTAGTTTTACAATGAATACAGTTACAAATTCATGATACAAAAGAACGTAACATATTCTTCTCATGTTGATAAAAGTGATTAACTATGATAGTTGATCATCTCATGTTTGAAGTTTACAGTCAAGTATGTGAGTCACGATGCAAAATTGTTTTTCATATGTTATCATTTACTTTTTGCAATTATATAAGTTCTATTAAAAGAAACGGGTGAGTTCGGAGATGTAGGGTGTCACCTAAACCCTCAAACCTTGTCAGTTCCCATCAATCGACATATGATTGAAGTTGTAAAAGAAACATATGATTACCTTCCGAAGATATGACTTGTTTTCGTACAATAGACTTTTTGAAATAACACAAAAATAACAGTGAACATCTTTTATATGTGTTTACGTAGTTGTGGTGTTTGTATGAACCAATGATTCCATTGTATTGATGACTGTTTTGATTTTGAATTCCAAATACAACACGTTTGTTCGTGCTCATCTAGTACTTCTTGAATAAATTGCGTCGTTTCTGAGATTGCTAGTTTATAGTATAATTCAAGTACTTCAAATCATCACATTGGCGTCGCGATGGAACCTGTGATGGAACGGTTAGATATACATTCAGATTTTAACGCTTTTGAAGATCACAGTAGTCCACTGTGCAGTTATCACACAAAAGAGCTGTTTTAAGAGCCCATGCACTGATGTTTAGACCAGTAAATACGGTGGTTACAATCACTCAGTGACGTATTTATTTCAGAGTCGACTAATTTGGACTTAGATTCAGAGAAACCTTTAGGTATAAACGAAGAAATGAAGGGTTCTCTAATGGAAAATATAAAGAATGATATATCGAAACTTAGGTTGATTCCATCTTACATTTAATATGGAAATATATGCTTTATTTACCTACAGGTACTAGAAGTGTCCGGTAAACACCAATGAATTTTAAAACCACGTTATTTATCAGTGGAATTCATTACATCCTCGGTTACATGCCGATCTGCCGAAATATGTTGGACATTATTTGCTGATTTTGTATTTAAATAAATAAAGTTGGAACTTAATGTAAAAAAAATATTACCTAGTTATCCGAGTCAGCATTTATGACCTGTATTAGGCTTCACTGTCGCTCTCAGGATCGACAATGTTGTCAACTTCAGTTTCTACCTTTGCTCATGATCAGGAGAATTTTTAAAATATTTTGACTAGATTGGAAACTACATAACCAAAAAACACAAACGAAATAAATGTAATCGCGATAATTGAATTGATCGAAATATCCACATACAGAAAAGTAACGTTCCAACAGATCATAATAATACAACGATCAGAAGTAGCTATGATGGAAAAAAGAAGGGGACTGAACACGTCCGAAATTCCAAGACTATCAATGGCATCATTGTTTAACAAAGACTTTCTCATGTCTTTCGAACCAATGTTTGTAGTAATTGCGCCAAATATTTTGATTTCAACCAGATCATCGTGGACATTATATTTCTGAATCTTATTTGTTGACGCATTCGAAAGAAAAAAGAATCACCTGAAAGACCACCAACGCCAGTACTAACACAGGCCATCTAGCCTCTTGTCCCTTAAAAATTGAAGCTGATGCAATTTTGAATATTGCCCAGCTCATGTGGAGAAAATGAATACAGCACTTTAAGATCGTCTGCAGCTTGTTTTTCAGCGGAGGTGCATCTTCTCCCTAAAAATGCATTCTAATGGGGGTGATACCACATGATTCAGTAAAGTGTTCTAGATATTGACTACTCGATGAGGAAATCGGATACTCGCTCTAAATTTATGAGATCGCCGTTAGTGAACCTTCTGAGGATTGCCTCAGAAGTGGTTATTTCTAGAAGGAGCAAAATGATGAGACATATTTGGGACGGAATCGCTATTAAAGAAATGAAATGACAATATAAGGTACCTAAAATTTACTGAAGAACGTTTCAAGGATGAACCCAATTGATCATACTGTGCTTGATACTGACTCAAAATTTTTGACCTATTGGAATGACAATTTGCCTTATTTCGAATGTGTACGATAGTAAACTGAGGTTGTTATACTTATTCCATCATTGTAAAAGCAGAGTATGGAAGTCTTAGTGTCGGTTCCAAACTAAAGCGTCATCGAATTATTAATAACTGTGGAGGTTATTCCAGTCACTTATACAAGATAAATGGTTTTACACTTTGCCTCTATCGAAAAAATCTACATTGCAGTGGTTCAGGGCGTGGTTAGATATGAAGACAAAATCTATATGATCACATTGGAACTTATGGGTTATGTGACGGATTCGAAATCTCCAGAGACACTGGAGAGACGCTAGAACTGATGCCTCAGTTTATGCTGTACAAGTGGTTTGAATCAGTGGACAGTTTGGCAGAATTTTATTCAGAATCCACATTCGCCTTGCACATTGAGTTTATTTCACCTCAAGCTCCAAATGCGTGTTGCCAGTCAGGTCATTTGGAGACCCGTGGTAAACATTTGTCCCAAGGTGAACTATCCCGTACAGTTCTATAGTTAATAAAACTCTTCTACAAAAAATAAGCTTGATTTTTGTTCCAGTACATACCATAGTTATCAATCTACGGAGATTTTAGTTCTGTCTGAGTAAGACAGATGGTTTCCAGAGATATATTTGTTTCATTTAGCTTAGGCGAGGTCATGATATTGGAGGCTACAGACATTCAACAGTTGTTTAAAATTGAGGATGACGGAGGTTACGTGACTAACGAATAATGGTCTAAATCCATCCCTACAGCACATTTTTCCCAATTCATCGATGTTCAGTATACCAGCAAGTTTCGCTGCTTGCGATTAGCGCTCAATGTAATTTTCACAAAATTAGGTATAACAAGAAGAGAAACATGACGGGATTTCTGAATTTTATTTGGTAAGAGCATCAAATTGACGATTTGAAGTCGTATTGGTCCTAACCACAAATTCCTCAGAGCCGAATATGAGATAACTGGGAAAATAGATTTTCAACAGTTAACAGGTCAAGAATGGAGAATGCAGGTACATTCTTTCAAGGTTCAACTCATTCGGATAACATGGCTCATTCTTACAGGCGCGTTCATCCTGTGTAACGAATCTTTTATTCATATTAAATATAGGCACTAACCATCATCTGAATCCTTGGACACGACATATGACTCCAACTGTCAGATAAATTTCCAGCACTTTACTGACTGGCCAATGAAATGCTCTGAAAGCACTTTCAGTGTGTTCTTCTCAATACAGTCACCTTCAGGTCCCTTAAAAGTTCCAAGACAATTACACAGTAAGTTAAATAAAGAAGTCTGAGCAATAAAAATTTCTGCCAAATGACTGTAGAATAAAAGAATACAAATATACTTCATAACTCAAGATTACTTCGATGAAATAAAGGATTAACTAAACAAGCATTGTCACAGAGCAAGGACGATGTAAGTATTGGTATTCATTGATAATTTGGCTCTCCATTTTCTCGGCACGGGAGTACAATTTTCGAACATTCTTCTAAGCCCCAATTTCGTTTTTACATGTTCATAAAGAAGATTCTACGATCAACGACAAATACGGTTTGACATATCCAAAACTGTGTTTCGATCCAGGCATTTGTGGCAATATACTTTTCTAAAACGATTACGAAGACTCAAACAACAAAATATACCCAAAGCGTTTCGGCAAATAGGTTGTATGGTGAATTTATGTGTCCGGAGTTGGATACAAAAAAGCTATAAAGTTTTCAATTACCAAGCTGTTACTGAAAATCTGATTACTTATCAAGGTGACAGGCATTTGTAGAAAGCGGACAACACGCCTCAATCCAGAAGGCGACAACTAGAATCAACTAACTAATACAAGCCCAATCAAGGGGCAGTTTACCGGCGTAACATCTCCAACAATCAACGCTCTAGTAAAATCTCTACTGACCAGGGAGAACTAAAATAGAAACAAAGTGACAGTAGAAACACAACCGCACGTTAATATTAGTAGTAGCCGTGTCCTGTACCAAGAACTAGACTTGATATGCAAAAGACGGGTAGATGACAATAGAAACTTACTAATCAAGGCAAAATGAAGTGTCAATATCGTGTATGGAATAAGTCTAAGATGCGTTTCACCACATCCGCGTTCTCGCACACAAGTGCACGCGAAAAGGTCGTACAGGCACTCAGAGGTTGAGCCGGATCAAAGTGATGAGTGTCCTATAATCATTAGTAAATCCGTTTACCAATCGCAGTTACCAGAGGCAAAGTTTGCCAGAGGTATAATATCAAACAAAATATTTCTTTTCAGGTTCTAGTCACGACTGACTATTCCTGTCCGTCCCAAACATAATTATGTGACTAGTACCACAATGTAGCTAATACTGTAGTGAACAGAACACGACTGGGGACAATCGAATGTATTTAAGCAAAATTACAGACTATCTCAGTAAATTCTGATAACCAAACAATGAACAGTCAATTTGCAAATTAACAACCAATTGTTTCAATCTTCAATGTTTCTTCTCTTATTCCATTGCTCATGCATTTTCCAAACGATTGCGCTTCGTTTCAGTTCTTTCTTCATTGGTGTTCTGCGAAAATACATTCTATGTCTGACTCACACCATGTACTACTTATATAGATATAAGTAGACAACACCACAATACTATGGCGAAAGGTCAGCAAAGTTTATGTAAATAAATGCCATTGAACGCGCCGTTCACAAATCTAATCCATGCAAATGTTGTTAAGAGACAAGTTTTTTTGTAGGAGTAACCGTGAACATCGGAGATCTACCGGATTGAAGTAGAATACTTGATGTAAACTAACGGAAATGTAGGCTGTTTAAAGCAAAGTAAAGCAACACGTAGGACATTCGAAGTAAATATAGAAACAAGGTATAATGTATGGTGTAAATTGAGGTATGAATTTGGCAAAATTTCTGAAGAGATATTTTGAGGAAATTTTATATTGTGATGCGTCGTGTCCGAAAACTGACACTAGTACACAGTGTGCTACGAGCTAATTCCCTCCAGATGACTACTTGAGTGAGAACACGAGAGTGAGCGAGAAATTATATTGAGCTACCGAGTGAACTAGACAAATACTCATTCATACACATACCACCCTGACCCTTGAGGAATTGGTCCATTTCTTAGCCAGTGAAATGCACTACTTTTTTTAAATTACTGCGGATTGACATTGTTTGATCTTTATATTTGACTTTAGATCCATATCCATTGAAGAAGACGAAGAATCCACGAATTCTCCTGGAAGTCGGGGTGTCGTTCCATAAACGATTTGAGATGCAGTTTATCCTATGTCTGCCTTTATTGCATTGCGGATACCTAGTAGGGCGAGTGGAAGAGCGTCTGTCCACGTGTGTAGCTGATAGTGAAGCTTTTAGTTGTCGATGAAAATTTTCTAACAAACCGTTTGCTTGTGGGTGGTAGGCAGTCGTTCGGAAACGAATGATTCCTAGTAATGTGGTCAGACAACGGAAAAGTCCAGGTTCGAACTTGCGTCCGCCTCTAATGGTGACAGTGGAAGGGTAGACAAAATTTACTACCCACCGTTCAACGAAGGTGTAGGCCATTGTTTCAGCAGTAATGTCTTTCATAAGTACTGCTTCTGACCATCGAGTGAAACGGTTTACACAAGTTTAGAAATATCAGTATCCATTTGAATCTGGCAAAGGTCCTACTAAATCTAGGTGAACATGATCGAAACGAGCAACAGGAGCTGTGGAAGATCTCAAGGACCATTTGCTGGGTCTAACCACCTTGAGTTTCTAGCAGATTACATATGAGCGTGCCCATTCCCTCACGTCTTTATTCACACCAGTCCAGCAAAAGCGCTCTGCTATGGTCTTGGTGGTTGCACAAACACCTGGATGACAAAATTCGTGCAACGTATTGAAGACGTTGCATAGAGACATCTGCAACAACGAAAATCCAGTGAATGGGTTTGCGTAAACCTACATTAAGGTAAACGTACCTTTTACCGTAAGTTGCGATCGGTTTTCCGTTCGCCGCCTGTAAACTTAAAACAGACTCGCGAAGCCTGTCGTTGGAATTCGCAGGAAGAACGCTAACTTCTGCGCCAGTGTCGACGAGGTAGCGAACTTTCGTAGTCACATCCGTGACGTATAAGAGGCGGCTATGTTCGCCGGCTACGGTTGACGTTAACGCGTGCCGGCTGGGAAGTTTCCCAAGTTTTTATTTGTGCCGGTCGACTTGGAGTTCGGGTAACTGCAGGGCTCCCTGCAATTTCTAGAAGACTTGCCATACCGGTTATGATTCCAGCACTAGTCGGGGTTATCTGTCTCTTGACCACGAGAGATCACCTACGCGAAACACTTCTACGCGTGGTTCTTGACCGTCTAAGGTCATTTGGAAATCGAAGGTAGCGTGTGAGTGTGTGACATAGTTCGGTGATGTCAGTCAGGGTCGTTTGAGGTTTTTCCTTGACTGAAAAAATCTCAGCGTTAGTAGACTTCGTTATTTCTAAGATGCGGTCCGCAGATGCATCCAGTTTGTCTACGGCGTTGTTGTGAAACGAGATGAGAACCGCTCGCACCTGTTCAGTAAGTTTAGACAAGAAGAGTTGTCTGAATAGGCCATCATCGAAAATTCGCTGACCGATAACTTCTCTGATCTCTAGCAACATGTCTGTCGCAGAACCATGCAGCAGGTCGATATTACTAAGGAGTTGATCCAACCTTTGCCGATCGGTTAGATCTCCGCGTTTAAGACTCGATCGTTTTCGAGTTTCGTAAGGTTCCGAAACATCACTAGCAAACAAACTAGGTGTAGCGTACCTGTTAAATTTGCGCGGCAGTGCCTTAACAACCGCAAGGAACTGTGTGCGTGGGTCCGTGATGTCGTGCCCGCAAAAGTCAGCTTATGAGTAGCAGAACCTGGATTCTATATTATCCGGCCAAAAGGACGTTAACTTATTCGAGGGTGGGGGAGCAGTCTTTAATTTAAATACTTTGGGTGTCTGTTCCGTCATCGTGAAAAATCAAGTAATATAATGAACGAGAAATAAATAATTATATATATATATACGAAAACTCGAAAAGAGGTATATCACAATATAAAAGTCAAATAAAACAACACTATGATTTACGAAGTTCCAAAAAGAAACAGACTCACAGTTTATTGTTTGGTGTACCAGATCACGTCGGTCTCACCACTGAAGATACCACCAGTATTGTAGTTTGACAAGTAATAATCAGTAACACCTTCCATAATCGAATCGTTCCGCACCCAGTTAAAATCAGAAGTCAGAAGCGAAGAGGTTGGAAAGATATAATTGATGCGTTATCAATATATCAAGAGGCGACTGTTCTAATCTGGCTAGTGAACGTATGAGTTGATTTTGGGGAATTATTTACAGCTACAATGTGTAGCTGTAAATAATTTACCAAAATCAGTAGCTCTTTAAATGCTCGACATTGGATGCTGACCACATTAGTTTTAGTCGACTTGTTTAGCTGAAGGCTTTCGGTCATGCATCCGCACCAGATCACGTTTCAATACTGCGTGGGACACAGCTCCTACGTTTCATTAGCCAGCTCATAGAAAAGGTCCTCGATATATTGGTAACGAATCAAATATATCTTTCCTACCTCTTCTCGTCTGACTTCTGATTTCTATCTGACTGGGAAAGATCGAACATAGAAGGTGCTACTGGTATCAAGTTGTAAAACTAGAGTATCCGTTGCATCATCATTTGTGAGCCGGACGTGATCTGGTACATCAAGTCAATATACTGTGAGTCTGTTCCATTTTGGAATATTATTATTCATTGTTATTCTTTATTTGAATTTTATATATTGTGATATACTTTTTTTCGCGAATTTTTTTTTCTCGGATATATTTTACTTAGACATTTTTCGATATCTATATTACTATGACGGAACACTCTCCTAAGGTTCTTAAGTTCAAGTCTATTCCCCCTATTTCGATTCAGTTAACGCCATTTTGGCCCGACAATATCGAGTCCTGGTTCTGCTATGCAGAAGCCGATTTTAGCATGCACGGAATCACGGACTCGCGCACACGTTTCCTCGCGGTAGTTAAGGCGTTACCGCGCGAGTTTAACAGGTACGTAACACCTAGTATGTTTACTAGTGATGTTCCCGAACCTTACGAATCGCTTAAGCTATCGATTTTAAAACGAGGAGACCTAACTGATCGACAACGGTTAGACCAACTCTTCCATAACATCGACTTGCAACATGGTTCTGCGACGGACATGTTGCTTAGAATGAGAGGAGTCATCGGCCAACGAACTTTCGATGATGGCCTGTTTAGACAACTTTTCTTGTCTAAACTCCCTCAACAGGTGCAGGCAGTGCTTGTTTCATTTCAAAACAATGCCATAGATGAACTAGCTGCATCTGCCGATCGAATCTTGGAAATCACTAGATCTTCTAAGGCCGAGGTTTTTTCCGTCAAAGAAAAACCCCAATCGACCTCGACTGACATGGCCGAACTATGTCACACGCTTACACGATATCTTAGAGTTCGCAATGACCGTAGTCGGTCAAAAACCCCGCGTAGAAGCGCCTCACGTAAGCTATCTGGCTCTCGACCACGAGAGACAGACAATCCCGACTGGTGCTGGTATCATAACCAGTACGGTAAGTTTTCCAGAAACTGCAGGAAACCTTGCAATTATCCGACCCCAAAATCGAATGACACGAAAAACAGTTCGGGAAACTTCCCAGCCGGCACGCGTTAACGGCAACCGTAGCCGGCGAACACAGCCGCCTCTTATATGTCACGGATGTGACTACGAAAGTTCGCTACCTCGTCGACACTGGCGCAGAAGTTAGCGTTCTTCCAGCAAATCTCGACGACAGACTTCGCGAGTCTGTTTTAAGTTTACAGGCGGCAAACGGAAAACCGATCGCTACTTACAGTAAAAGGTACGTCTACCTTAACGTGGGTTTACGTAAACCCATACACTGGATTTTCGTGGTTGCAGATGTCTCTATGCCAATCATTGGTATTGACCTGTTACAACACCACAATCTACTCATCGACACACGCGCACGAAGGTTAATAGACGGAAACACTAAGTTGTCCGTTTGCGTAACTCCTTGTTCTGGTTGCAGGTTATCCCCAGTCACGATTAAGCACGCCATAGACCCCTTGTACCAATCAGTACTCGACAAATACCCCGGGATATACCAATCGCAATCGAAATTGCCCTGTGTAACCAGCAATGTTACACATCACATCTCGACTACAGGACCACCTGTATTTTCGAAAGCCCGAAGACTCGCTCCCGAAAAACTTAGGTTAGCTGAAAACGAATTCAACCACATGATGGACCTAGGAATAATTCGACCATCGAATAGTCCATGGGCATCCCCATTGCACATGGTCCCTAAAAAGGACAGCAATGATTGGCGGCCAACTGGTGATTATCGGCGTCTGAATGCTAAAACCAATCCCGATCGTTACCCGCTGCCTCATATTCACGATTTGACAGCTACCTTGAAAGGTACAACTGTCTTTTCGAAAATCGACTTGGTTAAAGCTTATAACCAAATCCCGATGGCATCTGACGACATTCCTAAAACCGCCATCATCACTCCCTTCGGTCTTTACGAATTTCTACGAATGCCTTTTGGTTTAAGAAACGCGGCTCAAACCTTCCAAAGGTTTATAGACGACGTCTTCCGAGGTCTCAACTTCGTACATGCGTATGTTGATGACTGTCTAATAGCAAGTCCGGACAGAGAATCGCATCTCAAGCATCTGGACATTGTTTTCGATCGACTTCAAAGGCATGGCATTACTGTCAACATTCAGAAATGCCAAATCGGAACTAACTGCTTAGACTTCTTAGGACACACCATTGATGCCCAAGGCATCCGACCCCTTAGGAGCAAAGTGGCGGCCATTCTGGATTACCCAGAACCGACCACGATCAAGCAGTTACGAACTTTTAACGGACTCGCAAGTTTCTATAGACGGTTCATACCTAAATGCGCATCCCTAATGAAACCGTTGACCGATCAGCTTCGTGGAAATGCGAAATCAATTAGTTTAGACGACACAGCCCGTAAAGCATTTTCCACAGTTAAGGAACACATCGCTAAAGCAACCTTGCTTGCTCATCAGGACAGTCAAGCGCCCATTAGTATCGCCGTAGACGCATCCGACTCAGCAATCGGAGCAGTCTTACAACAATGGGTTAACAACTCGTGGCAACCTTTAGGATTTTTCTCGAGACGGTTGCTAGACGCTGAATCTAGGTACAGCACGTTCGGTAGGGAACTCCTAGCTATGTATTGTGCTGTACGGCATTTTCAACATTCCATCGAAGGAAGAGAATTCACGCTCTTTACCGATCACAAACCTCTTACCTTCTCTTTAAGTTCATCTTCAGACAAGTACTCACCAAGAGAGTCTCGACAACTCGACTACATTTCGCAGTTTACTTCAGACATACAACATATTTCTGGAGCAAACAATGTAGTCGCAGACGCCTTGTCTCGAATTAGCTCCTTGAACAGTTTCCAAGGAATCGACCTTCTTAAACTCGCTCAGCTTCAAAAAGAAGACATTGATCTTCAGCATGAGTTATCCTCGACAACTCTTAAACTAAGTAATAGGCAGATGGGAACAGGTAAGGAAACCTTACTCTGTGACACATCTACAGGTAGGGATCGTCCAATTGTACCAAAACACTTTCGCCGCAACGTCTTCAATACGTTGCACAATCTTTCTCATCCAGGTGCTCGTGCAACAATCGAACTTATAGCCGAACGCTTTTGTTGGCCTGGCATGAATAAAGACGTGAGGGAGTGGTCACGCTCCTGTGTAAGCTGTCAGAAATCTAAGGTCATAAGACACAACAAATGTCCCTTAGGTTCTTTCAAAACCCCTGACGCTCGTTTCGACCACGTCCATCTAGATTTGGTAGGACCCTTACCCGACTCGAACGGATACTCATATCTCCTAACATGCGTAGACCGTTTTACTCGATGGCCAGAAGCAGTACCGATTAAGGACATTACTGCTGAAACAGTGGCTCGCGCTTTCGTCGAACGATGGGTAGCAAATTTCGGCTACCCTTCAACCATCACTACAGACCGCGGACGCCAGTTCGAATCTGGACTTTTCCGTTGTCTGACCACACTTTTAGGAATCACGCGCTTCCGAACGACCGCCTACCACCCACAAGCAAACGGGTTGGTACAACGTTTTCATCGACAATTAAAAGCTTCATTATCAGCTTCAAACGTTTCACAGTGGACAGACGCTCTTCCACTCGTCTTGCTAGGTATCCGCAATGCAGTGAAAGCTGACATTGGATACACGGCATCTCAACTCGTTTACGGAACGACACTCCGACTCCCAGGAGAATTCGTGGATCCTTCAGCTTCTTCATTGAACATGGATCTAAACTCTTACACCAGTAGGCTTACAAACGCTATGCGTTCAGTTAAACCTGCTCACACTCGACCTCAATCAACTGATGTTTTCGTTCAACCCGAATTACGACATAGTACACACGTCTTCGTTCGTCGAGACTCACATCGACGACCCCTCGAATCAGCATACGAAGGACCCTTCAAAGTTCTTCAACGCGAACCTAAGTACTATGTAGTTGATAAGAACGGTACGAAAGATAGCATCAGTATCGATCGACTCAAAGCTGCGTACCTAGAAGGAAACCCTAGCTACGTCGATTTTACTTCGGTACAAGCAAACGACACAGCTACTACACTCGTAGTACCCTACACGACAACCGACACACAACTTGATACTTCGTCAACGTCGATAGAAAAACCTAAAACAACGCGTTCTGGAAGACGAGTAAGATTTCCAGAACATCTTAACGAATATTGCACGTAGGACATAAGCTTTATCTGGAATTACCCTTTCAACGTTTATTATAAATTTTTTTTTAATATGCTCATTTTTTATTTATGTAAAAAAAAACAACAAAAAAACATTTTTTTTGAACGTACATATATATATATATTTATATATTTAAAAAAAAAACTCAAAAGAAAACCTTTTTTCCGATCGCTTTTACGCTGTTTGTAAGTGTATCAGTTTATTTTTTTTCCGCTCATCTTGTGTCCTTACGCAAGTACAAGTGTATTTTCGACATGCACTCACACGTTTTATTTTTCCTCTTTTCCAGGACGGCTGGAAAAGAACGACGAAGTTTCGCAAGGAACAGAAATTTTCATTGTACTATATTTCTTTATTTGCTACGTTGTACATTTTGGTCCCATAGTTTAAGGAAAGACGACCAGACGCTGCTAAACGAAGCAAGCTATCAGAAGAGTGTTTACCAACGACAAATTCGTTGGGTTTAAACTTCTGGCTGGTCACGTCTTAGGGGCATCACTACCTCACTAGGGGGGGGGAGTGATCTGTAGCTGTAAATAATTCCCCAAAATCAATAGCTCATTAAGTGTTCGACATTGGATGCTGACCACGTTGTTTAAGTGGACTTGTTTAGCTGAAGGCTTTCGGTCATGCATCCGCACCAGATCACGTTTCAATACTGCGTGGGACACAGCTCCTACGTTTCATTAGCCAGCTCATAGAAAAGGTCCTCGATATATTGGTAACGAATCAAATATATCTTTCCTGCCTCTTCACGTTTGACTTCTGATTTTCTATCTGACTGGGAACGATCAAATATAGGAGGTGCTACTGGTAGCTAGTTGTAAAACTAGAAAATCCGTTGCATCTTCAACATCAACCTCCTGCCTGATGATGCGATAACTAATTGTTCCAGAAACCCTATAGACCTGAGACAAATACATCCACTCAACTAAAAGATATACAAGCCCACAAACGAGTAACAGGCTGTCTAGAATTGGTGCAGTCAAGTGGTTATACTACCACACACTGAACATAACCAGATACCTGGAACCATATCGAAAAACAAGAAGATAGAGCAAAGAAATCATTCGGTTTAGACAAGCTCTTAGGATGGTATATCTGATAAGCCAATCGAAAGTTACATTTAATCAGTGCTCGGGATCACTCAAAGCGACATAAGCTACTTAATTTTCGATCCGTATTATAACACAGCAAATACCGTTCAGGGCGGCATATTTGACTATGTCGCTATATCACTGGAGTTGGATAACCTGAGGATTTTCGTTATTTCGTGATATCTGCGCTAGATGTCAGCCCATAGCAGTTTACTCTCAGGCCATGCCTATCGTAAACTCCCCGGTGAAGAGAGGGTTGACCATTGCTTGGCTTCTCATGTAACATATGGTGGTCTAAATCTGCATGGTGTGATAGAGGTTTGATCCTCTTATCGCTTATTTAAAAGCTAACAAACTTTCAAGTAGTATTTATTGCTTTACCCAACGAAGCTAGTTCTGCTCGCGCACCGAAATCATTTCAGGGTTCAGATAGAAAGAGATACATTTTGAAGCTGCCATTGGGAACAATTCGAAGCATTGATCAGAAATCCAATCAGGGAAATATTTCACTTCATATTGTTTGTAAAGATATCCGAGAACTAGTGTTCGTCTTCTCGGTAGTCACAATATATGTCCTAACTTAATCTATTAGGACTGTGGGCGAACTTGTGGGTTTTTTGAAAATCTTAAAGCATACGCGTTTCCTGCTATTTCCAAAAAAACACTGTTTGCTTATTTATATGGAGCGAAGTGTATCGCGAATAGTGTTTTCGCCATCGATGGTTGGGACGTGTATAATCCAGAAGAGGAATACCACCGCCAGAACATTTTTACTAACGGCTGGAGGATTACAAAAGTAAGTCTTACTGTTTATCCATAATCTTCGTGTTAAAAGGGAAACATATACCGTATACCGTGAAAAATTCTCAAGACTTATAAACAGATCACTACTATCTGACTAACGAGAATAATTTGTACTTATCCCTACAGTTATTTCGCTAAGTTGTATTAAACTATTTTTGTTGTCTTAACCATACATTAGTTCCTGGAATTCCCTACGTTTTCATTACTCTTTTGTTTATCTGACTGTATACGTTTTTAGCTCGACTTAAACGTCCAATCCCTAATCAATTTTCACATTTTTGTAGTTTTTTTCCAAGCATTTGTATCTCGCACTTTTCGACGTAATTTTAAGTCTTGTAGCGGTCTAGTGTGTAAACATTTGAAGTGCGAAACATGCAATCACTTCAGTAACCATACTATTACTATTATTATTATATTATTTGAACACATAAGTATTGGTACAAAGGGGCACCAGATATGTATGCGCCACAAAAAAAATTGTCGTTTCATTTGATTGTGTGAGGGCTATGACACTGCCTGGGTGCTCATACCGAAGCAGGTAGTTTCCTTAAGGGCACACACCCGGAGCCTTCAACCTGAAGATCTGATCCACAAGGCACTAGAGCATCGTGAGGAGATGCAGTCATATGGTAGCCGGTGACCAACATTAGGTTCATACACCGTTTGGTTTGGAATCAGAGTATTCCAACTCCCCTAGGTGGACTCCCCGTGTCCACCAACCCGGTTAAAGCTCCGGACATTCGCTTTTCGTCCTATCAATGTCGCAAACATTACCCCTGACACGAGAAAGCAGTGAGTAGGACTTCCCTGGCAATGACTATATACCCGTGGCCATGTGAGAGCATTTCGGGAGCGAGCCCTCCCCACTCTCGACCGTACCAGGCAATTTGGGGACATACTAGTTCAAATAAATAGCAAGAGTGGCAAACCAGTCTATGACAATCTAAATCCATATCAACTTAGGTGGTGTGGACGTTTTACGCATGACCAGCCACTCACTGGAAGTACGGTAAGGCAAAGCTAGAACGCCAAAGTGTGGTGCCAATTTCTAAACTCCTTAGCTATATTTCTGAGACCTGATTAAAGTCTGTAGTAGTCGTAGTTACTGCTTAAGGATCCTAGATGTGATTATTACATCAATTCTCTGTCAATATTGGGCTGTAAAACGATTTTATGCCTTTTGGTCCTTTATTTCATTGTCTTTCCCATATCTTGTATTTTTTTACTATAAGCACTACTGTTACATTGACTTATTTGCTGTACATCATGGATTTCCTCCCGATGTGGTGAACTAGGTGGTGTCGATGCATATTTGTACCAGGTCTTATCCCGTTTTTGTCTAATTGATGTTCACTCAACATCTAGCACAACCCCAAAAAAGTATTTCTTTATACGACCACAAAAAAATAACGACAAAGACGAGAAAATAAATATGTGAGTAGAAGTGGCAGTAGTATGAATAAAAAATAACAGGATATCTACATTTCAGTTGTAAGGTATTCTTTTTACATAATGATATGATTTGTTGGGAGTGGCTGAGACTATCGATAGTTCACTTTGAAATTCGTTATCAAAAAGCTACATTTATACCTTATCTTGTACTTGTTTGGAAGATTTCCGTCATCAAATTTGAAAACACCTGCTTTTCATGATCATGCAACCACCTTGTGTAGATTTGACTTCTAAATACAACCTTCCTAAATTGATTACTGTTTCTTAAACCTAAATTTCAGATTAACATGGATTATAGGTTATGTGATACCTACCCAGCTGTTTTAGCTGTTCCATGGGAAGTAACTGATGAACTTCTAGTCGCATGTGCACCCCATCGCAGCCGGGGCCGGATTCCTGTTTTAAGTTGGTTGCATCCTGAAAGCAAAGCAAGTCTAACCAGAGCAAGTCAACCTCTTGTTGGTGTCCAGGGCCGTCGCAGCTCCGACGACAAAGAACTTGTTCGTCAGCTCAGGATAGCAAATGCTAATGCAAATAACCTTTTGATCTTTGATGCTCGTCCACAGGTAAGATATCTGACTCTTGTTTGTGTGTTAATTCACATGAGTTTTTTTCATTTGGATCACCACTTCATAAAGAAGTCTATTTTAGTTAGTCAACGGCGAACAGAAATTCATGCATTCTCAGTTAAATAAACAATGTTTTTCAGAATCCTCTACTATCTATAAGACTGCTATAGTAGCGCTGACCTGTCGGCGTATCTGAATTTGAACCTGATCATTACATGCTACAGCCCGGACTACATCCTGCTAACATGAGTTAGCTAGTAATTAATTACACCGTCGTAAAAATAGAATATTACTTTCTATGGCCCTTTAAATATCACGTGACAAAATCGCCTATCAAAACACCGGCTTGTATGACCTTGTCCCTGTGCTAAACCGATGATGCGTTCACCGGCACGAACAGCCTAGAATCAACTCTGAGCCTTTATTGGTCCTCTGTGTAATGACTTTTTGCGTAGCCCAGCTCGTTCAGTTCAGAACACAAATATCAACCTTCGTTGTATCATTCATATATTTCAGACATACGTGGTTCATGTACAAGCAGATAAAACTGCTTATCATGAAATGAAAAATAATAATTATACTGGATCAAGCCAAAAGTGGCTGTGAGTATGGGATACTGTACCTAGAAAATTGAGAATAAGTAAAGTCAGTCAGTCACGTACAACGTAGGACCAGAGACATACATGCATCGGTCCAAGTTGCGACATCGCATTAGCACAACAAGATGAACACCAAATTCATAGAAGTAATTAATTTAGTAGTGGTAATATATAAAAGAAAGATTGTGTATAAGGATATAATACAGGAAGAAAGACAGATATGAAGCAATTTTAGTCTCACGGTTTAAGAAAAGACAAAGAGTGTATACACCTACGCCATTGTGATCGATTCTGAGCCATGTTACCCACAGTCTCCAACCATTGGTTACGATAGTCACGCGAACCTCAACCAAGTAGTCTGCATCTACCAACATGGCTCAGATTAGAAGTTAGTGACTTCAAGCACTGATGCCACATTTTGGTTTGGCCTTCTCTAACACTCCTCCAACCATCGTCAATACTAGCCAGCCTAGCACGTGGTGGTAATCGGTGTTCAGGGATATGTAACACATGACCCAACCATCTTAGTCGATGGAGATTCACAACCTCATCAACTGATTTACCATCATTCCCTAATACCCTGCGTCTAACCTCACTATTACTTACCCGGTAATCCCAGAATATGCGAGCAATATTTCTAAGGTATCTGTGATCGAATACTAGTAACATACGAGTATCCTCTACCCTTAATGGCAACGTTTCGCAGCCGTGAAGTAGAACAGAACGAACTGCTGCTCAGTATACTCATCCCTTGCCCCCAAATGCCGTGGTACGGCCGAGAGTGGGGATAGTCCGCTCTCCCTCTCGAAATGCTCTCACATGGCCACGCGAATATATAGCCTCTGCCAGGGAAGTCCTACTCACTGCCTTCTCGTGGCGGGGGTGTTGTTTACGAAATTGAGAGGACGAAAAGCGAATGTCCGGCGCATTAACAGGGTTGGTGGACACGGAAAGTCCACCTACGAGAGTTGGAAAACCCTGATTCCAAACCAATGGTGCACATGGTTTCCAATATCCTGAGGGAGCAAATGGTGTATGAACCTATTGTTGGTCACCGACTACCATGTGACTGCATCTCCTCACGATGCTCCACTGCCTTGTGGATCAGACCTTTTGGTCAAAGGCTCCGGATGTGGCCCCCTAAAACGACCACCTGCTTCAGTTTGGGCACCTGAGCAGTATCACAGCCCTCACACTAATCGAATGAGATTTGTGCGGCGCATATGTATTCGGTGCTCCTTTGTACCAATATTGTGTTCAAATAAGTAATAATAAATACTCATCCCTTAATTGATAGACGGATATCTCGCCTTCGTCATAGGTGACATAATTCGGCTAAAGCCAAACGGGCCTTTTGAATCCATGCAGAGATTTCGTCAGACACCAACTCACTAGGGATGATCAGACTTCTATGATAAGTGAAGTTGTCGACGCGTCCGACTACTTCACTCCCTATCCCTAGTTCAGGTGTTGACGCAGGCCGGTCCTGAAGCAAAAATTTACATTTGGAGCGGGAGGAACGCATCCCAAACAACCTGGCATTGTAGCTCAGTGCTACCTAAAGACTGCATTTTATCAGCGTCTTCACCAAACAGGACTATGTCATCTGAATATTACAAGTCGATAAGTAGGCCTGTTGGTGGGAGATCAATGCTCGAAAAGTCAGTCGACGAGAACAGTATTTCCAGCAGTAGGTCTATGATGAAGTTAAATGAAAATGGGGATAGTGGAAAGGCTTGTCGGACACCACTTGAGTTTGTAAAATCAGATGAGAGTTCGCCATGAGCTTTTACTCGACTGGTAGTGTTCAAGTACATAGCCTTCACAAGGTCTATGTACCTCTGAGGTACACTTTTCCATGACACTGCCACACAATCTAGTGTTTTAGATGCTATACTAGTCAAACTAATCCCTCTATGGCTATCACAGGATGATTTTGACCCCTTCTTATATATTGGGACAATCAGTGATTGCGACCAGTCTGATGGGATTACATTCAGTTCCCAGATTTTAGTTAAGATATTAGTCAACCTAGTCGCTAAAACCGGACCACCATATTTAGAGACAACCGAAGTTCATCCATCTGAACCAGCTGCCCTTCCTCGTTTCGGATTAGCTGTAGTTTTTTAAACTTCAGTTAGAGTCGGGAGACCTACTTCAATGTTCCATTCAGGCTGTCTGGGGATGGTAGGTAGTTGTAGAGTAGCTGAAGGCCAGCTAAAGTGTTCAGCTCATCGTTCTAGACGTGTGGGCTGAGTTTCATTTTTTCTCCGAGATTGTCTTGCTTACACGTGACTTCTCAATCCTGGTTTCTTTTATTAGTCTGGAGAGTTGTCTGGTGTTAACTACAGCCGTCGCCTTTTCCATCTCTTTTGCTTTCGTTGCCCACCACTGCTCACGGTCGTTTCTTAGACTTTTGGTTAACCTAAATCTGATTTGCTTTCGATCTTTATCATGTTCAAAGCCTGATGGAATAGGTTTACGAGAACCCATCAGTGCAATTGACTCGGAAGAAATCCATTGGTTTTTTGTAACACTTAGGTTTAAATTACTAATAGGTGTCACTGCTGTTTCCACAGCTGTTCGTATATCTTTTGTTAGTGGGACATAGATTGATTAAAGCATGTTTTATGCATGATGGTGTTGCTGCGCGCTGATTGGCTAATTCTAAACCGATCAGCCCGGGCATATTATTGGAGAAAAAATCTAGAAGCTTCTTATGTATATACTATAAATATATGAACGTTATTCAAATCAGTGATTGCTGTTCACATACCATTATTATTTTGAATACAATTTCATTCCTGTTCAAGGTGTTCTGATTTTGGGGTCTTGTCGAGTGTCATTGTATAAGAATACTAAGCAATAGGAATAGCTGGGTCGTTTATTAGCACAATACAATTATAACATCTTTCCAAGTGAGATCTGAGTCAGCCTCATTTACAGAACTGCCTAAATGTGAACTCAGTTGTTCCTGGGACTTACTTTTGGTTTTATCGTCCCCCAGTTCAATTCTAATGGGTCTTAGTCTGGTTTTTCTGAGTCCGTTGAGGCGCAAGTAAATGCGTGCTCGTATTAAAGTATGATCAGAGTCTAAACATGTACTCCAGAGCGAGCGACAGTCTTCTATCAAGCCTCTCAAGCGATGACTGATGGCAATATGGTCTATTTGAGTCCATCGTTGGTTTAGTGCAGGGGGTCGCCATGTTAGATGATCTGTCTCCTTGTGCTTAAAATTAGTGCTTGCTAAAAATAAACGATTGTCTGAGCACAGTTGCAACAGACGATCACCATTATCTGTTCGCTGAGCTGGAATACTAAAATACCCACCTAAATATCTTTCTGTTTGGTTTAAGCTAGGGAGAAACGATGAAAAGACAACGACCGTGTGTTCCTATCCTTCTGAGTTCTTACGGAGCCGTCTAGCCGAATAACATATAGGCGACTATTAACGGGGATCCATTCTAAAAGTGCTTGTTCTGCCCTCACACTTTGTGCTATGCCTACATCTGCCAGTCCATGAGGATTTGCCATCGAGTCGCCAAGAAAAAGGAAAGTGTATCTCGTCGGTTCCTAGTTTGGGTTAGGTGAGGTCAATTGAGTGACCACACTAGGATCCCGTATGTGTTTTGGAGACAGCATAAATCAATGGTACGAGATTCTAGGGTTGACCGATTTGACTTAGCGTACGTACATTGAAGGCTTCAATGTGTAGTTTGGAGCGAGGTTTTATTAAACCTGGGATAGTGTTTCGCGCACTAGAATCGTTGGCCATGGTGATACTTAAGAAGGAAGCCAAAAGAGGAAGTTTAGTGTTGAAAGTCGATGTAGAAGGGATAATCGGAATTGAAGAGGAAGATTGATTATGAATACAGTGACCTTGAATGTTGTCAGAGTTATGAGGACAGTTACCACTTCCCGGTTACTCACACCGTGGAAGGGTTCTTCTGGAGGTACCTGAAAAATAAATTGGATAAGAAGTGGTCTTAGTGATCTGAGAGCGTGACCATAATGCCCATGGGATAACTACTTAAGGTTAATCACACACCTCGTAGGTAGTTTTAGTGTTAGCTTTGCACTTGTTGAGACCTCACTGCCGGAGATGGGCATCCGTGGGGTAAGGCGAGGTGTGCATTTCTAGGGTCGACCTTTTCCAACTTCACTCCTCCTTATGAGAAGACAGCATCTCTGTCATGCTGGTTGTCAGAAGGAAACACCTTACTGTCGTCACACTCCTGTACAGTCGGCAGTACGACTTCGCTTTCTGCTTTTAATCACAACGCTCTTCAACCGACCTGCTTGGCATGGTAGGATCTTGAAAGGTGATTGTTCCAGCCAGTATAGCTCGATTGGTTCATCATGATAGGGAAGCCTGACCACTACGTCGAGGTGGCAGCAACTGTCGGGAATAAGTTAGGAATGGTAAATCGTATTACAGTAGCCGATAGGTCCAATAAAAGGGATACAAATATATATATATATATATATATATATATATATATATATATATATATATATATATATATAATCTAGTTATCTAATAATTATCCAATAATTCCTAGCAGTTACGATTCATTTATTTTTCGTTCGGATATAACAAAAATACATCTCGATGTGAAATCATTCAGAGTCACACTAATTTCTTCCTAGCCAGCTAGTGCATTGGAATGATTAGTCGAATCCGGAAGAGACAGTTTATTTCTCTGATTTTTTCTTCTTTATCTCAAGGATTGTTTTATTTTGAGTAATTATTAGCTACAAATACATTAAAAATTTTCCTCGCCTTGTTAAAACATAATCTACCTTGAAAGACTACAATATTTCAGTTGCATTAAAAATACTAATATGTTCAATCTCTCAAACAAATCCCAGGGAATCTATGATTTTTAACTTTCAATATTCTAGGTCAATGCAATAGCTAATATGGGCGTTGGCGGAGGTGTTGAAAGTCCAGCTTATTATGAAAATGTTCAGTATATGTTCTTAAATATACAAAATATACACGCGATGCGGGCTGCATTGACAAAAGTTTTCGAGGCCTGTTTTCCATTACCAGACGATACACGATGGTTTAAGCAACTGGCTGACTCTAAATGGCTTTATCATATTAAACAAATTATTTTCGCTGCAACCAGTGTAGCCGATAAAGTAAGTATATTTGCATTATGGACTTGATACTATGTTGTTTAGTAGTATAAATTATTGACACTGAAAATCTTTAAACTCAACCATCACTTTTTATTTTCCGTTAAAATCTAATTCTAGATTGAAAATCATAAGACATCTGTGTTAATACATTGCTCAGACGGTTGGGACCGGACAACTCAAGTTACATCTTTAGCAATGTTAATGCTAGATCCGTACTACCGTACAATACGCGGATTTGAAGTATTAGTCGAAAAAGAATGGTGTTCGTTTGGTCACAAATTTGCACAGCGCACAGGTGGACCTACCGATGGTGGAATTTATTTGCCTCCCAACTCATCAAGTTCTGTTGTTAATGAAACTGGTGGAGGGCGGCCATCAAGCCCTGAGGAGCGTTCCCCAGTATTTTTACAGTTCATTGATTGCGTGTGGCAGACGATGCAGCAATTTCCTCATTCATTTGAATTCAACGAACGATTTCTCATAACAATAATGGATGAATTATATGCTGCGCGATTCGGAACATTCCTCTTTAATTCAGAAATGCAAGGACGCGACCATGGTGTACGTGAAAGGACTATCTCACTGTGGGCATATATCAATGCAGACATCCAGTTGTATCAAAACCCACTGTATACTCCTGCTGAGATCAGCGGTCATCGTGTGATTTTTCCTCAGCATGCATTAGCTCAGCTTCAATTTTGGACAGCTTACTACATAAGATGGCATCCACTTATGCGTTTACAAGAGCCCATAGCACGTCGTGAGAGAGCCTTAATATTGATAATGAAACGATTCAGGGAACTTACAGCTGCCACGCAACGTGAATGTGTTAAACCAACTCTCAATAATGTATCTGATAACTCAACGCACAGTAGGTCCCGTTCAAACAGTTCAAAAATATAAAAATGTACTATTCAGCAAATAACTGAAATGTGATATTATCTTTAATCTCTTTTTACATAATTATAAATTGATTTTAATTACTAATACAAAACTGCCACTAGAGTAACTTATTTTTTGGTATTTGGTCATCCCAAAAAAATGTGCTACACCGGGCAGCTGGATTATCTGAAGCGCCATGTGGGCGTGCACAAACCCAAAACCGCCTGCCGAGTCGACTACCTTTGGTTGTTTTCAACTTTTTCACAGTCCTCATGACGCAAGGTTCTTTGTGGCCAAGACATACAGGAGGTTTCTTCGGCCCTGAAAAAAGACTTCGCCATGCTTCAGTTGACTGAGCTGTTTTAGATGGGTCGTAAATTTTTCTTTGGAGAGTTTCAGCCGTATTTTCAATACTTCGGGACTGATCATGTATACATGTAGCCGTCTCTATTGGTATGGTCTCTGATAAAAAACACGAAGAGTTAGTACATGAATTGACTGATAATACAACAGCTTTTTTCATTAAATTATGAGAATTGTTTTAAATAATGTTGGATTTGGTCATCAACTGTAGTTAAAGATATCTACAGTTACTCTTTATCTGTGCAACTCAGTATGAAAATGAAGAAATTACTATTATTTAGGAAGTTATCTTTGATAGAAAATAATAACTACTTAGATCCCCCTAAAAATAAAATCCCTCGTGATAGTCATAGAAGAATCACATGAATCAAGGGCATTATTTGATTCTGGCCTGAGAACTTAGTGAACAGCGTTTAGACTAACTTACCCCTAAAGGTAATTTTCGTTTGCCTGAAGGCGGGACGTTTCTCTTTCGAATGCGAATTTCTTACACAGGATACGGAAGTTGTTGTGTCATGAGAAGTAAAGGCTTGTTTAGTTACTTTGGAATGACTCTTTGACATTACGAAACTCTCTAAGTCCATTTGCTTTTTCTGACATTGAGGCCAGTAATGAGAGCATTTAGGTGGAAATGAATAGGAAAAAATCAAATCTGAGTTGTAAAAATACGGTAGATCTGCATATATTGGGCAATGATCAGATCCATTTATATGTGGCATCAAG
This sequence comes from Schistosoma rodhaini, assembly GCA_944470415.2. NCBI lineage: Eukaryota > Metazoa > Platyhelminthes > Trematoda > Strigeidida > Schistosomatidae > Schistosoma > Schistosoma rodhaini. Next base: position 37,844,162 of record OX104038.1, read on the forward strand.
TCTGCTTGTATATTGTTATCTGATATAGTTGTGATACTTTCCACAAGTTTGATGTCGAATAAAATATAATCCAGTCTGACTCCATAATTTGTTTGACGAGCATTCGTGCGCGATGACCAACACGTAAAAGCATTTTTTCGATGAGGATGCAGTAGCCTAAGTCATAATTACATAAGGTGAGGAAATTAAAAAAATACGTTAACTCCAAAGTGACTACCATGGATTAAAACGCTCTTCAACTGTATTAGTTAAACTGCAATATTACTAACAAGTGCGAACGATTGGTATTTTTACTCGATATTTTGGTAGTCATTCTTAAATTCTCGAAAAACTAGAAATTTTGTCACTAGAACGCTGCTAAAACTGCTTGGAATTATTTATTTAGACGGCACAGCAACTAGTGGTTTATTTGAGTAGTACTGTTGAGTCCAAAGGTCTGGGGAACTAAATAGACACTAATTAGGGCGATTTCAGATCTATGTTGTATTTACCTGAGACAACCTTACTCATCATATGCAATGGTGATCTTCACAAAACGCTCCAGTTTACTGAATTAACTTGCTTTTAAAGTGCCTATAGAATTAATAACTCGTCCGTTTTTGGTAGGTTGCCTTAGAAGAAAAATCTTTCGGAAGTAGCTCTGGACTCACCACTTGTTCACAGATTTATATTTCGGTATATCATAGATAGCATAACTGACAACGAAGTAGCCATTCTAATTATCCACTTTACAATCAATATAAAATTAGTTGATATTTTATCGTAGTTATAATCAGTTAGAAGACACATGACTAGAACGAGAGGTTATCACCATTTTTTTAATCCAATTTATGGAAGAATGATTTAATGCATCTATGAACAAAAGTGAGGCCTATTAATAGGTGCTTATTCACAATAGTTTGAGAAATTCGTTTTTTAGGTGTGAGCTTGAAAATATTTCCAGAAAAACTACTAACTTTCTGAATCCTAAACCCTACTACTTATCAGTGATTTTCCGTTCCCAGCCGATACCATTCACGTTAGGCGTATATATCCCTGTCTACTTTCCCTTTGTTGTTTTGAGTCATGCCAGCTTTAAACTATGCATTTTCGTTTAAGTTTCTATATTAGTGTGTATTCCTACTGTATACTTCTAATTTCCTATGAGTATAAATGTAGATTGGAATTAATTGGTCATTTTTTACACATGTATACACTTTAAACATTCTAGCACCGTAATATTACTTCGAAATTTATTGTTGAAATACTCGGTAATTACCTGAAGATATCCACGAATCTTCTTAAACCAACACTGCTTTGATTATTAAGACTTATGTCTTGTTGCTCTTCAATCAACAACTGATCAAACCACTGGCGATAAGATGTTGAAGACTTATCCATCTGAACAGTAGGTGAAAAAAAGTTTAAATAACTTTTTCAAATAATTCTAACTTATGTACCAATTGTATCTAAATTATTTTGAACAAGGCCGTAACTAACAAGGCAGATCGAATGTTTAAATACGCTTAGCTATTATTCTAATCTTAAAATAATGATTGAAATTTGGGGCTCCTCATTCAATAGATCTACTACTTAGTAACTAACGTATATATAAACTCGCTGTTTGTTATGATGGGATGACCTTATTTCATGACAGTTTTAGGTATGTTGAAAGTTGTCAGTTAAGGAAGCCTAATGGTATGTTAGTGCACAATTGCTAATTATGCAGACATACTTAAGCTTTAGTCGTACCATTTAAGGGTTATAAGGTACGTTTAGCTTGTTTCATCAGTTTCACACACAACTATATCGCACAGATCAAATTCAATCAGTCTGATTTCCCTGCCAATAAATGTATTTATCACTTTATACATAGGTTGAGGATGCTGTAAATTCTAGAACTAAGGACGGGTTTTAGCCGGAATCTCCGTGCATATGGTTAAAAGTCTGTTTGAAGAATTCATAATTTTTTCATTACGGTAGGATCTTATTACTTAGCTAAGATAGTGTATGAAAACTGAAGCATTTGACAAATTAAGGAGCATAAGATTTCGGGTGTTCTGATTTTTCTATCAAAAAAAGCGATCTGATATATGTTCGGAAGGACTTCTTAAGTTATGTTAAAGTATCTCCCTTATTCTCTACTCATCACAAAACTGTTGGATTTCGTTCACGTTGTCTTTCATTACTTTTAATCATATTTGTTCAATATACACTGAGCTTAATTATTATCGTTTTGATAAAGTTCGAGTGACCAATGTAACCACTCAATTTTTCAACCTTAAATTACAGGTTCGAAACCCATGACACCTAGTTCGGTCTAAGATCTTGAGTAGTATTACTAGCATTAACACAAAGAGTAAATTTGTTTGTTAAAATACATAAACATTGGTACGAGGAAGCACTAGATACATATGCGCCAAACAAATCTCATTTGATTTATGTGAGGAACGGGATACTACCCGGGTGCCCAAAGTGAAGCAGGTGGTTTTTTAGGGAGCCACATCCGGAGCCTTTGACCTGAATGTCTGATCCACAAGGCAGTGGAGCATCGTGAGGAGATGCAGTCACATGGTAGTCGGTGACCAACAATAGGTTCATACACCATTTGCTCCCTCAGGATATTGGAAACCATGTGCACCATTGGTTTGGAATCAGGGTTTTCCAACTCCCGTAGGTGGACTTTCCGTGTCCACCAACCCGGTTAAAGCTCCGTACATTCGCTTTTCGTCCTCTCAATTTCGTAAACAGCACCCTGTTTGCGAGAAGGCAGTGAGTAGGACTTCCCTGGCAGAGGCTATATATTCGCGTGGCCATGTGAGAGCATTTTGAGTGGTAGGGCTGACTCTCCCTACCGTCGGCTGTACCAGGGCATTTGGAGGCCCAGTATGGCTTAAGACTAAATAAAAGTACTTAGTACATAAATTAAATCTTGAAATGTTCGTAATTACACTTAGTTGACTTACTATAAGTTCGTCTGGAGCACAATGATCAATCATTTTGTGACAAATATTAAAGTCCCCAGCAATAACTACGTTGCTGAAATATTACAGACCAAATAAACGAACAGCCTACTTTTCTATTAGAAGTGATTCAATGCAAAGTTGTACAGCAGACTGGAAAAGATGTTTGTAATTCAAACGTTCAACGTTTTCTGGATTTAACCTGGGGAAATATATGGATAACACAATCAGCGGCCGGATTTCGTTTGGAGTTCGAAAGGTGGTAAATATATCAGTAGAAAACTGAAGACCCAATACTCTTCCTTCCGCATCCAAGTTACGAGCTTCAGTATGAGAGATATTTAGTTTTCTTTTAAGGAAACTCCATCCATCAGTTGAATTATTTTGACAAGAAATAGATTCGACAAGTATATCATTTAAGTTATGGAATGTTTTAGTTGGTTTAAGAGGATTGCGACAGAAAACCGCAGTACCTATCGTATTAACTGTCAAACGTCAGACATACCTGAATATCCTGTCTTGTGTATACTGTGACTAAAATAACCATTGTAATTATCCGCAAATGCAAATTCTCTACTTATATCAGCTTGAATTTGAAAGCATCAACCAATAACACAAACATACGTGTGGTTTTAGTCTCCTGAATACAAATTATATCAGATGTAAGAGAATCTAAAATACTTTTCAACGGATGTTGAATGGAGCGCAATCCATTTATATTCCATGAACAGATGCGAACAGGATTCATACAAATTTAAAAAGTATACCTGAAAAAGATGTGTATAATTACTAAATAGAACATATGAATTTACGTTTTTATGGCAAAGCACACGATGTACCAAATATTTTATTTAGTACACTGAAATCGGTAATGCCGAAATTATACATAGGGGAAATTTCGAATGTTTTTAGTAAATTTTAGGGAAGCCGCAGTAGGAAACTTTCGGGAAATGGCACACAATCCCCAGAATGTTTGGGTTTTTCCCAATACTTCCCCAGAAACTTGCAAAACTATAAGTTTTTCCCCCGAACTTTGGGGAAAGCTACCAAACTTTTCACGACTTCGTGGCAAACCCCAAAATAGGTAGATTGGGCGCAAAATCATATTGTCAATTCAATGAAGGGTTAACTACACACTTTTGTGCTTAGACACACCCGTTTAAAAAAGGTTGGATACCAAAGGGCTTGGTATCTATGATATGTGGAGCAACTTAACGATACTAGATATGTGAATATTTACTCAGTCAGTCGTAACGTATAGACTAGTTCGTAAGTACATTGGTTTATTTTGCCATACCCCGTCAGCACAGAGGGATAAAACTATCAGATCGAATCCCAGAATAGTAGAGGTAGTAATAGCATTAGTGTCAATAGAAAAAAACTGCATGTCCACCGACCCGGTTAAAGCGCTATACATGCGCTTTTCGTCCTCCCAATTTCGCAAAGAACACCCCCGACACGGGATGGCAGTGAGTAGGACTGCCCTGGCAGAGGCTATATATTCGCGTGGCCATGTGAGAGCATTTTGAGAAAGAATGTGGACTCTCCTTAGTCTCGGTCATACTAGGACATTATCGCAAGTTGCAGATATATAGAAATTATAACCCAAAACAAAGCTAATACCTTCCATACTAATATATTTTTCGCATTAAATTAGGTCAATACAGTGGAAAACCATCTGAATTTGCTGAAAAGAAGTCAAAACCTAAAAAATTTTTACAACATCGTTTTTTGTTTAGTTTTTTTAGTCTTGAGAATGGTATTGTTTTTACGATGATCTATACTTTATTCACGTTATATCATATAAAATTTACTCCTTGTCAACGTCTAGTGTATCGCTCCAGGGAAATAGATACTTCCTGGAGATGCTATAGTGGAAAAACTGTTCTAACAAAACCTGCATAGTGATTTTACAAGGACTTCACGATGTCATGTACCGTGAAATACAAACCATATTTCACTTAACTTTTACACAAAGATTTTTCAGATTTATCCAGGATTAATGTTAGACTTTTGACAGTGCACAGCACGGAAATAAGAAAGTAGAGAGAGAATGTGTCACGGTCACATTGCTGCTGACTACGATTCAGGGAAGCCTAAATTAGCGGAATAAAACAAAATATTATGAAGTTTTCAGAAGTTTGGAGTTCGGCTGCCTCTAGCTTTCTCCAAGCCTACTTCTACACCAGAAAACAACTATCGTTGAGACAGAAGGTGGGCAGGCATACGTATGCATGTCTCAATCACCTCAACTGATGGAGATTTATTATCTTATCGATTAATTTGTTATCTTTACCTGGCGCCCTAATCCTAACCTCGAATTCGCTTACTCAGTGATCTCAAATTACACGAGCGGTGCTTTAAAGACCTTCATGATGAAACACTGATAGCATATGGATATAATCTTTTCTGAGTGGTCATGCTTCATGCCAATAACGTAGAGCGAAGCAAACTACTGAGCAGTGAACTCTCCTTTTGGCTGAATGACGAGCAACTCGCCCACCCCATACGTGACGTCATTTGGCAAAAGTCAACCGAGATTTTTGAATTTGTACCGAAATTTTGTCGAACACAAGGCCATCAGGACTAATGAGACTCTCCGGGTATTTGAAGCCGTCAACATGTTCAGGCGCTTCACTTACTATCATTAACTCAGATGACTAAGACCATTTCCGTACCAACACATTGGATTTGGAGAGGAAGAACTGTATCTTAAAGACATTTGCACTGCTGCTTCGGATGGCTGGAAGACTTCGTATTGTATTGGCGTTGAAGTTATCGATTTCGATGCGCGTTCGTATGTCGGGATCGCCAGTTATGTTCGTACGTTGAAGTTACCAACTTTGCTTCGCGTTCGTAATTTCGGGATCAAACGAAGCGAAAACGATGCGTATTGGAGATGGCAGGAAAGCCAACTCGAGAGCGAAGCGAAAATAATGAGCATTGGAGATGGCTGGGAAGCCAACTCGCTTTAAGCAAGCATTGATCAATATTTATAATCAGACAAAAATGAATGACAGACATATGATGAATAAGATACGAAGGGTACATACACATGCGCTCATATAACAAGGTAGTCAAGGTTAATAAGCGAATAATGAATAAGATCAAAATATGACTCAATGTATAGGTGAATCGGCTTGGCCAGAAGCTAAAATAAAGTATATGGGCTTAACAGGCGAGACTAAAGAACATGGACGAGCCAATCAGAAGCTTTCGCGGGTTTTCAAGGTCACAGCGCTAAGTTCGGTACCTGACGCATACGAACGGTCAGTTTACAAAGGATTTTAGAGAAAACATGATAATTAAGAGTCTACAAGATATGTTACCATAAGATTTTGGCGCAAAATTCAATTATATATTTGGATTGAGTTGTGGCATTATAGCTGATGTCAGTTCGTGATGAAAACCCTAAATAAAATTCACAACCTTAACCATGAACTGTAAATCATAATTTGTATTCTTCACACGGGTTTATGACCCTCATTTAGTCTTAGTTATTACGTTAACACTCTCAGATTCACTCTAGCGTCGCTCAAATGTCGTCCATTATTTATAGTCTCATCTTTAACCCTAATCCTAAACCCTAAACCATACCAACATACCGACAACACTGAAAATATGTGGTTGAGGCTGAAAGAATTTTCGGGACTTTATCATGGTTCCAGATGTCCACTACCATGGAGCCACATGGATGGGTTCCTGTACCGGATGGACTATGATTTTGAAAATTCTGAACCTATATCTGACCTTGATAAGTTTTTGATACATGTAAAAGAACAGTATCCCCTTTAATTTTTGAGTTTTGTATAATATATTTTTATTGTATGCTAACTGTCTTCTGATTGTCCAATATTTCTCAAGGTCATTTAAGATTCGTTCATAGGTCGTCCATGTTCTTTAGTCTCGCCGGCATGGCCTGAGAGTAAACTGCTATGGGCTGACATTTAGCGCAGATATCACGAAATAACGAAAATCCTCAGGTTATCCAACTCCAGTGATATAGCGTCATAGTCAAATATGCCGCCCTGAACGGTATTTGCTGTGTTATAATACGGATCGAAAATTAAGTAGCTTATGTCGCTTTGAGTGATCCCGAGCACTGATTAAATGTAACTTTCGATTGGCTTATCAGATATACCATCCTAAGAGCTTGTCTAAACCGAATGATTTCTTTGCTCTATCTTCTTGTTTTTCGATATGGTTCCAGGTATCTGGTTATGTTCAGTGTGTGGTAGTATAACCACTTGACTGCACCAATTCTAGACAGCCTGTTACTCGTTTGTGGGCTTGTATATCTTTTAGTTGAGTGGATGTATTTGTCTCAGGTCTATAGGGTTTCTGGAACAATTAGTTATCGCATCATCAGGCAGGAGGTTGATGTGTAGCTGTAAATAATTTACCAAAATCAGTAGCTCTTTAAATGCTCGACATTGGATGCTGACCACATTAGTTTTAGTCGACTTGTTTAGCTGAAGGCGTTCGGTCATGCATCCGCACCAGATCACGTTACAACACAGCATGAGAAACAACTCATACGTTCACTAGCCAGATTAGAACAGTCGCCTCTTGATATATTGATAACGCATCAATTATATCTTTCCAACCTCTTCGCTTCTGACTTCTGATTTTAACTGGGTGCGGAACGATTCGATTATGGAAGGTGTTACTGATTATTACTTGTCAAACTACAATACTGGTGGTATCTTCAGTGGTGAGACCGACGTGATCTGGTACACCAAACAATAAACTGTGAGTCTGTTTCTTTTTGGAACTTCGTAAATCATAGTGTTGTTTTATTTGACTTTTATATTGTGATATACCTCTTTTCGAGTTTTCGTATATATATATATATATAATTATTTATTTCTCGTTCATTATATTACTTGATTTTTCACAATGACGGAACAGACACCCAAAGTATTTAAATTAAAGACTGCTCCCCCACCCTCGAATAAGTTAACGTCCTTTTGGCCGGATAATATAGAATCCAGGTTCTGCTACTCATAAGCTGACTTTTGCGGGCACGACATCACGGACCCACGCACACAGTTCCTTGCGGTTGTTAAGGCACTGCCGCGCAAATTTAACAGGTACGCTACACCTAGTTTGTTTGCTAGTGATGTTTCGGAACCTTACGAAACTCGAAAACGATCGAGTCTTAAACGCGGAGATCTAACCGATCGGCAAAGGTTGGATCAACTCCTTAGTAATATCGACCTGCGGCATGGTTCTGCGACAGACATGTTGCTAGAGATGAGAGAAGTTATCGGTCAGCGAATTTTCGATGATGGCCTATTCAGACAACTCTTCTTGTCTAAACTTACTGAACAGGTGCGAGCGGTTCTCATCTCGTTTCACAACAACGCCGTAGACGAACTGGATGCATCTGCGGACCGCATCTTAGAAATAACGAAGTCTACTAACGCTGAGATTTTTTCAGTCAAGGAAAAACCTCAAACGACCCTGACTGACATCACCGAACTATGTCACACACTCACACGCTACCTTCGATTTCCAAATGACCTTAGACGGTCAAGAACCACGCGTAGAAGTGTTTCGCGTAGGTGATCTCTCGTGGTCAAGAGACAGATAACCCCGACTAGTGCTGGAATCATAACCGGTATGGCAAGTCTTCTAGAAATTGCAGGGAGCCCTGCAGTTACCCGAACTCCAAGTCGACCGGCACAAATAAAAACTTGGGAAACTTCCCAGCCGGCACGCGTTAACGTCAACCGTAGCCGGCGATTGATATTATACCTCTGGCAAACTTTGCCTCTGGTAACTGCGATTGGTAAACGGATTTACTAATGATTATAGGACACTCATCACTTTGATCCGGCTCAACCTCTGAGTGCCTGTACGACCTTTTCGCGTGCACTTGTGTGCGAGAACGCGGATGTGGTGAAACGCATCTTAGACTTATTCCATACACGATATTGACACTTCATTTTGCCTTGATTAGTAAGTTTCTATTGTCATCTACCCGTCTTTTGCATATCAAGTCTAGTTCTTGGTACAGGACACGGCTACTACTAATATTAACGTGCGGTTGTGTTTCTACTGTCACTTTGTTTCTATTTTAGTTCTCCCTGGTCAGTAGAGATTTTACTAGAGCGTTGATTGTTGGAGATGTTACGCCGGTAAACTGCCCCTTGATTGGGCTTGTATTAGTTAGTTGATTCTAGTTGTCGCCTTCTGGATTGAGGCGTGTTGTCCGCTTTCTACAAATGCCTGTCACCTTGATAAGTAATCAGATTTTCAGTAACAGCTTGGTAATTGAAAACTTTATAGCTTTTTTGTATCCAACTCCGGACACATAAATTCACCATACAACCTATTTGCCGAAACGCTTTGGGTATATTTTGTTGTTTGAGTCTTCGTAATCGTTTTAGAAAAGTATATTGCCACAAATGCCTGGATCGAAACACAGTTTTGGATATGTCAAACCGTATTTGTCGTTGATCGTAGAATCTTCTTTATGAACATGTAAAAACGAAATTGGGGCTTAGAAGAATGTTCGAAAATTGTACTCCCGTGCCGAGAAAATGGAGAGCCAAATTATCAATGAATACCAATACTTACATCGTCCTTGCTCTGTGACAATGCTTGTTTAGCTAATCCTTTATTTCATCGAAGTAATCTTGAGTTATGAAGTATATTTGTATTCTTTTATTCTACAGTCATTTGGCAGAAATTTTTATTGCTCAGACTTCTTTATTTAACTTACTGTGTAATTGTCTTGGAACTTTTAAGGGACCTGAAGGTGACTGTATTGAGAAGAACACACTGAAAGTGCTTTCAGAGCATTTCATTGGCCAGTCAGTAAAGTGCTGGAAATTTATCTGACAGTTGGAGTCATATGTCGTGTCCAAGGATTCAGATGATGGTTAGTGCCTATATTTAATATGAATAAAAGATTCGTTACACAGGATGAACGCGCCTGTAAGAATGAGCCATGTTATCCGAATGAGTTGAACCTTGAAAGAATGTACCTGCATTCTCCATTCTTGACCTGTTAACTGTTGAAAATCTATTTTCCCAGTTATCTCATATTCGGCTCTGAGGAATTTGTGGTTAGGACCAATACGACTTCAAATCGTCAATTTGATGCTCTTACCAAATAAAATTCAGAAATCCCGTCATGTTTCTCTTCTTGTTATACCTAATTTTGTGAAAATTACATTGAGCGCTAATCGCAAGCAGCGAAACTTGCTGGTATACTGAACATCGATGAATTGGGAAAAATGTGCTGTAGGGATGGATTTAGACCATTATTCGTTAGTCACGTAACCTCCGTCATCCTCAATTTTAAACAACTGTTGAATGTCTGTAGCCTCCAATATCATGACCTCGCCTAAGCTAAATGAAACAAATATATCTCTGGAAACCATCTGTCTTACTCAGACAGAACTAAAATCTCCGTAGATTGATAACTATGGTATGTACTGGAACAAAAATCAAGCTTATTTTTTGTAGAAGAGTTTTATTAACTATAGAACTGTACGGGATAGTTCACCTTGGGACAAATGTTTACCACGGGTCTCCAAATGACCTGACTGGCAACACGCATTTGGAGCTTGAGGTGAAATAAACTCAATGTGCAAGGCGAATGTGGATTCTGAATAAAATTCTGCCAAACTGTCCACTGATTCAAACCACTTGTACAGCATAAACTGAGGCATCAGTTCTAGCGTCTCTCCAGTGTCTCTGGAGATTTCGAATCCGTCACATAACCCATAAGTTCCAATGTGATCATATAGATTTTGTCTTCATATCTAACCACGCCCTGAACCACTGCAATGTAGATTTTTTCGATAGAGGCAAAGTGTAAAACCATTTATCTTGTATAAGTGACTGGAATAACCTCCACAGTTATTAATAATTCGATGACGCTTTAGTTTGGAACCGACACTAAGACTTCCATACTCTGCTTTTACAATGATGGAATAAGTATAACAACCTCAGTTTACTATCGTACACATTCGAAATAAGGCAAATTGTCATTCCAATAGGTCAAAAATTTTGAGTCAGTATCAAGCACAGTATGATCAATTGGGTTCATCCTTGAAACGTTCTTCAGTAAATTTTAGGTACCTTATATTGTCATTTCATTTCTTTAATAGCGATTCCGTCCCAAATATGTCTCATCATTTTGCTCCTTCTAGAAATAACCACTTCTGAGGCAATCCTCAGAAGGTTCACTAACGGCGATCTCATAAATTTAGAGCGAGTATCCGATTTCCTCATCGAGTAGTCAATATCTAGAACACTTTACTGAATCATGTGGTATCACCCCCATTAGAATGCATTTTTAGGGAGAAGATGCACCTCCGCTGAAAAACAAGCTGCAGACGATCTTAAAGTGCTGTATTCATTTTCTCCACATGAGCTGGGCAATATTCAAAATTGCATCAGCTTCAATTTTTAAGGGACAAGAGGCTAGATGGCCTGTGTTAGTACTGGCGTTGGTGGTCTTTCAGGTGATTCTTTTTTCTTTCGAATGCGTCAACAAATAAGATTCAGAAATATAATGTCCACGATGATCTGGTTGAAATCAAAATATTTGGCGCAATTACTACAAACATTGGTTCGAAAGACATGAGAAAGTCTTTGTTAAACAATGATGCCATTGATAGTCTTGGAATTTCGGACGTGTTCAGTCCCCTTCTTTTTTCCATCATAGCTACTTCTGATCGTTGTATTATTATGATCTGTTGGAACGTTACTTTTCTGTATGTGGATATTTCGATCAATTCAATTATCGCGATTACATTTATTTCGTTTGTGTTTTTTGGTTATGTAGTTTCCAATCTAGTCAAAATATTTTAAAAATTCTCCTGATCATGAGCAAAGGTAGAAACTGAAGTTGACAACATTGTCGATCCTGAGAGCGACAGTGAAGCCTAATACAGGTCATAAATGCTGACTCGGATAACTAGGTAATATTTTTTTTACATTAAGTTCCAACTTTATTTATTTAAATACAAAATCAGCAAATAATGTCCAACATATTTCGGCAGATCGGCATGTAACCGAGGATGTAATGAATTCCACTGATAAATAACGTGGTTTTAAAATTCATTGGTGTTTACCGGACACTTCTAGTACCTGTAGGTAAATAAAGCATATATTTCCATATTAAATGTAAGATGGAATCAACCTAAGTTTCGATATATCATTCTTTATATTTTCCATTAGAGAACCCTTCATTTCTTCGTTTATACCTAAAGGTTTCTCTGAATCTAAGTCCAAATTAGTCGACTCTGAAATAAATACGTCACTGAGTGATTGTAACCACCGTATTTACTGGTCTAAACATCAGTGCATGGGCTCTTAAAACAGCTCTTTTGTGTGATAACTGCACAGTGGACTACTGTGATCTTCAAAAGCGTTAAAATCTGAATGTATATCTAACCGTTCCATCACAGGTTCCATCGCGACGCCAATGTGATGATTTGAAGTACTTGAATTATACTATAAACTAGCAATCTCAGAAACGACGCAATTTATTCAAGAAGTACTAGATGAGCACGAACAAACGTGTTGTATTTGGAATTCAAAATCAAAACAGTCATCAATACAATGGAATCATTGGTTCATACAAACACCACAACTACGTAAACACATATAAAAGATGTTCACTGTTATTTTTGTGTTATTTCAAAAGTCTATTGTACGAAAACAAGTCATATCTTCGGAAGGTAATCATATGTTTCTTTTACAACTTCAATCATATGTCGATTGATGGGAACTGACAAGGTTTGAGGGTTTAGGTGACACCCTACATCTCCGAACTCACCCGTTTCTTTTAATAGAACTTATATAATTGCAAAAAGTAAATGATAACATATGAAAAACAATTTTGCATCGTGACTCACATACTTGACTGTAAACTTCAAACATGAGATGATCAACTATCATAGTTAATCACTTTTATCAACATGAGAAGAATATGTTACGTTCTTTTGTATCATGAATTTGTAACTGTATTCATTGTAAAACTACACAAGAATTATTAATTTAGGTTTTATATGTTATTTGTCAGTGAGAATGGTTTCATTGTATTAACGCCAAATTTGCATCGTATCATTATGAATCACTCTCACAGTGATATCTCCCTTAAAACAGTCTACGTCAAGGAGTAAAAATCGAATTTTCGCGATATTTGGCGCTTCTTTTGTCTTCCTTTTCACCGCGTTTACTTTTATATTATCATCAATGTTTACTTTGATGTTTATTTGATAAATTGATAGTGACTTACTGTAATCGAAGCCGTAGAATTAGATGTAGTGAGCATTGATTGGGTGAACACAAAATTTACTGAGAGCATCGATACTGAGTAATTAAAAACAATTTATCTTAGGAGTTGGATTAAATGGATGTGCCTCAATAAATAAAACACTCCTGGAGTGATGAATAAAGCTGATGTCAACGATGCAAATGATGATTAGTCTGAAGCTATGTTTAAAGTATTAGGATTCCAGGATCCGAAATCTGTAATCTGACAGGATAGATGGTCATCCCAACTCTCTGAATATGAAATGAGATACTGTGATATTGATTCAGAATCAATGGTTATCATAATTAGACGAACAATTTATTTTTTGTCCTGTTTCAGAATTAGTTTTCATAGTCATCTGTTTTGTTTCTTCTGTTCTGATTTTCCTCTTATAATTATCAGGAAGCCATATGTCAATTTACGTTTAAACAATGATCCAATATTCATATTATTAGAGTGTAGATGGCGTTGAGTCTCGCTTGACTATGATCACCACTACAATAAGATTACGCGCCCCAAAACGACTTGGTTCCATCGATGACTCGCAAACCAGAAGACTTTAATTAGTCCAGATAAAGTATATTTATTGGAGATCTCGTGGTGTCGAAAGAATACCAAGACGTGCCAACGAGTACAGGCAATAGGAGCAGAGCGTAAGAAAGTTCGAACCAAACAAGGCGGATGATCGAACGGAAAGTGATTTTGATACAGTTAAACAATAATGAGTAAGATAAAACAATCACTGGTACAATTGGTTATAATAATAATAATTGTTTCCATTATTCAAATCGTGTTCTCATCGAGAAATGCAGGTCACTACAAGTGTTCGACATTTTTATAAATATACCCTCATTATAACAAAAATCAGGTAAAGGAATTTCTAGGATTGTGACTTTTTTTTCCATAAATATATTTTGTGTAATACACTGTGGATGACAAATATTAAAAAGTTTTAGAATGTGAACTTCGTTTTCCATAATAATAATCCATCTAAACGATCGATTTAAACATTCATTCTTTTATGATTTAAATAATCTACAAGGTGTTTAAAATTTTATGGACTAATTTTCTAATTTATTTATTGTCATACCCCGATAAGGATAATGAATTGTAACTTTGAAAACTATTTATGGACCGAGACGATATGTATATTTTCTATTGTATAATTGCTAAGTAACTAAACTATTCATGGTAAGCAGAGATGGATAGTGGCTAGCAGTGGAATGGAAGACGCGCGTTTCGTCCTATTTGGGACTCGTCAGCTGGATGTACCTGCATCTCAGAGTTGATGTCCATTCTGGGACTCGAACCCAGTAACTCTCGCTTGAAACGCCATCGCGTTATCCACTCGGCCACTGAGTCCTGATAGCCACTTGCTTGTGAATTGAGGCTATATCGAGGCAATACGCACAGTATGCACATATGCCAATTACAGACTGACCAGTTGCTGTCCTAAAAACATCAATGGGAAGATCCAAACAAACAATACTAAGTAAATTTCAACTTTTCACATTCATGTCCCCCTTATTATAAGCTTTATTTTGACCTATAAGCTATTCTTATATGGTTTACCATTCTTGAATTATGCCCTGTCTATTATTTACTATCTCCCCTATTCACAGCCACATTTGGCTAAATCTTGTTCACATGATATTTTCTATTTTATGGTACGATGTGGTCAGTTTGATTGATATATAAGCTCAGTATGTTTGAAATATAATGATTCATACCGCAGAGGCTGTTCTGGACTTAACTGGCTGGGCTAGGCAGAAGCAGGATCGACAAGTACTCTAGACTGCTCATACGATTTCCGTGTGTCACTGTTCCAATCGATAATTCGATGCTCTCTGATTGGCGATCTTATCACGTCATACGTTAACAGAACATCTAATCGGCCACAAGTTATGACATTTATCAAATGCCCTAATATCTATTCTCATATGGTACTAATAAGGGATGTATTGAGATACAAGAAAGAAAATAGTAAATCTTGAAATTAATTTAGACTAAGCAGACACTTAATATGTTAATGAATATGTGAGTGAAAAAAGGAAGTGTTATATCGGTTGCGTGCTTTCTTGCCCAGTTGATATATAACGTGATGATCTCCGCCAATGAGAGAGCAGTGTATTGTCGATCAGAGCAATGATACACGAAAACCCGTATGAGTAGTCTTGAGTACTTATCAGTCCTGCTATCTACCTAGCCCAGCCAATTAAGTCCAGAACACCAACAACAGCCTCTGAAATATGAATCATTATTCTCAAACATACTGGGTTTATATACCAAACAAACTGACCACATCGCACCATAAAATAGAAAATAGCATTTGTACAAGATTTGGCCAAATGTGGCTGTGAATAGTAGGAACAGTAATTAGTGGACTAGGGATAACTCCTTGTCAACGTCTAGTGTATCGCTCCAGGGAAATAGATACTTCCTGGAGATGCTATAGTGGAAAAACTGTTCTAACAAAACCTGCATAGTGATTTTACAAGGACTTCACGATGTCATGTACCGTGAAATACAAACCATATTTCACTTAACTTTTACACAAAGATTTTTCAGATTTATCCAGGATTAATGTTAGACTTTTGACAGTGCACAGCACGGAAATAAGAAAGTAGAGAGAGAATGTGTCACGGTCACATTGCTGCTGACTACGATTCAGGGAAGCCTAAATTAGCGGAATAAAACAAAATATTATGAAGTTTTCAGAAGTTTGGAGTTCGGTTGCCTCTAGCTTTCTCCAAGCCTACTTCTACACCAGAAAACAACTATCGTTGAGACAGAAGGTGGGCAGGCATACGTATGCATGTCTCAATCACCTCAACTGATGGAGATTTATTATCTTATCGATTAATTTGTTATCTTTACCTGGCGCCCTAATCCTAACCTCGAATTCGCTTACTCAGTGATCTCAAATTACACGAGCGGTGCTTTAAAGACCTTCATGATGAAACACTGATAGCATATGGATATAATCTTTTCTGAGTGGTCATGCTTCATGCCAATAACGTAGAGCGAAGCAAACTACTGAGCAGTGAACTCTCCTTTTGGCTGAATGACGAGCAACTCGCCCACCCCATACGTGACGTCATTTGGCAAAAGTCAACCGAGATTTTTGAATTTGTACCGAAATTTTGTCGAACACAAGGCCATCAGGACTAATGAGACTCTCCGGGTATTTGAAGCCGTCAACATGTTCAGGCGCTTCACTTACTATCATTAACTCAGATGACTAAGACCATTTCCGTACCAACACATTGGATTTGGAGAGGAAGAACTGTATCTTAAAGACATTTGCACTGCTGCTTCGGATGGCTGGAAGACTTCGTATTGTATTGGCGTTGAAGTTATCGATTTCGATGCGCGTTCGTATGTCGGGATCGCCAGTTATGTTCGTACGTTGAAGTTACCAACTTTGCTTCGCGTTCGTAATTTCGGGATCAAACGAAGCGAAAACGATGCGTATTGGAGATGGCTGGGAAGCCAACTCGCTTTAAGCAAGCATTGATCAATATTTATAATCAGACAAAAATGAATGACAGACATATGATGAATAAGATACGAAGGGTACATACACATGCGCTCATATAACAAGGTAGTCAAGGTTAATAAGCGAATAATGAATAAGATCAAAATATGACTCAATGTATAGGTGAATCGGCTTGGCCAGAAGCTAAAATAAAGTATATGGGCTTAACAGGCGAGACTAAAGAACATGGACGAGCCAATCAGAAGCTTTCGCGGGTTTTCAAGGTCACAGCGCTAAGTTCGGTACCTGACGCATACGAACGGTCAGTTTACAAAGGATTTTAGAGAAAACATGATAATTAAGAGTCTACAAGATATGTTACCATAAGATTTTGGCGCAAAATTCAATTATATATTTGGATTGAGTTGTGGCATTATAGCTGATGTCAGTTCGTGATGAAAACCCTAAATAAAATTCACAACCTTAACCATGAACTGTAAATCATAATTTGTATTCTTCACACGGGTTTATGACCCTCATTTAGTCTTAGTTATTACGTTAACACTCTCAGATTCACTCTAGCGTCGCTCAAATGTCGTCCATTATTTATAGTCTCATCTTTAACCCTAATCCTAAACCCTAAACCATACCAACATACCGACAACACTGAAAATATGTGGTTGAGGCTGAAAGAATTTTCGGGACTTTATCATGGTTCCAGATGTCCACTACCATGGAGCCACATGGATGGGTTCCTGTACCGGATGGACTATGATTTTGAAAATTCTGAACCTATATCTGACCTTGATAAGTTTTTGATACATGTAAAAGAACAGTATCCCCTTTAATTTTTGAGTTTTGTATAATATATTTTTATTGTATGCTAACTGTCTTCTGATTGTCCAATATTTCTCAAGGTCATTTAAGATTCGTTCATAGGTCGTCCATGTTCTTTAGTCTCGCCGGCATGGCCTGAGAGTAAACTGCTATGGGCTGACATTTAGCGCAGATATCACGAAATAACGAAAATCCTCAGGTTATCCAACTCCAGTGATATAGCGTCATAGTCAAATATGCCGCCCTGAACGGTATTTGCTGTGTTATAATACGGATCGAAAATTAAGTAGCTTATGTCGCTTTGAGTGATCCCGAGCACTGATTAAATGTAACTTTCGATTGGCTTATCAGATATACCATCCTAAGAGCTTGTCTAAACCGAATGATTTCTTTGCTCTATCTTCTTGTTTTTCGATATGGTTCCAGGTATCTGGTTATGTTCAGTGTGTGGTAGTATAACCACTTGACTGCACCAATTCTAGACAGCCTGTTACTCGTTTGTGGGCTTGTATATCTTTTAGTTGAGTGGATGTATTTGTCTCAGGTCTATAGGGTTTCTGGAACAATTAGTTATCGCATCATCAGGCAGGAGGTTGATGTGTAGCTGTAAATAATTTACCAAAATCAGTAGCTCTTTAAATGCTCGACATTGGATGCTGACCACATTAGTTTTAGTCGACTTGTTTAGCTGAAGGCGTTCGGTCATGCATCCGCACCAGATCACGTTACAACACAGCATGAGAAACAACTCATACGTTCACTAGCCAGATTAGAACAGTCGCCTCTTGATATATTGATAACGCATCAATTATATCTTTCCAACCTCTTCGCTTCTGACTTCTGATTTTAACTGGGTGCGGAACGATTCGATTATGGAAGGTGTTACTGATTATTACTTGTCAAACTACAATACTGGTGGTATCTTCAGTGGTGAGACCGACGTGATCTGGTACACCAAACAATAAACTGTGAGTCTGTTTCTTTTTGGAACTTCGTAAATCATAGTGTTGTTTTATTTGACTTTTATATTGTGATATACCTCTTTTCGAGTTTTCGTATATATATATATAATTATTTATTTCTCGTTCATTATATTACTTGATTTTTCACAATGACGGAACAGACACCCAAAGTATTTAAATTAAAGACTGCTCCCCCACCCTCGAATAAGTTAACGTCCTTTTGGCCGGATAATATAGAATCCAGGTTCTGCTACTCATAAGCTGACTTTTGCGGGCACGACATCACGGACCCACGCACACAGTTCCTTGCGGTTGTTAAGGCACTGCCGCGCAAATTTAACAGGTACGCTACACCTAGTTTGTTTGCTAGTGATGTTTCGGAACCTTACGAAACTCGAAAACGATCGAGTCTTAAACGCGGAGATCTAACCGATCGGCAAAGGTTGGATCAACTCCTTAGTAATATCGACCTGCGGCATGGTTCTGCGACAGACATGTTGCTAGAGATGAGAGAAGTTATCGGTCAGCGAATTTTCGATGATGGCCTATTCAGACAACTCTTCTTGTCTAAACTTACTGAACAGGTGCGAGCGGTTCTCATCTCGTTTCACAACAACGCCGTAGACGAACTGGATGCATCTGCGGACCGCATCTTAGAAATAACGAAGTCTACTAACGCTGAGATTTTTTCAGTCAAGGAAAAACCTCAAACGACCCTGACTGACATCACCGAACTATGTCACACACTCACACGCTACCTTCGATTTCCAAATGACCTTAGACGGTCAAGAACCACGCGTAGAAGTGTTTCGCGTAGGTGATCTCTCGTGGTCAAGAGACAGATAACCCCGACTAGTGCTGGAATCATAACCGGTATGGCAAGTCTTCTAGAAATTGCAGGGAGCCCTGCAGTTACCCGAACTCCAAGTCGACCGGCACAAATAAAAACTTGGGAAACTTCCCAGCCGGCACGCGTTAACGTCAACCGTAGCCGGCGAACATAGCCGCCTCTTATACGTCACGGATGTGACTACGAAAGTTCGCTACCTCGTCGACACTGGCGCAGAAGTTAGCGTTCTTCCTGCGAATTCCAACGACAGGCTTCGCGAGTCTGTTTTAAGTTTACAGGCGGCGAACGGAAAACCGATCGCAACTTACGGTAAAAGGTACGTTTACCTTAATGTAGGTTTACGCAAACCCATTCACTGGATTTTCGTTGTTGCAGATGTCTCTATGCCAATCATTGGTATAGACCTGTTACAATACCACAATCTACTCATCGACACACGCAAACGAAGGTTAATAGACGGAAACACTAGGTTATATATTTGCGTAACTCCTTTTCCTGGTTGCAGATTATCTCCGGTTACAATTAAGCACACCACAGACCTCTTATATCAACCATTACTCGATAAATACTCCGGGATATATCAACCGCAACCGAAATAGCCATGTGTAACCAGCAATGTTACACATCACATCAGGACTACAGGACCACCTGTATTCTCAAAAGCACGCCGACTCGCTCCCGAAAAGCTAAGGTTCGTTAAAAACGAATCCGACCACATGATAGACTTAGGAATAATTCGACCGTCAAATAGCCCTTGATCATCTCCCTTGCACATAGTCCCTTAAAAGGACAGCAATGGTTGGCGTCCAACTGGTGATTATCGGCGTCTGAATGCTAAAACCATTCCCGATCATTATCTGTTGCCTCACATTCACCGATTTGACAGATACCTTGAAAGGTACAGTCGTTTTTTTTCAAACATCAACTTGGTTAAAGCTTATAACCCAATCCCAATGGATAATTACGACAATTCGAAAACACTCAAGCGCAAACAATGTCGTGGCAGAAGTCTTGTCTCGTATAAGTTCCTTGGACAGTCCCCAAGGAATCGACCTTATGAAACTAGCTCAGCTTCAAAAAGAAGACCTTGATCTTCACCACGAGTTATCTTCAACTACCCTAAAACTCAGCATTAAACAGATATTGAAGGGTGAGGAAACCTCATTATGCGACACATCTACAGAGAGGGGTCGTCCGATCGTGTCGAAATATTATCGACGCAACGTCTTCAATACGTTGCACGAATTTTGTCATCCAGGTGTTTGTGCAACCACCAAGACCATAGCAGAGCGCTTTTGCTGGACTGGTGTGAATAAAGACGTGAGGGAATGGGCACGCTCATATGTAATCTGCTAGAAACTCAAGGTGGTTAGACCCAACAAATGTTCCTTGAGATCTTCCACAGCTCCTGTTGCTCGTTTCGATCATGTTCACCTAGATTTAGTAGGACCTTTGCCAGATTCAAATGGATACTGATATTTCTAAACTTGTGTAAACCGTTTCACTCGATGGTCAGAAGCAGTACTTATGAAAGACATTACTGCTGAAACAATGGCCTACACCTTCGTTGAACGGTGGGTAGTAAATTTTGTCTACCCTTCCACTGTCACCATTAGAGGCGGACGCAAGTTCGAACCTGGACTTTTCCGTTGTCTGACCACATTACTAGGAATCATTCGTTTCCGAACGACTGCCTACCACCCACAAGCAAACGGTTTGTTAGAAAATTTTCATCGACAACTAAAAGCTTCACTATCAGCTACACACGTGGACAGACGCTCTTCCACTCGCCCTACTAGGTATCCGCAATGCAATAAAGGCAGACATAGGATAAACTGCATCTCAAATCGTTTATGGAACGACACCCCGACTTCCAGGAGAATTCGTGGATTCTTCGTCTTCTTCAATGGATATGGATCTAAAGTCAAATATAAAGATCAAACAATGTCAATCCGCAGTAATTTAAAAAAAGTAGTGCATTTCACTGGCTAAGAAATGGACCAATTCCTCAAGGGTCAGGGTGGTATGTGTATGAATGAGTATTTGTCTAGTTCACTCGGTAGCTCAATATAATTTCTCGCTCACTCTCGTGTTCTCACTCAAGTAGTCATCTGGAGGGAATTAGCTCGTAGCACACTGTGTACTAGTGTCAGTTTTCGGACACGACGCATCACAATATAAAATTTCCTCAAAATATCTCTTCAGAAATTTTGCCAAATTCATACCTCAATTTACACCATACATTATACCTTGTTTCTATATTTACTTCGAATGTCCTACGTGTTGCTTTACTTTGCTTTAAACAGCCTACATTTCTGTTAGTTTACATCAAGTATTCTACTTCAATCCGGTAGATCTCCGATGTTCACGGTTACTCCTACAAAAAAACTTGTCTCTTAACAACATTTGCATGGATTAGATTTGTGAACGGCGCGTTCAATGGCATTTATTTACATAAACTTTGCTGACCTTTCGCCATAGTATTGTGGTGTTGTCTACTTATATCTATATAAGTAGTACATGGTGTGAGTCAGACATAGAATGTATTTTCGCAGAACACCGATGAAGAAAGAACTGAAACGAAGCGCAATCGTTTGGAAAATGCATGAGCAATGGAATAAGAGAAGAAACATTGAAGATTGAAACAATTGGTTGTTAATTTGCAAATTGACTGTTCATTGTTTGGTTATCAGAATTTACTGAGATAGTCTGTAATTTTGCTTAAATACATTCGATTGTCCCCAGTCGTGTTCTGTTCACTACAGTATTAGCTACATTGTGGTACTAGTCACATAATTATGTTTGGGACGGACAGGAATAGTCAGTCGTGACTAGAACCTGAAAAGAAATATTTTGTTTGATATTATACCTCTGGCAAACTTTGCCTCTGGTAACTGCGATTGGTAAACGGATTTACTAATGATTATAGGACACTCATCACTTTGATCCGGCTCAACCTCTGAGTGCCTGTACGACCTTTTCGCGTGCACTTGTGTGCGAGAACGCGGATGTGGTGAAACGCATCTTAGACTTATTCCATACACGATATTGACACTTCATTTTGCCTTGATTAGTAAGTTTCTATTGTCATCTACCCGTCTTTTGCATATCAAGTCTAGTTCTTGGTACAGGACACGGCTACTACTAATATTAACGTGCGGTTGTGTTTCTACTGTCACTTTGTTTCTATTTTAGTTCTCCCTGGTCAGTAGAGATTTTACTAGAGCGTTGATTGTTGGAGATGTTACGCCGGTAAACTGCCCCTTGATTGGGCTTGTATTAGTTAGTTGATTCTAGTTGTCGCCTTCTGGATTGAGGCGTGTTGTCCGCTTTCTACAAATGCCTGTCACCTTGATAAGTAATCAGATTTTCAGTAACAGCTTGGTAATTGAAAACTTTATAGCTTTTTTGTATCCAACTCCGGACACATAAATTCACCATACAACCTATTTGCCGAAACGCTTTGGGTATATTTTGTTGTTTGAGTCTTCGTAATCGTTTTAGAAAAGTATATTGCCACAAATGCCTGGATCGAAACACAGTTTTGGATATGTCAAACCGTATTTGTCGTTGATCGTAGAATCTTCTTTATGAACATGTAAAAACGAAATTGGGGCTTAGAAGAATGTTCGAAAATTGTACTCCCGTGCCGAGAAAATGGAGAGCCAAATTATCAATGAATACCAATACTTACATCGTCCTTGCTCTGTGACAATGCTTGTTTAGCTAATCCTTTATTTCATCGAAGTAATCTTGAGTTATGAAGTATATTTGTATTCTTTTATTCTACAGTCATTTGGCAGAAATTTTTATTGCTCAGACTTCTTTATTTAACTTACTGTGTAATTGTCTTGGAACTTTTAAGGGACCTGAAGGTGACTGTATTGAGAAGAACACACTGAAAGTGCTTTCAGAGCATTTCATTGGCCAGTCAGTAAAGTGCTGGAAATTTATCTGACAGTTGGAGTCATATGTCGTGTCCAAGGATTCAGATGATGGTTAGTGCCTATATTTAATATGAATAAAAGATTCGTTACACAGGATGAACGCGCCTGTAAGAATGAGCCATGTCATCCGAATGAGTTGAACCTTGAAAGAATGTACCTGCATTCTCCATTCTTGACCTGTTAACTGTTGAAAATCTATTTTCCCAGTTATCTCATATTCGGCTCTGAGGAATTTGTGGTTAGGACCAATACGACTTCAAATCGTCAATTTGATGCTCTTACCAAATAAAATTCAGAAATCCCGTCATGTTTCTCTTCTTGTTATACCTAATTTTGTGAAAATTACATTGAGCGCTAATCGCAAGCAGCGAAACTTGCTGGTATACTGAACATCGATGAATTGGGAAAAATGTGCTGTAGGGATGGATTTAGACCATTATTCGTTAGTCACGTAACCTCCGTCATCCTCAATTTTAAACAACTGTTGAATGTCTGTAGCCTCCAATATCATGACCTCGCCTAAGCTAAATGAAACAAATATATCTCTGGAAACCATCTGTCTTACTCAGACAGAACTAAAATCTCCGTAGATTGATAACTATGGTATGTACTGGAACAAAAATCAAGCTTATTTTTTGTAGAAGAGTTTTATTAACTATAGAACTGTACGGGATAGTTCACCTTGGGACAAATGTTTACCACGGGTCTCCAAATGACCTGACTGGCAACACGCATTTGGAGCTTGAGGTGAAATAAACTCAATGTGCAAGGCGAATGTGGATTCTGAATAAAATTCTGCCAAACTGTCCACTGATTCAAACCACTTGTACAGCATAAACTGAGGCAACAGTTCTAGCGTCTCTCCAGTGTCTCTGGAGATTTCGAATCCGTCACATAACCCATAAGTTCCAATGTGATCATATAGATTTTGTCTTCGTATCTAAACACTACCTGAACCACTGCAATGTAGATTTTTTCGATAGAGGCAAAGTGTAAAACCATTTATCTTGTATAAGTGACTGGAATAACCTCCACAGTTATTAATAATTCGATGACGCTTTAGTTTGGAACCGACACTAAGACTTCCATACTCTGCTTTTACAATGATGGAATAAGTATAACAACCTCAGTTTACTATCGTACACATTCGAAATAAGGCAAATTGTCATTCCAATAGGTCAAAAATTTTGAGTCAGTATCAAGCACAGTATGATCAATTGGGTTCATCCTTGAAACGTTCTTCAGTAAATTTTAGGTACCTTATATTGTCATTTCATTTCTTTAATAGCGATTCCGTCCCAAATATGTCTCATCATTTTGCTCCTTCTAGAAATAACCACTTCTGAGGCAATCCTCAGAAGGTTCACTAACGGCGATCTCATAAATTTAGAGCGAGTATCCGATTTCCTCATCGAGTAGTCAATATCTAGAACACTTTACTGAATCATGTGGTATCACCCCCATTAGAATGCATTTTTAGGGAGAAGATGCACCTCCGCTGAAAAACAAGCTGCAGACGATCTTAAAGTGCTGTATTCATTTTCTCCACATGAGCTGGGCAATATTCAAAATTGCATCAGCTTCAATTTTTAAGGGACAAGAGGCTAGATGGCCTGTGTTAGTACTGGCGTTGGTGGTCTTTCAGGTGATTCTTTTTTCTTTCGAATGCGTCAACAAATAAGATTCAGAAATATAATGTCCACGATGATCTGGTTGAAATCAAAATATTTGGCGCAATTACTACAAACATTGGTTCGAAAGACATGAGAAAGTCTTTGTTAAACAATGATGCCATTGATAGTCTTGGAATTTCGGACGTGTTCAGTCCCCTTCTTTTTTCCATCATAGCTACTTCTGATCGTTGTATTATTATGATCTGTTGGAACGTTACTTTTCTGTATGTGGATATTTCGATCAATTCAATTATCGCGATTACATTTATTTCGTTTGTGTTTTTTGGTTATGTAGTTTCCAATCTAGTCAAAATATTTTAAAAATTCTCCTGATCATGAGCAAAGGTAGAAACTGAAGTTGACAACATTGTCGATCCTGAGAGCGACAGTGAAGCCTAATACAGGTCATAAATGCTGACTCGGATAACTAGGTAATATTTTTTTTACATTAAGTTCCAACTTTATTTATTTAAATACAAAATCAGCAAATAATGTCCAACATATTTCGGCAGATCGGCATGTAACCGAGGATGTAATGAATTCCACTGATAAATAACGTGGTTTTAAAATTCATTGGTGTTTACCGGACACTTCTAGTACCTGTAGGTAAATAAAGCATATATTTCCATATTAAATGTAAGATGGAATCAACCTAAGTTTCGATATATCATTCTTTATATTTTCCATTAGAGAACCCTTCATTTCTTCGTTTATACCTAAAGGTTTCTCTGAATCTAAGTCCAAATTAGTCGACTCTGAAATAAATACGTCACTGAGTGATTGTAACCACCGTATTTACTGGTCTAAACATCAGTGCATGGGCTCTTAAAACAGCTCTTTTGTGTGATAACTGCACAGTGGACTACTGTGATCTTCAAAAGCGTTAAAATCTGAATGTATATCTAACCGTTCCATCACAGGTTCCATCGCGACGCCAATGTGATGATTTGAAGTACTTGAATTATACTATAAACTAGCAATCTCAGAAACGACGCAATTTATTCAAGAAGTACTAGATGAGCACGAACAAACGTGTTGTATTTGGAATTCAAAATCAAAACAGTCATCAATACAATGGAATCATTGGTTCATACAAACACCACAACTACGTAAACACATATAAAAGATGTTCACTGTTATTTTTGTGTTATTTCAAAAGTCTATTGTACGAAAACAAGTCATATCTTCGGAAGGTAATCATATGTTTCTTTTACAACTTCAATCATATGTCGATTGATGGGAACTGACAAGGTTTGAGGGTTTAGGTGACACCCTACATCTCCGAACTCACCCGTTTCTTTTAATAGAACTTATATAATTGCAAAAAGTAAATGATAACATATGAAAAACAATTTTGCATCGTGACTCACATACTTGACTGTAAACTTCAAACATGAGATGATCAACTATCATAGTTAATCACTTTTATCAACATGAGAAGAATATGTTACGTTCTTTTGTATCATGAATTTGTAACTGTATTCATTGTAAAACTACACAAGAATTATTAATTTAGGTTTTATATGTTATTTGTCAGTGAGAATGGTTTCATTGTATTAACGCCAAATTTGCATCGTATCATTATGAATCACTCTCACAGTGATATCTCCCTTAAAACAGTCTACGTCAAGGAGTAAAAATCGAATTTTCGCGATATTTGGCGCTTCTTTTGTCTTCCTTTTCACCGCGTTTACTTTTATATTATCATCAATGTTTACTTTGATGTTTATTTGATAAATTGATAGTGACTTACTGTAATCGAAGCCGTAGAATTAGATGTAGTGAGCATTGATTGGGTGAACACAAAATTTACTGAGAGCATCGATACTGAGTAATTAAAAACAATTTATCTTAGGAGTTGGATTAAATGGATGTGCCTCAATAATAAAAACACTCCTGGAGTGATGAATAAAGCTGATGTCAACGATGCAAATGATGATTAGTCTGAAGCTATGTTTAAAGTATTAGGATTCCAGGATCCGAAATCTGTAATCTGACAGGATAGATGGTCATCCCAACTCTCTGAATATGAAATGAGATACTGTGATATTGATTCAGAATCAATGGTTATCATAATTAGACGAACAATTTATTTTTTGTCCTGTTTCAGAATTAGTTTTCATAGTCATCTGTTTTGTTTCTTCTGTTCTGATTCTCCTCTTATAATTATCAGGAAGCCATATGTCAATTTACGTTTAAACAATGATCCAATATTCATATTATTAGAGTGTAGATGGCGTTGAGTCTCGCTTGACTATGATCACCACTACAATAAGATTACGCGCCCCAAAACGACTTGGTTCCATCGATGACTCGCAAACCAGAAGACTTTAATTAGTCCAGATAAAGTATATTTATTGGAGATCTCGTGGTGTCGAAAGAATACCAAGACGTGCCAACGAGTACAGGCAATAGGAGCAGAGCGTAAGAAAGTTCGAACCAAACAAGGCGGATGATCGAACGGAAAGTGATTTTGATACAGTTAAACAATAATGAGTAAGATAAAACAATCACTGGTACAATTGGTTATAATAATAATAATTGTTTCCATTATTCAAATCGTGTTCTCATCGAGAAATGCAGGTCACTACAAGTGTTCGACATTTTTATAAATATACCCTCATTATAACAAAAATCAGGTAAAGGAATTTCTAGGATTGTGACTTTTTTTTCCATAAATATATTTTGTGTAATACACTGTGGATGACAAATATTAAAAAGTTTTAGAATGTGAACTTCGTTTTCCATAATAATAATCCATCTAAACGATCGATTTAAACATTCATTCTTTTATGATTTAAATAATCTACAAGGTGTTTTAAATTTTATGGACTAATTTTCTAATTTATTTATTGTCATACCCCGATAAGGATAATGAATTGTAACTTTGAAAACTATTTATGGACCGAGACGATATGTATATTTTCTATTGTATAATTGCTAAGTAACTAAACTATGCATGGTAAGCGAAGATGGATAGTGGCTAGCAGTGGAATGGAGGACGCGCGTTTCGTCCTATTTGGGACTCGTCAGCTGGATGTACCTGCATCTCAGAGTTGATGTCCATTCTGGGACTCGAACCCAGTAACTCTCGCTTGAAACGCCATCGCGTTATCCACTCGGCCACTGAGTCCTGATAGCCACTCGCTTGTGAATTTAGGCTATATCGAGGCAATACGCACAGTATGCACATATGCCAATTACAGACTGACCAGTTGCTGTCCTAAAAACATCAATGGGAAGATCCAAACAAACAATACTAAATGAATTTAAACTATTCACATTCATGTCCCCCTTATTATAAGCTTTATTTTGACCTATAAGCTATTCTTATATGGTTTACCATTCTTGAATTATGCCCTGTCTATTATTTACTATCTCCCCTATTCACAGCCACATTTGGCTAAATCTTGTTCACATGATATTTTCTATTTTATGGTACGATGTGGTCAGTTTGATTGATATATAAGCTCAGTATGTTTGAAATATAATGATTCATACCGCAGAGGCTGTTCTGGACTTAACTGGCTGGGCTAGGCAGAAGCAGGATCGACAAGTACTCTAGACTGCTCATACGATTTCCGTGTGTCACTGTTCCAATCGATAATTCGATGCTCTCTGATTGGCGATCTTATCACGTCATACGTTAACAGAACATCTAATCGGCCACAAGTTATGACATTTATCAAATGCCCTAATATCTATTCTCATATGGTACTAATAAGGGATGTATTGAGATACAAGAAAGAAAATAGTAAATCTTGAAATTAATTTAGACTAAGCAGACACTTAATATGTTAATGAATATGTGAGTGAAAAAAGGAAGTGTTATATCGGTTGCGTGCTTTCTTGCCCAGTTGATATATAACGTGATGATCTCCGCCAATGAGAGAGCAGTGTATTGTCGATCAGAGCAATGATACACGAAAACCCGTATGAGTAGTCTTGAGTACTTATCAGTCCTGCTATCTACCTAGCCCAGCCAATTAAGTCCAGAACACCAACAACAGCCTCTGAAATATGAATCATTATTCTCAAACATACTGGGTTTATATACCAAACAAACTGACCACATCGCACCATAAAATAGAAAATAGCATTTGTACAAGATTTGGCCAAATGTGGCTGTGAATAGTAGGAACAGTAATTAGTGGACTAGGGATAACTCCTTGTCAACGTCTAGTGTATCGCTCCAGGGAAATAGATACTTCCTGGAGATGCTATAGTGGAAAAACTGTTCTAACAAAACCTGCATAGTGATTTTACAAGGACTTCACGATGTCATGTACCGTGAAATACAAACCATATTTCACTTAACTTTTACACAAAGATTTTTCAGATTTATCCAGGATTAATGTTAGACTTTTGACAGTGCACAGCACGGAAATAAGAAAGTAGAGAGAGAATGTGTCACGGTCACATTGCTGCTGACTACGATTCAGGGAAGCCTAAATTAGCGGAATAAAACAAAATATTATGAAGTTTTCAGAAGTTTGGAGTTCGGTTGCCTCTAGCTTTCTCCAAGCCTACTTCTACACCAGAAAACAACTATCGTTGAGACAGAAGGTGGGCAGGCATACGTATGCATGTCTCAATCACCTCAACTGATGGAGATTTATTATCTTATCGATTAATTTGTTATCTTTACCTGGCGCCCTAATCCTAACCTCGAATTCGCTTACTCAGTGATCTCAAATTACACGAGCGGTGCTTTAAAGACCTTCATGATGAAACACTGATAGCATATGGATATAATCTTTTCTGAGTGGTCATGCTTCATGCCAATAACGTAGAGCGAAGCAAACTACTGAGCAGTGAACTCTCCTTTTGGCTGAATGACGAGCAACTCGCCCACCCCATACGTGACGTCATTTGGCAAAAGTCAACCGAGATTTTTGAATTTGTACCGAAATTTTGTCGAACACAAGGCCATCAGGACTAATGAGACTCTCCGGGTATTTGAAGCCGTCAACATGTTCAGGCGCTTCACTTACTATCATTAACTCAGATGACTAAGACCATTTCCGTACCAACACATTGGATTTGGAGAGGAAGAACTGTATCTTAAAGACATTTGCACTGCTGCTTCGGATGGCTGGAAGACTTCGTATTGTATTGGCGTTGAAGTTATCGATTTCGATGCGCGTTCGTATGTCGGGATCGCCAGTTATGTTCGTACGTTGAAGTTACCAACTTTGCTTCGCGTTCGTAATTTCGGGATCAAACGAAGCGAAAACGATGCGTATTGGAGATGGCTGGGAAGCCAACTCGCTTTAAGCAAGCATTGATCAATATTTATAATCAGACAAAAATGAATGACAGACATATGATGAATAAGATACGAAGGGTACATACACATGCGCTCATATAACAAGGTAGTCAAGGTTAATAAGCGAATAATGAATAAGATCAAAATATGACTCAATGTATAGGTGAATCGGCTTGGCCAGAAGCTAAAATAAAGTATATGGGCTTAACAGGCGAGACTAAAGAACATGGACGAGCCAATCAGAAGCTTTCGCGGGTTTTCAAGGTCACAGCGCTAAGTTCGGTACCTGACGCATACGAACGGTCAGTTTACAAAGGATTTTAGAGAAAACATGATAATTAAGAGTCTACAAGATATGTTACCATAAGATTTTGGCGCAAAATTCAATTATATATTTGGATTGAGTTGTGGCATTATAGCTGATGTCAGTTCGTGATGAAAACCCTAAATAAAATTCACAACCTTAACCATGAACTGTAAATCATAATTTGTATTCTTCACACGGGTTTATGACCCTCATTTAGTCTTAGTTATTACGTTAACACTCTCAGATTCACTCTAGCGTCGCTCAAATGTCGTCCATTATTTATAGTCTCATCTTTAACCCTAATCCTAAACCCTAAACCATACCAACATACCGACAACACTGAAAATATGTGGTTGAGGCTGAAAGAATTTTCGGGACTTTATCATGGTTCCAGATGTCCACTACCATGGAGCCACATGGATGGGTTCCTGTACCGGATGGACTATGATTTTGAAAATTCTGAACCTATATCTGACCTTGATAAGTTTTTGATACATGTAAAAGAACAGTATCCCCTTTAATTTTTGAGTTTTGTATAATATATTTTTATTGTATGCTAACTGTCTTCTGATTGTCCAATATTTCTCAAGGTCATTTAAGATTCGTTCATAGGTCGTCCATGTTCTTTAGTCTCGCCGGCATGGCCTGAGAGTAAACTGCTATGGGCTGACATTTAGCGCAGATATCACGAAATAACGAAAATCCTCAGGTTATCCAACTCCAGTGATATAGCGTCATAGTCAAATATGCCGCCCTGAACGGTATTTGCTGTGTTATAATACGGATCGAAAATTAAGTAGCTTATGTCGCTTTGAGTGATCCCGAGCACTGATTAAATGTAACTTTCGATTGGCTTATCAGATATACCATCCTAAGAGCTTGTCTAAACCGAATGATTTCTTTGCTCTATCTTCTTGTTTTTCGATATGGTTCCAGGTATCTGGTTATGTTCAGTGTGTGGTAGTATAACCACTTGACTGCACCAATTCTAGACAGCCTGTTACTCGTTTGTGGGCTTGTATATCTTTTAGTTGAGTGGATGTATTTGTCTCAGGTCTATAGGGTTTCTGGAACAATTAGTTATCGCATCATCAGGCAGGAGGTTGATGTGTAGCTGTAAATAATTTACCAAAATCAGTAGCTCTTTAAATGCTCGACATTGGATGCTGACCACATTAGTTTTAGTCGACTTGTTTAGCTGAAGGCGTTCGGTCATGCATCCGCACCAGATCACGTTACAACACAGCATGAGAAACAACTCATACGTTCACTAGCCAGATTAGAACAGTCGCCTCTTGATATATTGATAACGCATCAATTATATCTTTCCAACCTCTTCGCTTCTGACTTCTGATTTTAACTGGGTGCGGAACGATTCGATTATGGAAGGTGTTACTGATTATTACTTGTCAAACTACAATACTGGTGGTATCTTCAGTGGTGAGACCGACGTGATCTGGTACACCAAACAATAAACTGTGAGTCTGTTTCTTTTTGGAACTTCGTAAATCATAGTGTTGTTTTATTTGACTTTTATATTGTGATATACCTCTTTTCGAGTTTTCGTATATATATATATAATTATTTATTTCTCGTTCATTATATTACTTGATTTTTCACAATGACGGAACAGACACCCAAAGTATTTAAATTAAAGACTGCTCCCCCACCCTCGAATAAGTTAACGTCCTTTTGGCCGGATAATATAGAATCCAGGTTCTGCTACTCATAAGCTGACTTTTGCGGGCACGACATCACGGACCCACGCACACAGTTCCTTGCGGTTGTTAAGGCACTGCCGCGCAAATTTAACAGGTACGCTACACCTAGTTTGTTTGCTAGTGATGTTTCGGAACCTTACGAAACTCGAAAACGATCGAGTCTTAAACGCGGAGATCTAACCGATCGGCAAAGGTTGGATCAACTCCTTAGTAATATCGACCTGCGGCATGGTTCTGCGACAGACATGTTGCTAGAGATGAGAGAAGTTATCGGTCAGCGAATTTTCGATGATGGCCTATTCAGACAACTCTTCTTGTCTAAACTTACTGAACAGGTGCGAGCGGTTCTCATCTCGTTTCACAACAACGCCGTAGACGAACTGGATGCATCTGCGGACCGCATCTTAGAAATAACGAAGTCTACTAACGCTGAGATTTTTTCAGTCAAGGAAAAACCTCAAACGACCCTGACTGACATCACCGAACTATGTCACACACTCACACGCTACCTTCGATTTCCAAATGACCTTAGACGGTCAAGAACCACGCGTAGAAGTGTTTCGCGTAGGTGATCTCTCGTGGTCAAGAGACAGATAACCCCGACTAGTGCTGGAATCATAACCGGTATGGCAAGTCTTCTAGAAATTGCAGGGAGCCCTGCAGTTACCCGAACTCCAAGTCGACCGGCACAAATAAAAACTTGGGAAACTTCCCAGCCGGCACGCGTTAACGTCAACCGTAGCCGGCGAACATAGCCGCCTCTTATACGTCACGGATGTGACTACGAAAGTTCGCTACCTCGTCGACACTGGCGCAGAAGTTAGCGTTCTTCCTGCGAATTCCAACGACAGGCTTCGCGAGTCTGTTTTAAGTTTACAGGCGGCGAACGGAAAACCGATCGCAACTTACGGTAAAAGGTACGTTTACCTTAATGTAGGTTTACGCAAACCCATTCACTGGATTTTCGTTGTTGCAGATGTCTCTATGCCAATCATTGGTATAGACCTGTTACAATACCACAATCTACTCATCGACACACGCAAACGAAGGTTAATAGACGGAAACACTAGGTTATATATTTGCGTAACTCCTTTTCCTGGTTGCAGATTATCTCCGGTTACAATTAAGCACACCACAGACCTCTTATATCAACCATTACTCGATAAATACTCCGGGATATATCAACCGCAACCGAAATAGCCATGTGTAACCAGCAATGTTACACATCACATCAGGACTACAGGACCACCTGTATTCTCAAAAGCACGCCGACTCGCTCCCGAAAAGCTAAGGTTCGTTAAAAACGAATCCGACCACATGATAGACTTAGGAATAATTCGACCGTCAAATAGCCCTTGATCATCTCCCTTGCACATAGTCCCTTAAAAGGACAGCAATGGTTGGCGTCCAACTGGTGATTATCGGCGTCTGAATGCTAAAACCATTCCCGATCATTATCTGTTGCCTCACATTCACCGATTTGACAGATACCTTGAAAGGTACAGTCGTTTTTTTTCAAACATCAACTTGGTTAAAGCTTATAACCCAATCCCAATGGATAATTACGACAATTCGAAAACACTCAAGCGCAAACAATGTCGTGGCAGAAGTCTTGTCTCGTATAAGTTCCTTGGACAGTCCCCAAGGAATCGACCTTATGAAACTAGCTCAGCTTCAAAAAGAAGACCTTGATCTTCACCACGAGTTATCTTCAACTACCCTAAAACTCAGCATTAAACAGATATTGAAGGGTGAGGAAACCTCATTATGCGACACATCTACAGAGAGGGGTCGTCCGATCGTGTCGAAATATTATCGACGCAACGTCTTCAATACGTTGCACGAATTTTGTCATCCAGGTGTTTGTGCAACCACCAAGACCATAGCAGAGCGCTTTTGCTGGACTGGTGTGAATAAAGACGTGAGGGAATGGGCACGCTCATATGTAATCTGCTAGAAACTCAAGGTGGTTAGACCCAACAAATGTTCCTTGAGATCTTCCACAGCTCCTGTTGCTCGTTTCGATCATGTTCACCTAGATTTAGTAGGACCTTTGCCAGATTCAAATGGATACTGATATTTCTAAACTTGTGTAAACCGTTTCACTCGATGGTCAGAAGCAGTACTTATGAAAGACATTACTGCTGAAACAATGGCCTACACCTTCGTTGAACGGTGGGTAGTAAATTTTGTCTACCCTTCCACTGTCACCATTAGAGGCGGACGCAAGTTCGAACCTGGACTTTTCCGTTGTCTGACCACATTACTAGGAATCATTCGTTTCCGAACGACTGCCTACCACCCACAAGCAAACGGTTTGTTAGAAAATTTTCATCGACAACTAAAAGCTTCACTATCAGCTACACACGTGGACAGACGCTCTTCCACTCGCCCTACTAGGTATCCGCAATGCAATAAAGGCAGACATAGGATAAACTGCATCTCAAATCGTTTATGGAACGACACCCCGACTTCCAGGAGAATTCGTGGATTCTTCGTCTTCTTCAATGGATATGGATCTAAAGTCAAATATAAAGATCAAACAATGTCAATCCGCAGTAATTTAAAAAAAGTAGTGCATTTCACTGGCTAAGAAATGGACCAATTCCTCAAGGGTCAGGGTGGTATGTGTATGAATGAGTATTTGTCTAGTTCACTCGGTAGCTCAATATAATTTCTCGCTCACTCTCGTGTTCTCACTCAAGTAGTCATCTGGAGGGAATTAGCTCGTAGCACACTGTGTACTAGTGTCAGTTTTCGGACACGACGCATCACAATATAAAATTTCCTCAAAATATCTCTTCAGAAATTTTGCCAAATTCATACCTCAATTTACACCATACATTATACCTTGTTTCTATATTTACTTCGAATGTCCTACGTGTTGCTTTACTTTGCTTTAAACAGCCTACATTTCTGTTAGTTTACATCAAGTATTCTACTTCAATCCGGTAGATCTCCGATGTTCACGGTTACTCCTACAAAAAAACTTGTCTCTTAACAACATTTGCATGGATTAGATTTGTGAACGGCGCGTTCAATGGCATTTATTTACATAAACTTTGCTGACCTTTCGCCATAGTATTGTGGTGTTGTCTACTTATATCTATATAAGTAGTACATGGTGTGAGTCAGACATAGAATGTATTTTCGCAGAACACCGATGAAGAAAGAACTGAAACGAAGCGCAATCGTTTGGAAAATGCATGAGCAATGGAATAAGAGAAGAAACATTGAAGATTGAAACAATTGGTTGTTAATTTGCAAATTGACTGTTCATTGTTTGGTTATCAGAATTTACTGAGATAGTCTGTAATTTTGCTTAAATACATTCGATTGTCCCCAGTCGTGTTCTGTTCACTACAGTATTAGCTACATTGTGGTACTAGTCACATAATTATGTTTGGGACGGACAGGAATAGTCAGTCGTGACTAGAACCTGAAAAGAAATATTTTGTTTGATATTATACCTCTGGCAAACTTTGCCTCTGGTAACTGCGATTGGTAAACGGATTTACTAATGATTATAGGACACTCATCACTTTGATCCGGCTCAACCTCTGAGTGCCTGTACGACCTTTTCGCGTGCACTTGTGTGCGAGAACGCGGATGTGGTGAAACGCATCTTAGACTTATTCCATACACGATATTGACACTTCATTTTGCCTTGATTAGTAAGTTTCTATTGTCATCTACCCGTCTTTTGCATATCAAGTCTAGTTCTTGGTACAGGACACGGCTACTACTAATATTAACGTGCGGTTGTGTTTCTACTGTCACTTTGTTTCTATTTTAGTTCTCCCTGGTCAGTAGAGATTTTACTAGAGCGTTGATTGTTGGAGATGTTACGCCGGTAAACTGCCCCTTGATTGGGCTTGTATTAGTTAGTTGATTCTAGTTGTCGCCTTCTGGATTGAGGCGTGTTGTCCGCTTTCTACAAATGCCTGTCACCTTGATAAGTAATCAGATTTTCAGTAACAGCTTGGTAATTGAAAACTTTATAGCTTTTTTGTATCCAACTCCGGACACATAAATTCACCATACAACCTATTTGCCGAAACGCTTTGGGTATATTTTGTTGTTTGAGTCTTCGTAATCGTTTTAGAAAAGTATATTGCCACAAATGCCTGGATCGAAACACAGTTTTGGATATGTCAAACCGTATTTGTCGTTGATCGTAGAATCTTCTTTATGAACATGTAAAAACGAAATTGGGGCTTAGAAGAATGTTCGAAAATTGTACTCCCGTGCCGAGAAAATGGAGAGCCAAATTATCAATGAATACCAATACTTACATCGTCCTTGCTCTGTGACAATGCTTGTTTAGCTAATCCTTTATTTCATCGAAGTAATCTTGAGTTATGAAGTATATTTGTATTCTTTTATTCTACAGTCATTTGGCAGAAATTTTTATTGCTCAGACTTCTTTATTTAACTTACTGTGTAATTGTCTTGGAACTTTTAAGGGACCTGAAGGTGACTGTATTGAGAAGAACACACTGAAAGTGCTTTCAGAGCATTTCATTGGCCAGTCAGTAAAGTGCTGGAAATTTATCTGACAGTTGGAGTCATATGTCGTGTCCAAGGATTCAGATGATGGTTAGTGCCTATATTTAATATGAATAAAAGATTCGTTACACAGGATGAACGCGCCTGTAAGAATGAGCCATGTCATCCGAATGAGTTGAACCTTGAAAGAATGTACCTGCATTCTCCATTCTTGACCTGTTAACTGTTGAAAATCTATTTTCCCAGTTATCTCATATTCGGCTCTGAGGAATTTGTGGTTAGGACCAATACGACTTCAAATCGTCAATTTGATGCTCTTACCAAATAAAATTCAGAAATCCCGTCATGTTTCTCTTCTTGTTATACCTAATTTTGTGAAAATTACATTGAGCGCTAATCGCAAGCAGCGAAACTTGCTGGTATACTGAACATCGATGAATTGGGAAAAATGTGCTGTAGGGATGGATTTAGACCATTATTCGTTAGTCACGTAACCTCCGTCATCCTCAATTTTAAACAACTGTTGAATGTCTGTAGCCTCCAATATCATGACCTCGCCTAAGCTAAATGAAACAAATATATCTCTGGAAACCATCTGTCTTACTCAGACAGAACTAAAATCTCCGTAGATTGATAACTATGGTATGTACTGGAACAAAAATCAAGCTTATTTTTTGTAGAAGAGTTTTATTAACTATAGAACTGTACGGGATAGTTCACCTTGGGACAAATGTTTACCACGGGTCTCCAAATGACCTGACTGGCAACACGCATTTGGAGCTTGAGGTGAAATAAACTCAATGTGCAAGGCGAATGTGGATTCTGAATAAAATTCTGCCAAACTGTCCACTGATTCAAACCACTTGTACAGCATAAACTGAGGCAACAGTTCTAGCGTCTCTCCAGTGTCTCTGGAGATTTCGAATCCGTCACATAACCCATAAGTTCCAATGTGATCATATAGATTTTGTCTTCATATCTAACCACGCCCTGAACCACTGCAATGTAGATTTTTTCGATAGAGGCAAAGTGTAAAACCATTTATCTTGTATAAGTGACTGGAATAACCTCCACAGTTATTAATAATTCGATGACGCTTTAGTTTGGAACCGACACTAAGACTTCCATACTCTGCTTTTACAATGATGGAATAAGTATAACAACCTCAGTTTACTATCGTACACATTCGAAATAAGGCAAATTGTCATTCCAATAGGTCAAAAATTTTGAGTCAGTATCAAGCACAGTATGATCAATTGGGTTCATCCTTGAAACGTTCTTCAGTAAATTTTAGGTACCTTATATTGTCATTTCATTTCTTTAATAGCGATTCCGTCCCAAATATGTCTCATCATTTTGCTCCTTCTAGAAATAACCACTTCTGAGGCAATCCTCAGAAGGTTCACTAACGGCGATCTCATAAATTTAGAGCGAGTATCCGATTTCCTCATCGAGTAGTCAATATCTAGAACACTTTACTGAATCATGTGGTATCACCCCCATTAGAATGCATTTTTAGGGAGAAGATGCACCTCCGCTGAAAAACAAGCTGCAGACGATCTTAAAGTGCTGTATTCATTTTCTCCACATGAGCTGGGCAATATTCAAAATTGCATCAGCTTCAATTTTTAAGGGACAAGAGGCTAGATGGCCTGTGTTAGTACTGGCGTTGGTGGTCTTTCAGGTGATTCTTTTTTCTTTCGAATGCGTCAACAAATAAGATTCAGAAATATAATGTCCACGATGATCTGGTTGAAATCAAAATATTTGGCGCAATTACTACAAACATTGGTTCGAAAGACATGAGAAAGTCTTTGTTAAACAATGATGCCATTGATAGTCTTGGAATTTCGGACGTGTTCAGTCCCCTTCTTTTTTCCATCATAGCTACTTCTGATCGTTGTATTATTATGATCTGTTGGAACGTTACTTTTCTGTATGTGGATATTTCGATCAATTCAATTATCGCGATTACATTTATTTCGTTTGTGTTTTTTGGTTATGTAGTTTCCAATCTAGTCAAAATATTTTAAAAATTCTCCTGATCATGAGCAAAGGTAGAAACTGAAGTTGACAACATTGTCGATCCTGAGAGCGACAGTGAAGCCTAATACAGGTCATAAATGCTGACTCGGATAACTAGGTAATATTTTTTTTACATTAAGTTCCAACTTTATTTATTTAAATACAAAATCAGCAAATAATGTCCAACATATTTCGGCAGATCGGCATGTAACCGAGGATGTAATGAATTCCACTGATAAATAACGTGGTTTTAAAATTCATTGGTGTTTACCGGACACTTCTAGTACCTGTAGGTAAATAAAGCATATATTTCCATATTAAATGTAAGATGGAATCAACCTAAGTTTCGATATATCATTCTTTATATTTTCCATTAGAGAACCCTTCATTTCTTCGTTTATACCTAAAGGTTTCTCTGAATCTAAGTCCAAATTAGTCGACTCTGAAATAAATACGTCACTGAGTGATTGTAACCACCGTATTTACTGGTCTAAACATCAGTGCATGGGCTCTTAAAACAGCTCTTTTGTGTGATAACTGCACAGTGGACTACTGTGATCTTCAAAAGCGTTAAAATCTGAATGTATATCTAACCGTTCCATCACAGGTTCCATCGCGACGCCAATGTGATGATTTGAAGTACTTGAATTATACTATAAACTAGCAATCTCAGAAACGACGCAATTTATTCAAGAAGTACTAGATGAGCACGAACAAACGTGTTGTATTTGGAATTCAAAATCAAAACAGTCATCAATACAATGGAATCATTGGTTCATACAAACACCACAACTACGTAAACACATATAAAAGATGTTCACTGTTATTTTTGTGTTATTTCAAAAGTCTATTGTACGAAAACAAGTCATATCTTCGGAAGGTAATCATATGTTTCTTTTACAACTTCAATCATATGTCGATTGATGGGAACTGACAAGGTTTGAGGGTTTAGGTGACACCCTACATCTCCGAACTCACCCGTTTCTTTTAATAGAACTTATATAATTGCAAAAAGTAAATGATAACATATGAAAAACAATTTTGCATCGTGACTCACATACTTGACTGTAAACTTCAAACATGAGATGATCAACTATCATAGTTAATCACTTTTATCAACATGAGAAGAATATGTTACGTTCTTTTGTATCATGAATTTGTAACTATATTCATTGTAAAACTACACAAGAATTATTAATTTAGGTTTTATATGTTATTTGTCAGTGAGAATGGTTTCATTGTATTAACGCCAAATTTGCATCGTATCATTATGAATCACTCTCACAGTGATATCTCCCTTAAAACAGTCTACGTCAAGGAGTAAAAATCGAATTTTCGCGATATTTGGCGCTTCTTTTGTCTTCCTTTTCACCGCGTTTACTTTTATATTATCATCAATGTTTACTTTGATGTTTATTTGATAAATTGATAGTGACTTACTGTAATCGAAGCCGTAGAATTAGATGTAGTGAGCATTGATTGGGTGAACACAAAATTTACTGAGAGCATCGATACTGAGTAATTAAAAACAATTTATCTTAGGAGTTGGATTAAATGGATGTGCCTCAATAAATAAAACACTCCTGGAGTGATGAATAAAGCTGATGTCAACGATGCAAATGATGATTAGTCTGAAGCTATGTTTAAAGTATTAGGATTCCAGGATCCGAAATCTGTAATCTGACAGGATAGATGGTCATCCCAACTCTCTGAATATGAAATGAGATACTGTGATATTGATTCAGAATCAATGGTTATCATAATTAGACGAACAATTTATTTTTTGTCCTGTTTCAGAATTAGTTTTCATAGTCATCTGTTTTGTTTCTTCTGTTCTGATTTTCCTCTTATAATTATCAGGAAGCCATATGTCAATTTACGTTTAAACAATGATCCAATATTCATATTATTAGAGTGTAGATGGCGTTGAGTCTCGCTTGACTATGATCACCACTACAATAAGATTACGCGCCCCAAAACGACTTGGTTCCATCGATGACTCGCAAACCAGAAGACTTTAATTAGTCCAGATAAAGTATATTTATTGGAGATCTCGTGGTGTCGAAAGAATACCAAGACGTGCCAACGAGTACAGGCAATAGGAGCAGAGCGTAAGAAAGTTCGAACCAAACAAGGCGGATGATCGAACGGAAAGTGATTTTGATACAGTTAAACAATAATGAGTAAGATAAAACAATCACTGGTACAATTGGTTATAATAATAATAATTGTTTCCATTATTCAAATCGTGTTCTCGTCGAGAAATGCAGGTCACTACAAGTGTTCGACATTTTTATAAATATACCCTCATTATAACAAAAATCAGGTAAAGGAATTTCTAGGATTGTGACTTTTTTTTCCATAAATATATTTTGTGTAATACACTGTGGATGACAAATATTAAAAAGTTTTAGAATGTGAACTTCGTTTTCCATAATAATAATCCATCTAAACGATCGATTTAAACATTCATTCTTTTATGATTTAAATAATCTACAAGGTGTTTAAAATTTTATGGACTAATTTTCTAATTTATTTATTGTCATACCCCGATAAGGATAATGAATTGTAACTTTGAAAACTATTTATGGACCGAGACGATATGTATATTTTCTATTGTATAATTGCTAAGTAACTAAACTATTCATGGTAAGCAGAGATGGATAGTGGTTAGCAGTGGAATCCTAGACGCGCGTTTCGTCAAATTCGGGACTCGTCAGCTGGATGCACCTGCATCTCAGAGTTGATGTTCACTCTGGGACTCGAACCCAGTACCTTTCGCTTCAAACGCCATCGCGTTATCCACTCGGCCACTGAGTCCTGATAGCCACTTGCTTGTGAATTAAAGCTATATCGAGGCAATAGGCACAGTATGCACATATGCCAATTAGAGACTGACCAGTTTCAGTAGTAACACATCGATGGGAAGATTCAAACAAACAATACTAAATGAATTTAAACTATTCACATTCATGTCCCCCTTATTATAAGCTTTATTTTGACCTATAAGCTATTCTTATATGGTTTACCATTCTTGAATTATGCCCTGTCTATTATTTACTATCTCCCCTATTCACAGCCACATTTGGCTAAATCTTGTTCACATGATATTTTCTATTTTATGGCACGATGTGGTCAGTTTGATTGATATATAAGCTCAGTATGTTTGAAATATAATGATTCATACCGCAGAGGCTGTTCTGGACTTAACTGGCTGGGCTAGGCAGAAGCAGGATCGACAAGTACTCTAGACTGCTCATACGATTTCCGTGTGTCACTGTTCCAATCGATAATTCGATGCTCTCTGATTGGCGATCTTATCACGTCATACGTTAACAGAACATCTAATCGGCCACAAGTTATGACATTTATCAAATGCCCTAATATCTATTCTCATATGGTACTAATAAGGGATGTATTGAGATACAAGAAAGAAAATAGTAAATCTTGAAATTAATTTAGACTAAGCAGACACTTAATATGCTAATGAATATGTGAGTGAAAAAAGGAAGTGTTATATCGGTTGCGTGCTTTCTTGCCCAGTTGATATATAACGTGATGATCTCCGCCAATGAGAGAGCAGTGTATTGTCGATCAGAGCAATGATACACGAAAACCCGTATGAGTAGTCTTGAGTACTTATCAGTCCTGCTATCTACCTAGCCCAGCCAATTAAGTCCAGAACACCAACAACAGCCTCTGAAATATGAATCATTATTCTCAAACATACTGGGTTTATATACCAAACAAACTGACCACATCGCACCATAAAATAGAAAATAGCATTTGTACAAGATTTGGCCAAATGTGGCTGTGAATAGTAGGAACAGTAATTAGTGGACTAGG
Source organism: Schistosoma rodhaini (assembly GCA_944470415.2). Taxonomy (NCBI): domain Eukaryota; kingdom Metazoa; phylum Platyhelminthes; class Trematoda; order Strigeidida; family Schistosomatidae; genus Schistosoma; species Schistosoma rodhaini. The sequence goes on from OX104038.1 coordinate 37,886,810, forward strand.
GATAACTGAAGAATGGTAAATCGTATAATAATAGTCTATATGTCAAAATAAAGCTTATCATAAGAGGGACACGAATATGGATAGTTACTTAACTATTATACAATAGGAAATATACATATCATATTGGTTCATAAGTAGTCCTCAAAGTTATCATTCATAATTCGCCACGGGATATAACAAGAATTGATTAACTTACTTATGAAATATACATTACAACGATTCAACATGATTCTTAATCAAAAAGATTTTAAAAACTCATATGAGAGATGAGAAAGTTCAAGGATTCATATTTCATCTTGACAATTATAACCTTTTAATCTTGAATATTGTTACTTAGTAAGCGACATATAGTTGATTAGGTGTTAAAAATAAATATGCAATACAATGAACAAAAATTAATGGATACTTGTAAATTGTTGATTTTAAAGTTTCTTACCCATAGTTAATACTAACATTATTACTTCATGTTGTAGGCCGTTTCGATAAAATATTTTCCAAGTAGTCTGATTACTTATAACAACAGAATGTTTCTAATGTGTAACTAATTGAATGAAGATGTGATTAACCAGTAAGTGAAGGCAAACAGCTATTAAGCTTGTTACATGTCAGACCACTTAATATCATGAATGCTTTGAAGTTATTGATTTAAACACTGATCTCACTTTGGTCTCTACTCTCTATTTGAACTGCCAGTATTTGTGTTGAATATATTATAGTCTATTCTGTTATTTGGTTCTTAATTAGTGGTCGTGATTTGTGAATCTGGATATGTGATTCAATATTTAACTTGTCTATCGATTCGTAATAATATTCTATTATCATATTACATCCAAATAAATCGAAATTATCATATTTTTAAGTAACAGCAGTTTGATTTCTATCTCCTTTGAATTTTTTGTTTGATAAATGTCGTCAGAAATTCAATGAAACTACTACTGTCAGAAGTAGAAGATAGTAAATTCCATGTGATAAATGTAATCAACTGTACATAAAACACGTGATACAAAATTCTTTCAAGGTGGATTCACTAAATTCTAATAAGCATCAGTGACTGATGAAACTCATTTGCATTAGTGACATAACAAATGTTACCGTTCTACTGGTTGATTGTTGAGGAATATAGTGTGTTGAGTGAAGTCGGTTAATCTTGAGTAAACCGATAACTCTACTAGGAGACTTAGCCTACGTTAAATATTCAATTAACGGGATATTATTTATTTATTGGAGTTAAATGTAGAAGAATTAATCCTCTACAAACTACAGAGTTAAGAGATTCCTTATTGAAGAAAATTGGTTCGAAATTACTTTTTTCTTTAAATAAGTGATGATTTCATGCATAATTTCAAAATTATTTACCGATTTGTACAAACAATAGCCTTGCGGAATATAATAGTTTAAATTAAAATAAATTTTAACAGTTGAGATCATGAATCAATTGAAGCTAGACCACCGTGGAAAACCTGGAAGCACTGAACGGCCGTTTCATCCTATTGTGGGACTCCTCAGCAGTTCACATCCACGATCCCGCCTATCGAATCTCGCAAGGCAAATAAATTTAGATTATATTATAGGCATACATTTTAAGTAAAATTTTTTGAATTTGTACCGAAATTTTGTCGAACACAAGGCCATCAGGACTAATGAGACTCTCCGGGTATTTGAAGCCGTCAACATGTTCAGGCGCTTCACTTACTATCATTAACTCAGATGACTAAGACCATTTCCGTACCAACACATTGGATTTGGAGAGGAAGAACTGTATCTTAAAGACATTTGCACTGCTGCTTCGGATGGCTGGAAGACTTCGTATTGTATTGGCGTTGAAGTTATCGATTTCGATGCGCGTTCGTATGTCGGGATCGCCAGTTATGTTCGTACGTTGAAGTTACCAACTTTGCTTCGCGTTCGTAATTTCGGGATCAAACGAAGCGAAAACGATGCGTATTGGAGATGGCAGGAAAGCCAACTCGAGAGCGAAGCGAAAATAATGAGCATTGGAGATGGCTGGGAAGCCAACTCGCTTTAAGCAAGCATTGATCAATATTTATAATCAGACAAAAATGAATGACAGACATATGATGAATAAGATACGAAGGGTACATACACATGCGCTCATATAACAAGGTAGTCAAGGTTAATAAGCGAATAATGAATAAGATCAAAATATGACTCAATGTATAGGTGAATCGGCTTGGCCAGAAGCTAAAATAAAGTATATGGGCTTAACAGGCGAGACTAAAGAACATGGACGAGCCAATCAGAAGCTTTCGCGGGTTTTCAAGGTCACAGCGCTAAGTTCGGTACCTGACGCATACGAACGGTCAGTTTACAAAGGATTTTAGAGAAAACATGATAATTAAGAGTCTACAAGATATGTTACCATAAGATTTTGGCGCAAAATTCAATTATATATTTGGATTGAGTTGTGGCATTATAGCTGATGTCAGTTCGTGATGAAAACCCTAAATAAAATTCACAACCTTAACCATGAACTGTAAATCATAATTTGTATTCTTCACACGGGTTTATGACCCTCATTTAGTCTTAGTTATTACGTTAACACTCTCAGATTCACTCTAGCGTCGCTCAAATGTCGTCCATTATTTATAGTCTCATCTTTAACCCTAATCCTAAACCCTAAACCATACCAACATACCGACAACACTGAAAATATGTGGTTGAGGCTGAAAGAATTTTCGGGACTTTATCATGGTTCCAGATGTCCACTACCATGGAGCCACATGGATGGGTTCCTGTACCGGATGGACTATGATTTTGAAAATTCTGAACCTATATCTGACCTTGATAAGTTTTTGATACATGTAAAAGAACAGTATCCCCTTTAATTTTTGAGTTTTGTATAATATATTTTTATTGTATGCTAACTGTCTTCTGATTGTCCAATATTTCTCAAGGTCATTTAAGATTCGTTCATAGGTCGTCCATGTTCTTTAGTCTCGCCGGCATGGCCTGAGAGTAAACTGCTATGGGCTGACATTTAGCGCAGATATCACGAAATAACGAAAATCCTCAGGTTATCCAACTCCAGTGATATAGCGTCATAGTCAAATATGCCGCCCTGAACGGTATTTGCTGTGTTATAATACGGATCGAAAATTAAGTAGCTTATGTCGCTTTGAGTGATCCCGAGCACTGATTAAATGTAACTTTCGATTGGCTTATCAGATATACCATCCTAAGAGCTTGTCTAAACCGAATGATTTCTTTGCTCTATCTTCTTGTTTTTCGATATGGTTCCAGGTATCTGGTTATGTTCAGTGTGTGGTAGTATAACCACTTGACTGCACCAATTCTAGACAGCCTGTTACTCGTTTGTGGGCTTGTATATCTTTTAGTTGAGTGGATGTATTTGTCTCAGGTCTATAGGGTTTCTGGAACAATTAGTTATCGCATCATCAGGCAGGAGGTTGATGTGTAGCTGTAAATAATTTACCAAAATCAGTAGCTCTTTAAATGCTCGACATTGGATGCTGACCACATTAGTTTTAGTCGACTTGTTTAGCTGAAGGCGTTCGGTCATGCATCCGCACCAGATCACGTTACAACACAGCATGAGAAACAACTCATACGTTCACTAGCCAGATTAGAACAGTCGCCTCTTGATATATTGATAACGCATCAATTATATCTTTCCAACCTCTTCGCTTCTGACTTCTGATTTTAACTGGGTGCGGAACGATTCGATTATGGAAGGTGTTACTGATTATTACTTGTCAAACTACAATACTGGTGGTATCTTCAGTGGTGAGACCGACGTGATCTGGTACACCAAACAATAAACTGTGAGTCTGTTTCTTTTTGGAACTTCGTAAATCATAGTGTTGTTTTATTTGACTTTTATATTGTGATATACCTCTTTTCGAGTTTTCGTATATATATATATATAATTATTTATTTCTCGTTCATTATATTACTTGATTTTTCACAATGACGGAACAGACACCCAAAGTATTTAAATTAAAGACTGCTCCCCCACCCTCGAATAAGTTAACGTCCTTTTGGCCGGATAATATAGAATCCAGGTTCTGCTACTCATAAGCTGACTTTTGCGGGCACGACATCACGGACCCACGCACACAGTTCCTTGCGGTTGTTAAGGCACTGCCGCGCAAATTTAACAGGTACGCTACACCTAGTTTGTTTGCTAGTGATGTTTCGGAACCTTACGAAACTCGAAAACGATCGAGTCTTAAACGCGGAGATCTAACCGATCGGCAAAGGTTGGATCAACTCCTTAGTAATATTGACCTGCGGCATGGTTCTGCGACAGACATGTTGCTAGAGATGAGAGAAGTTATCGGTCAGCGAATTTTCGATGATGGCCTATTCAGACAACTCTTCTTGTCTAAACTTACTGAACAGGTGCGAGCGGTTCTCATCTCGTTTCACAACAACGCCGTAGACGAACTGGATGCATCTGCGGACCGCATCTTAGAAATAACGAAGTCTACTAACGCTGAGATTTTTTCAGTCAAGGAAAAACCTCAAACGACCCTGACTGACATCACCGAACTATGTCACACACTCACACGCTACCTTCGATTTCCAAATGACCTTAGACGGTCAAGAACCACGCGTAGAAGTGTTTCGCGTAGGTGATCTCTCGTGGTCAAGAGACAGATAACCCCGACTAGTGCTGGAATCATAACCGGTATGGCAAGTCTTCTAGAAATTGCAGGGAGCCCTGCAGTTACCCGAACTCCAAGTCGACCGGCACAAATAAAAACTTGGGAAACTTCCCAGCCGGCACGCGTTAACGTCAACCGTAGCCGGCGAACATAGCCGCCTCTTATACGTCACGGATGTGACTACGAAAGTTCGCTACCTCGTCGACACTGGCGCAGAAGTTAGCGTTCTTCCTGCGAATTCCAACGACAGGCTTCGCGAGTCTGTTTTAAGTTTACAGGCGGCGAACGGAAAACCGATCGCAACTTACGGTAAAAGGTACGTTTACCTTAATGTAGGTTTACGCAAACCCATTCACTGGATTTTCGTTGTTGCAGATGTCTCTATGCCAATCATTGGTATAGACCTGTTACAATACCACAATCTACTCATCGACACACGCAAACGAAGGTTAATAGACGGAAACACTAGGTTATATATTTGCGTAACTCCTTTTCCTGGTTGCAGATTATCTCTGGTTACAATTAAGCACACCACAGACCTCTTATATCAACCATTACTCGATAAATACTCCGGGATATATCAGCCGCAACCGAAATAGCCATGTGTAACCAGCATTGTTACACATCACATCTGGACTACAGGACCACCTGTATTCTCAAAAGCACGCCGACTCGCTCCCGAAAAGCTAAGGTTCGTTAAAAACGAATCCGACCACATGATAGACTTAGGAATAATTCGACCGTCAAATAGCCCTTGATCATCTCCCTTGCACATAGTCCCTTAAAAGGACAGCAATGGTTGGCGTCCAACTGGTGATTATCGGCGTCTGAATGCTAAAACCATTCCCGATCATTATCTGTTGCCTCACATTCACCGATTTGACAGATACCTTGAAAGGTACAGTCGTTTTTTTTCAAACATCAACTTGGTTAAAGCTTATAACCCAATCCCAATGGATAATTACGACAATTCGAAAACACTCAAGCGCAAACAATGTCGTGGCAGAAGTCTTGTCTCGTATAAGTTCCTTGGACAGTCCCCAAGGAATCGACCTTATGAAACTAGCTCAGCTTCAAAAAGAAGACCTTGATCTTCACCACGAGTTATCTTCAACTACCCTAAAACTCAGCATTAAACAGATATTGAAGGGTGAGGAAACCTCATTATGCGACACATCTACAGAGAGGGGTCGTCCGATCGTGTCGAAATATTATCGACGCAACGTCTTCAATACGTTGCACGAATTTTGTCATCCAGGTGTTTGTGCAACCACCAAGACCATAGCAGAGCGCTTTTGCTGGACTGGTGTGAATAAAGACGTGAGGGAATGGGCACGCTCATATGTAATCTGCTAGAAACTCAAGGTGGTTAGACCCAACAAATGTTCCTTGAGATCTTCCACAGCTCCTGTTGCTCGTTTCGATCATGTTCACCTAGATTTAGTAGGACCTTTGCCAGATTCAAATGGATACTGATATTTCTAAACTTGTGTAAACCGTTTCACTCGATGGTCAGAAGCAGTACTTATGAAAGACATTACTGCTGAAACAATGGCCTACACCTTCGTTGAACGGTGGGTAGTAAATTTTGTCTACCCTTCCACTGTCACCATTAGAGGCGGACGCAAGTTCGAACCTGGACTTTTCCGTTGTCTGACCACATTACTAGGAATCATTCGTTTCCGAACGACTGCCTACCACCCACAAGCAAACGGTTTGTTAGAAAATTTTCATCGACAACTAAAAGCTTCACTATCAGCTACACACGTGGACAGACGCTCTTCCACTCGCCCTACTAGGTATCCGCAATGCAATAAAGGCAGACATAGGATAAACTGCATCTCAAATCGTTTATGGAACGACACCCCGACTTCCAGGAGAATTCGTGGATTCTTCGTCTTCTTCAATGGATATGGATCTAAAGTCAAATATAAAGATCAAACAATGTCAATCCGCAGTAATTTAAAAAAAGTAGTGCATTTCACTGGCTAAGAAATGGACCAATTCCTCAAGGGTCAGGGTGGTATGTGTATGAATGAGTATTTGTCTAGTTCACTCGGTAGCTCAATATAATTTCTCGCTCACTCTCGTGTTCTCACTCAAGTAGTCATCTGGAGGGAATTAGCTCGTAGCACACTGTGTACTAGTGTCAGTTTTCGGACACGACGCATCACAATATAAAATTTCCTCAAAATATCTCTTCAGAAATTTTGCCAAATTCATACCTCAATTTACACCATACATTATACCTTGTTTCTATATTTACTTCGAATGTCCTACGTGTTGCTTTACTTTGCTTTAAACAGCCTACATTTCTGTTAGTTTACATCAAGTATTCTACTTCAATCCGGTAGATCTCCGATGTTCACGGTTACTCCTACAAAAAAACTTGTCTCTTAACAACATTTGCATGGATTAGATTTGTGAACGGCGCGTTCAATGGCATTTATTTACATAAACTTTGCTGACCTTTCGCCATAGTATTGTGGTGTTGTCTACTTATATCTATATAAGTAGTACATGGTGTGAGTCAGACATAGAATGTATTTTCGCAGAACACCGATGAAGAAAGAACTGAAACGAAGCGCAATCGTTTGGAAAATGCATGAGCAATGGAATAAGAGAAGAAACATTGAAGATTGAAACAATTGGTTGTTAATTTGCAAATTGACTGTTCATTGTTTGGTTATCAGAATTTACTGAGATAGTCTGTAATTTTGCTTAAATACATTCGATTGTCCCCAGTCGTGTTCTGTTCACTACAGTATTAGCTACATTGTGGTACTAGTCACATAATTATGTTTGGGACGGACAGGAATAGTCAGTCGTGACTAGAACCTGAAAAGAAATATTTTGTTTGATATTATACCTCTGGCAAACTTTGCCTCTGGTAACTGCGATTGGTAAACGGATTTACTAATGATTATAGGACACTCATCACTTTGATCCGGCTCAACCTCTGAGTGCCTGTACGACCTTTTCGCGTGCACTTGTGTGCGAGAACGCGGATGTGGTGAAACGCATCTTAGACTTATTCCATACACGATATTGACACTTCATTTTGCCTTGATTAGTAAGTTTCTATTGTCATCTACCCGTCTTTTGCATATCAAGTCTAGTTCTTGGTACAGGACACGGCTACTACTAATATTAACGTGCGGTTGTGTTTCTACTGTCACTTTGTTTCTATTTTAGTTCTCCCTGGTCAGTAGAGATTTTACTAGAGCGTTGATTGTTGGAGATGTTACGCCGGTAAACTGCCCCTTGATTGGGCTTGTATTAGTTAGTTGATTCTAGTTGTCGCCTTCTGGATTGAGGCGTGTTGTCCGCTTTCTACAAATGCCTGTCACCTTGATAAGTAATCAGATTTTCAGTAACAGCTTGGTAATTGAAAACTTTATAGCTTTTTTGTATCCAACTCCGGACACATAAATTCACCATACAACCTATTTGCCGAAACGCTTTGGGTATATTTTGTTGTTTGAGTCTTCGTAATCGTTTTAGAAAAGTATATTGCCACAAATGCCTGGATCGAAACACAGTTTTGGATATGTCAAACCGTATTTGTCGTTGATCGTAGAATCTTCTTTATGAACATGTAAAAACGAAATTGGGGCTTAGAAGAATGTTCGAAAATTGTACTCCCGTGCCGAGAAAATGGAGAGCCAAATTATCAATGAATACCAATACTTACATCGTCCTTGCTCTGTGACAATGCTTGTTTAGCTAATCCTTTATTTCATCGAAGTAATCTTGAGTTATGAAGTATATTTGTATTCTTTTATTCTACAGTCATTTGGCAGAAATTTTTATTGCTCAGACTTCTTTATTTAACTTACTGTGTAATTGTCTTGGAACTTTTAAGGGACCTGAAGGTGACTGTATTGAGAAGAACACACTGAAAGTGCTTTCAGAGCATTTCATTGGCCAGTCAGTAAAGTGCTGGAAATTTATCTGACAGTTGGAGTCATATGTCGTGTCCAAGGATTCAGATGATGGTTAGTGCCTATATTTAATATGAATAAAAGATTCGTTACACAGGATGAACGCGCCTGTAAGAATGAGCCATGTTATCCGAATGAGTTGAACCTTGAAAGAATGTACCTGCATTCTCCATTCTTGACCTGTTAACTGTTGAAAATCTATTTTCCCAGTTATCTCATATTCGGCTCTGAGGAATTTGTGGTTAGGACCAATACGACTTCAAATCGTCAATTTGATGCTCTTACCAAATAAAATTCAGAAATCCCGTCATGTTTCTCTTCTTGTTATACCTAATTTTGTGAAAATTACATTGAGCGCTAATCGCAAGCAGCGAAACTTGCTGGTATACTGAACATCGATGAATTGGGAAAAATGTGCTGTAGGGATGGATTTAGACCATTATTCGTTAGTCACGTAACCTCCGTCATCCTCAATTTTAAACAACTGTTGAATGTCTGTAGCCTCCAATATCATGACCTCGCCTAAGCTAAATGAAACAAATATATCTCTGGAAACCATCTGTCTTACTCAGACAGAACTAAAATCTCCGTAGATTGATAACTATGGTATGTACTGGAACAAAAATCAAGCTTATTTTTTGTAGAAGAGTTTTATTAACTATAGAACTGTACGGGATAGTTCACCTTGGGACAAATGTTTACCACGGGTCTCCAAATGACCTGACTGGCAACACGCATTTGGAGCTTGAGGTGAAATAAACTCAATGTGCAAGGCGAATGTGGATTCTGAATAAAATTCTGCCAAACTGTCCACTGATTCAAACCACTTGTACAGCATAAACTGAGGCATCAGTTCTAGCGTCTCTCCAGTGTCTCTGGAGATTTCGAATCCGTCACATAACCCATAAGTTCCAATGTGATCATATAGATTTTGTCTTCATATCTAACCACGCCCTGAACCACTGCAATGTAGATTTTTTCGATAGAGGCAAAGTGTAAAACCATTTATCTTGTATAAGTGACTGGAATAACCTCCACAGTTATTAATAATTCGATGACGCTTTAGTTTGGAACCGACACTAAGACTTCCATACTCTGCTTTTACAATGATGGAATAAGTATAACAACCTCAGTTTACTATCGTACACATTCGAAATAAGGCAAATTGTCATTCCAATAGGTCAAAAATTTTGAGTCAGTATCAAGCACAGTATGATCAATTGGGTTCATCCTTGAAACGTTCTTCAGTAAATTTTAGGTACCTTATATTGTCATTTCATTTCTTTAATAGCGATTCCGTCCCAAATATGTCTCATCATTTTGCTCCTTCTAGAAATAACCACTTCTGAGGCAATCCTCAGAAGGTTCACTAACGGCGATCTCATAAATTTAGAGCGAGTATCCGATTTCCTCATCGAGTAGTCAATATCTAGAACACTTTACTGAATCATGTGGTATCACCCCCATTAGAATGCATTTTTAGGGAGAAGATGCACCTCCGCTGAAAAACAAGCTGCAGACGATCTTAAAGTGCTGTATTCATTTTCTCCACATGAGCTGAGCAATATTCAAAATTGCATCAGCACGGAGCTTAACAAGTTAGCATAGTGGTTCTCGAAATGTCAACTGGAGCCTAATACAGCTAAATATGGATTGTTATGCCTCGGTGATACATCACTCAACCTCGATCATACCATAAATGGTGAAGTGTTATCTAGATTACACACAGTAGTAGACTTAGGTACTCCTACATCTTGCCGTCTACCGAACAGATAATGAAACAGACTTTCAAGTCTCAACGTCTTATAGGTTACGTAACTGGGAACCTTCATAACGACGAATCACGTATTTTCATGTACAAAGTTTGTGTTCCACCACTACTCGAATACTGCGCGTTTATTCTTAGTGACGCGCACATAAAGGATAAATTAAGGCTGGAATCAGTACACAGACGATTTATATTTCGTACTCTTGGAATTGATTGTACCTTGACATATTATTCTAGGTGTAATAAACTCGTGCTTGACCCTTTATGGAAGAGGAGACTCAAACTTAACCTTATCTTCTTTTTCAAAATACTTAACAAACTATCCTTCACATCCAACCAGGCGATTCAATATGCTGAAGCTTCACATTACGACATTCGTAACTGCTTGTCTTTAGCGAAACAAACATATTCCAGATTTTCTCTCTATATAAAAATTACTTTACCTGTAAGTTTTCTAGACTCTGGAATAATCTACCACAAACCACCCGTACGATAAAATCTCTCCCATTATTTGTTCGCTCCATTGATGCATATTGCTCTTCTGAAAGTGCAATAAATGCACTAGCACCTGTAAGTGTATCTTACTCCACAAGTGAGATTATAGGAAATTTAAATGTTTAACCACTTAATTGCTGTTACTTTACATTAACACTGTCACTAGCAACTTTAACAAGTTTGAATAATATCTAACATGAACAGTGGTAACCTGACCGGCATATTTTGGCAATCATTGTTTTGTTGTTCCGTGCTCTCTGCTTTAATCTTACTTTCTCTAGTTGTAGATATTCATCAATAGCTCTTTCTGGCACTGGAAATAAACTTAAAGAACAACGCTCATAAATCATCGGGCTATCCACTTAAGACAAACTTAAAAGTTTCCTGCTGATGCATTGGATTGCCATGATGTATGTCATATATAAACTACTTATCAATTACTAAACCAGCAAACATAAAACAATCTTATATTTCATGTTTGTTTTCTACATTAAATGTTGTTATTTATATCAAATTGATCATGCCTGTAAACTGTTTTGAATTCTGTAATTATTATTTTCAGAATATATTATTATTAAGATTAACACAGGTATATTATTCTGTAGATCACCAACGTAGATTATTTCTGTCGAATGATTGGAGGCCTACTCAAGTTAGAAGTGAATGATGTAAAGAACCAGCTTACTTCGAAGTCACACCTCGTGGTCAGTATGTAATAAGTTTCGCACCCTCAACGTATCAAAGTACCACAGCTGCTTTGAAGACTGCATAACACAAACGGAGTGGTTACGTAAATATATTAGTAAGAATGAGTACAGAGATGTTAGTGAGACCACCAACGCATGTACTTTGTCAGAGATCGATGACCTGTTCGATATTTAGTGACCCAACTACTGGATGATTTGGCTAGGGCACAGTGACATTTAACGGCTCCTACAATCCTTACTGAAGAATAGCTTCTTGAGTAAAGTTTTCATGGTAAACCATGTAGATCTTTCACAGTTATTTGGAAATTAAATTAAATCCAAATATTCAGCACTTACTCAGGAAATAAATGGAAAAGAGCCTGGATATTCTTTGAAAACATTGGACTATCTTGAAACAACTTCAAGGTTATATCGGAGCTCGGATTTTGTTTCCGCTGCACGTATGCTGTAAGACTGGATAGGTCAGTGTGGAATATCACCTTGTTCAGTTTAGTCGTCTTATTCTTCTTAGCACTACTGATCAATGGAATCTACGGTGTAGAATTGTGTTCGGTGGAGTAGATAGAAACTACCCAAACAACCAATAAAGGCGAACAAAGGGGAAAATGCATTAGCAAATAAGGGGAAAACAATGCGGAAATGCGCCAAAATATCTGCTTTTTCGCCTATCCGGAGGAAATAAAGCGGAATTTCCCCTTTATGTCGCTCTGTGTTTCAAATGTAGCTAAATTGTCTAGTTTTCGCCTATGTACGCACCGATGTAATTTCGCACCCACTTTTAAAACGCTTTTGTCATTGACCAAAACATCTGTGTTCGCCTTCATTCCCACAGAAGAGCACACAAAAAGTGTAATGTACGTAAAATGTGGTATATACGTACCATAAAAAATTTTGAACGTATGTTCAAAAATTTTTATAGAGAACAAAAAGCGTATTGTTGTACAACGTTATGAGTAGTTTGAAGATGCTAGAGCATCGATCGTCATAATTTAATTGCAATTGTCATGTGCTTGTGTCATCTGAAAAGAGCTACAAAAAAGAACAGTTGGTGTTTTATTAATAAGGAACATATGCTTAATTGCAAATACGTTTAAATGCAAACAGGCTTCCTCAAATAAAAAAGTAAGCGCATCTTTAAAAAAAATTTATTGAAAACGAAGTTTGACGGGAATAACATTCCACGTATTATTTCCTTTCATGACGCCTTTTGGACTACTGAGAAGCGAAAAATTCATGTGAATTCTAAAATGTAAAGAAAAATTACGTTCCTATATCTGAAAAACTTGTTTTTGCACAGCTAGCTATTTGAAGCCGAACATACGGTTATTTTCATTAACACGGAAGACTTTACCTATAGATAAGTCGAAAGCAGTAATCACTTTAAAGTCGTACGTATGTGCTCTTTCTTCCTTCGATGACGCTTTTGTACCTTGTCTCTCATGTCGTGCAAAAAACCTTACGTAGCGATCTCATACAGTTTCGCAAGTTCTTTTTCGTTGGCAGACGGTGAAAGGAATAGATTAGTTAGTGCATCTAAAGTTTAAAAACTTTATATATCTTACTCCGAACTCAGCTGTTGAACCGGCACTTCTGAAGTGCTCGTTTTGATAAAGTGCAAAGTAGCGTGAAATTACTGGCAATTTCAGGTGTCATGATGCACGAAAAAATATATCGCATTGACGTTTTAAGATCATCATTCATTAAACGCGTCAACATGGCCATCTGTAATACGAACAAATGATAAAGTTACTGTTATGTGCTTACAAATCTGTCCCTTACATCTTTCTGCTTTAGACAAGCGTCCAGTGTTCCAAATTCCTCTTCAGAAGACAAAGGGAACTGTTGACTTGATAGTCCACAGTCAAACTGATGCGTATGTTCGCAGCTGCTCTATATTTGTTCTCAGTTCACTAATACTTGACGAACTATGTTGCAGCACTGTATGCATTCTACCAAATCTGAAAAATTGGACTTGGTTGTACCGGTGACTTACTCAGCCGCTAACGCACTGCCTGCACGCCGAGAATCGGACGTTCAAGGCGATACGTCTAATTGTGTCGAACTACTTGATTGACATCTACAATGTAAAGAAACGTACTTGGCATGTTATAACATGTTAGATGATTTCCAAAACGTACGAAAAAGAGAGAATAAAGGAGACATTCTTTAACACAATAAGAGAGAATAAGTGGGCAACTCTACTAAAAGTCTCTTCCGCATTCCACGTCGGAAAATCGCGGCATTTCCTTTTGTCGCAGTGGGTTTGAAATGTCGCTGAATTTACACCTAATTGTCTACTTGTCGTCCGAATACTCACCGGTTTGTTTACTTTTCTCCGTTTATGCGGACTCCACACACGATTATATGTTCTTAGCTCAAATGTCTCCCACCTTCTTCATAGTTTACGAGATTAATAGATGGTAGATGTTCGTCACACGTTTTTTTGTTAATGCAAGGTTCTACTTTCATAGACAACTTTAATGTCAAAATTGACGATAATATTTATGGACGGCATTTGGTCTGTACTGGGTTCAAAATGAGATCATAAGTTTTTTGAAAAGTTAGTATTATGAATTATAGTTAGCAATTAGAATCAGGTCTTTATCACAAAGTGATGATACCAATTATGCTAGGATACTGTTAATCCATGTGGAGGGAGTGAGTTTCACGCCAAAGTTCAAATGGTTCCACTCGGCCACAGACATAACAGTTCCATGTGAAATTTACTTAATTCTTCCATTAATTGTAGTTCCTCTGAGATGATAAAAAATGGGAAACCTCAATGTTAATTTGTACCATCAGATAGAAATTGATATAAGCCCTCTCATTATCTTAGTTGTTTATACGTAACATTTTCAAAATGTTTCTGAACTTAGTCATACTGTGATGTGTGCTACTGGTGTCCACAGATATAAGTGGTATATGTCACCAATCAAAAGTGGAATATCTGGAGGCAAAAGATTGAAGAGAGGAGAACGAGAACAGAGAATGTTTGGTATAGAAACAAAGTCTGAGACAATTGATGAATATATTGCAAGTGAAGTACCTACTGTATGGTTGTTAGCCTTGTTCAGTTCTTTTTTTACCAATGAATATACTCAGTTACTCAGAAAATGTTCCATTTTTAGTTTTCGCTATCCTACCGTTGATGTTCTTTATTTTTAGATAATACATCAAATCCTTTTCTTCCTTGGAATACATTGAAAATGAATTCAATTTTAAGAAATTTAAAATACTCAAGGGACGCACTTACTCCCTTCATAAGTTTGGCGAAGACATGGTAAGCAAAATTGATCAAATACTTACATTACCAGGCGACGACCAGCTGCAGCTTGGACCGTTACCGCTGGTGTGCTATTCGTTTATTTTACTGATTGGAAAGTGATATGCACTCGAATTCCACTTTATAACCGTAAATTCTTGGATTCAGATGAGTGAAACATTGTTTAACTTCGAAGCGACCCGAAGACATAAAAATAAGGAAGCACACAGTTCCTCAGAAATTTTTTCACTCAACTAGCTGATATTATAACATAGTGGTCTAAACATATAGCGTATTTCAGAATACATATTTATTAGAATTAAGATTTTTTAATAAAAATAAAGGGGTGAACTGTTTCATTTGGGTTTTTTAATTATAGTTTCCCATAAAAAAATACTACCATTTATTAAATCTGTGTGTTCTTAGGACACTTCAAAATAGTTTGTTATTTTTAGAAAATGCAGCTACATTTATGTAATTAGTGTCACTATAAAATACAAATGGGAGAATTGTGTACTAAGATGAAAGTACTTCCTGATAATAAACAATTTTGTTACTTTTTGAAGTTAGTTTATTTAATATATCTTGAGAGATAACAATCATATCTACTTATTTGATTCGAACATATAAATATTGGTAGAAAGGGACACCGAATACATATGCGCTACACAATTCACTTGATTTTTGTGTGGGCTGTGAATCCGTCTGGGCACCCAGACCAAAGCAGGTGGTTTTCTAGGGGACCACACCCCGAGTCTTTCACTTAAAGGTCTGATCTACAAGGCAGTGGAACAACGTATGGAGATGCAGTCCCATGGTAGCTGGTGATCAACGACTGACTCATACGCCATTTGTTTCCTCAGGATACTGGAGCCCATGTGCACCATTGGTTTGGAATCAGGGTTTTCCAACTCCCGTAGGTGGACTTTCCGTGTCCACCAACCCAGTTAAAGTGCCGTACATTCGCTTTTCGTCCTCTCGCTTTCGTGAACAACACCCCGGCCATGAGAAGGCAATGAGTAGGACTTCCCTGGCAGAGGCTATATATTCGCGTGGCCATGTGAGAGCATTTCGAGAGGAAGGCCTAAAGTGGAAGCCAGCCGGAACCCGGTAAGTGTCAAGGCCCCCAACTGCCGACGGTGGGGAGAGTCAGCTCTCATTCTCGAAATACTCTCACATGGCCACGCGAATATATAGCCTCTGCCAGGGAAGTCCTACTCACTGCCTTCTCGCAAACAGGGTGCTGTTTACGAAATTGAGAGGACAAAAAGCGAATGTACGGCACTTTAACTGGGTTGGTGGACACGGAAAGTCCACCTACGGGAGTTGGGAAACCTTGATTCCAAACGAATGGTGCACATGGGCTCCAGTATCCTGAGGGAGCAAATGGTGTATGAACCTATTGTTGGTCACCGGCTACCATGTGACTGCATCTCCTCACGATGCTCCACTGCCTTGTGGATCAGATCTTCAGGCCAAAGGCTCCAGGTGTGGCTCCCTAATAAAACACCTTCAGTTTGGGCACCCGTGCAGTATAAAACCCTTACACAAATCAAATGAGAGTTGTGCGGCGCATACATATCTGGTGCTTCTTTGTACCAATATTTATGTGTTCAAATAAATAAATAAAATACACCTACCAAACATTGTGGTTTGTAGTCTTGTAGGATTCCCTTATTTCTGTTTTGTGAGACGTTACTTTTTTGTGTTTATCAAAGTGGAGGAATTTTTGATTATTCTATTTGAATGCTTTGTTTAGAAAGATTATGTGGCATTGAGGGAAATATCCCTCAATTGTTTATATATGTGTGCTTATATACTCGACTGTTGAGAAGTTTTATCCATGAATTGATGGGAACTGATGTGTGAATAAGATCCTGGTTTCGGGTCACGTCATTGATTTTTTCGAACATATTTTAAGTTATCAATATATTTGTTAGAAACAGTCGTTTAAATTACATATTGTCTGGTGTTATTAATAGTTCACATAAACTAATATGATTAATTGCCTGGACTCAGATTGATCACATCGCGATCAGCTACCGCTGGCGTGGTTGTGTGCAAGACTGCCGCTCCTTTTGGAGTACCTATCCGGAGTCTGATCATGCCCTGGTCTGTGCCAATCTCGCCTTACTTTTCAGTGGCCAAAAAATTGACCGCAATCAACGGATCGATGTTAGTAAACTGGCTGCAACTTCTGTTGCAAGTAAGTATCGAGCGGAGCTAGCCTCTAGGCTAGCTACCACCCCACCGAAAAGTATAGATGAGCATTGGTTGCATCTTCACGACGCCATGAAAATAGCGAGTAAAGCCGCTTGCGGATTCGCGAAACGTCCCGCTTATAAGCACTGGGTTTCTTCTGGCTCCTTACAACTGATCGAAGCCCGTCGGTCTACTCCGGGTGACCGTGAGTTTGACCACAAACGAAGACTGTTACGTAATGAAATCGGGCAAAGCTTGCGTAAGGACCGGGAAGCCTGGTGGTCGGAGCGCGCTAATGAGATGGAAGCAGCAGTTGCATCTGGTAATTGCCGGAATTTATTTAATTAAACACATATATATTGGTACAAAAGGGCACCAGGTACATATGCGCCACACAAAATAATGAAAGTAGGAAGAGAAGGGATGAAAAGATAAGGCGGACTGAAATGTACAATCAGAAGACTCTTTCAGTTAGGAAAGTTAGAACCACTCTTTATGTAGAAAGTAAAAGAAGGTTGCAGCAGGATCGCCACTGGCTTCTATTCTGAGCCATATCTGATAACGTCTCTAGCCACTGTGTTGCACCATCTCTCGGACTCCAGCCAGAGAGTCGTTAAGGACCAACAGAAGCTAGCCCTTTGCAGCTTTCTTTCAAACCGCGACACCATGTCATACACTGACCTCCTCTCCGCTTTTTCCAACCAGTCCCAGAGTCAGCAAATAATGCACGACGTGGAAGTCTCTGGGACGACATTCGTAAAACATGTCCAAGCCACCGAAACCGGTGTTTCAAGATTACTTACTTATTTACGCCTGTTACCCCTCGTCGAGGAGCATAGGCCGCTCACCAGCATTCTCCATCCAACTCTGTCCTGAGCCTTCCTTTCCAGTTTCTATTCATCCTTTTCATATCGGCTTCTATTTCCCGGCGTAATGTGTTCTTTGGCCTTCCTCTTTTCCGCTTCCCTTCCGGATTCCAAGTTAGGGATTGAGTCGTGATGCACATTGGTGATTTCCTTAATGTATGTCCGATCCACTTCCAACGTCTTTTCCTAATTTCCTCTTCAGCTGGAAGCTGGTTTGTTCTCTCCTATAAAACGCTGTTGCTGATAGTATCCGGCCAATGGATGTTGAGTATTTTGCGCAGACAACTATTTATAAATACTTGTACCCTCCTGATGATGGTCGTAGTAGTTCTCCACGTTTCAGCTTCATACAGTAGGACTGTCTTGACGTTCGTATTGAACATTCTGATCTTGAAATTGGTTGAGGGTTGTTTTGAGTTCCAATGTTCTTCAATTGTAAAAATGCTGCCCTTGCTTTGCCGATCCTCGCCTTTACATATGCATCCGATCCTCCTTGTTTAACAACGATGCTCTCCAGATACTTGAATGTTGTGTTTCAAGATGGTGACACCGATTGAATTATCGTCTTTGCGCCCCAACACACGATGCCGAACCTCTGAATTACTAACATGGTGTTGCCACTGGATGTCAGCAATCCTTCGGAGACAACGATGATCGAACACAGAGAGACGTCTAACATCCTCAACTCGGAGAGGCCAGGTTTCACAAGCATAGAGCAGAACTGCTCTCACCGACGCGTTGTAGATCCGACCTTTTACAGCCAGACTAACATCACGAAGGCGCCAAAGATGGCCCAGATTGGCATAAGCCGCTCTGGCTTTCATTATACGTGCATCAATCTCATCACTCACGCCACCACCAGCACTTATATAGCTACCTAGATACACGAACTTCTCAACTACTTCGATCTCCTCACCATCCAGGGTGAGTACAGGATTAGAATCCTGCCAGTTTTGTTTTAGTAATCAAGACCTTCCAACTTTGTGAACTAGCTTTATATATGATATCATAACCCTAGACAGTGAACTGGCCAACATTTAAAATACTAAAGATTAGAGTGATGGAATAGTAGTGTTCCGATAACAAAACTTTCTCACCAATTGCTTTTACTGATAAAGGTCGGGACAGTTAACGAAAGTTGTACAGACATTCCACTCATTATCAAATCAACAACTGGAATTGTTGCGATTCGATAGTAAGTAAATCCAACTGCTTATAAACCTCATATTTGTATGCAAGGAATTAGTGATCCTGTGTAAATATAAACTTCAGACAAACACTTGTAATTAATTTAAGTCTATTCGGTAAAACACGAGCTACTTATGCCTACTACCGTCGATTACTGAATGACATTAATTTTAATTTTTGAAGTTTACCAATTTTAATGAATTGATCCTTATTAGTTTGAATCTCACCAGATTGTACCTTGCAAGAAGTGGTTGCTCTGAATTACTTGATTATAAGAATTTCCAGACGGATCTAGCATTAAACGAGGAGATTACATCCCTTCTGCCAAATTATTGCAATATATCTAAAGTGGAATGATATGTCTATAAGGAAACCTATCCAACAGCATTCTTTAACAAAACACAAATGCTACTTGATATATATACCTTGAGAAAATTATCCTCGCAAAAGTAAGTTTAGCGATTCTAATTCCCAATTAATTGGCAAATCTTTTCTGATTAAGTGAAATACAAAATCACTTCGTGTACGGAAATTCCCGACAAAACGTAATAAAATCCAATTTAGAATTGATTATCCTGCTGATATTTCGATCAGTCTTGCTTGGTCTATGTAGGCATCTCGCTACAACCATTGTGACACAGGTTAGTGTAGGACAGATAGAATGTAACTAGTAATGAAACCCAGAATGAGCGTCTCGTTCTAGCTAAGTGAATAACACGATAACGTTTAGAGTAAATAGTAAGGCATTCGAGTCCTGAAGTGAACATCGACTCTCAAATCTATGTGCACCTAGCTGATGAGTCGCGCTTCCTGGATCCCATTACTAGACACATTTTATCTATCTTAACTAAACCTAAACTGCGAGAATCGTAAAAATGAAAACGACGGTGAATGCAACAAGTTCGGGGTTAGTCTTGGGCATCATTTGTTCGCGACTTTGTGTTCTAGAGGTAAAGCATCTGTGCACGAGGCCGAGGGTCCCAGACTTGATTCCCGTTGTGAAGTCATGGATGCACAAGGCTGAGGAGTCCCATACTAGGAAGAAACAGTCACTCAGTGCTCTTAGCCTTATATATATATAATGTTAGATCAATAGTGAGACCATATTTTTTACGTATAGTTTTTCCCACTTCAACGTCTGTATTTCATCTTAACTTCATTTCATTCTGTTGTAATGTAGTAACTGAAGTTGATTTATATTGTTCGCGTGAGGCTTCAGGTTAATCTATTAAATGACTTCTGAAAAACAACAAGTTTGAACTATTTCATTTTGTCGTAACAAAAGTTGAAGATTGAATATTTTGTAAACTGAATGTGCATTTTAATGCTTTTTTGTACACAAAAAACAAAAAAGCGCATCAAAAATACTCTCTCTGGATTTTCAGAGGTAAGACTTCAAAGAAAACAGAGTAATGATGACAATGAGGAGGAGAGGGAGATGTGATAATATTCTTTATTATCTTCATCATATGAGAGTTATTGAAAAATTTCTTATGGATTTAACCGAGAGAATAAATGGTCCTTCTTGGCCAGGTCGATAAGTGGAAACAATTACATTGTATACACCGCCAGAAAGACCAGCTTGTTCTAGAACAACATATCCTCTTCTGTAAAGAAATAAGAGGATTTAAAGTCATGGAATATTGAAAACGGGGTAATAAGAAAATTATTTATAGAATGTTGAATAAAAGCATTAAATATATCTCACAAATATTACTCGTTTTCATTATAGTCAATATTGCAAAATCATAACCGATTTGACAGAATTACTGAAGTATTTAAACTGCTCACATAATCGACCCCAACTGGATGATAGTTTATAGGAAATCAAAGATAGTGTTCGTTTACAACATATTTAACGAAAGCATAAGTCTATAAGTTGACTGTTAGTTAACGAATGAATAAACAATTCTGAAAATGGAAGGTCACAACAAAGTAAACTATGAACTTTCGCTACCACTCGACGCAACGGAGAAGTCTTATATTCCTTTATTAAACAAAAGGCAAAATATATGCGAAATCGAATGTGATGTAAAACACACATCTAACTTCAGATATTTAACCATAATAATTTGAAATTAAATGTCCAGTATGTTGTATAGATTTATAATAATGCTTAATAAAACGAACTAGTAAATCTGATGATAAGACTGTTAATCTGTACCGACTGAGGAAATTGGGAATTAAATTGCTTATATCCAACAACCGCTTACCACATCAGGTAATTCTAGTTGTGGGTTCAAGTTAAAAGAAAGCTACAGGGTGATCAAATCAAAATGCGGTATTACTTTATGATTCCATAGACTGTTGGTCTTAGTCGTGTTGGGATCCTATCAATTAACATAACCAATGGTTTTCGATGCTGATCGACATGCCTCAGGATTGGTTCCAATGCAACAAATACACTCACTTTTAATCTCGTCTAATATCTTCTGTTTTAAAATTGTCTACCACTTATTCCACGAACTTATTTTTTCTTAAGTCATATTGTCTATACCTAATTTTTTCTACTACCAATGGCACCGTTACTAATTATACTACTCTAGCGTTTGTTTTGATAACTTAATCTCACTGTGGTGATATGATGTGGCAACTTAAGCCAACACACACCTATATTTACCAGGTTCTACGTTGCTTGTGAATGACTGACAATTATCACTGAAATTCCAGTATGTTATTTGCTGTCAGACAATTCAAATAATCTGTACGTTACAAGTTTAAATTGTACGTTAAAAGTTTTTAACCATGCAAAGATTGGGAAATTTCTGCCCGAATGGTTAACTGAATCGTTATCCATGAAAGCCTTGTCTTATCTATAAGAACAGGAACATTACAGATGAACTGACAAACGTTTGTTGGGTGATCTAGAAAATTTCTCGCAATAAACATGATAAGCTCAGGAAACATTAAGAAGCATTTTATCCAATCAGTGTTTGACTAGAAGTTTTGCTAGAGACATTACGAAAATGAAAAGTCATATGTAGAGTTTCTGATTGCTTGATTACTACATTGCTACTATGTTTAGTAGCATTCCAGAGTTTTCAGGAAAAACCAAGGACTTCTTAAATACTATAAAAACCCTATATTTTCTGTACATAAATGAACATTTGGAGTAAAGTGCTTCTCGCATTTTATTCATTTATTTATTTAAACACATAAATATTGGTACAATGAAGCACCAGATAAATACGCGCCTCACAAATCTCATTCGATTTGTATGAGGGCTGTGATACTGCCCAGGTGCCCAGACTGAAGCAGGTGGTTTTCTTAGGGGGCCACACCCGGAGCCTTTGACCTGAATGTCTGATCCACAAGGCAGTGGAGCATCGTGAGGAGATGCAGTCCCATGGTAGCCGTTGACCAATGACAGGTTCGTCCGCCATTCGTTCCATCAGGATACTGGAGCCCATGTGCACCATTGGTTTGGAATCAGGGTTTTCCAACTCCCCTACGTGGACCCTCCGTGTCCACCAACCCGGTTAAAGCGCCGGACATTCGCTTTTCGTCCTCTCACTTTCGTAAACAACACCCCCGCCACGAGAAGGCAGTGAGTAGGACTTCCCTGACAAAGGCTATATATTCGCTGGCCATATGAGAGTATTTCGAGAGGGAGAGTAGACTCTCCCTACTCTCGGCCGTACCAGGGCATTTGGTATGCTTCTCGCATACTTTGAGCCTTTTCTATCGTGTTCAAGTCGCTGTGTAGATTTAGCTTGAGGGTTAAGAGACTAGCTTGGGATCAGATTATAGCCTTTAATCAGCAAGACTTATCATGTTTATATATAACTAACTGATTACTGAGTAGCGATCAGTGTAGCGTTTGTTTTGATAATGATAAAATTTTATCAAATGAGTTGCTATGAGGCCACCAGCCTACGTTACTCCACATTACGTGCACTGTGTTAAGATGTTAAGTAGTTGGGCTTAGTCTATAGAAAACCCTACTTGAACTGAGTTTCGTCTTAGTGAACACTCGTCTGTAATCTTGATTACACCGACGCTTTCTAGTACATTCAAACTCACGTCGGTAGCTTATAGATATGCATAGCTGACGAGTTCCAGCTAGCACGAAACATAGGTCTAAAGATTCCTACCGGCTGCCTCCAAAGACTTAGCAAACGATTAGGATTTATACTGCTCAGCTAGCAGAAATATTGCAATCCTCTACAGGAGGTCAGTCGCAGCCCCAGTGTTAACATATCTCTAACTGTGACTCACTAGGCGATGTGTGAATTATCAGTCCCCTTAAAATTGAGGATATGAACTTGCCGATATATGTGCCAATCAGCGTAATAAAGTTTGAACGCATATTCTTCACGATAGCTTTCAACTACCGCCTAAAAGCACTTATTCTTCTATTAAGCCGGTCGAATAAGGACTAAGTGAAATACAAAAATCTAGTTAAACTAATTAGCGTGAAATCTGAAGCAATCGACATGCACTACAAACTGCATACTAAGAGCTAAAAGTGTAAAATAAGCTAATCGAATACGGTTAATGTAACTGAATAAGAGTACACGGGTTCAAATACATAAACTGGGTCACAAGCTTAATATGAGGACTACTGATGCTAACCGAATGCTCAGAACCACATAGGTAGAGAAAGAAGATGGAACCTATGAATACAATTAAGAATCTGTTAAATATAAATATTAATTGGCTATTTTTTTACCACAATTAATTACCTGTAATCTCCAGTAGTTGATCGATTTTGCTGATTGGGTGCTTGATCATTTGTAGCAGATATACGAATTAATTCTAAGCCCAGTGCATAATCTCTGTAAAAATAGGTTATAAAATAATCAAAATACTGTCAAGTAACTTTTAATGCGAGGAGTAGATACCGCTCGTATAAGTTGTGTTGATAGACTCCAAATGATCATGTAGTCACAGGTTTGTGTACTCTATTTGTAGTGTAAAATACCATTAAGAAAGAATTATCATTTAGACCTTGAATGAAATAGTTGGAAATCGGTCTCAAAGGACCGGATGCATTTATTCTGTCTTTACCTAGGTTCTGTGTTTCAATACCAACTGATACTTTTACTTAGCCAGTTCATTCCTTTCTTTCCAAACCATATTTTGTGTACTTAATCTCTTTTTAACTATCACTAGAACTTGTTTAGACTGTTTATCTATCCATCTCATTGTGTTGATATACTTCGATGTCAAGGACTGTAGCACACATTTACACGACGTCTTACGTTGATTATATAACTTACAGATTTAATTCCTGTTTTTTAATGAAAACATTATATTATCTGTCGAATAAACATTTCAAGTGTAAAGTAGTGTTGGCATTTTACTTTTCCTCACAGATGTAGTTATATATATATATATATATATATATATATATATATATATATACGAAATATATTATCGAGAGAGAATGGTAGACAGATATAAGTATATAAACGACTACCTTGGTCCACGTAATTCAATCAACAGCTGATTATCACAATCATTATTTGGTACATTAATCTCGAATCGTGGATTAGTGCTATAACTTTCTTTGTCATTTATACAGCCGCCAGCATTTGATCCTTTCCATTCACCAGTAATCTACAAGACAATTTAACAAAAAAGGGTAGAATGGAGGCAAAACTATATGCAACAATCGGAACTTCGGTGTATTATTGTAAACATGGAGTTATATTAGTAAGGATAGAATTCAGACTACTGCCTATCCTTTCAAAGGTTAACTGACGAACTGATCATAGTGAGACAACAATTATCATTACTGTTGCGAATAGCTTTGAATACATATATACATGAAATAAGTAAATGAAAACTATCTGGAATTAAATGAATCTTTTTTTAAATAAAATAAGAATCTGTACAACTTTTAATTAGAGGTATGTTTAAGGGTTAAAGTTACTGATTAGATCAGCCCTTACAACCTGTTCGTCGCGTAGTACATTTGCGAGATAAGGTATTGTAGAGTTTTCATACCTTTGCTAGCGTGCACGAATTTCAATGCAATAGCGTCTCGTTCTACCGGAAGATATACGAGGAGATAGATGTGAATAAAGTGGATAGTTAGCATCTGATAAAATAACACTTGCAAGATTTTAAATGTCTATCCGCAACCATATACATAATGAGCTCGAAAGATTCATCACAAACCCTGGTAAATACCTTTAGCACTCTCCACAATATGACAATATCTTTTCTCAAAAGCCCAGGAAAGAATAATGGGGAATAGTAAAGAACAATACACTATATATAATAATTGAACCGTAAAAAATACGGAGCAATATCAAAAACATGTGGCCTGTTTTTGTAGTGATTTCCAAAAAAAATTTCCTCAATATCAACAAAACATAAAGAGAACAAGAGAGATCAGAAGAAAAACGTACACCAAGACAAATGACCTTTGACAGTTTTTCTCAAAGAATATTACTAAAGAATCTTTTGAATGTTTAAGTGCTGTTCACGCCTCAGGCTAAAATTAATAGTTTAACATTTAAAAAGATTAAGTGTGAGACCACTGTTCAAAGAGACAAGAACTTATTCAATGTAAGGGGAAGTGAAGAGGTAGAAATCAGTGTGCATATAGTGAGATCATCCACATACCTAGCAAAAGTGCTTTCTTTAGGTGTCAGATCATGCAGAGAAATCGAGAAGAGAATTGCTTATTTTGGCACACCTTCTTGAGTCAGTGAAGACGTCAAACATTTTCCTCCAAGCACAAAATATTGTTCGCTTTCAGAGAGGTAAGAACACACACAGTTGGTTATCCTGCTGTCGATGTTAACGCTGGAAAACGTGTTTAGTAGTAGTGGTTTTGGAAAAGAGTCAAAAGCACAAGTATAGTCTAGAAATGAAAGCCAAGAAGCTACTTCGTCCTAGCATGGGACTGTTTAGCAGTGGGTATCCATGGCACCATTCACAGGGGTCGAATTCAAGAGCTTCAACCCTGTGCACGAACGTTTTATGTCTAGACCAGTGAGTTGGCATCCAATTGCGTGCATGCGTATGTTCTGACCAGGCTCCAGATTATATATGTTGATTGTAAAATTTTCAACCAATTATTGCTAGTGAACGAATCGAGAAGACAGTAGGAGATTTTTATATAAACTCTACATGAACTCTGCTTTTACTACTATTTCTTTTTGACTAGATTTTTTGGAGTACATATTTTGTCTACTGTCAATCGTTATTTAAATT
The DNA here is from genome assembly GCA_944470415.2 of Schistosoma rodhaini. Taxonomy (NCBI): domain Eukaryota; kingdom Metazoa; phylum Platyhelminthes; class Trematoda; order Strigeidida; family Schistosomatidae; genus Schistosoma; species Schistosoma rodhaini. The sequence goes on from OX104038.1 coordinate 37,913,061, forward strand.
AGGGAAGAGTCGGGTGAAATATCGTGGTCACGGAACAACAAACAGTGGAATACCATATCAAATAAATAGTCCGGGTACTTTACGTTAGACGACGTATATATAGTAATATTTTTAATATCGTGAAGGTAGGAAAAACATCGAATAGATTACAAACTTGTTGTGTAATATTCGATTGGAATTAAGTAGAAGTGCGTTTTTCTCAGCAGAACAAGAGAATGTGCATTCACAAAATTCCTCCATCTCGTGAAAAGCTTTTAGTAATTCGCTTAGATTGTTTCCAGTTGAGTTAAAAAATAGATCGGATCAACGAAAACAATTATATGCACCTAAATAACATACATTCTGTAAATGTTTACATAAACACCCAAGATTATCTTAACAGTGTAGAAGTCAGATGATTTTATTCGACCAACTCCCAATACAACTCCTGAGTAGCAACGCACTTATTGGTTTCTAAATAATTTTATACACAACAGTTTATAGCTTCTCATAGAAACCCACATAGCGTTATGATGAAACATATTCGACAGGAGAATTTTTCGAAATCACTAATTAGTTGGGCTTTTCTGATCATCTCTTATATTTTTTGTGTGATTTCACTTAAACATTATTATTATATGGTCGATAAGACTGAACCACAAGACAGCAAGTGATTAAAAAAATGTATATATAATTACGAAGCTAAAATGTTACCTATTAACAGCACTAACATGAAGTTTGGCGTTAAGATTGGATCAATTAATCTTAACGTAGAACCCAGTACATATGTACATCAGTTCAAGTTCTCATATCACATTAGCACAGCCAAATGAAATTATCAAGACAAATCCTAGAGCTACCAAAGCCGTAACAATATTAGTGGTAATATGAAATACTAGGTATAAAGAATATCTATTGACTGGAATTTCCCGCGTTAAGCATTTCTCTCACTGAAAGATAATGATTGCTAACTTCTTAAACTGACACATGATATAAATGTCATATTTCCTATTCATATTTTAAGCTGATTATGACAGCCTTGATAATAAAAGAAACTTGTGATGCAAATCATTAAAAATAACAAAAGTACGTGGTAACTTATGGTCAGTAGGATTGTAATATGAATATAAATTAATCGATAGGAAAAGTACTAACTGGCTGCGAAAGTTTAATACTAGCATTAGAGAATTATAAGTTTGATCCCTACTAGTAACACTATATTCTTCGTTTTTTAGAGACATCAGAGTTATGCTTTTGTGATATCTACTTTATGTCTGCTGTTCATTGAATGTCTGGTGATCACACATCTGAACATTCAAATTTCTTTCAAATACAGCTTTAGAAAAATTTGTAGATACCCTACTCTGTCTGCTTTTATGGACATAATATGGGAATACTGTGTTTGGAAGGAAGTAAAGTGTTTTCAAGCAGGACCACTAGATACTTAATTGACAGTGACCATAAGCTAGATATTGCAAAGTTTTTCAAAATAATTAACAAGTAGCAAAGGCCTACTTGAATATGGTTTGCAGAAATAAGTTGCAGTCAAGCGTTTGCAGCTCGACTTTTTTTCTAAACAAAAAGGTATTTCATTATCATGGTAAAATAATTAATTATAGTGAAATAACATTGTCTGTTAAATTATCACCTCGTTTCATTTTACATTACTTTGGTTGAGTATTTTGTCTATTAATATGACAACTTTGATTCCCTAATACATTTTACTACCAAGCCATACATTCTTTAATTTGAAATCAATTCATCGGTTGAACTTTAGTGATCAGTTCTATAGGTGAATAATTCTTAGCTAAGTCATTTAAATCGATGTAGTATTTTATATTAAGCCCACTGTTCGATTATAACACACTGTGAAATATCATCAGAAGGCTCTTGAATAATGAATGCAACAAACTGAAAAGTCAAATGAGTAGATTTAGTTATTGCGTCAGAATTAAAAATAATTACTCCTGATATCTGGTCAATATTAATTGCACAAACATGATAGCAATGAAATGAAGAAATTTCACAATATAAAAAAATCTCAACGCACAATATGAAATTACTTTATGAAGTTATTAACTGTTGAAATGAGCCTTGTTGATAGATCTAAACAGGATAGTCGCGGTGTTCAGTTATATTGTTCATAATCAATAGCAACGATGAATGTCCTATGTTTCCCTTTAGACCTACACTTTTAAAATTGTTTACTACTCCGAATGCTTTCATTAATTCTTAAGTGTATACTGATCATTTCACAATATGGTCATTTAAGCTGATGCACAATGAATGCCAGGTTCTGCATTAGATTATGACTGAGTGTCACTTAGAAAAAAAAACAAAGGTTAAAATTTTTATAACTTACTTGTTTTGATATAGTATAGGGATCTTTGATTTTTGACAAGGTAAATGGTGCTGTTGAATAAACACGTAATGTATAATAAATTGTCATTGATTTCTCGTATTGTGAAATTAAAAGAATGTAATTACATGTTCCAGGATCTTGAAGCATTTTAACTAAACAATGTGGACTATTAATACGTACAGAATCACAAAATGGTGCAGGATCATAAGGATAATAGACTTTACGAGATTTGACATCTTTATAAACAACCACTGCAATGAATTCTTTGTTTTCGGCAAAATCTGCCTTGAATATTTAGGTATGAAGAACAATAAAAAATAAACAAGAGATTGTACGGAGGGATCGAATGGTATTTTAATTCTTAACTAGTAGTTGATCCCCCCCCACAGAATATTCAAAAGCAAAGAATATTTGAGTGAGCGATTGTTTTCAATGATTTCATTACTAGGTTCCACAGTTATAAGTCTACAATTATTGTAATAACTTACTAAGGCCAAAATTTATGTTGTAACAGATGCAAACGTTCACCATTTCTAACATACTACATTATCAAATTCATTAAAATTGTGTTATTTGTAAATAAGAGATTTGTTGAAAGCGTGAGTCAATTGAAGCTAGACCACCATGGAAAACCTGGAAACACTGGACGGCCGTTTCGTCCTATTATGGGACTCCTCAGCAGTGCGCATCCATATATAAATAAGAGATTATTTGATAAAGGTCCGAATGATTCGTAGCAGTATCAGTTTATAATCAATATAACAGCGAGATAATAAATCGTGTGAATAAAGTGGGTAGTAGGAGAATCGAGGTAATGATAACAATAATAATGGTAATAAATATTATATGTAACCAGAGAGGTATTGTTGAGGTAATTACGATTCAAAAAAGAAGTCATGTGAATTGGGAAAGGTAAATGTAAAGATTAAGAAAGATATAAACACGAAAGGAATTAGGAAAAGGGATAACAAGTTTAAAATATCTAGTCTATATATCTAGTGATTCAGTGGTGAACCAAAGTCAACATATAGGCTGGATATTACCTCTTTTGGATGCATAAGGTAGGTTTTTAATAGTTGATACAAATGGCTTCAGCCATGTAAAGGAGTTATAATCTATCTTTTTTTACTTAGATTTTTTGGAACTTGATTCAGAAAAAGAGAAAGCTTTATTTATTTCAATATATGTTTTCTATCTGCCAAGTCAAAAAGAATGGGGATGTTAATAGATTTAGTGACTCATTTTCCTAACCATGTTCACGGGCATGTAAGGATAAAGCCCTTTGAGTATTGCCTAAGAACCTAGCTCCACAGGAGCAGTTAAATTGGTGTACAGGCAGGGAGGTAGATAGTAGATAGTGCTTGCCAAAGATTAATCTTATTTGTGGTATATGATTGCGAACTAGAAAATATAAGTAAGGTGTTTTATTATAGTACGCAGTGCGAATCCACAACCATATCAGGGATTAAGAACCCATAACTTTCAGACGTCGCGGCAAACGCTTAACTGAAGCAGCCAAATGAGATTAATTTGTCACGGATACTACCTACAAAATAAGCAGGAACATTTCAATGTAGACAAATAACAATAGAATGTGAAAAAAGAGAAATGCCTTGAAATTCAAGAGAATCGCAAACGAAATGTAACTCATTGACTAATTACAAAGTTAGGTATACACGGGTTTTTGAGCAATTGCGTTTGCGTGAGGGCAAATTATAGTATCCAGCTGCCTAACTTCAAGTAGGTGGAGAGGGACTCGAACTTGCGAACTACCACTCGTATGCTTTGAATACTAAACTGGTGCTCCGAAGGAAGATTTTTCATGTCATGTGAAAATGCAAATTCAACAAAAATTATACATTTGTAATTATGGCATGATAACTGAACAACCGTAAGTGAAATGCGAATAATGATGGAAACGACAGGTTTTCATAATATTTTACTATTCACTTAGAAGTACAGACAGTGGTTACATTAAAAACAGCCATATGCTGTAATTATTACTTATATTATTGGTAATCTGGACTGTAGCTGTTACCTTAAAACATGATGGGAAGAAAAGTTAGTTGTAATAACCCAAATAATGTTAAAATTGATTGGTATACTTGTTTGTAGAAGTTTTACCGCCACTACAGCTTTGTAACGCTATGATGAAAAGCGGTGGCTACATTTTAGTAAATTTAATCCACATAATGACGCCATACTGCGGCTACGTAAACTGAAACAGTATCTCCATATCCAGCAAGAAAAATATCCCAACTTTTAGTCAGTAATTATCCAGGATATGAGAGGATGTATAGTTCTGGAGAACTATTTATTTATCACTCCATAACTGGTTAAACTCACATCCCATTGTGTATATCAATTTACATGTATGTGCTTACTTACTTACATTTTTAGATGTGTGGAGATTTCAAAACAGTCAGTTTTGGATATTTGGCATACTTTGGCGGCCTGCTTGAATCCCTGGGCTACCTGTTTCTGCCATCTAAATATTTTAACAAGTTATCTGGGTTTTTTTTTAAAAATTGGTTTTAACCTATCATTATGTCTCTTGATCGCATAACCTATACAGGCGCGTTTATGAAAAGCTTACATCCTTTCGCTGAAAAAATTACAAACAAGTACAATAAGAGACATTGTGGTGTTTGGCAATATGCTTTAGAGAGAATAAACATTAATCAAATGTCGATTCCCGAGCTGCTTAACTCTAACTGTCGATCTCTAATTAACAAGGTGGACTATCTCCAATTTCTGCTAAGTCAAAACATGTATCGTAATTGTGGTGTCATCACAATTCAAGAATCTTGGTTGACTGACTTACAGGATGATTGCCTAGTATCATTACGTGATCTTAATATCTATCGTCAGGATCGATCAAACAATAAAAAGACCTGTGGTGGCGCAGTAGCTACTGTTTTTTTTTGTTTTGTGTTTTTTTTGGTAAAAAAAACTTGTTGAAATAACTCGTGCTGAGAATTCTATATTGTACCAGATTATAATATTGAATAAAGCCATTAATTATTATTATTATTATTTTTCAGGAGGAGGATATCTGAAAGCAAGCAGCACGAACATAATATTCGTGTTGTTCCGTTGTACTGTTTAAACTTGGATAATTTTGATTTGATTATTTGTTTTCTGATGAGGTGGCTTACACTGAGTCACGAAACGTCAGAAAATCTAATTTTTCTACTCATTAAGATATTACAAATATACTACCTATTTATTCATCCATATATTTCGTCAACTAAAATCAATCTGTAACGTAAAATATCGTATTATTCTAGATGTCCAAATTTCTCAACTAATTGTCGACTATAATGTTTACTAATTTAATATTTTTGAGTGATCACTAGTTTTTTAATCATTTAAATTGAACTTACTTTATCTACAATATGTCTTGTTAAAAGCACCCATATAGATGATTCAGCTTGGGCAGTAACCTCCAAATTATACTGTGGATTTTCAGCACTAGCGTAAGAATCTTTCTTTGGTCCAGATCCAGCAAGCCAACAACTCAATTTATCATGAAATGAATTAAAGATCAACAAATTGGATACATTAGTTAAGTAATTGGCGTTGACCACTAATTAATTATTAAAAGTTTGACCAAAATTATGAAAACTTAGGGATAATGATTCGAAGTACTTGGAATGTATAGAATTATTGACGAAAAATGAATATGAATTAGTCAGCCTTAATTTATTACTGCGCATTAACAACCGTCAGCTAAAGGGACCGGGATTTCTGTTAACCGTATAAAAAGAAGGATAATAAGTTTTGCTTTGTATTACATAAAGAATGCTATTTTGTGCTTAACGTCATTCAGATTGATACACTTATTGATTGTTGATTAGTAAGTAATAAAATGTTTACAACTGATTGATCACTAAATGAATGATTAATTTTATATTTGTCTACTGAAGAAAATTTCAATCCGACGAGAAGGAAGTTCCTTAAAGACTGAAGAACTGTCTTGTTAATGAGTGCCAGCTAGCAAAAACTCCAGACTAAAGACTTATTCTAGCTTATTGCCTCTAACCATACAAGATTATTTACGAGTAACAGAAACAATTTCCCTTTGATATATACATTTGAAAAAACTTGATAGTTGGATAATATCTATAATAAATAACGTTGTTCAGGTAATAAAATAAAAAGCTACCTTCCTGAGAAGCAATGTTTGGATGAACATTTAAAATAAATTACTGAACGCTGTAGAAATGAGAGGGGATGCGATAAGTTTCCATGAATTTGTAGCAAACTTGTTTTTCGATGTTTAATATCTGTGCAGTAACAAAAAAATTTTCAAAGCAATTTTTCGTTCATTTAATGGTGTATATGAGCACGATTTTCACTAGAGATTTCATTTCAACAACTAATTTCCACATTATTTGCTTTTCATCTAGCAAATTGTGATGGGTTACAGTGGTTTGTTCATAGAACAAATATGTAGGTAGCTTTAGATAATTGAAGCGAAATCTCTAGGGGAAATCATGCTCATATATGCGCCGCTAAATGAACGGAAGAATGCTCGAAAATGCTAGATATTGAACTTTTATTGAGCGAAATATACACCAATAGTATGCTGAGAGGACGATTCAAATGATTGGATTGCACAAATAAATAATTATTTGAGTGGAAAAAAAACCGCTGAATATTTCGTCAATATTTACGATCATACCCTCAAAACTTATAGTTTAAGGTACAGGAAAAAACCACAATCGGTGTAATGTCAACTTTCTCTTCCTATTACTTATGTCATTTCCAACAAAATCCCATTAATTACAATGTGTAGAACTTCTTAATAATAATATTAATGATATAAATTTAGGTCGTTTGCAGCTAATGAGAAGCCTTGGAAGATAATGAATACATGTTACTCCGTAAATCCTGCCTCATTTAAGTCATACTATTATTCAGTTATCATTAGTGCGAGAGGATTGTGGAGATCGTTGTGGTTTATGATTCACGTCAAGGAATAACATTATTTGGACGACCTTTGAGGACTGGGAAGCAGTCCTTCTACAGGAATCGTCAATGTAAATCCACGATGCCACCGTGGGTCGGTCTCAAGACCCGAAGTTCTCGTGGCAAGCGCCTAACCTTTAGAGTGCTAAGTCGGTATTCAATGATTTACATCTTTAGCATTAAACAATTTATAACTTAAGTTGGTTTTTCATCTCAATGAAAGTGGCAACTGAATTTCTAATTACAATTATACATTGTTTAATAATAGGTCTGAATATGTTAATGTCAAGTTACTCTTGGCTAAGGTGAATTTGTATGACCTGTCACTATTGATTTGTGCTTCAGAATGTGGGTATGAAAAGTGTATGCATTTGTATTATGAAGTAGGAGGGTTGAAATTAGGTGTATGTTTAAGTAGATCGTGTGGAAATAAATAATGTCAAATGTGGCTGTTTGGAGAAACAGCACAGGTTGGATGAATATTTAGACCTTCCTTCCCATTGAGGGCAGTGGGATTGAGAGTTTCGTAAAAAGCTCCGGTTACTCATCTCTCTCTTTATCCAAATAACTATATTTGAATAAAAAAAATTGGGAGAAAGATAATAAGTAACAAACGATTTCATAAAAGAAACTTACTCATTAACACATGTAGTATATTGAAATAGTCCTGGATCCCAATTAATATAAAATACATCAAAGAAATGACATAAAGAATCATAATCTATCCAAAATACACCATTATCAATTAACTGTGCAGATGATCTATCGAAATTCAGTTTAGCTTGCATAGTGGAAGTCCAATGTTGTAAATCACGTTCAGAGAAATTACCTTTCCAACGCATATGACTCCATGGATTTTTCAGTAAAAATAAACGATACCCCTTTTTTTAAAAAAGATTAGTTTTTTTTTAAATGTATATTGTGAAAAGGGAAACAAAGCATTAACAATACATACATAAATAGAATTACAAAATAGTTGATACAGTTATCACATGGATTTCAATAAAATAGTGATAATAATCACAATATTTAAATTTTTATCAGTGGAAAAAAGCGATCACATATTAAGGATCATTACAATTTGTAATATAATGATCACCCAGATGACTTGTCTAACAATAAGGTTTTATTTGTTTCTATCGTTTTAAGAATGTGGGAAAATAAAAGGATCCTATCTACTTATTAAGAAAAACTACTGGAAATAATTGGATGAAAACTAACTCAACTATCAGGTAGAGATTGACTTACGTGGCACCGTGTTACAGTTTAATTGTTCCGGCCAATAATACTACTAAGCATTTGAATAAATCGAAGCAGATAAGTTAGAGTTCGGACCTGGAACTAAGTAAATGTGGACAGAAAGCTCTCAGCCACTGCTTTACATTAAGCAGTCATGACATGTTAAAAGCACTTTTTTTCTTTCGACCACTAACGTTCATCAATAAATAGGACGCGATCAGTACTGTGATGAAATTTTCGGTAGTAGAACTAATTGATTTTTAATCATTGTATCGTTGACTTTAAAACTGGTTACCTCATTCACTTTGGATCCACCGGATAATACCACAAGATGTTATCATTGGGAGAGTCCTCTCACTATTTTGAAAGGCTCTCATAAAGCCACGCATTTATGGCCTTTATCAAGGAAGACTTGCTTACCGCCTACACGTCGCGGTCTGTTTTCTACAAAGTGAGACAACTTGAAGAGAATGTCTCAACAACCATTTATACAGAATTACAAAAGCCATATTAGCATCGTTCTTCCCTTTGACTAGTCAAATATGTAGTTTTACAATTCTCAATAAGAGGCCTCCTTCGGGATTTATAAAGGCAGTAGTTTTTCAACTTGAATACTAATTTACAATCCTTATTACTGCATTTATATCGTCTCATATATTTATTTTAAAAAGCGAAACTTAGAATCTTTCCACAGACATCTTTGGATTATCATCAGACAAACAGTTTTTTAGTCAACTAACAACTTTTTTATGAGAATTATAAATTTTTAATGTATGGGGATCATGAATGACATGATTTATACATATAATGGCAGTGGTATGAATGCAGTCACTTTTTATCGCACATTTGGTGTTGATTTTCAAAATTACATGGTAAATTCGTTGGCCCATTTCGGATTATATCCTCTATGTTTAGTCTTGTAATTATTGATCACATCTGTCAGTTGCTTAGTTAGTTTCAACTGGCTATATTAATGTGCTGTGATGATTTGTGCTGATATATATTTGTATCAATTATTTCATTGTTTATGATCGACTAGTTGACTAAGAATCGCTGAATTACAAGTCATTCATCATACAATTACATCGGAATCGATCAAGTTTCATATTGCACTGAGCCAATCACATTTTGATATTATAAATAGGAGAATATAAAATTGCAACAATTAAAAACATACTCCGAAAATATGTCTGTCAGTTAGGGTCGAATAACTGAAAGGAAAGGAATTCTTAAGACTATTTCATAGGTGATTATTAAGTACATTTTTATTGAGTATTATATTAAATGTCTGGATTGTGGTGTCTTTGTATTACTTTATAGTACGTTTCCACTTCATTTATAAACTGTTATTGATTGTTTCATTAACATTAATTAAATATGAACCCATTTCTAAGTTTTGTAGTATAGGTAAATTAGTTGTGTACAAATTATATAGAAACCCACAGGTTTTTGAGCCAGGATAGCAAAAAAGACAATATCGACATAAAAGATAATTCTGCTTGTTGTTTCCATCTTTTGATTATTCATTTAGACTAGTATGAGCTCGTGGACCGATAATCATTTCTCAGTCATTATGTTATTAGTTTAACGGAATGTCATTGATCAGGCAAACAAACATAAGTGGATTTCTATCATCAAATGAATTCGATAAAGTAGGCAATATACAGAGTTGCATTTATAACCATGTCAAGTGATTAACACATACCTCTACCTCACGTATATCTAACATAGCATAAGCATGAGTTGGAACTAGACCAGACCGTTCACTTTCATCATCGGATAACTGTCCAGTTGCAATTGTAACTAAACAATGACCTTTATGAAATCGACTTAAAAGACGACGAAATTCTCTATCTTTATTAAAACTTGAAGAACTAGATCGAATGGAAATACGTTCAGGAATCCAACCAGTCAATGCATGCAGATCAATATTCTGTTGAATATCAAGAAAAATAAAAACAATCGGTAAATACATTTTGAATGAAGCTCACCATAAAAAACAAACGTATTTTTAAAGAAATTTGTATGAGCACATGTGAAATATATGATTATTTGAAGATCAAGTGTAGCAATCGAACGAAATTTTGTTTTAAATAAATAATAATATAAATATATTATTTATTTATAACAATCTACCCAATGCTCAATTTATTCAAAATTATCAAATCAAGACTTGGTAATGATACCTAGAAATTTTGTTTTATTTGGAGAGTAAACATATTACGCATGATTTCCATAGATTTTATTACTAAATGACATTATTTAACTGTTATAAACGGTAGGATACTTGTTATAACGCTAGGGTTTCTTGTTATAACAGCAAGCACTTAATAGCATTTCCATCCTAGTGTTGGACATCCCGAAAGTGCCCAACGACGACTAAAAATCGGACCGGACCAAAGACTTAAATGTCTTTCAGGTAGCGATTAATCTTAAGGCCATTGAACTGGAAACAAATAGTGGATATATCTAACTTTAGCCAACTTGCGAAATTGTATAACTATCTTCCAGTGCCATTGGCGGGGAATGGTCTAACACTCCACATGGTTATACTCTGCTGGTCATGTCTTTTCAGAACCTAAGTGACGAGAAAGAAGCACTACACAATTACAAAACAAAAAGCTTGGACCAGATTGCCAGGCGAAACGTTGGATTTACTACAAATTCATTCGCTGAGATTTTACAAATATATATTATTCCTATTTAATGTTTTTACATCAACTCGGCGCTTAAATACTGTGAAACTAATCGCTCTAATTTAGACGAGAGTTCTTACATATCACAAAACATAGTTGTTAAAAATACAGAGAAAGATTTTATGAATAACGGAATCAAACAAAATCGATGAACAGACTTATGTAAGGTAAGTCAATTGTTTTTGTTACGCGATGTCTGGTCACTACAACCAACTGTAGAAAACCGGATGCTTCTCTCATCGGGTGTGAAGCTACTACTTATTAAGGTGCAGCCTACGGTTCGAACTCGTAATGAATGTATTATATTTCAGACTAATGAGTGTGAAATTCGGTGGTTTATATTTTCAACTTAAATCAATCACGGAAATTTATTTATTTAATCACATAAATCCTGGTACAATAGGAAACCAAGAAAAAGTGTCGAAGAAATGAAACGATAGTATGTGTAAAAAAAAGAAAAAATAAATTAATAATAATGAGCGACAGTCAGAGTCATTAATTAGTAATTAAGTCACCATAGACATGATCACATCAAAAGCATCACTAATTTCGTGCACTGAACGAATATAGAATATGTTGGGGATGTCAAATCCCCAGAACTTACTTGATAAATGGTTTAATTTTGTAATTTTATTTTGAAAATTTGAATTTAGCTGTTTTCGCGCCAAAAGCGCTCTTTTTACCTTCACGTCATATTTCCCACTTGTAAACTATCTTAAACGCTATGGGTCCATTGTTTCTTTGATTGTGCTATTTCATAATGATGCCCAAGGACAATTTGTTGCTATATATACGTTTGAGTTTTTCCCCTTATGACTTACTTGTCCTCGGCTGCTTACGGAATATATATTCCCCTACTTTGTCTTGCACTTCTTCATCTAGTTAACGGGGCCTGGGATAACAGATTAGATTAGCTTATCGTGTCATTGACCTTCGTTCGTTACCGCGAAATCGACTTAGTTCAAGCATATCAGAATACATACAAATATCACGTTTCAAAGGAACAATGATAAGACAGAGTTGATATAAGAAATGTGATGTATTTTTGCCACACATTTTGAACAATCTGATCACACATACTTGTCAAGACATTTTACACGAAAACTAGTGAAGGTCAACTATATCAAAGTTCGAATAGATATTAAATTTCACTATGGGTTTTTGGAAACTGTTGAATTTTATGAAAATCATGAACTGATCTGAGTTTGACAAATACCTCAAACCTAGAAGAATTAAGCGGCCGTTTTGTTCTAGTATAGCAAGCCTCGAGAGTACGGATCCACGAACCGGGAATCAACCCCAAAAACTTCGGCCTCACAAGAGAATGCTTCCCTTTTGCTCCGTCTTGGATGGGCACCGCTGACGATTCTCATACCAGGATGAAATGGTCACCCAGTGCTTACAGGTTTTTATTCATCGTCTTACTTATATCAGTTCGTGATTTTAATAAACATAGGGTGATAATAAAAAATAAAGGAGGGGAAAAATTAATATCATATGAAAAGAATAGGAAATTGTCACACCACTCTAGGCTGTAAAATGACTTAAGGTTTATTTAGGAAAGACTCGGTCAGTTACAACGTAGAACTTCGTACGTATGTAAATCAGTTCAAGTTGCCATACCACATTAGCACAGAGATGTAGTTGTCGATTCAAATCCCATAGTGGTAGAAGTAGTAAGAGTATAAGCAGTAAACTGAAAGACTCAATTTTAAGACAAATTGTTTTCATACACATAAACGATGTTTGGATTTGCTAACACCCAAGGCCTTTACAAACCCAGGAACTCGTCCCTAACAATTTCTATTTAACTTTCTAAAAGCTGATATTGACTGACTTTTACATCAATTTGTAAACTTCAACGTGTAACCGTTTAATATCAGCGTTTCGTCTATGAGCTTTGTATCTTTTCAAAAGCATCTGGAGTGCATATTCGTTGAATTTTGTCAGAGGCACTTTGCCACGCCTCACTTGTTGTGCAGCAGGCAGAAACTGTGGAAATCTAGATATTGTCCAGTCTACGTTGGCTTCTTATAAACTGAATACTTTATAGTTCCGTCCTCTCCGGCTGAAACGTTTGTCTAAATAAGGAAGTAACTTAATATTTTCTTCGTCATAAGTAAGAAAGATATCATTCTGTAAGCTATCGAGTCTGTCCAATAACATTGGCCACACAAATCGAATACTTTCTAAGTGCTTTACACTACCCAACGTGGCATCTAAAAGGAGAATGGTAAACAACTGCTAGCTTAACACAATAACAGCTCATCAACTCTGGACACATTGCTCGACCGAATTTCATCCTTTAAAATAATCTACACGGTCAAACGGGTGAAATCGAACAGAAGTAAAATTAAAAAGTTGTGAACCGTTCAGGTGTAACCTAATTTACTAATTTGATCCTGAAATCTGTGTGCGAAAGCAACATATACAAACAAATATTATATAGAATGATTAAGTAATTGAACATTACCGAATTAGATCCTGGGAAATCATATCCGCCCATCACTTTCATATAAGCTTTTTCTAATAAAGATACCCATAATTCATTTTGATTATTTGAATAACAACATAGCAGTTTTCCATCCTTTCCCATAGGCAAAAAGTCATCTATAATTACCTAAATTAATTAGGCACATGTATATTGCAAAATTGACTAAGATTAGTCATGTATACAAGGGTTCTATTAAAAAAAACGATTAAGCTGAAAAATTATTTATCATTTATCGATCAATTATAGATTTATGTACTTGGCTCTGAATTATACTGTTTATATAAGGGGAAGTGAAACTGCTTATTACCTAGTTGCTCAAACAGAAGTGATGTGTATTGCTCAAACTTGGAATCTATTGGTTTAAATCCGAACAATTCAGTCCGATAACGGAACACATCAAGCAGTAGCGCAGCAGTATGGCTTATGTAAATAAAATCATACGATACTGTTGCACATCAAAATAAGAAGTTATGATCCATCAAAACTACGCCGAAAGTGGAAAAGAACAGAGGATAAAGGTGAATGAACGATTAGTCATAAAAAGGGAATGGTAAGACATACGGTAGTAGTTCATGAGTCCACTAGAAATTTACAATAAGGAGAATATAGAATTACAATAATACAGTAATTTGATAATTGGACAATAAAAATACTAGTAATCCATAAAACAGTTCTAAAAGTCCTGATGTCCTCAATATATGTCACGTTATAACAGACGGGTTACATCGTCAAGTCGTATAGTGTTTATCAGGACAGTAAATCATAAAATCGCCAAGTTGACAAATACACTAAAATTATGAACTGTCAACTTCATTGCATACTAAAAGAATATATGCACGTCATTTAAGCGGGAATTTTCACAAACTAATATAAATATTGGGATAGTATATGCCAATAGTAATGAGAGTTTAGTGCATACAAACTAATTTTCAATATTTACATTGAATTATGTATTCACAAAGTAGATGTTACGGTTGGAAAACTGGTAACAATACATTAAGGAGTGTTTTTTATCCTTTCAAACACAAATTGACTTAGATTTTTTAATACTGTATTTTTGTACAGCATTTGAGCCGACGTTGAAAATAACAATAATTACAACCATCGACAAAATTTCACTTCCTCCTGTATTGTACTGTTGATAAAAAGGATAGTGGTGGGTAAATATGCTCGCGATATAGAATTACATTATAACAGAAAAATAAACGATGGCTTGTTATTCAGATGATTGTAGACATGGCTAACATGGCGCAAAATCAATCAATGTTGCAGTTGAATAGGATGGACGTGACGGGTATTCATCTCGATAACTTCATGTAGTTGTGTTGTGGAAGCTTAGACAGACATACGCTTATGTGCCACACTCTACGTTGAATATGACTGACTCCCAAAGTAAAACCCAACGTCGATTCCACGGGGGATCCACGCCTATTTGCTACGATCTACACTTTCTTTTCCTTCATTTTTTGAAATTGTATAATCTCTTTCAGTTTTCTGATTTTAGTTATGGGAACGTGGATGGACAAACATTTTTACTAGGTTCTACGTTGCTAATAGTTAGCTCATGTAGTCAGTGAGATCGTATCTTTTGAAATATTTGATAGTATAGATACTTGGGACAAGTTTTAAACAGTCCAAGCTCATATAACCATGAACTGGGGGTTTCAAAAAGATTAAAAAACGCAAAGTAAGGTTCAACAACCAAAACATGAACAGACTTTCTACTTGAGTTTTCTACATTTCAATAATATAAAAACTAGAAGACCAATATCGTTGATAATTAGAAAAAAAAGTTAAACACGGTAGAAAAATATAAAACTTTGTAAACAATTCACTAAGATAAATTATTTTGCATTGCTAACAATTTAAACCTCATGTAGTTGTATGCAAGTATTATTTCATAGATTTGTTTGCTGTTGACCTACCTCCAGTAACATAAAGGTAGAGAGGTCGATTAAAGTATTATTATTTAATATTTTACATTACAGACAAATCTTAGACAACCATTGAGATCTAGGCATCACCGAGAAGCTATTTCATGTTAGTACTGCACTAAACAGTAGTGTGCATCGATGACATTACCGAGGGTCAAACCTAGGATCTTCAGGTTTCACGATGAGCGCCTAACCTTCAGACCACTGATTGGGTATCCAATGATTTTGTTTTCTAATCACAGCTAGTTGATCATATTTTGTGATTACTATCCATGCCTGTTAATGACATTTGTTTCACACCTGACATGATTTAACTAAGGGCAGTTAGTGATGTAAACTATGTGATCTATAGAAATTGTTTAATTTCAAGTTATTTGTCATCATGGATTGAGATACGTTGAAACAACTACTGGAAATCAAGAAAAATACTCCATTTCAAAGCAGTTAAAAACCAAAAAAATTCACTTTTAATTAATAACATACCTTTCGTGGAACTCCATTGAAATTTAAACGAACCATGTATTTTCCACATGGATTATAGATAGCTTCACCATTTATGCCTTGAGGATATATAACACTGTAAAATAAGTCGTTTTATTTTTTATTTAAAAACAAGATCAATGAAAATAATCGTAACATGAATGATAATTGAATTGATAACATTTTATTCTATAAGTTGAAGATAGTTGAAATTGGAAAGTTTTTGTAGTCATTTTGAATAACATTATTAGTGCTTAGTTTCCTACTATTAGAAGTTGGTCACAGAACAACAATAAAAACTCGTTACAGTTGAATTATCCAGTTCGAATGCTTTAACTATTGAGATGCCACCTTATAACTTTAGGATAATTTTTATACAGTCATACTTTTGACCTTATTCCTGAGTGTCATAAATTTCTTAATTGTGTGTAACCTATTGAAATTTATGCTTTCGTCCTGTACTTCTATTACGATCCACCGTGTCCTATTTATGTACATACACTTAATGAATTAGCTATGAGATTATTAGTAAAAACTAGAATATAATATTGTTGACAACCAGATGAATAGGTGCACAAATCATTGGTAAATATATAATTGTCAGTCTGGTATGTACAACGGCATATAGTCTGAGACCTTAGCTAGGAGGATAATTTGTTGTCTCAGTAGAGCTTATCATTTATGATTACTTACTTACTTACTTTCGCCTGTTACTCCCAATGGAGCATAGGCCGCCGACCAGCTCTCTCCAACCCACTCTGTCCTGGGCCTTCTTTTCTAGTTCTTTCCAGTTCTTGTTCATTCTTCTCATGTCTGTCTCTATTTCTCGGCGTAATGTGTTCTTTGGTCTTCCTCTTCTCCTTCGACCTTCAGGATTCCATGTGAGGGCTTGTCTTGTGACACAATTGGGTGATTTCCTCAAAGTGTGCCCAATCCACTTCCAGCGCTTCTTCCTGATTTCTTCCTCCGCTGGAATCTGGTTTGTTGTCTCCCACAGTAACTTGTTGCTGATAGTGTCTGGCCATCGGATCCGAAGTATCTTGCGTAGACAGCTGTTAATAAACACTTGTATCTTCTGGATAATGGCTTTCGTAGTTCTCCACGTCTCTGCCCCATACAGAAGAACTGTCTTGACATTTGTATTGAAAATTCTAACCTTGGTGTTGGTTGACAATTGTTTTGAGCTCCAGATGTTCTTCAGTTGTAAATATGCTGCTCTTGCTTTGCCGATCCGCGCCCTCACATCTGCATCTGATCCACCGTGTTCATCAATGATGCTGCCCAGATATGTAAAGGTTTCCACATCCTCCAAAGCTTCTCCATCAAGTGTAATTTGATTGGTGCATATTGTGTTGTATCGGAGAGTCTTGCTTTTCCCTTTGTTTATATTGAGACCTACTGCTGCTGAGGCTGCTGCTACACTGGTCGTTTTCTCCTGCATTTGTTGTTGCGTTTGTGATAGAAGAGCCAGATCATCCGCGAAGTCTAAATCGTCAAGCTGCATCCTGCCTGTCCACTGTATCCCGTGCATTCCTCCAGATGTTGACGTCTTCATAATCCAGTCGATCACCAGGAGAAAGAGAAAGGGTGAGAGTAAGCAACCTTGCCTAACACCGGTCTTTACCTCGAACGAGTCGGTGAGTTGTCCTCCGTGGACGATTTGGCAGTTTAGTCCATCATAGGAGTTCCGTATGATATTGACTATCTTCTCAGGCACGCCGTAGTGTCGAAGAAGCCTCCATAGTGTCGTCCTGTCCACGCTATCAAATGCCTTCTCGTAGTCGATGAAGTTGATGTAGAGTGATGAATTCCATTCGATTGATTGTTCCACAATGATCTGCAGAGTTGCGATTTGATCTGTGCACGATCTATCCTTACGAAATCCAGCTTGTTGATCTCGAAGTTGGGCGTCCACGGAATCCTTCATCCTGTTTAACAATACTCGGCTGAAGACTTTTCCTGGTATTGAGAGAAGAGTGATGCCCCTGTAGTTGTCGCATTTGCTCAGATCACCTTTCTTTGGTATCTTGATCAGAAGTCCTTTTTTCCAGTCTGTTGGTACTTGTTCTCCGTCCCAAATCTTACTGAAGAGGATGTGGAGTATCTTGGCAGTTGCTGCTACATTTGCTTTCAGTGCCTCTGCCGGGATGTTGTCTGGTCCTGCTGCTTTGCCGCTCTTGATTTGTCTAATGGCCATGCTGATCTCTTCAATTGTTGGTGGGCCAATATCGATTGGGAGGTCTGTGGGTGCTGCTTCGATGTTGGGTGGGTTCAGTGGAGCTGGTCGATTCAAGAGTTCCTTGAAGTGTTCTACCCACCTGTTTCGTTGTTCTTCAATATCGTTGATTACTTTGCCTTCCTTGTTTTTCACTGGTCTTTCTGGTTGACGGTAATTTCCAGCAAGTTTCTTTGTTGTATCATACAGTTGTCTCATGTTTCCCTCTCTTGCAGCCTTTTCCGCTGTCATCGCTAAATCTTCCACATATTTACGTTTGTCGGTCCTGATGCTCCTCTTCACTTGCTTGTTTGCCTCTGTGTATTCGGCTTGTGCCTTGGCTTTTTCCGCTCTTGTTCGGCTGATATTGATTGCTACCTTCTTGTTCCTCCTTGCTTCAATTTTATCCAGTGTACCAACAGTGATCCATTCCTTGTGATGGTGCTTCTTTTGACCCAGAACCTCCTGACATGTTGAAACGATTGCCTCCTTGATACCTTTCCAGCTGCTCTCTATGGTGGTTCCCTCTCCATTGAGTAGGTCATGAAAGGCCTCGAACCTGTTGCTGAGGGCTATGTTAAATTCGTTGAGTTTGTCAGCATCTCGAAGAAAGGCCGTGTTAAACTTTTGTGATGTTGTCCGCGCCGTTGTCCACTGCTTCTTGAGTTTTAGTTTCATCTTGGCGACCAGCAAATGGTGATCGGATGCTATATCAGCTCCTCTTCTGGTTCTCACATCCTCCATCGTCCTCCTGAACTTTTTGTTGATGCAGACATGGTCGATTTGATTTTGTGTAGTGTGATCCGGTGAAATCCAAGTGGCTTTGTGTATGTTTTTGTGTGGGAATATGGTGCCACCTATGACCAGTTTATTGAAGGCACATAGGTTTGCAAATCTCTCACCGTTTTCGTTCCTTTCTCCCAGTCCATGTCGTCCCATGACGTCTTCGTATCCAGTGTTGTCCTTTCCAACCTTGGCATTGAAATCTCCCATTAGAATGGTCAGGTCCTTGGTTGGGCACTTCTCGAAGATTGACTGCAGCCTATCGTAGAATTGGTCTTTAGCGTCTTCATCGTAGTCGTTGGTCGGCGCATAGCATTGGATGATGTTCATTGTAATGCCCTCTCTCTTTGTTCTGAAGGAGGCTTTGATGATCCTCGGTCCATGAGATTCCCATCCTATAAGTGCATTTTGTGCTTTTCTAGACAGCATCAGTGCCACTCCTTGTGTATGTGGGGCATTTTCTTCTTCATGACCGGAGTATAACAGAAGTTCTCCTGAAGACGGTCGTTGTTGTCCAACCTGCGTCCAATGTGTTTCACTGATTCCAAGCACTTCCAGGTTGTATTTCCTCATTTCCGCAGAAATTTGGAAGACTCTGCCAGTCTCCCACATTGTCCGGACATTCCATGTACCTATAAAAATTGTCGCTCTGGTTGTAAGAAGGTGCATCGGCCTCATGACTTCCGAATGAACTCGGCTTTCATCATGAGACGTCATTTTTCCTTCTACTCCCAGGGCAGAGTTTGAATGGTTTGAATGATTTTTTCTGGTTAGCGTTTTTTTAGCGAGTTGATTTTCTACGGGATGGGGTCGCTAACCCCATGCCCAACCCTCCTCCTTTACCCGGGCTTGGGACCGGCAGTAGCCCCTGGAGGAGCTACAGGCGGAGTTATCATTTATGATTAGTCACCCACTATTTAACCCTGAGATGATATTAATAAAAATAATATATTTGTAATATACTACTGAGTAAGAAAATTACGTTTCTAGATTTTCTGACATTTCGTCACTTCTTCAGATAATAAACAAACAAATTAAATAGTTTAGTCCACGCACCGTAATTTGAGATCACGATTACTCCTCTCTAGGTATATGTGGCCACACATTTAAATTGATAAACATGATCGGATGTAACACAATCGTTTTCACGTCTTTTAAGTTTTTGGTGAAGCGTGTACCATAAATGGATGGAAGAATCATGATCTAGTATAGCAGAAAAAAGCCTGTCACCTTCCCTTTATTATTCTGGTTTCCATTTACCCTCCATCTCTAGTCTATTTGACCTTTAATGTTTATATCTAAATGTTCTTAACAAGTATATGTGTGATCAGATTGTTCGAAATGTATTGCGCTAACATACCACATAGTTCTGATAATCTTCGTCTTCTTATTACACTAACCGAATTAAATCTTACAAAGGAAGAATATTGGTGCGATCAATCAGAAACCCAGTAAACAGCTAAACTACATGACAAAAACAAATCTAAATACATTTGTGAGTCCTTATTTAATTGTAATCGACTACAGAGTTTGCGAATTACGTTTCAACTTTATCTAAGGGCGTTAGTTGATATCTCAAAACAAGTGCCAATCTTTCAACTGAGATTTCAACCTGGCACACAAATAAACAGTATGAACAAGTTGGAAGAAAAGCTAGTTCCGAATATTTCATTGTGTTACAACGTTGAAGTTGACTAAACCATATGAACTCAATCAATCAAAATCGGACCATCTGATCAATAATTAAATCACAATAAAAACGATAATACAAAGTAGCGACAGGTGAAGAAACCAACTGAAAACGTTGACAACACAAAACAGCTTATTATATAAATGATGCATAAAAGTACGACTGCCTGTCTATCTACACTCACTAACCAGTCGTGACTTGCTTTCGTTGAACGCATCAGATAGCCTCTCATTCAAGTGATTTTTAGACTTCAAAAAAAGACAAGATACAATGGTAAAATACGAATAATTTACAACAAATAGCTTTTTTAGTGAATAGTCAAGTAATATCTTACTTTGTAATGAGCTTTTTTTTAAAACGTCGTTCATATTGAGCAGCAATCGCCATCGATGCAACAAATGAACAATCAGTAACTACAGTTTGACATACAGAAAAGCATGATATTGCCAAAATCATTTTTGGTCCACTAATATAATCAGAAGGACGTACCCAACGACTAAGTAAAGATCTCTGTTTATTTGATAGTGCTAAAAGTCCATCTTTATCACTTTGAAAAGTAACAACAGAAGTAGGAAATGAAGATAAAACCTTGTTGATTTTAAATAAAATCTTAAAAATGATATGTGACGTTCTTTAACAAACAAAAACAACTGAGAACGTTGAAAACAACATAAACTGATTCTAGAAGTGAGAACATGAAAACTTATTCCCACATAACAAGAACGATACATGGGAAAGGACAAAGTTTGAGTACATCTCTTGTTTAATGACGAATATACAAGTTTGCAATAAGCTTGTGTATTATGGTTTCAGAGATTGTGGCAGTTGAATATACTATATGAATGCCTAAACCATATTGTGGTGGTTTGATGGTTAAGAGATTTCAATTTCAACTACTAGGTCGCACGTTTGTACCATACTACACATAATTTAGTTTGAGTAGCCGGGTTGTATCGCTATCCCTCATACACAATGAGTTGCTTAAAGTTGAGTACACAGTTTCACAATTTGTAAATAAGAAATAGAAATGTGTTCTGGATCGAAACCCTGGTTGTTAAGAGATAAACAATCGGATGAGTGACAATAAAACTACTACAGTTAATTGATACATTTAGACTTCGTGATGAAATACTTGTCAAATAGATGTTACTAAATAGTCAAGTAATAAAAGTCGCTAGAGGATAAAGACAGAATTTTCCGGCAAATAGTTGAAGTAATCTTCAAATTTACCAAACTGATTAGTGCCCTTTATTATGATTGAATTAAGTTCAGACATTCCAGAAAAAATATCACATACCAACAGCAATTTTCGCTTCAAATGTAATACATTGTTTCTAGTTGGCCATTTTTAATATCAGGTGACTAAAGATAATCGAGCTTTCATCATGAAATAATGAGGATCTGTAGCTCAGTTGTATGCTTCTGGTTGTATTGTGTTCTCTAGATGAGTTAAGTGGTTTAACGGTGTCGTGGTATGAAAGAAAGCTGCAAAGAGCTGGTTTCCGTTGGTCCTTCACGACTCCCTCGCTGGGGTCCAAGAGATGGTGCAATACAGTGGCTAGAGACGTTATCAGATATGGCTCAGAATAGAAGCTAGTGGCGATCCTGTTGTAACCTTCTCTTACTTTCTTCATAAAGAGTGATCATAACTTTTTTTAACTGAAAGAGTTCTTCTGGTTGTACATTTCAGTTTCCCCCATCATTACTCTTACTTTTTATGTATGCATCCTACCCCTTTTCATTCAAAAACGAAATCACAGATTACCAAAACATTAAAGATGCGTGTGCATAGATGGAGGAACCCGCAAGAAGATGAAACAGAAATGTTTTTTAGCTAACAGTAATTTCAAACAGAAATTGTACTCACACCAATCAGATTCTTTACAAATCACATTATTAAATCGATTTAATAGTGGCTAGTGTAGAAATGAATATACGGGAATTTTTTGCACCGTAAACCAAATTGCCAGCTGTATGGATGCGGTTACTAATTATTTGAAATGGAAAGGGGATTACAGCCATTCACAAGAAATTCGCTTACAACCTAAATGTAAGTAATAAGGACGAAAATAAATTCCAACAAAAGATTTAACTTTAATACTTGTTAGCTAAGCAACCAAATATTGTATCTATTTCACTTAGAAGTATGAATGAATATAAAATAACCAAGGGGGAGATCGGTTAACTAACAATCTATTATTGTCTTTAGGTTTAACTGGTTTTTAGTGTAAATTTTCTTTCGATCTGTGACAACTTGAGCTAATATGCTGCTGTATACGGCCCTGAAATCACTTAACAGTTACACAACACTCAAACAAGATCCATGCTATATATCAAACTTCAAAGCTCAGTATAAAGTATGGTTAACTATAAACATATAGAGCATAAATCAAATGTAAATCAAGAAAACTCGTTTGTAGACATGGACCCTGACTTACACGAAAGGATTAGCAAACGAAAATCGTTCTTGTAGGTCAAGTGCGTCAAGAAATGGTAAATACTCACGACCATTTATAACGGATGTTGATTTCAATACTTCCAGTTCTTCGACAGTAAAACCACCAGGATCTATAAAATAGAACAAGAAATTGGTTGATACGAAGTTTGAATATGATAAAATTTATGGAATATGTAGTTTTATATCTTAATTCTGTTGAGACAGACTTTTGATCGTTTTTTTCAGCGGCAACTAATTGCACTGAAGGCCTGAATAATGTACAGGCTCCTGGTAGAAATGAAGAATCAAGACTTACGAAACAAGATGGGTGACCATATCACAGATTAGCTATACCATCATTCTAAAGTGTGAAACCTTCTAAGCAGAAAAAAAGCGATAATGAGATAACACAATTTCATCGCTTGCATAACACGGTTCTTAATCAAAAGAACGACTGTTAGTTTTTTATCTACATGGAATTCCACAGAAAAAAATTACATATAAAAAGGTGAAAATGTAAAGATATAATTACATCGACAAGTCAATAAGTAAAAATATGAGCTATGCATTATTTGGAAAAGCTTTCCATTGCGCTGAATTTACATAAATGTCTTAAAAATTCTTGGTGTCTTATTGTCTATAAATCAAAAGATTATTTTAAGTAACAACCACTAAAGTTATCTCATGGTTAGTTCAATCACAAGTTATATGCTCACGAGAATCCACTGAGATTTCGTTAGTGACGCTATTTAGTCACTCTAAATACGAAGTTAATTGGTATAATCAATGACAAAAAGACAACTATGTAACCATTAAATTAGATCGGGAATTTCATAATTTTTCCATTTGGTCAGCTATAATTACTTCGTCAAGTACTGATTTTAAATGTATTACTGAAAATAATGGCTACTTATAGGTAAGAAAATAACAAACTAACAAAATTTAAAAAACCAACCTCCTTTGAAAGAGGAAGACACATTGGATTGGGGAAAACCGTGGGATTTCTTAGATACTCCTGTCATTTGTGGCGTTAAACTACCACATGAAGAACGGGAATCAGAGCAAGGAGGTTGTGTTCTTTGGACATATGCCTTTAGTCCTTCTGCCCTAGAAAGCTAAAATTAATTGAATAATATTTCAATACCGATTTAAACCCTCTTTGGAAAAATATTCGATATTTTCAAGTAAAGAGGGATCCTGGACTTCACGTTTCTATGTACATTCAATTAACTAATATGCAAAAGATTTACTATGGATAACATTAACTCTACAGCTAATGTGTAGAGATCAAAAGCCTTGTGGAAGTTTCCTTTTTCATCTTCCGTAATACCATCATTCAGTAAGAACATAGCCCTTGAGAAATCAGCCTGATGCATTAAATTAATCACAAATGTAATCAGACTTTGCTTTTAGAAATACGAGTGTTCGGTATGGGAGTGTTTTGCGCCACAGTTCTTGATTTGAGTTCTTTCACTTTCTTGTTGTATTCCTGAGCTAATTCTAATAATCCTTCAGTTTTTGAGCCTGCCTCCAAAGAATTCAAGAGTGCTTGAGCAGCTTCCTAAAAGTGTTAATGATTCAATCAGCTATCTACAGTATAGTAAAATGCAGCAGATCTGTATTGCTTCCGAGACTCTTCCGACACTGCAAGTATTTTGAACCAATCGGCATCTTTCTCCAACTCACGAGGATCAGCCATTGACTAATCCAATCACCCGATAGAATAATTCCTTTAATCAAAACACTCAAGTATTCACCACTAGAAAAATTACCTAAAAGAAAATTCGAAGAATAATAGGAAGTTTTAAGAGTTGTCGTGGATGCGAAATCGAATACAACGTATATGGAAGAAAATTTATTTCGAAATTTACACATTAATTTACGGCGGTTTTAGTTTAGTGAGTTCTGCTCAATGACTTTCAGTCGCAATAATTTACTCAGTATTAAATTAGTTATTTGATGTTTAATAGACTGTTCTTGGAGTAACCGATTTATTGTAACCTTGTGTTCAGTGACAATTGTTCAATTAATAAGATTCTGTGACCGATAAACATAGCTTAATAGATATATAAGCGAACTTTAGTAGAGTTCGATTTTCCGAGGTCTCTACCAAGAAAAGCTTCCACACAAACTCGGACTTCTAATTAAAGTCGGTGGACAGTTATGAAAATAGATGTCTCGTTTATCGTACTGAAGTCAAAAATGTCAATAATCAGCTTAATGAACAAGCGTACCAAAGATACACAGGATTCTGATAGAGCAAAGAGACTAATTGCTCCAAATAAGTAGGACTATTGGGCAACATAATCACAAGATACTGGAGATTAGTAGGATTCTAGACATGTCTAACAGACTGACGACATCAAGGTATTAAGTTCAATATCCACGAATACTTTAAATTCATGTTATAATAAACTTGAGAGCTAACGACCATGGCAGGAGAAAGAGCTCCATGATATCTGTATTAAGAATGACTGGTTACACCCAAGATTAGCTTTTAGAAGTCTTGCAGTAAAGTCATTCTGGAAGAAGAGTAATCAGTGTTTTATGTATGTATGTCTGTTGTACCTGAGCGCAGGACGTAGGGTACTAAGTTAAGACACTGGATTCAAATACAGTATTGCAGATTTTCACAATCCGGCTTCATTGCAAATCATACCTCTAAATGCATACGGAAAAGTCAACTAATGTTTCCTGATTAAAGGTGATCATATTGTGTTGGCTTGTAGTGTGGTGTGGTCTACTTATATCTATATAAGTAGTATATGGTGTGGGTCAGACATAGAATGTATTTTCGCAGAAGACCGATGACGAAAGAACTGAAACGAAGCGCAATCGTTTGGAAAATGCATGAGCAATGGAATAAGAGAAGAAACAGTGAAGATTGAAACAATTGGTTGTTAATTTGCAAATTGACTGTTCATTGCTTGGTAATCAGAATTTACTGAGATAGTCTGTAATGTTTGCTTAAATACATTCGATTGTCCCCAACTAGTGTTCTGATCACTACAGTAGGACTAAGATTCATGAATTGGTTTTGACTCTCAACACTGAACACGTGACCGAATTGTCCTAGTATTCTAGGAGTGAAGACAAAGTGTTGATGGGAACAGGAGCAAGTTTTATAATGATATCCAAGGAAAAAATACTAATATTTATTTGGTGAACATATCTATACGGGATTTCCACAATTCCCCACTGATTATTAGGTGGATCGAAAGGTTTTTATGTAAAATATCCTTAATATATTATCCAAATGCCACGTTCAGAAATAGACACTAAAACCACCCAATTTTCCTATTTTTGGGTTTCCATCAAAGTTCAATGGTCTTCCCCAAAGTTTAGGAATTCCCCCAGATCTGGGGAAATTTTGGGGCTTTTGTGCTATTTTCCCAAGAGTTTCTATAGCGGTTTCCCCAAAACGGGTAAAAATTTCCCCAAAATAGGGAGATTAGGCATAAATGCTGAAAAGTGATTTTTTGAAAAATAAAAAAATTAATGATTCCATAATATACTTGTTCATAATAACTGATATATTTGATGATCATAAGCATAAAACTGCTGAAAACTCACAAAAGTGGGACCAGTAACATAATTAGGTGTTGCTTACAGTCTGAAGTAAATTTTTGATCGTGACATGGTCTTACGAAAAAAAACTTAAACATTACTTTTTACGTGAAGGTAATTAGTTTCATAAAACGCTAATATGTATATTATAAATCACATAAATTTACTAAGTGATATGAAAACATTTTCAACCCAAACAACCAATAAAGGGGAAATAAAGAGGAAAATGCATTGGAAAATAAGTCGTAAAGAAAGGGCAAATGCGTCAAAATGTCTGCGTTTTCGCCTGTCCAGGGCAAGTAAAGCGGAATTTCCCATTTCTGACGCTGTTTCTTAAATGTCGATAAATTTCCGATTTTTCCACTGAATATCCGACGAATAGCCGACTTTTCCCCTAAATATCCGACGAATTTACAATTTTTCCCAGAAATATCTGACGAATAGCCGATTTTCACCCTATATATCCAACGATTTACCGACTTTTCCGTTAAATATTCGACGAATATCCGACTTTTACCCTAAACATCCGACGATTTGCCGACTTTTATCTTAAATATCCGACGAATTTCCGACTTTTACGCTAAACATCCGACGACTTGCCGATTATTAGCCTAAATATCCGCTACATCGTCTACTTTTCCACTACATACACACTGATGCATTTACCGCAACCGCCTCCTGTGTTCGCTTTCATTCCCACAACACAGCACACGAATAATGTAAAGTACGTAAAATATGGTATAATTTCCAAATTTTTATTGAAAACAAAAAGTTCATCAATGTACAAAGTTATGAGCAGTTGCCATGGCAGATGGTAGAGCATCAATGCTCCTTATGTAATTGCCATTGTCACGGACCAGGCATTTCACGTATTTATTCTTTCCACCAGGCCTGTTGGACTATGGAGAGTCAAACAATTCTTGTGAATTCTAAAATGTGATGAAGAAAAACGTTACTAAATCTAGGAAACTTGTTTTGCACAACAAGGTACTGGAAGCTGAACTTATGGTTATATCCTTGAACACGGAAGACTGTTCCTATAGATAATGAAAAAACAATAATCACTTTAAAGCCGTACATACGTGTTCTTTATTCCGTCGATGACGCTTCTGTACTTTGTCTCATGTGGTGGAAATAACTTTGCGTCCCCATGTCATCTAGTTTCGCAAGGTCTTTCTCGTTGACAGATGACGACAGGAATCGATTAGTCAGTGCACCTGAAGTTTAGAAACCTCATTTATCTTACTTCGTACGCAGCCATAAAACCTGCACTTCTGAATCACTCGTTTTGATGAAGTACCCAGTAACGTGAAATTAATGGCGATTTCAGGTTTCATGATGTAGGACAGAATATATCGCATGGAGGTTTTAGGATCATCATCCATTAAACGTGTCAACATGGCCATCTGTAATAGGAATGAAGGATAAAAATAATGTTGTGTGCTTACAAATCTGTCCCTCACGTCTTTTTGCTCTAGACAAGCGTCCAAAGTTCCCAGTTCCTCTTCAGATGACAAAGGGAACTGTTGGCTGGATAATCCACAGTCAAATTGACGCGGATCTTCGCGGTCAGTGAACCTTGAGAGCACCAGCTTCATATTTGTATTCAGTTCACTCAAGCTTGCTAACATTTTAAGCTGTAAAGTATACATTCTTTCAAATCTGAAAAATAAGTAGATCGTAGGGATGACTTACTCAGCAATTAGATTTTCATCCTCGGACGTGGAGAGCGAGGTGTCTAATTGTGTCGAACTGCTTAATAGACATGTCCAAATTAAAGATACTTACTTGGCGATCGGAGAGACAACCTTCTCAAACATTCGAAGTTTTGGATATTGGACGCAGCTATTCCCAGCCTGCATCTCTGCGACATCCATGTCCACGGAATTGTAAAGAAAACTTTCTTTACGTTTTAATGCCCTTCTACGAAATGTAAGTAAGATTATTGAACTGACCTCTTTTGCTTATCTGTGTTTAAGGGCAACGTATTGTCGTCGGGCGAAGAGTTCTCATTAGTAGCATAGCACACTTGCAACGCTGCCAACAATTAATTGGCAGATTTGAGACTTTCTACAAGAAGCGATAATTTGCATATCTGTAACTAACCGCATTTGTGGACAACACTGCACTTGAACATAGACCAATTTTCTTCAGGTAGGTCATTGTTTTGCAGATGAAGATCAATGTTCTCCCTCGGATACAGACAGCGTTTTTCTCCAATCACCAAAAGTCCCACTGCAATCACGAACTTACTTTTGCTTTCTGTCTTAAGGATTACGTACTTATAGATTGGAGACTAAATATAACATAACAGGAAATTAAAGGAAATACAATTACATAACAGTGTGCAACAAAAGGACAATAACCAAATGATTAACACAATTAATAGACATACATTTACAGTCAACATCACGAATGGAAACCCAACTGCATGCACTGCTAACTATGGAGCATTTAAATATTCCTATATCAGTTGAAGGTAATGGATCTGTAAAGTAATTTTGTGGGTCTGTAAATTGCCTGAATTTTAATAGTTCACTATCCTGAATATCAGTAATCAATCCCGGCTTTTCGTTTACTACAACGTCATCAGGCTGAAATGAATTTATTTGGCTATTCCTAAATATTATTACTTGCTTGCGTGAGTCAGTCTTACCTATCACTGGGTTATCATTAGTCGAAATGTCAACCTGGAGCCTATCGCAGAAAGACATTTGTTCCGCATAACGCTGAGCTGCTTGCTTAGCCACGGAATACCCACTGTGTACGGATTTCTTAATTTGTCTCATATAAGACTCGAATGGGAATGCTGAGTAGCTATCTAAAGGTTCATGTGCTAGAACATCGTCAGGAAGATGCTGTAGCGAATGCACATTATAAACTAAGTTCTCACATCCGTAACACCATTCATATTCTTTTAGAAAATTACTTAAATCCATCCTGACAGATTCTATAACCCCATTATAAAACTGAGGATGTGCAAGCAAGTACATAGACAAAGCAAGACATTTAAAATTTATATACAAAGGTCCAGGCAGAATATTTTGAAGAATAACCGGGCCTAAGTATAGGAGAAACAACCTACACTCTGACGCCTTCCATACGGATACGTAGTCTAGTGTTCGACATTTACGCTGAAAGTCAGAGGGAGTACTTTCTACGCACCGAGATATCAACTTATTTATAGTCCTAATTACACATGAGTTCATGTTCTTTAGCCTCTTGTGTCCTAATTCTATCCAGAGAGTGACAAGTTTCTTTGTGACACCTAAGTAAACCATGTGCATGGGATCTAAGGGGAAAGTTGATATCATGTCTATTGATAGACTTTCGAATAAAGAATGTCCTTTATGGTGAATATATTGTGTCTGATTCCTGAAACTGTCGTCAGTTCTTAACGTATATTCACCGTTTGGAAAGTCATCTTTCCATCAAGTCGTCTACCATTAACAACGCACCGGTCGCAACCTGCCTTTCCGTTGTGATTAACAGTGTACCTAACATCAGAACGAGCCGGTGCATCACATATTACTGCAGTTAACTTAATAACTATGTATTTATTGAACCTAACACTCAGTAAACCCGTTTCAGTCATTTCTTTTATTTCAGAAATAGTATCGGCAGAAATTTCGTTGAATTGTGCCGGCTTAGTATTCCCTCCGTAGATCCCTATCATGAAGACATCACTAAGTCTAGGGGCAACGATCCTTCCTAATACAGGCCACAAATGTTGGCTAGAGCGCTTTGACATAGAAAGCCCATCTACATTAATATACAATTGCAGAGTGTCAAAATCACAAGTACACAACCAACGTTCAACATATCTTAGCAGGTTGGTCTTCAATCCAAGATGGTAGTAAACCCCACTGCTGAAGGACTTTGGTTGTACACTTGTGCACATCCTCAAGAGACTTCTAATGCTCGTCGGCAAGTCTGGTACGAGAGGGCGAAATTCATTCAGAACCCTGTATGCATCTCGGATACTCAGAGGTGGATGTCATTAAATGCATTAATATCCTGTTCATCTTCTCTTTACGATTCAAGGGCTTTTGACAGGGCAAATCGACGGTAGAACATCCTATAAGAAATTTATTAGCGTATGAACTTCATACACGTACCATTAACTTCCAGAAGCCTTTCATTGATACAGCTTGTGGAAGGTAATACAGTTGAAGGAATCTCATGACAACTATTTTCTCTGTCAACTGACATAGTTTCTACATATATAGGTGTTAAAGTCAGCTATTGAATGCACAACAACAGGATATTAATGCATTTAATGACATCCACCTCTGAGTATCCGAGATGCATACAGGGTTCTGAATGAATTTCGCCCTCTCGTACCAGACTTGCCGACGAGCATTAGAAGTCTCTTGAGGATGTGCACAAGTGTACAACCAAAGTCCTTCAGCAGTGGGGTTTACTACCATCTTGGATTGAAGACCAACCTGCTAAGATATGTTGAACGTTGGTTGTGTACTTGTGATTTTGACACTCTGCAATTGTATATTAATGTAGATGGGTTTTCTATGTCAAAGCGCTCTAGCCAACATTTGTGGCCTGTATTAGGAAGGATCGTTGCCCCTAGATTTAGTGATGTCTTCATGATAGGGATCTACGGAGGGAATACTAAGCCGGCACAATTCAACGAAATTTCTGCCGATACTATTTCTGAAATAAAAGAAATGACTGAAACGGGTTTACTGAGTGTTAGGTTCAATAAATACATAGTTATTAAGTTAACTGCAGTAATATGTGATGCACCGGCTCGTTCTGATGTTAGGTACACTGTTAATCACAACGGAAAGGCAGGTTGCGACCGGTGCGTTGTTAATGGTAGACGACTTGATGGAAAGATGACTTTCCAAACGGTGAATATACGTTAAGAACTGACGACAGTTTCAGGAATCAGACACAATATATTCACCATAAAGGACATTCTTTATTCGAAAGTCTATCAATAGACATGATATCAACTTTCCCCTTAGATCCCATGCACATGGTTTACTTAGGTGTCACAAAGAAACTTGTCACTCTCTGGATAGAATTAGGACACAAGAGGCTAAAGAACATGAACTCATGTGTAATTAGGACTATAAATAAGTTGATATCTCGGTGCGTAGAAAGTACTCCCTCTGACTTTCAGCGTAAATGTCGAACACTAGACTACGTATCCGTATGGAAGGCGTCAGAGTGTAGGTTGTTTCTCCTATACTTAGGCCCGGTTATTCTTCAAAATATTCTGCCTGGACCTTTGTATATAAATTTTAAATGTCTTGCTTTGTCTATGTACTTGCTTGCACATCCTCAGTTTTATAATGGGGTTATAGAATCTGTCAGGATGGATTTAAGTAATTTTCTAAAAGAATATGAATGGTGTTACGGATGTGAGAACTTAGTTTATAATGTGCATTCGCTACAGCATCTTCCTGACGATGTTCTAGCACATGAACCTTTAGATAGCTACTCAGCATTCCCATTCGAGTCTTATATGAGACAAATTAAGAAATCCGTACACAGTGGGTATTCCGTGGCTAAGCAAGCAGCTCAGCGTTATGCGGAACAAATGTCTTTCTGCGATAGGCTCCAGGTTGACATTTCGACTAATGATAACCCAGTGATAGGTAAGACTGACTCACGCAAGCAAGTAATAATATTTAGGAATAGCCAAATAAATTCATTTCAGCCTGATGACGTTGTAGTAAACGAAAAGCCGGGATTGATTACTGATATTCAGGATAGTGAACTATTAAAATTCAGGCAATTTACAGACCCACAAAATTACTTTACAGATCCATTACCTTCAACTGATATAGGAATATTTAAATGCTCCATAGTTAGCAGTGCATGCAGTTGGGTTTCCATTCGTGATGTTGACTGTAAATGTATGTCTATTAATTGTGTTAATCATTTGGTTATTGTCCTTTTGTTGCACACTGTTATGTAATTGTATTTCCTTTAATTTCCTGTTATGTTATATTTAGTCTCCAATCTATAAGTACGTAATCCTTAAGACAGAAAGCAAAAGTAAGTTCGTGATTGCAGTGGGACTTTTGGTGATTGGAGAAAAACGCTGTCTGTATCCGAGGGAGAACATTGATCTTCATCTGCAAAACAATGACCTACCTGAAGAAAATTGGTCTATGTTCAAGTGCAGTGTTGTCCACAAATGCGGTTAGTTACAGATATGCAAATTATCGCTTCTTGTAGAAAGTCTCAAATCTGCCAATTAATTGTTGGCAGCGTTGCAAGTGTGCTATGCTACTAATGAGAACTCTTCGCCCGACGACAATACGTTGCCCTTAAACACAGATAAGCAAAAGAGGTCAGTTCAATAATCTTACTTACATTTCGTAGAAGGGCATTAAAACGTAAAGAAAGTTTTCTTTACAATTCCGTGGACATGGATGTCGCAGAGATGCAGGCTGGGAATAGCTGCGTCCAATATCCAAAACTTCGAATGTTTGAGAAGGTTGTCTCTCCGATCGCCAAGTAAGTATCTTTAATTTGGACATGTCTATTAAGCAGTTCGACACAATTAGACACCTCGCTCTCCACGTCCGAGGATGAAAATCTAATTGCTGAGTAAGTCATCCCTACGATCTACTTATTTTTCAGATTTGAAAGAATGTATACTTTACAGCTTAAAATGTTAGCAAGCTTGAGTGAACTGAATACAAATATGAAGCTGGTGCTCTCAAGGTTCACTGACCGCGAAGATCCGCGTCAATTTGACTGTGGATTATCCAGCCAACAGTTCCCTTTGTCATCTGAAGAGGAACTGGGAACTTTGGACGCTTGTCTAGAGCAAAAAGACGTGAGGGACAGATTTGTAAGCACACAACATTATTTTTATCCTTCATTCCTATTACAGATGGCCATGTTGACACGTTTAATGGATGATGATCCTAAAACCTCCATGCGATATATTCTGTCCTACATCATGAAACCTGAAATCGCCATTAATTTCACGTTACTGGGTACTTCATCAAAACGAGTGATTCAGAAGTGCAGGTTTTATGGCTGCGTACGAAGTAAGATAAATGAGGTTTCTAAACTTCAGGTGCACTGACTAATCGATTCCTGTCGTCATCTGTCAACGAGAAAGACCTTGCGAAACTAGATGACATGGGGACGCAAAGTTATTTCCACCACATGAGACAAAGTACAGAAGCGTCATCGACGGAATAAAGAACACGTATGTACGGCTTTAAAGTGATTATTGTTTTTTCATTATCTATAGGAACAGTCTTCCGTGTTCAAGGATATAACCATAAGTTCAGCTTCCAGTACCTTGTTGTGCAAAACAAGTTTCCTAGATTTAGTAACGTTTTTCTTCATCACATTTTAGAATTCACAAGAATTGTTTGACTCTCCATAGTCCAACAGGCCTGGTGGAAAGAATAAATACGTGAAATGCCTGGTCCGTGACAATGGCAATTACATAAGGAGCATTGATGCTCTACCATCTGCCATGGCAACTGCTCATAACTTTGTACATTGATGAACTTTTTGTTTTCAATAAAAATTTGGAAATTATACCATATTTTACGTACTTTACATTATTCGTGTGCTGTGTTGTGGGAATGAAAGCGAACACAGGAGGCGGTTGCGGTAAATGCATCAGTGTGTATGTAGTGGAAAAGTAGACGATGTAGCGGATATTTAGGCTAATAATCGGCAAGTCGTCGGATGTTTAGCGTAAAAGTCGGAAATTCGTCGGATATTTAAGATAAAAGTCGGCAAATCGTCGGATGTTTAGGGTAAAAGTCGGCTATTCGTCGGATATTCAGTGGAAAAATCGGAAATTTAGCGACATTTAAGAAACAGAGCGACAAAAAGGGAAATTCCGCTTTATTAGCCCCGGACAGGCGAAAACGCAGGCATTTTGACGCATTTGCCCTTTCTTTACGACTTATTTTCCAATGCATTTTCCGCTTTATTTCCCCATTGATCTTCTTTATTTCCCCTTTATTGGTTGTTTGGGAACTACGGGTTGCAACAATAAACATTCATCACCCATCGATGGGTGATAATCTTGATCAAGATGAGGATTACACCTAGTATGACTTACAGTTGTTCCTGCTTCCCCTAAATTCTATATTGTTTTTTTAAGGAAGTAACTAATCTGGATTAAATGGCGCTCCCTGATAATTTAACACATAATTTACGAACGACGCGACCTCAAGTGGTTGTGAATAACCTGTGTAGATAGGCTTAACAAACCTATTTCGTAAATAGTTTTTGATGTCATTCACATTTATTTTTGTTAATTTTCACAATCTGTACATTTATCGCAAAACGATTGCACTTGTTGTTTAAATGTGTGACCTTGGTTTTAATTCTTGAGAATGCCATTCGGTCGAAAAAACGCTGCTCAGACATTTCAGAGATTCATGGACGAGGTTACAAGAGGTTAATGCTTTATATCCGTTTATATCGATGATGTTTTGATCGCTAGCTTATCTACGGAAGAACATGTACAGAATTTACACACTCTTCGATCGTTTCGAAAGCTATGGAATTGTGATTAACCCTTTAAGATGCATATTTGGAGTCTCAGCTCTGGAGTTTCTGGGACATCACATTGGCTCTCAAGGAATAAAACCATCAGAAGAAAAAGTGGAAGCCATCGTCAATTACCCTTAATCTTAGTCCGTAAAAGTATTACGTCGATTCCTTGGGATGTGCAATTTTGTTGACGTCTCCTCGCTAACTGCGCTGATACGTTACAACCCTTGACAGATTTGCTCAACACAGATAAAACAGTAGTGATGCCCAAGAAAAAGGATGCCTTGACGTTACCTCCTGATGTCAGAATGGCCTTCGGCAAAGCAAAATCCATGATATCCAACGCTACCATGTCACAACACACAAAAACCAATCCTACGACTCACCTAATCGTCTGCATCGATGCATCTTAGAAAGCTGTAGGGGGCTGTATTGCAACAGCATGTGAGCGACAAGATTACATCTATAGCGTTCTTCTCTAAACGACTATCGCCAACCCAAGAACGTTATAGCACATTCGGACTCGAGCTACTAACCATGTATTTAGCAGGAAAGCGTTTCAACTTTCGATTACAAGGACTGTATTTCACTATAATGACTGATCATAAACCTTCATGCTACTCTCACAGCTTTTCGCACGACAGACATTAAACACGCAAGGCAAAGCAACTGGACTTAATTTCACAATTCATTACAGATAACTAATTCATCAAAGGATACTCCAACATAGTTGCAGACGCCTTATCTAGGAAGGATATCAACATGCTGGTTCACAAACTTGACATCAGTCTCTAAACTGTAGCAAAATTACAAGTAGGGGATGCAGATCTGAAAACCTGCAAAGAAAAGTCTAACTTCAGTCTCAAGCCTATGCCTATTCCTTCCTCAGACTCATCTATCATTTGCGAAATTTCAACTGGTAATAACAGCTCCTTTGTAACAAAAGCTTGTCGGTGACAAATATTCCAACAGCTATCCGAACTTTCACATCCGAGAATCCTAGCCATCACAAAACTCACCAAGGAACGTTTCGTCTGACCTAAAAGTACCTCGAATATAAAACGATGGACACGAAGCTGCATACAGTGTGAACGCAGCAAAGTTCAAAGACGCACACCCACTACCCGACAAACGCTTTCAGCATAACCATTAAGACATAGTTGATCCCCTGCCATCATCAAACTCCTATGCTCACATTCTTACAGCCGTGGACATATTCTGGAGATGGGCGATAGCAAATCTATCAAAGACAGATCCGCAGAAACAGTCGCATCCAGTTTCCTTGACCGTTGGATATCAAAATACGGAGTACCTTCAGTCATTACCACAGATCGTGGTCCTTAGTTGCAATCGATTCTATTTCAGGAGTTTACTAGACTTCTGGTTGTGCACTACATCAAAACAACAGCTTATCATCCAATAGCTAATAGTCTGGTCGAGAGATTTCACGCTAATTGAAAAGCTCACTGATGGCACAAGCTGACACTCCAAAGTGGAGTGACGCTTTACCACTTGTACACCTTGGAATCCGTTCAACCATCAAAGAAGATATAGGATGTACAGCCGCTTAACTAGTTTGTGATACAAGTTTAACATTACCAGGACAACTAGTCAATCAAGAATCAACAACATCAAGTGATCCTAATCGTTCCGTGAGCCGTTTATTGCAAACGATGCAAAATATCAAGACAATACTCCCGCGCGAACATAACTAAATTAATACTGAGTAAATTATTGCGACTGAAAGTCATTGAGCAGAACTCACTAAACTAGAACCGCCGTAAATTAATGTGTAAATTTCGAAATAAATTTTCTTCCATATACATTGTATTCGATTTCGCATCCAATACAACTCTTAAAACTTCCTATTATTCTTCGAATTTTCTTTTAGGTAATTTTTCTAGTGGTGAACACTTGAGTGTTTTGATTAAAGGAATTATTCTATCGGGTGATTGGATTCATGAGCTTGTCCTCAATTCAAACGTACTCAACGTTTACGATCGTCTCAAGGAAGCAATCCTTAGACTCTTTCTGCTGTCAAGAGAGGAACGGTTGAGGACCTTGTCAGCACGTCCCCCTATGGATGATGCTGAACCGAGGTACCACCTCACGCGCCTGCAATCTCTAGCAGGAAATACGACAGTTGACTGAGAGATTGTCAAAGAATTGTGGCTCGAATCCCTACCACCTGACATCCAACCAACCCTTACGGCTCTGCTCGAGGACACCCCACTCACTCGTTTTGTCCAACTGCATCAAAATCACTCATAGTTCCGCTATTCATCTTGTTCGTCCGAAAATTATTACGCTCTGCTCTTGTTGGCTGTAATCCTTGGCGCGTCTCGGTATTCATTCGATACCACGAGATCGCCATCAAATATACTTTATCTGGACCAGTTACAGTCTTCTGATTTACGAGCTATCGAAGTAACCAAGTCGATTTCGAGCGCGTAATCTGACTGTAGTGATGATCATAGTCAATCGCGACTGGACGCCATCTACAAGACAAATAAGGAATGATTATTTTCCTCGTTTACACGTACCAACATATGATCCTTTAAGTGAATTTTATATATGTTGGATTATTCTGCCTGTTTAGATAATTGTTTTTTGCCTATAAACACAGGTTTATTATGAATGTAACCACTAGTTTGCCTGAAAACTAATTTACATGGTCGAAATAAAGTGCAAATCTGTGATGTTTAAATAAATCAATGACTTCTTCGTATCGATGATTGTTGTAATTTTGAATTCCAAATACAATACATTCGTTCGGACTCATCTGATACTTCTTGATTAAATTGCGTTATCCCTGGGATTACTAGTTTATACGACAATTTGAATACTCTTGATTATCATATTGGCGTCGCGATTGAGCCTGTGATGGAACGGTTGGATGTAAATTCAGATTTTAATGCTTTTGAGGAGTACATGGAGAGGTTCGAAATCTGGGCTATGACCAAGGAAGGTGATGAGGATTTTAATATTGTGGCTCATTTCCTTACATTCATCGGAAAAGAAGCATACAGCCTTATAAAAACTTTGGCACTTCCAGACAAACCGATTTCACTCCTCTATGAAACTCTCAAGCAACTACTGTTGGATCATGTAGTAGTGTAGTGCATCATTAATCGATTGTCTCGATAACCGTTATTATATCAATCTGAACGGTGTATAATATCAGAAGACAAAGGGAAGCGGCAACTACATATTTATTGACAAACAACATAGGCTAGAAGGCAGTAAGCACATGAGTAAATGTTAGCGAGCGAAGAAAAAATAACATACATGGGAGATGACTGGTAAGCCAACTCGTTATAAGCAAGCATTAATCAACATTTATAGTCAGACTAAAATGAATGACGGACATGTGATAGGTAGGATAAAAAGTGTGCATACACATACGCTCATATAAAAAAAATAGTCAAGGTCAATAAGGGAATAATTAACAAGATCAAAATATGACTCATAACGTTATAGGTGAATTGGCTTATCCAGAAACTAGAATAAGCTATGTAGGTGTAATATAGTACACGACGTTACACTACTCCCCACAATGTAAAGTATACAAATTCTGAATGCGGTAAAAGAGAAAAATCTGATAAAATGACTCGACAGAACATCAGAAATTCCACTACGTTACCAAGTCGTCGCAGTTTGATGCGTAATAAAAGTTATCCAGACAATACTTCATTGAGCTTTGAAACAGTCCATGGAGATGAGCACGAGATTAGTAAATGCTTGTTCTGTGGCAAGTTTTACCCATGTAATTCATATATATTTCGTAATTCTAAATGCTTTAAATATGGTATAACTGGACATATTCAGTCACTTTGTAATACCATGTTTCATGTCGCTGAAACTAATGCTAAGATGGATGTTTCTAATGACCATTTATCTTTATCTAGAAGTGGTATAACGTCACATAACAGTTCAGAGTTGAATGAAACCCTGAATCATTGTGCGACAAAAATTTTTAGTCAACAAACTTATCAAATTTCTCATGTCATTGTACCAGATATGGTTTGTCGTAATAATTCACATACTTCTGATGGAATTTCTTACAACTCTGAGAATAGAATGCTAAATGAGTCAAATCATGATCAAAGACCAAATTCAGTTTTGGTAGATGCTGAATTCTCTGATGATCCATTATTCTCTAATGAAACTCTTAATCAATTTGAGGAAAATATTTCAGAAGAATCGAATTATGATATCATATCAAGTGTCAGTGGTCCTCACAATCAATTTATCTCTAATGATATTTCTAATGAATGTGAAAAATATGTTCCGAATGAGTCGAATTGTAGTCATATTTCTGACGTTATTGTATCAGATATTGGATACTCTCACGAACAATGTATGTTGAATAGAATCCCTAGTCAGGGGTATAATGAATCAGAGGGGATAGCAGAATTTACCGAAATAATCGGGGAACCAGTTTTCCCAGAAGTGAAGTTCGCACAGAGAGCGAATTCAAATCAAGTCCAAGATTATCCTAATGAATATGAGGCAGATGAATGTTTTCTATTCGTTTGTTTCGCAGGTAAATCAAGCCTAGTTGAATCACATGTGTTAATTACATATATCAATGCATATCTATCTGTGTATTCTAATATGAATAACAAAAAGAATATGTATCATGATTTTTATTCAAGTCAAAGTCACATGATGGAATACCTCAAATTATATATCAGTGTTTATTTCCAAATACTCACATACAGTAGTCGATGCGTGAGGTTTGAGAAGATAATGCGAATTGGGAACGTTATATTGGCTAAAACATTGCGACGTAAGGACCCAACATTATTTCATGGGGGAGGATATTGTTGGAAAGTCTATGATGCAAATTCTAAATATCAATGGTTTCACTACACAACCGATATGCTGATTGTATACAATTCCAGAACCCAGGTTAGTCTGTTTCAATTTCGGTTGTTAATTCTAATACTAATGAGTGCATTCTAGATAATACAGTGTACATCCAATACATCATCGGACACATGTAAGATGGACTTAAGAAGAAGACGAACAATCTATTACAGACACTTACACTCCTATTCGAGCTGTGGCGGATGTGATGTTTAAATAAATCAATGACTTGTTTGTAATGATGACTGTTGTAATTTTGAATTCCAAATACAATACATTCGTTCGGGCTCATCTGATACTTCTTGATTAAATTGCGTTATTCCTGGGATTACTAGTTTATACTACAATTCAAATACTTCTGATCACCATAAAATCATGCATTCAAAAAAATAAAAATGACATGTTCTTTATGTCAGAACTTGTGACCTCCTGAATAATCACATAGTTATTACACGGCCATTTCTTCTCGAATGACTGGATTATTGGTCTATTTCAGTATTACTACATTTATCTTTGATACTATAACAATTAGCCTAACCCCTGAATCTCAAATTTGTCACGATGTGGCTATTTAAGTTATAAGATATTACAAGGAAGTCACATCATAGCCTACAACGACTCGTCCCATCCTAATAATCGGACATATGATGCTTAGCAAATCTGAAGAACACATATGGGCTGAGTAGATAGTGTAGCGGTTTATAAATTCCCAAAACAAATAGCTCTGGGAGTTTTCGACATTGGATGCTGACCACATTAGTTTCAATGGACTTGCCTTGCTGAAGGCTCTGAGTGATGCATCCGCACCAGATAACGAGTGAGAACGCCGTGCTCAACAACCCCTGCAATCACTAACCAGCCTAGATCGGTCGATTCTTGACAGCCTATCAAATATATCTTCGAACCTTCTCGCTTCTGACGTTTGATTTCACTGGGTGTGTACGATGCATAGCAGAAGGTGTTACTCGTCAAAGCGTTGTCAAACTCAAAATACCTGTGGCATCTTCAATAGTACTATATTCAATACAAGATGCAATAGGTTATATAGAGTGACGACGCCTACATGGCTGTGCCATTCCATTTCGATTGATTGTTACCACGTTCACAATTGTTAACCTTCTAGTATAACATGTTGCATGCGAATCTTCTCAGTAAATATATGCACGGCTTCAGAGATCATGTAGTTATTAACCAATGTTACCACAATATAACGAAGAAGTTATCAGGGCAGTAAGCCAGAGAAACCAGCCAAGGAAAAACCAATCATTGAGATTCAAGAACAGCGTAACAGATAGGCAGAATACGTCGAAGAATTATTGAGTATACCAGATCCGCTGAGCCCACCGCACATCAAAACAACACACACACAGACTTTCCAATAGCTGTCGCTCCACCAAAGATCAAGGAATTTAGCTTGGCCACCGAACAAATCAAGATTGAGACAGCAGCATGACCTGAAAATATACCACCTGAAGCTTTGAAGTAACTGCTAACATATTCAACATTCTATTCAGGAAGATTTAAGGGGAAGAACAAGTGACGACAGACGGGAAAGAAGAATGCCTCATCAATATGCAAAAGAAAGATCTGACCAAGTGGACAATCTGTATTTCGCAGATGGCATAGCTCTTTTATCCCATACACATCAACAAATGCAGGTGAGGTCAGCCAGTGAAGCAGCAGTAAGCCTCAACATACACAAGGAAAAGGAGAGATCTTTAAATACAACACTGAGTAAACGACCCAGTCACATGTGATGGAGAATTACTGGAAGAGGTGGAAACTCTGACGCATCTGAGCAGCATTATCGATAAAGAGGGAGGATCTGATGCAGATAAGAATGCACAGATTAACAAAGCAAGGGTGTGACTAAATCGTCAAACAGGACATCAACTTACGCGACTTCACCCCTGTGCCAAACCAGTGAAGCGCTAACCAGCACATGCAGCCTACACCCAACCCCGAGTCTTAATTGGTCCTACTAGCCTAGGCCTACCTGTTGAGTTCAGAACAGACATCTCAGCTTCCACTGTTCAAATCATGTATTGCAAACATGTGCAGTTTATATACAGGGAAATCAGACCGCATCATTCCATAAAATAAAAACAACAATTATCCGATATCAAGCCAAAAGTGGCCGTGAGTCTGTAACTAGTAGATTGAAACTAACTGGAAAATAGTAAGTCTTATAACGGTACTTAGTAAATTAAATGGAAGGAATAGGGATATGTATACATAGTCTGGTTATTTAGTAATCATCCAATAGTATATGTGTTAATAATCCATCAATAATTCCTAACTATTACCATTCATTTATATAAATAATTTTCAAGATATTGATAAAATACATTAGAATAGTAAATTTCAACTTCATCTTTTATCTAACAAACTCATTTTTGTTCACCAAAAATTTAGAGTAATCAGCCAATGATGTGAGATGGCAAATAAACTTTCACTGACGAAAGTGGTTGAAACCAGAGATACGCGTAAACTACTAGTGGACAACAGTAATTTGGGAAAAACGTGGTACTCTAGGTGAAGTTTACTAATTTAAGAGTCATTGGTAGTTGTGATATCTTCTTGAAAATGTAAAAAAAACTAACTGTTGTCGGATTCGATGTGAAGAAATGGCTATTAAATGAGAATAGTGAAGTGTATTGTTCCAACGTTAAATGTATTTAAAATACAATAAATGATAACAGTAATAAGTTTTGGTTTGATAAATGTACTATTGTAACCTGATTTACGGATGGCTAACTAAGAGTTTAAAAAAGATATTGATATGAAGTTTCATGTTAAATATATTCTTTGAATGAGGAGAATCAATAAGAACTATTACTACTACTCCTTATAATACTACTAATACAACCAGCTAATTCATTTTAGTACTTACTCTTATCTGTAGTGTTTCATCTTTATTTCTTTCAGCTGACTTAATATTGCTGAGTTTCAATAAAAATATAGGATCTAATCACTTGCTTTGACTGGTTTTTCCTATTGCGAAAAGTTATACAACGCCTGTCACTATTGGGTATTTTTTTCTACATTCGTGATGAAAACATTTATTAAATTGTTAAATAGACGGAAATGGAAAACTTTTACAGGACAAGGGTTTATTCTTTATCATAAAGTTAATAGAAAGCTGCAATTTCAATCAACAGCAGTGTTCCCTAAACTGAAATATATGTTGTTATGAGTAGCTAACTTCTCGGTGTTCTACGTGAGCAGTCAAATAAACACTAGTAACAATAGTAGTGTCATTTCTCGACTTCTATCATAACTGACCGCTTTGTCCGAATAGTTTCTAGTTATCTGTCTATGTGTAGTTGATTTTTCAATGTCCACATTATAGTAATATGGGCATCATGTTTGTCATCCTACTGGATCATACCACTATTTTGTTTTCAAATAAAGAAATATCGAGAATTGTGTTGATAAATGAACTAACGAGAGGTATTACGCAACGTATCAAAACAATGGGTAAGTCCGCATTCTATTTTTATACTACAAAGCTGGAGTATTACCGTCAAATCACTAGATTAAAAAGAGATTTAATGATATTCACTTAGTGTATCGAAATACAAAAACAAATTATTTGATGAGATTCATTGAAATGAAAACTTACTGCTCATCAATTTTACGATTATAGTAATAGAAATAATGCTGTATTAACAGGTGAAAGTCATTGAAGTATATCCGATATCCCTAAGACGAATTGAACAACAAATTTGTGATAGTATTTGACAAATGAGTTTCATTTTTATATTATTTTTACGTGTTATATCTGTGGCCGAGTGGATGGGTAGTTGATATGTGACTCGATAGAACCGCCAAACAGGGC
Organism: Schistosoma rodhaini; assembly: GCA_944470415.2. NCBI lineage: Eukaryota > Metazoa > Platyhelminthes > Trematoda > Strigeidida > Schistosomatidae > Schistosoma > Schistosoma rodhaini. The sequence goes on from OX104038.1 coordinate 37,957,135, forward strand.
GCAGCGAATTGTCGATTGGAACAGTGACACGAAACCCGAACGAGCAGACTAGAGTGCTAACCGATCCTGCGATCTGCCTAACCCAGCCAGTTGAGTCCAGAACACAAATAACAGCCTCGGCAATATGGATCATTATTTACAAACATACTGGGTTTTTATACAACCAAAGTAATCAATAACTGAGTATAACTCAACAATCGTATGATAATAAATCAAAGATCAAAATAAAGCTCATGATAAGATAAACACGAATATGAATAGTTTAGTTACGTAACAATTGTACAATAGAAAATAGTGTCAGTCCCCCAAATGCCCTGGTACGGCCGAGAGTGGGGAGAGTCTACTCTCCCTCTCGAAATGCTCTCATATGGCCAGCGAATATATAGCCTCTGCCACAGAAGTCCTACTCACTGCCTTCTCGTGGCGGGGGTGTTGTTTACGAAAGTGAGAGGACGAAAAGCGAATGTCCGGCGCTTTAACCGGGTTGGTGGACACAGAGGGTCCACGTAGGGGAGTTGGAAAACCCTGATTCCAAACCAATGGTGCACATGGGCTCCAGTATCCTGATGGAACGAATGGCGGACGAACCTGTCATTGGTCAACGGCTACCATGGGACTGCATCTCCTCACGATGCTCCACTGCCTTGTGGATCAGACATTCAGGTCAAAGGCTCCGGGTGTGACCCCCTAAGAAAACCACCTGCTTCGGTTTGGGCACCCGGGCAGTATCACAGCCCACACACAAATGAATGAAATGACGAACTCTATTGACGATTCCATTCCTGCTCATATTATAAGCAAGACAATTTACGTTATTATTATCATTATTATTATTATTACTTACCATATCGCTAATTCACCCCCTTTTACCCCCAATTTGTGTAACCTTACTCTTCAACTTATGCAGCAGCTCGCTCTTGGTGGAAAATCTGTCCTATCTAAACGATCTCCAGTCACTGTCTGGTTGAAAGTGAATGCTTCCACCGATAATGAATACTGAGGCAGTCTTTCTGAAACCACGTACGCCGTTCAAGCTGGCTTCCTTCAACGTTCGCACACTAATGCATACCAGACAACAGATAGGGCTGGCTATGTCTTTGGAAGGTCTTAATGTTGATGTTTGCTGTCTATCCGAGACCCGTATTCAAGACTCTAGTGAAGTACTACAAATCCGCTCTCCATATGTCGCCTCGAAAAGCTTGTTCCACGTGCGCTTATCCGGGGACCCTGTGGCATCTTCGTCTGGTCTTGCTGGCGTTGGTGTCGCACTAAGCGCTAGGGCTGAGGCAGCACTAATCGATTGGTTCCCCATTAACAGTCGAATATGTGCTGTTAGATTAGAAAGTTCCATCAAAGTGAGAAGAAATCGGCGTGAGAAACGGTGTCTTTTCGTCATCTCTGCCTATGCCCCGACAGATTGCAGCCCGGATGCAATCAAGGATGAGTTTTACCATCAGTTAACAGTTCTTCTCCAGAAAGCGCGTTCGACAGATATTGTAGTACTAGCCGGAGACTTGAATGCACAGGTCGGGCATCTAGGCACAGAAGAGAGTCGTTTAGGTGGCCGATGGGGACTTGTTGGTCGCAGGACAGATAATGGGGACCGTTTGCTGCAACTGTGCACAGACCACAACCTGTTTCTGGCCAGCACTAACTTCCGGCACAGTCATCGCCGGTGTGCCACCTGGCGTCCTCCCTCTGCATCCCAAGCCTGGACTCAGATTGATCACATCGCGATCAGCTACCGCTGGCGTGGTTGTGTACAAGACTGCCGCTCCTTTTGGAGTACCTATCTGGAGTCTGATCATGCCCTGGTCTGCGCCAATCTCGCCTTACTTTTCAGTGGCCGAAGGATTGACCACCACCAACGGATTGATATTAGTAAACTGGCTGCAACATCTATTGCAAGTAAGTATCGAGCGGAGCTAGCTTCTAGGCTAGCTACCATCCCACCGAAAAGTGTAGATGAGCATTGGTTGCTTCTTCACGACGCCATGAAAATGGCGAGTAAAGCCGCTTGCGGCTTCGCGAAACGTCCCGCTTACAAGCACTGGGTTTCTTCTGGCTCCTTACAACTGATGGAAGCCCGTCGGTCTACTCCGGGTGACCGTGAGTTTGACCACAAACGAAGGCTGTTACGTAATGAAATCGGGCAAAGCTTGCGTAAGGACCGGGAAGCCTGGTGGTCGGAGCGTGCTAATGAGATGGAAGCAGCAGCTGCATCTGGTAACTGCCGGAAGCTCTTCCAACTCATCCGAGCCACTGGCAGCAAGAAGTCTGGTGTGAGTGAAACAATCTACGAGGATGATGGGATGCCAATCACTAACATCTGTCGACGTCTTGGACGATGGGCGGAATTCTTCGAACGGGGGCAGTTCAACTGGCCTGCTGCTCCGGCAACATCAACCAGATTGTCCTGCCCCCCATGGCCGGTGACGACTGATCCACCAAACGAGGCGGAAGTCCTCAAGGAACTCCAACTCTTGAAACGTTATAAATCACCTGGCCCAGATGACTTACCTCCGGCTATTTTTAAAGATGGTGGTGACTTCCTGGCTAAGGAACTGACTGCGTTGTTTGGAAAGGTTTGGGAGCAAGAAAGTGTTCCAACATCTTGGAATGAGTCAATAGTCGTCCCTATCTTTAAAAAGGGTTCGCGTTGTTCCTGCAATAACTATCGGGGGATAAGTCTACTTCCGATTGCGTCCAAACTATTGGCTTCTATCATTCTTCGTAGATTGTTTAAAACCCGAGAACGATTGACTCGCGAGGAGCAGGCTGGTTTTCGTTCTGGTCGAGGATGCATTGATCACATCTTCACCCTCCGCCAAATGTTAGAACACCGTCATACTTATCGCAGGCCAACAATCGTAGTGTTTCTTGATATCAGGGCTGCCTTCGATTCGTTGGACAGGACTGTTCTCTGGGATTGTCTATTGAAGAAGGGTGTGCCTGAGAAGTTCATTAACATCCTAAAGGCCCTGTACACGAACACCTCAGGCAGAGTGAGGGCATACAACCACCTTTCTCCCTTGTTCCATTCGAGCAGTGGGGTTAGGCAGGGTTGCCCGATCTCACCATTCCTCTTCAACTTTGCCATCGACGACATCCTGGAAACAGCTCTGATGGATGTAAGTAATGGCGGTGTGGATATGTTGCCTGGAGAACCACTTCTCGACCTTGAGTATGCGGATGATATTGTCTTACTGTGCGATAATGCCCAAGGCATGCAATCAGCACTTAATCAGTTGGCAATCAGTGTCCGCAGGTACGGCATGTGCTTTGCACCCTCCAAGTGCAAAGTACTTCTACAAGACTGGCAGGATTCTAATCTTGTACTCACCCTGGATGGTGAGCAGATCGAAGTAGTTGAGAAGTTCATGTATCTAGGTAGCTATATAAGTGCTGGTGGTGGCGTGAGTGATGAGATTGATGCACGTACAAGGAAAGCCAGATCGGCTTATGCCAATCTGGGCCATCTTTGGCGCCTTCGTGATGTTAGTCTGGCTGTAAAAAGTCGGATCTACAACGCGTCGGTGAGAGCAGTTCTGCTCTATGCTTGTGAAACCTGGCCTCTCCGAGTTGAGGATGTTAGACGTCTCTCTGTGTTCGATCATCGTTGTCTCCGAAGGATTGCTGACATCCAGTGGCAACACCATGTTAGTAATGCAGAGGTTCGGCATCGTGTGTTCGGGCACAGAGAAGATAATTCAATTGGTGTCACCATCTTGAAACACCGACTTCGGTGGCTTGGACATGTTTTACGAATGTCGTCCCAGAGACTTCCACGTCGTGCATTATTTGCCGACCCTGGGACTGGTTGGAAAAAGCGGAGAGGAGGTCAGTGTATGACATGGTGTCGTGGCATGAAAGAGAGCTGCAAAGGGCTAGCTTCTGTTGGTCCTTCACGACTCCTTGGTTGGGGTCCGAGAGATGGTGCAACACAGTGGCTAGAGACGTTATCAGGTATGGCTCAGAATAGAAACCAGTGGCGATCCTGCTGCAACCTTCTTTTACTTTCTACATAAAGTATGGTTCTTACTTTCCTATTTGAAAGAGTCTTCTGGTTGTACATTTCAGTCCGCCTTATCTTTTCATCCCTTCTCTTCCTACTTTCATTATTTTGTGTGGCGCATATGTACCTGGTGCCCTTTTGTGCCAATATATATGTGTTTAAATAAATAAATAATAAATAAATAAAACATGCGAATTATGTGAAGAGTCTAAAAACATACTACTTTACATTCGAGATAATCTTTTGGGATATTCCTGTGAATATCCTAACACCTCCCCTTGGAAAAAATTAATAGCGACGCAATCGTGGGTTTACTTGAAAGTTTTTTGGTTTTCTGCGTCTGCGTCCCGACCTCCTTGGAGGTAACGACCGAGAACCGGAAGAATGTTCTGCCTGATTAGATGACTGAGTTGCCTCCGTTGTAGTTATTGGCGGAAGTTGGAAAGTATCCAGTAATAAATCGAGTGGGACGCGTTTCGTAACTTCAATTTTTTTCTTGGCTTCTCTTGGCCTTAGTTGATTATGGTACCTGGTCCAGATTTCTTTGTTCACTCTGACCTCATACATGACCTTCCCCTGTCTCTTTGCGACTTCACCCTCTATCCATCTATCATACCCATGTCTATAGTCCCGCACATACACTTTTGCGCCAACTTCGTAAGGAATTCGGGTATTGTTCATGTGAGGACTCTGCTGGGCTACTCGTCTGGGTGTCATTGCACTATGAATTGTTCGTAGCTTCCAACCAGGCTGGAGGAGTTCGATGAATCGATTTTGGAGGTCTGCAACATGCTGTTGTGTAGTAGCAGGAGTTTTTACTTGATTACAGATAGTGCTGATAGGAAGATTGGCAAGACCAAGTTCTTCGAACCAATCTAAACCCAGAAGGTTGAGAGGAGATTTGGTGATGTAGCACGTTCCGTTGAAGGTTGTATCTCTGAACGAAATACAGCACTTAAGTTCACCATGAAGGCGGAGATGACCACCACATGCACTAACGGCTGTCTGTGAAGATGGTTTGATGAGAGGTTGACCCAAGGTTCGCCAAGTATCTTTTGACAGAATAGTGATATCTGATGCAGTGTCCAACTGCAATCGAACTGGCTGACCATTGATTGAGAGGGTAAGAAATTTGCGTCGCGTGGCGGCATGGGTGTGGAAGACTGCTGCTAAACTTCCTGATGAGGGAACCGGCTTTTTGGGATAACGATGCTGCGTCTGTGCATTTCGACGGCTATTGTGTCGATGGGATTGACAAAAACCGCTTTTGTGACTAACTTTATGACAGCGATCGCACAGCTGCTGTTTGAATGGACAAAATTTCACATAATGCCAGGCTCCACAGTGCCAACATGGAGAGGGGGGCTTCTTGTGAACCGGTCTGGAGTGATTAGAGAAAGAAGGAGCACTGGCTTTCGTAGGGCCACAGGTTGTTGATCTCGGAGATTTGTTCTGACGTTGGACAGCGTGAACTTCGGAACCACCCTGACCCCAGATTGGACCAAAGTGGTGTCACGCTGCAGGTTGACAATGCGTTGAAAGTTGTCGGCGACTGCATTAAGTGTCAGCGTTGGGTCATGTTCAAGGCGGTTCAGCAATCGAGTTCTGATGTCTGAGAATTTGGGTGACTGAAGACTACATATGAATACGAGGGATTTGAATTGGTCGTCGGTAAGTGATTTGAGCTTAAACCGTTCGCACTCACGGTTGACAATGCCAACATGGGTTAAGAAGTCATCGGACTCGTTCATGACCAGTTTTAAACAGCGATAACGCGTATTGAAGAGTGAATGATGGTCACCAAAAAGTTGACTGAGAGTCTGAACAGTGGCATCGAAGGAACGGTCTCGTGGGTTCTGCGGTAGAATAAAGTTGCAATACTTATCAAGCTCTGATGGACCAAGTTTTTGAAGGAGAAGACGCACCTTCCACGAATCATCTCTGTCAGCAAGGTCGACTTTAAAAAGATCTTCATAACGTCTGAACCAGGTATCAAATGTAATATTGGTATCAGGATCATAAAGAAACTCTGAAATACCACTGGTAATACCGTCGACTGATTGAGGGATTGTTGGTGTACATGAGACTCGAGAAGAGATCTGCGTCTGAGTAAACATCTCCATCAGCTTCAGCTGTTGCTTGAACAATTCTTCTAATTTAACTGGATCCATAGCTAGTCAGCAACTTGTTTGCAAAATCTCCGTCGCCAATTGTTATGTTTGTAGTAGAGTGGATGACTAGTTGATATGTGACTCGATAGAACCGCCAAACAGGGCGCAGCGAATTGTCGATTGGAACAGTGACACGAAACCCGAACGAGCAGACTAGAGTGCTAACCGATCCTGCGATCTGCCTAACCCAGCCAGTTGAGTCCAGAACACAAATAACAGCCTCGGCAATATGGATCATTATTTACAAACATACTGGGTTTTTATACAACCAAAGTAATCAATAACTGAGTATAACTCAACAATCGTATGATAATAAAACAAAGATCAAAATAAAGCTCATGAAAAGATAAACACGAATATGAATAGTTTAGTTACGTAACAATTGTACAATAGAAAATAACATGCGAATTATGTGAAGAGTCTAAAAACATACTACTTTACATTATATGTGAAAAAATTTTATATTTGAAATAGTCTCAGCGATTGAAATTTAAATAATTCCAACGTTTCGTCCAGCTAACTTGTCTGGACTTCTTCAGGGAAATAATCAAAATCAAAATCATCAAAGAAATATATAGTGTTTTTACAATCATATCAAAATCTCTACTACTTTTAATCCAATCATATTTGGATGTCGAAGTTTTTGTACAACAGGATAATATGAGTCAGTTGAATGAGAATCAAGTGAAAAGTTCAACGATGTGAATTAAAGGAGACTGCATAAATTGTGTGTATGTATGTATGTGTAAGATGAGTTATTAATGATGAATGATATTCAGTGTTGATATGTTTCTATGTGAAGTAAAATAGGAATAAACGTGCATAATGAAGGTTGAAAAGTTTTTCTCCTTTCTGAATCATCGAAGTTGCAAATAAAATGAGAATCATCAAGTACATAAATTGTAATGTTAAACATAACTCATATTGATTTAAGTCATAATAACGATTCATGTGAAGTAAACAGGTTGAATAAAAGAAAAAGGGTCAAATTACTTGTTGATGAATATTTGCCAAGTGGTAGCTAGCTGAATACCATCCTTTCTGTTTAGGCTGTTCTTATTCGCCCATATATACAGCGCTTCTGCTGTCAATCTTTCTTTGTGAGTGTTGAAACCTTTCTGAAGTATTTTGGCCCCTTCAAAATTAATCATGTGTCCCGTTTCCAACGCATGTAACGCTATTGCAGACTTATTCTCAAGTTTCTTTAAGTCAACCGAGGTTTTGGGAACGTTTTTTAAACACTGTTTGTGTTCCTTCAACCTTACCTTCAATTGTCTGGATGTTTCTCCAATATAAGCCGCATTACAATCATGACAATTGATCTCATAGACAATATTTTGTTGTTCTTCCTTTGGTAACCTATCCTTAACCTTCACCAATGACGATCTTATAGTGTCACATGTTCTAAAATACACTCTTATATCATGTTTGTTTAAAATCCGTTTGATTTCCTCCGATGTTTCGCTACGGTATGGTATGACTACAGTGGACTTCCAATCTTTCTGTACATGTTGCAGTTTAGCTTTTCTTTCCTTTCTAACAATCTTCTTTAAAAACTCTTTTGGGTAGTTGTTATCCCTAAGTGTAGCTAAAATCCTATTCAATTCAAATTGTTGGTCTTCTTCATCTGTAACAAGCTTCAGGCTTCTGTTAATTAAATTTTTAACAACTGTGACTTTCGTACATAAAGCATGCGTCAAGCTCGGAACGCCTTTATGGTTTATGCTAAATCCAAAAAGTTGTAACCCTTGTCGATTCTATGGACTCCCGAAGATTCACAAGGATAGTACTCCACTAAGACCAGTGGTCGATTTTACAAATTCACCGACTTACAACCTAGCGAAATACTTAGCTAGAATACTAAAACCGTATGAGAAATTGATTAATCATGGAATTAAAAACTCTATGGAATTTAAAAATATTATTGATACCATCGACATAGAAGAAGAAGAAGTAATGGCAAGTTTTGATGTTTCTTCCTTATTTACTAACGTACCTATCAACAGAGCGTTGGATATTATTTATGCTTGTTTAGAATCTGATTTGGATTTACATTTACGTTGCCCGTTAGATCCATCTGAGTTTATCAAGTGTTTGGAACTATGTTTAAGGTCCACCTTATTCATATTTCGAGGAGATCTATACAGACAAAAAGAAGGTATAGCTATGGGTTCACCAGTTTCTCCGATTGTTGCAAATTTATTCATGCATTCACTCGAAACTAGTGCAATCGCAAGAAGTGTTTGTCCACCAAAGGTCTGGCTACGGTATGTAGATGACATTTTTGTTATCATTAAACAGGACTATTTGGAAGAATTGTTTACAAATGTGAACAACATTTCGGAACAAATTAATCTAACGAAGGAAATAGAGTCTGATGACCACAAACTGGTATTTCTCGACTGTATGGTTGAACGAAGACTTAATAATAGGAAGTTGAAAATAAATGTTTTCAAAAAAATCAACACATTCAGATAGATACTTAGATTTTGATTCGGCGCATGCTTTATGTACGAAAGTCACAGTTGTTAAAAATTTAATTAACAGAAGCCTGAAGCTTGTTACAGATGAAGAAGACCAACAATTTGAATTGAATAGGATTTTAGCTACACTTAGGGATAACAACTACCCAAAAGAGTTTTTAAAGAAGATTGTTAGAAAGGAAAGAAAAGTTAAACTGCAACATGTACAGAAAGATTGGAAGTCCACTGTAGTCATACCATACCGTAGCGAAACATCGGAGGAAATCAAACGGATTTTAAACAAACATGATATAAGAGTGTATTTTAGAACATGTGACACTATAAGATCGTCATTGGTGAAGGTTAAGGATAGGTTACCAAAGGAAGAACAACAAAATATTGTCTATGAGATCAATTGTCATGATTGTAATGCGGCTTATATTGGAGAAACATCCAGACAATTGAAGGTAAGGTTGAAGGAACACAAACAGTGTTTAAAAAACGTTCCCAAAACCTCGGTTGACTTAAAGAAACTTGAGAATAAGTCTGCAATAGCGTTACATGCGTTGGAAACGGGACACATGATTAATTTTGAAGGGGCCAAAATACTTCAGAAAGGTTTCAACACTCACAAAGAAAGATTGACAGCAGAAGCGCTGTATATATGGGCGAATAAGAACAGCCTAAACAGAAAGGATGGTATTCAGCTAGCTACCACTTGGCAAATATTCATCAACAAGTAATTTGACCCTTTTTCTTTTATTCAACCTGTTTACTTCACATGAATCGTTATTATGACTTAAATCAATATGAGTTATGTTTAACATTACAATTTATGTACTTGATGATTCTCATTTTATTTGCAACTTCGATGATTCAGAAAGGAGAAAAACTTTTCAACCTTCATTATGCACGTTTATTCCTATTTTACTTCACATAGAAACATATCAACACTGAATATCATTCATCATTAATAACTCATCTTACACATACATACATACACACAATTTATGCAGTCTCCTTTAATTCACATCGTTGAACTTTTCACTTGATTCTCATTCAACTGACTCATATTATCCTGTTGTACAAAAACTTCGACATCCAAATATGATTGGATTAAAAGTAGTAGAGATTTTGATATGATTGTAAAAACACTATATATTTCTTTGATGATTTTGATTTTGATTATTTCCCTGAAGAAGTCCAGACAAGTTAGCTGGACGAAACGTTGGAATTATTTAAATTTCAATCGCTGAGACTATTTCAAATATAAAATTTTTTCACATATAATGAATTCTCTATACTCGGCGCCCAATTATTGTCAAACTATTCGTTCTAATCTTGACGAATATTCGTATAAATACTACTTTACATTCGAGATAATCTTTTGGGATATTCCTGTGAATATCCTGACATTACGTCATAGAAACAATCGAAAATTAAAGGCGAAACCTTAAGTGAGATACTACTACACTTACATTTTTATCTCAGTTGTTGAAGACTGACAAATACAAAATCAAATTTATGTTAAACTAAGTATTTGAAAAAGATATTACTGACATCTAGCTTGCCTAATGATCTTTGAAACATAATGTAAGTAGTCAATCATCAGTAAAAAGGATAACATAACTGACTAATAGATTCATCGCTTTTCGGATGAAAATAATCAAACTTTGAATATGATTTCTAGGGCTATGTTGACTAGTTACACTAATAGTTTTAGTTCGACTGCATATTTACGGTTAACAAGTTGTGGTATTTGAAAGAAATAATTTAAAAACGAATGAAAGCCATGAGGGGTAGTCTATTCTACTATTGTTCAGAGGGGACTAATTTTCGGATGAAAAAGATCGGCCAGTTTACTTCATATGCAGAGATGTGTTAGGACAATGACAATAAGTAATTCAGCAAACCAGAAATGAATCACATAAATTCCTTGCACTGAACAGGTAGTATCAGGCAGAAGTATGTATGAATATACATTCAATCGACAGGTGTTGCAAACAAAAATCATTCTATTCATTGCATATATCAATCTACTAATCACTAACAGTTATTCCAAAGTAGAACAAAGACTATGGTCGTCGAAAGTGCCCAATCAATAATTCTCTATTTCGAAAGTATCCAGATAAATACTATTACTCACATTATTATCAACTGTTTTACACGGTAACAATTTTTATACTGCCTCGAATACGAACACAAATGAATCCTAGTTGGAATTCTTGACCGTTAAAATTCTTATATATCGTTATAAACTATTTAAATATTTTATCACATTTGAACTTAATCGGTCACAGAGTAGCAACCACTGTCAAGTCCTTTAATTATGATCGAATTCTATTGATCGAGTTGAAATATGTCCACTACACTCTTCGTAAAGCATACCTGCAGTTTTGAACGAATTATTGCTAGGTGTAGGATTCGAATACCGAAGACCTAGCTTCTTAAATTGAAATGCCATCCCAGTAGCTCAGTTGGAACGTCTCTCATTGAGAAACTTGGTGACATCCGATTACCTCAAACCAATCAACAGAATGTCACATTTACAATTGATTGGTCACTTATTACTGACCGAAGCCATGTGTGTCAAGCCCTTAATGTTGATCAAATTCTATCAAACAAGTTGCAATGTGGCCATTAGTCCAAGTGACTCAACACCGCATACACTATTTTGGAATGTAAAGTGGTATAATAGAGGTAGTCAACAGGAACATCTAAAACGTACAAGAAGTCGGTCGTGGATGTAAAGAAAAGCGTATAGAAGTGGAATAAACGCAATGAATTTGTAGAATTATCGCATAATAGGTAATCTGAGCTTGAAAACCTCAACATTGTAACGTGAGAGATTTAAGCACTACCACCTTAATAGCCCAAAATAGAAAATAAAGTCTGAGAATTTACAAATCCGTGCTCGCTTGATATTCTGTTGTAAGTTGTACCGTTATATAAATAACTGAGCAAAGTGTATTTCACAACTAATTAAATCACAAGAGTCCTACCGAAAATAGTCCACGAATATATATTACATAAATGTCATTAAATTACAGGACGCGTCATAATGTGGAAAACAATTGTTCGAGATTTCTAAGTTTTGAATGGATATTCTCACAAGATAATTAAATCTAAATAAAATACAGAAAACTACTTTTAGTCATGAGAATAGGACAATGAAATGAAACCAGAGTAAGTGCTTACAGGCTGAAATTTTAGTTGAAACAGTTTGAAATTGAAGGAAAAAGTTTATGCGGAATCAATACTTGTTAAACAAGCTTCACACTATTGATCATTTTTAAGTAGTATGAGTAGAGGACAATAAAAAACATTTGCTTCTTTGAAGCGTTAACAGGTGGAATGATTACGACAAATGGGAAATGAATCTTCAGTAAACACTAAAAGATTCTTCAACGAAAAGTCTAATATAACAAACATTCGTGGTCTGCTAACATGATGTGTCAGTTGATGCAGATATGTTACAGTTAACATCTTTATCTGGAAAGAAAGCGGTTTTTAGTGTTATTTTCTATCGACAAAAGTTATATATCTTAATTGTATTAAACTCAACCACCCTAATATGTACACACCCGAATCTGAGATGAACAATAAAAATTGACGCACCATGATATTTTAAGTTCCCAAAAATTCCTGAAATTAACTGTACAGTTTGAGACACTGCGCACAATAAAACACTATCTTAATCATTTGATTTTCTGAATAACTAGATGAATTTTAAAAAACAAAATCTACAGTTACATGTGGAATTAAAGCGTTCAGTAACAAAAAATTGCTAGAGAAATCTTTAAAAACGTAATGAAGTACATATTCATTCTGAACTGAAGATAAAAATGAATGACAGGAATAGATATGTGAACTATATGTCTAAGTTTGACTGTACAGTAAGAGATAAGGCGTGTTTAAAGATTCAGAGTAAATATCTTCTAATGTTGTATAGTCAGCATTATCATCATCAAACAATATCCACTGCATACCAACTTTAGCTACACAAGTGTAGTGACCACAACTAACCGATAAGCCACTATGCAAAATCATTGCTTGTAGACTATAAGTTCTGGAAGTGAATTTAGATTTAGCAGAATCATTTGTTGCAGAAATATCATTGTATGTATAGGTTTCTGTGTTTGAAGATGATACCGTAACTGATAAGCGTTCTGGTATATGGACACGATGCATAATTTTTGAACATGTTTGATTAAGTCGAGAATATTTAAAAACATTTAGACAAATCAACACGTGTGATGAAAGCTGTTGTAATTTTAAGGATCTAGCTTGAACCGTGTGTTTACCACATGATTCACATTTTGTTGATGAAGCAACATGTTCAATTCGAGTAAAATGTGTTTGTATTAGAGTAGACAAATCCGTTCCAGGCTCGGTAATTTCGTCTTCCACTAGTTCCGAATCATTGGACTGTAATGATCAATAAAAAAGCACGTAAAGTATGCGTCCTTGATGTTAGACTAAATAAAACAATTGAATAATTTAGTTTCGTAAAAAAAAGACCAAGACAAATACCATTTAGCAGTAGTGTTTCATAATACTATCACTGTCAACAACAAAAAGTGATCGAACCAGAAAACAAATAAAAGGTTACTGTCTTATTCGGTAAGAATATAGGATGTAAGTTGAAGTAAAGATAATTCAATATGATAGGAACGAATTAAATTTCATAGTCAGGTCTGGATAAAATTGGAGTGTTAATGATCTACAAAACTCTAAATTCTCAATCACTTGCGTTTTTAAGTGACAGTGGACAATACTTACCCTTTTATGTACCATCTTGTTAATAAGTACGTTAAGTTTGTCCAATTATGCTATCGTTCGATAACAGTTGTCTTATGAACATTAGTTATTCGCAAAATAGAATTTAGCCCATATATGTATGGGTCCAATTTGTTACATCATGTTATCATAGCGAGATGAAATCACCAGGCCAAATTACAGGGAAGTAGAAGTAGTGATATGATCAATGGTAGTAGGCAAGATGGAAATATGGAAGATGAACAAAGAGGATGAGAAAATTGTAGGAACATCCTATAGATGATCACAGTGAAAACTGCATCGTTCAGTGAAGCCTCAAAATTACCTTTCACAACACATTTAAAATGATATCATCAAAAATATCAGTCAAAGGAGTTGTACTTTTTTCGCGCAGCCAGAAGTGAGACTATAATTTATGGGCAACAGTAAAGTGACCGTAAGAAAGGCCAAACACTTACTACATTCAAACAAGGATTATGAATTAGTGTGAGGGATTAGTTTCAGGTGTTTCAGTTACAAGTTAGGCTTAGAAATTGGAGTGTGCGTTTTCATCACGAACTGAGAATAACTAGTTATATGGATGAACGGATTCGGAGTAAAAATCCAAGAGTTCTTACCGTGAATTTGATTGATTCGTCAATAAATTAAAGCCCAATTTTGCAACGTAGTTAGTCTTTACAGTTAATAAAAAGATCTATCAAACAGATGTCTATAAAAAGGTTAATTGATTCAGGTTTTTGCTTGGAGTCTATCAGATCTTTTTGAAGAACTCATTTATAATATACAAATTTGTGTGCTTCATTTCGAACTTTACTTCATTCGTATGATGGTACTACTCGGACGTTCACGCCAAATAAGGTCAAGCGATAAGTAAACTTTAAACACGGGTTAATGGCTGAGTGCTTCATCTACTACCAGGCTTATGAGACATCAGTTCACAGCCGTAACACTTGACGTCATGGTGGGGATTTATAGCTATGCTGGTTAGTTTGGTCCTGAAGCTTACATTGTTATTCTTAACAACGTAATCAGTATAGAACTCAGACAGGAGTGAGGTATTCGAATTCATCAACACATGATTGACGTATTTTATTGTCTGCACATTTAATATGACTGACTTTCTTTTCTATCTGAAGTTTTTGTTGATGTTACCCAAAAGGACAATGAAAATATCACAATTAAATAGCCCCGGCTAGCGACTGAAATGATACCAACATAAAATTATAAAAAATATTAATATAATGCTTCAAGCTTTCAAAGTCCATAGTTTAAAAACGAAAACTGTTTCGTTTGATGAAAAAAGTTGCAGTAAACTCAACAGCTCTTTTGACTACTGTTTACTTCTTCATATGAAAAATTTCAACCTGATGGGTTCGTCGGGACAATTATAGTAGTAGTATTTTGTACCACGACATTTTCTGGGTGCTATTATACAAAAGGTGACAGAATAATGGAAGTTATGTCTTTTTGATGCGACACACTATACTACCTAATCATATTCAGTAGTTTATATCGGCTAGCCAAACTTTAAACTTCTATTCCACATACTTCTCTAGGACACTCAACTTATGATATTGTTTCGATGTTTTAACTAGTTTATACTCTAGATACTATTTCTACCTCCTTTTGTAATAACTGGCACATTTGCTGCCACTTGGGAGCTTTTTTGATGGGAATATCATGCCAACTTTGAAGGTAAACTTCCTCAATTTGTTGTTAGTAAAAGTTCGACACAGAATTGTGATGCGACATGAATCATAGAATGACTTCTTACTTGGAATTCTCTAACAGTTTAACGGAAGTCCGGACATCTCACGACTGCATGTCTGTAATAAATCTTTACAGGTCACATGGTTTTCCCTAATAGTACTGTTTTCGAGACGAATTCCATTGTTTTGATTTTGACATTTCACGCATTACTCAGTCAATGATTTACAACAGTTGACAAGATTCCATACATAAAACCTTGGACACAACGCTGATGTAACTTAGTAAGAACGATCGAAATTCTGCAATAAGATCTGAGCTGCTATCTGTTGTGAAAAGGCTAGAAATTCTCCTTTAACACCACCCGTAAACCTAAGTAAATGGACTGTTGCTTGAAACCTGTTATCCAATGGATAAAGGCGGATAGTATAAACCGCTATCCCATGGGAGCGACATTTAGTTCTCTTACGTTTTAAAGCTCACTGAGCAAATTTCTGACAATAATTACAGTGAAATGTAAAAACGGTAGGCACAGACTTACTTCAGGAATCTTGGTAACAAAACTTGGGTTTTCACTAGGTGCCTGGTCTTGATACAGCAATTCCCGTGGTTTAGTTAGTGGAACGTATAGACAAATAAATTGTTCCTGTCTAGAACTGGAGACATGTTGACACTCTACACAAGAAGTGTGCCTTAACATAGTACCTCCAAAAAGACGCGCAACTACCGACGATGATGATGAGCCAGAGTCGTTATTTAAAGTGTTTTCACCAAGGTTCTGTATAGAGTCAGCTGAACAGGACTGCTTATTTGTATTGTAAGAACAAGACGGTTTCGGTTTGAAATTCGCGTCCATTGTAGATTGAATATATTGATCAGCCGTAAAAGTTGATGAATTGCTATATCACACAATAATTATTGAAATATAAGAAGCATAAAAAACAAAAAAACTACAATTGACTCATGATTTCAACTTTGAAAAATACTGAAATCTCCACAAATCCCCTTCTGAAAAAAACTATAAGCTGAAATTTATCATTACAAATAGGATAAACAACTGTTAAAGGAAATTCACTATCATGTATTTTACAAAATATAATTTGTAAATAATTAGGACTTGTTTTGCCGGTTTACAGGAGTAGTATATGGAAATTTCTTTGAACAATTCATATGACAGTAGAACTGTACGGCACAATTTATTGTGAGTTGTTCAGTTGAGTATATCTAATCAGTGAAACAATCTATATCAAATGATTTAAAATTAACTGTACTAGCCTTAATAATAAACATATAAAACCGAATTCAATGACTCAGAATATTTAACATATAAGTATTACAACCGAACACTAATGAGAGTTCTGGTGTAATAGTGCATTAGTTAAATAGTAGAAAAACGTCAAGGCGTGGATTATGTAAATAATGGGTAATGCGAAACACAGAACCAGGAAAATGATGGAAGGAAGCAAGGTACAAAATAGATGACTGTCAGCATCCATTTTACAAAAATATTGAACTATATCAGCGAAATAATCTAACTACCTATTCCAACTATTTCATATATTCAATCCGAGAAATTTCAGTTTACTAAAAACTTGTAACTCATTTAGTGAGTACAGGTTTATGTACTCAGCTATGAGCAATATTGCGTAAGAGCTCTAGAAATATCACCAAGCTGGATAAACGACAGGTGTTCTGTGTATTGGTATTTTTGTCTGGAAAACCTACAACTATTTGTTGGTCTGTCATTTTACCAAGTGGGTTACCACTTTAAAATAGGCGAGGGTTAGGCAAATCCAAAGACTTATTGATATGTTTAGTGAGAGTAAAATGTGGTTGTTTATTACATATTGACAGACACACTCTTATGTTTCACATAAATTGTTATGCTTGAAACTAAATCGATTCCGCGGTAACGAACGAAAGCCAATGACACAATGACACGATAAGCTATTCTAATCTGTTGTCCCAGGCCCCGCTAACTAGACGAAGAAGTCCAAGGCAAGTAGGGGAATATATATGTATTCCGTAAGCAGCCGAGTACAACCAATCGAATGAGGGAAAAAGTCAAGCGCATTTATACAGCAACAAATTGTCCTTGAGCATTATTAGTAAATAGCACACACAAAGAAACAATGGACCAATAGCGTTTAAGATAGTTTACAAGTGGGAAATATGACGTGAAGGTAAAAGAGCGCTTTTGGCGCGAAAACAGCCAAATTCAAATTTTCAAAATAAAATTACAAAACTAAGCCATTTACCAAGTAAGTTCTGGGGATTTGACATACCCAACATAAATTAAACTATTTTATATTGTAAACTGCTTGTTCACCTACTGCCACTCCATAATTATATCAGTATACGTTGTTATGATTGATCTGTGATTCGATTGCATCTTAAGTGTCTAGGTCCACATGATTCAATCATCATCAAGCTATAACATTTATTAGCTGAATACTCAACTGACATGTTACATCCACATTTTATCTGGTAAAAACGACTTCTTCCCGATTTTATCACAAAATTCCAACAAGACTGGCTTAACAACGTAATTGTTTAGTTTTGTAATACTAGAGTACGGAAATAAGGACACTTCACGTTTTTATGCACCAACAACTTTCTAAAAGGAATGATTTTTTCAGTCTAGTGTATGAATTATGACAATCGGTTAATCAGGAATTAGTACACTACTTCAAGGTCACGGAGTATATACCAAAACTAGGATGTTGACTATCGATCGTATGATAACTAATTTTAATAAGGAAAATATCATTTAATATCTTCAAGATCTTGGATTGCTGAGAATACGTAGGTGAGGTCAAACGATACGAAGAACGTCGAAGTACCCATAACTGATGTAATGCATTTATTTATATTTGGTGTCTTCTGATTAATTGAACAGAGATTGTAACCCTACAAGGGTCTTCCTTAGAATAGGCTGAATTTCGTCCAAATAATCAAAAATTACTTGGGTAAACTGTTTTCTGGGCTAGTTGTTCATCTAATCCTGAAGTTTTGAATGCCGTTCCAAACTACAACAGTATCCACTTTCTTGAGTTACAAGTTGTTTGCAGGGCAGAGCAATAAGTGTGCTTCAGGAAAAACTATATTGGAGCGCACTGATTAGTCCTATTTTTAAACAATCAAGGTTAGTGGAAGTGATCCTGGGGGGTCAATAAATTTTCATTCGCACTAGTCTTGCGTTCCCAATTCCAAGCATTTAACATTAGGACCGGGAATAACACAAGCCATTTCTATCCTTTTACTTCAGTGTATAAAAAACTGTGTTTCACCTAACGGAAAAATCTTGGACAAGAAACAAATAGATGTATTTTTTTCCAAAAAGATCGTTTTTAACGCATTCCTATCAGCGCTAATTATATTGAATGACATGTAGATCTATTTTAAAAATACATGAAAACATTTTCACAACGTTTACACAACAGTAATAACAACTGATGGGTAAACTGTGGTGCGACGATATACAACCAATCATGTGATGGCGCAGTAGTATCCCAAAACTAACAAGAGATAGCCCTAAATAATCGCAAATCAACAAAGCATTCAGTTAAGGGGGTATTTACTACAGGGAAAATGGGTCAAACATGCTAACAAAATACTCTCAAATGGAGATATTTTTGTAGGTTATATCAATATATATTAATTGGTTAATCTATTTAGGCTGTGATGCGTGAGAAAAGTAGGCATCATGTAACTGACCTTAAAATAAGCTAACGAAACAGTATAATTAGTTACATAGTTCTCTTGTTAATGGAACTATTCTTAGTACTATGAATGCTATTCTCTGGAACGAACTTCTATAATTGACGTTGAACAGTTTAGAGTAAATAACGGGAATGACTATCAGAGAAAGGAAAAAAGTTGGATGCTACTGAATTTCAAGAAAAGAAATCTGATTTACCTAACGGTAGATTTACATTCATGAACTTTAGATGATTAAGGTATGTAGTAACTCTGGTAAATAGGTTTTGATAATTGAAATATTTAAAGAAAATATATATATATATATATATATATATATATATATATCACGTTTAATTGAATCATATGATAGATACGAATCACTTGAAATATATCGACCTATCCACTAGAAAAATTAATAAACAATCATAGAGAAGAACCAATCAGATATCAAACGTGAAATGGTCAGACTACATTCACTTCTATAGAAACAACTATATTTGGATTTTTCTTTCACCAAAGAAAATATGTATTACACATGTGTATATTGTGGTGCACGTAAATACTACTGATAATCAAACGTATTTATACATCCGATAAGCTAGTGATATTTCACATTGTTTCCATCGTATGAGATATGTGAACTCTACATATATAAGTTAAAAATATGACTGCTGAAAACATTATACATTATAACTACGAGCAAATGTGAAATCAAACTGAAATTATTACGTAAAATGTAAAATAATCTAAAATCATGCTGAATGTTTACTACGACTGATATTTATTCCATAGTATGAAAATGAACAAAACCAATACAATGCAAGTAGTTATACGTAAGTTGCTTAGTCATAATAACCAGACACTTATTTTCATCTGTTAAAGTCGTTATACCACGCAACCAGATTAAGATGAAATTGTTAACACAAATCCCAGATTAATAAAAGTAGTAACTATCAGAAGGGGTTTTGTGGAGATTTAATATGTTTCATAGTTGAAAGCATGAGTCGATTGAAGCTAGACCACCATGGAAAACCTGGAAACACTGGATGCCAGCTCAGTGGTCTATCGGTTAAGGGCTCTGGCTCGAGACTGGTAGGTCCTGGGTTCGAATCTCGCGAGCGCAGGTTCGTGGATGCGCACTGTTGAGGAGTCCCATAATTAGACGAAACGGCCGTCCAGTGTTTCCAGGTTTTCCATGGTGGTCTAGCTTCAATTGACTCATGCTTTCAACTATGAAAAATAGTAACGGTATCAGTGATAGTAGAAAATATTAAGCACAGACAGTATAATTCAGGGAGAAAGAATCCACAAAATAAGTCTTAAAAACCCAGGAACTAAAATCAGTCACCTACAACATAGGATTGGGTACATATATGCTCCGTTCAAGTTGCCTTGTCTCATTAGAACAACAAGATGAATACCGAATTCATAGAAGCAGTTACTTCAATGATAGTAACATATAAAAAAAGTAATTTTAGTCTCATGGTTTAAGGGAAGATAAAGAGTGTATACACCTACGCCATTGTGATCGATTCTGAGCCATGCCACTCAGATTCTCCAACCACTGGTTACGATAGTTGCGCGGACCCCAACCAATTAGTCTGCATCTATTAACATGGCTCAGACCAAAAGTTAGTGACTTTATGGACTGATGCCACGTTTTGGTTTGACCGCCCCTAACTCTCTTCCATCCGTCTCCAACACTGGTCAGTGTTGCGCGCCGTGATGATCGGTTCTTAGGCATGTGTAATACATGGGCCCAACCATCTCGGTCTATGGAGATTCACAACCTCATCAACTGATTTACCATACCCTGTGTCTAACCTCACTATTACTTACACGATGATCCCAGGAAGTGAAGCTCGACAAAGAGTGAATAAATTTGCCTCATTAAAGAAGATGTAGAACTCTCACCCGACGTCTCCAATCATCGGTTGTGGTATTCGTGCAGACCTTAGCCAGGTAATCGGGACCTACCAACATGGCTTATTTCAAGAGATAATGATTTTATGGACTACTCACTGTCTTCTCGTGGCGGGCGGTGATGTTTATGAAGTTGAGAGGACGTAACGCGAATGCACAGTGCCTACACCGGGTTGGTAGGTGAGATGGATCCACTTAGTGGACATAGAAAACCGTGATACCAAACAAATGGTGAACATTCGCTCCACAATCCTGAGGGAACAAATGGTGTACGAATATACTCTTCATCGCTGGCTATCATGGGATTTTGAAGTCAAAGGCCCGGGAAGTAGCTCCCTAAGAAAACCACCTGCTTTGGTTTGGGCACCCAGAGAGTATCCCGACCCACACACAAATTTAATGGTTTGTGTGGTGTACATATATAATTGGGGCTCCTTCGTACAAATGTTTATATGTTTAAGTAAATGAGTGAAAAAATCATGGGCTAATGTTATGTATTAGTTTAAGCGCGTTCAATCTTCTAACCTACTTCCAAACTACCCAACACTGAGAGTTGAGTAGTGATGTAAGAAATAATAAACATATCAGAGGTATGAATGGTATTGGTTGGGTGATGTCGTCATCTTGCGTAGGGTGATCTAACGCTATTTACTTTGCATTAGAGGAAAGAAAAAAAATAACACATTTGGACAAAACAATTTATATTGGGAAGAATGAAACCATTGCAAAAAACATCCATTTTTATTTAAATAACTACTAAACACTTACCAATATGAATCGAGAGAGAGACTTTGTTGTTTTTTACAATGTAACTCTTCTTCATGTAATCGATCCAATAAGTAGTTTAAATATTCAGCTGCATCTTGTTGTTCACCAGGTACAAAATGTGCCGGTTTAGTAAGTGTAAGTACAGCTCGTATGTCACGGACATTTGGAAGCTATTGAAGTACAAGTATGTAAGAACAATTTTTCGTTTTTATTACACCAATTTTTAGATAAGTAATGTACAAAGATCTATTTATTTATTAATATTTATTTAAACACAATTATTGGTACAATGGGGAACCAGATACATATGCGCCACACAAATCTCATTCGATTTGTGTGAGGGCTGTCACACTGCCCGGGTGCCCAAACCGAAGCAGGTGATTTTCTCAGGGGGCCACACCCCGAGCCTTTGACCTAAAGATCTTATCCACAAGGTAGTGGAGCATCGTGAGGAGATGCAGTCCCATGGTAGCCGGTGACAAACAATTGGTTCATAAGCCATTTGTTCCCTCAGGATACTGGAGCCCATGTGCACCATTGGTTTGGAATCAGGGTTTTCCAACTCCCCTGGGTGGAATTTCCGTGTCCGCCAACCCGGTTAAAGCGCCGGACATTCGCTTTTCGTCCTCTCGCTTTCGTGAACAACATCCCGGCCATGAGAAGGCAGTGATTAGGACTTCCCTGGCAGAGGTTATATACGCGTGGCCATGTGATAGCATTTCGAGAGGGAGAGCGAGCTCTTTCCACACTCTAACAATTAGACTAATAAGAGTAGGAAATATTGACTCCTGAAAACAAGAGGAACGACTTGTGACGAGAAGCGATCACTGATGTATGAATTTGGCTTCACCACACTACTATGAATAAAACGAATGTTGTAATATTAAAATCGGCGCGAAAACCGTACATCACTATTGGAATACATACATTAATAATAACCAGCGTTGCAACCTGTCCAGTAATGCAACTTTTGTTATAAACATAATTCTTTGATCTCATAAGTCTAGGGTTAATATGGTTTTTCCTTTAGATTTTTTACATCATTTAGCTGTCTTTCGATCTGCAATGTTTTGTCCACTTCTCACTTAGGTTTGGGAAACTCAGTATCATCCTCTAGGATTAACCGCATTTCGCCTAAACAATTTTGACGATCAAGGAGTACCACACCCAGCTACTTCGTCAGGTTTGCTTAGGACCAAGTCCTTTTTTTCCAGGAGCATTAGCTGACCCATGCTATTCTTAGTTAGTAAGTTATGATCATGTCCCAACATCCCCATAAGAATTTCAGCATTTTAAATCCACAGAGCTGGACTGCTGTTACGGATAGATTACCACACAAGTTAGTAATAATAACTTATTAACTAAGAATCGTATGGATCAACTAATGCTCCTGAAAAAAATAATCATATCATTTAGGGACTTTATTCAAGCATAGGTATATGGTCTGCAAGCTTTCAGAGCTACACGGATTAGTAACAGTTCTGGCCCTGACAACTGCACGTATTTTGTAGAAATAGATTATAGGAGGACTCTGAAAAATGAACACCGTTACTCGGCTATATTTTAAAATAACCGTTAATTGCTAAGTAAAGAGCTATGTAATAAGCCACAAGACCCATATTTCATATGAAGGCTACTGACACTGCTTGGTTGCCCGAAGAGAAGTATTTAAAACATGATTCGAACCGAAAACTGAATGGCTGAAAGCTAGGTGTTTCAACAACTAAGCTGCTACTCTAGCTTATTCAGAAATAAGTGACAAAAATGCGGAACTTCAGATCTCTTTGTTTGATGTTTATTTATTTATTTAAACACATACATATTGGTACAAAAGGGCACCAGATACATATGCGCCACACAAAATAATGAGAATGGGAGGAGAAAGGGGGAGGATGCGTATATATAAAAGAAGAAAAAAGGATGAAAAAAGAGAAGAGTAGTGATGGGGGAACTGAAATGTACAACCAGAAGAACTCTCTCAGTTAAGAAAGTTATAACCATTCTTTATGAAGTAAAAGAAGGTTACAGCAGAATCGCCACTGGCTTCTACTCTGAGTCATATCTGATAACGTCTCTAGCCACTGTGTTGCACCATCTCTCGGACCCCAGCCAGGGAGTCGTGAAGGACCAACAGAAGCTAGCCCTTTGCAGCTTTCTTTCATACCACGACACCATGTCATACACTGACCACCTCTCCGCTTTTTCCAACCAGTCCCAGCGTCGGCAAATAATGCACGACGACATTCGTAGAACATGTCCAAGCCACCGAAGTCGATGTTTAAAGATGGTGACACCAATTGGATTATCGTCCTTGCGCCCGAACACACGATGCCGAACCTCTGCATCACTAACATGTTCAGTCAGCCAGTCACAACGTAGAACACCACAAAGCATTGCACGTCGGGGCAGTCAGAGGTCAGGCATACGTAACACGTGTCCCAGTCATTCTAACTTATCAAGTTTCACTACTTCATCAATCGATTTGCCATCCTTACCTAGTACCCGTTTCCTAACAACTGCATTACTTACCCGGTGGTCCCAGGATATACGAGCAATGCTTCGAAGACACCTATGATCGAAAACTAGTAGCCTACGAATATCCTCTATCCTTATTGGCCATGTTTCAGTGACATAAAGTAGGATGGAACGAACTGCTGCACAGTAAACCCGTCCTTTGGTTGCTAGACGGATATCTCGTCTACGCCATAAATGGCGCAAGTTGGCGAAAGCTAGACGAGCCTTCAGTATCCGTGTTGAGATTTCGTCACACACCAGACCACAAGGGCCGATGAGACTCCCAAGATAAGTGAAACAGTCGACACGCTCAACTACTTCACTCCCTATCATTAGTTCAGGTGTCGATGCAACCCAATCCTGAAGTAACATTTTGCACTTCGAGGGAGAGAATCGCATCCCGAACATGCCTGCATAGTTGCTTATAGTGGTCAGAAGACTCTGCATGTTGCCAGCGTCTTCACCAAATAAAACTATGTCGTTGGCGTATTCCAAGTCAACAAGTGAGCCTCCCGGTAAAAGTTCAACTCCTGGAGATTGAGATGATGAAAGTGTTATTTCTAATAGCACATCAACGACAAAGTTAAAAAGAATGGAGAGAGTGGACAACTCTGACGAACACCACTTCAGGTAATCAATTGTGATGACAGTTCGCCATAAGCTCCAACTCGACCAGTTGTGTTCGAGAATAGAGCCTTTATGAGGTTAATGTACTTCTTTGGTACTCCTTTCACTAACAAACACTGCCATAGAACCTCACGATCCTTAGCCAGAAAGTCACAACCATCTTTAAAAAGAGCCGGAGGCAAGTCATCTGGGCCCGGTGATTTGTGGCGCTTCAGGAGTTGGAGTTCCTTGCGGACTTCCACCACGTTTGGTGGATCAGTCGTCACCGGCCATGGGGGGGGGGGCAGAACAAACTGGTTGATGTTGCCGGAGCAGCAGGCCAGTTGAACTGCCCCCGTTCGAAGAATTCCGCCCATCGTCCAAGACGTCGACAGATGTTAGTGATTGGCATCCCGTCATCCTCGTAGATTGTTTCACTCACACCAGACTTCTTGCTGCCAGTGGCTCGGATGAGTTGGAAGAGCTTCCGGCAGTTACTAGATGCAGCTGCTGCTTCCATCTCATTAGCACGCTCCGACCACCAGGCTTCTCGGTCCTTACGCAAGCTTTGCCCGATTTCATTACGTAACAGCCTTCGTTTGTGGTCAAACCCACGGTCACCCGGAGTAGACCGACGGGCTTCCATCAGTTGTAAGGAGCCAGAAGAAACCCAGTGCTTATAAGCGGGACGTTTCGCGAAGCCGCAAGCGGCTTTACTCGCCATTTTCATGGCGTCGTGAAGATGCAACCAATGCTCATCTATACTTTTCGGTGGGATGGTAGCTAGCCTAGAAGCTAGCTCCGCTCGATACTTACTTGCAATAGATGTTGCAGCCAGGTTGCTAACATCGATCTGTTGATGGCGGTCAATCCTTCGGCCACTGAAAAGTAAGGTATGATTGGCGCAGACCAGGGCATGATCAGACTCCAGATAGGTACTCCAAAAGGAGCGACAGTCTTGTACACAACCACGCCAGCGGTAGCTGATCGCGATGTGATCGATTTGAGTCCAGGATTGGGATGCAGAGGGAGGACGCCAGGTGGCACACCGGCGATGACTGTGCCGGAAGTTAGTGCTAGCCAGAAACAGGTTGTAGTCTGCGCACAGTTGCAGCAAACGGTCCCCGTTATCTGTCCTGCGACCAACAAGTCCCCATCGGCCACCTAAACGACTCTCTTCTGTGCCTAGATGCCCGACCTGTGCATTCAAGTCTCCGGCTAGTACTACAATATCTGTCGAACGCGCTTTCTGGAGAAGAACTGTTAACTGATGGTAAAACTCATCCTTGATTGCATCCGGGCTGCAATCTGTCGGGGCATAGGCGGAGATGACGAAAAGACACCGTTTCTCACGCCGATTTCTTCTCACTTTGATGGAACTTTCTAATCTAACAGCACATATTCGACTGTTAATGGGGATCCAATCGATTAGTGCTGCCTCAGCCCTATCGCTTAGTGCAACACCAACGTCAGCAAGACCAGACGAAGATGCCACAGGGTCCCCGGATAAGCGCACGTGGAACAAGCTTTTCGAGGCGACATATGGAGAGCGGATTTGTAGTACTTCACTAGAGTCTTGAATACGAGTCTCGGATAGACAACAGACGTTAACATTAAGGCTTTCTAAAGACATAGCCAGCCCTATCTGTTGTCCGATCTGCATTAGTGTGCGAACGTTGAAGGAAGCCAGCTTGAACGGCGTACGTGGATTCAGTATTCGTAATCGGTGAAAGCATTCACTTTCGACCAGACAGTGGCTAGAGATCGTTTAGATAGAACAGTTTCCGCCATGGGCGAGCTGCTGCATAAGTTGAAAAGTAAGGATACACGAATTGGGAATAAAAGGGAGTGAATAAGCGATATGGTAAATAATAATAATAATGTAAATTGTAAGAGCGAGAATAGTATTGTCAGTAGAATTCGTCCTTTCATTTATTTGTGTGTAGGCTGTGATACTGCCCGGGTGCCCAAACCGAAGCAGGTGATTTTCTCAGGGGGCCACACCCCGAGCCTTTGACCTAAAGATCTTATCCACAAGGTAGTGGAGCATCGTGAGGAGATGAAGTCCCATGGTAGCCGGTGACAAACAATTGGTTCATAAGCCATTTGTTCCCTCAGGATACTGGAGCCCATGTGCACCATTGGTTTGGAATCAGGGTTTTCCAACTCCCCTGGGTGGACTTTCCGTGTCCGCCAACCCGGTTAAAGCGCCGTGCATTCGCTTTTCGTCCTCTCGCTTTCGTGAACAACATCCCGGCCACGAGAAGTCAGTGAGTATATAATAATCGTCATAGCATGGATTACCTAACAAATCCGAAAGATTAGTTCATCAAATGATGTCTATCTAGTCGATTCTAGATATTATGGAATACCGCAGGTGGTTTTTGAAGCTCCCTACCTACGAAATAAGCACTAGTAAATAATAAGCGTTTATAAAACCTAGAAATGTGCATAATTTACGGTGAGGGAAAATTTCGATGAGCAAAATGAGCAACTTAGTGGCATAACCTAATCAAGTACCTTCAAGAGACAAGGACAAAACGCATTTTGGCTCAAGATTCCACATTTCAAGAACACTGAGACTAGCAGAGACTGAAAGTGATAAAAGAAATGAAAACGGTGGTATCAACAGATAGAGGGATAAGATTTTAAATACATACGAGATAAAAAGCACATATCTTCGCATTGACGCGACCAACTTTATGGCCTGTAAAATAAAATATCGGACAACCAACTTTGACCGAAATAGACGAGACCTAGGACGTCTTGCAGAGATATATCATGGTTGGTGTTGTATTCGATTTAGAGTGTATGATGTGATTCTGTTGTCATAATGCACCATCACGACAAGATGGTAAGTGATTAGTCATTACTCATCAATGCAACAGTCACTTTGGAGAATATAAACTAACACTAGAATGATATGCCTAAACTCAACGTCACTCACTTGTTCATCCACTAGTGCGTGAGGTCATAATTGTAAGTGAATAAAAACTGAGTACCTAACTACACCATAGAATTAATTCAAACCCCGAATTCCGAACTCGCCACCACAAAAAAATCTTTGAGTACCTAGTACTAATGATACTTTGTAATGGAATATAAATACGTTACAAAATCTAATTCCGTTTGATTTTGTGTACAAATTGAGCTATGGAAATTTACAAGTCTGTCAGTCTATCAATAAATAATGTTATGCAAGTTAAAAACAATGAGATTTAAAAATACAACAAATATTTCACCAACTTACTTGATGTGTATCAAGTGACTGGAAAAGCGAAAACAGATGAGCATGTAAAACACCCTGATGTTCAACTGACGACGTCACATTATCTGACGAGCATGCATTTTCATGCAAATTTGAGACTGATAAACTGAGATTATTCGATGGGTTTGAATTTTGGCTTGGCAAAACCAAGTCAATTTTGGTTGAAAACGGGGTGCAAGATGCCATAACTGTGCCAGCCGATGAATAAGCTTTGTGAAATCCAAATAAGGCCCGACGAAACTCGGAGCAGTGATAAAGTAATTGCAGAGCTGCATTTGCATAACATGTATTGCCAACGTTTAATATGCCTTTATAGCCAGCAACTGAACGATTTGTCTTCATCAGTAAGACAAGGTCAGATAAAATTAATAATTATCAAAAAGGTATTAAATGGCAGTAAATTTAAGCAACATTGTAATGACTAGCAACCTTGCTTTCAGATTAATGTTGATTTTCTCGCTGTGAAAAGCATGATGTTACGCAGCTTGCAGATAAATATAAAGTTATTAGTTTAATGTTAAGTGCTTAGAAGCAATCTTTGAGAAGCCGTGCATCCAGGATACAGATATCATTTGCTGACGAATGTCAGTTACCGCAGGACTTAGTTTCACGATTCCCTGCCAAACGTTTCCTCTTAGCCATTCAGTCAGTCATATACAGCGTAGAACCCGTCATACATGTAGGTCGGTTCAAATTGTCATACAACCTCAACACAGTGGTTTGAAGTTATCAACGCAGATCCCAGAGTATGAAGGGAAATTAGGACAAACAACATGATTCAAGAGAAAAATGTGAATTAGAGGAATAACAAGATATAAAATGATTTTAAAGATTAGGATCCAGAGCAAGACAAAAATGGAATGCATCTCCATTAGGATTGATTCTGAGCCGTGTCATCCCCCTTAGCTCTCTTCCAATCTACTACTACACTAGCAAACGTCCTGCACTGAGGTAGGCGGTGGTTAGGGATGCGTAATACATATCGCGACCACCCCAGTTGATGAACATTAACTGTTTTATGAACCGATTTACTATCTGTGACTAGCATCTGGCACCTAAATTCAGTATTTCTTACTCATTAGTCCCAGGATGTGCTGAAGATGCTTTGATCAAAAGATGGTAGCATCTGAATCACTTATTTTTAAAGGTTGTTTTATATCCAGAACTAAATGAGGTGCCGTACAGTGGCTTTTTCAAGCACCATTCTGAACATTTTGGTGGTTCACTTTTTCGTGCTAATCTAGTATGGCAACTTGGGAGAACGCAAATCTATGCCAAGATTTACAGTGATGATGACTGATCGCTCTTAGACCAAGGGACGTGGCAATTAACTTGAATATGGAGCCCAAACTTTAAAATTCCAGTGCATAATGCATTGAGCTACAATGCTAACGGTCTAACGGCTTAGTGGGTATACTTTTGTTATGTAATATCTGCATCATAATCTATATGTAAACAAACTGCTTGTCACTCAATACCTTATGTTAAAACTTAATTGATAAAATAATGGCAAAAAAACTGAGGGATTGTATCACTCATAAAACCAGTGTCCCAAAACCCCGGAATGTAAGCATTATTATTTACCAGGCAATAAATCTGGTTCAATCCGACATACAGTACAATGGTTGGCTTAAAAGCTAGAACGTCAGGGTGGCAATATGCGAATGATATTCCGACACTTTTTATATGAAGCATTTACTTAAGTCAAAACCTAGGCAGATACTTACTTTCAAAGTTGTTGGATGTATACTAATTAGTCGGATTGTTGAAGTTAAATTCCAACGCTCCCATATTTTTCGAATACGAATTCCAGCTTGAGGCCCAAACTTTGTTAGAAACTCCAATTTATATATTTTTGTTCGCGTACTCCAAATCTCAGGACTGTTTTCGTCGTTGAACTGACTATGAAATTTGCCTAGCAAAGTAACCAGGTGCTTCTTCTTTTGTGTACATGTTCTTGATAACTCATTATCAGTAGAAATAACTAGTGGACCAAGTAAGCGTGAAATTGTGTACATTTTGAGCAGAATATCTTTGCATCCTTCATTTGATGGGTTGTCAACATACATATTAAGCAGTTTGTTCAAAACAGGTGCTAGATGTGAGACTATATCATCAGCATATTGATCATGCTTGTCATCGCCAGTGAGAATGAAAAAGGCCAAAGCATATACAGTTGACTCATGTGGAAGCGACAAACGACCCATGAGTTCTAAGACAAATTTAAATTGCCAACACATGAAATCTGACCAACAGTTGGTTAAAGACTGTGACCCAGTAGGAGGAAACCTTCTGAACATCTCACACTGAAATCCAATAAGCCAGAGGTCTAGAGAAGACCGATATGTAGCTAGTTCAGACCAAGTGAGCCACAAAGTTAGACGACGCAATACCGTAAAACATGTCTCAATGTTGGTGATATGACGTTGACTAAGTTGATCGATAAATTTACAAATAGTTTCCAACAATGAATCATCTGAGCAAAACTTCTGAAGTTCGGACAGCATGGAAGCTACAGAAATGTAATGGCAATCATAACTGGAACTAACTAAAACATCCTGAACCAAAGAAGTTACATGTTCAGTCAGTATACATGTGTTGAACTGATAACTGATAATTTTTGGCTCTGTAACAAACGTGATTACTGATCGTGCGATGGACTCAACAAGTTCAATATCAAATGAATAGAATGGAAATTTTCCAGACGGAAACTGGGAAGATAAAGTTACTAAAACTTGAAAAATATTAGATACAAAGCTCAAGTACATATCATCACGGAGATCATAACAATTTGACTTATGTAATGACTTGACAAGGTTATGCTGAATAAGAAAGTACAACTGCTTGTTGTCGTTCAAAAGATTGTGATCCAAAATAAATTGAAGCTCAGAAGATAGAGTACCCAAACATCCTGGATTTTCCAAGGACGACTGGAGAAATATTACTGAGTGGCGCTTAAGAACTTTTTTTATGAATATAGACAAAGCTTCTGGAAATGAATTTAAAACAAGTGGGGTGAAGGAACTTGTGATCAGCTGAGAAAGATGAATTGTAGAATCATCTGATAAACGGGACTCAATAGAATTTAAGAGATCACAAACTACACTTATATATAACTGAGAGTAATCATTTTTACTGTACATATCTTGAATACAAGTGAAAATAACATCTTTAAGAAAATCCGTTTCATCAAGTTCACTAATATGATCCCGCAACTTCTTCAGAAGTATTAACTTCGTGCTTTCAGGATGGCCACTGGCCAACAAACCTGTAATTATCTTATCCATGACTGATTATTGCTATGTATATAGAAACCGGGCCCCAACAACAGGAAAACAGCTCCATCTGCAACTGTAGCGCGATTATTCAGAACGTGACTACTGACAACACAAAACCTTGAGATATAGTATGTTGCTTTCAATGTACAGCACCAAATATTCAGCTTATGAAAAACAAATATTTCTTTAACACCACGTCCAAGGTATGGGCAACAATTTACATATATGGATGCTTTCTGTTTGTTCCTACGTGGATTGAAAGAGTATTAAAGTAGATAAAGATAGGAAGTGAACCCTCAAGCTACCGTCCAGTGGCCCTTCTCTCCATACCTTCGAAAATTATGGAATCCCTAATATACGACGGTATACAAGAATACTTATCATCCTTAAAGTTCTTCTCACCTCAACAGCACGGTTTCAGAAAAGGTCATTCTTGTATGACCAACCTACTGACTGCGGTGGATAGATGGACAACCATTCTTGATCGCAAGAGGAAGGTTGACGTCATCTACCTGGATTTCTCAAAAGCTTTCGATAGGGTCAACCACGTATGCCTTATCAAGAAGCTTTGACGATTGGGTATCGAATCCCCTTTAATTGACTGGCTCATTTCATATCTAGGAAACGGACACTTTAAGGGTTAACTTCACTCTCTCTCAGGCTATGGAATGTCCTAGTGGGGTCCCCCAGGGTTCAATACTAGGACCTCTTCTCTTCTTGATTTATATTAACGATCTTCCTCAACAAGTTTCATCTGACTTATTGCTTTTTGCTGATGATGTGAAACTTTGGAGAGAGATACGTAATCATAATGATATACTAGTTCTTCAGCAGGATCTGACCCGACATCAAAGTTGGGCAGACGACAACGGACTTACCTTAGAAGGTGAAACGGATGTTCTAATTTTACAACTAGTTACCAGTAGCACCTTCTATGTTCGATCGTTCCCAGTCAGATAGAAATCAGAAGTCAGACGAGAAGAGGCAGGAAAGATATATTTGATTCGTTACCAATATATCGAGGACCTTTTCTATGAGCTGGCTAATGAAACGTAGGAGCTGTGTCCCACGCCGAGTTGAAACGTGATCTGGTGCGGATGCATGACCGAAAGCCTTCAGCTAAACAAGTCCACTTAAACAACGTGGTCAGCATCGAATGTCGAACACTTGATGAACTATTGATTTTGGGGAATTATTTACAGCTACAGATCACTCCCCCCTAGTGAGGTAGTGATGCCCCTAAGACGTGACCAGCCAGAAGTTTAAACCCAACGAGTTTGTCGTTGGTAAACACCCTTCTGATAGCCTGCTTCGTTTAGCAGCGTCTGGTCGTCTTTCCTTAAACTATGGGACCAAAATGTACAACATAGCAATAAAGAAATATAGTACAATGAAAATTTCGGTTCCTTGCGAAACTTCGTCGTTCTTTTTCAGCCGTCCTGGAAAAGAGGAAAAATAAAACGTGTGAGTGCATGTCGAAAATAAACTCGTACTTGCGTAGGGACACAAGATGAGCGGAAAAAAATAAACTAATACACTTACCAACAGCGCAAAAGCGATCAGGATAAAAGTGTTTTTTATGTGTTTTTTTTATATATAAAAAAATATATCTATATACGCTCAAAAAAAGATAAAAATGTTTTGTTTTTTTATATAAATAAAAAAATGAGCATATTAAAACCTTTTTATAATAAACCATGAAAAGGTAATTCAAGATAAAGCTTATGTCCTACGTGCAATATTCGTTAAGATGTTCTGGAAATCTTACTCGTCTTCCAGAACGCGTTGTTTTAGGTTTATCTATCGATGTTGACGAAGTATCAAGTTGTGTGTCGGTTGTCGTGTAGGGTACTACGAGTGTAGTGGCTGTGTCGTTTGCTTGTACCGAAGGAAAATCGACGTAGCTAGGGTTTCCTTCTAAGTACGCAGCTTTGAGTCGATCGATACTGATGCTACCTTTCGTACCATTCTTATCTACTACATAGTACTTAGGTTCGCGTTGAAGAACTTTGAAGGGTCCTTCGTATGCTGATTCCAGGGGTCGTCGATGTGAGTCTCGACGAACGAAGACGTGTGTACTATGTCGTAATCCGGGTTGAACGAAAACATCAGTTGATTGAGGTCGAGTGTGAGCAGGTTTAACTGAGCGCATAGCGTTTGTAAGCCTACTCGTGTAAGAGTTTAGATCCATGTTCAATGAAGAAGCTGAAGGATCTACGAATTCTCCTGGGAGTCGAAGTGTCGTTCCGTAAACGAGTTGAGATGCCGTGTATCCAATGTCAGCTTTCACTGCATTGCGGATACCTAGCAAGACGAGTGGAAGAGCGTCTGTCCACTGTGAAACGTTTGAAGCTGATAATAAAGCTTTTAATTGTCGATGAAAACGTTCTACCAACCCGTTTGTTTGTGGGTGGTAGGCGGTCGTTCGGAAGCGCGTGATTCCTAATAGTGAGGTGAGACAACGGAAAAGTCCAGATTCGAATTGGCGTCCGCGGTTTGTAGTGATTGTAGAAGGGCAGCCGAAATTTGCTACCCATCGTTCGACGAAATCGCGGGCCACTGTTTCAGCAGTAATGTCCTTAATCGGTACTGCTTCTGGCCATCGAGTGAAACGGTCTACGCATGTTAAGAGATATGAGTATCCGTTCGAGTCGGGTAAGGGTCCTACCAAATCCAGATGAACGTGGTCGAAATGAGCGTCAGGGGTTTTGAAAGAACCTAAGGGACATTTATTGTGCCTCATTACCTTAGATTTCTGACAGCTTACACAGGAGCGTGCCCACTCCCTCACGTTTTTATTCATGACAGGCCAACAAAAGCGTTCGGCTATAAGTTTGACTGTTGCACGAGCACCTGCATGAGAAAGTTTGTGCAACGTATTGAAGACGTTGCGGCGATAATGTTTTTGGTACAATTGGACGATCCCTACCTGTAGATGTGTCACAGAGTAAGGTCTCCTTACCTGTTCCGATCAGCTTAATACTTAGTTTAAGAGTTGTCGAGGATAACTCATGCTGAAGATCAATGTCTTCTTTTTGAAGCTGAGCGAGTTTAAGAAGGTCGATTCCTTGGAAACTGTTCAAGGAACTTATTCGAGACAAGGCGTCTGCGACTACATTGTTAGCTTCAGAAATATGTTGTATGTCTGAAGTAAACTGCGAAATGTAGTCGAGTTGTCGAGACTCTCGCGGTGAGTACTTGTCTGAAGATGAACTTAAAGAGAAGGTGAGAGGTTTGTGATCGGTAAAAAGCGTGAATTCTCTTCCTTCGATGGAATGTTGGAAATGCCGTACAGCACAATACATAGCTAGGAGTTCCCTACCGAACGTGCTGTACCTAGATTCCGCGTCTAGCAACCGTCTCGAGAAAAATCCTAAAGGTTGCCAAGAATTGTTAACCCATTGTTGTAAGACTGCTCCGATTGCTGAGTCGGATGCGTCTACTGCGATACTAATGGGCGCTTGAGTGTCCTGATGAGCAAGCAAGGTTGCTTTAGCGATGTGTTCCTTAACTGTGGAAAATGCTTTACGGGCTATGTCGTCTAAACTAATTGATTTCGCATTTCCACGAAGCTGATCGGTTAACGGTTTCATAAGGGATGTGCACTTGGTTATGAACCGTGTGTAGAAACTTACAAGTTCGTTAAAAGTTCGTAACTGCTTGATCGTGGTCGGTTCTGGGTAATCCAGAATGGCCGCCACTTTGCTCCTAAGTGGTCGGATGCCTTGGGCATCAATGGTGTGTCCTACGAAGTCTAAGGAGTTTGTTCCGATTTGGCATTTCTGCATGTTGACAGTAATGCCATGCCTTTGAAGTCGATCGAAAACAATGTCCAGATGCTTGAGATGTGATTCTCTGTCCGGACTTGCTATTAGACAGTCATCAACATACGCATGTACGAAGTTGAGACCTCGGATGACGTCGTCTATAAACCTTTGGAAGGTTTGAGTCGCATTTCTTAAACCAAAAGGCATTCGTAGAAATTCGTAAAGACCGAAGGGAGTGATGATGGCGGTTTTAGGAACGTCGTCAGATGCCATCGGGATTTGGTTATAAGCTTTAACCAAGTCGATTTTCGAAAAGACAGTTGTGCCTTTCAAGGTAGCTGTCAAATCGTGAATATCAGGCAGCGGGCAACGATCGGGAATGGTTTTAGCATTCAGACGCCGATAATCACCAGTTGGCCGCCAATCATTGCTGTCCTTTTTAGGGACCATGTGCAATGGGGATGCCCATGGACTATTCGATGGTCAAATTATCCCTAGGTCCATCATGTGGACGAATTCGTTTTTAGCTAACCTAAGCTTCTCGGGAGCGAGTCTTCGAGCTTTCGAAAATACAGGTGGTCCTGTAGTCGAGATGTGATGTGTAACATTGCTGGTTACACAGGGCAATTTCGATTGCGATTGGTATATCCCGGGGTATTTGTCGAGTACTGATTGGTACAAGGGGTCTATGGTGTGCTTAATCGTGACTGGGGATAACCTGCAACCAGAATAAGGAGTTACGCAAACGGATAACTTAGTGTTTCCGTCTATTAACCTTCGTGAGCGTGTGTCGATGAGTAGATTGTGGTGTTGTAACAGGTCTATACGAATGATTGGCATAAAGACATCTGCAACAACGAAAATCCAGTGTATGGGTTTGCGTAAACCCACGTTAAGGTAGACTTACCTTTTACTGTAAGTAGCGATCGGCTTACCGTTTGCCGCCTGTAAACTTAAAACAGACTCGCGAAGTCTGTCGTCGGGATTTGCTGGGAGAACGCTAACTTCTGCGCCAGTGTCGACGAGGTAGCGAACTTTCGTAGTCACATCCGTGACATATAAGAGGCGGCTATGTTCGCCGGCTACGGTTGACGTTAACGCGTGCCGGCTGGGAAGTTTCCCGAAATCTTATTCGTGTCAGTCGATTTTGAGGTCGGATAATTGCAAGGTTTCCTGCAGTTTCTGGAAAACTTACCGTACTGGTTATGATACCAGTCGGGATTGTCTGTCTCTCGTGGTCGAGAGCCAGATCGCTTACGTGAAGCGCTTCTACGCTGGGGTTTTGATCGACTACGGTCATTGCGAACTCTAAGATATCGTGTAAGCGAGTGACATAGTTCGGCCATGTCAGTCGAGGTCGATTGGGGTTTTTCTTTGACAGAAAAAATCTCGGCCTTAGAAGATCTAGTGATTTCCAAGATTCGATCGGCAGATGCAGCTAGTTCATCTATGGCATTGTTTTGAAATGAAACAAGCACTGCCTGCACCTGTTGAGGGAGTTTAGACAAGAAAAGTTGTCTAAATAGGCCATCATCGAAAGTTCGTTGGCCGATGACTCCTCTCATTCTAAGCAACATGTCCGTCGCAGAACCATGTTGCAAGTCGATGTTATGGAAGAGTTGGTCTAACCGTTGTCGATCATTTAGGTCTCCGCGTTTTAAAATCGATAGCTTAAGCGTTTCGTAAGGTTCGGGAACATCACTAGTAAACATACTAGGTGTTACGTACCTGTTAAACTCGCGCGGTAACGCCTTAAATACCGCGAGGAAACGTGTGCGCGAGTCCGTGATTCCGTGCATGCTAAAATCGGTTTCTGCATAGCAGAACCAGGACTCAATATTGTCCGGCCAAAATGTCGTTAACTGAATCGAAATAGGGGGAATAGACTTAAACTTAAGAACCTTAGGAGAGTGTTCCGTCATAGTAATATAGATAACGAAAAATGTCTAAGTAAAATATATCCGAGAAAAAAAATTCGCGAAAAAAAGTATATCACAATATATAAAATTCAAATAAAGAATAATAATGAATAATAATATTCCAAAATGGAACAGACTCACAGTATATTGACTTGGTGTACCAGATCACGTCGGTCTCACAAATGATGATGCAACGGATGTTCTAATTTTACAACTAGTTACCAGTAGCACCTTCTATGTTCGATCGTTCCCAGTCAGATAGAAATCAGAAGTCAGACGAGAAGAGGCAGGAAAGATATATTTGATTCGTTACCAATATATCGAGGACCTTTTCTATGAGCTGGCTAATGAAACGTAGGAGCTGTGTCCCACGCCGAGTTGAAACGTGATCTGGTGCGGATGCATGACCGAAAGCCTTCAGCTAAACAAGTCCACTTAAACAACGTGGTCAGCATCGAATGTCGAACACTTGATGAACTATTGATTTTGGGGAATTATTTACAGCTACAGATCACTCCCCCCTAGTGAGGTAGTGATGCCCCTAAGACGTGACCAGCCAGAAGTTTAAACCCAACGAGTTTGTCGTTGGTAAACACCCTTCTGATAGCCTGCTTCGTTTAGCAGCGTCTGGTCGTCTTTCCTTAAACTATGGGACCAAAATGTACAACATAGCAATAAAGAAATATAGTACAATGAAAATTTCGGTTCCTTGCGAAACTTCGTCGTTCTTTTTCAGCCGTCCTGGAAAAGAGGAAAAATAAAACGTGTGAGTGCATGTCGAAAATAAACTCGTACTTGCGTAGGGACACAAGATGAGCGGAAAAAAATAAACTAATACACTTACCAACAGCGCAAAAGCGATCAGGATAAAAGTGTTTTTTATGTGTTTTTTTTATATATAAAAAAATATATCTATATACGCTCAAAAAAAGATAAAAATGTTTTGTTTTTTTATATAAATAAAAAAATGAGCATATTAAAACCTTTTTATAATAAACCATGAAAAGGTAATTCAAGATAAAGCTTATGTCCTACGTGCAATATTCGTTAAGATGTTCTGGAAATCTTACTCGTCTTCCAGAACGCGTTGTTTTAGGTTTATCTATCGATGTTGACGAAGTATCAAGTTGTGTGTCGGTTGTCGTGTAGGGTACTACGAGTGTAGTGGCTGTGTCGTTTGCTTGTACCGAAGGAAAATCGACGTAGCTAGGGTTTCCTTCTAAGTACGCAGCTTTGAGTCGATCGATACTGATGCTACCTTTCGTACCATTCTTATCTACTACATAGTACTTAGGTTCGCGTTGAAGAACTTTGAAGGGTCCTTCGTATGCTGATTCCAGGGGTCGTCGATGTGAGTCTCGACGAACGAAGACGTGTGTACTATGTCGTAATCCGGGTTGAACGAAAACATCAGTTGATTGAGGTCGAGTGTGAGCAGGTTTAACTGAGCGCATAGCGTTTGTAAGCCTACTCGTGTAAGAGTTTAGATCCATGTTCAATGAAGAAGCTGAAGGATCTACGAATTCTCCTGGGAGTCGAAGTGTCGTTCCGTAAACGAGTTGAGATGCCGTGTATCCAATGTCAGCTTTCACTGCATTGCGGATACCTAGCAAGACGAGTGGAAGAGCGTCTGTCCACTGTGAAACGTTTGAAGCTGATAATAAAGCTTTTAATTGTCGATGAAAACGTTCTACCAACCCGTTTGTTTGTGGGTGGTAGGCGGTCGTTCGGAAGCGCGTGATTCCTAATAGTGAGGTGAGACAACGGAAAAGTCCAGATTCGAATTGGCGTCCGCGGTTTGTAGTGATTGTAGAAGGGCAGCCGAAATTTGCTACCCATCGTTCGACGAAATCGCGGGCCACTGTTTCAGCAGTAATGTCCTTAATCGGTACTGCTTCTGGCCATCGAGTGAAACGGTCTACGCATGTTAAGAGATATGAGTATCCGTTCGAGTCGGGTAAGGGTCCTACCAAATCCAGATGAACGTGGTCGAAATGAGCGTCAGGGGTTTTGAAAGAACCTAAGGGACATTTATTGTGCCTCATTACCTTAGATTTCTGACAGCTTACACAGGAGCGTGCCCACTCCCTCACGTTTTTATTCATGACAGGCCAACAAAAGCGTTCGGCTATAAGTTTGACTGTTGCACGAGCACCTGCATGAGAAAGTTTGTGCAACGTATTGAAGACGTTGCGGCGATAATGTTTTTGGTACAATTGGACGATCCCTACCTGTAGATGTGTCACAGAGTAAGGTCTCCTTACCTGTTCCGATCAGCTTAATACTTAGTTTAAGAGTTGTCGAGGATAACTCATGCTGAAGATCAATGTCTTCTTTTTGAAGCTGAGCGAGTTTAAGAAGGTCGATGCCTTGGAAACTGTTCAAGGAACTTATTCGAGACAAGGCGTCTGCGACTACATTGTTAGCTTCAGAAATATGTTGTATGTCTGAAGTAAACTGCGAAATGTAGTCGAGTTGTCGAGACTCTCGCGGTGAGTACTTGTCTGAAGATGAACTTAAAGAGAAGGTGAGAGGTTTGTGATCGGTAAAAAGCGTGAATTCTCTTCCTTCGATGGAATGTTGGAAATGCCGTACAGCACAATACATAGCTAGGAGTTCCCTACCGAACGTGCTGTACCTAGATTCCGCGTCTAGCAACCGTCTCGAGAAAAATCCTAAAGGTTGCCAAGAATTGTTAACCCATTGTTGTAAGACTGCTCCGATTGCTGAGTCGGATGCGTCTACTGCGATACTAATGGGCGCTTGAGTGTCCTGATGAGCAAGCAAGGTTGCTTTAGCGATGTGTTCCTTAACTGTGGAAAATGCTTTACGGGCTATGTCGTCTAAACTAATTGATTTCGCATTTCCACGAAGCTGATCGGTTAACGGTTTCATAAGGGATGTGCACTTGGTTATGAACCGTGTGTAGAAACTTACAAGTTCGTTAAAAGTTCGTAACTGCTTGATCGTGGTCGGTTCTGGGTAATCCAGAATGGCCGCCACTTTGCTCCTAAGTGGTCGGATGCCTTGGGCATCAATGGTGTGTCCTACGAAGTCTAAGGAGTTTGTTCCGATTTGGCATTTCTGCATGTTGACAGTAATGCCATGCCTTTGAAGTCGATCGAAAACAATGTCCAGATGCTTGAGATGTGATTCTCTGTCCGGACTTGCTATTAGACAGTCATCAACATACGCATGTACGAAGTTGAGACCTCGGATGACGTCGTCTATAAACCTTTGGAAGGTTTGAGTCGCATTTCTTAAACCAAAAGGCATTCGTAGAAATTCGTAAAGACCGAAGGGAGTGATGATGGCGGTTTTAGGAACGTCGTCAGATGCCATCGGGATTTGGTTATAAGCTTTAACCAAGTCGATTTTCGAAAAGACAGTTGTGCCTTTCAAGGTAGCTGTCAAATCGTGAATATCAGGCAGCGGGCAACGATCGGGAATGGTTTTAGCATTCAGACGCCGATAATCACCAGTTGGCCGCCAATCATTGCTGTCCTTTTTAGGGACCATGTGCAATGGGGATGCCCATGGACTATTCGATGGTCAAATTATCCCTAGGTCCATCATGTGGACGAATTCGTTTTTAGCTAACCTAAGCTTCTCGGGAGCGAGTCTTCGAGCTTTCGAAAATACAGGTGGTCCTGTAGTCGAGATGTGATGTGTAACATTGCTGGTTACACAGGGCAATTTCGATTGCGATTGGTATATCCCGGGGTATTTGTCGAGTACTGATTGGTACAAGGGGTCTATGGTGTGCTTAATCGTGACTGGGGATAACCTGCAACCAGAATAAGGAGTTACGCAAACGGATAACTTAGTGTTTCCGTCTATTAACCTTCGTGAGCGTGTGTCGATGAGTAGATTGTGGTGTTGTAACAGGTCTATACGAATGATTGGCATAAAGACATCTGCAACAACGAAAATCCAGTGTATGGGTTTGCGTAAACCCACGTTAAGGTAGACTTACCTTTTACTGTAAGTAGCGATCGGCTTACCGTTTGCCGCCTGTAAACTTAAAACAGACTCGCGAAGTCTGTCGTCGGGATTTGCTGGGAGAACGCTAACTTCTGCGCCAGTGTCGACGAGGTAGCGAACTTTCGTAGTCACATCCGTGACATATAAGAGGCGGCTATGTTCGCCGGCTACGGTTGACGTTAACGCGTGCCGGCTGGGAAGTTTCCCGAAATCTTATTCGTGTCAGTCGATTTTGAGGTCGGATAATTGCAAGGTTTCCTGCAGTTTCTGGAAAACTTACCGTACTGGTTATGATACCAGTCGGGATTGTCTGTCTCTCGTGGTCGAGAGCCAGATCGCTTACGTGAAGCGCTTCTACGCTGGGGTTTTGATCGACTACGGTCATTGCGAACTCTAAGATATCGTGTAAGCGAGTGACATAGTTCGGCCATGTCAGTCGAGGTCGATTGGGGTTTTTCTTTGACAGAAAAAATCTCGGCCTTAGAAGATCTAGTGATTTCCAAGATTCGATCGGCAGATGCAGCTAGTTCATCTATGGCATTGTTTTGAAATGAAACAAGCACTGCCTGCACCTGTTGAGGGAGTTTAGACAAGAAAAGTTGTCTAAATAGGCCATCATCGAAAGTTCGTTGGCCGATGACTCCTCTCATTCTAAGCAACATGTCCGTCGCAGAACCATGTTGCAAGTCGATGTTATGGAAGAGTTGGTCTAACCGTTGTCGATCATTTAGGTCTCCGCGTTTTAAAATCGATAGCTTAAGCGTTTCGTAAGGTTCGGGAACATCACTAGTAAACATACTAGGTGTTACGTACCTGTTAAACTCGCGCGGTAACGCCTTAAATACCGCGAGGAAACGTGTGCGCGAGTCCGTGATTCCGTGCATGCTAAAATCGGTTTCTGCATAGCAGAACCAGGACTCAATATTGTCCGGCCAAAATGTCGTTAACTGAATCGAAATAGGGGGAATAGACTTAAACTTAAGAACCTTAGGAGAGTGTTCCGTCATAGTAATATAGATAACGAAAAATGTCTAAGTAAAATATATCCGAGAAAAAAAATTCGCGAAAAAAAGTATATCACAATATATAAAATTCAAATAAAGAATAATAATGAATAATAATATTCCAAAATGGAACAGACTCACAGTATATTGACTTGGTGTACCAGATCACGTCGGTCTCACAAATGATGATGCAACGGATGTTCTAATTTTACAACTAGTTACCAGTAGCACCTTCTATGTTCGATCGTTCCCAGTCAGATAGAAATCAGAAGTCAGACGAGAAGAGGCAGGAAAGATATATTTGATTCGTTACCAATATATCGAGGACCTTTTCTATGAGCTGGCTAATGAAACGTAGGAGCTGTGTCCCACGCCGAGTTGAAACGTGATCTGGTGCGGATGCATGACCGAAAGCCTTCAGCTAAACAAGTCCACTTAAACAACGTGGTCAGCATCGAATGTCGAACACTTGATGAACTATTGATTTTGGGGAATTATTTACAGCTACAGATCACTCCCCCCTAGTGAGGTAGTGATGCCCCTAAGACGTGACCAGCCAGAAGTTTAAACCCAACGAGTTTGTCGTTGGTAAACACCCTTCTGATAGCCTGCTTCGTTTAGCAGCGTCTGGTCGTCTTTCCTTAAACTATGGGACCAAAATGTACAACATAGCAATAAAGAAATATAGTACAATGAAAATTTCGGTTCCTTGCGAAACTTCGTCGTTCTTTTTCAGCCGTCCTGGAAAAGAGGAAAAATAAAACGTGTGAGTGCATGTCGAAAATAAACTCGTACTTGCGTAGGGACACAAGATGAGCGGAAAAAAATAAACTAATACACTTACCAACAGCGCAAAAGCGATCAGGATAAAAGTGTTTTTTATGTGTTTTTTTTATATATAAAAAAATATATCTATATACGCTCAAAAAAAGATAAAAATGTTTTGTTTTTTTATATAAATAAAAAAATGAGCATATTAAAACCTTTTTATAATAAACCATGAAAAGGTAATTCAAGATAAAGCTTATGTCCTACGTGCAATATTCGTTAAGATGTTCTGGAAATCTTACTCGTCTTCCAGAACGCGTTGTTTTAGGTTTATCTATCGATGTTGACGAAGTATCAAGTTGTGTGTCGGTTGTCGTGTAGGGTACTACGAGTGTAGTGGCTGTGTCGTTTGCTTGTACCGAAGGAAAATCGACGTAGCTAGGGTTTCCTTCTAAGTACGCAGCTTTGAGTCGATCGATACTGATGCTACCTTTCGTACCATTCTTATCTACTACATAGTACTTAGGTTCGCGTTGAAGAACTTTGAAGGGTCCTTCGTATGCTGATTCCAGGGGTCGTCGATGTGAGTCTCGACGAACGAAGACGTGTGTACTATGTCGTAATCCGGGTTGAACGAAAACATCAGTTGATTGAGGTCGAGTGTGAGCAGGTTTAACTGAGCGCATAGCGTTTGTAAGCCTACTCGTGTAAGAGTTTAGATCCATGTTCAATGAAGAAGCTGAAGGATCTACGAATTCTCCTGGGAGTCGAAGTGTCGTTCCGTAAACGGCAGTTTACCATGTCTAGTTTTCGATGATGTTCTCACAATCGGTTTCAAAATGTTGCTAGAATGTTGTCTTTCAGGTTGAAAAATTAATGAGTAGCTTGCAGCAGTAATAAAAGTGTATGTGTTCAAATGGTTCTAGGCAGAATAAAAGCTTTCGCTTGATGGGCTTTGTTATTTAGTAACAATGAATCATCGATGTCTCCAGGTAGAAATTTAAGTATATTAACGATAATGGAGGAAAAAGAAATTGGTAAATCATAGTAAGATACTTTCTTTAGTCCTTAAAAATATGTCAAGTTTTTTCCTGAAGGAATCCTGGAAAGTCAATCAGACTAGATCACCTGGTAGCGAATTCCGGCA
Organism: Schistosoma rodhaini; assembly: GCA_944470415.2. NCBI lineage: Eukaryota > Metazoa > Platyhelminthes > Trematoda > Strigeidida > Schistosomatidae > Schistosoma > Schistosoma rodhaini. Next base: position 38,000,917 of record OX104038.1, read on the forward strand.
TTTGACATATCCTAAGGAGTAAAAGATGAGTCTACAGTCCATTCTGCTGTGTTGTGTCTCTGGTTTCTGGGTGTTATTCCTTAGGTTTGTGTTGGGACTAAACTTAAGTAGGTGTTCAAGCGGATGTCCAAAAGTGTTAAGGTTACTGTAAGCCACTAGGAGGTCGCTTTACGATGTCTATAATCTAATGGGTAAAGGTTTAGTGATTGAAGGCGTTCTTCATAAGGCTTGAATTTGAGTCTCCGAATTTATTTCGTGGCTCGCCGCTTGACACGTTCCACAGTGTTCTTATCCATCTGGAGTTAGGGGGAAGTACTATGTTTCCGTACTTTGAATGGGGATGAATAAACCTGCTGAAGATTATGTGGAAAGTTCTACCGTCAAACTGGCCAAAAATGTGCTTCTATGTTACCATTGCAATGTTTGCTCGAAAGGTATTTCGTCACGTTTAGCCTATGACTTCAAATCGTGAGGTACCAGCAATCCTAGATCTTTTACAATTTGGGATACTTCTAGAGAGGTGTTTTCCAAGTTGTAACCGTAGTATGCAACATGTCTCAGATGGTCTACCTTACCCCTTGAAGTGTTGAAGGTAAGTCCGTTATCATCTGCCCAACATTGCAGTCAGTTTCAGTTTCAGTTTCAGTTTGGAAAGGACAAGAGGCTTGGTGGCCTGTGTTAGTCCTGGCAATGATGGTCTCTCAGCTGATCCAACTTTCTTTTGAAGGAGTCGACGGATGGAGCCTCAACCACGTGCTGAGGTAATGAATTCCACTCGTTGATTATTCGATGGGAAAGTCGGTAGTCAGCTGACAAGTAATTCGTTCTGGGCTTGTGAACTTTTTTGGAGTGTCCTCGTAGATTTTCTGTTTTGGAAGACAAGAAAAATGAGGGCATATCAGGTGCAAATTTGTCATTTAGCAATTTGAAAACTATAATCAAGTCACCTCTGATTCTTCTATATGACAGCGGGAATAGGTTTAGCTTGGTCAGTCTAGTACCATACGGGAGCTTCGCTATTCCGTGAATCAGCCTAGTTGCTGTTCTCCGAACCCTTTCCAAGAGTTCACTGTCTTTTTTTAGGCAGGGGTTAGCTGCTTGTATACAGTACTCAAGTTTAGGGCGTACGAACACTGTATACAAAGTCAGAAACGTTTTAACGTCAAGATGCCTAAAAGAGCTAGATCCTCCTGAAGTGCCAGTATATCTTCTTGGTTGCGTGAAGGTGAATGACGTCAACGATTGCGTTTCTTTGCAGACAAGGTAAATAAGTCAGTGCGTTTTCAAACATGCACACCGTTTAGTTTTAGCGACTTTGAACGGCCTGACACGAGGCGGTCATTCCGCATTTGATTTGTTGAGGGTCGGTGGCATTGTCGATAAGTCGTTTCATTGATTCTCGCTCATATGTTACATCTGGTCGCGGATTTTTAATGTCGTTTTTTATCGGCTGATCACAACATTTTTTCCCGTCACATGTTAAATTTTGTAATATTTATGCATGTTACATGGCGTTTATTGCAGTCTATTGGTTGCCTGACGTATTTGGAACTGACAACCTGGATGAATGTTTAGTCAGCCTAATTTGGTAATTTGTAACAATGCAAACTTAGGAAAGTGAAATCCATCATTTATCAAGTCAAAAATAGACCGAAATTATAGTTTCAAGCAAAAACAAGCTATCAAATAATTTACATATGACTCACCTCCCTTATGATAGTAATGAACATGGGTGTTGGTAGTTGTTTATAAAATGTAATTAAAGCAATTGAGAGTCAAACTATTCACGAATCTTGCAATGGTAATAATGATTATTCCATGCGACGTTTCTAATGTGAGTTTGTTTTGGCGAGACTAAAGAACATGGACGACCTTTGAACGAATCTTAAATGACCTTGAGAAATATTAGCCAATCAGAAGACAGTTATCATACAGTAAAAATATATTATACAAAACTCAAAAATTAAAGGGGATACTTTTCTTTTACATGAATCAAAAACTTGCTCCATAGTAGTCGACCTCTGGAACCACAATAAAGTCCCGAAAATTCTTTCAGCCTCGACCACATAGTTTCAGTGTTGTCGGTATGTTGGTATGGTTTAGGATTAGGGTTAAGGTTTAGGGTTAAAGATGAGACTATAAATTATGGACGGCATTTGAGCGACGCTAGAGTGAATCTGAGAGTGTCAACGTAATAATTAAGATTAAATGAGGGTTATAAACCCGCGTGAAAAATTCAAATTATGATTTACAGTTCATGGTTAAGGTTAGGAATTATACTTAGGGTTTTCATCACGAACTGACATCAGCTATAATGCCACAACTCTATCCAAATGTATAATTGAATTTTGCGCCAAAATCTTATGATAACTTATCTTGTAGACGCTTAATTATCATGTTTACTCTAAAATCCATTGTAAACCGACCGTACGTAAGCGTCAGGTACCGAACTTTGCGCCTTGACCTTGAAAACCCGCGAAAGCTTCTGATTGGCTCGTCCATGTTCTTTAGTCTCGCCGCGGAACAAACCTATTTTGTAGTAAGTTTCCCCTTTTGTACTCAAACCGTGTCTTTCAATTTTAAAAATATATTTGTTGTGCCAGTACACTGTGTTCTTACTTCAACGGCACTTACCGGTCCTGACTGTAGTGTTGTTTCAGATCGCTCCTGCTTCCAAGTGAACGTCAATATATAACGTGCTACATTACGATATGAACTAATAATATACAGCCGTAAACAGTTCTATCCATGATAAATATCACAGCTGTCAACTGGACTGATTTATTATTACGTAATGTGAGAAAGAAAAATTATGTAAGTAACAATTGACAATGGTAGATTTTTCTGCCCGCTTTCTGAATTTATACAGGAATTGTGTGGAACATTACTGTAAGTGCCACATAAGTTAGCCAAATACTCGATGCGTGACCAAATGTGCAATGAAACACCACAAAACTATTTAAATCTCACGTCCTTCAGCAGTTTACTTTCGCCGTGAATGTAATGCGTATGGGTAGTCTGAGAAGGGAAAGCGGAAAGCGCGGCAGTCTGCATTACACACAGTAGTGCAAATATAATGTTATGCATCTTTCACGTATGTGGCGCTTTTCGTAAAAAGGTACAGTAATCGCGATTTTCATGAAATTGCCTTTAGACTCGTGACAAAATCTTGAGAACTTACTTTAGTAGGTTAGTAACCGCTGGAACTGTTGGGAGGTATTACGTGAAATATCTTTATTCTGTAGATTTAACCAGTACTTCAGAATTATTAACCGAAGAGACAAACGAATAGGTCATTATCTCCACCGATTCTGGATGCCTCGCAAAAATTTATGGGCCGCAGCTTTCACCGGAACTGTTTTGACACTCGGTAACAACACCAACAATCGTGTTGAGTCATTAAATCGTCAACTAAAGAGAAACATACGCAAAAGCGACAGTTTGCACAAGTGTATATACAAGGTTTTCAAGTGGAATGCTTTAACATCAGCAAGAAGAACTGTCGAGGAAACAATAATAGCCAGCAGGTGCTGTACGCACAGTGCCCCAAGGCGATTGCTTCCGTTGTTTAACCTACTTACCCCTTTTGCATAGACGGTTTCATTGGAACTGAAGAAAATGCGTTTCGTTAATATTGGATACGAAAACGGTGACTGGTTGTTCATGATTGACTGCGGCAAGCATTATGAAGTAGATGCAGGCACTTGTGAGTGTAATTGTCGAACATTTATGACTTGTCGATATCCTTGTCGTCAAATGCTACTGATATATGTAAAAAGACCAACTCTTACAGGTAAGCTTAATCAATTAAGAAGAAAAGCTAATTAGCTAATCGCATTCTTAGACCATGCAGTCGATGGAAGTTAAATAACACATATAACTTCCATTATAATACAACAACATCATTACCCAGACGGAGTGAAGAGTATATGCGGATTCAAAAAAGCCAGACAATCCATAAACAACGCATAATTGAAAAATATGGTGAACACTTCGCATGATGGTGGAGAGAAAAGTAGACAATTATTACTTAAAAATCATCAATAACTAGGTTATACTGCCATTTCTCTTCCTTCAGTCCTCTTTACGATCAGTATATTCGGATGAATAATTGGAGTGGCATTGTTTTCTAATCACATGGTCTCCAGAGCCAAGCATATAATAACTAAAAAGATTTAGCACTTTCAGAAGGTCGGGAGTAGTGAACGTGGATATATTCATTTAATCGAACGGCATGACTCAGTGTTGCAGAGGTGCTCATTACGTTTAACTTATTTATATTCACATTAAATATATTATTCTATCCCAAGCGTAGATGTGTTCTTCAGAAGTACTAAGTATTATTGTTAGTTGTCACGATACAATGAGTCAGTGTAGATAGTGATGCGGTTTTCACGTAAGATCTTACTGACTAAGCAATCAAACGATAAATTTACTGTTATCAGACAACGTCTATTATCAAAGTAGTATTAGTACCGAACTAGACTATACACATACTAAAAAGATTTAAAGTGCGACAAACTACAGTTGTTATATTTATATTATATTTAGATAACTTATTAGATGAATAAACGCAGTAGTAGTCAATACAAAACACAGTTGTCGTCAATGTGTAAATTGTTTCTCCGTATAAGGCGTTGGCACCGACGCAAGGCCTGCATATTCCTCCAGACATATAGGTTACGCTATTTCCAATTAAGCAACGCCAGCATGATACTGTCATCTTGATTGGTTTGGGATTATGAGGTATTATCGGTTTGAAGCGGCTATTAAAGATTGTCACCACTCCACCTCCTGTTTCATGTGCCCACTCTAAACGAAAAACTGTCATGTTTCACAAGCTAAATTCATACTGAGTGAAAGCCATGTTAGGACTATGACATTCAGATCCAACGAAAAGCATACGTTTCTCATACCCCTTAATTTACTGCTTAGCTCTCTCACGTTATTATAGAGGGACCTGATGGTTTGTCTCATTCACGTATCTGAGTATCAGTACCACGAACTATGAGATCATCTTGATAAACTTCAAGATCACTGACTACCTTATTCATAAGTTCCTGAAATATGACTGAAGAACAACAGACCAAATGGAAGGAAGTTGTACTTGAACAGATCAAAAGGAGTTAATTGTTGTCAAAATAGATGAAGATTGATCTAAAGGGATTTGAAGATAAGCATCTTTTAAGTGAACTTTCGAAAACACTTTCGAACCATGAAGTCGATTTAGAATATCTTCAGCCTCCATCGTCGTGCACGTTTGCTTCAACAAACGGGATTTCAGTGTTATTCTATAATCGCCACATATTCCAGGGGTCATGCCATCCGACTTCAATGGCGTAAGACTAAGAGTACCCCATGCTGAATACTGAATCGGTTTAGTTATACCTTTCTCACACAAGTCGTTCAATATCTTACGTACTGTTTATCGAAGACCATAAGGAATTATTCGTCTTTTAAGGAAGACTAGATCACTCTGTACTTGGAGTTTTATAGGCTGGATTTTCATATCTCCACTATACTTAGAACACGCTACTATCAAATCTTTAAGTAAAGCATCAGAACTTTCTGTAGAAACTAGTAGAGACAACCCCACTTTAAGCCTTTTCAGATTTTGTAAAACCAGCATTGACAGTCCTGTTTCACTAACTAAAAATTCACAAGTAATATATGAAGAATTATGATCTCCTATTAACAATTCGCAGCATTATCGTATGGGAAGTCTGTGTTCAGTAATCCTCAATATTGATACATCAGTGGGTCTTACCACAGCATTAGAATCTAAAGGTTTCAAGTTCTTGAATGAAATAATTGACACAATACTACCTGTGTCCACAATAAAGTCATGAAATGAACCAAGGGATGTATATAATCGCTTTTGAATATGAAGACTACCTTTCGAAGATAAATGATCATTAGGAAAAGACGAATTATTGGGATCTAAATTAAAAGACCTAGTAATAGTTGAAGCAAAGTGAACAGTAGTTATGCATACTGATTGGATGTGTCCTACCTTGCCACATTTAAAACATTTAGCATAACGAAAAGCACATGAATTACGAGAATGAAATTCGCCACAGGATAAGCATTTACCAAACTTTTTCTCACCTATGTTGTTTGCTTTGCAGTTCCTTGTCGAATCACTCTTCATATTTCCACGAGAATAAGAATCACTTAAACGAATGCAAGTTTGATCGACCCTGAGATTGTATTTCATCATGACGATTGAGCAAAGTATTGGAAATTTTTATCGATTGAATATCAAGTTCATTCACTGCTTCGTAGTTAATACATGCAGTTCTAGCATCTTGAAAGGAACAGTTCGGCATTCTTAACAGTTCTTTTTCTAGACTTGGTATGGTAATTCCTGAAATTAATCGATCTCTCAGCTGTGTATGAATTCGATCACCAAAATAGAATTTGGCAGCTCGCCTTTGCAATTCAAGGATAAATTTCCAAACATTTTGGTTATTCTAACAAATCATCTTATGAAATTGTGCTCTCTCACAACATTCAAAACTGGTGCACTTTACATGATTTAATAGTAGTTCCTTGAGAGTTGTATAAGGGAGTAAGATAAGCGTTTCAGTATATGCCAAAATTTTTAATCAACTGTAGGCTTCTTTACCGATGAATGTAAGAATATGTGCCACGATTTTATGACCTTTCATACCTTTCTTGGTCATGCCCCATATCTCATGTGAATCAGTCATATCTAACTGATTTGAAGACATATCGTTTCGAAATGCCTATACGGTTTGTGAGTTGTATATTCGTCATTGTACCACCGATAATCGTTACAAAATTGAGGCAAGTGCATTTTTTGTGTTTGATTTTCAGTTAATTCACGTTTCCTTCAGTTTTCTTTTTACAGAACATTGAGCACATACACCTTTTAGAAAGTGAACACTGGAACATAAATAACTCATGCACATAGCTCTCGTCAATGTCTTCAAGGCTTTCAATGTAACAATCATAGAGAGCAGTTACGCGAGCACAACTGAATAAACGAGAATTCTTAGATCACCAGTTGTGATATGCAATCGGATACCTTACTGATGCGCTTCTTCGTTCAAATATATCAGAAAAAAAATCCTGTCAACAACATCTCAAAGTATTGGCGCTGTTAAGGTGAATATAAGTATGTAATAAAAATATACAAAAACACTTGAACAATGTTTTCTACGATTGATACAACTGGAAATTTGTACAACTATTTGTTACAATGAAACTGAGTGACAACAAATAACCAAATAATTTTAAGAAATATAAGGTTGTTACTGGACAAAGGAGAAGCATGTTTCCGCTAAGTAATAAAAAACGATCTTATGGGCTAAAGATAAATTAACTCAACCAATTTGGAGATGGTCAATAAAGGAAAGGGAACTAGTTTGACTGGTATATGGTAAATTTATAGTCAGATCGATAAGAAACATTGCTGTCATTTGTGAGGTATTCCTGAAAACGTTTCACTCTCATGCACACAAGTGACATATGTGAAAAACATTAAGAAATTAACAATTGATTTGAAAGCAATAGGAAATATGAATATATTCAATAAGAGGGACAAACCATATAGTGTGTACTGCTCAAAGGTTTGGTTAAATATTCAACAGTATACAATATGTAAACCACTATGATAAAGACAAAGATTGTTTACATGGCTTAACAACTGTCAAGTGTTTATTAGAACGTTCAAAGGTGTATAAGATAGGGTTACAAGTGAGTTTATTTTAAAAGAATAATGATTTATCTTATTTTCATTTTTAACTTGTAACTTCAGTTTTATCGGATCTCGTTCAACGTCTGTTAAAGTTAAACGTGGCACTAGTATTGAGAGTCTTTTTTTTTCAAATATGCTTTGAAATTCACTTGAATTATTATCACTTTCACTGAGTCGCTCTAATCTTTTTATTAGAAAACGTTTTTAATGAATGGTAAAAAATTATAAACTGTTTACATTTAATTCGGTAATCTTTTTCATATTCTTAGTTTTATATGAAAAGTATATTTCAGCATTAAATCTTGTTTGATTGTGAACCGCTCAAGAGGGGATATTATCAAGAAATTTTTGTTGAAATGTTTCTCAAATTCGTCCATCTCAAACATATTCCTCTCCATATAAAAATGATCTGTGAAAATAAAATTGCTCCGTCGCGAGACTGGTAGGTCCTAGGTTCGAATCTCGCGAGCGCGAGATAGTGGATGAGCACTGCCAAGGTGTCCCATAATAGGATGAAACGGCCGTCCAGTGCTTCCAGGTTTTCCTAGTGGTCTTACTTCAATTGACTCATGATTTCAACTATGAAAATAAAATTCACAAATCTTAAATTGATTTGACAATAGAAATATATAATCATATACAGAAACATATGAATTCACTTAAAATAATCCATTGTACCACTGATTAAAAATAAAAAGAATCCATGAAAACATTTACCAAAGTTTTAAGTTTGTATTAATAGTTGCTTGAATAATACTTACTTAATTACGCCTGTTACCGCTCGTAGAGGAGCATAGGCCGCCCACCAGCATTCTCCATCTAATTCTGTCCTGGGCAATCCTTTCCAGTTGTTATTCATCCTTTTCATATCGGCTTATTCCTTCAACTCCCAAAGCAGAGTTTAAATGGTTTGAATTATTTTTTCTGGTTAGCGTTTTTTAGCGAGTTAGTTTTTCTGCGGGATCGGGTCACTAACCCTATGCCCAACCCTCCTCCTTTACCCGGGCTTGGGACCGGCAGTAACTCTAGAAGTGCTACAGGCGGAGTTACGTAGGTCTACGCAAGTCTGAAAAAAAAGATAGAACAGTTTGTATTATTAAAGGATTTAAGAATTAAGCTATCAAATGAAGTTGCACAATAATCAGGGAGGTTGGCGAAGAATAGGAGAATGAAATTAATTTATGGGTAAGAATTATGTAAGATAATTGTCTATTTGACAGATGTGAAGACAAACTAATTTATTTGTACACACTACACTACTTATAAGTAGGCCAACTAATAAACAAAAATAACACTATAGCATCCCATAATCAGTAGTATAGAATAATTTTATTTTACAATTTATTTTCACATTAAATAATTTCCAATACAGTAAGAAAAATATTTCCAATCCAACTGAAACTGTTTTATGAAGACGTGGGATCAGTAACTATATGAATGCATATACGTATGTGTAAATACACTTCATTATCTTTTTTTCATTATAGATTAAAATATTCTATTATAATTGAATCATGTTTTACTTACATAATCAAAACACGTAACGAATAAGATTATGTTAATTCATTTTGTGTTAAATCTGTTTTTCAAATACAACAATTTTAATAAATACTGGAGAATATCTTGTTTTTGTTTTCAATATTGAAATCATAATACAAATTGTAAACAAAGATGGATAGTGGTTAGCACTAGAATCCAGGACGCGCGTTTCGTCCTATTTGGGATTCATCAGCTAGATGTACCTGCATCTGAGTTGATGTTCAATCTGGGACTCGAACCCAATACCTTTCTCTTCAAACGCCATCGCGTTATCCACTCAGCTACTGAGTCCTGATCGTCACTTGTTTGTGCAAAGGGGTGAAGTTTGAATTTACTTAGTATTGTTTGCTTGAATCCTTGGATTGATGTTTAGGACTGCAACTGGTCAGTCTCTTATTAGTATATGTGCATAGTGTGCGTATTGCTTCGATAAAACCTTAATTCAACTCTCTCTTTATGATTTGATCCCGTGCCACGTAGTTTCACAATCACAAACATAACCATGAAGCTGTTCAAGCCACGAGTGACCCCATAGATGACTGAGATCTAGTACAAATTGACGGATAACTGAGTAACACCACCTTACATCTCAAAAAAGTGTGCGCGATATCTGGACATTTAGAAAAGTGGACACATTGCAAATTGATCAAAAGCACTTCATCAGTACGAAAGACTTGGTTTCAATGACATCGTTCACTACTCAGTGATCATTCAGTAGCGAATGTATAGATTCATTGTAGAAACATTCTGAATCTTCTCGGAGAAATTTAACTTTTAAAATGTAATGTGATGGTTCAAGGTAGCACACAAGAAACACTGTTGACCACCACCAACCATTGCATCACATCTCAACATAGTTCACGGGATGTCATATTACCTAGACTAGTGGCCATATTGCGAATTGGCCGATAGAATCCGACCTTAGTTAGAAAGGACCTGACGCAAATGACATTGGTCACTACCCAGTGATCGATCAACTATAAAACGTCTAAATTTACAAATTATAACACTTTAGTCATTCTCTTAAATCAAGGAATAAACTACAATACATTCACTTAGTCGAGTGAACTTAAACTTATCAATAAAATCTAAATTTCTGATCTGTCATTTAGAAATCGTAGTACAGAGTTTACTTTCAAAAATGTGGACTGATTAGTAGGATAAGTTATATAGACTCATTTTTCAACATTATCACTGTCAGTGAAGGCAAATAGTGTCTAATACTAGAGTGTATTTTATTTTGATCTAGTAGTCCTAACTTTGACGTCCGAATCGAGTACCATTCGTTTCGTAGGTATAACGCGTTAGCCATGGAGGTATTGGGTTTAGGTAACCATTAACTAATGAAACGGATATGCTATTTTATTTGTAAGAGTCTGTTTCTTTCTTCCAGTTCTTATTATAAAGAATTGAATATTGGATTACTGCTACTGATATTTCTTATGATGATATATAAAGTGTACAGTTAGGTGATTAAAACAAAAAATGCAATATAATCAAAAAAATTTTCTTTTTTATACAGCGCTATCTTCAATAAAACACAGTCCTTGTTGATCACTGATATAATAGACTCCTTTTAATTAAACAAATCGACATCATCATCTTTACAAATTTTACAACCATTGTAGTGATCAAGAACACGGGTGTGAACAATCGAATGTACTTAAGCACAAATTACAAACTATCTCACTAAAACCTGATAACCATACAGTAAACAGTTAATTTGCAAAATAACAATCAACTGTCTCAATCTTGACTGTTCCTTCTGTAAATATCAATCCATTTTCTCTTATTATTATTGTTCATGCATATTCATACCGATTGCGTTTCGTTCCTGTTCTTTCTTTATCGATCTTCTGCCAAAATACATTCAATGCCTGACCATCACCATATACTACTTATATGGATATAAGTAACCCACACCACATCATGAGTGGTGTAGGAAATGTTAAAATTACTGAATACATACTATATATATATTACTCAAAATGTTTTCCCGAAAAGAATTAAGGATAGAATATGTATGTTTTGGAACATATTTTATAGAAAATCCCCAATAAGTATACACAGATAAGCTTTTCTTAACTGTGATTCATTATAATTAGAATATTAGTATATTTTCGTATTAAATTGATTTATGAAATTATATTATATATCAGTACAAAATAGATCGTTTACCATGTTTATTTTTAAAGCTAGAACGGATAATCACACTAGTAGGTTATATCATTAAACTAATTTATTCAGTAATTGGATTAGAAATGTAAACTAATCAAGTTTAAAAACTAGTTTTCCTTTTTAATATGTCACAAATAATAAACACTGAATAACTGTAGATTATTTGTTTGCATTATTGAAGGCTAACTATGAATGTTGAAAGCATGAGTAAATTGAAGCTAGACCACCATGGAAAACCTGGAAGCACTGGATGGCCGTTTCGTCCTATTGTTGGACTCCTCAGCAGTGTGCATTGACGACCTCGCCTCGCGCTCACTAGTGACTGATTTCAACAGATAATTCCAGTGGAGTTCAAACCACGTCTGTTGTGAGAAATCAACTGACTGAAGACTATTGCTGAACGGTTGCAACAAACATCGTGGATTGGTTGAAGTTAGACACAAACACCATCGGATGCCGGCTCTGTGGTCTGTCGGTTTAGTGCTCGCGTGCGAGTTTCGTAGGTCCTGGGTTTGAATCTCGCCGCGGATGAGCACCTCTGAGGAGTCCCACAATAGGACGAAACGGTCGACTAGTGCTTCCAGGTTTTCCATTGTGGTCTAGTTTCAAATGACTTATTTTTTCAACTATGGAAATACTAAATCTTCACAAAAGCTCCTTCTGATTATAAATGTTGAGACTACTGTATATGATGATCGAAAATTGAATCTTTTTGTCAGGTTTCAGTTTTATAGGTGTATGGAAGAATCTCATGAATTATGATTTAATTAACCTTTAACCGTATAAATTTAAGACGTGGTTTGTCCAGTAAATATACGAACTGTGCTTATGAAAGCTTTGTTTTTATAAAATTTGTAGTGCATCAACATTCAGCCTTCAAAATACACTGTTTGTAAGAGTATACTTGCGCCATCTCTGTCCTGATTGTTCAAAGAATACTTATAAGTCCTCAGGTATTAAGCTTCTGAATAACTGGATTCCTATAAAAAGAAATGTCTTCTTCAACGAATGATTCACGAGAGCACTCCTCCCACAATATTTTATGAATTTGGTTTGTTTAATTGTATCCAAAATTAACCACTATTGTTGTTCAGTAAGTGTAATTAATAACTAGATCATGTCAGCATGTCATTCTAGCAGAAAAATTATTGTGTTGGCAAGTTGTATAGTCGTTTAAAGGTTAATTCCAATAATTCAGTGTCATTCGGACTTGTCAGTTGATCATATGCATTATATATCGATCAACATTCTGTTCATCATTTTAACAAACTAAAACGTGCTTTCGACTATAACAAATCATGAAAACATTTTACTGAATAATAGACAAAGAATGAAGAGCACTACAAATTTAGTCGATTATTTTTTTTGATTTGGTTAGTTGACTTTATAAATCAGATTAATTTATATACGACTTGTTTCCAAGGCGTATTCATTAAATGTAAGAGTTTTATTTCTATGAGGGGTCTGAAGAGATTTCCGTGAACGCAGCATCTGAACCGCTGAATCAGCGTCCGATTCTTTACATGTTCGACGTCCATTTGTTAACAATACCGCTCAATGATCGTCCGATATAATTGCCTTACACATGATATAGTAAGACTTCACCGACAACAGCTTCTCACTAAACCTTTTATCCTTTTAATGATAAAGTGATATGGCAGTGAAATTATTCAGTCCTTTTTCTGACTCCAGAGAGAATTGCGAACTCTGGTTACTCCACCCAAAGACTTTAAAATAGCTCGTTAGCTTTGTTTTAGAACGTGTACGTTCATTAAGTAGGTAAAACAGTATATATGATATAAATAGGAAGCTTACTGCATATCCTGGAATCCTAGTGGTCAAGACTATAAATTTGACTAAATCTTACTCATTTCATAATTTAGATCACTACTGGAAACGATAAAGCAATGAATATGTGTTGTTCCTTAGTATTGAGCTCCTCAGTAATCCCAATCCATTACTTCACCAGTATTGGAACCCAGGATCTTTAGGACTCAAACTGAACTCTTAACCTTTAGACCACTGAGTGGCCTAATCTAATGGCCTACATATCTAACCCTATACTATTTATGATACTGTACAGTTATCTTCCAAATCTGATAGTGGGTTACTATCTCACATGAAACACAGTCCAGTGCTTTCTAAATTCTATTGGTATCCAAACTTAGTTCTTACTATAAGATATAAAACTCTTTAGTGTTCTCAAATCTCTTATTGTATTTTATATTTTTGATACCACAATTGAGATTTATTTATCAACTGGTGTACATAAATCATAATCTCTTGAAATCAGTCACAGTTATACACTTTTGAAAATGATCTGGAAATGAATCTATCGGCCTATTGAAAATTGTAAACAATATCAATTTTCTTTGTCTCATCCCATTTAGTCGATTGTTGTCCAAGTCAATTGGTTGTCTTTATTATATTAAATCACTAAAATTAATGAGATATATTCAGACTGTCTTAATTGAGACTATCACTTATCACTTCGGGGGATGCATTTCACACATAAAAGGTGAAAGATTTTGTGATATTATCATTTCTTTATTTGTAGTTTGTTATATTCTAATGAAATATTTGATTTATCTTATGTGTAAAAAGATGTTTTTGTCAAGTCTTCTTTCGTTTGATTTATTACAAATAAATGGATATATATTTAAATAAAGTGTTTTATTCCTATCTCTCCTTTAACCATAATCTGTTAGTGTGTTAGTTACCAAAGGTTAACACTTTCGTGTAGCTTATTCATAGTGTTACACACTTTTGTTTTTATCAACATTCACCAGTTTATTGAAAATTGAAAGAAATGACTGATCCAATCAGTATACATTAACACTAAAATGATTTGAATTCAACCAATCAGAATGAAGAAACAATGATTCATTCTTGAAGTGTTAACAACCAATCAAATTGCAGGTCACTTAGATAAGTGTTTATACTACTTTAATTAAGACAGTAAAAAGTAATATTTTGATTATTTGTAATTGGGAATGTATATACCATTGTAGTAAATTACTTTTTCTGAATAAAAAAAAACTGATTTAAATCTAAGTATTATCATATACGAAAAAGAAAATTATGAATAAAGGGACAATTCTAGTCATTATATCATTGTATATTATTTTCATTCTAATTGTACAAAGTATTAATGATGTTCCATTACGTGTAGACATTGTAGAAGAAAGTCCAACTGGAAGTATAATACCTGGAATAGCTGAATATTTACAACAATTAATATCTCGTGAACAAATAAAAGGTTTAACACAAACAACAACATTTCAATTGATTAATGATGGTACATTTTCAAATTTATTCAGTTTAGATCCAAATACAGGTCGATTAATTGTTAGTGGACGCATTGATCGGGAAGCTTTATGTTCATCATGGGATAATAATGCCGGTACTAGTGCTTCTGTTGGAATTAATAGTAATATTAATGATATCGTTGCAACACAAAGAAATTCAAATTTAATGAATGGAAATGAATTTCCGAATTCTCCAACAAATGAATGTTTGCAAGCTTTAAACATATTAATTATCTCAAGAACTAATCAGGAATCATCCCATTTGACTACTGGAACTGGCGAAAAACATGCTGAGACACCGGTTAAAACGACAAGGATATTAATACATGTAATAATACACGATATTAATGATAATGCACCTAGATGGCATGAAAACAGTCTTCTACATGTAAGCTTTGTTGAAACACCCTCATCATCAAATAACAATGGATGGAATACTGTTCAGACAGTTCTACGACCTATCAATGAAAATGATGCAATTAGAAATGCAAAATCAATTGATCGTGCTTATGATCCAGATATGGGTCAGAACGGTACAATTGTTTATCGTTTAATTGGCCCAGGTGCAGATTATTTTCGATTAGCAGATAATTTTAACAGAAAAACAAATCATGACAATAATGATCAATATCATAGTCAATCAAATACTGATTTACTGATTCATCGAAAAAGCGATTTAGGATTGGATTTATATAATATCAATAATAATCATTTAAACCCTATGACCGGTACACATGAAACATCATTACAAATTTGGCCTATATTACCTCTGGACAGAGAAACAAAGGATTTTGCTGGACAAGGAGGTGTTTACAATTTAACTTTGTTAGCAAGTGATTTAGGTAATCCTCCGAAAAGTACAAGTATACCACTTTTAATCACTTTAATCGATGTCAATGATCATATACCACAATTTCATAATCCAATTAATCAATATGAAGTAAATAGCCATTTGAATTCAAATAATAATAATAATAATCTCGAATCAAATTACGTAATCTATAGACCACTGAATGGTAATTTACGTGAAACATTACCTATAGGTAGTTTTGTATTACAATTAAATGCGTCCGATCAAGATGACGGATTACATTCAAAGCTAGTGTATGGATTTTGTCCATGTGATCGTAATTTAGCACAGAATTATTTTAAGATAGATTCTATCACAGGACGTATTACTGTGGGTCATTCATTGGATTATGATAATGGACCGAGACAATTTCGATTTAAAGTAAGTCCTAATTGATTTGTTTTGGGCAGTACTTTTTGGCTGGAAAAAGTATGAAAATTAGTTGAGGTTAGTTTTCACTGAATACAATAATTAAAAATCAGCATGTACTCGATAGCTTTTTTGTTCTGGTGTAGTGAACGAGAACACCAGTGGGAACAACCGAATGTATTTGAATACAAAATCGCAGTCTCTTAGTAAAATCTGAGAACCATATACTAAACACTTCATTAGCAAAATGTCAACCAACTGTTTCAAAGTTGATTGTTCTTTCGTTTATACGCCAATAATTCTCTGATCTCGTTCTCTTCTCTTCGATCTTCTTGACTTTCTGTCGTCAGGCATTTTACTTTCAATTGATAATACATACTACTTATATCTGTCGATACCAGTAGCATACATCATACTAGTAAAACACTATTCATTAGTGGTTAAATACTTTGGGGAACATGAGAAGGTCTCCTAGAGAACATGTTATCCTTAAACTATCTAATCATAATCTACAGATTAATATATCAGATTTCATCAATTCAGGATATAGCATGACACTATCCTATTCCGTTAGAGAGTGACTGTTCCATATCTTATATAGTTAGACTCTATCAGTTACGAATCTGTTTCAATGTATCTTAAACGTCTTCGATGGTATGAGAATTAGTCCTTTGTTTTTTTGTACGTGATCGAAAAACTTTATGGAAGATTAATTACCGACCCTACATCATATTATCTTAGTTGGCTGTACAAATACAAACAATAAGCAATCAGTCAACTAATCAGTGTTTTTGTTTTGTGGTAGCTAATCAGTTAAAATTTAGAAATCAACTCCATGAGTAGGATTATAAATCTAGTTACCTCTATCATTACAATACTTTTTTTCAAATTAATTTGTATCCAAACATATTTCCACATTTATTTATATTTCTCGATAAAAAAGAGGAGGTTCAGTGGTTAGTGTGCTTGATTTTCAGACATTAAGTCTTAGGTCTTAACACTTCTCCATCTAATTAGGTTTTAGAAATCGGGTAGTATCATTGACTCACACAATTAAAATGTGATTCGAAGCAAAATACCCCAATCTACACAAATTATATGTGAAACTAAGTATACTACTAAGAATCGAATATGTGTTTGGTAGACAAATTGATGGCAATGTAGTTATTGGAGAACTCAGCTTTCAGCCACTAGATTAGAGATTTAAACCTATTTCAAGTATCAAGAGCTATAAGGTATCACCAGCTTTAGATTAAATAGTGTAGTTGAAAAATGGATACATAGTTTTGCACCCAATAAGTAAAATTTCTGTAGTTGAAATCATGAGTCAATTGAAACTAGACCACCATCGAAAACCTGGAAGCACTGGACGACCGTTTCGTCCTATAATGGGACCCCTCAGCAGTGCACATCCACGATCCCGCACTCGCGAGATTCGAGCCCAGGACCTACCAGTTTTGCGCCAGAGCACTTAACCGATAGACCACTGAGCCGACCGGCATCCAACGGTCTTAATAATAAAATTTAAACTTGCCAGTGTGTTAGTTAACTTGATCCAATAATTTAGTGTTTCACTTTTGTCATTTAAGAAATATGACTGTTTTCCTTTTTCTCATATGGTTTTAACTGTTACAAATATCGGTATGTTTCATTACATTCTTTCAGAAGTTAGTGATAGTCATTAAATAATATAGACAGATAAGAAAAACGTTCTGATATCACAAATTATGAAAATGAACTTCAAAATGTTATATAATTCATTTATTATTAAGTTTATAATACAAGGTGTTGCTATGTCAGTTACGTAATTAATTCATTAGTTTTGAAAAAAAATGTCAACAAAATATAAAGATTTTGAGATTCACTTAAATAATTAACTAGATCAATGTCTTTATGTTAATTATAAGATATGGAGTTGTGAATATTGTTGAGCTTTTTGAAATCATGAAACAAACTTAGAAAACCATTGGAAATGTGAAAGTTCGAGAGGGTTGTCTCTCTCTTATTTAGGACTCTTTAACAGTAGGCATCCACAACTCCGCAATCGGGAGTAGACTTTAGTGCCTTCGGTATCACACAGAGATGCTTAATATCAATACCACTGGAATAGTATCTAGTGGTGTACCAGTTTAGCTTTAATCAATCCATGGTACGGTACGAAAATCTTCCATTGTTTTAGCTGATAAAGCAGCTGAATTCCACTGGTCTTTTACTAGAACTCAAGAAGTTTCTCTTGAAACTAATAACTAGAGAGCACACGATCCCGGCATAGTGGTCTAAAGGTTACTCTTTTGGCTGTGTGGCCGAAGGTCCTAGATTTGACTCTCAGTTGTGGGGCCGTAGATGCTCACTTTTGAAGTTTCACACTAGTAACAAAAGGACGTCTAGGGTTTTAAGGTTTTTAATGTTTGTCTAACTTATACTGATTCATGCCTTCAATTTAATTAATTGCGGTTTATGCACTCGGTCGTTTTTTTCACATGTAGACTGTAAATTGGACCTATTATAAGAATGAATACTATATTACACATTACGGTTCACAGTCTCTAAGAAAACAAATACCTAGAACTTGTTAGATGCTGTCCTAAATAAACTGACTGGATTTCGATTCTGTGAGTAGCACAATTATGATGGGAAATTATTTGTTCGACTGTAGATAAATAAATAAAAAAACGAGTAATTACGTTTTCTATGTTTTCTGCATTTGACTCGCAGTGAAATCTATATGGGATACATCAAGTGAATGTATTTTCCAGCTCAATGTAGATATGCTTATCAAGACAGATTGTTTGAATTTTAAATTCCAACAACAGCCTGTAAAATCAAAACTATTCAACTAGGTCTATAAGCTTTATGAGTTTGTTTTTATTTTTTCACGAAAAACACATAAACAAATGAGAAATATTCTATGGAAAACTAAATAAAGTCTCCTTTACAGTTTATAGAAGTGATATATGGAAGAAGTTAAATATATCCGGTTTTTCGATATTCAATATATGTGAGGTATGAAGCCCTTTCAGGCATTCTTCCCTTTGTTTCGAATGTAAGTGGTGCATATAAGAACATAATTTTCATTGAGTATTTCATTTCAAGATATGGCTTTATTTGCTTTACATTTGGCAAGTTTGGGAGCACTACAGTGGCGTATTTATAGATGATATAAGTGAATCGTTTTAAAGGATTGAAATGAAATCCTCAATGAAAAGTATGCTCTTGTATCAGCCATTTGCACACAAAATGAAAGCGAAAATGCTCTAAAATGTTTTAATTTGCAATTTTACTGAACGCTGAAAACCAGATAGGTAAACTCACATGTGAAATCCTATATTTTATAATTTCCTTAAATAACAGTTTTATGTTCAGATTTCTTGTGCTATATTATAAATCACTGACCAAGGTTATACATCTAAATTAGAGACTCTTTCAAATCAGCGATCTAAAGGATTCATGCTCGTCGTGACATTTGATTGCTTGTGGGATTGCTGGGGGCAAAGTGGGATGAAATGATTGTTAAAGACTATTGTTAGGTTAATGATTTTCCAGTTGCTATCAACCTATAATGTGTAATAATTAATCATTTTACGTGTCTATATGGTTTACCATTACTTTTAAATCGATGAATTATTTTAATCTTTCTAGTCATTTTATAATTCATATGTGTGATCTTGATCATACACATGTGTCAATATGCTTTTTTGTATCTTTTATACTTATAAAAGTTGAATCGTGTTTTAAGTCATTTGAGTTAGGATGTTGGCCTTCTGCATCTCTCATCTTATCATCTATCTGAGCAGACAAGTGTCTGAAATAAATTCATCCATCTTAAGTACAATATATGAAATGAGACAGACAATTTATATTATCTCATCGTTTAATACATCGTCATTCATTATAGAGACAGATCGTGGGGAACAAACTCTCCAGTCAGAGTATATTTCTATCTAAGAAGCACTCAAACATAACCAAACCCTATATATAATATATAGAATGTTACTGTTTGCGTGAATTCCTGTAAGCACTTAGTAGCTTCGATTTTCACGTTTGACGATTATAGAAATCTTAAGATACAACAAATATTTACTAAAAGATTTTATTAGAAGGGGGTTTTATGGAGATTTTAGTTATTTTTATGTAATCGAGCAGTCCCACAATAGGACGAAACGGCCATCTAGTGCTTCCAGGTTTTCCATGGTGGTCTAGCTTCAATCGACTCATAATCTCAACTACATAAAAGATTTATGTTAATTAATGTTGATTTAGAAAATTGATTTCTGAATAAGGAATAAAATATTAATAGAATTCTTAGTCCAATTAATATATCTTTTTCCCTTATACTGAAAACATTGGAACATGATCCTTATGGTGCATACCAATCTAATTTCAGTGAACATGTAAAAACATATTTCTTATCTACGTGCATATATTTGACATACTTAATTCACATAATAACACTATGTAAATTATTTGTTTATTTAAACACATAAATATCGGTACGAGAAAGCACCAGATACATATGCGCCACACAAATCTCATTTGATTTGCGTGAAAGTAGTGATACTGTCCAGGTGCCCAGACCGAAACAGGTGATTTTCTTAGGGGGCCACATCTGGAGCCTTCGACTTAAAGGTCTAACCCACAAGGCAGTGGAGCATCGCGAGGAAATACAGTCCCATGATAGTCGGTGATCAACAATTGGTTCATACGCCATTCGTTCCTTCAGGATACTGGAGCCCATGTGCACCATTGGTTTGGAATCTGGATTTTCGATTATTTCATTTTGATTATTTCATTCCAATAATTCCATCGATAAACATTTACTTTATATTCATTTGACTATCTTTGAATGGTAAGCAAAGATGGATAGTGGCGAGCAGTGGAATCCAGGATGCGCGTCACTTCGTCCTATTTGGAACTCATCAACTCGATATACCTGCATCTGCGTTGATGTTCACTCTGGGACTGGAACCCAGTACTTTTCTCTTCAAACGAAAGGACGAAACACGCGTCGTGGATTCCACTGCTAGCCACTATCCATCTTTGCTTACAATGCTTGTGAATTAAGAGTATATCGAGGCAATACGCACAATACGCACATATACTAATTAGAGACTGACCAGTAGCAGTCCTAAAACATCAATGAGAAGATTCAAACAAACAATACCAAGTGAATTTATCTTTAAATGTATCAAAAAACGAATCCAACAATTTCTTTTTTTTTAATTTGTTGCGTGCATGGTTGATTGATTATGAAAATAACAAGTAAATTTGATATCAAATAAATGATGTTTAGTTTTTGTTCTGGGGGTAAGAAAAAAAACAAAACAAAATCTATTCTAAAATATAAATAACATTTTTAAATCTCATCAGTGGAAATAATTTTTTTTTACATGTTGAACGGTTTATTTGTTTATGTGTGTATGCACATGAATATGTGTGTTTGTATGTGTGTGTGTGTGTAGATGAACTAGGTAAGGCGGGTAGAGGGGGGGGTACACATTTATGTTATTATGTCTAGTGTTTATCTAGAAGATATTTGTCTATCAAAACAATTATACTTTCTTGTTAATAAAATAATCAGATTAGACAAAAATAATTTAAACACAAATAATTAAATATTACTTTTTCTTCTTTTAATTATTCTCAATTATTCATTTAGTATTAATTGTTTGAATCTTCTCATTGATGTGTTAGGACTGTAACTGGTCAGTCTCTTATTGGCCATATGTGCATACTGTGTGTATTGCCTCGATATAGCCTAAATTTACAAGCATTGTAAGCAAAGATGGATAGTGACCGATTGGATAACGCGTTGGCGTTCGAAGCGTACTGTATGGGATTTTAGTCCTAGAGTGAAAATCAACTCTGGGATGTAGGTACATCCAGCTGGTGAGTCCCAAATAGGACGAAGTCACGCGCGTCCTGGATTTCACTGCTAGCCACTATCCATTTTTGCTTATTCTCAATTATATTTTCATTTTTCTTATTTCTTCATTTTCTTATTTATTTTTTTACACATTTCATTTCATATTTTACTTTTACACATTTTTCACTTATAATGGGTGCATTACAGATAGATATTGGGTGACAATAATAATATCACTTAATTTTTTATATATAGTTGAAATCATGAGTTAATTGAAGTTAGACCATCATGGAAAATCTGGAAGCTCTGGACGGACGTTTCGTCCTATGGTGAGACTCCTTAGCAGTGTGCATTCACGATCCTTCCTCGCGAGATTCGAACTTATATTTTAACTATATATAAAAAATTACTAAAAATCGCCACAAACAACCCTCTTATCATATGCTCACTAGTGACTGGCTCCATGAGGTATTTCCTGGAGTTCTACTGAGAAGCATTGACCAGTGGAGTTCAACCAGGTCTGTTGGGAGATATCAACTCACTGAAGACAATTGGTGAAATGGTTGTTCAACTTCGTGGATTGGTTGAAGCTAGACATTAAAGCCGTTGGATACCAATTCAGTGATCTTTCGGTTAAGTGCTTGCGTGCGAGACTGGTAGGTCCTGGGTTCTAATGCACAATGCTAAGGACTCTCACCATAGGACGAAACAGCCATCCAATGCTTCCAGGTTTTCCGTGGTGGTTTAGCTTCAATTGACTCATGATTTCAACTATATATAAGAAATTACTAAAAATCTCCACAAACAACCCCAATATCACTTAATTATTTATTAAAATATTTCTATGTTCTCTAAACAGGTTAGCTTTTGTTTATTTAAAGAAGTCATTTCTCTTCATGAATTATTTATGAGATAGTCAAAAGAAATTGAGTTTGAATTTCCAAACAAGTTCAAATAATAATTCGTTCTAGGATTTCAACTTGATTAGAAAATTGTTTTCTATCAATTGTACTATTAAATCAGTTATGACAATTTAGATTTCTCACAGTTGAAATCATGAGTCAATTGGAGCTAGACCACCATCGAAAACCTGGAAGCACTGGACGGCCGTTTCGTCCTATTATGGGACTCCTCAGCAGTGCGCATCCACGAACCCGCTCTCGCGAGCGAGATTCGAACCCAGGACCTACCAGTCTCGAGCCGAAGCCCTTAACCGATCAGATTTCATTTAATATAATTCACCATGATTTTAATTAGTGATATTTCTTTACGAAAATATCCAGTCAGTAACAAAATTCTTATAGCTGAAAATTTGTAGCTCAGTTAAATCTTTTAATAATAAAGATTACATTTTTTTTCCTGAAAAGCGTCAACAAGAACTAATGTTTATAAAAGTGAACTGGGAGTATTGAATGGATGTTTCATCTTAGTATGGGATACCTCAAAAGTGTTCATCCATGACTTTGCAACCAAAAAATGGAATTACATTTGTAATCTATTGTATAATGGCTTAGTGAATTAGAGGCTAAGCGTTCATGTATGAGATTCAAGGTCTCAGGTTTGATTCCTCGCTGGATGTTTGTGAGTGTCCACTTTTAAAGAGTCCCATACAAAAACAAAACGACTGTCCAATGCTTCTGGTTTTTCACTGGTTGCCTAGCTTAGATCGGTTAGTGATTTCAGTGAAATTCAATAATTTCCACAATCTTATACTGATAAATGTCAAGTAGTTTCGTTGGTTCTTTTTCTCACACTTCTATTGCCTTCCTGTACTAGGCTGGCCTTAGCTCGTATGATTGATTGGCCTTATGCATATAGTTTTGGATAGATTAGATCTGCAGCAATGTTTCCTACTTCTGAACGAACTTGAATGACATGTTTCTAAATGTTTTTAGCTATTCTTAGTATTGCTACGGTCAAAATTTTAACATTTTTTTAGTAGGCGTAGTTTGGATGAATTCATTCTCATTTACAACAAGGTATTCAAACTAAAAATGTTTGAATTAAATTTATAATATTTTATATGCATTTTTTAAAATTACTTGTTCACATTTGAAAAGTTGAATTAAGATACATCAGTAGATGGTATGTAGCACAGGTAATTTGCACAAGACTTAATATCGCTTACATAAACTATTGATTTGTTGACAAAAATATAGGATATGTGATCCTCACAGATTTCCACACTGATAACTACCATGTTCTCACTAGTCAATAACCTTAAGAAGCAATTCCAAGAGTTATAGTGAGAACCCATTAAAAGTGGGGCTTGATCATGTCAAGTGGGTACTCACTGATGTCTTTGGAGGACGGCTGCAAAATGCCCCGGACTGACGGAAGTTGTAAATGTAAATCACTGGATGGTAAATCGGTGACCTAAAGGTTCAGTGTACGCTAAAAGATCTGAGCGTTTTGGTTTTGATTCCAGATGGGGTATTGAACCCTCACTACTAAGGAGTCCAGTACTAGAAGGAAACAGTCTTCCAGTGACTCACGGCCAACAGGAGATCAACCGGTAAAGTAAACTGATATAGCAAGTCAATCAGAAGTAGCTAAATGAGAAGGTCAGTTGAAGGTAATCAAAAGTGACCTGAAGGGCAATTGTATATCATTGGCTAAGAAAGGGATTGATTTCCTAAGAGGTAGAGTTTTGCAAATATAAATGAGTATTTGTGCGTCTAATTCGTAGCCCAATATAAGCTCTTTTGCACTCTTAAGTTCTCACTCAAGCAGTCAGTTGGGGGGAGGGGGTTGGCCCGTAGCACGCCGTGTATCAGTAACAGATTTCGGACATCGCCCATCATAACTTAAAACACAAAACAATCTCCACTAGCCCAATATAGTTTAAAATATCGGTTTAGATATGTAAGATTGGAACTTCATTTTCTACTGAGGGTTTCATCAATTTTGCATAGGATGGATTTAAAATCACGGTGGTCTGTATGCGACAAGGTGTCAAGATGAATTCTATTTGGAAATGACGGCCTAAGAATATAAGAATTAGTATATTTTGCAAATATGATCATTCAGTTACTAGTTTACATAATGTTTTCGTAAAGTATGATGTGTGCAAGCGGCTGGAGAATGTTCATGTTAAATTCTATCATTTACTAATTCTCAATTTTCTGTCGTCAACCAATTTAATCAATGTCACATAAGTTAGGGAAGTGAGTGAATGTCAAGATGAAAATTTAGAACGTTTTGTTGTTATAATGAAACAGAGGTTAGGCTTAGGAAACTGGAGATAATGTAAATCAATATTACACTAACACAGATGACCCAGTAATCCATACTATAACAGCCCAAATAGATTATTTGTAAAAGAGTTTCTGAATTGATCAGTGTTAGACCACCATTGGAAACCTGGAAGCAGCAGACGGCCGTTTTGTCTTGGCATGGGACTCCTCAGCCCTGAGCATCCATGATCTTTGCACGCGTAATTCGAACTCATGACCCTTAGTCCAACACACGGACGCCTAACTTCTAGATCTCTGAGATGGCACCTAACGGTGTCAATGTCTAACTTACACTGATAACTGATTTTCGTGTGGTAAAAATGAAAGATATATAATCTATAGTTTACATTAAGAATGATTTTAGCTAGTTAACTAGATAGGAATAGGTAGCTGTTTCGAACAACTGTCTGATCTTATGCTCATATTAATCATATGTTAACTAGCAGGCTTATGGGGAACATCTCCAAATTTCTATCGAGGAGTCGTAATCAGTGGAGTCCAACTGTGTCAGTCATGAGACAGATATCAACAACGATAATGTTTAGTTATTTTATTACCATCCATTTCGTGGATTAGTTGAAGTTAGAAATTAACATATAGCTTCACGGTCCATTTTTTATAGTCCGAAACCTTCAGTATAAAAGCTAGTGGTTTCTGTATTTTTCTATCATAAATCTAAACTTACCTGGATTTTATTTATCGTTGATGTATCATTTGTGCTTTCATGTTGAAGGTCAATGGACTGAACAAAAATAAATCAGCAACGAAATGACTGAAGTTAGAAATGTCTATTATTTTGCATGGTCTGAGCATGAAGCTTGGAGATCCGATGTTCTATATCTGGTGAGACCGTAGGTGGGTTTTGATAAACGGTCCAATATGATTTTCAACTGTTGTTTAGCTACAATCAGATCGCAATATGAATTACAAATTCTTACCATAAAATTCTGCTTAATCTATTTCGAAATAAAGTCAAAAAGATCATAAGCAGTGATAGATGGTGGATAGCAAGATGTGCGTTTCGTTCTGTTTGGGACTCATCAGCTGGACGTGCCTGTATCCCAGAATTGGTGTTCACTTCATGGCTCGAACCCAGTATCGTTCGCTTCAAATATTATCACGTTATACACTTAACCACTGAGTCCAGAAACCCCTGAAGTTGTTCCATGGGGTGATTGTTTGAACGTCATTGAGAAGATTCAAACAACCAAAACAAAAATCAATCAAGCATAAATGTGTTATTCTTAAACGGTTAGAATATGAATTGATATAATTTATTGGCTTAATTTACGAGCTTGGTAACGCAATAAAATAGGTATATTTTATCGTTTTTATTCGATAAGTGTGTGCTATCTAAGATTTCTGGACAGTATTTATTACATCAGTCGGCGAATGCTGCACATATTGGTGTAAATTTTACTTGGGATTGCATTTCAACCATTTGAAGTTATCAACATCTGTCTGTTATGAACCTATGAATGTAGTGAATTCAAACATGACCGACAGAAAACACAAATGGTTTAAAAGTTCTGATAATGATCATATGCTCACTAGTGACTGGCTACAAGAGGTATTTCCTGGAGTTCTAGTGAGAAACAGTAACCAGTGGAGTTCAACCAGGTCTGTTGAGAGATATCAACTCACTGAAGACATTGGTGAAATGGTTGCTCAAATTTGTGGATTGGTTGTAGCTAGACATTAACACCGTTATATGCCGCCCGGCTAAGTGATCGCGCGTGAGTCTGGTAGGTCTAAGGTTTGAATCTCGCGAGGCGGGATCGTGGATGCGCATTGTCGACGAGTCCCACAATAGAAAAAAATGGCCGTCCAGTGCTTCCAGGTTTCCTATGTTGGTCTAGCTTCAATTGACTCATGATTTCAACTATATATAAAAGATTATCAAAAACTCCACAAAACGCAGTTCTGATAAAGCATAATTTATGAGTGTTAAAACATAGATGAATATCCTCATAGAATATTCATAAATAAAGCAATTTCATTCATTCTAATAATCAATATTATTAAAATATGACAAGGCATGTAATTGAAACAATTATGTACACAAGAGAAAATCTTTAGATTTATGTTGTTTTTTTGTTACCTCTGACTCTACGACAATTTTCTATGTGTGGTAAAACGGAACTAAATATCTCTACATGAAATAGCTAAGCAATATCCTGACAGGATATTAGTTATGATAGTGACAAACTGAGAACAGTTGTTGTGATTGACTTCTGTTAAATGCAAAAATACACTATGATTAGACAATAGATAAACACTAGTGACGTCTGTAATATTGCTTTAGGTGTGATTTTCATTTATTTTTACCTATCACTTGCTTGTATGTTTGTCGGTGACATATTTGGATAAGCTGCTAATTATGAGTGAAATTGGACTATTACTTGAATAAGGTTAAGAAAAAGTAATGAATGATACCATACTTTTAAGCTTAGTGTCAATCTTTTATGGAAGTGACAGATTGTAGGTTGTAGTGGAATCCAGGGCACTTATTTGTTTTTGTTTTGAGACTCAGTTGTTCAGTGAATGAGACGTTGGTGTATGAGGTGAAAACTATTAGGTTCAACTTTTAGTGTCAATGTCAGTGCTAGGTTTCAGGCACATTTAACTGATGGGTCTCAAATGGGACTGGCTACAAGAGGTATTTCCTAGAGTTCTAGTGAGAAGCAGTAACCAGTGGAGTTCAACCGGGTCTGTTGTGAGATAGTAACTCATTGAATACAATGGTGGATGGTTGTTCCATTTCGTGGATTAGTTGAAGTTAGAAATTAACATATAGCTTCACGGTCCATTTTTTATAGTCCGAAACCTTCAGTATAAAAGCTAGTGGTTTCTGTATTTTTCTATCATAAATCTAAACTTACCTGGATTTTATTTATCGTCGATGTATCATTTGTACTTTCATGTTGAAGGTCAATGGACTGAATAAAAATAAATAGAATTGAACGTTATCATTTACTTAAGCTCTACGTTCGTATATATAGTTTTATGATAAGTACACATCTACAGCCTAAGTAAATGACTTTGTCGAAAAGAAAAGTTTATCCGCTGAATTCTCTTTATTTTTATCAAACGGCATAATGAGCTACTTGATGGATTGGTTTTCTGTTTTGTATGTTAGGTTACAATCAAGCATATTGTTTGCTCCATTAAATTTACCCATAACAAGAATCTAAGCGGACTTAAAATTTGTTAGCTGTATGAGGCTTTGTTAAGAGATTGTTAATTGTTATTTATGTTGTTAACCGTTCTAATTTTGACAATCACTAAAAGCTAGGGATAATTTTTTTTGTACAAGGTTCGTCAGTAGTGAATATGCACGACCCTACCAGGGAATGAATCCAGAATATCCGGGTCACGAGAAGAGCACCTATGCTTCGAAACACTGAACTAGCAATCAATAATGCATATATCTGACTTCGGTTAATTTGTGATACTGTTCAACGTTTACACCAGTGACACTGGATGGTGCGAATTTACATTTTACAGTGAATATCAACCCAGTCGACACTGCAAATACATCAGGCTAATTAATGTCAAACGGCCTGAAGTCGACTTTCATGCTTTCTTTGTGCTCGACTTAAACTATTTAATTTCAATTTACACTAATATATTAGTCAACTTCAGTGAGTAAAATGTAATTACTGTTTCTGTTGTATCGAGTGGTTCGCCTATTAGAGAACAGTGAATTTAATGATCACCCAATGATACACAAAAACCGTATGAGTAGTCTTGAGTATTTATCAGTCCTGCTATCTGCCTAGCCCAGTCAGTTAAGTCCAGAACACCAACAACGGCCTCTGCAATATGATTCATTATTCCCAAACATACTGGTTTTATATACCAAACAAACTGACCACATCGTACCATAAAATAGAAAATAACATTTGTACAAGATTTAGTCAAATGTGGCTGTGAATTGGGGGAACAGTAATTAATGAACTAGGGATAACTCAAGAATGGTAAATCGTATAATAATAGTTCAAAGGTCAAAATAAAGCTAATGATAAGAGGAACACCAATATGAATAGTTTTCTTACTTAACAATTATACAATAGGCAATATACATATCATATTGGTCCATAAATAGTCCTCAGAAGTTACCATTCATAATTCTCTTCGAGATATAACAGTTTCAATTTTACATTATTAAAATTTGATTTCATATTTAAAACATGAAGTGTTCAACAAACAATAAACATAATTCATATAAATATAGTAAACATGTTTGTATTGTCAATAGGTAGAATATATTTGTAAAATCTCAGCGAATGAATTTGAAGTAAATCCAACGTTTCACCTGGCGATCTGGTCCAAGCTTTTTCAAGGAATTATCTTGAAAAAGCTTGGACCAGATTGCCAGGTGAAACGTTGGATTTACTTCAAATTCATTCGCTGAGATTTTACAAATGTATTATTCCTATTTAATGTCTTACATGAACTCGGCGCTCAAATACTGTGGAACTGTTCGCTCTAATTTAAACGAAAGTTCTTATATATTTGTATTGTTTTAAAAATATGAAGGATAATCATAGATACTACTGAAGAGAAGAAAAAAAGAATTACCTAAATCAATTTTAAAAGATACTACTAACATAAACATTAAATATTCAATAACAATGTGAACTATTGAAGCGTTTAATCTCGGAATATAATTAAAATTTCATCTTTTTGTATATGCGACAAGTTTTTTTTTATGGGGAAAAATATTCTAAAACTAAGTCAATGTATGTTATGACAATCCATCTAGTTACTAAGTGATTATGATAGAATGAAAGCTGATAATGAAAAACATACTTAAAACAAAGTTTTTCTTAGCGAAAACTTTTATAGTTTTCTCTGCATTGATTTACTATCAGGATTATTATTCTTTTTTTTTCAATTTATCTTTCCTAAATAGTTTTTAATGTTTACTAAAATCTAAGTAGATTAGTGTACTTATCTATTGCTTTATACAGTAAAGATCTTTGAAGATTTGTCAGTTTGTTTAAAGAGGCTCGGAATCTATAAGTGATTGTTTATATCGAATATCCTATTCATGTATGACTACAGCTTTAATGAATAAGCACTCAGGTGGGAACAATCAGTTTATTGTTTAATAAAAACTTACAGAAAATCTTGGTAAAATATGAAAACCATACAGCGAATAATTCACTTGATGATTTCCATCATTTGTCTTTCACATTTACAATTCACAATTTCTTTCTATTTTTAGTGAGACTATAAGTTATGGATGACCTTCAAGAGACTTTAAAGTGGCCGTGAGAATGTTCACCGACTTATTATAGGTAAATGAGGGTTGAAAACCTATAAGAAGAGCAAAGATTATGATTTGCAGTTGATGGTTGGGTTTAGGAATTAGATTTAGGATTTTCATCACGAACTGACATCAGCTGAAATGCTAAAACTCTATTTAGCTAAATGAATGGATGGATTTTCCTCCAAAATTCAATACCTGTTATTCTAAATCTAATTGGTTCGTCCTTAAATTGCAGTCTCTTCCTATTACTCCTTCTATTCTCTTCAACTCGATCTCCTTAGCCTTCTGCTGCCAGGTTTTCCACTTTTGATTGATGTTACGTACTACTTAGGTCAACAGATATAAGTAGAATATGACACACAACTGTATATCCAAGGTCCTAGAACGTTTAAAGAGAACCACTCTGCATTTCGAGTATTATTGAAGACATCGATAGCCGTATGCAGATTTATATTGAAATATTAGAGATTTGTAGCTTTGGTAGATATTTGCTTCAATTACCTAAAAAAGA
Organism: Schistosoma rodhaini; assembly: GCA_944470415.2. NCBI lineage: Eukaryota > Metazoa > Platyhelminthes > Trematoda > Strigeidida > Schistosomatidae > Schistosoma > Schistosoma rodhaini. Next base: position 38,031,772 of record OX104038.1, read on the forward strand.
AGTAGGAATTTATAAAAAATTTTAAACAATAATTAACACATTGTAATTAAGTAATCTAGCTTAAAGAACAAAAGATCACCAGAGAAGATCAATAACATGCAACTGGTCTCCCGGATATTATTTAGAGTAAACTATGGTTCCTGTTAACTATTATCAAAATGCTGGAATGTGAGAAATATCTATACACATTTTTCGTTCGCTTCAATCTGGTGTTTATGTCATCCCTTTGACATGAAACCGAGGCTACTTAGTGAAATCATAGTTTCTTGATATCTACATGATTTTGTTTGCTTTGGATAAAGTTTTCGTACGTGTTCACTTGTCAATTGACAAAGATCGTTATATTTATATTCCAGAGATTTTTTAAATTACACTGACGTGAGATTATAAAATTCCTAAAAGTGCTAAGGGCAATAAATCACTGTTCGATATTGTTAATACAAGTGGTTTGTGAAGATTAATAAAGTTCATAGTTTACATCAAGAAATCACTTTAGTAGGATAACAGCCGAAAACCAAAAAGCACTTAACAGTTATTTCGTCCCACTATAGGCCTCCTCAGCTGCAAACATATATGGACTCATAGAATATCAAATCCAGAACCCTCAGTCGACATCTAATAATTTACATTTCTAACTCCATTCAATTTGTGGTTTTGTGTATCCATCTTCCAATAGAATTGATGAGTAATTACTTTGAATCAAACATGTTTGAGCTCTATCAGTCACGAGTTTTTGCCAGCAATTCTGAAATTATCCCACGATACTAACCTTGAACTTTCAAGTAGTGTTACTTAACTGTTCATTATTGTAAATTTTCAAACTATAATACAAAGGATTTTAATACTCCCTAGTAATCAATAATTTTCTAGATAATTTCAAGTTGTGACATAAACGATATATATTTAAACTATAAAAAAATTATCACAAAAGATTATACAAATTTGTGTAACCATAAGAGTATCAGTATTGAGATGGTGGAGTATCAGTATTGTCGTAATGAATCAATCAAAACTCAAATGTCTGACTTATATGTCTAAAATATGTAGTAAACTCTTTACCATTTAGCTACTTTTATATTCAATGAATTAAAACTGGATAAACCTAACTTGGTAGATGTTATAATGGAATTTATCAATCATTCAAGTCAAAGAACAACTACATATAAACAGTGTTTATCCTTCTAGAAGAGTTAAAGAAAAGAAACTATTCAGATTTCTATGTTTTTGTAGAAAAGTGATTTCAAAGTATTTGGAGAAAGATCTAGTTATCACGTTTTGTTCCGGTTTCCTTTATTGTTTTTTTTAAAACAGTCCTTCATTAAGCAAAGATGGATAGTGGCTAGCAGTGGAGTCTCAAATAGGACGAAACGCGCGTTCTGGATTCCACTACTAGCCAATATCCATCTCTGCTTACCATGTTTGTGATTTAAGACAATATCGAGACAATATCGAGACGCACAGTATGCACAAATGTCAATAAGAGACTGACCAGTTGCAGTCCTAACACATCAATGGGAAGATTCAAACAAACAATACTAAGTAAATTTAGTCCTTCATTAAGTTTTATTTTTCCCTTGTAATAATGAATTAAACCATACAAATCATTTTAATTAATTATAGTTAATTTTTCCATCAGTTATTAACATTATTCGATGTTCTACTCTCCTTTTGTACTTAATCCATTCATTTGTAATCTTTATTCATTTCTTCTGTTCTTCAAGTGTAATGATCACATGTACACACAAATACAAATTTATATAAGCGGACGTACAGTACTATCGTAAGAAACACAGATACAGTATATTAATTTTAGTTGAAACTTAACCTTTTATTAATATCTAGACAAGCAGACTTTTTTATAGCTGACATCACTGACTGATCTCCATTAAACAATCAATCATTCAAAAACAAAGGACTCTAATTATGAAAATTCAACAATCTCTACAGATTCTCTGTAGTAACACTCTAATGACTAACTTTGAGATGTAATTCCAAGAGTGCTAGTGAGAAACTCTAACTACATAAGTTAAACTAGAAGCATCCTGTCCAGATGTTTTAAATTACATTTGTCAATTTCAGGTTTCCGTTTTAGACATTATGCTTGATTATATGATATTGGATGTATTTTCGTCATTCCCTACTTATTTTTAAAACACATATCACCTTATGTAACTACTTAAATGCAAGTTATCTAAAAGTCAATTAATGTTTACTATCGCCTAAGTGATTCATATTACTTTATGGATTGCGTACTCACTTAAAGAATATTTAGAGTAATCATTTATTGCATTATTATTCCTTATAACCTACGTCATCTGTATTTGTTTCAAACATAAACTTGGCTTAAATAATCATCAATTACTAAAGATTTTATTATCTACAAACGTTAACAAACTTATTGTAAGGATGGCTCGTTGGCAAACTCAAGAAAGCCTCAAGAAGCCTAGAAAGAGCCGAAGACATTCCATCCAACCACCACTAGGGGAACATTCTAGAATGTCGACGTGTAGCTTCCCTATTGGATGAATAAGAAGGACCCCCTATGCGCCTATTGGCTGCCCGAAATGATGATTTACTTTCGACATGAAGACTATAAATATATGAGATTTTTGTACTATATTTAACACTGTTTTGGGAATAAAATTCCTGCTTACTAGTCTTCTGTTTTCTCTCTTGCGACGTTGCGGGTTCGATCGTTCAAGTAGTGTAGTAGTACGTGGCATAGGAAGAATCAAAGCTCTAGATATAACATTTATTTTAGTTACAATCCTTAATAATAGCTTATATTTGAAAAGTTCTATTAAATCATGGGTCTTATTTTAAATATTAAAGCGTCTTCTTTGATTTTATTTTTGAAGGAATATTATTTTAACTTTAATGACAATGTCTATTGCATAAAATTTCGGCAATAAGTTGGATTTGTAAGTAACAAAAAGACATGAAAACGAGTTCTGTAACCTAATGAACTGGGTTATTTAGCCTGTAAGACAAATCAAATCGTTCACTGATTTAAGATCATTACAATATGTCACTTACGTATTTCATGATTAATTTATACTATTTCTGTATGCTTAGCATTAAACTTATGAATATTAGAAGGGGTTTTGTGGAGATTTAGTATTTTCATAGTTGAAAGCGTAAGTCAATTGAGTGAGTCAATTATAAATATTCATCCATAAGTCGTTGGTAGTAAGATAATGTTACGAATTGAGTGGATTTTCTTTGTGCACGAGATTGTCATGACAACAAGTTATTCATATTCTGAAAAGAAATGCAACATATGCTTCAAAACCACTGAGAATAAACCAACTATTAAAAATAATTAGTGTAATTATTAAAGTTATCAGTTTCAATAAATTCAAACTATAACTGCTTATTTGTTTGTATCACAAAAGAAATAAGTTTGACGTTGTTTGTCGTAAAGATCTAATGTCAACCGTATAAACATTTAGAACTAAGGGGGAAAGAATAGCTACTTCGTACTGGTGGAAGTAATGGGTTTCAACTATGTTGTAAGTTGTAAGTTATCCATGAGTACCCTAATATGTGGTGCCATATCGATAATTAATTAAAATTAAAAGGTCGGATACTAGATTTGAAGTCGGTATTCTTAAGGTAGCTTTGTTATCTTAAGACCTGAGGGTCCTGTATTTAATCCTCGGCGGGGTTGTGTATGTTTGTATAATGTGTGTATGATATTACTAATTGTGTGATTTATGTTCAGCAACAATTCTTTTAAAGAAAAATGGGCGTGTTATAGGGTATATGAGATAAAGCTTAAATTGTGGTAAGCCAACTCCCAAAATATCGATATCAAGTGATCACTGAATTTATTTAACAATAGGATCTTATCCTATATTAAGACAGATTTGATGACATAACTACTCATTAACACTGAATATTTACTCTCAATGATGAAAGTTCTTTAATTAGCCGCAACAATTACATGAATTTGGCTGACCTTCTTCAATCTCTATACATATTTATATCTTTAGCAATAATTAAATCAACTTTTATAATTCCTTTTAGGGCAAGTATATGTGCTAGATATATGGGGACAAACAAATACGAGTATTTGTTCAGAGAAAGATTTTTTTCTTGTCCTCATTTCCTTTGAGATAACATTGTCTAATTAGTATTGAGTAATTAACATTCTATGTGTGTATATAAGGGAATGTTGACTCTGCTCTAACATATATATAAACTGTCATTAACAAACTGAGGTCAGTAAAACAAAATGCAATTCATCATCTTGTCTCTGAATTTTTAATTGATGTGTCTGCAGTGTGAGTTAAAAAGTTTATCTCAGTTCAAACAGTTTAGTATATTTGATAGAATAAGTTGTTATGACTATAAAATTATATTTATGTACGCGTAGTGACGATTGAGAGAGAACAGAAGTTCTGTTTGTCGATCTGTTTGTTACCTACCTTACTGTTTAACAAACAGAGGTACAATATAAAATGCTTAATATTTCTCTAGTTATATCAGATTCTCAGATGAACTAAATCTAAGCAACCATTCACAACGTATAATCCAATGATAAGGAAGATGTTTTGGCCTGAGTGCCAGTTTGGTAAAATCATAAAAAATATTCAAATGATTGATATTTATTTCAATCACATTTTTATAATTTGGTTTGAAATGATCATTTTCAACTAGGGCAACTAATGACTAAATGCTAAAGAATGCTAGCTATAAAGTGATATCTTGATCAGAGTGATCATTATTTATGTATTTCATGTAATCGTAAATGTCGAACAATGCTCAAGAAAATTACGATCTCTTCTTATGAAGATACAGTTACGTAGAAACAACTATATCTTATAGTTAAGATCATGAGTCAATTGAAGCTAGACCACCGTGGAAAACCTGGAAGCACTGGACGGCCGTTTCGTCCTATTATGGGACTCCTCAGAAGTGCGCATGATCTTAACTATAAAATTACTGAATCTCCACAAAAAAACCCTTGTGACAACTATATCTGTTGCCAGTTTGATAAATAGGCATTTTGTCTAAATTTCTTCTTGATTAGTCGGGGCTACTAATATCAAAGATGCTTTTAATTATTTATCATTTAGAATGGATAATAATACGATCAGTTTATTTTAAATAGAGAAATGATCAATAAAACAGTTAGCTAATTTAGCTAACACAATTAGAAAGTAAATCCAAGAGATCTCATACCAGTAATGGCTTTCGGAAATGTTAATACTGTTTTATAAACACAATTGGAAGAAACCTTAAGAAGGGTTGTTACAATATGTTTTTAATGAGTTTATATTTTCAAGTTTTACACTTCTAATTAATCCTTAAAATGTTTCATTGATACGTAAAAATTGTATCGAATTTTTATTAGTGGACGTCAATGAATAGCTAAGTGGTAGTGTTTCATACTGTGAAGCTGAGTGATAAAGATTCGATTACCACAAAGAGCATCGGTTTCTTCAAGATTGTAAGTACAGGTTATTGATATGTGACAGCTAACATGAATCACAGGTCAAACTGGGTCATATGTTGACTACCTCCATTTATCGAATATATAAATCGATTGATTCATAAGGTTACTTTTGTCGATTTCATTTTTCAACTTCTAAATTCTTATTTTTCAAAAGCGCATTCATATTTCACTAATTTAGTTTTTAATAATGGCTACTTAATTATTCAACTAGATTGTTTAATCATATACAGACAAAATGATTCATTTCGAAATGATTAATAGGTTTCATCCAGTTGTATATATTTTTTTCTGATCATAACAACTTACTTAGAACTATCAATGTTAAGATGTTGCATTTACAAATGAAACACAATTGTACTAAAGAGCATGTATAACATTCAAACTGACTAAGTTCACTGTGTATACTTTTTGTATACGGACACCATAGACACCTGTACATGTGTGTGTGTGTGCACACAATAGTACGATTATTCTACACTATTTTTATGTTTATTTTCGTTCACTGATGTTTCATTACTCTAACCTCTGACTATCTTATTGTACGGATACACTAATGCATTTAAACAAACAGATGTTCAATGTTTTGCTGTGTATTGTTATTTATTTCACAAGAAATTCTATAATGGTTTATTGATTAAATTGGATAGTGTAACTGACTACATACCCTAAAATAAAGAGAAACAAAATTTGTTCAGTTTGTTTTATGATGGTGAAATTCTAGAATAAGATGTACCTATAGAAATTCACGATATACAACAGAATTATACCACAGATGTTTACTTGTTGTTGACCTGGTTACCAGTCTCACTAGATATCTGTCCAATATTTCGGAGATCTAGTCATTGTGGATTTCGATAGTGAACGTGACAGAAATCTTTTTCAAACAGATTGATTTCTCTTACATAGGGGGCTTTATTGATAGTCAGTAGTGAAAAAATTGTGAAGATCTTCTCAGAACAATTTCAATGTCTAAAGTTGATTACTGTCTTAATACGATTATTTCAGTAGTTTGTTATATGTTGGTAAAAAGTAAGGATTAGAGGGAATAGTTTTTAAAGTGAAATTTCAATGATATTTTCAAAAAACATGGAATCAGATTATTTTGGTCTACAGCAACTTAGTTTACACCATAAATTGACATTGTTTTCATATGATCACGTGTATATACCATACTTTAGAATATGGGCATAGCTTATAGCCATCAGTAATTAAAATAACTACATGCCTAAATAACAATTTCGTAATCGGATGAACTCTGGATCACAGATTTCACTGTTACTCATTATTAGAATAATATTTCTCATGTTGAAGTATACGTCTTTGAAATATATGTGAGAAATCAACTTCCGTTAATTGGATTTACGTGTACTTAAAAGGATAAAAACATACCGTATGCGGGTAAATTGTTCATATAGATTTTTCGAGAGGGGGGAGACCCACTCGATGAAAAATGACTTTCATGAAGTACTTTGGTTAAAATATCTTAACGATATGATATCTAGAAATTTTAATGTAATATTTTAAAATATTTCTTTCGAAATAATTCATCATTTTACCATGATTTAAAGTAAAATCATTATTCACGCATATTTCATAAAGAAAGTTTATTTATAGTTGAAATCATGAATCAATTGAAGCTAGACCACCATGGAAAACCTGGAAGTACTGGACGGCCGATTCATCCTATTGTGGAACTCCTCAACAGTGTGCATCCACGATCCCGCCCCGCGAGACCCGAACCCAGGACCTACCAGCCTCGCACTCCATCGCTTGACCTCTAGACCACTGAGCCGGCCGGCATCCGATGGTGTTAATGTCTAACTTCAACCAATCCACAAAATTGAGCAACCGTCAGCCATGGCGGTCTAGTTTCAATAAACTCATAATTTCAACTTTAAAATTACTAAAATTCACACAAAAAAGCCCATTCTTATAAAGTTTGTTTAACCTGCAGTATAGTAGGAAATGAATTTTCGATAGAGAAGACTAAAAATTTAATGAATATACCATCTATTACGTATAAATTGCAAAATTCAAGCACCTAATTGAAAGAAATATTAACTATACTTTTACAGACATTTCATAAATCAGAAAGGGGTTTTGTGGAGATTATAATAATTTAAGAGTTGAATTAATGAGTCAATTAAATCTGGACCACAGTGGAGACCTACAGGTTCTGGGTTGGAATCCTGCGGGCGGGATCGTTGATGTGCAATGCAGATGAGTCCTAGACTAGGAAGAAACGGCCATCCAGTGCTTCTTGGTCTTCCATGTTGGTCTAGCTTTAATCAACTTATGAATTCGACTTTTAAATTTCATAACTCATTAATCATTGACTGATAACAAAACTTTATGTTAGACTTATGTGCATTGTTCACAGGTTATAATTAATTTTTTCATAACAAGCGATGTTGACATAATCTTTATGTTTGAAATTCTACTTCTTAGCAGTTGTTATGTAGTGAACAAAAGCCTGGTGGGTTTAACTAATTTATTATTTAATGCAAAACTAAAGAGTTCCTTTACAAATTGTGAAAACCATACATTAAATTCTTAATTTGCAGATCTCCCATAAATTATCCTTTATATCCTTCACGATTCTTCCATTTCTCGATTTCTTTATGTTTACCTTTTTTTTTTACTTCAGTTCAATCTTCTCGAATTTCCTTTGACAGGCATTCAACTTCCGATTGGTGTTACATACTGCTTATGTCTGTCGACATAAGTAGCATACACCCCAGTTATATTATTTATTAGGCTACCCTAATAAATGGTGAATTTCCTCTTCGTTTTCACTTAATTACACAAGAGATCTATTTCAAGAAAACAACCTTGGAGTAAATTTGGTTAAGTGCTCTGGCGCGAGACTGGTAGGTCCTTGGTTCGAATCTCGCGAGGCAGGATCGCGGATGCGCATTGCTGAGGAGTCCCATAATAGGATGAATCTGCCGTCCAGTACTTCCAGGTTTTCCATGGTGGTCTAGCTTCAATTGACTCATGCTTTCAACTATGAAAATACTAAATCTCCACAAAACCCCTTCTGATTACAATATTTGATAATTTTAATAATTTAAGTAACAACTATTTTATATAAGAGTACAATAACAACTATTTTTTGTTTCATAGGGATTTCAAACTAAATTACATCATACAATATGGTAACTGTCTATTCATGTATATCTATAATACATATCTATAAATGAATACTTTATCAATACACAATTAACTTCTTAGCACAGATTAATTAGAGAATATACATGAAAAAAAGAACGAACATCATTTCACGAAATAAGATAGACATATTGGCACCCCGTTGCACAAGCAAGTGGCTATCAGGACTCAGTAGCTGAGTGGATGGCGTTTGAAGCGAAAGGTACTTGGTTCGAGTCCCGAAGTGAACATAAACTCTGAGATGCAGGTACATCCAACTGACGAGTCCCCAATAGAACGAAGTGACGCGCATCCTGGATTCGACTGCTAGCCACTATCCATCTTTGTTTATAAGATAGACATAGTTTGTCTGTATTAAATGAGGGATTACAGTTTGTTTTCATAATTGTATTGTTATTTTACTTCTTCTGAAAAGATATTAGCTAATATTGTAATTAGTAGTTATTAATAATAAACTTGATGTTGGTGTTATTATTCTTTACATTTTCTTTCCAATAATTATGTCAATGAAGGAATTACTGTATGAACAAGTATGTATGTATGTAGGTAGGTAGGTAGGTATGTTCCTTGATTTATTAGTTTACATTGTAAAACATACACTATAAGAGCTGTATTTTTTGTCTAATATTATCATGCAACAAGATAATCCATGTTTTGCCTACCAAACATTAATCAGTTAAGAAAATTTGCATGTAGGTATGGTAAAAATTAATTTGATTATATTTATATAATAAGATTATTATGAAATGATTTCATCTGTAGAATCATTCAACATGTTGAAGTATTGGGATGCCCATCACTTTGGGAGTTTTAAATAAAGGTATAAAAGTGTTTTCTGGTTATTATTGATTTTCTAAATGTTATAGGTTTTTGATAGAAGTAACCTTAACGAAATTGTTACAAAATGAATTCACTGTATACCAGATTATTTCCATCTAGATTTAGTGTATTCAGCTAGCATAACTTGCACAACCTTGAATCTTGGCCCATGAGTTTCGACGTTAGGCGTTCCTGCTCAAGACCAAAGGTGCTAGGTCTGATGTCCTGAGCGTGAGGTAATGACCGCTCACTGATGATAAGCTTCAACCTGGGACGAAATGGTGATTTCTGAGATTCAGCGGTGGTCCAGCTAAAACCAGTTCATGATTCAAGCATTGAGACTTCTACAACCTACACAGATCACCGTATACTAACAACTAAGTTATGTTCAGTATTCATGAGAAACTTAGAGTAGTCAGCACAATATAACATTCGTGACACAATAATTCTAAGGTAACTTCCAATAATGACTGAGCATAAACCAGAAATATATGTCTTTAAAAAGTTTTTTAAGTTGATTGCTCAATAATCATTGTGCTTTGTTGAAACTACCATCCGAAATTCACTTAGTATTGTTTGTTTGAATGTTCCCACTGATGCTTAGGTCTGAAACTGGTCAGTCTCTTATTTGTATATGTGCATACTGTGTGTATAGCCTCAATATTGCCTTAATTCACAAGCATTATAAGCAAGGATGGATAGTGGCTAGCAGTGGAATCCAGGACGCGCGTTTCATCCTATCTGTAACTCGTCAGCTGGATGCATCTGCATCTCAGAGTTGATGATGGTATTTGAAGCGAAAGGTACTTGGTTCGAATCCCAGAGTGAACATCCACTCTGAGATGCAGTTACATCCAGCTGACGAGTCCCCAATAGAACGAAGTGACGCGCGTCCTGGATTCCACTGTTGGCCACTATCCATCTTTACTTATCATCGAAAATGTTTCAAATTTCATTCTAGATAGGAAAACATTAGAAGGATACTCTAAAATTTTGTTTTTTAAAGTTCTAAAAACCAGATATTCATTTACTGCTCTAACTTTTGTCATTAAAATATACAAAACAGAATAACGAATTATTTAAATTTGTTTTCAAAAATCTATCTGTCATTGAGGATTAACCAAAATGACAGATTACAAGCTCACTAAATTACGCTGATTTTTTTAATCGTATTCATTTCCCTTTAATACTACTATCTGTATACACGTATGATTAATATACCCGAATAAATATACATAAACTAGGTAAGTATGAAGCTATTTGAGTTAAAAATAAGTAACTAGGATTATTTACGTATAAAACTTCAAAGTCATTATGATGAATAAATTTTAATTATATTACTTTAATTCAAGAGTAGTAAACAATGTGTAGGTAACTGGAAATGATGGAACTTATAATTCATTGTTTTTTAATGTATAATCATGTTCAACCATTTGTTAAAAGGTATATTCTTTTCACTAGGTCCCACGACAATTGATCAATATCATGTTCAAGAATTCTCCACATATATAGAGAGAGTTCTATTTATGAAGCTTATCATATGATCATTGATTTAAGAGACTTTACAAAGGGGTCAGTTAGTCAGCTACAACATAGGACCAGGCACATATATACATCGGTCCAAGTTGCCATACCTCATTAGTACAACAAGATGAACACCGAATTCATAGAAGTAGTTTAATTTAGTAGCGGTAATATAAAAAAGAAAGGTTGTATGTAAGGATATAGTACAGGAAGGAAGACAGATATGAAGCAATTCTAATTATAGATAATACTACAAACTTGACTAATGAAATGAAGTGAATATTCCAGACTTGAGATTGAATAGTGTACTTCAGGATCAATGATAGTAAGAAGAACATGGTTATTGACGTCATGAGTAAAAATTTTTAGAAATTACAAATTTTATTTTTGAGACTGTAAATGCAGTGTAATGTAAATATGAATAATAGTAATAATAGTAATACGGAAGAAATTTAGGTTAATCACAAAGACTGATGTAAATTGCATGATTCAAGTATTAATATGAAATATCTTCTATACTGTAAAACTAAATTAATAATAATCACTTACTTACAAAGGGGTATATTTTATTTGACGTTTCATTGCCTTAAAATATTTATTGAACAGCCTAGATTTCGGTTTAATTTCTTTTTATTAATCATCATATTTAGGATGTACTGTCGAGGATTGTCGTGTTGTAACGTTTAACACGTAAAACCACATTCAGAAACGTTATGATAATGAAATCCAATAGCTATTGGGAAATTTTATTGATGATGTCTATAAGTACATCTCTGTGTAATTGTCCTCCTAATAAACAACCTCTGAATCGTAGAAATGTACTATTAAAAAGATTAAATTAAGAATAGGTCATATTATAGAGATTCAAACAGATCATTATTAAAACAATTAATTGTTTTAATATGATGGGAATTTTTCAGAGATCATTATTATCTATTTAAACGTTAAGTTCACTCCGAAAGAAATAAGTGGTATATTACGAAAATGTAAATGAGATATCAATTTATACAAGTCCACAAAATAGCTTGACCATTTTGCAAACTTAAAAATGACTAATGTGCTCAAATTATTCCTAGTTAATCAATATTGTTAGTTAATAATGTAAAAATGGACTGAAAATGAAACACCAGAAAAATAAATATTACAATATACTGATCTTGAAACTAAACTATACTGGGTGTTATCATGTTGTCAATTTACAAGAAGCATTATATTGAAAATTATTATTGTTACATGTATTGGTAACAAACTCCAATGGCAAAATTCATAGTGATCTTTCATAGTTTTAACTAGTAAACATTCGACAGTTAAAACATGCTGCTTAGCTCTAAAAGAAAAACTCAACTGATTACGACGAATTCTTCTTTGAAGAAAGCTATATTGAACACACTACCAGACAACTGAATCAGAGAGTTAGTGAACACCTCCTTTTGTGGTTAGGAAAAAATATTGTCAAGTTGATACGGAGCTCGGTTCTTTCACACTTGATCGATAGCGGTCATAAAGTTGACAGAAATCAGTCATTTAAAGTTATTTATCGTATTCCTACTAGTTTTCCGTATGGGGTTTGATCTCGTCCCTTACACATAGCAGAAGCTATAGGAATTCGATCCAACAATCCATGTCTTTGTGTTCATAAGAAATTTGTAACACCCTTATCTCTCCCTTGGCCTTAATAAATAATTTTATTTTCCAAACTCTTTCTTCGTTTATTTTTCTTCACCCCCCCCCTACCAATTATTTATTTTTTTTAAAATTTCCGCTTTACGGTCCAATTATCTGAACACGTAATCTTATAATTTCTATGAATGTTATTTCAGTGTCTATATTTTTCTAATCATTGACCTATTTTCCTATTATGTAACATTGATTCAAGCCTTTTATTACTCTTATCACAACTAGTACACCTGTCATTACACTATCAATTTGTACTCTTCACTTATTATTATTTTTAATTATGTAATCTATTTCACTGTTATCATTGACTCAGAAACTGCCTTGATTGGTTTAATAATTTCGTATATGCATATAAATATTACTGTATATTAGAGTAAAACCTGATAAGTATCTAATTGAAAACAATATTGTTCGCTTATATATGTTGTTCTAAATTTTTGAAGTGACTGCACGAGTAGAAAATTGTTATTTTTCACTTAGATTAAAATGTGTCCTACATCTCTGAAACTAAGTAACTAATAATAGGAATAATATATTTGTAAAATCTCAGCGAATGAATTTGTAGTAAATCCAACGTTTCGCCTGGCAATCTGGTCCAAGCTTTTTCAAGGAATTATAATTCCTATTTAATGTCTTACATCAACTTGGCGCTCAAATACTGTGAAACTATTCGCTCTAATTTAGACGAGAGTTCTTATATAAGTAACTAATATCAGTTAGAAATTTAAATTCTAGTTACTATGATTCGAATCATTTAATCAATTGAGTATTATTCAATGGAATGCCAGTTTAACTTGAGGAAAAGGAGTCATTTTTATTAAGACTGGTAAAATGATACATCAAATTATAAATTACACATTGAGATTTCTGAAACATATGAATAAATAGATTCGAAATATATGTTAAAGACATATCTTTGTTCCATTTGATCTTAGGGACAGAATATGAAAAAAATATCTTTGGTTAAACCATTGGATACAGTTTCTTTTTATAACTCTTCTGAACAAGCAAAGATGGATAGTGGCTAGTAGTGGAATCCAGGACGTGCATCACTTCGTCCTATTTGGGACTCGTCAGCTGGATGTCAGCTGAGCGTCCTGGATTCCACTGCTAGCCACTGTCCATCTTTGCTTACAATGCTTGTGAAATAGGGCTATATCGAGGCAATGCGCACAGTATGCACATATGCCAATAATTCATTAACGTAACCAAATAAATGATGGAGATAATTCATAGTTTTTTGCAAGTATCACGTGCTTTGATTTAGTTTGTTCAATTACCAAGTTGTCATGATTGTTCTAGGTAATACGACAACAGTACCTACATCAGGTTGAAGCCAGATCTCTTTAAATTATCATACAAAAATTCATTCTAACTTTTTTTTATTTTTTTGTAACTAATCACTTTCACATGCTTCATTAAATCTAAATGGTTATTCTTCATCCGTAAATATCTTATTCGGGTAACTAAATAATTATATATATAGTGAGAAGCAGTGACCAGTGGAGTTCAAAACCACGTCTGTTGTGAGATAGGAACTCACTGAAGACAATTGGTGAATGGTTGCTCAACTTCGTGGATCAGTTTAAGTTAGACATTAACACCGTTGGATGCCAGCTCAGCGGTCTATCGGTTAGCGGCTTCGGCTCGAGACTGGTAGGTCCTGGGTTCGAATCTCGTTCGCGAGAGCGGGTTCGTGGATGCGCACTGTTGAGGAGTCCCATAATAGGACGAGACGGCCGTCCAGTGTTTCCAGGTTTTCCATGGTGGTCTAGCTTCAATTGACTCATGCTTTCTGCTATGAAAAATACTAAATCTCCACAAAACCCCTTCTGATAATTAATTATATATATGTCACCTACTGCTGTATCGATTATTCCAATGGATGAGTTAAGATGGGCTATTATATTTATATATATCTATATATATTCTTTTGCTTGTCAACATTATCATCACCATCACCTTGTTTATGAATAAACTTCCATGTGATGTATTATGACGGAAATGAATTATTACCGATAGATTTAGCGATAAAAAAAGGATGTCGGGAGGACAAGTTTTATTGTCCATTTTATGACTACTACAACTACAATTTGCATATTTATATAAGTAATACAAGTATAGTGTGAATTTGGTTTAAAGGCAAGAAAAATGTTTTTCTCTGTCCACTCTTACTTCTTCATAGATAACTATCATTATTAATATATGTATGTATATACTTCTGAACCATTCTTATTCTAAAAAAATTGCTTATCATTGGGAACTATCATCATATTTATCATCAATGGTGTTATTATTAGTAAGATTAGTGATGATCATAGTAATAATGATAATGTTATTTTATCTTCATGTTATCTTTTCCGTTATAGTCAATAGTTTTCTCACTTTCTTCACTAGTAGTAAAAATTCCAACTCCTTAAATTACCCATTTTCTTATACTCTACATACAGTTAAATCTATTATAAAGTAAAACAAGATAAGACAGAATGTAGATTCTTACAATTATTTATGTACCGGTATCTGCTTATGAAACAGTATAGTACATAACAAAAATTAAAGTATATAGAGAGAGATAAGATTTTTTAGAATCCTACCTTACATGATTTGCTGGAAGATAATCATTTTTGATAAGATTGATGATTTAGGAAAAAAAAAGTGTTGACATTTCCTGTTAATAAATACGCATATATGGATACATATTAATAGACAAGTGAAAAACGGTTATTATGGTAGCCTTCTAATGAAAATATGTCTCCCATTCTAAAGTTATGACTTGATGATTTTATTGTTTTTTAGTTGTATAATATAATCTCGGAAATTTTAATTAGCACTTTTTCTATGTTCACTGATGTAAATATTTCGGAGTCATTGAATCAACATCCTGAAAAAGACAAATCATCAATTTTTTTCCTGTCTTGGACATCATTATCTAGTAGTTTTAATAAATCAAAGATTTATACTTAAGTCCATGGTAGTGTTTATCGTAGAAGTCAATCTTTATGAGATGGAAGATATATAATTGTGTCATAAGAACCATAAATAATACTCGATGAATCGGAGTCTAACTAGAGTTGATAAACTTTTATATAGCGCATTTAGACAGTAAACGAAGAGATGATTAGCTGATAGATAAGTTTAGATTTATCGGTATTGAAACAGTTTTATCCAGTTGCATTGAATGACCTACTTGCTACATGGAAAATAGCTTGTAGTTAAACTGTATCATTAGATTCAGTGATTCTATCGGTTAAACGTTTTCTGCCAAACTTGATGATCGTGGTTTAGATAACTTACAGGACGTAATACCTATCCAATGTTCTCAGGATTCAATAATATTGTTTAGTAATGATCTTCTTAATGCATGATTTCTATGTAATACAAATGATGCGAAGAGTTTTTTACTAGAGGATTTCATGAACTATGATACCACATCATGAAGGTTTATCATACAAATTAGTTTTAAATACGATACTAGAACAAATCGTTTGTTTATGAAGCTGATACTTACACAATTATCAGGATCAATAATGTTATTTTATCAATGAATTGAGTAAAACTGTACACAGTTCTCCACTAGTAAGTTACGATTAGAAGTTATTTTCCATATCAAAATGCGTAATATTAAATCGATATTTGGATCTGTAATTTGAGACATGAATTTCGACTTATTGAATACTATACATGAAAAAGGTTTGTTTACGAGATGTTATTAAACTCCAGAATGCAACAATTTTTGTGTAAAATATTCTCTGTCAATAATAAATAGAATTCAGTCAGTGTTATATGTTCGAAGCGTTCAACCAAACTGTTGTCAGACTGGAGACCTACTATCGTCTATCTGAATTTTCGTGGACACCTAGAATTCAACTCATGTACGGTTAATATGATTATTAATAGTGGTATTGTAATTGCAAACATTATTCAGTATATAATAATATGTCATCATCAAATACATATGTATGTTTTGAAGACAGTGTATCCCCTTTCTATTCAAAAAGATATTCATTAGTAGTATAACCCTATGAATAAGTAGATTGTAATACTTTGCAAATGGAAAGCTTGAATAAATCATTCATATGAGTAAACAACTGTCACAATTTGACATTTGTTTGTCATCTTTATATTTCGTGGTTCAAAAATAAAGATACAAATCAACACTATAGAATATATAGTAAACTACAAACAGGTGTAGCCTGTTTGGCTAGGCCGAATTACAAATCATGTATTGAACTTTGGACTTTTTGATAATCACGTACAAAGGTGAAATGTAACTTTGTATAAAACAACACGTCAATATATTACCTTAAAATGAAGAACTGTAGTTAATTGAGAAATTTTTGTGTCAGGTTAAAAAGAAAAGAAGCAAACAGTAAAGATTCCAACGGTTGAAAGAAAGTTGTTTACTGAAACATTTTGATCATACCAAGCTTTAGAGAAAAAGTTGTTATGCTGTGTAATTGTAAGTTAACCTAATTATATCATTAATACACTAGGATAATGATATAACTCGTTCCCAAAACCTGGGTCTTTGAGCCACATTATCTGTAAGAGGAGTGGGACTATAATCGGTTAGTTATGTGCAACGAAGAACATATGTACATTGGGTCAAACAACAGTTGAAATTCACTATTCAGATCTACGACTATATGATTGAAAGTTGTGTGTTTCAATCAGTAAGACGCCGCTTTATTTCTTTTTCATTGTTATTATTATTATTATCTCAATCAACTTTGCGGATATTTTGTATGATTTAAAGTTACATTCCGTCACTTACTAAAATCCTTTGGAGGATTATTAAACACTGAAATGATTTGAACGGATATTCTGTTCATGTTTAATGCTTTACAGCAATCGTCTCTCACTATCTAACATGCGTTATACCTTCTGTTTTTGCAATATATTTTAATCAACTGAGTTAAAATCCAATAATCTTTAATTACAATTACAATTAAAGTTGGAAAAAACCATTTTACAAACACTATATGATAATCTTTCAGTTAAGATACCCACGTATTAGAGCCTAGTCTTTTTTCAATGAAATATTTTAAAGGGGTTTTGTTAAGAATGATTTTTATTTGTCACAAATTAATCTAAGTTGAACTGCAATTGAGAACCAGGAAGGACTGGATAAATTTTGTGACCTATTGTGACATTAATCAGTAAGGTACACTCTTGATTTTATTGCAGATCACAACCAGAACCTTTAGGTTTTGCAGAGAACTCTTATTATTAAAGCTTCTGAGTCAGCGCCCTGTGATCCAATTCCAGTTTTAATCAATTTACGATATATTTTGGACGATCATCTAATATCATTCATGGCAATTGTTTGACTAATGATAGGTACTAACGCCAACAGTAGAAATTTCCTATTGAAAATTTAGGAAAATGTTGAAGGATGTCACTGTTGAACTTTTTATTACAATATGGTTGGAAGGATTTTGATATCCAGTGTACTCTGCTTTTCAAAGATATCTCAAGCGAGATCAATATTGCAACGAATGCAATCCACACAAACACTTTTATAGTTGAATATACATCATATCGTATAGCATTCAATGTATACATGAAAGAAAACGAGACTTTACGTACTATGAGTCAGCCTGAAGTTGTGGTCTCTGTTAGTGTTTAATTTAACATTACGAATATAAACTTTACCTATAACATTAAAGGGATTATTTGTCACCTTTAAAGTCGATTATTTTAAAACGTTTTTTTTTTTTGAACATCAAGATAGATCTTTTTAGTTCTTCAGTATATAAATGCACTGCAAATTAAATTGTAATTAAATTATCCAAAATAATTGTCCCTTCGATACAAAAAAAACAAACAAACAAACTATAAATGTCAAATCATTTGACAAGTCAAAAAAAAAACTTGGAATGAAACAATTTTTTTTCAAAGGGGAATCTAATACTTTTTTTCCAATTGTAGAACATATCAAAACGTTTGGGTACAAAAAGACTTTGATATTGTGGGTGGTTTTTTAAAAATATTGTCACGAGGTTAACTAAATTTTATATCAAACAATTAGGGTAAATCGACGTTATTATCGAAATTAAAAAAAAGAAGGAAGTAAAATGTGTTTTTTTTAACGGCGTATTTGTTTATTCATTGATATGTCATTAGTATTGGAGTGAATTTGTATGTGGTGGAGAGGGTAAATGTTTTTCTTCAGGTTGATAAATTAAAGTCATAACACTATAGAGATTTTAAGATTATTCATTTTGTTACTATTAGTTTAACAGGTGGGTAAGCTATAAATTGTCATTATAGTTACGAGCTAACCTAACTTAAACAACTACCGAATATTAGGAAACACTGAACGGCACTTTAATGCTAATATGGAACTCCTTAGCATTAGAAAACTATGACCCCAAACTAGAAATCGAACCTATGACCTTCAGTTTCACACGTGAATGCTTAATCTCTAAACCACTGGGCAAGGATTCAGATGTGTGCAGATCTAATTTCAGTGAACATATAATATTACGCGACCATCTTCTATCGTCTTCGGTAGGTACCTTCAATGGTGATCCAACTTAGATTGACTCGTGATTTCGATGGAATTCAATAATAATATTTTAACAAGTGTCATACTTATTTGGAAGCTGTGATCTGTGGAGCTTAACCTAATCAGTAGTCAAAAAGTGTTGGGTTATGGTTATCACAGTTTGACTGCATTTAAACTGCGGATCATTGGATTCTGGATCAATTGAAACACCCTACTGTCAACGAGACTGGGAGTTCACTCCTCAATAGGATAAAACAGTTATACAGTGCCTAATGATAACCGATGGTTTCTCAGCTTATTTCAAAATGCGTCGATGTACTACTTGCTAAGATTTAAACTTAATCAATGGATTTTATTTGTGTTCAGTATCACATTTTCTAATATTATTTATAAGCGTGCCTCATTAGATAATCGCATCTGAGGTTATCCTCAATGAGTCCAATGTAAGTTAAGTGTATTGTATCCAACTCTTTCAGCCAATTTTCTGTTTATTTGATGCTATGAGTTCTGGTGATTCGAATGTAATTTTCACAATGACTCTTATTTTAAACTGACTGAAGTTATCCCCACTCATCTGTTATGAATGTTATGAACCGTTCATTAACTAAATAAAAAATGTAATCGAAAGTTCTGGATGCAACTTGCTCACTCATCAGTGAAAAAGTTGCAAATAATTGAGTATTACTGTACATCAGTGGTTACTTTACTGCGTTTACTGTAATCCGAGTTTTTAAAAAAATATTTATCCGATTTTGTTGTTCTCAATGGTAAAATATTCAACATTTTTACTGTTGGGACTCTTATGATCAAAATCTAGTATGTGAACTCATATACAATTCTGTCATTTTTAAACAAAACCTTCACTGATCATATTCATCTAATAATCATTTCCTCACAATTACCGTCATTTTGTTACTACTACCATTGTCACCTGAACGTCTAACAGAATCCATTTTCAAGAAATATACATTTTAAATCTCATTGAGAAAAAGAAGTCTAATTTGGAAAGTCTATTTTCAGGCTAAAATCATAACATGTACATAGAAAAATTGTTCATCTATAAGAAAAAAATAAGTCAGTACATAGTTAAAATTATTTACATTATAAAAGAAACATTAGCCATTTGAAAATCCAACTAAATAGGAAAAGTTGAATTCTTGACATTTTGCCGCTAATTATAAGCCGCTTCTTTGAATAATAAATGACTTTTATGATTAAAAAACATTAAAATTTGTTAAAAAAAAGTGAAAGAAAGAAGAGATAAGACTGATTTTTAAGTGAATGGATACTAGGAATTCTAAGAATATTATCGTTATGTCAGTTAGGTCAAAGGAGATTGGAAGTAATGTTCATTTTAGTGCTTGATTATAGATGTTGAGTGTTAGTGAATGTTTTATGGGTGAGAATGTATGATTCACACCTTTAACATGCATTTCATATTGCTTGAGATTTATTTTGAGAATATAATCTAAATGTAGTTTTATGTAGCACTTCAGCGAGACCAACATTTTCATGATAGCTGACAGCCCTTCCAATACATCAATTAAGACGTTAGTGGTCTGTTGGTTAAGGGCTCTGGCCCGAGACTGGTAGGTCCTGGGTTCGAATCTCGCGAGTGCGGAATCGTGGATGCGCACTGCTGAGGAGTCCCATAATAGGACGAAACGGCCGTCAAGTGCTGCCAGGTTTTCGATGGTGGGCTAGCTTCAATTGACTCATGATTTCAACTTTGAAAAATACTGAAATCTCCACAAATCCCCTTCTGATTAAGACGTTAGTATTGGATTCTTATAATCTGTGCATTTTAAATCTCTTTTTTTATTTGTTCTAACCTGTTTTCAGGTGGTTAAATTTCTATTATTTTTGAAAGTTCAATTATCAAAATGAAATTTATACCGTTAATTAAGGATCACTTTTGTCCGACAGTTTGGTGTATAGAGAGCGAACTATATTACGAACTATATTATATTGATCATCGTGGAACCTGATAGAATCATGTATTAGTTAGAAACACTTTTCAAAGTAACACGAAGTGATAACAGTAATATAAACTTGAAAAATACCACTAGATTATTAGGGATTTGATAAAGTGTAACTACTATAACATATAAAAACAGTCAACATATACTAGCTAGTAATGAACATCGAGATATCCTCCTCTGAGTTCTTGTCATAGCTATGACCATCTGAGTTCAAACAAATCAAGCATGAGACATATATTACTTTTGACAGTGAATGACATCCCGAAATCGACTGAAGTTAGAAATGTAGGCCAGTTTGACTAGTTTAGTGGTCAGAAGGTCAATTGGAAACCTTGTGTTCGATCCCTGATGGGATTGTAAATACTCACTGTTAATGATTTCTAAACGAGGATGGAACAGTTTTTCAAAGCTTCTTGGTTTTCTGTGGTTGTCCAATTAAGCTCAGTCCACGTTGAGAAATGTCTAACGCATAACGTTTATTCACATATATAAAAACAAGTAGTTGGATCACATGGACTTACTGAATTAAACTTTTCACGAAACTCTTATTACTTTCCCTCTCTATAAATAACCCATTGTGAAGAAAGAATATTTTACGGAAATGCTGACGAAATAATAAACGTGTTTGAATAAAATGCGGTTAGTCTCAAAGATCTTGTTTCTTAAATGAGTAAAAGTATATAAATTGGGGTTTTCACAAATCCAGAAATTGTTTCTTTTCCAAGTTCTTTATACTCACGAACTTGAAAATTAAAATTTACAAGTATCATAATCTATTGAATAATTATATCATTGTTATTTATAGGACAATTGAATATAAAAATTAATGACTGAAATACAGCTAAAATCTGACCAATGATAACTGATACCTTAAGGTTAATAATCCACTTAATAACAAATACAATAATTTACCCAACACTAAATAACCTTCTGTCTGTGTGTAATTGTAATCTGAAAAGCTCAGTGATAACATCGTTTTTAATGAGATAAACTGAAATCGATGGATTTCCGAAAAAAGAAACTGAAGTCTTAAACTTATTGTCAATAATTTTCAACCAACTTACAGTCTAAAATGCATCGATAGGTAACTTAGAAACAGTTAAAATGAGTTTTTCATGTAATTAAGAACAAGTTAGGAGGATTAAATTCAACTTAGTATTGTTTGTTTGAATCTTCCCATTGATGTTTAGACTGACCAGTTGCAATCCTAAACATCAATGGGAAGATTCAAACAAACAATACTAAGTTGAATTTAAACTTCACCCCATTGCACAAGCAAGTGGCTATCAGGAATCAGTGGCCGAGTGGATAATGTGATGGCATTTGAAGCGAAAAGTTCTGGGTTCGAGTCTCAGAGTGAACATCAACTCTGAGATGCAGGTACATCCAACTGACGAGTCCCCAATAGGACGAAGTGACGCGCGTCCTGTATTCCACTGCTAGCCACTATCCATCTTTGCTTACCAAGATAGTAGGATTGTTTGTAAGTTGATACCTGAAAAATAAGAACATCACTAATTTCTTTCAAAGAAACATCATGATAGTAAATAAGATATTACAATCGACATATAACTACTACGATAGGATATCTACCGTCAGAAAATCAAAATGATTTGTTGAATTAAGGACAAATACGTTTAGATATTCATTCAATAAAAGAATACTAAAGCGTATTATGAAAAGCTTCAGTTATCATTAGGAAAAGTGAAAGTTGCATATGATTTATTGTTTGATAAAATAATTTGGTCAATTCGCGTTAGAAAACCCGTAACTACGTTTTTTTTCCTTCCCAACCATCTAGTTAGTTAGTTAGTTAGCGATGCTTTGTATGTATCGAGATAAATTAGTCCTTTCTTACTGATGAGTTTGCGGTAAAAAGCAATGTTTGTTTTATCCCAGATGAAATGGATATTAAATATTGAGAAAAAAAACAATAACACGTAGATTGATAATTTATGAGTTAGAATTCAGTAGTTTTAAAACTGCGTAAATATCAGATGTTTTTAAAATTGAATATAGTTGAAAATGAAAGTAGAAATTAATTTCAAAATGGAGTTAGATAGTTGAGATAAGATGGCGATTGAAGGTGGTCAACAGGAAACCCTGGACCCGGGTTTCGTGCTACGTGGCACTCGTCAGCAAGGTGTACCTGTAATCTTAAGGGAACTGGTGCTCCCTGATGTATTCGATGAAGTTGAGTGACACGGGATCAGCTGATCCATGAACTACTTAATAGAAATGAACATTCGTCAAATATAGGACTAGAATAAGAATACTTCTGAAAAAACCTAGTTCTTAAGAGATATTAATTCTAGAAACTGTTTTTGAAGGATGATTGCAACGAGAAGAACAAACAAGGCTAGAAGAACGAAAAACAATGCAGCTAAATTACTTAATTGTTTTGCTTGCTAGATATAGACTATCCAGTTCCACTGCGTTTTTATATGGCTACTGGCTTAACAGCTTTTAGAGAGCGATTTTCATCAGATTGACATTTAATTATGTTTGTCATCATGTATTATAAAATCAGTCAATATTGTTTGGTTAGGCATAGTCAAATGCTAAAAAGAATTGTTAACAATCGAAATCAAACAGATGTAAAACTGTCTATCGAATCCAGTAGAATAAGCCTACATTGTAAGATTTTTCATTTACAAGTAGTCCAAAAGGTCTTGAAAATTAACATTATCAAGTTTGATTTACTTGGTTGTATAGTCTCCTTTTTATCGTAACAGTTTACTCGATCAAATGGTCGAAAACATGTCTATATTTCAGATAAATGTTAAGAATGCTGTAAAGAACACTTATAACCTTATAGCCATCTCTTTCATTGGTAAAAATACGGAGATTTTTCAGTCAAATAACAAGAGTGCCTTCAAATATAAGTAATCTTTTACTGTGATCTCTGTTGACTAACCTAACTAGCGTCGTGTTCTTTGGTATAAATAAAATGACTCTACGTGGATGAAATTCCAAAAGAGGAGTATTTCGAATGACATTAATAAAATGGGGTGATAATATCGATGTGATGAGAAAGGAATTGGAGTTGAAATGACGTATGAAATTGATTTTTTTTCCAACCGTCCATGAAATGTATTCACATCTTAAGAAACAATAACTACATAATTTGGTAAATTGGTAGTAATTGTCGGTCGAAGACAATTAATTTTGTGATAATGTGTTCAAACAACAAATTACTGCACTTGGTTGACCAGTGAGTATGGCCAATTTTATGTATCACGATTCCTTTTAGTACATATCCTATCAGTCAGTTTGCAGTAGGGACACTAGTGCAAGTAATTTAACATTGTGTAAGTTATAATGGAATTTAACGTGATAGGTTACTGGAGGCAGTCAACAAAAAACACAGGACTAACGTTTCGCGCTATTCGACACTTGTCATCAAGGTGCATCTATAATCTTCAGAGAACTTATGCTATCTGGAGATTTATTCTATATACATATCAGTTATATAGGAGGTCAGTCACACCCTGAGGAGCTCAGTGATAACGTTTCTGATTGTGAAGTTGAGTGATAAAAGATCGAAACATATCAATTTCCTGAAAATTTGAGGTACACCTGACTGACAAGCTCCAAACAACATCAAACAAGGTCTAGGGTTTTCTGTCGATTACCTTAAACCATCATTTTACTGCTCAGTTACATCTAGCCAAATCTGATTGTTGATCGTTGTAAATAACTGATATTAAAATTAGTGTATTCAGATATCACTGTGGCTTACATTGATGTCAAGTAAATCTTCACTTACCATCATCGTGTTCATTGCTTCCTTTGTCTAATTTACAGCTTTGCTGTTCAAGTACTAGGGTTTTCAAAGTGTAACAGATAATTAGAAAAACTGACGTGAATACATTTATTCAACGGAAGTATAAAGTAATCAATACATAGATTTGTCTTCGAAAAAAAATAATCAAGGAACATATCTTCCTCCTATCCCACTTTTTTATTCATGATGAAAAAAAATTAAACTATTTAGTAAATTCTCACTTTATCATTGCTATTTATATTATACTGTTACAGATTGCATAATGATTATAACATCATTCCTTACATTGTTTCTAAGTAATAATGTCACATTGGTAACTTGATTAAAATAATTAGATTGTCATTGTTACATTCCGTTAAGTTGCATTTACATGCATACATACATACATACATACATAGATGTTTTATTATTATGAAAGTCTTCAAATGAATCAAGGCTGAAAATGATTTTTTTTTTAAATTGCAGAACTGATTTGTTATATCTCTACATAAATGAACACTTTTGTACATGTATCAAGCCTTGTTAAAAGTCAGTGACAATTAAGGGTAAATAATAGTGACTTACAAAGAGAGAGAGAGGGGGGAGAAATAAGGGAGGTAGGACAGTAAGTTCAAACTTATACTTGAAGGAATGAAAAAAGGAGGATAGAAGATTTTTAAAAAAGTGATATCTCCCTAATTAGATTTACATTAAATTATCAAAATGATCTATATAATTTTATAAATGAAAAGATAGATTAGAATATATTAAATTAAATAAATTAAATCTTATCCCATTTTTAGGAAAATCTAATTAGTTTATCAATAAAGAATAACGTTTATTTTGAGAAAAGTAGTAGATGTCGTTTGTACATCCACGAGTTGTAATGAAGTCAATAATGCATGACATCACATAACATCTACTTGGAACAATATATTTAGATTATAGTGAACAAGAACATGAGCAGAGACAATCGAATGTATTTGACACGAAATTATAGAATATTTCAATAAAATTTGACAAACACACAATAAACAGTTAGTTTGCAAACTATTAATTAATTGTCTCAATCTTGACTGTTCCTTCTGCAAATATAAGTTCATTGTCTCTGAGAAACTATTGTTCACACATTTTCATACCAATTGCGTTTCGTTCGCGTTCTTTCCTTATCGATCCTCAAGTGAAATACATACTATACCTGACCATCGTTGCATACCTCCTATGTGGATGTAAGTAACCCACACCACAATATGAATAAAGGAAAGTATATATCATGTAAGTAAATCAGTATTACAAATGTAATTCGTTGCTTACGTCTACTTCAATTCGACATTATTGTTTCTTCTATTTGTATGATTCAATTATGGTGTCATGAAGTACTCGTTAAATTTTTTTGAATGAATGGATCAATAGACTTAGCTGGCTAATAGAAAACAGCAGGAACCATTAGACTTAAATCTTAAGAGAGGAGTATCAGTTTTATGAAGATTTTAATAATGAAATTAACAGATGAATCTCAACAAGAACGGAATTTAAGCTCAGAAGTTCCTGTTAGTAAAGTCCAACTGTTCTATATCGAGTTAATCAGACTAGTGATCATATTGAGAATTTATTGGTGGGCTCTCAACAACAGGCAGGACTGAACAACTAAGAAAGTCATTTTTCACTTATAAGATTTAAAGTCAAAACAACTATATATAATTTCTATAGTCGTTAATGGTACTCCAGAAGTACTGGAAAAATCCACGTTTACCCTATTAATGTCAAATGAAATTTATCACTGGTTAATCAAAACCATTACCCAGGAATGATTACGAAAAAATTGTTCTCAAGACGGTGCATTTAAAGAATTTCCGCAGTTCGGAAATCAAGTAATTGTACTGAATGAAACCGACATGTTTATCTAGCTGTCCACTGAAGCATGAATCCATTTTTCTTCCAGTTTGTTGCAAACTTTTCAAAGTTCTCATGCGGGGCAGTGACTTATGCAGTAGAATTGGTTAAGTATGGAGCTGTTACACACTTATGATACAGGTTAAGTAATGCACTTCATCACAGATTGACTGAATTTGCAAACATAGATTACTGGTTTTGGACTCATTGACTTACTATCATTGTGCATATCGTAAAACATGAATGTTATAAGTTATTCTACATGCTGGTTTGTCATGAATATTAACGATAGAATTGAACTAGATTGTCGTGAGACAGTCATTACCGGTAGTAATAAGTAATGATTGTACAACACCAATAATTGAATGAAGTTCACAGTGTAAGTCGTTCCATATCACTTCAGTGGTAGTAGTTACGCATTTTAGAGTCATAGGAGCGTGTACACTGTTGATCATTACTATATTATAACGAAGTAGTTACCAATTGCTCACTGGTTTTAATGGTTGTTTACCATAATATGATAGATTACTTATTCAGTTTCCTCATGTTACTGTAGCCATATATAAGAGCTGTAGAGTATTATCACTTATTTCCATTTTCTAGCTCGAAGTCTTCTATGTTTTCATATTAAACAAATCAGTTGATAGAAAATAAAATGCAATGGTACATTATTTCCTTTACTCCACCCCAACACATAAATATTCTCCCACCTTGTCTCTATGACATTTATTTTGCTAATAAATTTGGTTTCATATCTATTTTCTTTTCTATCACTAATTAATCCTGATACTTGTTATTCTCAAATTTCTCTCTCTATAAGTTTTTGTATGAAAAGGCACAGATAACAAAGCGAAATACAATCGCAGACTGTGTAAATAAAAAAGACTGAAACCAAAATGAGTTAGTCAGATAAGAATGATTAAATAAGACATTGATTCTTACATGTTTGTTTGTTTTTGTTTCTCATCTTTAACCCAACACCGTTTACCGATATCAACTTTATGATGTTTGATAGTTTCGAATGTTTGTTTTAATCAGTTTTTTTTTGCTTGTACATAAATCTATCAACTAAAGTTGTATTTGTCTTCCCCTTACTTAAAAAAATAAATTGTTTGGATAGTAAGTAATTACTATTCTAATTTTTACTGACATCATTTGATTGTCAGAGGTAGTCAATAAACTAATGGTTATTATTTGTAATCATTTATTAAGTTATTGATCGAAAAAAATCTAATATCTTTTTTTATATTTTTCAAAAAACGCCTATTTGGGACTGGTCAGCTGGATATACCTGAATCTCAGAGTTGACGTTCATTCTGAGACTCGAACTCAGTACCTTTCGCTTCAAACGCCATCGCGTTACCCACTCAGCTACTGAGTCCTATTAGCCACTTGCTTGTGCAAGTGGTTTAGCATGATCCAGTCGCTGAAGTTGCTATTTGATGAAAAAATCGTAAAGAGAATATTTGACTGGTAAATATTTAAGATCTGGATTATATGCTTCATTATTTAATAATGTCATAATGTTCTTCAGAAAATTACTTTAATTCAAATTACCCATATCGTATTCTACGTCGCTACAATGTTCAAACATTTTCAAACTGATGGTATATAATTTTTATTATTTGTATAAAAACTAATTTTAACTGAAGCTCTGTTTAGATATGAGCTCAGATGGCTATATACAGTTTAAATTCAACAGGTGATTTTATGTGGGATAATTGCCAGTAGAATATCGTATTTAGGATTCGTCAACTTGATGAACCTACATTTTAGATTTGAAGTTCAGAGTGAAACTAAAGCTCAGAAACATCTAAAGGATGAATTTTAAAAAGTGATAAAGGCGCTCTTAGGTTTGATTACCGGTTAATATTCACAATTTCAACAAATTTTCGCCATTAATTATTAAATTACGATATATTGTTGGTTTTTCTTGTGCTAAGTAGTAACAATCGATTTGCTGAAACTCTAGGAAGGAACTGTTAATTGTAAAGTGACAGGTTACCTGGAATTAAAGTGGTGAAACACTTATTCAGAACTAAACAGTTTATTGATGTATTGTTTGGAGTTGGACGGGAACTCTTTGGTTTTGGTCCAATATAGGGTAATGAATCTATATTGGTCCGATGTCCCTTAGCTTCAATAGGCTTTTTCTTCCATGTCAATTCATAATAAAAACTGTCGCTTTATGTTAATTCTCTTCTATAAAATTGTTTCTCTCAGATATATTTTATTATTTTCACAATTATTATATGAATAATACTAACAATTAATTTCACTTAGTATTGTTTGTTTGAATCTTCCCATTGATGTTGAGGACTGCAACTGGTCAGTCTCTAATTGGCATATGTGCATACTGTGCGTATTGCCTCCATATAGCCTTAATTCACAAGCATGGTAAGCAGAGATGGATAGTGGCTAGCAGTGTAATCCAGGACGCGCGTTTCGTCCTATTTGAGACTCGTCAGCTGGATGTACCTGCATCTCAGAGTTGATGTTCACTCTGGGACTCGTAACCACTACCTTTCGTTCCAAATGCCATCACATTATCCACTCGGCCACTGATTCCTGATAGCCACGTGCTCGTGCAATGGGGTGAAGTTTAAATTCACTTAGTATTGTTTGTTTGAATCTTCCCATTAATGTTTTAGGACTGCAACTGGTCAGTCTCTAATTGGCATATGTGCTACTGTGCATAGTAAGAATTATTTAGAAAAAGTATAGTATATTTGAATAAATCACAAAGATACCTGCTTTTGAAGGGCTGTTTAATCATTTAAACATTATAATTATCAATTAACCCGTTCAAGATTGCTTATTTCATAACTTCTGTATTCTTGTTGTATATTTTTGTGTAATAGAATGATATACTACTGACAACTATTTAAGCACATATAAGAGAATTTGAATTACGACTAAAAATTATAATTAATCAAATTAATTGTATAATAAAATACTTACAAATGTCATAATTTGATTGATAAACATATTTTTTTATTATTTGATAAGGATAACAATGGTTTATTTAAAAGTTTTCTGGAATAAGTGACAAATGGTACATTTACGTCATACTTCGCCTGTTACTCCCAATCCAGCATAGGCCACCGACCAACATTCTCCAACCCACTATGTCCTGGGCCTTCCGTTCTAGTTCTATCCAATTTTTATTCATTTTTCTCATGTCTGTCTCCATTTATCGGCGTAATGTGTTCTTTGGTCTTCCTCTTCTCCTTTGGCCTTCAGGATTCCATGTGAGGACTTGTCTTGTTAAACAGTTGGGTGACTTCCCCAATGTGTGTCCTATCTAATTCCACCTGTAGCTCCTCCGGGGGCTACTGCCGGTTCCAAGCCCGGGTAAAGGAGGAGGGTTGGGCATGGGGTTAGCGACCCCATCCCATAGAAAACCAACTCACTAAAAAACCGCTAACCAGAAAAAAATTATTCAAACCATTTACGTCATATTACATAATACGAAAGCTGGCTAATGTTAAGCAAATAGTGTAATGCAATATATACTTTGTTTATTCATAGAGTATTTTGTAAAATGATAGGATTCCACTAACTTGACAGAATGTGGTATCAAACACTTATATGTGTTATAAAAATCCAAACATATGTATTAACTTTTTCCTACATGAATGACATATCTCTAATGGTTGCTTCCTTTTTGAGAGTTAAATGACACGCTATGCCATCATATTTAGATAGCATATAAGAAATAAAATATCATTCGAATGATAGGCTTAAAGAGTAAGATATGAAAGGAAGAGTGATAGGATCTTAAGTGAACGTCAATGGGAAGATTTAACCAAACAATATCAAGTGATGTATAAATTGTTTATTTATTCATATTGTGAAAAAGATACCGCCTATTGATTATTAAATTTACATTCAAAGCTATCTATAACACTGACACAAGATCGACGATAATGATTGTTATGACAATGCTTAGGATCAGACATCCAGTACAATTAAAAATTCTCTTTATTATTCGTTATGCATCAATCGTTTAATTTTTTTTCATCTATACGTACACATAATTTTTAATCAAGTCAAAAATTTACTTCGGTTGTATTTTGTCGGTTGGTATAGTGTGACGTACAGTACTTTTTTAAAGTTTTATGGTTACTAATAATTTACATTTTAACAGGAAGTAGGTGCATAATTAATATGAAGAAGTAAGATGATAGAAGATGAAAATATCAACAATGACAGTAACAGTAGAAGAATGAAGGTGGTTAGTTATTTCTGAATATAGCATATGGGGCTACAATGATTAATGTATTAATATAATTTATTCCTTTAATAAATGAGTAACAACGTTATTTATGTTATCCAAATGGTTGTTTATATCGTTATCAGTAAGAATTTGAATTAATGATTATTTACTTATGCCTATTACCTCTCGTTGAGGAGCATAGGCCGCCAATCAGAATTCTCCATACAACTTTTGAATCGATTCGTTATCGATATTCTTATTTCTGTACTTTTGACATATTCTTTTTGTTCTGTCAATACTTTTGAGAAAATGTCTCGGATCTGAATTCTGAATTCGGACAACCAAATCGTATTGCAGTGAACGACAACACTAATGAGTAAAACCGAATGTATTTGAATACAAAATTACAGATTCTTTTGGCAAAATTTGAGAACCATACAATAAATTCTTTATTTGAAAAATGTCAATGTCTCAGACTTGGTTGCGCCTTTGTTTCCACACCAATCACTCTCTGTTCTCATTCTCTTTTCTTTGGACTTTTTAACGTTCTGCCTCCAGGCATTTCACTTTCAGTTGATAGTACATACTACTTACATCTGTTGTCATCAGTAGCATACACCATAGTATCACCAGGCTTCAGAAATATAGTGTAACTTAAAGTCAAATGAAAGCATCTATGTCCGGTTGGTAAAATAATAATAACGATACTACTAATGATATTAATAATAGCCTTCGGCGTTGACTGAGCTGTTTCGATCAAACTGAAAAGTGTACATTGGTCTAAATTATTCGACATCACGATATATTAAGTTTAGCATAAAGTAATTGGATACATTAAACTGGAAATCCGCAACCTGATTTGCAGGTTCGCCTTCTCGAACAATCAACTGGTAAAGTTTGTAATTATAATATTGGTTGACAGGAGCTGTAGTTAAGTCTTACTGGCAAATTCCAACCAATAATAATTTCAGGATCTTTTGTTGAATAGCTTCAACAAACTAGCATAATTTGTCTAAGATTTTAAGTTGATCATAAAGATTTTAACAAGTTAACAATCTATTCATGTTGTTCTGTTTAAAAGAAAAGTATTCAATAATGTATTATATTTGACCAGACACTTATAATGTACATTACTCAATAAAAGGTATTCATTCTATTCTATCTGAATAATTTTGGTTTGAAAATTCATGAATAAAATAACTGATTCACACTTTTGATTCATGTAGTTCTTTAAACTGACTATTTATTCAACATTGTACGTTTTGTTTATTTGTTGGATAAAACGATTGTTGTTATTGAATATATTGCCAAACCATATATACTTTCATTCCTTCTACTTTAGAGTATAATAAATAAATACTAAAAAATAAAAACCCACTCAGTTAATCACTTACCATGCCAGTATTCATAATCTTATGAAAGGAAAAAAAAGTGGGGAAAAAAACAGTAACATCTTTACATGTGTGAAACAGATGGTTTCACTTGTTTATCAGGTTATATCCAAGTGTAAAAGTATGTGTGTATTGTATAGTTGTAATTGTTACTATACTATGGTTTATGTATTGTATTGTACTAAGAAACCAGATGTTTGATTATTTTTTGAATAAATTAAATTACCATTAAATGTTTAATGATTTTTTTAAAAAAACAAACCATTTCAGGCACAAATCAGTTGGATTTTGTTTTATACATAGATTCACCGAATTATTTATTATTTATATGTAAATTTTTATATTGATAAAGACAAATTTATAGAATGAAATTTATTTGGAAATGATAAGTCTTGTTAATTGAATGATATACTCGGTTCCTAAGCTAGTCTTGTAACCCCTAAACTAAATCTACACAACAACTTGAACACGAGAGAAAAGGTGAGAAATATGCAAGAAGCGCTTTATTCCAAAGGTTTATTCATGTACAGAAATATATAAGGTTTTTATAGTACTTTAGGAGACCTTAGCAATATTGTAATTAGCCAATCAGAAACTCTACATGTGACATTTGACTTTCGTGATGTTTCTGGCAAAATGTTCAGTGAAGGCTGACTGAATAAAATTCTTCTTAGTGTTTTTTGAGCCTTTCTTGTCTTTTGAGAGACGTTTTCTGAATCACTCCAACAGCAAACTATAGGAGTTTATTGTGATGGTTAAGTTTTATATAGATTACATCATGAAATGACCTCATTTAAACAATCCTTTAAAATCAAGAAGTATTGGATAGTTGTTTCATTCTAATATAATTCAGTCCATAAAACTCTATGGTAAATAATAATTATGTAGTCAGTAGTGACAAACTTCGAGAGATAATTCCCATATTCAAGCGACAACCTGTGACTTACGGTGTTCAATAATATGGAGTTTGAGGCAGTTACTCGTTAATAACGTTAAAAGATAGCTGTAATATACAAACTAGTATAATTTATCTTATTACGAGGCAAATACTCTTATTGCTTGGTATCCTTGGACACTAATTCATTCGACAAATCCCCAAATCAAAACACGGTTGAACAGGCATGAAGTTATATTCCAAATAACAAGGGTTGATGGTAGTAGGAATTACAATTACAAGAAGACTAGTATATTTACAGTTTTTACATAAGAAGATTATAGAGTCTTCTCCAAGTATTCACTAGTGCTGACTGATTAGGAAATAGCCGGTCAGCGTGCCCCAACACAATCGTGCACGGAACGTGTTTAAATCCCATTTACATTCCGCTAATATGGACTAAAGCTACAATTGCCGATTTAGTAGTCTAGAATGTAAGCGCTAGTATTAAAACCAAAGGTTCCAGTGTTGATCCACGATTGAGTAGATAATACATATTGATAATGAGTCCGACACTAGTGTAAAAAACATCCGTACTTCGTGGTTTTCAATGGATATTTAGTTAAGATTAGTTCATGATTTAAACCATAAAAATGAACAAATAAATGAAATATAGATTGATATCAGTAGAAGAACGCCTGAAAATTGAAGATGAATAATAAATTTCATACTCTGGTGTTTAATTTCAAACTCAATAATGATCAAACTCAATAAACACTGATTCGTTTCAAAAGCGTATCGTTTTTAAGTCATCGAATTCAAGTACATAATTTGACCGTGTATAAATGTTACTAACTCATATATTGATGTGAGTACAACTGCGGACATTAGTACTTCCAAAAAGTCAAAATTTTCGATTAGTGCTTTGGAACATCAATCTTGAAAAAAATCATTACTCAAATTATAATTCAGTAAATTGTTCCAAGATTTATATACAAGACATTTTACGTTTTCCCGCCGATGACTATAGATAATATTTTCCAGGAATTGGTTAAAGTTGAAAACTAAAGGTTAATGAACTTTAATTTACTAATAGTGAATCACAAAGCACAAAAATTTTAAGATTTCTAAACTTAAATTTCCTGATTTTAATAGCATATCATATTTAAGACTAAAAATATGTAGGGAAAAATCTTTTTACTAGTCTTTATTTGATAATCTGTAAAAGTAATTTAAACTAATTCAGAATGATTCAAACAACGTTTGAAAGAAAACTAATAAATATACTTGTGTTCTAACATCAAAGGAAATTTTACCGATAATTTGTTAGGTGATAGTCATAGTATACTACTAGTAATATACAATTGCGTGTATATTCGATTTTTGTGAATCCACCATTTTTAAGTTTACTTGCAATTTGAACTAAATACTAGTCACTATAAGAAACAGATACTTGTTGATTGTACGATTAAGGCAAAACACTGATGCTTTTGGCTAAGTTATGAAATCGCTAATGTAGAATCAAATTATATATATATATATATATATATCAAGCAAACGTGAAACTTAATGGACAGTACGTTAATTGTAGTAATCAATAAATAATTATTTTTTCTCGACATGGAACATTTGAAAATCTAACTATAACAGTAAAGTACAGTGTGAACATTGTAGTTTATTTATGAGCTTGATACCTAATGATTCCTTTGTTGGCAGATTAGAGCAGGCTAAATTTATCTATGCTAAGTGAAATAATTGAATGTTAGTTAAAGTAAAGAGAGGTACCTGAAAAGGAAATTGGTTTAGAGGTGGTCTTAATGACCTGAGAGTGTGACCGCAGTGCCTAAGGGACAACTGCTTGAGGTCGGTCACACACAACAGTGTTGTGGGTAGTTTTTGTGTTAGCTCCGTTCTTCAAAGGACCTTACCGCCGGAGAAGGATATCCGTGGGATAAGGCGAGGTGTGCATTTTTTTACGGTCGACCTTTTCTAACCCCATCCCTCTTTGTAGGAAGGCAGCATCGTTGTTATGCTGGCTGTCTGAAGGAAACATCTTACTGCCTTCACACCTCTGTACAGTCAGCAGTACGACTTCACCTTTGGACCTTGGGTTTGCTGCTTTTAGTTTTACTGCTCTTCAACCGACCTGTGTGGCATGGTAGGACCTTGAGAAACGATTGTTCCAGCCAGTATACCTCGATTGGTTCATCACGATAGGCAAGCCCGACCACCACGTCAAGGTAGCATCAACACTTTTTATCTTCCCTTAAACCTTAAGATTAAAATTGCTTCATAACATTCTCCCTTCCTATACTATATGCTTATATACAACTTACATTTTGTATACTAGCACAACTAAATTAACCAGTTCTATGAATCCGGTGTTCATTTTGTTGTACTAACGAGGTATGGCATCTTGGACCGATGCATAAATGTGCCTGGTCCTACGTTGTAGACGACTGACTGACTGAGGTAAAGTAAACCGAGACAATTTCATTTTCAACACTATAATTAAACTGTATATGATAACAAACTTACTAGTTTTTCCTATAAGGATTTAGTACAATATGAAAACAGCTTTTATCACAAATTAATATCAGCTTAGAAAGTATTTTAGCCTAGAAATTATTGGGTAGTTGTCTTATGCTATGTGACGATTTCTTTTCAACAGTGAACAGATTCTACCGAATGAAATATCTAATCAAGAATCATTAATTTTCACTACAGACACAATCCCATTGTGATACCCAGTAGAATCCATATTTAAAGCTTTAATTATTTTTGATATAGTTGAAATCATGAGTCAATTGAAGCTAGATCACCATGGAAAACCTGGAAGCACTGGACTGCCGTTTCGTCCTATCATGAGACTCCTCAGCAGTGCGTATCCACGATCTCGCCTCGCGAGATTGGGTTGGGGATTTATACTGAGATATTAGGAGACAAATGTGATCATAAGTAAATTATTGGTTATTATGAAGATCAATAATTCGAACAAACTGTTCAGTATGATAATAGATAAATGATTTAACAAATCAAATCTCTTATTTGATTCTCAGGATAAACTGAACAACTCAATCCTGTATAAATGTGAACTTTATTCATACTAAATTGTTACATCACTGATAATATGTGCTTTTATGTGACAATGAAAACACTAATCTAAACACTTTCGAAAAATGAGAAAGTGCTAAATAAACAAAATATATTCTGTTACATATTAAAGTAGAAGAGAATTGAATTTGTTTACAATGAATTATGTAATTACACGGTGTATGTATATACATATGCCTATATTATACTACAATATGAGGGTAAAGGGGTCGAGAAAATTCCTAAGACGGATGAATATTTTGTTTATAATCCTTTGAATAAAATAGAATGAATGTTTAAAGATAAACAAATAAATTAAATAATAATAGTATTGGTACTTATTGAATGTTTTATCAGTAATATCGACGAATATCAATACCATTTCTTTACTCTCTTTTCTTATCACCGAAAGTACTTTATTTCTTAAATAAACAACACTTGATCAGTGAAAGATGTATAAACAATCTTTCAGAAAATTGTCAAGCAAACATAGTGGTATGCATCTTCATTTGAGCATTGCTAATGATACTATATGTAGACAATCAAATCAAAGCAGATAACGTGGATTTGTACTTATAAATGAATGACTGAACTTTGGGTGGCCTATCCCTCTTAGATTGTTAAACAAATTCATATATTCATCATTATATTTACCATTAAGTATTTTACTAATCTATTTGGATAGTGATGAATGTTATGCGTGTTAAGTCTTTTAGTGATCAATAAATTATAAATATCTCAATCCTACAAGAGATTAACTGATACCCGAATAGTTTATCAGTAACGTCTCAAACTGTAAAGGTGGATGACACGGTATGACGTCCTCCAGAAACCAATGGTTTCCTCAAGATTTTAGGCTCATCATATTGGCTTGTGCTAAATATCAGAAAACCTGAGGTAAGCAAGTTTTCTTGTCAACTACTTCCAAAGACATGTCTAACACACCTTATTTTTCTGCGAATTATTAGAATGGTGAATTGATCTTTAGTGTGATTCTGGCTGTAGGTTTTCTACTCAATGTCAACGATACGTATAGTCCATTGGGAACAGATGAACCCTTGAAGTCTGAAGTCAGTATCATTAGATATTACAGTCAAATAGGTTCTCACTATGATATTCGGGTTGAGAAACAACTTAGGTTAGTGTCAAAGGATTACCAAATAGATTTACCGACCTAGTTATGAGATTTTCTGTGAAGCTTTAGCATTCAGTGATTTATTGTTTTTTTCAGTCAAATGTTGCACGTTTATCCAGTGATGTTTCTGTGAAAAGAGTTTTAATGACACACATAGGACCATGATATTTGACTGTATCTTAATGAAGAATCGGAACACCTGGAATGATTAGATTACTTTCCAGTGTATCGATTAGATGAAGTTAAACATTAACGCCGTTGGATACTAATTCAATGGTCTTGAGATTAAGAATTTGCGCATGAGACCGAAGTATCTGGCTTCGATTTCCGCGTGCTGGGTCGTGGATGCTCGATGCTGAAGGGTTTCATTATAGGATTATAGAGCAGTTCAGAGCTTTCAAGTTTTCAATGGTAGTCTAACACTGATCAGTTCACAATCTGAACAGAATTTAACAATCCTCATAACCCTACAGTAATAATTATAATCTCAGTAATATAATAGATAATCAATGTACCAACAAAAATAGTTGGAAAACATTGGAAATAATTATAGGTCAATTATAAATAATTTTCATAATCTAATAATCAACTGAGACATTTATCAGACAAAATATACTCAGAAATTATTGTCATTTATAATTAAATTTGCCAATACCAATGTTTATTTTGTAACGAATGAATCAGTAGAAATGATAGTTGTATAATCTTGAAAACTACACTACCCTAACCTACCTAAGTATTGATAAGTTTCTTAGTAGAAAAAGGTAAATAAATTGATATAGAGATTATTGTGTGATAAACTGTTTTTAGTGATTCTAGAAGTCTTCAAGAAAAAGAGTCGGTCCAATTTTCTGTGGATCATGAGGTTCCGATAGAAAACTTTCATTT
Organism: Schistosoma rodhaini; assembly: GCA_944470415.2. Classification (NCBI taxonomy): domain Eukaryota; kingdom Metazoa; phylum Platyhelminthes; class Trematoda; order Strigeidida; family Schistosomatidae; genus Schistosoma; species Schistosoma rodhaini. The sequence continues at coordinate 38,070,176 of OX104038.1, forward strand.
TGTGAGGTTAGTTTTTAAATGCAAAGTTCATTCATATGAAAATTAGAGTAACCGTTAAGAAAATATTCAAACTGGCAGTCCTCTAATCATATTTTTGATAAAGGTTATTAGCTGCATCAGAGACATGAGCTTCATATCAATGGAAATGTATCATATGATCGGATCAGCACTGAGGTTCTAATTTTCACCACTAAAAAGTCACTGAGTTACTATGGATACTGACTTGTTTAAGGAGATTGATATATATTCCTCATTATCAAAGGTTATATTCCATCTTGTTATTTACATTCGAATATGAAATCGACCGTACCCTGTCAGAATATAAGAAATTACTTAAACAAATGTCTTAATGATGGTGGATGATGGTAGACAGTACGATCAAGGATAGTGATTTTCTTTTATTTCAGATTATTCAAAAAAAGTACTCCTAGATAAATGCATTAATCTTAAGTAATTACCGATTTGGGTAATAAATGTTCACTTTTTTTTACTTCTAGACTTCATTCTTTCACTAACTTATCAATGTACTAAGAAATAATTACTAATTTGTAACTCAGAAGAGGTTTTTTTGTGGAGATTTAGTATTTTCATAGCTGAAAGGGTGAGTCAATTGAAACTAGACCACCAGGGAAAACCTGGTAGTAATGGACGGTCGTTTTGTCCTATTGTGGGACTCCTCAGCAGTGAGCATGCACGACCTCGCCTAACGAGATTCAAATCCAGGACCTACCGGCTCAATGGTCTATCGGATAAGTGCTCTTGCGCGAGACTGGTACGTCCTGGGTTCGAATCTTGTGGCGCGGGATCGTGGATGCGCTCTGCTGAGGAGTAAAACAACAGGGCAAAACGGTTGTCCAATGCAACCAGGTTTTTCATAGTAGTCTACCTTCAATTGACTCATGCTTTCAACTGCTTGCTACTTTCAAATATAATATTTCAAGTCATAAAATCTACCACGGTAACATATTAGGTACATTTTTAAATGAACTAGAATAAACGAAAAACTAATTCAGGTAAACTTTTCGTTACTTAGTAATAAATAAACTTGAATAATTTTGGAGAAAAAAAAACAATCCTCTTGTTTATAATAACATACCTAATCTATTCACGCATTGAAGGATTTGTGTAACGTATATATTTGTTATCACACCTTGTATCAATGTTTATATGTTTAAATAAATAAAACGTATAGAAAAGAGTTTAGGTTTATTTCACGCAATTTCTATGTAAATATAATCAGCATGAAACTTGAGTCAATCTATTTTCATTAATGAATATAACATTGTTTCTTTCATTTTTTGTTATCAAAACTCTCTATACTTTTCGTTATCTAAATGCTAGACCCATAGATGACAATCGAATATATACATATATATGCTATCATATGAAATAAGTGTTAATTATAAAATATCTCTTTTTATAGGAAAGAAAATTGTTATTTCCCTTCTGAGAATCATTTCCTGGTAAATTAAATAAACTTTTCGTACAACGAACGATGTTTATTTTAAAGTGAGACTTTTCTCCTCTTTTTTGAAAAAAAAAACACAACACTAATGAATACAAATAATTTACAATATAGTAGTGTAGTGAACAGAATACGGATGAGGACCATGGAATATGTCTAAGCACAAATTACAGACTATGTCACTATATTCTGATAACCATACAGTAAACAGTCAATTTGCAAAAGAATAATCGATTGTCCCAATCTTTACTGTTCCTTCTGTAAATATCAGTCCATCTTCTTTGATTTTATTGTTCATGCATTTTTATACCAATTGCGTTTCGTTCACTTTTTTTTCGTTATCGATCTTCTACTGAAATACATACTATGCATGACAATCACCATATACTACTTATGTGGATATAAGCAACCCACACCAAAGTAGTATATGGTCCATAGTTATGTGGACAAGTTTAATGATGGAAAGAAGCAGAAACATTTTTGTTAGATTTCAAGTGTTTTCACATAACTAAAATGTTTTTTTTTATTATTTATTCTCAACGAACACTTTAGATTAATGGTCCTTAAACCTTTGAAAATTATTTCAAAAATATAAATGTTTTTTTTGCTACAAAATAAAAACGTAAATCTAATTACCTATATTTAATAACTAATATTGATCATAACAAGACTTGATGTTAACACTTTAGAACTTACACTTTGTCGTTAGTGTGGATTTATGAGAAATTATGAACTAAAACAAGAAAAACACTATCAAGTCTGTTGTCATTTCTAGTAGTTTTCTACTGGATATCATTTCATGACATGAGTTCATGTCGAATTGCAAAGCCTCCAAAGAATTGATTAGATAAATAATGAAATATTGTTTATTAATAATTGTCTTTGAAATGAAGTTTCAAAAGTTGAATTTGAATAAAATGAATTATCAGTATTTTCGAAGCTAAAAAAGATATCATAATGACATTGGATAATAATCTTTATTTGTTTAGATTAGAATGCAAGTGTAAGATATTCATAATTATCAGAAGGGGGTTTTGTGGATATTTTAGTAAGTCTATACTGTTGTGATTATTATTCGATTGAATATAGACCACTATGGAAAACCTGGAAGCACTGGATGACCGTTTCGTCCTACTATGGGACTCCTCAGCAGTGCGCATCCACGATCCCACACTCGCGAGATTCGAACCCAGGACCCACCGGTTTCGCGCCAGAGCACTTAACCTACAGACCACTGAGCCGGCGTCCAACGGTGTTAGTGTCTAACTTCAACCAATCCACAAAATTGAGCAACCGTCTACCGTTGTCTTTAGTGAATTTCCATCTCACAACAGACCTTAGTGAACTCCACTGGTTACTGCTTCCCATTAGAACTCCAGGAAATACATCATGGAGTCACTCACTAGTGAGCATATGATCATTATTATTAGAAGGGGTTTTCGTGGAGATTTTAGTAATTTTATATAGTTGAGATCATGAGTCAGTTAATTTCTAATCCAACGACCTAATGACAGACTGCCTAATACAATATTTGAATGTTTCGTATCGATTATTAAATACATACTGTTAAGTAATCACAAACTGAGTTCATAAAATCTATCTACTGATATAATGGATTCCTGTTCAATGTTAATTGATGATGGAAACTCTTTTCAAATTGAATTATTGTTGTGAGATATCAACTCACTTAAGAAAAATGGTGAACGGTTGCTCAAATTCGTGGATCAGTTGAAGTTAGACATTAACACCGTTGGATGCCGGCTCAGTGGTCTATCGATTAAGTGCAATGGCGTGAGACTGGTAGGTCCTGGGTTCGAATCTCGTGAGCGTGGAATCACGGATGCGCACTGCTGAGAAGTCCCATGATAAGACGGGTTTTCCTTGGTGATATAGCTTCAATTGGCTCACGCTTTCAACTATGAAAATTGAATTATGCTTAAATCTGTACAAAAATTATTTAAGAAATTAATTCTGGAATAATCCATATACAAAACAACTCTAAGTGTACATTTAGAAAATTAACATTGATGATAGGTTTCAATGGAGCACTTCAAAAGTATTAATGAAATATGACAAAGTTAATAAGCCACTTTAGGTTAATTTTCTAATTTAAACTAGTTAGTTACTTACAATTGTGAGCTGTTATAATTTCCGTTCATTCGTTTATTGTGTTTTCAATGTATAAACAAGTGTGTGGTTAAATTGAATCACATACTACTTATAACAGAATATGAAGTAGTTCAGTGAAAAGGAAACCATATAAAAAGCTTTTTTTACATTATTCAAAAAAACATTATTGAGTGGTTTAAATAATAAAACAAGTGGAAACACAATGAACTATTTTAAACAAATATGAATTATTACGTTTCACTTGATGTACCCTACAAAGAGAACTTTATTAAGAATGGCATATTTTCAAATTTAAAGACAATTTAGTGTTTATTTTTTATAATGTCTCACAATCTAATGCTTATCAAATGGATAAGAAGTCCTATTGATACATCTATTAACCGACATTTAATGTTAGCAGTTTTCATCTCACAAGCATTGAATCTAACCATACTACATATCTTTAAACTATGAATAAAAAAACATCAATGGGAAGATTGAAATAAACAATATCAAGTGAATTTAAACTTCACCCCATTGTACAAGCAAGTGGCTATCACGACTCAGTGCCCAAGTGGATAACGCGATGGCGTTTAGAGCGAAAGGTAATGGGTTTGAGTCCCAGAGTGAACATCAACTCTGAAATGCAGTTACATCCAGCTGATGAGTTCCAAACAGGACGTATCGCTCGTCCTGGATTCCACTGCTAGCCACTATCCATCTTTACTTACAATGCTTGTGAATTAAGGCTATATCGAAGTAATACGCATATTATGCATATATGCCAATTAGAGACTGACCAGCTGCAGTCCTAAACATCAGCGGGAAGATTCAAACAAACAATACCAAGTGAATATCAATAAATAAGTCAAATTTTTCTATGAATATTTTCCTTAATTAAGTTTGATAAATGTTAATGATGATGTAAAACACTTTAGTAGCCCAAAATACTTTTTAAGTACATGAAAGAAAAGCAACATCAGTATAAGACGTTTTTGTTTATTATTGTCTAAGTTTAGAAATGTGACTCATTGGATGACTATCATCAGTTTGAAAGTTAGGCTCTAGCCACGATAACTGAAGTCTCTGAGTTAGGCTCAAGATCTGACATGAATTTACGTTTCTCAGGAGTCCCGCATTATCACGAAACAGCACTAACATGAAATATTTGATAATTGCTTCTTGTTTTCCGTAAATTTTTCATATTGTTCATATTGTAAACCACGAAAGAAAAAATAATGTGTGTTTTTAGATAAATCTTATAAATTAGAAACCAGGTGATGTTCTAGTAAACGTATTTACTGGTGAATTTTTTTAAACTACCAGTTTATCAGACAAAAAATAACAGTTTTTAATCCTATGGACTGTCATTGATTAGACAATGAGATGAATCAAAGTTTAGATTTATGGGAAATATAAAATATAAATATTTTTATTGCGTCCAAAGAGTACGAATATGTTTTTTGAGTTCATTTGGACAGTAATTAAAAACCAGAAAGTACTTCAAAGTTATTTCATTCTAATCTGTAATCTGTCAGCAGCGTATATCCACAGTTATATCCTGTGATAAATGATTCTTTACAAATAATCAAATTGGAAAAAAATTTCTATCGATTGTAGCCTTATTTATTAATTAATTAATTACTTTGTAGAACAACTAAAAAATGAAAACTATTCTCAAAACTGAGCACCACCAACTTCCGGGTATTCGATAACTGAAGATAGACTACCAATTTGTGTTTCATAAATGTTTTTGTTTTTGGAATTCAGTCAGAATTTACATCTCTCCTTTCGTTTATGCCTTGATTTATGCATACAGGTAATAGCTAAGGACAGTGCACCAGAACCATACACATTAACGGGTACAGCTATTGTTGAAATAATGCTTGCTGACGAAAATGATGAAACTCCACAGATAAATGTTATGCTGTTACAGTCGAATTCCCCTCATGATTCTTCACCGTCAAGTCACTATTCATTTCAGTCGAATAAAATTAAACAAAACTCAGATGGTGCGAAACTGTTGCGTGAATTTACAACAACGATAAATGAGAACCCTCAGCCGGAGACAGTAATTGCTTATGTTCAGGTATTTATTATCTTTATTATTCTGTTACGCTCAGTTAAATGATATTTATGATCAATATTATCATTACTTTTTAACACTAGTGGGTTTACTGATCGGTGATTTCAAAGGCAATAAGTTGGATTAACAGACGTTGCAATAAATAATAACTCATTATCATGAATTCCGCAACCCTTTGTCAGTATACCGAACGACTCTGAATGCCAACGAACAAGGTTATATTTTAAGACCCAGAAACTAGGTGAACGTGGTTTGATCCTTTCGTACATACCGCTAAATGATTACTTTACTTGGTGTGTTTGTTGTCAGTCTACACGTTATAACCATAGACTTATAATACAATGTCTAGTTTTTACCATATAATTCAGTATCCTTTCTAATCCGGATGAATTTATAACCTTGTTAGAACTACACAACCATTTTAAACTCTAGAATACTTCCATGTTTTTGGCTGAGTTTCATTTTCTCTATTGAACCATTCAGCGCAGAAAAAGAAACTCTACCAAAATCATTCATCTGAGTTACGAACCCTCGCTTCTATATTTTCGTTCCGATATGTTCAACGTTTAATATATTATCTTCAGAATATTTTGTGACTTGTAATATTGTTTACATTTTGTAGTATATTACTGAACATTGCTTTTGAATCGTTATTCTCTTTCAAGCTAGAATGTTTAATTGCCAGTTAGAATGTAGAAGTATAAAGAGAGAGGATAATTTTGGTATTGCTTACTTACTTACTTAGTTACTTACGTCTGTTATCCCCAATGGATCATAGACCGCCGACCAGCAATCTCCAATCCAATTTTGTTCTTGCTTTTAATTAATTCATATATTTTGTAGTGTGAAGGAAATTTTTATTAAGACATAAGTTAGAAATTGAAGCCGAGAGAATGGATGATATTTGAGGAACATAAAATTGTTTGGGAGCAAAATTAATAATATATGAATAAGTCAAACAGAATAGAGAGAGCTAGTTTTGCATAAGATCATACATGTATCAAATATTCATTTCCTTTCAATCTACATTGCATGTAACAGCAATCAACTATATCCTTAAAACCTTAATCTCAAACAAAATATTGATATTAACTATAAACCACTAGCTCTACTTCTTTGATCCTTACCCTAACCTTAAATCCATGAACCTTAAGCAAAACCATTATGAGTACTCTTATCATTATAAGGGTAATTTAATTCCATGTATACGAATTCATGTGTCATTGTTTCTTTTTTGGTTATGGACAGAGAAACCTGTAGATAAATTTAATAGATTGTAAATTTCAGAGAATGTTTGCTATAAATTAGTGTTACTTTGATTGTCATCTTCCCATTAGTGATAGTCAGACTCTTTTGATTCTGCAAAATACATACATAATGTTGAGTAGATTTTTGATAATGACAAGATTTATTTTCGTGATTAGTTGTTCATAAATTTTATCCTAATTCTCAGGTATTTGACCCCGATCATCATGGACAAGATCATATTCACTGTCGTTTGGGTCCGACAGATAACTTCACGTTACAGTATGATCCATCTTCATCACCAACATCATTGACATCTGTATCATCAACGTTGACTTCAACAGGAAGCAGTTCATTGTTATATCCAACAAAACGCAATCCTTTATATGAGAACTCATTACAACGATCACTGACAAATACAGTGCAAAATAAACAAGATTATCGTTTAATAACTGGAACACGGTTAACAGATCTATCATCTCCATATTCACGTTTAGACCGTGAAGTAACTCCAACACAAACAATCACTTTAACATGTACAGATAGTGTAGATAATTCAGCTTATGTAATAATTAATGTACACTTATCTGATTTGAATGATAATCCACCAGAATTTGTAAATAATGGTCACTTTGTATTTCAAATACCTGAAAATCAAGAATTACCTGGTAATAAACCAATTTGGCTTGGACGTACAATTGCAGTAGATAATGACCAAGGTGTAAATTCTTTACTTACTTATCGTTTAGAAAATGATGAACATACAGTAAATAGATACGAAAATAAAGAGTATAGTATTACTGATAGTGACAATATCCCACAGATTATTAATAACATTAATCATATGTTTGAATTAAATCCACAAACAGGTGATTTATATGTTAAAACTGTATTTGATCGAGAAACAGCACCAAATGATGGAGTGTATCGATTGAAGGTATTATGTATTGATAATGGTGAACCATCATTAACTGGAACAGCTCAAGTTGAAGTTTTCATTTTAGATGAAAACGACTGGCCTCCACAATTCACACGTGAAGTGTACACATTCAGCGTACCGGAGAATATGAGAATTCATGAAATAGTTGGTGAAGTTGAAGCTATAGATCGTGACGCAGATAGTAAAGGGAAAATAACTTATCAGTTGGTTACACATTCCTATCAACCGGTAAATGAAATATCTGACTGGGCATTATCATCGTCAAACCAATATACTTCACGTAGATTACATTCACGTGCACCTGAAAACAAATCAATTGTAAACGATAGAATATCATCAGCAGTAGAAAACACTGAGTCAAATATTTCTTCAAATGGTGAACTGACTAAAGATAAGCAATGGAATAAAACAGGTAAACAGTCTCTTGAAATAATGGATGAATTAAAAAAGACAATGATTTCAAACTTAACAAATGAATTGTCAAGAAATGATATAAAACCATTTAAACAAATTAATTATTCACATTCGGAAAAATCACTAACTTTATTAAATTATTTTGCAGTTGATCGTTTAACTGGTAAAATACGTCTTATACGTGCATTGGATCGTGAATCAGTAGCATTTTTCACCATAGAAATTGTCGCCATTGATTCTGCTCCAGTTTCACCGATTATATCATTACGTCAGATAAACAGTATGATGTCCACATCAAAGTTAAATAATGGTAATAATAATTTCACATTTAAAAATGCATACAACACACCTGTGCATAAATCGTTATCATCTACTGCTACAGTTGTAATCGCTGTTACCGATATCAATGATAATCCTCCAATATTTCGTCGACCAAATACATCAACCGCTATTCAGCTTAGTTTGCATGAAACACTAGGCAGACAATTGCTTACAATGGAGGCAACTGATGCAGATGAAGGAGAAAATGCTCGTATCACTTATCAAATACGATCAGAAGTCCCTAGACCACCTGGTGGCTCAGGAACTGGACATTTTGCTATTGATGAATCAAGTGGAATGCTATTCATAGCCAGGTATAGTAACGTTTATTGTTTTAGCCTATATTTGAGTTGATCTCATGTCCTATTAGGTTTAAATGATGTCTTGTCAATATCTTAAACTACTTACTGGACAACAGTCAGTCATGAAAGTGAATGTGTTCATATTTCTAACAAGTTTCTCAATTTAAGTACAATGAGAACTAATGTTATTCTTAGAAATGTTAGAAAGGCTCTACAGAAGTGAAGAGTCAACAAATTACAAAAATCACAAACTTTATTATTAGGTTGAACTTTACTGGCAAAAGTGACAAGGTTCTATTAGCTAAATTAAGGGGTTATAAATTACGGCATTTAGTTGTAAGCACCGCTAAATCATTAATTATTAACGTTAAATACTTAAAACATTAATCAATTGGCTGCTGGGTATTATATAATTTTCATTGTTTGTTTCGGTAATATCTGTCAGGGATACTACTTTACTTTTAGTGCTGTAGTATTTATTCTATGGATTTAATAACTGTTATTCTCCATTAACTTAGGTTCAAATGTTGCCTTAGAGGAAGACTTAGACACTGGATGATAAAAACACCATCATTATTGATAAGGTTCCAGATTGTTAAAATCATAAATTATTTCATGGTTTTTACTTGATAACGAGATGAAGTTTGGTCTAGAATCAACTCAGTAATTCAGGAAACGTTCTTTGTTCCAAATTAGATGTTAACACAGTTGGTGTCAGTTAACTGTTCCATATAAAAATGCCAATAGCATCTATATGCTTTAATGCTACAAGTTAGCCAGTTTCAACAGGTAATCAAATCGGATAGTGATATAAATGAATAAATCGTAGTTAAAATGAGAAGTAATTGGTAAAAACTGCTTTTATTTAGAAAAAACTTCATCAGTAAAGGATATAGTAGTTTAAATGACAAGAACACTACATTTATAGAGTGTGACAGCATATAAAAGTGAAGTACTGGATGGTACTAGAAGTACAGTTTGGAAGTGAAAATACTAATATTTAGTAAAAATGATCAGACTGTGTTAATGTGATCTATTACTGGAGTCAGGTACTTGAATAATGGTCACTCGAAGAAGTGGGTATTTAATAGATGATTAATATAAACCAGCTGATGCTATTTAAAACACTTAGTCCTTCTGATGAATGTTTTATAATGAAATGAGAAGACGAAGGTTATCAGAATTATGTTATGTATTTACACAATACATTTCGAACAATCTAGTCACACATATACTTTTCAAGACATTTTATATGAAAAGTAAAATGTCAAATAGACAAGTTAAAATGTAAGCAAAATCATAGATAATAATAAAGTACACTCAACAATGTGAGAACTACGCTAGATAAATAATCGGTATTAACAAAGTAGGTTAAGGGTAAGAACAAATTGTTTTTAAACACATAGAGAGTGTTTCTGTTTTTGTATAGCCAAGGTCTTATTAAACCTAAGTACATGCCCTTGAAAGCCTTTGTACAAAACTGCAAACGGTGACATGATACCAACCATATGAATGGTCTCAAACAATTGTTTTGGAATGGAGGAAGATATTTGTTTATCCAATAATTTTATTTGACCATTAGAATTCGTTTGTTTTCGTAGTCACTTAGGTATGTGTTCAGCCACCTTTACTTGCTGCTCATGATTGCTCCTCCCTATATACTTGTTTTCGTACATACATGCTATTTAAATATAGTAAATATTAAACTTTTTTCAGATCATAAGATTTAAAGTAATCAGTTTTATATTTTCAAATTGATCACTTTTATTCCAAAGACCTCTGAACAACACAACTACGCATCGATTTGTCGTTGAAGCATGTGACAGTGGAGCTGGTTCATCCAAACGCTGTACATTATCTCCAACTATACGTATAAACGTATTTGATGGTTTAAACGAACCAATATCAAATTCCAATGGTGATCTACTTGTTTATCAAACTGGAACAGCAACGAATAATGATAATTTTCATCAAAATCACAGACAATCAGATTTATCATTTGATTTAGATGAATTAACTGTTGGCTCCGTTATGGCTGTACAAAATGGACGACGAAATGAAATTGTTGTTGTTTGTTTGGTTGTGATATTTAGTATATTATTGATGGCAACAATTTTGTTGGTCATATGTTTAATACATAGACGTGGTTTAAGTGCACGTCAATGGATTGTTAATCGTTCTGAAAATCTGACATCAGATAAACAAGATTATAAAAAAGATCAAAATACTATTAATAAAGCGGTTAATCGATCGAATATTGACCTATGGATGGAAAACCGTAAGTTGATAATCATTATTAATTCAAAATAATTTTACTGATGACATCATTGGTTTTTATACAGAATGTAATACTATTGATATTTCAGTTTGGTAATACATTCAACGTAATTAATCGTAGTGAACGAAGTTTTTTGGATGGGCAAATATATCTGTAGGAATCTAATTTCTAACTATTTCTTTTATTAAATACACGGTTAATTGTTACTCTTTTAGTGAGAAATAACTTTTATAGTTGATGCGTTACAACCAAAGCAAATGACTTCAAAAGTGAATTATACTGAGGTAGACTTTATTCCTTTCTAATGTAATGGTTATGACACTGTAACAAAAGAACTCCCAGGTTTCTTCATTTAAATAGTGTTGAGGGGAAAAAAACTCAATGTTAATTTAGATATGTTATGTGATCAAGAGTAATCCAATGAAAACCTAGATCTTAATTTCGTGTTACTTATCACTCATCGTCAATAGTCTCCTGTACTCATGAGGAAACTGATACTCCGATGTCGAGTCAATGAGACTGGTGACTACATTGCAGCTTGATCGATAGGAATTAATCAGGACCCGAAGGACTAGATAGACGTGATAACGGTCATTATTCAGTGATCAACCAACTGCAACTCGGATATGTTAACACCCAAAATATGACTGATTTTCACATAAATGAATTGAACATACAGTTGATATCTACCTGGTAAAACTATTTAAATATTACTATCTTGAATCACGATTTCAATAAAAAAACGTTTTCGATAAGAATATTTCCATGTACAGGTCTGTAGAATCCAAGAAAATACTATACAATATTTGATTCATCCTTAAATCAAACCTGTCACTGGAAGATAGCTTTAAAAAATTTTATACTCCAACTCACGAACATTATATAAACTGTTTCATTGAAATAACTGAAAATTTAATTCGATTTCTCATTTTGCAACTTAGCAAGTAGAGATGGGTGGTGGCTAGTAGTGAAATTTAGGACTACTATTTGAGACTCGTCTGCTGGATGTACCTGCATCCCAGAGTTGATGTTTACTCTGGGACTCAAACTTAACATTAAATTTGACGAAAATGTGTAAAAAATTATAATTCGAACGTTAGTGTTACTTTCATCTCTTCTAATTAATACCTAAAATACCAAATTATATAAGTGGAATAGAATATTTGTTAGAATACATTGTACAAACATTAAAGGAAAATGAACTAGAAATCTGAAAATTTCACACTATATACTTTGTTTTTAAATCTTGTTGATGAAGACTTGACATTTGAATGGAATTCGCACACACACTATATATATATATATATATATCATTGATAGGATGCAACTTAACAAGGAAATCATTGTTTAGAAATACCAATTCTAATTCCATTTACCATTTTGCATACATTATTAGTATGTTTTTACAGCTGACTATACTATCATAACAACCATCATTATAAACTAACATACTATTTTGTTAGTTAGTGTATATTAGTAAAAATACAAATATGTTTTAGTATGTTACTTACGTAAATAAACAAGTGTAGTGTAGGCTTAAAATATTAGAACACTTTTACTAGTAGTAATAGTAGTAGTAGTGTTGTGTGGTCTACTTATATTTATATAAGTAGTATATGGTGATGGTCAGACATAGAATGTATTTTGGCAGAAGACTGATAAGGAAAGAACTGAAATGAAGCGCAATCGGTATGAAAATACATGAACAGTGGAATAAGAGAAGATGAACTGATATTTGCAGAAGGAACAGTGAAGATTGAAACAATTGATTGTTATTTTGCAAATTAACTGTTTGCTGTTTAGTTATCAGAATTTAGTGAGATAGTCTGTAATTTATGCTTAAATACATTCGATTGTCCCCAGTCGTGTTCCTGTCCACAACAACAGTAGTAGTAGTTGAAAGGGGAAAAATGATAATTCCTATTTTATAAATCCTTTCCCTTTGGAATAGATTCAATATTTATACAGTTTTTATTCAATTCTGAAAATACACATACATGTTTATTTCATTTATTATAATGAATTAATCAACTTGGGGGGGGGAAACAAAAGTTATGAAGAAAACTAACAAAATTTTTTTAGAAAACATGGTAGTTTTGAATTATTTTTATTTTTATCAGAAGGGGTTTTGTGGAGATTTTAGTATTTTATAGAGTTGAGATCATGAGTCAATTGAAGCTAGACTACCATGGAAAACCTGGAAGCACTGGACAGCCGTTTCGTCCTATTATGGGACTCCTCAGCAGTGCGCGTCCACGAACCCACTCTCGCGGGATTCGAACCCAGGACCTACCAGTTTCGAGCCGAAGCCCTTAACCGATAGACCACTGAGCTGGCATCCAACGGTGTTAATTTCTAACTTCAACTGATTCACGAAATTGAGCAACCATTCACCAATGTCATCAGTGAGTTCCTATCTCACAACAGACCTGGGTTCGTGGACGCGCACTGCTGAGGAGTCCCATAATAGGACGAAACGGCTGTCCAGTGCTTCCAGGTTTTCCATGGTAGTCTAGCTTCAATTGACTCATGATCTCAACTCTATATTTTTATTTTTATTAAAAATTAATCGATAATTTTTTTGTTTTCAAAATACATTAAATGTTTCAACAACAAAAAAAAACAAAAAAAAATCAAGCAAGTTTTTATTCCTTTTTATTCAATGAAATTTCATTGTATGAAATTTCATTGATATCCCCTTGAAAAAGCTTGAACCAGATTGCCAGATGAATGGTTCGATTTACTTTAAATTCATTCGTTGAGATTTTACAAATATATTCTTCTTCTTATTTAATGTCTTACATCAACTCGACGCTAAAATACTGTGAAACTATTCGTTCTAATTTAGACGAAAATTCTTATAGAAATTTCAATTTGATTTAGAGTTAAAGTTTATCTCTTGTTTACAATAGTAACTAACATCATGATGATACATATGAATTTCTAAATTTTTTTCATCTATTTTTATAAGATAATTTCTACAGTCCTAGAAATTATTCTCAGTCAAATGTAGTATATTAATATAGTTGAAAGCTTACGATTTTTCAGTATTATGAGAACCCAGAATAATTTGAATTTCATTATACCAAATAACAAGCAATTGTTGTAAAATAATTTAATTGAAATAATGGACAAGTATTTCTCATTACATACCAGCTCCGCTTATTATTTACTTACTTGCTTACGCCTGTTATTCTCAGTGTAAAATAGGCCGCCTACCAGCATTCTCCAACCCACTTTGTCCTGGGCATTCCTTTCTAGTTCTATCCAGCTGTTGTTCACTATTCTTATATCTGTTTCCATTTTTCAGCATATTGTGTTTTTTGGTTTTCCTCTTTTCCTTTGGCCTTCAGGATTCCATGTGAGGGCTTGCTTTGTGACTCAGTTGGGTGCTTTCCTCAATGTATATTCAATCCACTTCCAGCGCTTCTTCCTGATCTCTTTCTCCTCTGCAATCCTGACAGCAGTGTTTACGCTCACACGACATCAAAATGAATTCACACCGAGTTACCTTTCATTGACTCAGTTGAAATAAAAATGTCTGTGTTTTTTGACATTAAATCAACAATCAGTTTAGCATAATCATTTTTTAATAGTATCGATAGTTGGCGATTCACTGGATGAATAGTCTTCTAATTGGTATTAGTTTGTAATGAAAATTATTTCCAAATTTTATTAAGCTTCCAAGAACGTTTCTGAAAAGAATTTAATTTAAAAGTTAGACTTTTCGAATAATTACACTAGTAAGTTCATGAGAAATCATAATCTGTTTTATTACCGACTGACCCTGCTCATGTAAGCTTTTTTCCATGAACGTGCTACTCCCGATACATGTGGATCCACAAACCCGTCGTGCATCGACTTTAAAATTTTTAGTCAATCAGTTGCCATATAGTGTTTCGCAATTTTAACTACAATTAACTCGGTATATTGATTAACCATCTTTCAATACTATTGGTGGGTGACTTCAACATACCCAAAATAGATAAACACCACTTGCGGCGTGGAGTAGTTGCCTCATAATATTATAAGTTTGAAAGTGGTCTTGATGACAAAACAACATAATCTTAAGTACCAATAGAAATCAAGAAACATTGGATGGATATTCTGTCCTATTTGTATTCATTTGAAAGCTAAGAGATGTAGAAAGTGTGACTGCTCTCATGTTTTATAGTAAATAAATTGAATTTGGAATAACAAACTCTTAATTTCTTACCTAATGTTCTGAAAATATATAACTTTTACTCTCTGAATTAAATTCCATTTTATATATAAGATTATGGTTTCAGATTTATCGTGAGAAAAGAATACCTACTAGATGGCAATTAATTTTCGTTTATTCCCAAACTGATAATAGTCCCTAAAGAGTACAGCCTTTCTCATTTATTATCTAATTAAGTGTATTATAAACTTAACGATTGTTATTCGTATTACTAAGGGCATAAAATATAGAACAAAGTTAAGTGCTGGTAGGTCCTGGGTTCGAATCTCGCGAGTACGGGGTCGTGGATGCGCACTGCTGAGGAGTCCCATAATAGGACGAAACGGCCGTCCAGTGCTTCCAGGTTTTCCTTGGTAGTCAAACTTCAATTGACTCATGATCTCAACTCTATAAAATATGAACTTGTTTTATATTCCAATTATTCAAATCAAATATGATTAATGAACTTGGAAATCATTAGACTAATTTAATTTTCATTTTTTCTTTATTTAATTAAATTATCCATTAGAATAAAGCTTCTTCATTTATAATTAAATCAAATTTAAAAGCTAAAATAAAACAAAATTATCTGATCATATTTATATTGATTCTAATTGTGTATCAATTATCTGGAAGAGATTGAAATTATTCAGTTTTGTTTTGATGATTGTCAATAACAATGAACACGTTTTCAACTGGGTTTTGTCCATTAACAATCAATAAGTAGACTATCTAATGCTATAAGTGAGTATATATATGTCGTTTTTTTCATCACCGATCAAACTTTATGGAATTACTACGGTGAGGAATTATGGAGATTATTGTGACCATGATTCAATAAGAAAGAACTGGATAATTTAAAACATTTAGTTCATTTGATAAATTTCGATAATGTAATGAGAAGACGAAGTTTATCAGAATTATGTACTATATTTGTGCAATATATTTCGAACAATCAGATCACACATATACTTGTTAAGACCTTTTTATATGAAAATCAAAAGGTCAACTAGATAGGTTAAGGTAAGCCGTGACAAAGAAAGAAAATAAATAAAGTGCACAAAAACAATTTGATGACTACTCTGGATAATAAATCAGCATTACCAGGGTAGGTTAAGGGTAAGAACAAATGGTTTTTGAACACATAAAGGGGTTTCAATTTCCGTATAGCCAAGGCTACAATAAACCTTAGTATATGTCCTTGAAGGCTTTTGTGCAACACTACAAACGCTGATTTGATGTCAACCTTATAACCAGTTTCAACCAAATGTTTCGCAATGGAGGAAGATGTTTGTCTATCCTGTGATCTTATTTGACCATTGGAAATCATTTGGTTCTGCAGCCATTTAGGTATGTGTTCCGCCACCTTTAATTTCGGATCACGATTGCTCCTCCCTATGTACGTGTTACCGCGCATACATGTAAATTGATATACACAATGGGATGTGACACAATCGCTTAGTGTTGTTTAGGTTCTTGGTGAAACATCGACCTTGTCTTTTCAATGATGACAAGTTGAGCTGCATAAAATGTCCTGTTTATGTCTTAACAAGTATATGTGTGATCGGATTGTTCGAAATATATTGCGCAAATATATCACGATTCTGATAAACTTCATCTTCTCATTGCATTATCGAAAGTGGATAATTGTTTAATCCTAGTGTAGATGTCGGTGCAGTGTTTTGGAGGTTTAGTTCTCTCTATGTGACCCATAAGTTCTGTATTCGATTACTGATGGAATCGTTTATAGAATTAATTTCTAGTGTTGTAATCACTTTTAGTTACAGTTGGAAAATGTCGTCTGACATCACCATATGTTAACTACAATCGAAATAATTCAGGTGAATAATTTTTCCATAATTAACGTAATACTCTTATTTCATGGAACAGTGCAAAGAAAGTAACAGTGCAGGTGGTCAAAAGTGGTCAATATCCAAAATAAAATTGTTGGCAAGACTGCCTATGCAATTGGCATTGATATGATAAACATCAGAAACCGAACAAGACTGACAGTTATTTTTATCTCGTTTTATTATTCACGAGCCACACCACCATCTTTATGATGATTTGCTTTAAAACAACAAAGTTATTACGTGACTAGCCTTCTTAGAACTGTATACCCGCCAAGTAATAAAACTTGTCATTGTCCACCTACTATCAAATGGACTTTTTACCATTAGATCTAGCGTGATCGGTTTTCTGGTTTTCTTGTTCTGTATAAACCTAGTAGATGGATAGTGATTGAAGTTATTAGTTGGACCAAAATGAATTTAAAAAATATGCTATGCATATCACGAAATATTTTATCTTCACACCGTATAATAATTGAAATATTGTTCATGTCTTTCTCTAGAAACATTTCACTTTCTTCTCGTTCTTCATGTGTACAAACAGAAATGGAACCGTGAACATCTCCTCCTGTCTTGTTATCGTAAATCTGAGAAGTAATCTCGTAAATACTCTATATAAACGAGTAACAGAAACAAACTTGAAGTTTTCTATAACCAAACATTACTGTTTCTGCAAATTTCTTTTGTACACTCCACAATACAATCTCTAATTCTTCTGTCTCAAAGTTGAGGTTTATTCAGTACAATGGCAGGTTTATAAGTTTACTGACCTAATACAATGTGTATGGATTCAGACGTTTTTGTTCAATACTAACGATTATCCAGTATTTAGTAAAGACATAAACATTTAAGTCTACTTTCAGTTTGTCCATGAATACATACAGACCTACATATTCTAATCAGAACATAGATTATCGGTTGACATATAAACGAATAAAAAAAGCTGTATTAATTTCACTAATTAAACCGGTTAAATATAAAGCTATGTTTCTAATCAATTAAAGCATTACTATTATTCCACATGTGTACTAACCATTGAAACATTGCTATCACTGGATGATAAAAGCAAAACTTAAGGAAGCGGGGGTAGTAAGCATCAGATAAAAGATCAATTCGTATCAAGTACAATATACTGACGCCTAATTGTTGTCGCCACTAAAATAGATTGAAAAATGGAAAAGGGATGTATATATGTATATATATATATATATATATATATATATATATATATATATTCATTTGTAAGTAAGATAATATATTATTACACAAGTTCTTTCCTCATGATTATGAAGCTTCAAACGAACAGTTTCATATTAGCAGATGCCCCTAATATACCATTCATATTATTATTATATATTCCAATGCTTATTTTACTTAAGCCTTTTTATAGCCTAATGTGTTTTTAAAAGTGTGAATTACGATTTTTACTGATAGTAGAGTAATTGATTATCATTATCGGCTAGAATAGATATTATCTTTAACAATACTTATTTCACATGTACTCTTAGAATGAGTCACAGTCTATAAACAATGAATGTAACAATGTATACTGTTGCATCAATTTTTGTCGGAATCCTTTTTCTCTTTTAAGTTGAAGGTAATCTCATGTATTTTATTATTTTCACGGGTTTTTTTTTCTGAATAGATGAAAGTTTCCGGATAAGAATTTCAGGGGTTCAAAAAGATGTATGAATTTAACTAAAGGTCTTGAAAGTAGTACAGGTTGATATATAAACGAAATAATTAGGTAAATATGTCTGAGGTATTGATTGTTGATACCAAAAGAATATCGCACAGTTGACATATGTGAACAAAGAAGCTTGACTTGTAAACATATGGTGTAAATGTTATCTCTTTGATCCACATTGAAAGTAAATTTTTTTTAAACCTTGGATAACATATTTTCATTATTACTTATCACCAATTCAATGACCAGATTTCAACTTCGAATGGTTATCAATTAGTTAATAATCGTCTCATATTTGAAAATGAGTGGAATGGATCATAGAAATCTGATTCAGTAAACTAAGATAAAGTCTTTGGGGTTGATATGAAGTGTGTGGAATCGTGGGTTGTATGTAGAGGCTTCGAGAGGAAACAAATCTTAAGAATATTGAAATATTTAGTGGATTCATCCAACAATGTCGTTAAATCATTCATAGAATTCTCGGATAAGATTAGGGAGATTCAAATGAACAACAATGAACTGATAATATCCTTCAACGCAATAGCATTTTTCACATCGATCGAACCAAGCTTGGCAAAGGAAACTCTATCTCTGCTCCCCATCAGCAATACAAATCTCCCAAAGTAAATAACGCTAACAAGTTAAAGGCTACTAGAACTCATCGATTTGTGCTTAACAACATATTTTGACTCAATAATAAAATCTACGAACAAATGAATGGAACACCAATGGGATCATCAATATCAGGACTGATTACAGAGAGAGTGACGAAGAGATTGGAAGCCTTGATTTCACCTGTGATCAAGCCAAAAACGTGGATTCGTTATGTAAACGACACGTTCATCATCATAAAAATGGATTAGTAGGGAAGCACCTATAATCTGATCAGCAACGTCTTTGATGACATAAAATCCCCAATGGAGAATGAGTCGAACAATTAACTATCATTCTTGGATGTTCTGATCACCAGAACCGATATAGGGAAACTGAAGACTCAGGTATATCAAAAGCCAATCCACACAGATCAAATTCTCTACTACGGCATCAACAACCTAAGAACTCACAAAACCAACTGCGTGCACACATGATTCAAGAGTGAGAGGACACAATTGCAGGGCAAAAAATGAAGAAAGGTACCTAATGACTATCCTTCGAAAGAACGACTACACACACAACTTGATAAGAAAATATCAACCCAACTCATCAGCGTGAACAGAGTCAAATACAAAAATAAACAAATGAACCATCCTACCATACATGAAAGACATTAGAAATTACGAGATTGTTGAAGCCGTTTGGAATAGGAGTAGCACAGAAACTAGCATAATCACTTCAATGAATCTTATGTAAACCAAAGGACGAAATGACGAACGAAGTAAAACCAAGCATCATCTACAATTTAAACTTCCGATTGCGAAGAAACAATATCAGACAAAGTGAATACCCTCCTCCATCTTCGACTGCATCAACATCAACTAGGGATCAAACGTCATGATATATCTTCGCTTATATCAATCCACGTAGACAATTGTGGACACACGTTTATTTGGAAAAATTATTGAGATCCTGGACGGGGGAAACAGTAAGAACACCAGGGAATTGATAGAAGCTTGGAATTCAGGTCAATCAACAATCAACATATACATCGAAATCTGTCTAATGTATCAACCAGTCAGAAAACTCATGGACAAGTATAGGACCAAACATCAGATCAAAGGGAGATAAAATCAAAATAAAGAGGCAGATAATTGTAGGTTAAAAGTCAACAATATGCAGTCAAGATCGATATTGATAGTCATATGTAAGGAAATTTGAATACTTCACTTCTACCCAAAGTTAGTGTTGAAGACGCTTTTCAAAAGAATAATGAAAGCTCCATGACCAAACCATTTACTCAGAGAACGAAATTCCACTACAATCATACACACGAGTTACAAATCTTCCGCACTATCTCAGAATCGTAGGTGTACTTTGGTGTAGAGTGCGATTTCAAGATAAAACAGCTTCTCAGTATTTAATACATTTCTGTAACTTAAGTTAGTCCATGATGGAACTAATTTTATCACCCATCAAAGACATTACAAGATGATTGCACAATATCGAGAATTAATTGAAGCTATACCTGTGTACCACCTAATAATGTTTAGTTGGTCTATAGGATAGACGTTGTTCTGTCCATGCTATCAAATGCTTCCTCGTAGTCAATGAAGTTGATGTAGAGTGATGAATACCACTCAATTGATTGTTCCACACTGATCCGTAGAGTTGCGATTTCGTCTGTTCACGATGGATCCTTACGGAATCCAGCCTGTTGATCTCAAAGTTGGGCGTCTACGGAGTCTCTCATTCTGTTTAACAATATCCTGTTGAAGACTTTTCCTGGTACTGAGAGAAGAGTGATTCCTCTGTAGTTATCACACTTGCTGAGATCGCCTTTCTTTAGTATCTTGATCAGAAGTCCTTCTTTCCAGTCTATTGGTACTTATTCTTCATCCCAAATCTTGCTGAAAA